>JAPQWS010000104.1:6250000-7500000 GCA_028651295.1 Catharanthus roseus | reverse complement strand
ATAAAACTCATTAGAAATATGATTTCTTATTTCAGCATCAAAATTAGGAAAAAACCACTTCCTCAATGGTTCCCATCTAGGTAAATTAAATTCTGTTTTTACTTTTTGCCTGGCCTCAGATCCAGGGCTAAAATCAATATTAGGTTTATTCATAATGAAAAATTAATTTCAGATTCGGTTATATCCGCATCTTTAGTATTATAAACACCTTTTACAATATTTTATTTATTTTTAAATAATTTTTCTGCATGATGATTATTCTCATCACGTTCACTAACCTGTGAAGTAGAAACTCTGTAAGGAATATAATCCTTTTCCTCTATTAGAGGTGAAATAAAAGAATGTTCAGATGTGGTAGAATGAGATCTAGGGATATGACCCAATCTGGATGGAATATTATCCATCTGTATATAAACAATTCCTTCTGGAGTCTGCTCAATATGATTAATATTGTGTTCTGTCTTGGACTGGATATGACCAGTTCTTTCAAGTTTCCGCTGTTGAGGCATAGGGATTTCATCCCATTTTATAATTCTTCTAGTAGAAATTTTAGATCTATTAAAATTAGTTTCAATTAAAACAGTTTCATTAATCTTTTTATCCATTATTTTACAATTAGGATTCAATGTAAATAATGGTTTATAATAAAATCTATAACATATACATATTAGTTCTGATCCAGAAACATAATTATATCCATGAGTTTTAACATTTAATGTTAAAGCATCAAGAATATTTATATCACTTAAAGAAAGTGAAAGATTAGGATAAACATTAAAATAAACTGGGCCATGTGCCAGACTTGATTGAATTACACCTATTAGTGATTGTTTCCAATTAAGATTTCTGGCATCTCTTAGACATGCAATGAAACTTTCTGGTAAACCTTCTAAGGTTAAACGTTTGAATGCAATTTGTACTAGTCCAATATGGATAAATTTATATAAATCTTTATATCGATTTATGTCATAAGAAGATAATAATTTGATTTCAGTCTCTTCATCATCTAATGAAACTGATTCTTCAGTAGTTTTGACTACTTGCTTTAAGCCTAATTTTTCAAAAGTACCTAACTGATATACAGTTTTTAATTCAATCCTGGGGATTGTCCATTTATTAAGTTCTTTCAATTTATCAGGAATTTCCATTTCTTGTTTATGAGAATTTTTAATCTTTCTTTTATCTTTTAATAAATTCATTTGAATTTAATTTCATGCTAAACTATGAATCATATAGATCACATAACTACATGGCTCTAATACTATATGAGGTCCGGTGGTTATCATCCATGTAAGAACCCAGGTTATAAGGTACAAATTTTTATAGAAAATCCAGATCCGTCAACATAATTACAAAAGATAAAACCGGGATCAACGCCTTACACGCCTTCACAACGGCTTTAAACAGGCTAACCCTCATCTTTCAATAATTATGGCCAGTTCCAGATCTCCTAACCCAAACCTTGAATCCTTACATTAGACTACTATCCAACCAGACAAAGTAAGGATCTTCACAACATAATTACGATAATATATATGATTGCATAGTTTAACATGAAAAGATTTAGCCTTCCATTAGGCTAAACCTAAAAACAATAAATTATAAGAACTAATAACAAGAAGAGTAAAATAAGAAAGTCTTCAAGACTTACCAGGGATAAGACCTCATATGAAATTGTTTATAAGAATTTTTAATTTTTCTTTTATCTTTTAATAAATTCATTTGAATTTAATTTTCATGTTAAACTATGAATCATATAGATCACATAACTACATGGCTCTGATACCATATGAGGTCCGGTGGTAGTCATCCATGTAAGAACCCAGGTTACAAGGTACAAATTTTTATAGAAAATCCAGATCCGTCAACATAATTACAAAAGATGAAACCGGGATCAACCCCTTACACGCCTTCACAACGGCTTTAAACAGGCTAACCCTCATCTTTCAATAATTATGGCCAGTTCCAGATCTCCTAACCCAAACCTTGAATCCTTACATTAGACTACTATCCAACCAAACAAAATAAGGATCTTCACAACATAATTACGATGATATATATGATTGCATAGTTTAACATGAAAAGATTTAGCCTTCCATTAGGCTAAACCGAAAAACAATAAATTATAAAAACTTATAACAAGAAGAGTAAAATAAGAAAGTCTTTAAGACTTACCAGGGATAAGAGAAGAAAACTTCAAACTTGTATTATTTGAGAAATAAAATTTTTACATGGAGAGGAGGGAGAATTTTCTAACTTAATATCTGAATGCTTAAGTCTCTGCCCTCTTTGGATGAGATTTCATCCTTTTATAGACAGATGGATGGGCGGACTTCAGCTATCCTATCTATTCTAATTTACAAAAGGATTTTAAATCCGCATAGTATTGTTACTATTACATGTGGACCCTATCAGGATACAATTATTGCTATGCAATAATTTCTATGAGAGTACAATTATTGCTATGCAATAATTCCTATTACAATAATTCATATTGTCTTTATTACTTTATCTCTTTTCTTGTTTCAGCTTCAATTTCCTTGACCATTTGGTCAATGTCTGCTTCTGAAAATTCTTCCATATCAGGATCTTGGGATTCTCGTGCTAGGCAATCTTCATTAGAGGAGCCCGTCATTGACACATCGGTTTTATCATCTGCGATCAAATTTTTAACTAGATCTTTCTTTAATTCTTCCATGTATGAACGGATTAGATCTTCCTTTGTGATCACTTCTTTTAGCATTTTTAATTTTGTTGAAATATGATGGAAAGGGCTTGTGGATTTGATCTCGCCTTTGTCATTCATTCTTTTATAGGAATCATTTTTCTGCTGGATTTCATCCAAAATATTTTTACCATAAATTTCATTTGTTTCTGGGTTGATTTTAATCAACCTGTCCCAAAATCTACTATGAGTAACTCTTTTGAGACATGCTATGTTTTGGTGAGTATAACCCACTTCAAGTGTCCATTTCTACACCCATGGTATGGAGAATTAAATGTAAAATAACATAAAGGCTATTTCATCTGAATATTGTTCAAAACTGATATAATCAGCTATTTTTTGGGATATATTAATCCATTCACCATATAATGGTTTAAATTTGTCAGGGAGTATCTTCCCCGAGGTGCCATAAATAGTCCACCATTGTAAAAACCAATTTGGTAAGGGATTGTTATAAACATTCCCACAAACCTTTATCAACCAGGTGTGTTTCCTATTAGGATTTTCCTATAGAAATACTTTATGAAAGGCATCGATATAATCCCAATAATTATATTTAAATGATAATTTAGATTCAGGATTTATAAATTCCTTTTCTTTGAGAGGAGATAAACCCCACTCTTCCACGGATATAATCCTTTTTATTATAATTTTGCTAAAATTATAAATATTATCAACTTTAGTACTAGGATAAAAATGTGTGACATCACACGAGCTTACTTTAAGTATATGCTCATAATATGATCTTTGTTTATATGATGTAACAGCATATGATGCTATATCCAGATACCTGTTTATGAGAATCCAGGGATCCTTTCTCCATTGGAGATCTTTATTATCCAAAAGAAATATAATTTCTTTATGTGTATTAGTATGATATGAGGCTATATTATCCTCTTCTGATATAATCTGGGAATATGATCCCGATGAGGAGGTTTCACCTTCCTGTTTTTGTTTATCAGCAAGAAATTTTTTAAATCCTCATATAATGAGGCATCTTTATCAGCAATATTTTCAGCTATAAGCTTCTTGTTGCCCATTTGGACAAGAACATCTTTTCCTGTATTTTGAGAGGTATTACCTCTCCCACAACCACGGAATTACTTCCTCGTCCCCGCGGTATCATGCTGCAAAACTTCACGTGTTAGAAAATCGGGAAGACTATTATCTTCTTTCTTATAAACAATTTCAAAATCAAATGGGGCTAAATGAGCCTGCCACCTTGCAAACATTTGTTTGGAAACATCATGTTTAAAATCTTTATGAAAACATAAATTTAGCCGCTTGGCAGTCAATTTTAACTATAAATTTCTGATTATATAAATCATCTTGAAATTTTAAAATAATTTTACTATTGCCAAAATTTCTTTAGCAACAGTAGCATAATTTTTCTGACTATCAGTCCATTTTCCTGAATGATATCTAATTAATCTTTCCTGTCTATCATCAGGACAAATTTGAGTTAGAATACCTCCATAACCTATATCAGAGGCATCAGTTTCAATAATTTTTTTCCAATTAGGATTTGCTAATATTAAGCAAGGCAATGTTGTTATTTTTGCTTTGATCTGCCGGACTATTTTAGTATGCCTATCTGTCCAAGGTTTAGGATTCTTTTTTAACCTATCATATAAGATAGCTGTATCATAAGCTAAATTTTTATAATATGGTAAAATATAATTTAGACTTCCTAAGAATCTTTGTAATTGAGATTTATTTAGAATTTCATCAGGAAATTTTGAAGCAAAGTCAATACTTCTATTGATAGGAATTATCTTTCCTTTTTCAATGTTATGACCTAAAAATCTAATATTAGTCTGAAATAAGATCATTTTTGGTTTGGAAATAACTAAACCATTTTGTATTACTAATTTTTTAAATATATCAAGGTGTTCAAAATGCTGTTGAACATTTTTAGAAAATACTAGAATATCATCTATATAAACTAGTATGAATTCACTATAAGGAATAAAAATATCATTCATAATCTTCTGAAATTCAGAAGGTGCATTTTTCAATCCAAAAGGCATCACTTTCCATTCAAAGTGTCCAATTGGAACATTAAAAGCTGTTTTATATTGGTCAGCTTTGACTATCTGAATCTGCCAATATCCTGATTTTAAATCAAATTTTGAAAATATTATTACATCATATAATCTGTCTAACAGATCTTTCTTATTAGGAATGGGGTGTCTAATCCATTTTAATACTTTATTTAAAGGTTTATAATTTATTACCAATCTTGGTACCCTTCTTTCTATTTCACCATGTTTATTAACATAAAAACCTGTACATGACTAGGGTGAATTTGACTCTTTGATTAATTATTTTCTTAATAAAGAAGCTATTTCTTCTTTGCATAATTCTAAATATTTAGAATTCATCTGACAAGGTCTTGCCTTTGTCGGTATGTAATTTTCATCAAAATTATCAATATAAGGGAGATTTACTATATGCTTTTTCATATTCCAAAAAGCATTAGGATGTTCATTACAAATTTCCAATGAAATATTATTTTGAATTTTTTTAATTTTATCCTTCAATTTAGAATTTTGTAAAATTTCTTCAATATTAAAAAGATTTATTTCATAATTAAGAAAATTAATTTGATTTTTCTTTCTTAAAATAAAATCTTTAATTTCATTAACAAATCTAGTATTTGGTTCAGTAATAAACTGAAAAGAAACTGGAGTTTTGTCATAAGTTCCTATAAGGCAATCTGTACCTATATGTGTAATAGGAAAAATCTTTTTTATAAAAGGAGTTTTAAGTATGACTTGGTTAGTTATATTTTTAGCTAATAAAAAGCTTTCAGGTATGCAAACTTTATTATTGCAAATATATGCACGCGGCAGTTTAAAATTAATTTGTAATTTCTGACCACCTGCGTGTCTTAAACTATGAGTTGTTTTTTCAAAATATTTTGTAGGAATTAATCCTTCTTGTATAACACTAATATCTGCACCTGTATCTATTAATGCGGTTAATTCTATAATTTCATCATGGTTTATTAATAATGTTACTTTAACATAAAATTTAAAAGATGTCATAATATCTAAAACAGATAGAAAATTTTCTTCACCAATCTTGTTAAGATTGTCAAAAGGATTTGGTGTTATCAAAGTATTATCCTTCTTAATTTCTAAATTAGAAATTCGAATATCTAAATTTTTATTAACTTGTTTTAACAATTTAATTTCATTCTTAAGTCCTCATATAAATCATTTATTGTACTAGGAGATTTGTGAGAATTATTATTCTTTTGTTTCATTATTTTATAAACTTCTGACATCGTATAAGGATTATTATTTTCTATTAATTCTAATTCTTCTGTATTATTACTAGAAGAGGGAGTATTATATATTTGTTCAATTATTCTTGATCTTAGTTCTTGATCTTTTATTAATTTCAAGAATTCTAATATATTATTATTACTTAAAACATTAATATCAGAATCTCTAAATTGAGATATTATTTTATAATATTCTTCTTTATTTTCATACTTATCAGGATTATTTTCTTTTTTACAAGGAATGCAACATGCATTATCTTCTGAATCTTCAGAATGATCAGTCATCTGATCTATTTCTGATTCTGAATTAGTACCTTCAGATTCATCAGATTCAATAAATAATTTCTCTAAAGAATCTTTTAATTCTTTACTAATGTCTAGACTATTAATCTTCTTTTTCATTTTACACTTATTAGCATAATGTCCTATTCTCTTACACTTATAACAAACAATATTATTTTTATCTTTTCTTTTTTCTAATCTATCAGATTTTCTTTTTAATTTTTTAGCTAGTTTTTCTTGAGAATATTTTCTCCTTTTCTTTTTAACGTATTTATCTCCTTTGCTATAATTTTTTACTATTTTTCTTTCTGATGGAATTTCCATCCCAAATTGACTACAAAATTGTCCTAATTGATTTCTTTCAGTTAATCTTTGTCTTTTAATTTGTTGATTTAATTTAATTTCATTACATAAGGCTATACATTCTTGTACACAAGTACCTATAAGGTTTCCATAAGTATAACTTTCATAAGGAATAGTTATTCTATCCTTCCTAAGAGTTTTCCTAACTCTTTCAGCAAATAAATTGGGTGGTCCATCTATAAACTTAGACTTCCAATGGGTACTATTACTTTCTGGTAATTACATAACTCTATTTAGGAAAGCATCATTATACCATCTAAAATCAGATTGTGTTTTACACCTTAAATTCTGAAATGTGGTACGAATATTTTCACTATTATCCGATATTCGTCCTGTAAAATGTTCTAATATAGTAACTACCAGTGTATAAACTGTTGTTTCACTAATTTGGTTGTCTTCTTGTTTTATACTATGATAAATTTCTTCTCTATCTTGTTGAGATAAATAATTATCCCACCAACCTTTTAGTTGGCCAGTAAATCCTGCAACTATCATTTTTGCTATATTACTATCACCATTACCAATTGCTTTACTTATGCTACTGTACATTAAGATTCTATGAGCTAGATTATAAATCTGTTTTTCTGTATAACCATTTAAATTCCATTCATAAATTCCATTCATAAATACATTTTCCATTGTAACTATTATTACCTATATATTCCTGTTCTTCATGTAGAATATCTATAGGAGAAGGTCTCTTATAATGATGTATTCTTTGAGTTGGTCTATCAACAAATTTGTGTATTTTATTAATTTCATCATTTATAATGGTTTTATAATCCTTAGTTTCTTCTAATTTTTCTGAAAATTCATTTTCTAAGGTATTGATATTTAATTTTTTAAATTTATGATCTATCAACATTTCAAGATCTGACATAGTCTTTAATTTATAATTTTTTATTTCAGGAGTAGGCTGAAGGGTTGGTGTAGCCATGATCGCCTTTTTTCCTGAAGAATCTAGATTAGATTTTTCTAATTTTTGTATTAATGTATCTATTCTTTTATGGAAAGATATGATCTGTTCTCCTAAAACATTTAAATAAATGTTTGTATAATTTTGTTGTTCTATTATTTGATTTATTTGTTTTACAGTTATACATAAAGTATCATTTTCAAATATTTTTGAAAAAGCTGTAAAACTTACTATATGATTTTCTTTTTCCATATAAAAAGATTGTTGAGGAGGAAATATTCCTTTTATGATATTTCCATTTAAAAGCTTATAATCTCTTTCTAGCACAGAAATATAAGGCTCAATATAATGAGACGTAAACCACGGAACAAAGGGAAATAAAATATTATGATATGATAGAAATTTATAAAACTCATCAGAAATATGATTTCTTATTTCAGCATCAAAATTAGGGAAAAATCAATTCCTGAATGGTTCCCATCTAGGTAAATTAAATTCTGTTTTTACTTTTTGCCTGGCCTCAGATCCAGGGCTAAAATCAATCTTAGGTTTATTCATAATGAAAAATTCATTTCAAATTCGGTTATTTCCGCGTCTTTAGTATTATAAACACCTTTTACAATATTTTCTTTATTTTTAAATAATTTTTCTGCATGATGATTATTCTCATCACGTTCACTAACCTGTGAAGTAGAAGCTCTGTAAGGAATATAATCCTTTTCCTCTATTAGAGGTGAAATAAAAGAATGTTCAGATCTGGTAGAATGAGATCTAGGGATATGACCCAATCTGGATGGATATTATCCATCTGTATATAAACAATTCCTTCTGGAGTCTGCTCAATATGATTAATATTGTGTTCAGTCTTGGACTGGATATGACCAGTTCTTTCAAGTTTCCGCTGTTGAGGCATAGGGATTTCATCCCATTTTATAATTCTTCTAGTAGAAATTTTAGATCTATTAAAATTAGTTTCAATTAAAACAGTTTTATTAATCTTTTTATCCATTATTTTACAATTAGGATTCAATGTAAATAATGGTTTATAATAAATTCTATAACATATACATATTAGTTCTGATCCAGAAACATAATTATATCCATGAGTTTTAACATTTAATGTTAAGGCATCAAGAATATTTATATCACTTAAAGAAAGTGAAAGATTAGGATAAACATTAAAATAAACTGGGCCATGTGCCAGACTTGATTGTATTACACCTATTAGTGATTGTTTCCAATTAAGATTTCTGGCATCTCTTAGACATGCAATGAAACTTTCTGGTAAACCTTCTAAGGTTAAAGGTTTGAACTATGTTAAACTATGCAGTCACATATATCATGGTAATTATGTTGTGATGATCCTATTTTGTCTGGTTGGATAGTAGTCTAATGTAAGGATTCAAGGTTTGGGTTAGGACATCTGGAACTGGCCGCAATTATTAAAAGATGAGGGCTAGCCTGTTTAAAGTCGTTGTGAATGTGTGATTAAGGCATTGATCCCGGTTTCATCTTTTGTTAATTGTGCTGACGGATCTGGATCCCTGTAAAATTTGTACCTTCTAACCTGGGTTATATTAATATAATATATAAATAATATATATAAATATATTATTAATATAAATTAAATTATATTAATATAATATAATATATATATATATATAAATAATATATATAAATATATATTATTTTATTAATACGGGTATACGGGTCTGGGCATCATCATACCCTACCCAGACCTATATAACAGAATTAATACGAGTACGGGTACGGATCCACGGGTATAAAATTTAAGCCTTACCCCCTAAAAACAGGTATAGACCCGCCCGTTTACAGTCCTAACTACAAGAATTAAGCTTAGATAAAAATACCATGAACCCAAAGAATTATTCTACAAGAACAATCACCAAGAATTGATTGCATCATACCAAAAAACATTCCAAGATATGTAATCACATAAGTAATATATTAAATCTCCCAAAATAAAATAAACCAAAGTTACCAGGCTAGAGTTTCATCAAAATTCTAAAAAGAAAATTAGTTCCTAATTAAAGAGAAATAAAGAATTAAATTCTTGAAGTAGTTCATGGCTTCCTTTTCTCCTTCAATGATTTTTGCCGCTTCCTTGGTTTTGCGCTAAGGGCTTCTCTTTTTTTTTTTTTTCCTTAAACCCTCTTGTATGGCCCTTCTATGTGTAGACAAAAGAAAAGCAAATTTCTAATCCTTCAGGGATTCAACTAAATTTATAATCTTTAAAGGATTCAACTATTGCAATAGGTAATATGCTTTATTATTATTATTATTATTATTATTATTATTATTATTATTATTATTATTATTATTATTATTATTATTATTATTAAATCTTCTCTTCCCCAATAATCATGCACACTCTTTCTTCCTTTTACCAAAATGAATATGAAATCTTTATTTTCTATTCCTTTTTAGAAATCTGCACAAAGATAAATAAATTATATTAAATATAATAGTTATGATTAATAAATAAATAAAATTTCTCAAAAGCTAATAATTAAAACTTAAGGTGTTTATTATATTAAAAATCAACTCTATCACACTCAATATGGCTTTGTTTTAATATATATATATATATACTAGCCATATTCTCCGTACTTTAAGCACTGGTAAATATTTACAAAACCATCTGATACTTTTTGTAAATTGTTAACTGATTACCTAAACTTTTGATTTGATGAATAAGTACCCAAAAGGGTTTCGTAAAAAAATTAACAGTTGAAAAAAAATTAACGATTAATTTTTTTCCCTTTTTCACTCCTAAATAAGTTAAGCATCACTCAATAAGTATCCAAATTGGGATTCTGTTAAAAAAAAAAAAAAAAAAAAAACGGGTTGAACCCTTATTTGGGCACTTGATTGTTAAATTAAAAGTTTTCAGTAGTTTTTTTTTTTTTTTTTTTTTTAAAGAAACCTTAAGTTTGGTACTTATTTGTCAAATTAAAAATTTAGGTATTGAATTAACAATTTATTAAAAGTACATAGATGTTTTTTAAAATAACCCTCAATCCTGTAAAATATGAAAACTTAATACGAATGGTTAAATCATAAGAAAATTTATATGTTAAATTGAAAAGTGAATTCATAATTAATGTAATCCATAACTACATTTATAAAGGAATTATCAACATACTTATAAACATTAAATCTAAGAGTTAATAACATTTAAAAGAAGGACATACCCAAATATATTTTGATGAACTCATTAGACTCAACTTAAGTATCCACAACCTAAAAAATTAACAATAATAATCTCATAAGAAAAGAAAATAAAAATATATTAGTATAGTCAAGAAATACACAAAAAGTACTTGACCATCTCATCCTCATCAGATGTTAAAAAGAAACAAATAAATTCATAAAAAACTTCTTAAACCTATAAACTTAAAATGTAAAAGTCAAATGATATTTCCTTTAAAAAAAGAAACTAAGATAATACTTTTTTTATAAAAAGCCAGACAATATTAAAAGAATGACATACCCAAATATATTTTTATGCATTCATTAGTTTAAACTTCAATATCTGCAATTAAAGTTCAACAAAATAATCTCATAAATAAGAAAGGTTAGTAGTCATAATTAGGTTACTATGATTTAACTCCAAATACATAAAAAGTACTTAATCATTAAATTGACAACAAACCACAAAGATCTAAACTTTTAACAAATGGAAACATATAAAAAAGAGAAAAAAAGAAGAATAATTATGCTAGTTCTTCATTAAATTATATTTAAACACAAAACAAGGGATAGTCCAAGGGAAAAAGAACAATCGCAAAGGAAAAAATTTCCAATTTGTAAACACCTTCCTCACAATATATACAGAATTATCACTCACGAAATAGAAGATTAAAAGATGATGAATAGATGTCATATTGAGAATGCTTTGTTGATGAAAAATATCCATGGTGGTGGAAGTTTGATATCAGAAGAGAAGTCGATTTAAAAGAATTATATCTAACATCAACTTATAAATATTAATTTAGAAGATAGTTCCAAATATCATAAAAAAATTTTAAATGTCTTACCCCTAAATAATAGGGATAGTATCAGCTGTCAACAAAAATTAAATCCCTTTTATTTATTTGTTATACCTCTTATATTATTTTTCAAAATTTTTAAAAATATTTTACCTCTAAATAATAGGGAGAGTATTAGATATGTTTAATTTATTGTTATCTCATATATTATTTTTTTTCATTTTTATATGGGAAGAAAAAATGCAAATGTGTCCCATGGGCAAGTTATTATGGCTTTTTTTATATATATATATATATATATTCTTACCAATATTTCAGATTTATTTTTAATATATTTTTTAAAAAATTATTGTAATTTTTCGGCTGCAAATTAAAATTTTTATAAATTAAAGTTTTTGAATTTATTTTATTAGATTAATATATATATATATTGTTGCTAATATTTCGAATTTATTTTTAATATATTTTAAAAAAGTATTTGTAGTTTTTCGGGTACAAATTAAATTTTCAAAAATTAAATTTTATTTTATTAAACCAATTTTTTATTAGATTAACTTCTTCTTACAGAATTTTCAAATCATCAAGTGATAAAGTTTTATTATCAAATTAAAACTCGTCAATTATAATTATCAAATTAAAATTATTTAAATATTATCTATATCAAATTCATTATTATCTCTTTTTATTAAATTAAATTTTTTGGATTAATTTTTTAATATATATAAAAATTATTATAGTCTTTTGGCTGCAAATTAAATTTTTTGAAAGTTAAAAAGTTCTCAAATTTATTTTATTAGATTAATTTTTTATTAGATTAACTTGCTTCTGGTAAGATTCTCAAATCATCAGTAAATAAAATTTTATTATTAAATTAAACTCTTCAATTATGGTTATCAAATTAAAAATCTTTAGTTATTATATATATTATCTCTTTTTTTAAAATTAAAATTTTCGAATTTATTTTCTCTTTTTCTTTTTTTTTTTATAAATTTATGAATTAAATTTTTCAGATTTATTTTTTAATATTTTTAAAAAATATTAGTATTTCAACTACAAATTAATTTTTTGGCAATTAAGGTTTTCGGATTTATTTTATTAGATTAAATTTTTATTAAATTAACGTGCTTCTTGCAAGATTCTCAAATCGTCATCAAATAAAGTTTTATTATCAAATTAAACTCTTTAATTATTTATATATCAAATTCTATTATCTCTTTTTTCAATTAAATTTTTCGCATTTTTTTTTTATCAATTTCAAAAATTAAAAATTTTCACATTTATTTTTTAGTATTTTATTATTTTCTCTTTTAAAATTAAATTTTTTAGATTTATTTTGTCATTTTCTTTGTTTTTCTCAATTTCAAAAATTAAACTTTTCTGATTTATGTTTTAATATATTTTAAAAAACATTGTAGTTTTTCGACTACAAATTAAATATTTAGAAATTAAAGTTTTCAAATTTATTTTGTATTATATTAATTTTTATCAAATTAACTTACTTCTTGTAGGAGTTTCGAATCATCATCAAATAAGTTTTATTATCAAATTAAAACTCTTCAAATATCATTATCAAATTAAAACTCTTTAATTATTATCTATATCAAATTCATTATTATCTCTTTTTTATTTCTTATAATAGAATAGAAAGATAAAAAGAAAAGACGTCCCGAGTGGTGAAAGTGAACCGCATAGGATTTTTTTATTTTCACATATATATACATACATATATATCCTACATTCTTTTCTTGTCAATAATTTGTTTTTATAATATATTAATTTGATTAATATTATTTTATTTAATTTTAATATAGCCCACCTTTAATGTAGGAAGATAGTTATTATTAATCATCTCATATGTTATTTCTCTTTTTCTTATCAATAATTAGTTCTTATTAGAATATTAATTTATTAGTTTTGATGTATCCCACCTTTAGTATAGGAAGATAGTTATTATTAATCATCTCATATATTATTTGTCTTTTTCATGTCAATAATTTGTTCTTATCTGAATATTAATTTATTTAATTTTAATGTAGCCTACCTCAAATGGAGGAAGATAGTTATCATTATTAATTATCTCTTATATTTTCTATTTTTTATTTTTGCATGGGAAGAAAAAAATGTGAGGGTGTCAAATGGTACTCTTGTAGCACTCATTATGACTTTGTTTTAATATATATATATATATAAAGAGATAATGTGATTTAATACATATTACATGGTTCATGAGTGAGTACATAAACTTAATACATAATAGTAATTTTTCATCTAATAATGAAACTCATTGTCCATTTTTAATACAAATTGTAGTATATTTTGTTAAATTTCTAGAATATTTTGTTTAAATAGGTGTGATTTTATTTATGCTACGTAACTATGATACGATGAATTCTCTTACTTTCTTATAGTGACTTTTTTTTTATACGTTAGAGACAAAATTTAAGAATTATTTAAATTGTAATGATTTAAATTTTTTTTTTATATATTAATTTTTTTTGTTGTAAGATAACTTATTCTATATAATAAATAATCTTGAAAAAATGTAAATGGTTGAATGTGCGCGTGAGATCATGTGATATTCTAGAACAAGTCTAGACTCTAGAATTGTTGCATTACATAATGTTATTTGGGGTTGGAATGGACTTAATTACTTTTTAGATTCAATTTGGGCTTTCTCGTCTCGTTCAAAGGTCGACCTTTTAGATTCGGTTGGTAGTAGTAATATCAAGTCAATACAATGCTAACCATTTTTGTATTCTTCAACTTGTTAAAGCCAAAACAAAGAAAACCCTTGGGTATAATATATTTTTAATTTTAATTTTTGTAAGAGTATAAATAATGCAGGATTCAATGGAAAAATTTGTATGAAAACAAAATCTTATTCAAATATATACCTTCAACCTGCTGCAACCTCTTCTACATGTGATTCAACTGATCATCTTTTTTGACACTTTGTTAAGTTTCTCTCTTTCTCTTTATAATCTTCCTTAGATGTCCATTTCTTCCCGTGACAGAGTCAATTAATTCTCTAAATACACATAATTATATTGTATAACGTTAGAGATATGTAATTTCAATGAAGAACTTTTAATCTCTCAATAATGCATCTATCAGTGAACTATTAATTTGTTTGCTTTAAAAAAGAAAAGAAATACAAGGGTTGCTAAGTCAAGTCTGTGTGGAAAAGTAGAGCAAAGAGCCGGAAGGAATTAGGAAGCTTTCACATTCCTAAATTCAAAGATGGCTAAGGAAAACCAGAGAAAATTAAAAAGAACCAATCAGGCAATAAATTAGTCTAAAGTTGCCTTGATAGATGGAGCTTGTGAATTTTGGACCCCCCACCCCAAATACTATAATCCACCCGAAACTTCCATCTTCTGGTTAGTCAAAAGGTTACACACACCTACCTCTACCTTTCATTAGTCCTTCAATCAATATCCCGAAGTAAATTTTCTGATTTCCATTTATTTTATTTAATGAACGAATAAATAAACTTCCAAATAATCATGAAGAATTTTATTATGATTCGCTCAATAAATGAAGATAACAATCATTCAAATTCAGAGGTTTATGTCATGTTTTCACTCATAAATAAAGTTTATAATAGATTTTTTCATATCATTCGAATTGTGCTTATGACTTTTATGAATGGTTTATTTTTTAAATAAATTAATCGTATAAAAAAATCTAAAATTTTGAATACCTTCTTTAATAATTTTAATAATATTAAAACCCAACTATGATGACAGAGTAAAATATCGCAAAATATGAAAATATTTATAATGAATTTTGTTCTTAAACGTTAGAAGATTGTAATTCAGTAGTAATAAAAGAGTCAGTAGCAATAAAAGAGTAGAGTAGAGCAGAGATCATGTATTGACATATTTATTTAAAAAACATTTCTCTTCCTATGCGGAGGTAGTGTCCAAGTTATCAAGGTTGAGGAAAAGATTATCAGAGTTCAAACAAACAAAATTGTTTGAATCAGCAATGGTTATTGCATTCTCCTTTGATGTTTCGATTTTTCTAAGTGTATTAAATGATTTGTTTCCAGTAATAGCTTTTCCAATTAGCTCACCACTTAATTGACACATCATCAAGTGCTACGTTGAAATTGTAGCTCTTTGTGTTAATATATTCTTAATCTCTGGGTTAACTTTCTGCACCAAAATTTCAATTATTATAAACATTTCAAATGATAATTTCAGCAGAAGAGAGAAGAATTTATTTTGATGGGATATTAAATTACCTCTCTTTGAGGGTTTTTTTTCTTTTGAAAAAAATAGTCATTTTTTTAAAAATAGTCACTAAAGTAGTTAATATATATATTTTTAATCTCTAAACAGGTCATAACACATAACCATTGTGCATTATTTTTAATGATAACTCATAATTTATATGCGTTATCAGTTATGAGCAATTTAATCTAGACAATAATTTTGTTTACTGACGTGGCGGCTCTTAGTGTTGAGATGGACAATAACGCACAATGAGTGCGCGTTATCGTCAGTCATAACACACAGCAGGAACGCATTATTGTGAACGGTTAGTTATCATGTTAACAAGAGCACTTCACCCAAGCCGCAACTCCCATTTTTCTGTCTATTTTTTTTCAACATTTCCCCCGCTGCTCTTTCCGACAAGCTCCTCCTCCTCCTTCCCTCTTCCTCTTCTTCTCTTCCTCTTCTTCTTTTTCCTTGTATTTTCGAAATTTACAGTTAAAATTTCTCTTTCCTTCGTTCGTTCAATTTCTAAAATTCAAGTTTGGGTTGGCGGCACCTCCTTTGGAGTACGAATGTTTAGAGTTTTAGAGTGCAAAACGGCAGAGAAAGCTCCACCGAATAACGTTAATTTTTCAATTTATTCAAATTTTTGATAAATTTCTTATGTCTATAATTGTTTTAAATTTTGTGTGTACTATGTGTTAATTTTTATTATTGTTTATATGAAAATTGTTGTTTATTGTGGTTTGTGAATTATTTTTATGAATTTTATTTGGATTATTTTTCAATTTTTTTTAATTTATTTTTGTAAATGTGGGTTTGGAGTTTAAGTTTAAACTTGTTGTTATTGATAAATTTGTGCATGTTTGATTATTTTATTAATATAATTGTGTTTTCTATTGGAAATGTGATTATGAAATGGGTGATTTGATATAAGTTATATAGTTTATTTTGGTTTTCTCTTAAACCGTAATTGTTCATTTTTTGTGAAATTTTTTAGTATGTTTATATTGTTTCATTAATTACACATATTTTGAAATTGTTAGCAGTTATATAATTTTATGTTTTTAGCATTTAAATTTGTTTTGACTTTTTTAGCCTAAATCCTAAAACCTTAAATCTTGAACCTTAGAAAGTGCATATAATACCTAACTTTAAATATTTTCTTTGAAGTTCTAAACCCGTGATGATTTAAATTTAGAAAGTGTATAACCATAAACCGTGAAACCCTAAAATTCTAACATGGAAAACCTAAAACTCTAACCATAAATCTTACTAAGTGGATAATAATAATTCACTCTAAATATTTTACTCTAAATTCTAAACCCGTAAAGTTTAAATTTTAAAAGTGTGTAATACTAAACCAAAAACCCTAACATTGGAATCCTAAAACATGAACCCTCCTTAACCATAACCTTGATCTATTAAACACTAAACCGTACATGATGAAACCCTAAAACCATAAAACTGTTAACCCTAAAATTCTAAAACCATAAACAATAAAGCTTAGAAAGTTTGGAATAATGCTTTACTGGAAATTTAAAACCCTAATCCCCTATATATTTAAATTTAGAAAGTATATAACTGAAAACCTTAAAACCCTAAAACCGTAACATTGATCAAGAAAAATCCTAAACCCTAAAGCTTAAAAAGTGTGTAATAATACTTTCATGTAAATATTCTACTTTTAATTCTAAAACTTTATTGATAAATGTAAACAGTGTATATCATTACACATAAGAAACCATAAAACCTTGTGATATAATGTAGATGGAAGAAGTCCCAGCACATGTGCATCCGGGTCCCATTGTCCCTAGTGTATTGATGAGGCAGCATGAACGTAAGTCGGGGTTGATATGGAGTGGGGATCATGAGACGTGTACTACTGATCTTCAGTATAGACGTTTCAGTCACAATCTATTTCAAGCCTACATTACAGCTCCTCGTAGGTTGGTTGATATTGTTGGCAGGACAAGTTTAGGGAAAGTTTTTAGATGCGGTTACATTAATCTCGACCACGCACTTATTACTGCGTTAGTTAAGCGTTGGAGGGCTGAGACTCACACCTTTCATATGATTTGTGGTGAGGTGACAATCACTTTATAGGATATACACGTGTTATGGGGTTTACGGATAGAGGGGTTGCCTGTAATAGGTCCCAGTTGGAGTGTACATAAAAAACAATATTGAATTGAGATGATTGAGAGACTTATTAGGGTGTGATTGTCCGTTACTCACTTTTCCGGATACAAGGTTAAGAAAGAACCTCTAGAGGCCTGAATCTTGAGAGAGTTTATCGGATCAGAGAGTGATGATGACCTAATCTTGCATGCGTGGATTTATTTTCTTACTTCTTGGAGGTCATATTCTCCCTGATTTCTCGGGCAGCTTGATTCATATCCGCTACATCAGTTTGTTGGAGGATTTTGAGGCCATCGGCACTTACAGTCGGGGTAATTGTTTATTGGGATTTTTATATAGGCATCTGTTCACGACAGCTTTAGAAGGTGCACTACTGATAAGGGGAGCCCTAGTCCTACTTCAGATTTATGCCATCTGATTGGCCCTAGAGTTTAGGATTTTTATGCCATCTGATTGGCTCTAGGGTTTAGGATTTTTAGGTTTTATGGTTTTAAGAGTTTTGTAATTTATTTCCTTACCCTTATTTAAATTTATTTTATGTATTTAAATTATTTCTTTAACTTGTACCTTTGTTGTATGTATTTAAATTATTTCTTTAACACATTAGTTTCTATTATGTATTTAAATTATTTCTTCAATACATTTCACTACAAACCCTAACCCTAAACTCGAAAATAATTTCAAAAATTTTGTCCTCTTCTTGACAAGCCCACATGGGTTCTTCAAAACTTGGAAATAATTTGAAAAATTTTCAACCTCTCCCCGACAAGCCCATGTATGTTAATGTGACAACTCGGAAAAAATGTTATAAAAAATTTTGTCCTCTTCCCAACAAGACCTTGTGGGTTCTTCAAAACTCAGAAATAATTTGAAAATTTTCCAACCTCTCCCCAACAAGCCCATGTGGGTTAATGTAACTACTCAGAAAAATATCATATAAAAATTTTATCCTTTTTCCGACAAGCCCATATACGGCAGCATGAAACCCAATTTTGAACATCACAACTTCATACCTTCAAATTTTCTTCCTATTGTATTTCTAAATTTCTTAACTTCACAACTTAACATCTATATCCACTACAAACAATGAACATGGATGCAACTCACCCAGTTAGAGTTGTATTATTTTCGGATTCGGAGATTGTCAGAGATGCGTATGGTCCTTATTTCAATGGATTGGTCAAGAAAAGTTGGACCTTCAACCGAATGGTAACACATGCCGAACTTGTTAGAAAAATATTGAAACATCGACAGATGGATCCCAATCTTTGGAGCATTTGAATGGCAATGAGGGTGTCTTCATTCTATTAAGAGTATCATGTGTTTATTTTACTTTGTACAGCATGAACAGCGATAACAAAATGCATTATCTTTGGACCTTAGACCCAACATAGCAAAAGAAAAGATTCACGTACTCGTTAAATTCATTCTGATCCAACCACAAACATTTTCAATTAGCCATGACACAAATACCATAGACATTCCAAAACATGTCACGGCAATAACAGATGGTTTCTGATGAACCGTCTATGTTGTACCCAACCGCTGAAGAAGATGATAATGAAAATGATCATTTCAATGAAGATTATGCCGTATCAAGTGAATCTGATGACGAAGATAACACTGATGCCGAGGAAAAAGCTATATAGACCACCCTAACCCTGTCATTTCGAACACAGTGACTCAATGGCAGAGTAGCCAATGGTTCATGAAAACCTTAGAGTGGGAGTGAATAAGGTTTCTGGCTAATTTTCAAAAATATTTTGTGTAATTAAAAGATAAATCTCTAATTTTGTTTAAGAAAGAATACTAAAACTCTTTTTAATAAAAATCCAAATCAAACAAAAAAAAACTTACAATTATGACAATCAAGTAAAAAGCATAGAATAAAGATGCACAACAATTTATAGTGATTCACTTTCTCAAAGAACTACATCCACTACCTTGAGTCAACACCCAAAGATTTACCAAATCCACTATAATCACAATATACAATAATCACAAGTTTGGGGATTACCCACCAAGGGTTTTGCAAACAACCTCAATCTATAACACAACTAAAATCAATGGATAACCCAAGGGGTTTTTCAACACAAACCTTTGATATCAACAGAAACACATTTACAAGCAAAGGATAACCCAAGGGGTTTTCAACACAAACCTTTGATATTTTTTAAGTAAGACTAAACTAGATGACCGGTTTTAATAATGGACGACCGATTTTGAAACAGAAAGATTGGGACGCATACTACGAAAATTGGATGATCCCTCTTAAAAATCGGACGACCGATTTTAAAAATCAGATGACCGGTTTTGAGAATCTGATGACTAGTTTTGAAAATCGGATGACCCTTTTTTGATAAGGATTTAAAAGCCAGTTTTTCTTAATAAAAAGAACTTTCCTTCACATTTCAAAACACTTCAAAACATTTATTCTTGATACACTTTTAGAGATAAGAAAACTTTCGAAGGCATCAAAAACTCTATCAAGAATACTTGGATTTTTCAAGAATATTTTATAATAAGAAATTCGTCCAAGGAGCTTCACATTTGATCAACAATAAAAAATGAGAGTTAGGGAGTTTTACAAAATACCTTAGCATATCCCTAACTAAGACACAAGTCTTCAAGGTCTTCAATGGCTTGATCTTTTCTCTTTCATTTTGCCTTGATCACCAAGATCTTTTGCTTCTAAGAGTATAACCTTGAGACTTCAAATATGTTCTTTTGTTCTATTGAAACTAAGCTTAATATTTAATCACACAAACATACGTTAATCATATTAAAAAACATATGCAATAATGCTCTTAGGGCTAACAATCTCCCCCTTTTTTATTATGACAAATACATATGCAAAAAGAACAAAAGAGCAAGTATAAAAACATGGTGATACTTTAAGGAAATCATCAATAGGAGCAAAGCATACCAAACACCATAAGAGAGAGATAACTCCCCCTATGAATTTGAAAACATGCCAAGGGTTTGAAAGATAATTTAGAAAAATGAGCTTCCTTTAAAGGCATGCTTCACAACAAGAATGGCTTCAAACAATCATTAAGGTAACTCCAAGCCATATTACCCATAAGATATGTAGCCAACTAAAAGAAAGCATGAAACTTAAAAGCAACAATAAGCATCTTGCAACACATAGCAAGATCTCCCCTTTTTGACAAGGAAGCAAAAGCATATCATAATCTAAGCACATTAGGTACATATGCTTGCAACTATTTCTCCCCCTTAGTTCTTGTACATATTTATCCCTCTTTTGTCATAAATCAAAAAGATACTTAGGAGAGTTTTTAAGGGATGATGGAAAAGGAAAGTACAACTGGACTGTCAACATTAAGGTAACATCATGAAGTCTATAAAAAACATGGCATCAAGATAACATAATACCAATTACAAAACCGCTTAATTTCTCATACTAAGCTCTTGGAGCTTGTTTTAAACTATAGAGTGCTTTTGAAAGTTTGTAAACATAATTTGGAAATTTTTCATGCACAAAACCGGAGGGTTGTTCAACATAAACTTCCTCCTCAATATCACCATTTAGAAAAGCGCTCTTAACATCCACTTGAAAAAGCTTGAATCCTTTTAAAACAAGTAAAAATGAAAGGCATCCTAATGGATTCAAGTCTAGCAACCGGAGTAAAAGTTTTATCAAAATCTATGCCCTCTTCTTGATTGAATCCTTGGGTAAAAGTCTAGCTTTGTTTCTAATAACTTCTGCGGAATCATTTTGTTTATTTCGAAAAACCCATTTTATGCCAATGGTGGGGGTGATCACGTGGTCTAGGGACTAAAGTCCAAACTTTATTTCTTTCAAATGTATTTAATTCCTCTAGCATAACAATAATCCAAAACTCATCACACAAAGCATCATCAATAAACTTAGGCTTAATGTGAGATAATAGGGCAAAGTTGTCAATAAAGAACCTTCTTGTTCTTACCCCTTGTGATACATCACCAATGATTTCATCCTTGGAGTGTCCCTTTGGATATATCACAACATGAGGAGGACTTTGAGCTTCTGGATCATTTTCTTGTTTTACTTCAATATTTTCTTCCTCCATAAGCATGTTCTTCTATTGCTTGAGTGTACAAAGGTTGGTAGCTTAGAGTGTTATCTATGTCATCATCATCTTTCTTGTCAAAAATGTTAGTTTCATCAAAATATACATGAATGGACTCTTCAACACATAACGTTCTTTTGTTATAAATTCTATAGGCCTTTTTGTTTGAAGAGTAACCAAGAAAAAATTCCCTAATCGGATTTTCTATCAAACTTCCCAAGATTGTCTTTGGTGTTTAAAATAAAGTATTTGTATCCTAAAACTTTGAAATAGCCAATAGAGGGGGTTTTGTTCAAAAGGAGTTTTCTTTAAAAATGGTCTCAAGAGAACACGATTCATAATGCATGCGGTGTTGACGCCCTCGGCCCAATTTGGAAGGGATTTTTCACAGAGCATTAATCTTGACATTTCTTGTAATGTAAGGTTTTTTTCTTTCCACAACATCATTTTGTTGTGGGGTTTTAGTGGCAAAAAAAAATGTGTTATGACAAAGACATCACAAAGTTTTGTAAACTCTTGGTTGTTAAATTCTCTCTCATTATCACTTCTCATTGAGATTAATTCGGAATCAAGGGAGGTTTGAACCTTTTTGAAAAGTTTGACAAATTCTTGAAAAGCCTCATCTTTTTGGCTCAAAAACAAAGTCCAAGTAAATCTTGAGAAGTCATCCACTATGACAAAAGCATACCTCTTACCACCGAGACTAGTGGTCCTCATTGGTCCAAATAAATCCATGTGAATGAGTTGTAAAGGTTTTGAAGCTGAAATCATTTTCTTTGGTTTAAAAGAGGTCTTAATTTGTTTCCAAATTGGCAAGCATCATAAAGTCTAGTTTTCTCAAAATGAAGTTTTGGTAAGCCCCTAACAAGTTCTTTTGAAGAAAGTTAGTTCAAAGAATCCACACTAATATCACCAAGCCTTCTATGCCACAAAAAAATGCATCATCATCATGAACCGAGGGACATTTTAAGTTTTGGGAAATAAGATCTTCAAGATGAAAGACATAGACATTTCCAACTCTTTTAGCAACAAAAATAGTTTTATTTTCATGCTTATCAATGATAGAAGAAGAATCACTTTCAAAAACAACGTTTTTTCCATTATCACATAATTGACTAATACTAAGCAAATTAAATTTTAAACCATCAATTAAAAGAACATCCTTAATAAAAGAAGAAGAATAGTTACCAATGTTGTCTATACCAATGATTCTTTCCAAAAGTAACAAAGCCACCTTCGGTTTCTCTTAGCTCATTCATGAGGGATGCATATCCAGTCATGTGTCTTAAGCATCCACTATCTAAGTACCACTTGAAGCTTGAATTATGTTCCTACAATAGGAGAAGTAGAAAATACTTCTGGTACCCATATATTTCTCCAAATAGTTTTAACTCCCATTTCGACTTTTCTTTTTACAAAACACCTAGTGGCCTTATGACCAATCTTACCACAATAAGTACAACAAAAATGGGAGAAGGATGAAGAAGCTTTAACAAAATATGTTTGTGTAGAAGAGGTATTAGTGTGATTATATCCAATTCCACTTTTATCAAAAGATGATATTTGAGAACAAAGGAGCTTCTCAAAATTTTCTTTTTCGTTTGTAAACTTGTCAATGCATAAGGTGAGATCATTCACCTTTCTCTTCAAATCATCATAATCTACCATGCATTTTTTAAGAGAGAAAACTTTTTCACAAAGATCTTTGTTTTCTAAAATTAGTTTTTGAAATTCTAGTTTTGAGGAGTCACTTTCCCTTTTCACAACTTCAAGAGATTCAAGGAGAGTTTTGTTTTCACAAACAAGTTTTGAGTTTTCGTTTGATAGCTTGTCAATCTTGTTCTTTACCTCCATGTTCTTTTTTGTAATCTTTTCCAATTCATGACATATTTCAATATGTAAAGAATTAAGATCATCATCATTATCATCAACATGATTAGATAGATTTGGGGGTGAAGATTGTACCTCATTTTCTATTGCCATGAAGCATAGGTTGGCTTTCTTCTCCTTCACTTTTGCTTGAATCTTGATCCCAAACACTTATTATTCCCTTGACTTTCTTCTTTTTCTTTAATGCCTCAAGTTTTGCTTCCAATGCTCCTTTCTCTTTTTCAATAGCTTTGGAACAATCGGCTACAAGATGGTCAATGCTATTACATTCAAAACACCTAGCCTTGAAGAGTGATAAACTTTGTCCTTCTTTCTTAATTGGAAGATTCTTTCCTCTTTTGTTGAAGTCTTTCTGGTAAAATCTTTTAAATTACCTCATTACTAAGGCCATATCCTCAATCTCATCTTCATTGTTTGACGAGCATGTGTGATCATCCTCATTCACTTTGAGTGCTATGCTTTTTATTCCCTTGTCTTCATCTTCTATTTCATCTAATCTTTTTATTTTCATCTCATAGGTGAGGAAAGATCCTATGAGTTCTTCAATAGGAAGTTGTCTTAAATCTTTTGATTCCTCAATGGCAAGAGTTTTCGGTTGCCATACCTTTGGGAGTGCATCAAGAATCTTTCTATTTACTTCTCCCCTTGTGTACTCTTTCCCATAGGCCCTTAGGCCATTTGTGATGTTGGTGAACCTTGTGAACATGTCACTGATGCTTTCATATTGTTTCATCATGAATAACTCATAATCTCTCACCAACACAGCCAACTTTGACTCCTTCACTTGATTGGTACCTTCGTGATTTACTTCAAGTAACTTCCACATTTCATTAGCCGAGTTGCACCCGCTCACTCTATTGTATTCATTAGCATCCAAGGCACAACTCAATATGTTCATACCTTGAAAGTTTAGAGTCATCTTTCTTGAGTCAAGCTCATCATATTCTTCAACCTTCTTGACTACTCCATCCTTTTTTAGGAACATAAGGTCTTTTCTCTACAATGCTCCAAAGATTAAAGTTAATAGAGCAAATATATATTTTGATTCTAGATTTCCAAAAAGTATAATTTGTACCATTGAAAAAATGAGGTCTATTTGTAGAAGAGCCTTCTATATAGGGTAAGTTTGAAATACTAGCCATATTGAAAAGGATCTTTAGCTTCTTAGGATGTTAAGCCTTAAAAAGAAGACCCGCTCTGATACCAAATGAAAAACCTTAGAGGGGAGATGAATAAGGTTTTTGACTAATTTTCAAAAATATTTTGTGTAATTAAAAGATAAACCTCTAATTTTATTTGAGAAGGAATACTAAAACTCTTTTTAATAAAAATCTAAATCAAACAAAAAACTTATAGTTATGACAATCAAGTAATAAGCATAGAATAAAGATGCACAATAATTTATAGTGGTTCACTCTCTCAAAGAGCTACAACCACTACCTTGAGTCAACACCCAAGGATTTACCAAATCCACTGTAATCACAATATACAATAATCACAAGTTTGAGGATTACCCACCAAGGATTTTGAAAGCAATCTTAATCCACAACACAATTACAATCAAAGGATAACCCAAGGGGTTTTTCAACACAAACCTTTGATATCAACAGAAACACAATTACAGTCAAAGGATAACCCAAGGGGTTTTCAACACAAACCTTTGATATCAATAGAAAGAGAGATGAGTAAGGAACAATGTTACCAAATGAGCTTGCGAAAGGAAGATAGAACATAATTGGATGATCTACAAGCTCCTCTTTTTTCTTCTTTGAAGGATGATCAACAATGAAGCTCCAAGAAGAATTTTTCTCTTTTGTTTTTGAGAGATAAAAGATATTTGAAGAATAAACTTTAAAGCTCTTTAAATGTTCTTAAATAATCTTAATAAATTTTTCAACAGCATCATTTTTTTGCTGCAGATCAAATTTTCAATATATATATATATATATATAGGAAAGAGAAAAAAATAGTTGTTACTATCTATGTAACGGTAACATTTTTGCAGTAGGACTAAAACCAGACCACCGGTTTTAGAAACGGACAACCGATTTTGAAAAAACAGAAAGATTCGAACGCATCCTACAAAAATTGGATGATCCCTCTTAAAAATTGGATGACTGATTTTAAAAATCGGATGACCGGTTTTGAGAATCTGATGATCGGTTTTGAAAATCGGATGATAAGTTTTAAAAATCGGATGACCAGTTTTGAAAATCGGATGACCCTTTTTTTTAGAATGATTTAAAAGCCAGTTTTCTTTAAGTAAAAGAACTTTCTTTTACATTTCAAAACACTTCAAAACATGTATTCTTGATACACTTTTAGAGATAAGAAAACTTTCGAAGACATCAAAAACTCTATAATCAAGAATACTTGGATTTTTCAAGAATAGTTTATAATAAGAAATTCGTACAAGGAGCTTCACATTTGATCAACAATAAAAAATGAGAGTTAGGGAGTTTTACAAAATACCTTAGCATATCCCTAACTAAGACACAAGTCTTCAAGGTCTTCAATAGCTTGATCTTTTCTCCTTCATTTTTCCTTGATCACCAAGATCTTTTGCTTCTAAGAGTGTAGCCTTGAGACTTCAAATATGCTTCTTTTGTTCTATTGAAACTAAGCTTAATATTTAATCACACAAACATATGTTAATCATATTAAAAAATATATGCAATAATGCCCTTAGGGCTAACAGTTCAGTAGCACTATGTATGACTATACACAGTTTGGAATTTCTAGATATGGGCTCGGAAGAGCAGATAGATGACCTTATCGAATCAGGCACTATATGATTACTCGATTGGAACGATGCGATGACTGATATTCAGTTAGGCATGAGGTTCCTTGACAAAATCCAAGCAATAAGAACGGTTTAGAAGTGGTCGATTCTGATAGGCCGAGAATATAGAGTTATTAAAAGCAAAAGTGATCAATGAACAGCAAAATATTACCCTCACATCGACTCTAATTATTGCTCATGGTACATCCGCAAAAAAAAGAAGGCAACTCACGGTCGTTGGGAAATAACCAGATTCACCAAGGAACACCCATGCCTTGTATAGTTACATCAAAACAAATATCGAAATATGTCTTCAAAATTTATTTCAAGACTAATATCACACCTTGTTTCCAATGATTCCGAGATCCCTGTCTCTCCATGAAATGCAAATCTTACTTCAGACAGGTTGTATGTACAAGAGGGCATGGTATGCTCGGAAATTTGCAATAGAAAGGGTCTTCGGCAATTAGGAAATAACAGTTACAATTCGGGGTCAATAAAGATAACTCGAGAATCTATAAGGATAACACGAAAATAATTCATTTCTTACCTTTATCTTTTTCTCTCTACAACTTTCTCTCTAACTTCTCTCTAAAAAAAAATCAATCTTTCACATCCAATTGAATTTGGAAGAACATATGAATCATTATGAAGACTATGTACAAGAAAATATCGTTTTTGAGGTAAGAAAATTTTTTTCCATCTCTGTATCATTTTGGCCCAAACTGGC
This sequence comes from Catharanthus roseus, assembly GCA_028651295.1. NCBI lineage: Eukaryota > Viridiplantae > Streptophyta > Magnoliopsida > Gentianales > Apocynaceae > Catharanthus > Catharanthus roseus. The sequence continues at coordinate 7,472,569 of JAPQWS010000104.1, read as the reverse complement.
AAAATAACAAAGAACTTTCGCCCATATGGGCAAATTTTTAAAAAACTTTTGCTCGGGTAGGCGAAATTTCTTTGTTATTTCACCAATACGGGCAAAAATGATACAAAAAGGTTTTTTTTAACTGTTAATATTTTAGTTTTATATTAAAAGGGTGATGTACATCAAAATACGTTTGAAGAATTTTTAGAACCGGAAGAATACATTGATCATGGACATTTATTCACAACAGATCGAATTCTCAATTCGAAAGTGGAGTTGGTCGATTGGGCAAAAGAAACGGCGATGAAAGCAACCACATATTTGATCATCAATCGGTACTTAAAATCAAGAACATCTGACCATCGACCTTGTGTTACATTAGCCTGCGATCGTGGAGGTACAGTTAAAAAAAACACGAAGCCAATGGTGACGATGAAGAGGAAGAGGTTCCCATCAAAAGGCGGGATCCTTACGGGACTAAAAAATATGGTTGTCCATTTAAATTAAAAGGCGAGCAAATGGCACAAGTGAGAATTGGCATTGTTCGTACATGACGGGAGGCACAACCATAAAATAGATGTCTACAATCACGGTGGTTGCAAGACTTATGAAGGTGCAGCTGAAATAGACTGAGCACTTTAGGAAAAGTCATGTGCAACCACGTAATATCCTACGATTTTTCAGAAAACAAAATGTTGGTTGTGCGGTGAGGTATGTTAAATTTACTTTTAATAGTTTATTATAATATTTTAGATTTGTTTTTCTTCACGTAATAAAATTATTTTTACGATGTATCTAGTGCACAGAAGATATACAATGTCGTTGCCAAGATTAAGAAGAATAGGATGCAGGGGTAAAATACGTGGAGGAAGTTCTTCGCTTAAATGATGAATGGGGTTATACTGTCTTCTATAGAAATTGTGATGACAGCAACGTACTTAGTGATATTGTCATTGCCTACCTTACATCAATTGCAATGATCAGAACGTAGCTATATGTACTGATAATGCATACCACTTATAAAACGAACAAGTAAGTTTTTTGTTAGGTGTTGTTAGGGTTTAGGTTTTAGGGTTTAGGTTTTTAGGGTTTTATGGTTTAGGGTTTTAGGATTTAGGGTTTAGGGTTTTGAAATTATAAATCAAAATTAATCATAACGTGTCCTCTTTATTTTAAAAAAAGGTACAATATGCTACTGTTGGAAGCCGTAGGGATGACGCTGACTAGCAAGAACTTTACTGTGGCAACTGATTTTATGCGCAACGAACAGAGTACGACGTACAAATGGGCCCTTGAATAAATTAAGCACTTATATGTTTCATCGACTATGTCAAGCAGCGACGAATCAATTGTTAATGATAGTGAACCAATTGTGATTATTATTGATAGGGAAAGCGGACTGATGCTTGTGATCGAAGATGTGTTTAGTAAATCATATCATATGTTATGTAGAAGGCACATCGATAAGAATGTGTTGGCAAAATTAACCGAAATGGCTAAAGATGAAGAGGTCGCAACTCGGTTTGTCAATGGCTCCTGACACAAATTAATAAATGAAATCGATGAGGCAAAAACCGTAGAATATTGGAATTGCTAAAAATGAAGTGGCAAAGAAGGTCTGACTTTTTACATTATTTGTTTAACACATGGTTGAAATCCAAATCGGATGTCCGACTTGAAGAATCGGACGACCTTTTCAAAAAACGGGCTTCCGATTTTAAGAATCGGACGTCTAAATTCGTAAAACAGAAAGAATCGGATGACCTTTTCAAAAAATGGATGTCCGATTTCAAGAATTAGACGTCCAAATTCATAAAACATAAAGAATCGGACGGCCTTTTTAAAAAACGAACGTCCTATTTCAAGAATCGGACATCTAAATTCGTAAATGGACGTCTGTTTTTTGGGAAATTATGAATAAACATGTACATACAGATGAAACAAATAAAGGCATCAATTCCAAAAATATAAACAGTATAGTATCATAACAAAGTATTCAGTTAAACATGAACTAATATGAAGGTCGATAATGCAGCTTCACCAATTTCGTTATCTTATTGAACCTCTCTTCTTTCACAGTATCATCTCAATCGATCTCACAAACAATCATCCCTATTAGAGTTGAGAGTGGCATAGGGGCATGAACTGGAACATGAAAACCACGTGGAACATTCATAGGATTCTATGTTCTGGGATGACTGTGAGGGATGAACCACTGTAAATAATCATCTGTGGTGCAACAAGGTGGTACTGCAGGAACACTGGTCCATGTCTCTGTCAACAGATGTGATGGTGCCTCAAGTCACAATGCCTCTACAAATGTGTTCCTCACCACGTACATCCTGTTGTTTGCTAGCCTACGAGCCTCTTTGGGTTGAATAGGATGTGCTAGAATACATTGACACCACCCGAACTGTAGGAGAACTTTGTCAGGCATGTACGCCTCAACGCAATCGAAATACGCAAGCATCCCGTGCCATGTGAATGTCTCGGATCTCTTGAAGCTTGTAAGGAATCCACTGTAACTCATCAGCCGACATTATATCTATTTGTAGCCAAATGTCTAGCAATTTGTGCTCATTTTTATGACCCAACATTGTGAATTGCTGGATATACGGCTTGCAAGATTGAGTACCCGGTCTCACCGTGGGTGCAAACATGGGAAAGTACTTGTAAATCCAGGCCTGATAAACAGCATTTGGCAAACAAACAAATTCATATAACTAATACGTTATTAAATAATATAAGATATAAATACAATATAAGCAAAAGATTGGGAATTCATTAATAATACCTCAAGAATACGTTATTAAATAATATAAGATATAAATACAGTATAAGCAAAAGATTGGGAATTCATTAATAATACCTCAAGCAGTGACCAGCACCCAGCCAACTCCTTTGCATCAACACGTGAAGCCTGACCAAAGTTCGTGTACAAGTAGGCAAGTGTCGCAGCACCCCATGCAAACCCCCCAAAGGATCAAATATCCTTCACGAGCGGGCCAAAGTTTCGCAGGGACGATATTACCACTCTTATCAATGAACTGTGAACTACTGAGCAAATATTAGATGTAACATGCAGCCCTGTCACTAGAGAAAAGTCTGCTCCGGGGATCAGTGGCAACATCAAACAACTCTTGCCAATGTATACCACCCCCGGTGTATAAAATACCCAAGTCACTCTGAATAACAGCAATCATCTGATCTTGAGAGTAATGAAGATCCACAACCCTACCATAAGTAGGTACACCCACGATCACTCCACATCATGTAAGGTCACTATCATCTCACTCCCGTGCATGTGAAAAATGTTGGTGTCTGGTTTCCACCTCTCCACAAAAGCCGATAACAATTCTGAGTTGGGGTGCTGAAATATACAAGACCGCAAATGCATAAGTCCTGTCCCCGCTGCCAGTTCTGTCACCTCAGGATCACTAAGGGTCCAACCTTGAAGTGCGATGTAGCGTGATCGCGACTTCAATAAACCTCAGTCTTGAACATGAAACAAGTAAATTAATAAAAAAAAAAAAACCAATATATAAGATATCCTAAAAAATATAAATAGTTGAGCAATTACTTACAAAAAAAAAAAAAAAGACATGTCCACACCATGTACAACCAGCCACATGTCCGTCGTATGATGGGATTAGTACAGGATCGGCAAGATCTCCCTCAGCTAGTCCTGTCAGCTCCCAATCTGAACTCTTTGCTTTCTTCCTTTGGGTAGGTGCCGGAACATCACGCACCTTATAGGGTCTCCTGTTACGAGACCCTGAAATCTTACTCATAACCGACATGAAACTACCGGTCAGCCTTTTTCCTTTTCCTGGACGAGGCCTACCACCGAATGATGATGCAGGTGCCGTAAGGGCCTCAGGTGCCACAGGTACAAGCTCTTCCTCCTCCTCCTCATCATCATCATCATCATCATCATCATCATCATCATCATCATCATCATCGTCATCATGAACCCTCTCACAGTCCTCTCCACCAATTTGGAGGGAGCCAACCATGGCAGGCTCCAGATCTAAACCCCTGTCACCCTCAAACCCAGGATCCCCAGAATCCCTCCCTAGAAAAGGCTCAGAAGAGGAAATGCCATAATCCTGTGATGTGTAATCATATTTGTTGTACGATGAATCAGGAGGGACACCGCCCACAAGTTGCTCGAAAAACTCAGCACCTAACTTCCTCTTAGGACCACTAAACTCATCCAAAGGTTCTTGAACTTTAGATCTATAGGGTATATTAGAGCGAACAGAAAGAGCATGTACATAGGGATCATATAATTCGGATGGGGGTTGAGATGGTGGATGTGCAGATTTATATATATAATATGGTATGGGAGTGTGGGCGGTGCAATGAGAGAGGAGGACGAGACCTAATCGGTATATGTGGTGGTTGGGTAGAAGACCCTGGTGCACCTGTATCATAATATATCCCAGTAGCAAATAAGGTAGGAGCAGACGGTATATCGAAAGTACTATGTTGACTCCTTAAACCTCTAGATGAAGCTCTAACAATACGACCTTCAACTCAACCTGTCTTGTCCGTCACAGGACCAAGATCATCATCCACTCTACTTGCGCCTAGCCGAACCATCTATTATTTATTCAAATACATTTATAAAAAATTAGCATACATTCGCTTATTTAATTTATTGTGCATTATATTATTTTGTTTAATTACATTATCTATATCATTTCATCATGAGCCTTTTTTAAATGTACTTTAATTTTTCTTTTGTATTATTAAATTATTTCATTATTTTTTCGAGCCCTTTATTATTTAATTCACATTACTGTAATATTTATTTTATTACTTATTCTTAACAGAATTTATTATTTTATTTCTATTATTCTATTTCTTTTCACTAATAATAATGTAATCAATAGTTATTAATTTATATATTATGATTTCTTATTAAAATTTCTAACTATACGGGTTAGATCCTATTATTTAAATTATTATCATCATCCTATTGGTATTATTAATTGACTTTAATTCATATTATTACTTTAAATTATTATTTACAATATTAATTAAACATTAATGTTTAAATTATTATTTCCTTAAAATCATTCCTTAAAAATCATCATAAATTAATAGATTCTCGTGTTATTATTATTTTCCCTTCAAGAGGTTCACAACACTAAACACTAAGTCATAACAAAGGGAAATCATTAATTTACCACCCTCTTATAATTTCATAACATTCCCCTTGACGTAATAAATAAATTTAATTCATCAAACCATATAAATTGATTCAAACTATAATATGAATAATTATAACAATTATATTTACGCTAACAAAATAATAAATGCACGTTAAGATTCAAATTGTTCCAATAAACATAATTCATAATCATATTAAATAAACAATTATAGGATAAACCATTTAAAACAACTAATTATATGTCTTCTACATAGATAAAATTTAATAACATTTGAAATAAATATAAAATTAAATTCAAGTAAAACTCCTTAAAAAACATAATATTGACAAATAAAACATAATGATAATTTTACATATTTATAAACACAAAGTTAAAATATATAAAAGAATATTTTCAAAAAAAAAATTAATCATGAACTTTCGCCCAGGCTGGCAAAAACTATAGTCAAATTCGCACAACCTGGTGAAAATAAAAATAAAAAAAAATTCACTGCCGCCAGCAACATTCATGAATATCTTTGCCGGACCAGGCGAAAATCTCTAATTTTTTCGCCCGTCCAAGCAAAAACGTACGGAAATCGTCAAAAAAATGGCTTTTTTTCATTTCAATGCATATTTTCAAGATCTAAATAGATACAATTGTAAATAAATAAGTATAGATCGAAGTACTAACATTTTTTTAAATTTTTAACGGTCGGATCTTCCTAAATCTGAGTTTGAAATTTGCACTTGTAGAGAGAGTTGAGTGGATTTTGTTTAGAGAGAGAAAGTTTCAAGTTGAAAATGAAATTTTTTGAATTTTTCCCCGTTATCCATATAGGTTACCAAGTTGCCTTTATTGACCCCCTTAAATTCTACCAAAATATCTACAAGTAATGAAAGACTCAAACTCGGGGACTGTCTGCGAGTTCTTGCATCACAGGACGAGCCGTCCCCCAAACTATGTTTTCAAATATCTTTTGTGGTATTTCTCGCCTTGTGTAAACGATTTTCAATATTTTCGGCCGACGATTTCTATGGATGGCACTCATCTACCAGTACAATATAAAGGCATACTATTAATTGCAAGTACATGGGATGTCAATAATCATTTGTTCCTACTTGCATTTGCAATAGTTGATGAGGAGTCGACTGAAAGTTGAAATTGGTTCCTCAAACTTCTACGGGAACATGTTGTCAAGGATCCACATGCGTGTCTTATTTCTGATCGCCACAAAGGGATTTTATCTACTACACAAAATCAAGCTATGTGGCAACTTCCATTCGCGGTTCATAGGTTTTTTCTACGACACATTCGGGTAAATTTCAACAAGACCTTTAAGAACAGCGAATTAAAAAGATTAATGTGGTAGGCCAGAACGGAAGCTAAGTAGTGAGAATTTGACCGTGTTATGCGTGAGATCCAAAAATGAAATGTTGGTGCTTACATTTATTTGGCAAAGATAGACCTGGAGAAATAGACACTCTTGCATGATGTTAGGCACAGACATAGAATTATGACAGCTAACATTTCGAAAGCACTTAACAGTATGTTGAAAAAAGCTAGGGTCTTGCCTTTAAAAGCCCACGTTAAATTAATATTCAACAAACTTGTTAGGTATTTCAACCAACACAGTGAAAAGGCTCAAAACTGTATGTATCTATTTCCGACTAGAGTTTTTGACAAGTTCCTACAGATTGAATTAAAATCAAGATACCACAAAGTTACAACTTACAATCCACGAGAAGGAATTTACATGGTCAAATCTCCGATCAGCGTTGATGGTACCGGCAATAACGTCTATACTTTAAGAATGAATAATAAATATGCAGTTGCGGCAAATGGCGAGAATATACATCGCCTTGTTCTCATGCTCTTGCAGTTTGTAGAGAAAATGGTGTGAGAGCAGATACTTATGTGACGGATATATATTCGCAAGAAACTTACAGAAGAATATACTCTTCGAATTTTTATCCGGTCGGGCATGAGGACTTTTGGAGATATGCTCCTTATAATTTAACATTTCATCCTCCACACATGAACAATGAACGGGACAGAAAACAAGGCACAAGGTTCCGGGGGAAAATGGATTATAGAAATCCGGATTCTCCCCCAAGATGTAGTAGATGTCGCATGCCAAGACATAATAAAAAAAATTGTAATAACTCTGGTTCAAGCAATGTATAAGTTTCTTTTTTTGAAAGTGTTGTAAAATTTTAGGGTTTCTATTAATGAAATTTTTCTTTGAATTTCTTCTAACTACTTCTTCATTACTCATTTACTTAAATCGATTATAAATATTTATAGTAAATTTACAAATAATAAAAATTTAAAATACTTTAAATTACTTCTTTATATTTTTTTAATAAAATGGTTGTAAGTCAATATATTTTCTTTTAAAATAGTTATAATTATTATCATAAAATATACATCAAATAAGTTAAATAAGAGAATACAATCTTTTTTATTAAAAAACTACATCTTAAAAATTTTGCAAAAAAAAAATCTTAAAAAAAAAAAAAACTGAAGTGGCAAATAACGCAAATGAGTTATGCGTTATCACTTAATATAAAGCACAACCTGCATGCATTATCTGCCACATAAGCTCTGTTAGCCGATAAACTTTTAATTAGGTAATAACGAACATTCTTTGTGCGTTATCCTTAATGATAATGCACAGAAAATGTGTTATGGCCACAATTTGAATAAAAAAATTCTGGCCAGTTTAGTGACTATTTAAAAATTAAAAAAATAAAAACCCCCTTTGAGTGATGAGCTGACTTGCATTGGTGTTGAGCAACTACAGCCTTCAAAGTTTCATCAATTACAGAAGGGAGGACTTTTTCTGTATAATTCTTACCCAGAGTTCTGAATATAGTTGGCAACTGATCTGGTATCAGGTGCGTAAGAACCCAAAGCCATATTTTTACCTATTAACCAAGATAAAAAAAGAGACAATAAACTTGTCGGTACTATGTAAATGTGCGTATTGAGTAAATTCCATTTCACATGAAATATTACAAATTAGTGGGAAATTTTGGAAGATTTTGATCCTTTTATTTGGGGCAGGGGAATGTGTTCACTTACTAATATATGTAAGATAATTAAGAATTGGAATATCACAATTTTTTTAAGCAAATAATTAAGGTTGCCGTTTTAAGCCAAAAAAAAATAAAATAATAAGGTTACAATTTGAAGGTCACGGGTGCCTGAAGTGCTCTCCACGGGATGGGGCTGTGCGCGAACATCATAAATAATAGGCCTCTCTAGCATGGGGATGCTCAAATGAGTTCCTTATGGATAAACCTGCAAATTAATCACCCAAAATGTGTTCAGAAAGTCGTAGATTCAAATCGCATGGTTGAAGAAATGGGCACGATATGATTAAGACAAGTAAATAATACGGGAAAGACTAGCGGCTCAGTTGAAGCCATGAATTGTATCTCTATACTTTTTAATAAGATATAAATACTAAAATACTTTGAGTGAAATAGAGAGACATTCACATGATTGAGTGAAGAATCTTCCTTTCCTTTCTTCTTTTCTTCTCTCTCTTTCCTTCACATCAATCATATCCACTTTCTTGTCTTCCACATTCATTCATAGATATATTTATCACGCATGACAACTCGGGAAGATATTTGATATACTTACCAAACTTTGATGAACTTGGCAAGCTAATTTATAAGAACAGTTCGCCACTTCTTTTTTCTTTAGGTCAGACGAACATCTCGCCACTTTTTTTGTTTTTTTTTTTTTTGTCAAACAAACAGCTCGCCACACTTTGCTATCTAGTTTTGAATATGCAGTTGGGAGAGTTTTGGATAAGACCTAGTGGTTTCCAAAAAATTGATTCATACCTAAAAAGTACAATATTGCTCATAAGCTCCTCGGGCAGCAAAATTTCTTTTTTTATTGAATTCTTGGGCGAGTAAATGTGCTATTTTTTTTAACCAAAAAAATGTTCTGATCTATTGCACACAAGCTCCTTTGGCGAGCAATTTTTTTATGAAATCTTTGAGCAAGCAAATATACTAGTCTTTGTTTCTTTTATTTTCTTTTTTGAGCGAGCAAAAATAGATTTGAATATAAAATAAGTTATAAATGATAATTTCTATCCTAAATGATGACGTATAGTTCTTCCTTAAAGGAATCCTTAGCCTTTGCGAAATTGAGACATTACAATAACCTCCGCAGCTCGCCATTGTGGCCTCCTATTCATGGCCATTTATGGATCACGCCCAAAGGCCTATAATCAGAATAACCCATTAAAATTTATCAAATCAATGGGTTTTCAAGTGATTGGAGCAACTTCATATTTACCAAGCTCTTGTGCACTCATTAAAAAACGGAGAAAAAAAAGCTCTAATGAGCACAATTACAAAAAATAGTGAAATTAATAGATTTAAAGATAAAAAATAAATATATTTATTATTACTATAAGTAGTTTTAATTTACAACACTATAGTATATCATAAAAAAATAAATAAGTTATAGGGTCATTTTAAGAAATTATTGATTTGTGAAAACTTAGTGAAACTAATGTAAATTACATAAAATAATGAAATTAGTAGGTTTAGAGATAAATTATAAGTATATTTATAATATACTAGAAGTAATTTTATTTGAAAATACTAAAATAAATGTATCTAATAAAAAATGAATAAGTTATGGGGTCATTTTGAGAAACTGGTAAATTTTGTGAAAAATTAGTGAAACTAATATAAATTATATAAAATAATAAAATTAGTGAGTTTAGAGAAAAATTATAAGTATATATAATTAATATAAGTAATTTTATTTGAAAAATATAAAATAAATATATATATATCACAAGAAATGAATAAGTTTGGGTCATTTTGAAAAACTAGAGATAAATTATAAGTATATTTATAATATACTAGAAGTAATTTTATTTGAAAATACTAAAATAAATGTATCTAATAAAAAATGAATAAGTTATGGGGTCATTTTGAGAAACTGGTAAATTTTGTGAAAAATTAGTGAAACTAATATAAATTATATAAAATAATAAAATTAGTGAGTTTAGAGAAAAACTATAAGTATATATAATTAATATAAGTAATTTTATTTGAAAAATATAAAATAAATATATATCACAAGAAATGAATAAGTTTGGGTCATTTTGAAAAACTAGGGATAAATTATAAGTATATTTATAATATACTAGAAGTAATTTTATTTGAAAATACTAAAATAAATGTATCTAATAAAAAATGAATAAGTTATGGGGTCATTTTGAGAAACTGGTAAATTTTGTGAAAAATTAATGAAACTAATATAAATTATATAAAATAATAAAATTAGTGAGTTTAGAGAAAAATTATAAGTATATATAATTAATATAAGTAATTTTATTTGAAAAATATAAAATAAATATATATCACAAGAAATGAATAAGTTTGGGTCATTTTGAAAAACTAGTACATTTTGTGAAAACTTAATTAAAATAATGTAAATTATATAAAATAGCGAAATTAGCAGGTTTAGAGACAAATTATAAGTATATATTTATAATTAATATAAGTAATTTCATTTGAAAAAACTAAATGTATATAACAAATGAATAAGTTATAGGGTCACTTTGATATGAATTTTTTTAATACTTAGTGAAACTAATGTAAATTATATAAATTAAAAAAATTAGCGGATCTAAAAACAAATTATAATTATATTCGTAATTAATATACGTAATTGTATTTGAAAATACTACAATAAATATATCAAAACAAATGAATAAATTATGGGGTCATTTTGAGAAACTAGTGAATTTTGTAAAAAAATAGTTAAAATAATGTAAATTATATAAAATAGCAAAATTAGTGGGTTTCGAGAAAAAATTATAAATATGTTTATAATTAATATAAATAATTTCATTTGGAAGAACTAAAGTAAATGTATATCATAACAAATGTATAAGTTATGAGGTCGTTTTGAGAAAATAGTGACATTTATGAAAATTTAGTTAAACTAATGTAAATTACATAAAATAACAAAATTAGTGATTTTATAGACAAATTATAAGTATATTTATAATTAATATAAGTAATTGTATTTGAAAAAACTAAAATAAATGTATATCATAACAAATGAATAAGTTATGGGATCATTTTAAGAAACTAGTGAATTTGATAAAAACTTAGTGAAACTAATGTAATTATATAAACTAGCAAACTTAGTGGGTTTAGAGACAAATTATAAGTATATTTATAATTAACATAAATAATTTCATTTGGAAAAACTAATTTATATATCATAACAAATAAATAAATTATGGAGTCATTTTTAAAAATAGTGAATTTTGTGAAAGCTTATTGAAATTAATATAAATTATATAAAATGAGAAATTAGGGAGTTTAGACAAATTATAAGTATATATTGTTACTATAAATAATTTTATTTGAAAATTTTAGTGAAAATAACATAAATTATATAAAATAATGAAACTAGTTGGTTTACTAAAAAATTATAAGTATATTTATAATTAGTATAAGTAATTTTATTTTGAAAAACAAAAATAAATGTATATCATAACAAATAAATAAGGTATTGGGTCATTTTGAGAAACTAGTGAACTTTGTGAAAATTTAGTGATATTAATGAAAAATATGTAAAATAGCGAAATAAGCGGGTTTAGAGACAAATTATATGTATATTTATAATTATTATAAGTAATTGTATTTGGGAAGAACTAAAATAAATGTATATCATAACAAATGAATAAGTTATGCGGTCATTTTGAGTAATTAGTAATTTTATGAAAAATTAGTGAAACTAATGTAAATTACATAAAATGGCGAGATTAGTGGGTTTAGAAACAAAATATAAGTATATTTTTAATTACTATAAGTAATTTTATTTGGAAAAACAAAAATAATCTATATCATAATAAATGAATAAGTTATGAGGTCATTTTGAGAAATAGTGAATTTTGTGAAAACTTGGTAAAATTAATGCAAATTACATAAAATAACGAGATGAGTGGATTTAAAGACAAATTATATGAACATTTATAATTTTTATAAGTAATTTATTGAAAAATATAAAATAAATGTATATCGTAATATATGAATAAGATATGGGGTCATTTTGAGAAACTTCTGAATTTTATGAAAAATTAGAGAAACTAATATAAAATTAAATAAAATGTCGAAATTAGTGGGTTTAGAGACAAATAATTACTATATGTAATTTTATTTGGAAAGTCTAAAATAAATGTTTATCGTAACAAATGAATAAGTTATGGGGTCATTTTTAGAAATTAGTAATTTTATGAAAACTTAGTGAAACTAATGTAAGTTACATAAAAATAAAATTAGTGGGGTTATAAACAAAGCATAAGTATATTTATAATTACTATAAGTAATTTTATTTGGAAAAAGTAAAATAAATATTTTTATAACAAATGAATAAGTTATATGGTCATTTTTAGAAATTAGTAAATTTTTCAAAAACTTAGTAAAACTAAAGTAAATTAAATACAATAACGAAATAAGCAAGTTTAGAGACAAGTTATAAGTATATTTAAAATTACTTTAAGTAATTTTATTTGAAAATACTAAAATAAATGTTTATCATAATAAATGAACAAATTATAGGGTTGTTTCGAGAAACTAGTGATTTTTTTTTTTTTTGAAAACTTAGTAAAATAATGTTAATTACATAAAATAGCAAAATTAGTGAGTTTAAAGACAAATTATAAGTATATTTATAATTACTATAAGTACATTTTATTTGAAAATACTAAAATAAATATATATCATAACAAATGAATAAGTTATGAGTCATTTTGAGAAACTATTTAATTTTGTGAAAACTAATGATATTATTGTAAATTAAATAAAATAACAAAATTAGAGGGTTTAGAGAGAAAATATAAGTGCATTTATAATTATTATAAATAATTTAATTTGAAAAATTAGAGCGACTTCCATTCTTCTTCTTCCCACAAGTAGTCGACTCAACTATTGTTTATTTATCATTAAAAAATTTGCTTGCTCATTCAAATTTGTGCAGAAAAAATTTTGCTCAACTTTATTTGCCAACAATAGAAAATTTAACTCGCTCAAATTTGTATTAAAAAAATTCTCTCAAATTTTTGTTTGCTTTAAAAAAAAAAAAGTTGTGGCGAGTAAATAATAATCCTCAATTCTTCATTATAGATATAATTTGAGCAAATAAATAACAATCTCTCGATCCGAATTATCTCGGACTAAACATTTCGAATTTAGAATTTTAATTTTCTTTTTTTTTTTTGCATAAAACTGGGACAATTTCATTCAATTCATAACCATGACAACTACAGAAACATCGATCAAAAACCGCACCAAAGTAACCAAAGTGGAACAAAAACCCATACTTTTGACACGAGACAGTACAATAGAAAAGGACATCTAAAGGATTATAACTACATCAAGAACCTAACCTAGTGGAGGCCCGCTCGTATTCGGCCGGTGGAGGAGGTCTATATTCTTTTCTTTTCTCTCCTTCTGTTCTTCTTTGTTGACATTCTAGCAGTTTCTCTGAGTGAGCCCTTCTCTTCTCTTCTTTATATTCACTTCAAGGGCTCAAATAGTATTAGTCAGTAGATAAGAATCAGAGAGGAAGAAATGGCTGAAGATTTCGCGTAGGAATTGAGGAATCTTCAGAGCATTGCAAAGAGGCCTCGCGTTGTCTCGATCATTCTTGCTGAAATCCAGAACATAGAAAAGGTTCCTTTTTTTGCTTTTTGTCTGCGCTAATCTTGCATTTTGCATTTGGTTTTTTTTCTTTTTTTTTTAATTCATTAACCTCAGGTACTTCAGTAAATGAAGTTAGAGTGATGCTTTGAGTGATATGGCTACCATCATTGAGTTTCCATTTGCGGGCTAAACTGGTTTGAACATTAATATAGGAAAGAGTGAAGGGGTCTTCCTGAAATACTAATTTGGTAGTGAAGTATTCTAACCAACAGAAGAAATCGAAAGGAATATTTAACCGATGAATATCATGAATCCATTCTTGACGAATTCTATCTCGATAAAGAGATCTAATTGGAGATACCATTGTAATTTGTCTTTATTTTCGGGATCAAGAATATCATTTTCTAATGAATCTAAATCTATGTTTATTTTTCTATTAATAACATTGATTTCACCCTTCATTTGAGAAATAGTTGGGGATAAAGGAGGAGAAGTAGAGACTTCTGGAATAGGCGCCTTATGATACACATGAATAGGATTGGGTATATTGAATGGCTTGTCCGTAGAATTTGTTTCGGCAAAAGAATATCTACTTGGTTCTAATGGTATAGAAAAGTTTGAACAGGAGCCTGGTTCTTTCATAGAATTGAATCGTATAAGAATGTTACCATTAGGTTCTTCAAGAATCTGAGAAATTTCAGTTCTTTCAAGGTGAGGAGGAGGTTGAGCATTTTCGATTTGAAATTCCTCAGGAATAGTTATCTCATGCCATTTTAATCGTTTGGGAGTAAAGGTTTTAGACTGTTCGGCCTCTATGTGAAGAAGAACTGTCTTATCCCTAGATGTTGGAATCATCTTAAATCGTGGATTTAATTGAGAACTTAATAGTCTATAATAGACTCTATACATTACAACAAATTGTTCAGTAAGTTTTTCAAATTCATCACCTTGCATATGAATATCTAATACTAATGAATTCATAATTAATGGATCTGTTAAAGAAACAGAATAATTAGGAGCGCAATTGAAATAAATAGGTCCATTACAAATATTAGTTTGAATCATAGCTAGTAATGAAGGTTTGTATCGTTTTAATCTTTTGTCTCGTAAAGCTAAATAAATGGGAGCATCAACGCCAATATGAACTAAAGGTTTGACAGCTACTTGAATTAAACCGTAATGAATATATCGAAATCCCTTTGCAAGATATTTGTTTAATGATGTTTTTGATAATAAAGGAGTTGTTTGAAATTTTTCTTGAATATTCATTGTCTCTTCGTGAGTTTTTACAGAAAAAGATGTTTTGAAATCAAATGTGCCTATTTTATAAATAGTTTCGATTTGTTCTTCAGGAATAGTCCAATCTTTGAAATTATATTGAATATGTTCTTCCTTACTATGAATGATGTTCCTGGAATCTAGGCTAGAGCTGGAAGAAAACATTTTTCTTATCAAATTTGCCATAACTAATGCATAAAGATCATGATATGTGTCTAATGCAAGTCCTAGTGGGAACGACGGGACCACTTTGCCGGGAACACCCTTGCCGACGGGCTTACCAACGGTCTTACTAGCTGACCAACGTCTTACCAAGCACGCAGAAATGAAATAAACACAGTTAATGATATGTATGCAAGTAGAATGTGCAAATGATAAAATGTAATGCTTCTTCTATTGGCTCTGATACCAAAAGGAACCCAGGAGGATATAAAAATTCAAAACTTTAGAATAAAATCGGAAGCTTACTTGAAATTGGAGATCAGACTTGAAAATGAATTGAAGATTTTGTATTCAAATATTGAGAAGTGTACAAAGGAAATTTTGGCACCCAGGAGGATATAAAAATTCAAAACTTTAGAATAAAATCGGAAGCTTACTTGAAATTGGAGATCAGACTTGAAAATGAATTGAAGATTTTGTATTCAAATATTGAGAAGTGTACAAAGGAAATTTTGGCTTGAGACAATTCTGAACTAGGCTTCTAAAACTAAGCTCTTTTTCTGACTTGCTCTTTTTCATTTGAGCTTGGCTATTTATAAAAGTAAATTGAATTTACATTTGAATTGTAATCTACATTTCATTTGAATTTGAATTTCATTTACATTTACATTTGCAGGTACTTGTGTAGTTGCTTCAATAATAGAGAGCAATAATGGAGAGTATCTGCAGTGGAGTGTGGGTCCCTCCACGTGGTGATGATGCAGCTTTTGACTTCTTTTTGAAAGTGGAATTGTAATAATGTTGTCCGGTAGTGGAGTATGGGTCCCTCCACTTTGTGTTGTCGGCCATCATGATGGGATGGTCATTATTACGCCGAGAAATATCTATACATCATTATCTATACATAAGTATTAAAGTAGACATAATTAGTGATACATATTATAGTTAATAATGATTTCTACTGAATCATGAGAAGAAAATGTCGAAATTCAAATCGGAGTGGGAACGACGGGACCACTTTGCCGGGAACACCCTTTCCGACGGGCAGTCTTACGAGCCGACCAACACCTTACCAACACTCGGGAGGTGGAAATGATCATTTTCTCCTGCGTTTTTATAAATCAAATGGGTCCTGAGCACAGGGCCCACCAAATGGATCCGTGGAATCTTGCGAAGAAGTAGAACTTGAAGCAGTTTGTTTTAATTTATTTTGAAATGCTTTAAATCGTAGGAATTCTTGAAATTGTTCCTCTTCGTCTGTTGTGATTTTGGATAGTGAGGAATCTGCGGTAGCTGATGCTTGAATTTTAGCTGGTGGAGTGGCTTGTTTGGCAACTTGTTGAATACTTTTGTGAATTTTCTGACCAGTTGGAATAAAGTTGAGAACAGTTTCTTGGGAACAGAATGCAACCGAATATCCGGTCCACCATTTAATTTTGAATTCTCTAATAAGGAATAAAGGAAAGTCTGGAATAGTAGACTGAGGTGGTTGTAGTTGTTGAAGTTTATAGCTCCAGCAAAATATCCATGGTACTCGTAATTCAGCATGAAAGGATATTGGAAGGGTATATCTGGGTCCAGTCATTTTGTTCATCCAGGTTTGAAAATCAAGGTATGGAATAAGTGGTAGAATGTCGGGTATACTACCGAAATAGCACCACCATTCATAGAACCAGATTGGAAAATCTTTGGAACAATTTTGATGAAATATAAAGAACCATGAATGATCGAAGGGTCGTTTCCAAAAGGTTTGATGCCAAGCCATATGGTAATCTTGGTATGTATAGCCTGGTGGTTTGAATGGTACCGAAAAACATTTGGTTGACCAAATGGATGCCCATTCAGTTGATTTAATTACCTTTTTAATTGTACATTTTGAATAAGCTATTTTTTGGGGATTATTCTTATCAGGTGTATGAGAGATTTCTACCGAATTCGAATCAACGAGGATAAGTTCATAATAGGTTTGTGTTTTGGTGGGATCATCATGTAGCCATTGGCATTCCTGAGGAAAAAGTCTTTGAAGGAAATTTTGAAGGACTTTGAATTCAGGTACTTCAGTAAATGAAGTTAGAGTGATGCTTGTAGTGATAGGCTTTGTAAAATATTGAGTAGAGGTGGATGAAGTATGTTGAGTGGATGATATGGGAGGTGAGTGTTGTAATTTGAATGATGGGGTTTCTGCAGCCATTGAATATGTTAAAGGAGGAAAATCTCTGAGAGCTTGAAATCTGTTTGGAGTTTGAATATTTGAGGATAAAGGTTGAGAAGTCATGGCATAGTCTTTGGCTGTTTGAATGGGTGTTCTTGGAGTCTTCTCTTTATCAGGCTTTTTGCTCATTGTATGTAGTTGCTGTAAGAAATTCACGAGTGAGAAAATCGGGTAATGAATTGTCGGTGCCTTTGATATATTGTATTTCGAAATCGAAAACGGATAAAATAGCTTGCCATCGGGCAAAAATTTGTTTAGAAACAAGATTTTGAACATCTTTTTGTAAAACTTCTTTGGCAGATTTGCAATCAATTCGTAAAAGAAATTGTTTGTTGTATAAATCATCTTGAAATTTTGAAATACATAAAACAATAGATAAAATTTCTTTTTTGATTGTTGAATAATTTTTTTGTGGTCCGAGCCAAAGACCACTATGATATCGAACTAAATGTTCATGAGATGAATGACCTAGTTTTTGTTTTAAGATGCCACCATAACCTATATCTGATGCATCTGTCTCAACTATCATGAATGCATGTGGATGAGGGATTGTCATACATGGCAATGTTTTGGCTTTTTCTTTGAGCATGCGAACAATATGAGTATGTGTGTGTGTCCATGCAGGTGGATTTTTTTGTAATCGTTGATATAAAGGAGCACAAATTTGACGTAATTTAGGAAAAAAATCAGAGAGATAATTTAAACATCCGAGAAATCGCTGTAATTGATTTGTATCTTTAATTTTATCTGGAAATTTATCAGCAAATTCTAATGCGCGATGAATAGGAGTAATAGTGCCTTTGTAAATATTATGACCAAGAAATCGTATTTTAGTTTGAAATAATTTAATTTTAGGAGCTGACACTACTAAACCATTTCATTTAACTACATGAAGGAATGTTTGTAAGTGTTTGAAATGTTGATCAATAGACTCAGAAAAGATCAAAACATCATCAATATAAACTATAATGAATGTAGTATAAGGGTTGAAAATGTCATTCATAATATGTTGGAATTCAGAAGGTGCATTTTTAAGTCCAAAGGGCATGACGTTCCATTCATAGTGCCCAAAAGGAACTGTAAAAGCAGTTTTATATCTATCTGTTTCTGCAATTTGTATTTGCCAAAATCCGGATTTCATATCAAATTTTGAATATATTTTGGCATTATATATGCGTTTTAATAAATCCTTTTTGTTTGGAATAGGGTATCTGATCCATTGAAGGACTTTATTTAAGGGTTTGTAATTTATAACTAGTCGAGGAACTCTGCGTTCCTTTTCAGCTTGATTCATAACATAGAATGCAGCACAACTCCAAGGAGATTTGGAAGGTCTAATTAAGTTTTTTGTTAGTAATTCTTGAATTTCTTTTTTGCAAACTTCTAGTAATTCATGATTCATTTGAATAGGTCGAGCTTTCGTAGGTATATTTTTTTCAGAAAAATCCTTTTCATAGGGAAGATGAACAATATGTTTTTTTCTATCCCAAAAAGCATTTGGAATATCAGCACAAACTTCTTTTGTAAGTAATTTTTGAAATTGTAAGATTTTTGCTTGGATTTGTGTATTGTGTAATTGTTCTTCTATTTGTTCATATGAAAGATCTTCTTTTAAAAAATTAATTTTATTCTGAAATCGTTGAATAGTATTTATCTGTTTATAAATTGAATGTTCTTGTAATATGAGTAATTCTTTTTGTTTGACAGGGTTTAAAAATTTGAATAGAACTTTATTGCCCATTATTTTGGTGCCTAAACCAGTCTGATCTACCCAAAAAGGACAGATTTGAGTGAGAAAAGGAGTGCCTAAAATAATATCAGTATTTAAATCTTCAACTATAATGAATTGATGTTTAAAACAATAATTGCCGTTGCAAATAGCAGTTTTGAATAACTTACCTTTGACTCGTAAAGGCATACCATTAGCAGTTACTAATGATTCATTTGTTGGAACGTAATATTTTGTAGGAACCAAACCATCACGGATGCAGCTTTGGTCTGCGCCACTATCAATCATGGCGGTGAAAGTAGATTTGAAATTTCCTATTGAAAGAGTGACGTAGATATTCCATTTTTGAAAAGTAATTTTATCTATGATGGAAATAAATTTTGTATCAGAAGGTTGTTCAATTGGGATTGGAATTTCAGCTAATGTAAATTCTGGTGAATGAAGTTCTTCTTTTCTTGTATGAATTTTTGATTGTAAAATCGCAATTTGAGTATCTAATTCGAGATTTTTGGTTTCTCTACTGAAAACTCTTTCCTTTAATTCTTTAATTTGAGATTTTAATAAATGTATTTCGGTTTGCAATTCTTTTGTATTAGTTTGTTTAATTTGAGGATTCATATGGGGATAACGTTCAAACATTTTTGAAATACTGAAAGGTTCAACTAGTTTGGCTGAACTGGACTCTTCTTTGAGAATTAAATCTTTCAATTTTTCTAATTGTTTTTTCTGAGCTTCAGGAGGAAGTTCTTGAATGATATCAAAAATCAGTTCTTTTTGGTCTTTAACCGTATTATTGGAATATTTAATCATATTAATGGTTTTGCAAACACAAGGAGAAGAAAAGTTACCATCATCGGTACTGGTTGTATTTTGAAAATCATAATTATCGTCAGATGAATTACCTTTAACTAAGGAAATACTTAATTTTTCTTTTAAATCCTTATCCAATTCTGGGAATTTGTCTAAAACTTCATTAATCCGTTTATTACTTTTGCAAACATTTGCTTTATGACCTTTTTGACCACATTTGTAACAAATAATATTGGAAAAGACATTTTTCTTTGATTTTTTATGATATTCGTCCTTTGAAAATCTGGGTTTTGGTTTTGGTTTTCGTGGTCTATACCGGGTATAGTGGTTGGAAAATTTTTTTGTTTTATGTTGGGCAGAGAGGGCCTTAATGCCTGTAATACCAAAGGCTTCACAAAAGGACCCTAATTCAGTTCGTGTACTGCCATATTTGGCTTGAAATTTTAAGTCTTGGCAGGCAGCTAAAGCTTCCTGTTTTATAAATGCAAATAATTGACCATAGGTCATTAGATTGAAATCAATTTGATCTAAACCCATTTCTTTTTTGAGATTAGTAATAATTCTTTGAGAAAATAAATTTGGTAAACCAGTAACAAATTTTTCTTTCTAAAAAGGGGCATTGCAATCTGGTCGTTTGAGTACATAGGTTAAAAACATATATTTATACCATCTAAAATCTGTTAAGGTTGGACATCTTAAATTTGTTAAAAATACTTTTGAAGATGATAATTCTTCTTTTGGATTACCAACAAAATGCATTGCAATAGTAACAAGTAAGAAATCACATGAATCGTGTTGTAATGAAATATTACCTTGGTCATCTTCGGTTTCGATGGTATGCTCTATAATTGACATTTTTTCGTCTACGGTTAATGAATTATCCCACCAGTAGGTTTTCGATGTTAGGATTTTAGGGTTTTACTGTTTAGGATTTAGGGTTTTGGGTTTAGGGTTTCAATGTTAGGGTTTTAGATTTTCTAAGTTAGGGTTTAGGGTTTTCTGTTTAGGGTTTTGGGGTTTGGAGTTTAAGATTTCAAGGGTTTAGGGTTTAGAATTTCAAGGGTTTAGGATTTTAGCTTTTGGGTTTTGGGGTTTAAATGTTAGGGTTTAGGGTTTTATTGTATAGGGTTATACACTTTTTAAATTTAGGGTTCTAGGGTTTAGGTTAAAAAAGTTTAGGGTTTTGGATTTCGAGGGTTTAGTGTTTAATAGATAAAGGTTAGGGTTTAGGGTTCACGGTTTAGGATTTCAAGGTTTAGGGTTTAGGATTTTAGGGTTTTGCTGTTTAGGGTTTACGGTTTTGGGATTTAGGGTTTCAAGGGTTCATGGTTCAGGGTTTTGGGGTTTCAATGTTGGGGTTTTAGGGTTTTATTGTGTAGGGTTCAGGGTTTAGGATTTCAAAGGTCATAGGTTTTGGGGTTTCAATGTTAGGGTTTTAGGTTTTCCATGTTAGGGTTTTAGGGTTTTTCTGTTTAGGGTTTAGGGTTCAGGTTTATGGTTTTGGGGTTTCAATGTTAGGGTTTTAGGTTTTCTACGTTAGGGTTTTAGGGTTTCACTATTTTGGGTTTAGGGTTTAGGATTTCAAGGGTTTAGGGAGTTAGGGTTTAAGGTTTAGAATTTCAAGGGTTTAGGGTTTAAAGTTTTAAGTTTTGGTTTCAATATTAGGATTTTAGGTTTTCTATGTTAGGGTTTTAGGGTTTTATGGTATATGGGTTATACACCTTCTGAATTTAGGGTCTTGGAGTTTAGGCTAAAAAAGTTTCGGGTTTTCCGATTCGGGTGTTTAGTGTTTAATAGATAAAGGTTAGGAACCCAGGAGGATATAAAAATTCAAAACTTTAGTTCATATTGGCGTTGATGCTCCCATTTATTTAGCTTTACGAGACAAAAGATTAAAACGATACAAACCTTCATTACTAGCTATGATTCAAACTAATATTTGTAATGGACCTATTTATTTCAATTGCGCTCCTAATTATTCTGTTTCTTTAACAGATCCATTAATTATGAATTCATTAGTATTAGATATTCATATGCAAGGTGATGAATTTGAAAAACTTACTGAACAATTTGTTGTAATGTATAGAGTCTATTATAGACTATTAAGTTCTCAATTAAATCCACGATTTAAGATGATTCCAACATCTAGGGATGAGACAGTTCTTCTTCACATAGAGGCCGAACAGTCTAAAACCTTTACTCCCAAACGATTAAAATGGCATGAGATAACTATTCCTGAGGAATTCCAAATCGAAAATGCTCAACCTCCTCCTCACCTCGAAAGAACTGAAATTTCTCAGATTCTTGAAGAACCTAATGGTAACATTCTTATACGATTCAATTCTATGAAAGAACCAGACTCCTGTTCAAACTTTTCTATACCATTAGAACCAAGTAGATATTCTTTTGCCGAAACAAATTCTACGGACAAGCCATTCAATATACCCAATCCTATTCATGTGTATCATAAGGCGCCTATTCCAGAAGTCTCTACTTCTCCTCCTTTATCCCCAACTATTTCTCAAATGAAGGGTGAAATCAATGTTATTAATAGAAAAATAAACATAGATTTAGATTCATTAGAAAATGATATTCTTGATCTCGAAAATAAAGACAAATTACAATGGTATCTCCAATTAGATCCTCTTTATCGAGATAGAATTCGTCAAGAATGGATTCATGATATTCATCGGTTAAATATTCCTTTCGATTTCTTCTGTTGGTTAGAATACTTCACTACCAAATTAGGATTTCAGGAAGACCCCTTCACTCTTTCCTATATTAATGTTCAAACCAGTTTAGCCCGCAAATGGAAACTCAATGATGGTAGCCATATCACTCAAATATATCCTCCACTTCAAACCATTCGTTTAGAAACTCCTGACAGAGAAATTCTAGCTTCACCATTCAAAAAAGGAAAGGACAATGATGATTCTGTCAAAATCGATGATATAAAGAAACTCTATCATCAAAATAACTATTCAAATCAAATTCTACATACAATTGCTAAACAAGTCGATTCTTTATCTACTGATCTCAAATCCATTCCTCGACCTAACATTTCAAGATTCCCAGACAGTTATTCCTCTCCTCATTTCCAACCCAGTACTCTTTCTAAAGATCAGGAAGCAAAACTTAAATCCTCTTCATCCTCAGCACCTATTCAGTTATCTTCATCTCCTTTACTTACAAAGATTTCTCAAACTCTGGACCGAATAAATTCAAATCTTCCAAGTACGTCCAAAATCAATACTATTGCTCACGAAGATGAATCTGATTATGATATCAGTCCCAGTACTGATAATGAAAGTTTCTCCTCAGCCAATACAGTTATTCAAAAAATACATCAAGTTGAACATTCCTTTCTTGAACCTCATGAACAACCTGAAATTAATAAAATTCGTAGACATAACTTTCAATCTTCCCGTCAAAAATGGAAATCGGCCGACACTAGGAATTACTATCCTAGGCCAACCCCTCCAGATATTCAATATGAAGAACGTGCAAAATTTCATACTACGAACTATGATGGCAATTCAATCACGAATTGGAATATTGATGGTAAAAGTGAATATGAAATCTTGAATACCTTACAAGAAATGGGTATGGCAAAAATTGCATATAAAGTCAAAAATATCCCTGAACAACATGCAGCCATGTTTCTTATTGCTGGATTCACAGGCCAATTAAAATACTGGTGGGATAATTCATTAACCGTAGACGAAAAAATGTCAATTATAGAGCATACCATCGAAACCGAAGATGACCAAGTTAATATTTCATTACAACACGATTCATGTGATTTCTTACTTGTTACTATTGCAATGCATTTTGTTGGTAATCCAAAAGAAGAATTATCATCTTCAAAAGTATTTTTAACAAATTTAAGATGTCCAACCTTAACAGATTTTAGATGGTATAAAGATATGTTTTTAACCTATGTACTCAAACGACCCAGATTGCAATGCCCTTTTTTGGAAAGAAAAATTTGTCATTGGTTTACCAAATTTATTTTCTCAAAGAATTATTACTAATCTCAAAAAAAGAAATGGGTTTAGATCAAATTGATTTCAATCTAATGACCTATGGTCAATTATTTGCATTTATAAAACAGGAAGCTTTAGCTGCCTGCCAAGACTTAAAATTTCAAGCCAAATATGGCAGTACACGAACTGAATTAGGGTCCTTTTGTGAAGCCTTTGGTATTACAGGCATTAAGGCCCTCTCTGCCCAACATAAAACAAAAAAATTTTCCAACCACTATACCCGGTATAGACCACGAAAACCAAAACCAAAACCCAGATTTTCAAAAGACGAATATCATAAAAAATCAAAGAAAAATGTCTTTTCCAATATTATTTGTTACAAATGTGGTCAAAAAGGTCATAAAGCAAATGTTCGCAAAAGTAATAAACGGATTAATGAAGTTTTAGACAAATTCCCAGAATTGGATAAGGATTTAAAAGAAAAATTAAGTATTTCCTTAGTTAAAGGTAATTCATCTGACGATAATTATGATTTTCAAAATACAACCAGTACTGATGATGGTAACTTTTCTTCTCCTTGTGTTTGCAAAACCATTAATATGATTAAATATTCCAATAATACGGTTAAAGACCAAAAAGAACTGATTTTTGATATCATTCAAGAACTTCCTCCTGAAGCTCAGAAAAAACAATTAGAAAAATTGAAAGATTTAAAAGAAGAGTCCAGTTCAGCCAAACTAGTTGAACCTTTCAGTATTTCAAAAATGTTTGAACGTTATCCCCATATGAATCCTCAAATTAAACAAACTAATACAAAAGAATTGCAAACCGAAATACATTTATTAAAATCTCAAATTAAAGAATTAAAGGAAAGAGTTTTCAGTAGAGAAACCAAAAATCTCGAATTAGATACTCAAATTGCGATTTTACAATCAAAAATTCATACAAGAAAAGAAGAACTTCATTCACCAGAATTTACATTAGCTGAAATTCCAATCCCAATTGAACAACCTTCTGATACAAAATTTATTTCCATCATAGATAAAATTACTTTTCAAAAATGGAATATCTACGTCACTCTTTCAATAGGAAATTTCAAATCTACTTTCACCGCCATGATTGATAGTGGCGCAGACCAAAGCTGCATCCGTGATGGTTTGGTTCCTACAAAATATTACGTTCCAACAAATGAATCATTAGTAACTGCTAATGGTATGCCTTTACGAGTCAAAGGTAAGTTATTCAAAATTGCTATTTGCAACGGCAATTATTGTTTTAAACATCAATTCATTATAGTTGAAGATTTAAATACTGATATTATTTTAGGCACTCCTTTTCTCACTCAAATCTGTCCTTTTTGGGTAGATCAGACTGGTTTAGGCACCAAAATAATGGGCAATAAAGTTCTATTCAAATTTTTAAACCCTGTCAAACAAAAAGAATTACTCATATTACAAGAACATTCAATTTATAAACAGATAAATACTATTCAACGATTTCAGAATAAAATTAATTTTTTAAAAGAAGATCTTTCATATGAACAAATAGAAGAACAATTACACAATACACAAATCCAAGCAAAAATTTTACAATTTCAAAAATTACTTACAAAAGAAGTTTGTGCTGATATTCCAAATGCTTTTTGGGATAGAAAAAAACATATTGTTCATCTTCCCTATGAAAAGGATTTTTCTGAAAAAAATATACCTACGAAAGCTCGACCTATTCAAATGAATCATGAATTACTAGAAGTTTGCAAAAAAGAAATTCAAGAATTACTAACAAAAAACTTAATTAGACCTTCCAAATCTCCTTGGAGTTGTGCTGCATTCTATGTTATGAATCAAGCTGAAAAGGAACGCGGAGTTCCTCGACTAGTTATAAATTACAAACCCTTAAATAAAGTCCTTCAATGGATCAGATACCCTATTCCAAACAAAAAGGATTTATTAAAACGCATATATAATGCCAAAATATATTCAAAATTTGATATGAAATCCGGATTTTGGCAAATACAAATTGCAAAAACAGATAGATATAAAACTGCTTTTACAGTTCCTTTTGGGCACTATGAATGGAACGTCATGCCCTTTGGACTTAAAAATGCACCTTCTGAATTCCAACATATTATGAATGACATTTTCAACCCTTATACTACATTCATTATAGTTTATATTGATGATGTTTTGATCTTTTCTGAGTCTATTGATCAACATTTCAAACACTTACAAACATTCCTTCATGTAGTTAAACGAAATGGTTTAGTAGTGTCAGCTCCTAAAATTAAATTATTTCAAACTAAAATACGATTTCTTGGTCATAATATTTACAAAGGCACTATTACTCCTATTCATCGCGCATTAGAATTTGCTGATAAATTTCCAGATAAAATTAAAGATACAAATCAATTACAGCGATTTCTCGGATGTTTAAATTATCTCTCTGATTTCTTTCCGAAATTACGTCAAATTTGTGCTCCTTTATATCAACGATTACAAAAAAATCCACCTGCATGGACACACACACATACTCATATTGTTCGCATGCTCAAAGAAAAAGCCAAAACATTGCCATGTATGACAATCCCTCATCCACATGCATTCATGATAGTTGAGACAGATGCATCAGATATAGGTTATGGTGGCATCTTAAAACAAAAACTAGGTCATTCATCTCATGAACATTTAGTTCGATATCATAGTGGTCTTTGGCTCGGACCACAAAAAAATTATTCAACAATCAAAAAAGAAATTTTATCTATTGTTTTATGTATTTCAAAATTTCAAGATGATTTATACAACAAACAATTTCTTTTACGAATTGATTGCAAATCTGCCAAAGAAGTTTTACAAAAAGATGTTCAAAATCTTGTTTCTAAACAAATTTTTGCCCGATGGCAAGCTATTTTATCCGTTTTCGATTTCGAAATACAATATATCAAAGGCACCGACAATTCATTACCCGATTTTCTCACTCGTGAATTTCTTACAGCAACTACATACAATGAGCAAAAAGCCTGATAAAGAGAAGACTCCAAGAACACCCATTCAAACAGCCAAAGACTATGCCATGACTTCTCAACCTTTATCCTCAAATATTCAAACTCCAAACAGATTTCAAGCTCTCAGAGATTTTCCTCCTTTAACATATTCAATGACTGCAGAAACCCCATCATTCAAATTACAACACTCACCTCCCATATCATCCACTCAACATACTTCATCCACCTCTACTCAATATTTTACAAAGCCTATCACTACAAGCATCACTCTAACTTCATTTACTGAAGTACTTGAATTCAAAGTCCTTCAAAATTTCCTTCAAAGACTTTTTCCTCAGGAATGCCAATGGCTACCTGATGATCCCACCAAAACACAAACCTATTATGAACTTATCCTCGTTGATTCGAATTCGGTAGAAATCTCTCATACACCTGATAAGAATAATCCCCAAAAAATAGCTTATTCAAAATGTACAATTAAAAAGGTAATTAAATCAACTGAATGGGCATCCATTTGGTCAACCAAACGTTTTTCGGTACCATTCAAACCACCAGGCTATACATACCAAGATTACCGTATGGCTTGGCATAGAACCTTTTGGAAACGACCCTTCGATCATTCATGGTTCTTTATATTTCATCAAAATTGTTCCAAAGATTTTCCAATCTGGTTCTATGAATGGTGGTGCTATTTCGGTAGTCTACCCGACATTCTACCACCTATTCCATACCTTGGTTTTCAAACCTGGATGAACAAAATGACTGGACCCAGATATACCCTTCCAATATCCTTTCATGCTGAATTACGAGTACCATGGATATTTTGCTGGAGCTATAAACTTCAACAACTACAACCACCTCAGTCTACTATTCCAGACTTTCCTTTATTCCTTATTAGAGAATTCAAAATTAAATGGTGGACCGGATATTCGGTTGCATTCTGTTCCCAAGAAACTGTTCTCAACTTTATTCCAACTGGTCAGAAAATTCACAAAAGTATTCAACAAGTTGCCAAACAAGCCACTCCACCAGCTAAAATTCAAGCATCAGCTACCGCAGATTCCTCACTATCCAAAATCACAACAGACGAAGAGGAACAATTTCAAGAATTCCTACGATTTAAAGCATTTCAAAATAAATTAAAACAAACTGCTTCAAGTTCTACTTCTTCGCAAGATTCCACGGATCCATTTGGTGGGCCCTGTGCTCAGGACCCATTTGATTTATAAAAAAAAAAAAAAACGCAGGAGAAAATGATCATTTCCACCTCTGAGTGTTGGTAAGGTGTTGGTCAGCTCGTAAGACTGCCCGTCGGAAAGGGTGTTCCCGGCAAAGTGGTCCCGTCGTTCCCACTCCGATTTGAATTTCGACATTTTCTTCTCATGATTCAGTAGAAATCATTATTAAGTATAATATGTATCACTAATTATGTCTACTTTAATAATTATGTATAGATAATGATGTATAGATATTTCTCGGCGTAATAATGACCATCCCATCATGATGGCCGACAACACAAAGTGGAGGGACCCATACTCCACTACCGGACAACATTATTACAATTCCACTTTCAAAAAGAAGTCAAAAGCTGCATCATCACCACGTGGAGGGACCCACACTCCACTGCAGATGCTCTCCATTATTGCTCTCTATTATTGAAGCAACTACTCAAGTACCTGCAAATGTAAATGTAAATGAAATTCAAATTCAAATTCAAATGAAATGTAGATTACAATTCAAATGTAAATTCAATTTACTTCTATAAATAGCCAAGCTTAAATGAAAAAGAGCAAGTCAGAAAAAGAGCTTAGTTTTAGAAGCCTAGTTCAGAATTGTCTCAAGCCAAAATTTCCTTTGTACACTTCTCAATATTTGAATACAAAATCTTCAATTCATTTTCAAGTCTGATCTCCAATTTCAAGTAAGCTTCCGATTTTATTCTGAAGTTTTGAATTTTTATATCCTCCTGGGTTCCTTTTGGTATCAGAGCCAATAGAAGAAGCATTACATTTTATCATTTGCACATTCTACTTGCACACATATCATTAACTGTGTTTATTTCATTTCTGCGTGCTTGGTAAGACGTTGGTCAGCTAGTAAGACCGTTGGTAATCCCGTCGGCAAGGGTGTTCCCGGCAAAGTGGTCCCGTCGTTCCCACTAGGACTTGCATTAGACACATATCATGATCTTTATGCATTAGTTATGGCAAATTTGATAAGAAAAATGTTTTCTTCCAGCTCTAGCCTAGATTCCAGGAACATCATTCATAGTAAGGAAGAACATATTCAATATAATTTCAATAATTGGACTATTCCTGAAGAACAAATCGAAACTATTTATAAAATACGCACATTTGATTTCAAAACATCTTTTTCTGTAAAAACTCACGAAGAGACAATGAATATTCAAGAAAAATTTCAAACAACTCCTTTATTATAAAAAACATCATTAAACAAATATCTTGCAAAGGGATTTCGATATATTCATTACCGTTTAATTCAAGTAGCTGTCAAACCTTTAGTTCATATTTGCGTTGATGCTCCCATTTATTTAGCTTTACGAGACAAGATTAAAACGATACAAACCTTCATTACTAGCTATGATTCAAACTAATATTTGTAATGGACCTATTTATTTCAATTGCGCTCCAAATTATTCTGTTTCTTTAACAGATCCAT
Source organism: Catharanthus roseus (assembly GCA_028651295.1). Lineage (NCBI taxonomy): Eukaryota > Viridiplantae > Streptophyta > Magnoliopsida > Gentianales > Apocynaceae > Catharanthus > Catharanthus roseus. Next base: position 7,442,872 of record JAPQWS010000104.1, on the reverse strand, counting down.
TAATTATGAATTCATTAGTATTAGATATTCATGTGCAAGGTGATGAATTTGAAAAACTTACTGAACAATTTGTTGTAATGTATAGAGTCTATTATAGAAATGGATCTGTTAAAGAAACAGAATAATTAGGAGCGCAATTGAAATAAATAGGTCCATTACAAATATTAGTTTGAATCATAGCTAGTAATGAAGGTTTGTATTGTTTTAATCTTTTGTCTCGTAAAGCTAAATAAATGGGAGCATCAACGCAAATATGAACTAAAGGTTTGACAGCTACTTGAATTAAACCGTAATGAATATATTGAAATCCCTTTGCAAGATATTTGTTTAATGATGTTTTTGATAATAAAGGAGTTGTTTGAAATTTTTCTTGAATATTCATTGTCTCTTCGTGAGTTTTTACAGAAAAAGCTGTTTTGAAATCAAATGTGCCTATTTTATAAATAGTTTCGATTTGTTCTTCAGGAATAGTCCAATCATTGAAATTATATTGAATATGTTCTTCCTTACTATGAATGATGTTCCTGGAATCTAGGCTAGAGCTGGAAGAAAACATTTTTCTTATCAAATTTGCCATAACTAATGCATAAAGATCATGATATGTGTCTAATGCAAGTCCTAGTGGGAACGACGGGACCACTTTGCCGGGAACACCCTTGCCGACGGGCTTACCAATGGTCTTACTAGCTGACCAACGTCTTACCAAGCACGCAGAAATGAAATAAACACAGTTAATGATATGTATGCAAGTAGAATGTGCAAATGATAAAATGTAATGCTTCTTCTATTGGCTCTGATACCAAAAGGAACCCAGGAGGATATAAAAATTCAAAACTTTAGAATAAAATCGGAAGCTTACTTGAAATTGGAGATCAGACTTGAAAATGAATTGAAGATTTTGTATTCAAATATTGAGAAGTGTACAAAGGAAATTTTGGCTTGAGACAATTCTGAACTAGGCTTCTAAAACTAAGCTCTTTTTCTGACTTGCTCTTTTTCATTTGAGCTTGGCTATTTATAGAAGTAAATTGAATTTACATTTGAATTGTAATCTACATTTCATTTGAATTTGAATTTCATTTACATTTACATTTGCAGGTACTTGAGTAGTTGCTTCAATAATAGAGAGCAATAATGGAGAGCATCTGCAGTGGAGTGTGGAGTTGTTTGAAATTTTTCTTGAATATTCATTGTCTCTTCGTGAGTTTTTACTGAAAAAGCTGTTTTGAAATCAAATGTGCCTATTTTATAAATAGTTTCGATTTGTTCTTCAGGAATAGTCCAATCATTGAAATAATATTGAATATGTTCTTCCTTACTATGAATGATGTTCCTGGAATCTAGGCTAGAGCTGGAAGAAAACATTTTTCTTATCAAAAACATCATTAAACAAATATCTTGCAAAGGGATTTCGATATATTCATTACGGTTTAATTCAACTAGCTGTCAAACCTTTAGTTCATATTGGCGTTGATGCTCCCATTTATTTAGCTTTACGAGACAAAAGATTAAAACGATACAAACTTTCATTACTAGCTATGATTCAAACTAATATTTGTAATGGACCTATTTATTTCAATTGCGCTCCTAATTATTCTCTTTCTTTAACAGATCCATTAATTATGAATTCATTAGTATTAGATATTCATATGCAAGGTGATGAATTTGAAAAACTTACTGAACAATTTGTTGTAATGTATAGAGTCTATTATAGACTATTAAGTTCTCAATTAAATCCACGATTTAAGATGATTCCAACATCTTGGGACGAGACAGTTCTTCTTCACATAGAGGCCGAACAGTCTAAAACCTTTACTCCCAAACGATAAAAATGGCATGAGATAACTATTCCTGAGGAATTCCAAATCGAAAATGCTCAACCTCCTCCTCACCTCGAAAGAACTGAAATTTCTCAGATTCTTGAAGAACCTAATGGTAACATTCTTATACGATTCGATTCTATGAAAGAACCAGGCTCCTGTTCAAACTTTTCTATACCATTAGAACCAAGTAGATATTCTTTTGCCGAAACAAATTCTACGGACAAGCCATTCAATATACCCAATCCTATTCATGTGTATCATAAGGCGCCTATTCCAGAAGTCTCTACTTCTCCTCCTTTATCCCCAACTATTTCTCAAATGAAGGGTGAAATCAATGTTATTAATAGAAAAATAAACATAGATTTAGATTCATTAGAAAATGATATTCTTGATCCCGAAAATAAAGACAAATTACAATGGTATCTCCAATTAGATCCTTTTTATCGAGATAGAATTCGTCAAGAATGGATTCATGATATTCATCGGTTAAATATTCCTTTCGATTTCTTCTGTTGGTTAGAATACTTCACTACCAAATTAGGATTTCAGGAAGACCCCGTCACTCTTTCCTATATTAATGTTCAAACCTCAACATTATTTTGGCCAAAAAAAAAAGAGAACAGGCCAATATTTGTTCGCCAAAAAAAAACTCAAGCGTATTTGCTGGTAAAAAATTTTGGTGGCCAATAAAACTATCTCAAGAATCAAGAATCTAAAAATATAAGTGAAATGATTTATTTTTTTATCAATTTTTTCTTTCTAACTCAATTTTCACTAACTTCAAATTAAAATCTTTCACTTTTAACATAAGTTAAAAATAAATTTAAGTAATTTTAATATTTTTTACAAGAAAATATAGATTTTGAGAACAAAAAAATACCAAAAATTTAATTTTTCGCAGTTGACACAATTTTTTATCAGATGGGCGAAAGGAATTTCACCCAACCTGGCAAAATTTATTTAACAATTTCGTCAGGATTGGTGAAATTCTCTAAATGTTATTTTGCCAATGTAAGGAATTTCGCCATCTAGGAGAAACTCATGTCAATTGCTTTTTTTTTATTTTTAATTTGAGCATATGATCTCACAAAAATAACATAAAAGACATACCAAAAGACCAACACGAAATTTCATATTAATGAGCAAATGGAATTTTATATAATAATAATTTATTTATGTATTCTAATATGTACCAACTTCAATCATTTAAATTTTTAATCAGAGCAAAAAAACTGCTCCTCTGTTTAATTTTAAAATTGGTGCAATAATTATTTAGTTAATAAAAGAGAATTGTAAAAATGTAAAATTAAAATAAAAATAGGACATTTTTATGGAAACGGTGGATGGAAACAGCCTGTGAAATGCCCACAAGAATTGCCTCGTAGATCTCGAAAAAATATGTGAAATGTCCACAAGAATCGCCTCGATCGGATGTCTTAGCACAAAGTTATGTCTTGATAAAGTTTTCAACTTTACAGGACATTTTTTGCCCCACATTTGGATCACTTTTTTTACGATGCCGTTATGTTTATCTTTACTAGAATTATCAAAACGAGTGGTTATATGCGTTTAACGGACCTTCGATCGCAGAGTTATTCATGTTTCAAGTTTTTCAAATACCTACACAAATTCTTTCTTTCTAATCAACATAAACAAAATAAACATGATTTTAAACATTTATTTACATAAAACTAAATAACATAATTAACAGAAATTTAAATTAAAAAAATAAATCGAAACGTTGAATTTCTCCCAAAAATTTTTTTTCAATTTAGTGCATTTTTTTTAATTTTAAACCGATGAAATTGTAAATAAATGAGTATAAATTGATGTACTAATCTTTTTTTTTAATTTTCAATAGTCGGATTTCTATATATTTGAGATTGAATTAGTTTGAGTTAGAAAGTTAGAGAGAATAAGTTTAGAGAGAGAAAGTTAGTGGTGAAAAATGAAATTTTTTAAAATTTTTTGCACTGTACTATTAGATTTTTTATTTCCTTTTACTATCCCAAAGTTTTAACCAGTCAACATATTTTAGTGCGAAGAAAAAAGAGAATGGGGTGAATAAATAACATATAATTGTAATAAAAAAAAGTATCAACTTTTTTTAGTGCGAATAAAAAAGAGAATGGGGTGAATAAATAACATATAATTGTAATAAAAAAAGTTGACATACATAGTAAATGGTGTATGGCGAAGAATAATTAAGTAATTTTGTCACTTATATTTTGAAAATTTTATCAAAATTACCCGTGGGAGGAGTGATTAATCGTAAAGGTCCCGAACCATCTGCCACTACTCTAAATAATAATAGTTGTACCTTGTCTTTGACACTAATTCATTGAGCCTGTATGGGCGTAGCTCATTTAGTTTTGAGGCTGCAGAGTTGGCATCAAATACCAATATTCAATTCTGATAGCAACAGTATGGGAATTTCAAGCTCTCTAATTTGAGAGTGGTTCTTTATGCTGACCAGTATCTGACCTCCCGTCTGTAAGGTCGCAGTCTTATAAGGGCGCTATAAACAACCAATTTCGCCTTTTGACAGCAAAACTTGGCTCTCCTCCTTCAACATTGTAAAAGCTTTCTGACAGAAGAGCGTAAGCATCACCTGCTCCAATCACTCCCACTTTTAGTACAACAGAACCCGACCCAGGCAACTTTGGTAATTCAAACTTGGGAAATTGAGGTTTAAACATATTTGATATACTTCCTCTGGAAAAATCAGAAAAGAAAAAAAAATTCAAATCAAATTCATATAGGCTGAAATTTGCTGCTGGTAATACAAAATCCTATCAAGATCACAGAATTACAATTCAATAAATCTAACAAAGGGGAGATGAAGAACTAACATAGGAATCTGCTAAAGATATGTGATCTTTGATACTCTGGGTTGGAGATATTAGTATTACTCCTTCAATCTCTAAAAATTTTCTTCTTGAGCAAGTGACTTACTGGGAAAAAAGTTAAAGGGTAATTTTTTTTTCCCTTTTTTTTCTTTTAACAGTTGGGTATCAAGTTGCAGGGTAAAACATATGAAATGGGCCAAACTTTTCCAGGCTCCAAAGTCCAGGCTTATTTATCTCGGTGGACCACTGAATGGACAACCCTCTTCCAAGATCTCCTTGAATTACCTTTTAAAATGATTTTTTTTTAATTTTTCAATTTGAGACTGATCACAATAAATTAATACTAAGAGAATAAACAATTTTTAAATAAAAAACCAATCCAATTCTTCCTTAAAGAAAAAAAAAACTCGTTATGATGTTATGAATTTGATGACAGTGAGGTAACAAATTGTTTAGAATAATAATATAATATAAGAGGAAGAATATAAAGAAAGAAAAGTTTAAGAGAGAAAAATTAGACTTCAAGAATCAAGTCGAAATCTTCTAATTAATGTGTCCTCATGTAACCTAATTATAAACTCAAGATACAATATATTGCAAAATGTTAAAAGGATCCAACCATATAAATGAGATATCATGAATCCAATTAGAATTAGTATTTTGGGAATTTAGTTCTCTTCAGGGAACGTATTTGGATATCCACCATGTATATATCAATTTCATAATACTCCCCCTTGGATGTCCATTACATAAAGAATATGATTTATTAAAACCTTACTAGAGAAAAAATTAGGTGAGAGAAAAACATCTAGTGAAGGAAAAAGAGTACACTATTCATTAATGTTTTATTTACTCCCTTTGTTTAAAACATCATTAAACCAATAAAATGGTATGTCTTAGTAAATAAATCTTGAAGATTATGTATCATATTTGATTGAAATTATTGCAAATCAATTTCACTTTTCTTATAAAGAAATAATGGTGAAATTTATTTGTCATATTTCTCTAAACTTGTCCTCAAATTTCACAATCCAACAATATCGTTTTAATTTTATTCTTAAAGAATGTCATATAAATATCTCGAAATTAATTATCAATAATGATCACACAAATTATCAACAATCCACATTACAATTTAGAACTTCAACACAGTTGAAGGAGTAGTTGCTATATAAATATATAGCATATCACATATGCATAACTTGTTTGTTTGAGAATGCATCTTTTGTGGATCATATAAGTAAGCAACTTGTTGCTTTATCCATCTCATCAAGAGTTGGATTTTCTCCATAATTCAAGATTAATTATCTTGAAAAATATTGGATGACAATAATAATATTTTTTCAAAAGCCATATAAAGAAGATAGTGCACCAATTATGTAAGTTATGGTACTTCATAACCAAATTTACTCATTACCTTCTCATATATAAACATGTGGTGTTTACCACAATCTTATAATCAAATGACAATTGGATGATGATGTATGATCCTCCTTAGCCTTTCTTGAGGATCACTTGCTCCCAAGATCCAACTCGCTTCTGGAGGACTTGTTGATGTTTGTTTTTGGAGTAATTGAAGAACAAAATAGAAGGTAAAACAACTATGAAAGAAATAATTTAACCTCCTTATATTTGGGAGAGAATCAACAAGGTTTAGGGAAGTCTTAGCTATTCTATACACTATTAAGAATGACCTAAATTCCCAAGCAACACCAACTATAGAAGTTGGCACCTCAAGGAAGAGGTAGGATTTGAAAATTAGACTAGAACTCTTGAATTGTTGGTTCAATAAATTCCTTTCCTTGAATTATAAAATGGAATCCCTAGTTATACAAGGAAGAAAAAGAAACCCAAGAACCTTAATTTTTCTCTCTATATATTTCTTATATATCAAAAACTTGGCCAAAATGGCTGGAACAAGCGTATATATAGTGTGTTACACAATTAGCTTCCAATCCTAGTCATTAAACTAGCTTAAAAGAGTTAAAAGAGTGTTTAGACTACTTAAGTATAAGCAAAAATAAGTTTACAACCAAATTGAAGAGTCAAGGAAGTTAAAAACTTCCCAAATATTCCACCTGCCGAGACCTACCCATTCTATCATGTGCGATAGGTTAGGCCTCTCCTTCTCTTCTTGTCCAGAGCCCTACCGGCGACGGTAGGATGTACCTATCTTTGGCAGTAGGTTGAGCGAACTTTCCTCCTCCTCGGCCAGAATCCTACCATGGACAGTAGGGTGCATCCTGCTGGCTGCAGTAGGGTCCAAAAACTCTTCCTCCTTTGATTTTGAAGCTACAAAACCACCCAAGCTTGCTTCTTTGAATTCCTCCACTTGCACCTTAGATAATAGAAGGTTTTGGAACCTCTAAATTCTTCTTCTTGTTCCTCTAGCACATGCCAAGTGAAGTTCTAGATCATCTTTGCAAATATCGCTACAATTCCTTTGTGTTCTTCTTCTTTCCTCTTAGCCATTGCTCTTGTGACCGAGCCTTGGAACAAGTCTACCGTGTCTTGTGTAACCCGGGTCATACCATTTGTCCCTCCTTTGAAAGGATTTGTCCTTAAATCTGCATCTACATCAAAGAGAGATAAGTCAAAACATTGAATGTAGCACTAAGGTTAAACTCACCGGGAAGATCAATCTTGTATGCATAGTCGTTGATCTTTTCAATGACTTAAATGGTCCATCGCCTTTAATATCGAGCTTGCCCTTGGAGAGGTTGGGAAACCTCTCTTTTCTTAAATGTACCAAACCCAATATCCAGGTTCAAAGGACACCTTCTTTTATTCTTCCTAGAAGCCACTACTTTATTCTTCCTTTCAATGTGCTCAAGAACCTTGGCATGAATGCATTTAACGAATTCGGCCAATTTTTTACCATCCAAACTCAGTTGAGGGTCAATTGTTAATGCAATTAAATCCAAAAGGCTTAGTGGATTAAAACCATAGACAACTTCAAATGAGGAAACATAGTACTAGAATGACAAGCCCTATTATAAGCAAATTCAATGAACGATAAACATTTTTCCCACTTACTAATATGCTTATGAAGAATGGCCCTAAAAAGTTGGCCTATACTCTTATTAACTATCTATTTGACCATCTGTTTGCATATGACAAGAAGTAGAGTAAAGTAAGTTAGTCCCTAGTTTCTTCCATAAAACTTTACAAAAATGACTAACAAACTTGGTATCTCGATCCGAAACCATAGTTCTAGGCATGCCATGTAGTCTCACAACTTCTTTAAAGAATAAATTAGCAATATGATAAGCATCATCCATTTTCCAACAAGCATGAAATGTGACTGTTATAATACGGTGACCGAATCCTAACTTACTATTACAACAAAATTGAAACTTAAACAGAATAAACAACACCTAATCTATTACAGAAATAGATAAACAAATGATTTGGTGTAACTGCTCGATGTCGTCGGAGAAGAATAAAAAAAACTACTCTTAGATTTTTTAAGTGAGCCTCACAGTAAAAGTATCTACTCTCGGTTTTCTCTACATCGTGTTCCTTATGTGTCAGTCAAGCAAAGGCCGATGAAACAACAGAGGTCAACTGATAAACGGCACCGTGAAGGAGACGGAAGGTCACAGAGAAAGAAACAAAAAGGCAGCAACAAAAGGAAGGAGGCGGCCGAAAATAGAGGTAGAAAGAAGAGCTGCTCAATTAGGGCAACTCAAATGAGAAAGAGACTGTATATACATCCTCCAAACCATCTGGGGCGGGTCGGTTTAACTCGACCCGTCCGACATCTCTAGAGTGTATTATAAGCCCAATCCATAGACACATGTAAGGCCAGTCCAATACTTTCATCATAGGGATATATAAATGCGCTAGTAAAATAAAATGTGGAAATGGGACAGAATTTGGCCTACAAACTCTACATTAAACACATAAAAATAAATAATCAGCCAAGATAGACTAAAAGTCAGTCAGTCTTCATCTATGTGAAGAAGGTCCCTACACAAAGCAAACTTATCAGTTGTCACAACCTTGGTACGAAAATTAGCAGGATTATCTTTAGCACTGATCTTGATGACATTAACCATACCATTGGTGAACTTTTCTAATGAAATGATACTTAATATCTATATATTTAGTTCTTTCATGATAGACAGGATTTTTATACAAATGCAGAAAACTTTGACTATTAGTGTAAATGATTTCTTTGGAATGGAAAAGATGCAATTTAGTTAAAAGACCTTAAAGCCGAATAGCTTTCTTGATTGCCTCAGTGGCAGCAATGTACTCAGCTTCAATAGTTGTAAAAGTAACTACAGGCTGAAGTTGAGATTTCCAAGAAATACAGATTTTCTAAAGTCTTTATCACCAGCAAAATCAGAATCAACATAAATAACCAAATCAAAGGTTTCGGTCAAGTTATGATAGTGTAAACCTCTATTAATTGTCCCATTTAAGTATCTCAACAGCCATTTAAGTGCAGCCCAATGATCCTTGATGAGATTAGACATGAATCGACTAAGGAGACTTATGGAATAGGCTATATTGAGTCGAGTGGAAATTATGGAATACACAACAGATCCTATAACCATTCTATAAGGGATGTTTGCCATACTTTTCTTCTCATTTTCATATTTGGGACAAGTTTTGGAAGAAAGCTGAAAATGGCTAGCAAGAGGGGTACTGACACAGGTTTATACATCTGCAAAAAAAATTTGGAGACAATTTTCTTCAAAAAGAATTTCTGGGATACAAACAAAGAGTGATGAGATCTATTCCTATCAATGTTCATGCTAAGAATTCTAGAGGCAGACCCTAAATCTTTAATCTCAAACTCTGATTTTACCAAAGATTTCAATTTCACAATCTTTCCTTTATGTTTGCAAGCAATCAATATGTCATCAACGTAAAGCAATAAATAAACAGCATTGTCAACATTATCACCACAGAAATAAAGGCAACTATCATAGTTACTTTTAATAAAACCAGATTTAAGCATAAAGGAATCAAACATTTTGTACCACTGTCTAGGTGATTGTTTAAGTCCATACAAGGACTTTTTCAAAGATAAGCCATGTTCTCTTTAAACTTTTTACCTCAAAACTGGGAAGTTGACGCATGTAAATAGTTTCATCTAGTTCACCATGTAAGAAGGCAGTTTTGACATCTAACTGCTCAAGTTCAAATCAAAGAATGCAACAACAACTAGCATAATCCTAATCATTTTGTACTAAACGAGGGGGAAAGATATTTCATTGAAGTCAATACCTTCAATTTGAGAAAAATATTTTGCAACTAGTCTAGCTTTAAAACATGGAAGTTCATTATCAGATTCAGATTCTTTGATTTTGAAAATCCATTTATAATCAATTAACTTTTGTTAGGGAGGATTAGGAACAAGTACCCAAGTTTCATTCTTATGCAAAGAAGACATTTCTTCCCTCATAGAATGCATCCACAAAGAGTAATTAGGACTCTTAAGAACATCAGAAAAGTACATAGGTTCTTTTTCTTCTACAAATGATGCAGCAGCAATGCATGACACAATGTATGAATACTCATACCTAACAGGTTCCTTAAATACTCTTCTTGCCCTATCCCTAGTTAATTGATAATGATTAAGAGCATGTTCTTGTGCCTCAGATGTTCCTCGTCATCGTCAGAATTTTCTAACTCAGGCACATTATTTTTAGGTACACTACCTGGGTTATCCATTTCATTGTTAGCTTTGGTTTTAAGTGTGTGCTTGGATGGGTGACCAGAGGTATCCTCCACCTCAACAAGAATATTCCCAACTGAGAAAAAATTAGTAGTACTAATGGGATCAGTTTTAGCTTTAAGACATGGCATGTCAAGCTCGTTAAAGATCACATCCCTACTAATGACTACCCTCACCCCCGGCTCACCTCTAAGCCATACCTTATAACCCTTAACCCCACAAGGATAACCTATAAACACACCCTTCTTTGACCTATGGTCAAGCTTCCCTTCCTTTTGATGTGCAAAAGTAGCATACCCAAAAACTCGAAAAAACATAAGTTCTTTTTCTTCTACAATTGATGCAGCAGCAAATGCATAAGACATAATGTATGAGTACCAGTACCTAATAAGTTTCCTTAGATACTATCCTTACCCTATCTCTAGTTAATTGATAATCATTAAGAGCGTGTGCTTATGACTCGGGATGTTCCTCATCATCATCAAAATTTTCTAACTCATGCACACTATTTTCAAGTACATTACCTAGGTTATTCGTTTCATCGTTAGCTTCGGGTGTAAGTGTGTACTTGGATGGGTGACTAGAGGTGTCTTCCACCTCAACAGGAATATTCCCAACTGAGGGAAAGCTGGTAGTACTAACGAGATCAGTTTGAGCTTTAAGACATGGCATGTCAAGCTCGTTAAAGATCACATCTCTACTAATGACTATCCTCACCCTCGACTCACTTTTGTGCCATACCTTATAACCCTTAACCCCACTAGGATAACCTATAAACACACTCTTCTTTGACTTGGGGTCAGGCTTCCCTTCCTTTTGATGTGCAAAGCAGCACACCCAAAAGCTCTAAGGTTTGACAGGTTTGATAGTACACCGGACCACAACTCAATTGGTGTTTTAAAATTAATGGCAGTAGAGAGAGACCTATTAATCAAATAGACAGTTGTACTTACAGCTTCACCCAAAAAAGATTTAGAAATCCCGGAAGACACCACGAGACACCTAATCTTGTCCATCATGGTCCTATTTATCCTCTCAGCAACCCCATTTTGCTGAGGGTTATGCCTAATAGTTTTATAATGCACAATCCCATGTGATGCACACGAGTCATTGAAATTTTTGTTGCAAAATTCCAAATTGTTGTCCATTCTTATAAATTTTAGTTTGTTACCAGTTTTATTTTCAGCAAAATTTTCTATTCATTAAATTTTTCAAAATTTTGGTCTTTAGTTTTCAACAGAAAAACCCAAACATGCCTAGAAAAATTATCCACAATGGAAAGAAAATAGACATTGCCACCATAAGTGGGTTCCTTTTCAGGACCCCATAAATCATAATGCACATAATCAAGAACAGTAGTGGGCTTGTGTGTGCCAGTAGAGAAACTAAGTTTGTGTTATTTGCCAAGAACACAATTATCACAAAAATCTAAGGCATCAATTTTGTCGCCATTCAAAAAGTTTTGTTCATTCAAATATTGCAAACCCTTTTCACTAATGTGGCTATTCTCCTATGCCACAACATGGATTTTTCAGAACAGTTTTGTTAAACAATGCAGATGATTCACAAATGGTTTTACCAAACAAAGTGTACAAGCTATTTTTCTTAAAACCCTTAAGTATGACTAGAGATCCTTTACAAACACGCAAGATTCCATTTTCAGATTTGTAAGAATAACCATTTGAGTCAAAAACACCCAGAGAAATTAAATTTCTTCTAAGATTAGGAACATATCTAACATCTGTTAATTTCCTAGTCACACCATCATGCATTTTTATAAAAATATTTCCAATCTCTTTGATATCACAAACTTCATTGTTTCCCAAAACTACTTTTCCATAATCAAGGATTTTAAAATCAGAAAACCAGTGCTTGTTTGGACTCATATGAAAATTGCGACTAGAATCAAGAATCCATTCATCAGAAACATTTGAGGAAGACGGGTAGGGGACACACACAAAACCTCGGACTACATAGAATTTCCATCCGGTTCAAAATAATTGGTTTTGAAAAACCTTAGAGGAGTGAATAAGGTTTTTGGCTAATAAAATAATTTTTAAGCAATTTTAAAAATTAAAACTTACGATTTTTTTGAAGAAGAAGAATTTGATAAATCTTTTTAATAAAATTCCTAACTAAACAAAATCACTGTCAAGATCAAGGATTATACAATTAACATAAAAAGGAAATATAAGTCACAAAGAGAAGAGGCAAGATATTTATAGTGGTTCACTCTCTCAAATAGCTACATCCACTACCTTGAGATTCAACTCAAGCATTTCACAAATTCACTATTTTTAAAGTTGTTTACGCAATACACAATGAGGATCACCTTTCAAGGGTTTTACACCAAAACCTTAAATATTACACAAAACAACAATACAAAAAGTTATCAAAGGATCACCCAAAGGGTTTTCCACAAACCTTTGATCACAAGATAATAAAGAAGAGTAAGGATAGAACAATGTTACCAAATGAGCTCGAGAAAAGAAAGATAGTATTTGTTTCTACAAGTTCCTCGTTTCTTCTTCTTTGAGAGATGATCAATAATGAAGCTCCAAGAAGATTTTTCTTTTTGTTTTTTTAAGATAAAGATATTTTGAAGAATATTCCTTAAAGCTCTTTTAAATGTTCTTTAAATGATCTCCAACAACTTAGCATTTATATTTTATCAAAATCTCAATTTATATGTGAAGGTAAAAACTAGTTGTTACTGCCAGAGCAACGGTCAACTTTTTAAGATTAAAAGTGAAAACCGGACGACCGGTTTTCAAAAATGGACGTCTAATTTTCTTATAAATAGAAAATCGGATTACCCTTTTTAAAATAGGCAGACCGATTTTTAAATCACTTAAGAAAATCGGATGACCCTTTTTAAAAGCGGACGACCAATTTTTTTTATACCTCTAAATATCGAACGACCGATTCTTTTCATTCCCTTGAAAAAAATCGGATGACCCTTTTTTTAAATATGATAGAAAATTTTTAACAACCGGTTTTCCTTTCAAAACATGTGGACTTTCCTTCACATTTCAAAACTTGTAATCTTAATACACTTTAAAATAATTGATCCGTTAAGACATCAAAAACTTTATCAAGAATACTTAGTTTTTCAAGTATAGTTTGTAAAAGATATTTCTTCCAATGAGCTACCATACTTGATAAAAGAAATCAAAGAGATGAGTTAGGGAGTTTTACAAAATTACCTTAAGGAAACCCCTAACTAATCTTCTTGTCTTCAAGGTGTTGAATTTGATCACTTCATCTTCATTTACTCTTTTTGTCTTAAGTGATCTTTTGCTTCTTTGTAGATTGCCCTTGAGACTTCTCTTGTGCATCTTTTATTCTTCTATATTATTAAACTATTTCTACTTAACACAAAGCACAAGTTAATCATAATCAAAACATTATAAATGTGTCCTTAGGGCTTACAGTTTTGTTATCAGTTTTATCACTCCCATTACCTTTCTTACATTGTTTTTCATCTATGATCCATTTAAAATACTTGTTTTTCACATGACCATCTTTCCCACGGTAAAAACATTTAATTTTATTTTTACTTTTATCTTACTTTTAGACCGATGGTTAAAAAAATGTCCCTCTTATCAACTCTCCCTCTAACGTAAAGGTTCTCATCGCTTGATTTGTTTTCTTTTCGTAAATCAAAATCTTTTGATTTTAAAGAACTTTTAACATCAGATAAAGTCAAATCATCTCAGCCATAGTTGATGGTAGATTCCACATTATTAAAAGACTCTGGCAAAGAATTTAACAAAATCACAACAATATTTTAATCGGAGATCTTTTAACCAACATTTTGTAGTTCTAAAACATTTTGTTTAAATCATCAATATTTTCATAAAGTGATTTTGATTCACTCATTTTAAAACCAAAAAGTTGTTCTTTTAAATAAATTTTACTTGACAAAGATTTTCCCAAATAGAGTTTCTCAAGTTTTGTCCAGATTTCATAAGCATTATCCTTTTCATCTATTTCTCTTAAAACGCTATCATTTAAATATAGAGTAAGATAACTATGAGTATCACCAAGCTTTTCAGCAAGAATTTCTTCCTTCCAGGATTCTATATATTTATCGGGACTACAAATAGCAAATGCAATTTTATTTTGAACTAAAATAGCTTTCATTTTTCTTCTCCACATAACAAAATCAAATTTACCATCAAACTTATCTGTTTCAATTTTTGGATTGGACATGATGTACACAGTACACAGTCCAACAAAAATACCAACAAGCACAAAAATAACATGAGGCAGAATAGTAAAAGCCGAGTAATATCATATTTAACAAAAACAGCACCAGTATTCTCCCAGAATAGAGACAGCTAAAATCACAAGGGATGAACAGACAGCAGAAATAATGTCTCATAGCAAACACAGGACCATAGCCACTAACAGACAGCAAAAATGAGAAATAAAATCTCAACAGTCATGAACCTAAAAAAAAAAATTCGCAATCAAACGAAAAACACCAAGTCACAGATACTTGGAGTCTCAACAAGACTCAAGCCAGGCTTGGGTTTTGGTTTTGAAAAAGCAAAAAAACAGAACAAAGAAAAATATTTTTGGTTTGTGATAGAGAGATAAAGACAGTAAATATATATTTATGTCTAGGCAGAAAAAGCTTCAATATTGCAGTAAACTACAATCTCCAAACAACCACAAGAGAGACACAAAAAAAAAAACTAATGAAGGGAACTTCGCTGAGTTGTGGAATTCAACGGTTCTCGCAAAAAAAATTGAGACGAGTCAGATATGAGAATTTCGAGGGATGCGACCATCAGACTCCACCGGAGCAATAGCACGCCGTCGCCACCACTTCCACGGATGAAGGAGATACCAGAACAGTCACCGAAAATGGTAACTTTTGCTCTAATACTATTGTTACAAAACACTGACCAAATCCTAACTTACTATTACAACCAAATCGAAACTTAAACGGAATAAACAATACATAATCTATTACAGAAATAGATGAACAAATGATTTGGTGTAGCTACTCGACATCGCTGGAAAAGAATAAAAAAACTACCCTCAGATTTTTGAAGTGAGCCTCACAGTAAAAGTATCTACTCTTGGATTTCTCTACCTCATTTTCCTCATGTGTCAGTCAAGCAAAGGACGGCAAGACAATGGAGGGTAACCGATGAACGGTGCCGCGAAGGAGATGGAAGGTCATAGAGAAGGAAACAGAAAGGCAGAAACCAAAGGAGGAAAGCAGCCAAAAAGAGAGGTAGAAAGAAGAGCTGCTCAATTAGGGTAACTCAAATGAGAAAGAGACTATATATACATCCTTCAAGCCACCTGGGGCAGGTCAGTTTAACCCGACTCGCTCGGCATCTCTAGAGTGTATTATAAGCCTAGTCCATAGGCATATGTGAGGCCCAGTCCAATATTTTCATCATAGAGATATATAAATGGGCTGGTAAAATAAAATGTGGGCAATGGGCCAGAATTTGGGATACAGTGACATTTTTGAAAAACGATCCACAACGATAAAGATAGAATCCTTTCCGGAAGAAGTCCTTGAAAACCCCAAAATAAAATCCACAGAAACATCCTCCAAATATACATTGGAAACCAATAAAGGATGTACAAACCATGAGATAAAGAAGATGATTTTGCACGCTTACAATACAAATAATTACCCACAAACCTTTCAACATCTCTTTTCATTTTAGGCCAAACGAAATGCTCATATGCAAAATTTCATATGTTTTAGCTATGCCAAAATACCCCATAAGACCACCCCCATGAGCTACCTTAACGAGTAAATGCCTAATGAACCCACTAGGAATGTAAAGTTTCTCTTCTCTAAACAAAAACCCATCATTCATATAAAACTTATCACAAGAAGCAATCAAGCATGCATCAAAGATACTTCCAAAATCAACATCACTAGCATACAAGTCTTTTAAAATCTCAAATCCAAGCAAATGCAAATGTAGAGAAGTGAAGAGTGTATACCTTCGTGAGAGTGCATTAGCCACGACATTCTCCTTTCCTTTCTTGTAGTAGATGACATAGGGAACTGTCTCAATGAATTCCATCCACTGAGCATGCCTCTTGTTAAGTTTTTGTTGACCCTTCAAGTATTTTAGGGACTCATGATTAGTGTGGATGACAAACTCCTTCGGCCACAAATAGTGTTGCTAATGCTTCAAAGTCTTCACTAAGGCGTACAATTCTTTGTCATACGTGGCATAGTTCAACGTAGCTCCTCATAACTTTTCACTAAAGTAGGCAATGGGTCTCTTATCTTGCATTAGAACCCTTCTAATTCCTACTCTCAACGCGTAGCACTCGATCGCAAACATCTTGTCAAAGTTGGGTAGGGTGAGGAGTAGAGCGTTGCATAATTTTTCCTTCAAAGCCTTGAAAGCTAACTCTTGAGCTTCTCCCTAATTAAACCCATTGGCTTTCTTAATGACCTCGGTGAAAGGACTAATAATGGTGCTAAGTCCTTGATGAACCTCCAATAGAAACTAGCCAACCCATGAAAGCTTCTAACTTTGGTGACACCCTTGGGCATTGGCCAATCCTCTATCACCTTCACTTTGTCAAGGTCTACTTGTAATCCTTTGGAACTAACAACATAGCAAGA
This sequence comes from Catharanthus roseus, assembly GCA_028651295.1. Taxonomy (NCBI): domain Eukaryota; kingdom Viridiplantae; phylum Streptophyta; class Magnoliopsida; order Gentianales; family Apocynaceae; genus Catharanthus; species Catharanthus roseus. Next base: position 7,425,886 of record JAPQWS010000104.1, on the reverse strand, counting down.
AAGGTTATCTTTTCTAAGCAAAGTTTTCATTTTCCCAAATTGGCATTTAAATGTTCTCTCCTAAGCACAAGGAAAACTTGTTTAATGTGATACAAATGATCCTCATATGTCTTGATATAGATTAAAATATCATCAAAATACAAAAACAAATTTCCCAATAAATTCATGCAAGACATGATACATCAATCTCATAAACGTGCTAGGTGCATTGGTAAGACCAAACGGCACAACAAGCCACTCACAAAGACCAAATTTAGTTTTAAAAGCGTTCATCTCCTTCTTTTATTCGAATTTGATGATAACCCGATTTCAAATCAATTTTAGAGAAAATCATGGAACCATGCAATTCATCAAGCAAATCATCTAATCTAGGAATAGGATGATGATATTTAATGGTTATGTTATAAATAACTATAATCAGTACACATGCCAACTACCATCCTTTTAGGGACTAGGAGAATCGGTACTGCACATGGGCTATAACTCTCTCGGATGTGGCCCTTGGCAAGGAGCTCCTCCACTTCTCGTTGAAGTTCTTTAGTCTTTTCAGGTGAGCTCCTATATGCGGGTCGGTTCAACAACAAATTTCTGGCAACAAAATCAATTTGATGCTCTATGCCTCTCAAGGGCGGCAATCCTCCGAGCATCTCCTCAGGGGAAACATCTCTAAACTCTTTGGTGACACCAACAATAGCTTGAGATAAAGAAGAAACAATTTCATTGTTAGAAGACATATAAGCTCCTTTATACATAAGGAGTAAGACAGCTTCTTTCCCTTCTATTGCCTCACAAATCTCACTCTCCTTAGCAAAGAAACTCAACCTAGTCCCTCCCTTTCCCTCGTTTATTACCACTCTTTTCTTCTCTGTTTTCGCTTGATTTTGCTCTCTCTCTTGAGACTCTCCTCTCTTTTCTTTTTCCTCTACTTCCTTCCCCTCTTTTATATTTTTCATTTTATTCTCCAACTCCTTTTCCTTCATTTTCACTTGGTCTTGGTACACTTGAAATGGGGTGAGATGTTTGAGACATATGTTGACCCCATCCTTCTCAAAAGAATAGGTATTCTTGTATCCGTCATGGATAGCCTTTCTGTCAAATTTTCATGGTCTTCCAAACAAAAGATGTCCACCTTGCATGAGCACAACATCGCAAAAAACTTTATCTTTGTATCTCCCTATAGCAAAAGTCACCAATACTTTCCCATGTCACCCTCACCTCTCCATTATTATTTAGCCATTGCAACTGATATGGTCTAGGGTGCTTGGTGGTTGGCACACTCAATTTTTCCACCAAATATGTGCTTGCTACATTAGTGCAACTCCCACTATCAATGATGACGTTGCAAGCCTTGTTATTAATGTTACACCTTGTGTGAAAAATATTCTCTCTTTGTTCACTTGATCCATTTTCAAAGCTTGAGAGCTAAGAGCCCTCAAGACCACTAAGAACCCCCCCTCCCCCCTCATATGGAGACTCCTCATCTGATTCTTCATTTTCTTGTTGCCCTTTGGTCTCATCTTCGGATATGACTTCTCCATTTGGCCTAATAATCATTGGGCAATTACTAGCATAATGTCCATATCCCTTGCACTTAAAACATTGAATATCTCTAGCTCTACTAGGTGCCCCTTCCACCTTTCTCTTATCCTTGTTATCTTCTTTCCCCTTAGACCCTTCCTTAAATGCTACTTTAAGTGTGTCATCCTTTCTCAAAGGATTAGATTTGTAAGTTGAGGTTGCCGGTTTAGAAGTACTAAAAGGATTTTTGAAAGATGTCTTGATCTTCAATTGTTTATCTATCTTCATGGCATTATGAACTATCTCTTCCAATTCCACATAGGCTTACATCTCTAAAGTATGTGTTATATCCCAGTTCAATCCGCTCATGAACCTTGCCATAATAGCCTCCATGTCTTCAATGATATTGGCCTTTATCATGGCTACCTCTATCTCCTTGTAGTAATCTTCTATACTATTACTATCTTGCAGAGGTTTTGAAGCTTGTTATAAAGGTCCCTATGGTACTGTGGGAGAATAAATCTCTTCCTCATCAAAGTTCTCAAGTCGTCCCATGACTCCACAGAGGGAGGAATTTAGAGAGACCAATTGATCCCACAACAAATGGGTAAGATTCGACTATGCCGTCATAAGATTCGACCTACTGACCCATTTGTTGTTGCAAGGACCTCAAAGCTCCAACAACCTCTTGCATAAGCGGGTCACTAGGTCCCTCATAATTGTTTCAGTTTTGATCTTCTTCACGAGACATCTTTAGAATCGATTGGCCAAGGTACCGACAAAACTAGAAACAAGTAATAGAAAACAAGGACCCCGTAGCTCCGTAAGTGTTTCGCTCAAGGTAGATACTCTCAACCCTCATGTTTACTCTCACTCTCTATGGCTTTTATATCAATGTGCTCACCCTCTTGCCTTTTACTTTTCCACCCACTAGAGTTAATGAGTGATTTCTTTCTAAAACTTCCAAGTCATAAGAAAAATCCCCAAAGCAAATCAAGCAAGAAATTCTCAATAAATAAGATTAAAGGATTCAAAGAGGACTTTTATCGAACACGTAGAAGGCGTAGAAACTCAAAGAGAGATTCAAGAGTATGAGTCAATGAATGAGTTTAATTTCCACCAAATGATCAGAAAAACACTTATAGATACGTCCAAAGATGTTGCAAATTCAAAAGTAAGATAACTGGCTCACAAAATCAAAGATATTTAGATTACAAGAAATCAATTCAAGAAAAATAGAGCATGAAAACAAGCTGATATTAATTTCAACATATCTCATTCATTTCTTAACCAAAGAGGTCCAAATTTGTTGCAAAATCTTCACATTCGAGTAATCTTTCAATTATGTCTAATTTTATGCAATTTGGAGCTCATTTGATATATTTTCAATTCAATATTTACTCATAAATTTTTTTGGGCAAAAAGTTTTCAAATTATTATGCCTTTTTCAAATAAGATCAATTGGCTTTTTCTATTACCAAAATTCAACAAATAAGCACATAAATTTCACCTCAAAGAGAGCTTTGCTCTAATACCATATGATATTATTCTCCTTAGCCTTTCTTGAGGATAACTTGCTCCCAAGACCCAACTCTCTTCTAGAGGACTTCTGATGCTTGTTTCTGGAGTAATTGAAGAACAAATAACAAATTCCAGGTAAAACAACTATGACAGAAACAATTAAACCTTCTTATATTTAAGAGAGAATCAATAACTCTTAGAAAAGTCTCACCTATTCTCCACACTCTTAAGAACGACCTAAATTCCCGGGCAACACCAACTATAGAAGTTGGCACCTCAAGAAAGAAATAGGATTTGAAAATTAGACTAGAACTGTTGAATTGTTGGTTCAAGAAATTCCTTGCCTTGAACTATACAAAGAAGAAGAAGAAACCCAAGAACCCTAGTTCTTCTCTCTATATATTTCTTATATGTCAAAAACTTGGCCAAACTGGCTACAAGAGTATATACAGTGTGCTACACAATTAACTTCCAACCCTAGTCATTAAACTAGCTTAAAAGAGTTAAAAAGGGTGTTTAGACTACTTAAGTATAAGTCAAAATAATTTTAAAACTAAATTGAAGAGTCAAGAAAGTTAAAAACTTCCAAAATGTTCCACCTGCCAAAACTTACCGATGGAAGTAGGTCTCGTCCTACCGTGCGCGGTAGGTTAGGCCTCTCCTTCTCTTACTGTCCAGAACCCTACCGGTGATGGTAGGTAGACCTACCGTCAGTGGTAGGTTGAGTGAACTTTCCTCCTCCTTGGCCAGAACCCTACCGTGGATGGTAGGGTGCACTTTACTGGCTTTGGTAGAGTCTAGAAACTCTTCCTCCTTTGATTTTGAAGCTACAAAACCTCCCAAACTTACTTCTTTGGATTCCTCCACTTGCACCTTAGATAATTAGATGGTTTTGGAAACTTTAGAAACTTCTCCTTGTTCCTCTAGCACATGCCAAGTGAAGTTCTGGATCATCTTTGCAAATATCGCTACCATCCTTTTGTGTTCTTCTTCCTTCCTCTTAGTCATTGCTCTTGTGACCGGTCCTTGGAACAAGTCCACCGTCTCTTGTGCATCTCGGGTCATACCAGATAATGTGCAATATAATATAACCATGTAAAACTTTTATTATAGATAAAGAACTTCCATCTTCGGGATGTTCGTTTTGTAAATCAAGACAAAATCTTTAAATACTTACTTCAAGTATTTACTTGCCAATCATATACTCTTTAGGAAGAATACTTCTAGTATTTAATTATTTCGTTAAAGAACCTTTATGCATAAAAGGTCGATCATGCTTCAAGCATGATTTAACATTATTAGTCATAAGACTTATATCCTACTAGGACACCTATCAAGTATGTAACTTTAGCAAATAAATAGTCTATAGAACTTCTAGTTCATGAATACTTGTATATAGATCAAAATGCTTCAATACTAAATATGAAAGCTTATGATACTAATTTCTCTCCCAAATATGAAGAACATAAAAACAGATAAAGAATCATAAGAGTCAAGAATAACAAATTCTAAGAGAACTTTCATGGATATACATTTGATCTTAATTTCATATATTTCTTTAAAGAAAAATCACTAAGACAATGATATTATATATTTCAGGAATAATTCACTTACATGCTTCAGGCAAACCTATAGAATCCTTCAAAGACTTGAAATAAATTCTTAGAGTTTAGCGCGTTATTATCTAAACTCAATCCACCACTATAAATTTATTTTTTCGTATCAATATTGTCAAGACTTTACAAAAAAATCTTATATTGTTACTTATTCAAGTTCGCACTTTATTTATTAATTCTTATCCATCTAGAATTACACTTCATGTGTATAATTCCTTCGGGGAATACATATACTTTTCAAGCGTACTTAATAATTGTCCGGATTTGCGTATTTTCTCATGCAAACTTTATATCTATTTTGGCAAAATTTCTCTAATATATTAGAATCTCGAGTTTGTAAACTTTAATTCAAGATCCTCATTCTATTAAATAACACATAAATATCATCGACATTTTGTGCTATTTTATAGTTCCATCTATTTATATCATGATATGATATAATGAGATCTCATAATTATTATGACTTTAGGTACCTGAATTTCTTCTGGAAATAATAATAAAGTCATGTCATGGAAAATTCTACTAAAATTTTCATCTCCTCAACTTAACCACATAAGACCATCTTAAATTATTGTTCCTTTATATATGCGAGAATTTTATTAGAACTAATTTATTCTACCACTTTTTGTATGGGTCTCAAAATCATAACTAGTGGTAGATTGTCCTTCAAGGACATTTAATATTAGGAGCATTCTATGTCGGATTTTCTTTTATCAATAAATATGCATAGCTATTAATCATTTGAACTTCTGGTTCAAATTATATTTATATGAGGACCAAAATGAGACACATATCTTTATCTTTATCCACCTATATAATTTCTCCTCTTTTCTAATACCATCTTAGATACATTGTGGTGGAGTAATATATTTCTATAGCGCATATTTAATACTAAGATGAAAAAATATTTGGGTTCTCACCATGAACCAATTACAATAAGAAGAACAAAAATAATATGTTGGCCAAATACGAATAGGTACTACTACAAAATATACATAAATCAATTTTAAAGCACTTATGGTTCAATAAGACCATTTACTAAGTCTATGAACATGTTCTGCAAGAATGTTCAATCGTTTTTGCTAGTGCAACATCATCAATAATATTAGGAAAAATTATATTAATGGGAGAATCTAAAATATGAGCTCATTATCAAAATTGCAAAGTTCAACTTGCAATTCATGACCATAGGTCGATGTATTGACTATATATATTTATCCCAAAACACATTCAACCCTAATGAATATTGATGGCACATAAAATTATTTTTTCTTGAAAAATAGTAGTATAAATAAATTGTGATCAGAAACTTCTGGTTCCGTAAAAATATTGTCACAAATTGGCGAGATGGTCTAACCATTCATGCCAATATTTAATAGTTTTTGAATAAGTGAACTTTAGGTTTACTTAATGATGCATTAAATTGCATCAACTTTGGCGAATTACCAATTACGATGGGAAAACATGGTAGTATGTATTATTCACATTTATTCTATAAGTCATGATAATATAATATAATTATCATATGACTTTCTAGGTCAATTTACTTTTCCAGAGCCTTTAAATAATTAGTTCTCTTCTGAGTCTTTATAAATAGGCTTTTCTAAAGCTTTAATTAAGTATCTTTTAGATATTATGGACACAATCCTTTTATTTATTAGCTCCTAGGGAGCTTTAATTTCAATCTATTAGCTCTTATGGAGCTTTCTATTAATTAACTCTTTTGAAGTTTTAATTTATATTCATTTATTCTCCCCATATATATTTTTTGATATTCTTGAATATATAATAAATCAAGGGGCATATATGCAATGCTCTACCCCATAAGCACCTAGCATGATTTTAAAAGTACAGACGTTATGAAAAGTTTGGATTTATATTTGTGGGATATAGTGTTTTTGACACTTAGTGGTATTTTGGAGATACTTAGGAATAAGAATAAAATTTTATTATATTGAGGTTTTATTATTAAGGTTTATAGGTGCCTTTAAGTGGATTTTATTTTTAATACCTAGTGTGTGTATTTTAGAAATTTAAATACTTGACATTTTCATGTAAGGATTTCAAAAAAAAAAAAAAAAAACAAAAACCTTGCAATTAAGAAACCAGCCGCCACCTCCTATACCCACCTGTCACCACCACAATCCCTTTCCCTTTTCTTTCCTTTTCTTTTTTTTTTTCATCCCCTAACCGCCATATATATATATATATATATATGTATATATAGGTCATGTCTTTCTTTCTTTCCCACTTAGCAATTTGGCAGCAATATATATGTATATATTAGGAGTTATTTTTCTTTTTCTTCTTCTTTCTTTGATAGAAACGACTTGGAGCAGCCATTAACATTAAGGTTAGTTTGTATTTTTTTTTTTTTCTTTCCTTTGTATTTTCATTATAATATCTATATATATAGTTTAAGTGTATTGTTTTCTTTTTCTAGGCTTTAGTATATAGTGAGATATATTTCTAGTTAGATTATATATATAAATATATATTTTAAGTTAGTTATTTATTTTAGGATTAAATGTTTTAAATGGACTTTTAGTATATAGTATATAGTTAATTATGGTTTCTTGGGAGAGTATATTTTCTTTTAAAGGGTATAGGATTTTTGATTTTTTTAAAAAAATAATTATTATATATATCGTTATATAGGTATATATATGTATATACCTCCTAAGTTTAGTTCGTAGGATTTCGATATTGTTTAGGGAATAGGGCTATTTGATTGGTACCCAGGTATTAAGTATTTTCGTATTATTATTTTGTAGGATCTTAGCACTAGATCTGCATCAAGGTGAGTCCATAAAATCCATTTTATTATGTCATTTCAAATATTACGAGATGTATAAATATGTTTTTCGAACCATCACAAAATGTTGCTATTTTTGGAACGATATCACTTAGTGTGTTTTTGGAGATGTTCTCCACAATGTCTTACGTGTTCCCAAAAAAAATGCATAGGAGCGGTGCTCTATATAGGTGTTTCTTTTAAGACAGGTGATTACGATGGTGAATAAGAAGTTTGTCGTACGTAGGTTTTTCTGAAAATATTTATATGTTAGAAAATGTTCTAGCTTGAAAAGTTACGTGTTTTGACATGCATGAATATAGATCTGGCATTGGCATAATTGTGAAATTTGCATAAGCATGTGATGACTGGCGGATGAGGATTTTTACTACTCTGTAATGTTTATGACTTGAATCTGTTCCGACGGCCGAGGAAATGGCCCTTCGGTTTGTAAATACATATGAAAACCTCATTCCGATCAGGGTTAAAGTTTGGTGAAAATCAAGTGAACAGACGCATTAGCAGATTGCACTGTACGTGGCTTGTCCCCCGTACTAGGGCCTCTTCTTATGACGTGGATAGGTTTTTGACTCTGATAGTGGATCCACTTGAAGAGGGGCGTAGTATCTTGAGGGCATGGCCCAACCGGTATTTACATGGACATCGCATCATGCTCTACGGTGGGACGGTCGCCTAGTGGAGAGTCAGGAAGGGCTCGAAACTGAGGTTGGTCCAAGGGCAGGCCTGGTAGGTGCCCCAGGAGTCTATAGCCTGTTTTGACCAGTGATATGGGAGTGCGGTTATTTGTAATCGAGCGCTCGTATGGTGCTTGTCTGGTATTGACTACGAGATAGTGGAACTTGGTTACGATGACCTCATTTTGGGAATCCGGACTTTGTCCGTGGAGCCCCACTATTGCATTACATGTTATTTTAAATTTGGGGCATAGAAGCTACGCTGATGTGTCTTGATTCACTCAGACTTCCCAACTGCGCTCAAAACCCTCATGTAGGTTCAAGCATCAGTTTTTTCAAAATAATAAAAGAGAATGTTTTCTTATAACATTGCATGAACTGCTTTGTGAAACTGCATCATCATTGTTTTAAAGAAATCACTACAGCGCACACACACACACTTGGATTCACTGAGCATTCGCGCTCACGTTTTTTCATATCATGTTTTTTCTTCTCAGATTAGTTCGGGACGGTTAGGGGCCCAGCAAGCCACTGAAGTTTTAGGCTAGGAGTTTTTGGATCAAATCTCCGAAAGGGGCATATGTCTATGTTTTATCTTTTTTAGACTCGAACCGTTTGTAAAGTTTTTTTTATGTTATCGTGTAAAGTTGTTGATGTAAGATACTTTTGCTTTTATAATGAAACAATCATGAGAAGTTTTTTTTAAAAATCCTGTGTTCTGAATGCACTAGTAGTATCTAGTTACTTAAGTTTTCTGTGTACTTTGTGTGTATACCTGTTAGTGTTGTTCTAGGGTTGTGTTTTATTGTGGAGCTTATAAATTAGTGACGAGAGACACGAAGATGCCCTACTCAGTCGCAGTTGAGCTAGTGGCGGGGTTGGAGGTATCACAGGTGGTATCAGAGCCAGGTTTGATACCAGGTTTGAAACATTGGATTTTAGACAAGCTATAAGAGGCAATTGTTTAAACTTTAAAGTCAACCATATGATTTATTGGTTAGTATTGACCTTAAGATTTTGTTTTGTAGGTACTAGATGTCACACCATTCTCATAGATGGACATACAGGGAGGGCACCCTCGTAGTTAAGCCTAGCAGGACTACGTCGTCATCATCATCATCATCATCATCATCATCGTCATCATCATCATCATCATCATCTTCATATTCCCTTAGGGAGATCGTCCAAGAGAGGGAAACAATTTTGGTGACTGACCTTTCCGATGATGAGTCAGTAGAAGGACCAGTGATGGCACCAGTGGCACCGAGAATGGGGCTTGGAACATCAATAGAAGAGGACCCTAGTGAGCACACGTCAGACTCGTAGATGACGCCTGAGCCAAAGAGAGTGGCACCGGCGGCCGCTGGGGATATGGGTACCTTTGTAGCTGATAGTTTGCCAGTAGTAGCATCCCCTACCCCTATTCCACCCGTGAAGTCTGTATCTTCTTTTCCAGCACTACCATCATTACTTCGGGGTAGGGTCAAGGAGCATAACATCTGTGGATATTGTTTGTGGCGCGACCAGCGGGTTGAGGCCGCCGGGCAGCAGATTATGGAGCTGAGAGAGGAGATTTCTCGGGTAGATGCCCTGTTCTACACGGCTCGCCAGGCACATCGACAAGCAACGGTGAGGGCCGTTATGCTAGAGGCAGAGCTAGCTCAAGCGCGGGAGGCACACGCGGCCTGAGAGAAAGAGAGAGAGAGATTATGGAGTTGATTGACGAGCGGGATTGGCTTAGGCAGTTTATCGCCCAGTTCCTTGGTACTACTAGAGATTCAGTGGATAGAGCACATGATGAGCTGGAGTCCCGACCAAGATGTTCTAGTAGCCAGTGTCCTCAAGCAAAGTAGGTGTTCGATAGAGTACAGGTAGATGTGCATATTTAGTCACTTGGATAGGTGCGGGTAATGTTATTGTTGGTACTTGACGTCGTAGGCTTAGGATCGTAGATATGAGGTCCTCGGGTTTTGGACATGTATAGTAACTCGGCCATATATTTTTGGATGGTAGGACCAGGATTATCTGACTATATCTTGACACTACTTGTACTAAAAGTCCTTATTTTGGGTTATATATGTTTATATGTACGCATTGATGTTGCTGCCTAGGATAAATTCATGTTTACTTGTTGTACAGTATCTATAACCTTAGAGGTTCATTATTATTGGAACTTTTTGGTTTTTAGAAACATGTTAGGTTCATAATCTCCCAACCATGCGGACGAGGCTATGTCAGAAAGTTCTCAAAACAGACAGTCTGAACCTATAAGGGAGGCCACACCTCGTCCAGAACAAGCCACACACAAGGTAATTGAGAATTTTATGATCAAGATGACAGAATTGTTAGAAACTTCAATGGCCACAAGGAGGAATGAACAAGTACCGGCCACTGGAGCAGATGAAGCACTAGAACGATTTCTCAAGTTTCGACCCCCGGAGTTCTATAGAGAAGTTGAGCAAGAAATTAAAGCTGAACTATTCCTTGAGCAGTTGAATAATATTTATGATACCCTTAAGTACGAGGATGCCCTGAGGTTAACATTCGCAGCTTTTAGACTCCAAGGAATGGCAAAGGATTGGTGGCTTAGAGCTTCTGAAGCTTGGACACTTAAGAACCAACCATGGACCTGGAATGATTTTCAAGAAGAATTTAAAAAGGAATACACACCTCGTTAGGTTCGTGAGCAACGGGAGGACGAGTTTCAGTAATTGAGACAAGGTAACCTGACAGTTGCCCAGTATACGGCAAAGTTCAATAGGTTGGCTAAATACTGCTTAAGGTTGATAGATACTGATGAAAACAAGACGCGACAATTTGTGAAAGGATTAAGGGTTGAACTGCAACGGGCATTGGCTCCCTTGCCCCAATGGGATTCGCAGCGGCAGTTGAAGCCGCCACGTGAACAGAGATGGCTGATCAAGCGGTTATACAGAGGAAAACAACCATTAGTTCAGCGGCGACTCCATAAAATCGTCCTGGACAAGGACCATGGAAACCTAGAGATTTCAAGAGATCCCGTGGTGAGCAAAGGACTGGAAATGAAGGCCGACCAATCCTAATCCCTGGAGGAGCCCATAGAGTATGTACATACTGTGGACGAAGTGGACATATGGCCGAAATGTGTTATCATAAGTCAAGACTATGTTATCGCTGTGGAAAACCAGGGCATATTAGAGACCAGTGCCCTGAGATGCAACAAGTACCTCCGGAGACGTCCAGAAGGGCAGGCCAACCCCCGGTTATGAGAGGAGCAATGGAAGGAAGGAATAATAAGCCACAAGTAAAGGATAAAGTTTATGCATTGGATGGATTGCCCGTAGACACTGAAGCAGAAGTAGTTGAAAGTATGATACAAGTCTTTTCTCAGCCATCAAGAGTACTCATTGACCCTGGAGCTAAGCATTCTTTTGTGAGTTTGCATTTCATAAAACATATTCCTATAACTTCTGTTAACATGCATTACAGTTGATAGTTAGCACTCCTATGGGCGTGAATAAGATAACTGAGGTAAATTCCCCTGATTGTGACATCTGGGTCGAGAGTGTGGTTTTATCTAGAGATTTAATTGCCTTACCATTGGAGGGATATGACCTGATACTTGGGATGGACTGGTTGTCTAAACATTACGTCCAAGTAGATTGTCGACGGAAGTTGGTTAAGTTTAGCCGACCGAGTATGCCAATCCTGGTATTCCAAGGGAAGCAAACAAAACGGGAGAATCTCTTTTTGTCTGGCATGAAAGACAGAAAGTTACTATGGAAAGGATGTCAAGGGTACCTAGCATATTTACTCAACAAGCCTAAAGAGGAGGTAAAATTAGAAACGGTGCCCGTAGTGAGGGAATTTGTGGATGTTTTTCCTGAGGAGTTGACGATGCTACCGCTAGATCGAGAAGTGGAGTTCAGTATAGAATTGGTACCTGATGCTAAACCAATATCTCGAACTCCATATCGGATGGCATAGGAGGAACTAAAAGAGTTGAAAAAGCAACTACAAGAACTATTGCAGCAAGGATACATTCTTCCAAGTACATCTCCTTTTGATGCGCTAGTTTTGTTTGTAAAGAAGAAGGATTGAACCCTCAAGATGTGTATAGATTACATAGGATTGAATAGTGTAACAGTCAATAACAAATACCTACTACCCCTCATTGATGAGTTATTTGACCAACTCCGAGGAGCGGGATGTTTTTCCAAATTGGACTTGAGACAGGGGTATTATCAAGTCAGGATAAGAGAAAAGGATATTTCGATGATCGCTTTTAACACACGATATGGGCATTACGAGTTTGTGGTTATGTCGTTTGGATTAACTAATGCACCTGCGACATTGATGGACTTGATGCATAGAGTCTTTAGTCCTTACCTGGATAAGTTTGTGGTGATTTTTATTGATGATATTCTTGTTTATTCACCCAACCCTGAAGCTCATGAACAACATATTCAAAAAGTATTGCAAACCTTACGGGAGCATAAGTTGTATGCTAAGTTTAGTAAATGTGAGTTCTGGATGAGTCAAGTTACTTTCCTAGGACATGTTATCACCTAGGAAGGAATCTCGGTGGATCCGGCGAAAGTAGAAGCAGTGACCCATTGGACACAACCCAAAACACCAACCGAAGTACATAGTTTCTTGGGTATGGCGGGATACTATCGGAGATTCATAAAAGAATTTTCTAGGATTGCTGGACCTTTAACACAATTAACCAGGAAAGCAACCAATTTTAAGTGGACAGAGAAGTGTGAGAGGAATTTTCAAGAATTGAAGAACCGACTGATGTCGGCACCAGTGTTAACATTACCTGATCTGAACAAGGAATTTTCATTGTATACAGATGCTGCATGGGAAGGTCTAGGAGCTGTGTTGATGCAAGACAAGAAGGTTGTCGCATATATTTCAAGAAAGTTGAAGGATCATGAACGGAATTATCCGACACACAATTTGGAATTAGTAGTCATCGTTTGCACTTAAGAAGTGGCGACACTACTTGTATAGGGCTAAGTATGAGATATTCACTGATCATAAGAGCTTAAAGTATCTGTTTTCTCATAAGGACTTGAACATGAGACAACGTTGATGGATGGAACTGCTGGAAGAATATCAATGCCCGATTAACTATCATCCAGGAAAGGCGAATGTGGTGGCAGATGCATTGAGTAGAGAAGCAAAGATGTCAAGTCTTAGCTTAACATCCACCCTACAACAGGATATTAGAAGTGCCCAAAAGAATAATAAGGAGTTCCAAGAGTTCAAAAACCGTGTGGAAGCTAAGAAATTGGAAGATTTTCGAGCATTAGAAGTTGATGGGAGCCTATACTCTCAGAATCGGTTATGAGTACCCAATGATACTGAACTTAAGCGCAAGATTCTAGAGGAAGCCCACAGAAGTAAGTATTCAATGCGTCCTGGAGAGAATAAGACGTACAAAGACTTAAAGCAAAAGTTTTGGTAGAACGGAATGAAGAGAGAAATTGCAGAGTATGTAGCAGCCTGTCTTACATGTCAAAGGGTTAAGGCGGAACATCAAAAGTCAGCAGGACTACTACAACTGCTACCTGTTCCCGAATAGAAATGGGATCATGTGACAATGGACTTTGTCACAAGATTGCCCTGAACCAAGGGATATAACAAAAGTGGCTCATTTTATTACCATTAATATGGCATACCCTTTGGACAAGTTGGCACAGATTTATGTAGATGATATTGTCAGACTTCATGGGGTGCCAGTTGATATTGTACCCGATAGAGACCCAAGGTTTACCTCAAGGTTTTAGCCTAAGTTCCAAGCAGCTATGGGGACCAATCTAAGTTATAGCACCACAGCACATCCCCAAACCGATGGACAGTCTAAAAGGACAATTCAAACTCTAGAGGATATGTTAAGAGCTTGCGCCTTAGACTTTGGAAACAACTGGGTTGATAATCTTGCTTGTGCCGAGTTTGCTTATAATAATAGCTACTACTCTTCGATAGGAATGGCACTGTTTGAAGCATTATATGGTAGGAGATGTAGAACACCTTTGTACTGGGATGAAGTCGGAGTTCGATCCCATTGGAGACAAAGAAACTTAATGCCAGAATTGGAGGAGATGCATAAATAAGTTAGGATAATTCAAGATCGGCTTCGAACAGCTAAAATTAAACAGAAGAGCTATGCCGACAATCGGAGAAGGGATCTAGAGTTTATTATGGGAGATCGAGTTTTCTTAAAACTTACACCACATCGCGAAAAGCTGAGATATCCGAGGAGAGGGAAGTTAAGCCTCTAATATATCGGACCGTTTGAAATTTTTGACAGGGTTGGTAAAGTGGCATATCGGCTTCCCTTGCCAAATGAATTGATGGGTATACATGACTTGTTCCATGTATCACAACTAAAGAAGTATCATCCTGCACTTGATCATGTTCTCAATGATGACCAATCGGAATTACAAGCCGATCTGTCATATGAGGAAAAACCAACTGAGATTATAGAACGAAGCGTAAAAGAGTTACGCGGGAGACAGATTCCAATGTGTAAAGTAGTATGGAGACACCATGGGATCGAAGAGGCAACCTGGGAAACTGAGGAGTACTTGAAGAAAAAGTATCCAGAACTTATAGTTACGTAACTATTAAATTTCGAGGACGAAATTTCTTTTAAGGAGGGTAGAATGTAACGCTCTACCCTATAAGCACCTAGCATGACTTTAAAAGTACGGACGTTATGAAAATAGAGTTTGGATTTATATTGGTGGGATATAGTGTTTTGACACTTAGTGGTATTTTGGAGACACTTAGGAATAAGAATAAAATTTTATTATATTGAGGTTTTATTATTAAGGTTTATAGGTGCCTTTTAAGTGGATTTTATTTTTAATACCTAGTGTGTGTATTTTAGAAATTTAAATACTTGACATTTTCATGTAAGGATTTAAAAAAAAAAAAAACCTTCGCAATTAAGAAACCGGCCGCCACCTCCTATACCCACCTGTCACCACCACAATCCCTTTCCCTTTTCTTTTCTTTTCTTTTTTTCCATCCCCTAACCGTCCTATATATGTATATATAGGTCATGTCTTTCTTTCTTTCCCACTTAGCAATTTGGCAGCAATATATATACATATATATATATATATATTAGGAGTTATTTTTCTTTTTCTTCTTCTTTCTTTGATAGAAACAACTTGGAGCAGCCATTAACATTAAGGTTTTTTTTTTTTTCTTTCCTTTGTATTTTCATTACAGTATCTATATATATATATATATATATATAGTTTAAGTGTATTGTTTTTTTTTTCTTGGCTTTAGTATATAGTGAGATTTATTTCTAGTTAGATTATATATATAAATATATATTTTAAGTTAGTTATTTATTTTAGGATCAAATATTTTAAATGGACTTTTAGTATATAGTATATAGTTAATTATTGTTTCTTGGGAGAATATATTTTCTTTTAAAGGGTATAGGATTTTCGATTTTTTTCAAAAAGAATTATTATATATATCATTATATAGGTATATATATACCTCCTAAGTTTAGTTCGTAGGATTTCGATATTATTTAGGGAATAGAGCTATTTAATTGGTAGCCAGGTATTAAGTATTTTCGTATTATTATTTTGTAGGATCTTAACAGCAGATCTGCATCCAAGTGAGTTCACAAACTCCATTTTATTATGTTATTTCAAATATTACGAGACGTATAAATATGTTTTTCCGAACTATCACAAAATATTGCTATTTTTGGAACGATATCACTCAGTGTGTTTTTGGAGATGTTCTCCACAATGTGTTACGTGTTCCCTAGAAAAATGCATGAGAGCGATGCTCCATATAGGTGTTTCTTTTAACACAGATTATTACAGTAGTGAATAAGAAGTTTGTCGTATGCAGGTTTTTTTGAAAATATTTATATGTTGGAAAATGTTCTAGCTTGAAAAGTTACGTGTTTTGACATACATGAATATAGATCTGGTATTGGCATAATTGTGAAATTTGCATAAGTATGTGATAACTGGCGGATGAGGATTTTTACTACTCTGTAATGTTTATGACTTCAATCTATTCCGACGGCCGGGAAAATGGCTCTTCGGTTTGTAAATACATATGAAAACCTCATTCCGACCAGGGTTAAAGTTTTGTGAAAATCAAGTGAACAAACGCATTAGCAGATTGCACTGTACGTGGCTAGTCCCCCGTAGTAGGGCCTCTTCTGATGACGTGGACAGGTTTTTGACTCTGATGGTGGATCCACTTGAAGAGGGGCGTAGTACCTTGAGGGCATGGCCCAACCGGTATTTACATGGACATCGCATCATGCTCTACGGTGGGACGGTCGCCTAGTGGAGAGTCAGGAGGGGCTCGAAACTGAGGTTGGTCCAAGGGCAGGCCTGGTAGGTGCCCCAGGAGTCTATAGCCTATTTTGACCAGTGATATGGGAGTGCAGTTATTTGTAATCGAGCGCTCGTATGGTGCTTGTCTGGTATTGACTACGAGATGTCGGAACTTGGTTCCGATGACCTCATTTTGGGGATTCGGACTTTGTCCGTGGAGCCCCACTATTGCATTACATGTTGTTTTAAATTTGGGGCATAGAAGCTACGCTGAGGTGTCTTGATTCACTCAGACTTCCCAACTGCGCTCAAAACCCTCATGTAGGTTCAAGCATCAGTTTTGTCAAAATAATAAAAGATAATGTTTTCTTATAACATTGCATGAACTGCTTTGTGAAACTGCATCATCATTGTTTTAAAGAAATCACTACAGCGCACACACACACACACGTGGATTCACTGAGCATTCGCTCTCACGTTTTTTCATATCATGTTTTCTTCTCAGATTAGTTCGGGACGGTCAGGGGCCCAGCAAGCCACTGAAGTTTTAGTCTAGGAGTTTTTGGATCAAATCTCCGAAAGGGGCATATGTCTATGTTTTATCTTTTTTAGACTCGAACCGTTTGTAAAGTTTTTTTTTTATTTTATCATGTAAAGCTGTTGATGTAAGATACTTTTGTTTTATAATGAAACGATCATGAGAAGTTTTTTTTTAAATCCTATATTCTGAACGCACTAGTAGTATCTAGTTTACTTAAGTTTTCTGTGTACTTTGTGTGTATACATGTTATTGTTTTCTAGGGTTGTGTTTTACTGTGGAGCTTATAAATTAGTGTCGAGAGGCACGCAGATGCCCTACTCAGCCGCAGTTGACCTAGTGGTAGGGTTGGGGGCATTACAATATATATAATATGCAAAACTCATATAAAATTATGAATAAAAAATAATTTCTTTCCTCTAATTATTGCAAGGAATTGGCTATATTAACAAGTATATATATCAATAGACATGATTAATATTTGAGATCAGTAATAGAGTAACATTTTGGGAGTAAAAAAAACTCCAATATGTTATCTTTATTTTCTAATCAGTACTTATCAGATACTTAAAAAAAATTTTAACGTACTATCGGTACGTTACATCAATAGTGTTTCTTTGGAATTATAAATTTTATTTTCCTTTCTCATTATTAATTTATGACTTCAGATGATAATTAGGTTCAATGAGTCACCATAAATATGATGATTATAAGAAATTATAACTACGAATCTAACATATTTTACCAATAAAATATAAAATTTAATTGCATTTACTTCAGGGAATAGAGTATAATTAGTAGGAATTTCACAATATTCTCTATCCATATTTATTCATTCTTTTATTCAGAATCAATAGGTAATTTACATAACTTTGAAATCTTTTCTCTCAAAATTGCTACTACGGGAGTATAATTGAATTATGAAAAAGGAAAGATATTTTCTCCATATTGTCTCAATTAAGAAAGATTTTGGATTCTATAAAATTTGCATAGTGATAAATTCAAGTAGCCATGAATATGCCAAATCATAATAGGTATTGGCATAATAACATCTTCTGGTAGTTGTGCCACTCTTTTAGATTTTATCAAAATATTTCTTAATAAATTATTTAGCCTTCAGGGACTTATAAATTTAATGATTAAAAAAAATCTTTATAATCTTGATTTTTCCTTTAATCACTTCTCTTTTAATGGTGTCTTCAGGATCCATCATATTTAAATGAAGTAATAACAAAACCAATACATAACTTAAATATAAAAATTAAAAAAAGATTTGATTTTCTTACCAAAAAAATCTTTTACCTTTAGAATCTCTAATGATAGGCGATACCTCTCTGCATCTTCTGATTTGATTTTTGCTCTTTGTATTGATTGACATGCCTTTTGTCGAGAAAGTTTCACATAATTTGTATGATTTGTAATTGTTGTTGTTGTGATGAACAAAGGGAAGCACATGATTTTGCCAAAATTAATTCATAGAACTTCTCCATAATTTCCACCTGTGCATGTTGATGCCATCATTAATATGCACAAATTGGTCCATTTTTCAAAGAAAACCAAGAAGGATTGGTGTATTTGACTTTATACATTATACAACATAACAAAGTGAACATAGCTTACAGCTCACGACTATTAACAAAACATTCAAGCTCGAATGGATTGATAAACACTATGCATTGGTCCTTCGAGCAATGAATGGCTCAGAATATAATATATATTGAAAGTTTCAAGTGGGAAGACAATCTAATATTTTCTGTCTCATTAATGTAAAATATGTTACATTATATACTTGTCACTACTTGTGACAAATCCTAAATAAATTATAACTAGGAAACTAAGTCCATGTACAAGTAAGAAACTAAATATACATGATTTAGGATTTATAAGAATAATAGTCCTAAATAAACATAATAATAATAATCCTA
The DNA here is from genome assembly GCA_028651295.1 of Catharanthus roseus. Lineage (NCBI taxonomy): Eukaryota > Viridiplantae > Streptophyta > Magnoliopsida > Gentianales > Apocynaceae > Catharanthus > Catharanthus roseus. Next base: position 7,406,961 of record JAPQWS010000104.1, on the reverse strand, counting down.
ACCATAATATAATTATTCTTAATCCTTAATACTCCTCCTCAAGTTGGAGCATGAAGGTCTGAAATGCCCATCTTGGAAGCTGGACGATGAAAATGAGTAGGATGAAGAGTTTTAGTGAGAATATCGACCAACTGAGATTCGCTGCGAATATAAGGAGAAATAAATCCGATTTGAAAAGCATCTCGGAGAAAGTGACAGTCAATTTCATTATGTTTAGTACATTCACGGAAAACAGGATTTTCTGGAATGAGAAGAGTAGCTCCATTCTCACAATGTAACGGAATGGAGCGAGTGATAGGGCATGAAGATCACGAAGTAAGCTAGATAACCACTTTAATTCACATAAAGTCATTGTCATGGAGTGATATTTAGCTTTGGTAGAAGAGCGAGAAACGGTATGTTGTTTCTTTATTTTCCAAGAAATAGGAGACTCACCAAGTGAAATAAAGTAGCCGGTAACAGAACGTCAAGTAATTAGGCAGGTAGCCCAATCATGGTCACAATATACAGTTAGTAAAAGTGGAGATTTAGAGTGAAGAAAAATGCCACGTCCAAGACTACCCTTCAGATATCGAACCAGTCAAAGAACAGCATCCCAATGTGCCAAACGAGGGGCGTGCATGAATTGAACAAAGATGTGAACAGCATAGGCAAGATCAGGGCGTGTAAGAGTAAGATATATCAATTTTCCAATAAGTCTTTGATATCGATCGGGTTTATCAAAATAAGGATCGGATGTCTTAGCCAACTAATGATTTGGTTCGATTAGTGTAGAGGCCGGTTTGGCACCGAGCAGGCCCGTTTCAAAAAGAATCTCCAAAGTGTATTTACGTTGACACAAAAATAGACCCAAAGGATTTCTTGCAATTTCAATGCCTAAAAAATATTTTAGGTGATCCAAGTCCTTCATATGAAAGCACGCATTCAAGGAGGCTTTGAATACATTAATAAAGGGTAGGGAATTTCCAGTGAGTAACAAGTCGTCCACATAGAAGAGAACACATAAGAAAACATTATTCCTAGAATATGTGAAAAGAGAGTAGTCCGCATAGGATTGAGAAAAACCACATTTATGAAGGGCGGTTGTAAGTTTGGAGAACCAACACTTCGGAGCTTGGCGTAGACCATACAAAGATTTCTTTAGAAGACAAACCTGTCCGTGGAAGTATGGGTAAAAACCAGGCAGGGGCCGCATATAAAGTTCTTCCTATAAATCTCCATGAAAGAAAGCATTGTGGACATTCATCTGATGTATAGACCAGTTTCGAGTGGTAGCAACAGAAGGTAAGGTGCGAACTGTGACCATTTTAGCAACGGGAACAAAGGTGTCTATAAAATCAATACCTGTTGTTTGTGTGTTGTCCAAGATCACCAAGTGGGATTTATATCGCTCGATGGTGCCATCTACCTTATACTTAATGCGAAAAACCCATTTACTCCCAAGAGCACGTTTTCCAGGAGGCAAGGATGTTAAAAACCACGTGTCATTCTTTTTTAGTGCATCAATTTCTTGTCTCATGGCAGCTTATCAGTGTCTTTACAATTTCATGAATCTAATTTCAAACATGAAAATCACAATCATGCTTCTATGTATGTTTTATTCCTCATTTTGCTTGATGTTAATTTTTGTTTTCACAATTCCTCTCATATTTCCATGGAAGAGTGTTGGACCTCCCTGTTCCTCCTGAGAGAGCCACTTAGGTGAAAAGCTTAAATACCAAGGTTGTACAGAAATCAAACTCCAAGCTTGAGAAGTCTATCTCAGTTAGGATTAGAAACTGTTTCAGAGTAAGTGGCGGGCTCGGATTTTGTGGACACAGATGCTAAAAATGTCTGTGTGAAAAGAAAATTTTTTCATAGTCCACAAAGTATGTTATTGGATAAAGGGACGTACCTGAGAGATCCGAAAAATGTGAGGGAGCAGGAGAGGAATGAGATATAGAAGATTTCCATATTGCATTGCAGTCAAAATCTCAGAGTCGAACAGGAACCTTTTTAATGCGAGTACCTTTTTCGTACCAAGTATTTCTGCGGGCTGGCTAGGGGGTGCAGGGCCAATTGTGTTGCTTGCAGCGGCTGGCGCTACTGTCACAAGTCTGGAGGCAGTTGGACCAGAGAAATTGGTGCGGGCCTCGGTGCTGTTTGGATTGGAAGAGTCTGGGCCAGGCTGGATGGAGATGGGCTGTGCATTTTGCTGGATTGGAGGCTGCTGGGACGGCCTGATTGTGCTGGGTCGTACCATCATGATGGGCCGCGCATGGACCTGGAGGGAAAACAGGTGGGGTGGACTGATCAACCAGGTGGGCCGCACTAGGAGCTGGACCACATGCTACTGGCTCACTGCTGGTTGTGAGAGACTGGGCTGCCGCATGAGGAGCTGGACCAGGCCTACTGTTGCTTGAGTGTCACTGGGTTATCTTTTTGGAATTAACTGGGCTGCATCGGTTGGGCAGACTGGACCAGGCCCACTATTGCTTGTGTGAGAGGCTTCAAAAAAATCACTCCCCCCTTTTTTGTAAGCCCAAAATTTTTCACCAAAATCATAAGATGGTGGTGTAAGTCATAAAATCGTCAATCTTTCTTGTTAAAGGGATATCCGAGCACATTCTACTTCAGGCTCAGAATTTATCTTTAGGTAGATCATGATCGTGAACATAAGCTAAACACCCCAAACTTTTAATGTGAGAATATGATGGCTTTTTCCCATGTAGCAACTCATAAGGAGTTTTTCCATGTAACAATAAAGAAGGTGTGCGATTGATAAGATATAGGGCTGTAAGAATACATTCTCCTCAAAATTTTGTGGGCAAGTTTGCTAGAAAATGCAAAGCCCGAGCGACGTTCAATATATGTCGATGCTTTCGTTCAACCCTACCATTTTGTTGTGGGGTTCTAGCAATAGTGGTTTGATGTATAATACTATGAGTAGAGAAGTACGACTTTGGACATGTAAATTCCGTTCCATTCTCACTTCGGACTATTTTTACGGTTTTGTGAAATTGAGTTTTGATCATGGCAAAGTAATCTTTTAGAACAGAGGCGACCTCTCTTTTTTCAGAAATTAAGTATATCCAAATTGCCCTAGAGTAATCATCCAATATTGTAAGAAAATATGAGGCGCCTATAGTAGATACAGTTTTGTATGGTCCCCACAAATTACAATGAATTAAATCAAAATTTTCAAATGCTTTATTGCTACTTAAAGGAAAACAGTCACGAGTTTGTTTAGCACGTAGACAGATATTGCAAGGAGCAGTTCCAGTTCTAGAATTTTTAAAAAGACCCAAAAAATTATTCACCACAAAATCCGAAGGTTGTCCTAACTTTACATGCCACAATGTGCTGGAGTCGAGAACAGTGTTGGAAAAAAGCATATAATACTAACATCTACATAGGTTTGTAGAAGAAAATCTCACTCCTTTGCTCACCCACTCTAATCTGTCTCATCGAGATACGGTCCTATATAACACAAAAATTATCAGAAAGAATGATAAAACACCGAGAGTCTCGGGCCAGTTGAGACAAGGAGATTAAGTTGCATATAAGCTCAGGAATTAAAAATACACTGAGGAGTTTGCCTTAGCACCGTTAGGCAGACCAATAGTATATGGGTAGATATTATTTAAATTTCTCAAAAAATCTTTCCGACCCGTCGTATGATGAGAACATCCTAAATCCAAAACCCATAAATTTTTCATACCAGATAATTTTTCGGACTGAGTGACATTTGTGTTATTTATCATAGTCAATAATTTTGACCATTGTTCTTGTGATGATTTGGGAAAGTTGGGAAAGTTGTTTGACCCACCAACTTTCCCCTTGCAGTTGTCTTCTCCAAAGTTCCTGTTTGTTGAAGCTTCTTCTAATATAAAGGTGTCGCCTTCCACCGCAGCTTGACTTTTGCGTCAGATAGCCGTATTTGCCCAGCCATCAACGCTGCTTCTTGCCTAGCTGTCTATTGCTGCGTCTTTCTTGCACTTCCTGCTCAGCCAGAGAAGATTTGTTTGGATCTCCCTCATCCTCCCACAGTGATTGGCATCCCGCGGTTGCGACTGGTCGGAGCTGCGCGGCTGCCGGTGTTGGAGGCAAGCTTCTGGGCCAGTATTCTGGATACCCTATAAGTTGAAAACAACCTGTAATTTCACGCCCATTCTTATTACAGTGAGTGCAGTAGAGCTTTGAGCTATCGGTTCTGGCGAAAGTAAAGGCGGCGCTATCGCCGCCGTGTTCCGTTGCTCGGGCCAGGTTACAGCGCTGTTCTTCTTTACATATTTGGGCAAGGACTGTTCGCTCTTTTGGCATGGTTCCTGTTGTATCATATGGGAGCGAACGATGCCGTAAATTTTCACTGTTTAGACTCATTAAAAATTAAAAAAATTTCTTCCTCTCTTTCATTTATGATAGCAGTCAAGATTTCTGTATCTCTGGTGGATGGGAGTTGAAAGTAATTGTCTAATTCATCTCATAGCTTCTTCAAGTGTGAATAATAGAGTCTCCTTCGTGTTTACAATTTGTTAATGCTGTTTTCAACTCATATTTTCTTGGCCTGTTTCCAACCAAGAATCTTTCTTTTAAATCTATCCATAATTCATGAGCTCACTCGGAGTAATTTATAGAGGAACGTAGAGAAGGTTCAATGGTATTGAGAATCTAAGAATTTATGAGAGTGTTGATTTACCACCATTCTTCTTCTTTTTTTGGGTCGTTTTCTGATATGGGAATTATTCCATCAATAAAACCCAATTTTTTTCTTCGATCGCAGTGCCAGGCGCATTGCTTTTGCCCATTTCGAATAATTATTATCCTTTTCGTTTTCTTTTAACTGGACTGTTGTTATAATCAGTCCGGGTCCATCTGAAACTGCCACATAGTAGGTATCTTTCTTCGTTCTACGAACATGGTTTTCTTCTACCATGTCATTATCAACATTACCAGTATTGTCGTTACTCATAGTTTAGACAATTGGCTATGTTACCATGAAAGTTTCCAGTAGAGAAAACAATCTAATGTTTTCTGTCTCATTAATGTAAAATAGTTTACATTATATACTTGTCACTACTTCTAACAAATCCTAAATAAATTATAACTAGGAAACTAAGTCTATGCATAACTAAAAAACTAAATATACATGATTTAGGATTTATAAGAATAATAGTTCTAAATAAACATAATAATAATCCTAACCATTAATTATTCTTAATCCTTAATAAATATAAAAAGAAAGAACATAGAGCAAGAATAGTATAAGAGAGAAAGTTACAGGTTTATTGCACAATTCAAAAATGATCTAAAATATCATGAATTTAAAAGTTTAATTTTTTTCAGAAAATATATTTGAACATCTACCAAGTATGTATTAATTTCATAACACTCGTAAATCTTATTTATTTATTTTTTTTAAAAACCAAGAACTCGAATTATGTTTACAAGGCATAAAAGCACGAATTAATAATTTTTACCCTGGTAAATATGAATCTTTGTAATTCTTTGATATTTAATATAAATACAACGGATTCCTTTGGACAAAAAAAAAAGGAAAAAGAAAAACCTGATACATAACAATAGCATAAAATTTCCTTAAAAAAAAAAATTAACATTGCATAAAAAATTAAATCGAAAAAACTATTTATTTGGAAACTATCATCCGTTATCCACCAATAAATTCTATATTAATGGAGATAAAAGGGGAAATTGTGTCTGTATACAGATTTCTTGTGTCATTGCATTTTGTCCATGTTGAAACCTTTAAAAGATCCTAATCCTATCTTCTCAGGTTGTACGACAACTTGTTTTCCATTATCACTATCTTCATCTGATGTTATTTCTTCAGCTGACGTATTCCAATCATCCATGGTGCTAGTGTTGGTATATCCCAGTTCTACAGATAATGAAGGATCCAAAACACTAAAAGATGGTGAATTATCTTCTACTGAAGCATCTAAAGAAGGAGATGCCCTCCAGTATTTGTTCTTTATTGCCAAGTTTTTCCTAGCTCTTTTTCGCCATCTTTTAAGGCCATTCACAACTCCCTCAGGAAACACAGCATTTCTCATGGATGTCCCCATCTGTTCAAAACCGAATCGATGATCAAAATCTTGAATTGCCAAGAACTCGATAGGCATCAATCGCCGTCAAAATTCAATTGTTGTTTACCTGAGTTACTAAAGCATACAGAGGAAGTGTCACATAGCCGCAAAGAATGTGAACAACAACTCCCATGGTAAGCTTGATCGCGATGTCTTCAGTTTTTCGGTGGAAGCAAGATCTTAGTCCATATTTATACTGTTCAGCAAGAAATTGATAATTAGCTTTGCTGCTTCTGGTTAAGGATCTTTTTATCGCTAAAAGGGAATATATAATTAGTTCAGGAAGCTCACCCAACTCCAAACAAAAAAGGCCAGTTGAAATGAATTCTGAAATAATGAAAACAGTTGACATGTTAGTTCAACTTAGCAGCACGGGAAAAACCAAAAAAAAAACAGTAGAGAAAGAAGTCCCCGAAAAGGTCCAAGCGTGAAGATTTTTCTAAATTATTGACTTGAGTGGTGAAAAAGAATGGAGAAACTTTAAATTTTACAAAGCTATTTTCCATTTAAGAAATACTTCCTTTCTTATTCCGCAGGTCATTTTCTTGAATCAATGAAAATACTTGGGGAAGCCAAGTTAAACAGGGTTACATGATATGATATACCAAGAATTTACCTGAAATAAAATGAAGTGCATGAGGTGAAGAAGCAATTTTGGTTGGCCAAACCAAAAGAAATGGTCGCTGGGCCTAACGAGAAGTCTTCCTTGGGTTACATAAGACTTGTAGTTGCTGTCTAAACACATCTTTGTGATAATTGCTTGTAGCTTCGTTCCGACGACCAGCAGCATCTGTAAGAATCCACATGATAATCACTTAATCTTCAATAGCATTACAAACTTGCAGAAGTTGAATACATCTTCTATCTATATTTTTAGGTTATTAAGTTCTCACCACTAATGGGATAAAAGGAAGCCAAAAATAGTTGCGGAATACTGCCAAAAAGAAGAAAAAGTTAATATTTGGTTCCCCATCAATATTCTATTGTATCTGTGAAGAACTTTTAGTCAGATTGAATATTCAGCAAATGAAGTTAGATGGTTAGAAGAGGTGAAGAATTACCATAAGCATTGAAGAATATGAAAAGTACAGAGAAAATCCAAATCCATAGGCTGCAATAGAAAGAAATAACTATGGGTTATTTTCTTAAACAAATATATTGATATTCATTTTGCGATGATTCTTTTGCTGGTAGTCTTACTTCATCCCTACAACCACTCCAAAATCTTTCTCCAATGCTCTCCTCAAATACTTTTGGAAGTTAAAGTCGCTTTCTTCTGTAAAATGTTTCTAGGAGAAGAGATGAAACCCAGGTATTAGAAACTTTAAGGCCAAGTAAACATAAAAGATTTGTTAGGAAAACGCAAGTACCATAATGAATCCGTGGCGAAGCGTAAAATAGTCAGCCTTGGAAACAGACTCATAGAATTGGCGAAGAAAAGCAACCTACGCATGTTTACAACGAGAGCATGATGTTTTAAGCAAAGGAGTGAATGTCAGCAATAAGATAAAATATTTGGTCAGAGAACTAACAGGTAAGCGAAGAATACGATGCTCACTCCAAAACTTAAGATGCCTCCTTCCAAATGTTGTTTGATGAATCAGCTGGATCCGCCGTGGATCTGTATGGAGATGAAATAAACCAATAAATGGAAGAACAAATGTATAAGTAGTTATGTAGAAAAGGTAAGTAGGGTAATATACCCATGCATAGATGTAAGGATAGTTAGTAATGCAAACTCTTTCCTAATTACCAATTCATCTCATTCTCTGCTCTTTATATGACACACATCAATAGCACTTTTGAACGACAACTTTGGTACGATCGACAGTAAATTCAGAAACTTCAGTTAATTGAAAAGGAATATATTGTGTTCTATCTAAGAAGCGTCTTTTTGTTTTCAAAGAACAACTAATTAAGCTAGGATAATGGATGTCACCACAAGGACAAGACAGATTAATGAGACGAATTAGAGCATACCATTTGAAAACTTATATTCCATGGTTCTGGTTTCAGCCTCCCAAGATCGCCATCTTCGCATCTAGAGATTTAGCAGAGAAGCGAATGACTGGTGAAACACAGGTCTTAAAGTTCCTCCACATTCACAAAATGTGCAGAAACCCCACAAAATCCATTACTCTTATCTTGCCTAACCAGAGAATAAAAGGAGGGGGAAATACTCAAAACTCTTCCAAGAGCCATTAAAACACTCACCTTCGCCATTCCAAGACTGAACGTGAGGAGGCAAGTCAAAACATGGAAGAAAGCAAGCACAAAAATTAACATCTGTAGCTCCTGTGCACCTTTCCTGGACATGAAAGACATCTTTTCCTGCCATCACAATTCGGAAAACCAGAAAATTAAGGAATTATTCTCCCTGGAAGAATAAACAAAAAAAAAGGAATTCCAAATTCATTTGAAACTGGAATTACACATTTAGTTGAAAGGAAGAAGATCACTTTGCTAAATCTCCAGCATCAGAATTAACAAATTCAAGTGTAATTTAACTTAAAGAATTATGTACTTCAGGTCGGAGTTGGAGATGCCTTATTTAGGGCAAAACACTTTGATACAAATATACATTGTGGCAATTCAAAATTTTTCCGGAGTATGCAATTTATATATGTTGAATCAAAATTGAATCTATTCCTAACCTGCTCTTGACATTTGGATTCTTCCTTATCATCACTTGTAAGGCTTTGACAGGGGAGAAATGATTCAACAACATCTTTTGGAATGCAGATTTTTGCAATATACTTCTGGCAGAAAGTCAGAAACAAAGAGATGAATCCCAAAAGCAACAAATCTGCAAACAGAAAACATACAAGAGCATTTCAAATGATATAACAGTTAACACTGCAGCACATAAAGGGATACAGGGGAAACATCAGTTTTATTACCTGATTTGATTTTGTTCAGAGCGTGAAGAAGGGACTTTTTCCTTTTCTTCTGCAAGTACTGTAGGAGGTAAAAAGTAGCAATTAACAACTGTTGCAATTGTATTCCATAAGATATATATATATATATATATATATATATATATGAACTAGACTGAAGACAAGACCTGCATACCTTCGCTAAGAGATGAAGCCCATGTTCTATGAGTATAGAGATAGATACCAAAACGAAACAAACAACTGCCACAGCCCATGTTGGGGTAGTCTCAAGACTAATTGTTTCTTCATTTTCATTTCCAGCCATGCCTGTTTCCTTTCACCCAACAGTACGCTCTGTAATTGAATTGAACCCTTGAACCCACAAGAAACTTTCTGTGGATCTATTGAATACATACAATTCTTCCAAGAAAAGTGCAAGAAATTAAAGGGTTTATTGTGTTATTTAAAATTTAAAAAAAGGATGTCTTACATTGCTAGAGAAGAAAAGAACAAATTGAGGATTTCTAAGACATGGACGGTTGAAAATAGGTCTTATAAGTCACTACAATCCGAAATTCAATAACTATTTCAATCTCAGGTTGGTCAAACAGGGACGATTCGGTCGGTTGAGTGGTGGTTTCCGAAAGAGAGCGCCATGGCTGACTATGATTGCCCGCGTTACGAAGGCCATGACGTGTGAAGGTGAAATGCATGAAAAGGACAGAAAAAAGGTCTCCAGAGATTGAAAACCCATCGAGCGAGTTGGTAAGTTCTCGCGGGTGAACTATTGAAGTTTAAAGGAGCTTCCGACGCTACGGTGGAAAGTAAAAGGACGGCGGGTCGAGGTTTCCGGTGGGTCCAGGGGATGGAGCGGCGGATTGAAAGTAACGGTCGCTAACGCGGGAATGAGATTCGGTTAATGGTGCACCCGCCTTAAATCCAATTTTCATATTTGGGGGCCCGAAATGGACCGGGCTGGTCGAGAGAGTGCTCGAATTCCACATAGGCCCAGATTTAAAAAAAATGTTGACTTGAGGTGCTTTTATAAATCTCAAAATTTTCTTGTTAAAATAATTATTTAACTCCTAAAATACTCTTTGATAATAAAATATTTTCAGAACAAGTTTATGTTAATCTCATTTTTACTTATTTCGTTTAGGATTTGCTCAAAAATCTTAAAATTTTGTACTAAATACAATGAGAAACAGTTTTTTTTTTTTTTTCCTAAAATTTCTAAAATAATTGTTTAAGAAAATGGTGCATTTGGGTTGAATATAAAAGTTTAGCAAAAGAAAAGGGTTCAATGTAAAAACAAATAATTTTATTTTTTTATGCTTTTAACTTTTAAACTTCACATTATGTCTCAAAGATTATTTCTGTTAAGAACAAAAAATTAAAAAAACACTAAAGATTACCTATTACATCTCTTGATACTCTTTAGTACAATTCTTTAAGGTTAATGTCAAACAATACCTTTTAGTTTGGGTGACCAATGTACACATTAGGTTGGCCCTTTGTAGAAATATGTGCTGGCAAAACTAATTTTTCTATTCTTAAGACTCGAATCCGAGTGAGAGTGCTAAACCACTCAAACTAACCAATTAACAATGTGTTTTGAATATATAAAATACTTAATTGAAAAACTTTTAGAATATCGGAATTAAGTCCTATTTTAATTATTATAAGAACAATGTTACCAAGAATTCATTTTATGAAGTGTACTATGCAGCCATCCTAAGAGAACAAATCTGGGCTTTTTTCAAACTTAAATCTAACCCTTGATTTAAGTACCCCCTAACTCACCAATGACATATTTTGACTACCTTTGAAAGAGTCTCAACATATGTGATCGTCATGGTGGCTAACTAACCGCCCAAGTTCTTTGAAGGAAAAAGTAAAATATCCGTTCCAAGGTCTGTAGGCCGTAAAGTCATTATTGTTCTTAAGGTATAACCAAGTAACTTTTTTAAAAGCTATACCAGGGTCCAGGAAAAGCCATTGGTCATCATGCCTATAACAGCTCTGGTCAATGGCCCTTTCTCAAACAAATCTTTTAGTAATCAAAAAGTGTTTGGAAGATTCTAATGATTTACAAGTTTTGTAATAAAAAAGTCTTCAGTCAGGCAACATAAACCATTAAATAATACAATCACAAAGGTTACAACTTACAACATGGTTTTCTCCCCAGCCTCCCACTTCACGGTACCATGGAAATTAAACACATGGATGGATACAGAAATTCTCCAATTGTCAAAATGAAGCAAATGAAAGCAAATCAGGCAACTGGGAATCACCACTTTTCGAATCCTCAGATGCTTTCGGTAAATCCCACTAACTAGAACTAGAAAGATTACATCCTACGAGAGAAGTTTCCGTCCCTGAACAAAATATGAAATAAGCTCCAGAAAACAGCAACATGAAATGTACAATTAGGAGATCAGACACTTATGCAATCCGTCTGTCATCTATAGACCTATCACAGATCATTTCCTAACCCTTCTCCTCTTGGCAAAAAATTCTATCTTCTTTTAACTGGTTTATCAGAAACCTTTTAACTGTTATCTTAGTGCAAAACAAAGCCGATAAATGCAAAGAGACCAACCCAATAGCATTGCCACTACTTCCCTTCGTTAACCTGTGACTTGATTTTCAATGAAATTCCTGCTATAGAGCTATATCAAGAAGCATATCCCTTACAGTGTAGAGGTCACTTACTTTAGTGTAACTGCTTCCAGCTACCTTATTCACCAGGGGAGATTCTGGATACAACTGCCCCATATCCCCAGGTACAAGAGTCAGCGGGGAAGTTGTAGCTTGAGTTGGAATGATCGCTTCACTTGCAGCATTTTCCCCTTCGGTGAGTGGAAAACCAAAGATCCTGCAACTACTTTTGCACATTGAAACTAAATTTTGACCACTTCGACTAGTTGATTGGTTTGAGAAGCCAAAACCCGCCCTATTCTGCTCCTTCAAGAAACCAGAACCAAATCCCTGAAAATCCTCCCTTCTAATGCTACTCTCAGAAGAGCATGCACTCATCCTTCTGTTATATCTATCACAAAAATCAAGTGATACCTGATTGATAGCCTCTGCCTTGTCCAGGATATTACCAGATGAGGCATTAATCTTTGATAAAGGTGTGCTTGCTTGTTGAAACATCAGAACAGATGCTGGTGATGATAGCTGCCTCAGGGGAGTGGATGATTGCATGTGAGTGAGATAACCCTGGGTATGAGACCACCCATTTCCATGGCCTGGTATTTGAACACCACCAATTACAGAGTTCCCACAAGTTTCTAGTACATGGTTAGTAGCAGGACCTCTTCCACTTGATGGGTTCAGAACAGTTTCTTGACCTTGCAAGACCTTATTGAATCGGAAAGACTCACTAAAGCTCACTTCATATGGAGTACTGCCTTCTCCGCGCAAGTTTTTAAAATGATTCGCTGCAGTACTAGACTGGGAACTGTTATTACCAGGATGACTTTTATTTTCTGATGGGTGATGGCCCTGCGCATCAATGACTTTACACAGAGTATTAAAGCCCACAATTTCTTGACCTTGCAAGACCTTCTGCATCTGCAAAGATTCCCCATAACCAGATATTCCAGTTCCATCTGTAATAAACAAAAGATAAGCAGAATACTTGCTTAAATAATTAGTCAAGAAGCAAGGGTATGGCACAGACCTCTAGAAAGCGGATAATCTGGTTTTGACATCGGTAAACCAGTCCTGGTACGCTTTATTCCAGTTACCAGGAAGCTATTGGGTCCTGAAATAGAACCAGATGGCTCAATCTCCCATGGTGAAACCCTATTTAGTCGACAGTCCTCCAGATCATCCCACCGAACCTAGGTATTCAACCAACAAGGTATGTCAGTTCAATCTGGCAGTACTATATTTGGTTCAAACAATGTCAGCCAAGGCCAAACAATTGGCATATATAAATTATTTTCACATTATGTCAATAAGAAAATAAACTAAGATTATACCAATAGGGACCTCCATTTGGATCCAGGCCATCTAACAGGATCAACATCAGTTATCCCAACAATAAGACCAGTAAACCTGTTCATTTGACTAATGATTAGCTCAATAGGCATGCTATCATGCAGCAGCTTCAGTATTAGAATCAACCAACCTTCTTTCCGCTGCATCATCTGTTTCATAGCGCATTTTAAACCTCATCCCAACCGAAAGAGGAGGGGCAATACTCTTTGAGAATTTAGGATAAGGTACAATAAACTCAGAAGAGCCAGCCCTACAAGCCAAGAAAAAAATTAACAAACAAAATTCAGATGGACAAGAGAAACTGAAGAAATGCACCTTTAATCTTTAACTTAATTTAGTCCAATTCCAACCACCTGCACCCACCCCCCAGCTCAAATAAAAAATAGAACACACCCTGCCAAGAAATTTATTACAATTCATGGAAAAAGATCTACAGGTTAGTACTGGCTACAAAGGTCCACAATCCAATGCCATAAAAGTAGCTAATCTATTAACTAAGTTCTTTTATTTAACAAAAGTATAGTTCGACTTACCAAGGAACATAAAAAGGCAGCCAAAATCAATAGTGATGCAGGGAATTAAACCAGAACAGCTATTACATTTCAAGATTACTGCTTCTGGATTATTATAATAATAAACTATTATCATTAATATGAGAAGGAAAGAGATTAGTAAGGAATGTGCCAATAATGAAGTACTCAAAACTGATTCTATTTGGTTTTTTCGTTTCCTTTTATGTCCAGTGTATTAAAGTGGAAGAAATGTGCTTTTGAGTTCCTTTGATATAAATTAAACATATCCAAATTCACCATAAAGGTTTCCATGGATAAACTATGGTTCCACCCACTGAATAAAAGAAAACATAAGAACTGCTTATTCATGAATAATAATTTAAGCAATCAGTGCATTTTCATTAAAAGAACATAAACTACTAGACAATATATCGAACTGAGATAGACCGGCTGTATAAAGACCTGATTTTAAATAAACATTAAGCAATAATTTTCTATAATAAGTAAAGAGCGTAGATAAACAAAGGAATAAGAGCTTGCTGCAATTCGTATTCGATAAGGGCTGGAAGTAGTTTATTTCCTCAGAGGTCTATTTTTAAGATATCCGGAAGCACACTCATTATTCAAGCACAACAGGTTCTGTAAAACCAATTTTCTTACATATAATTACCGTGGATTGTAACAAATATTGAACACACTTCTCGAAGATATGGCATTAACAGCAGCAGTTATGCTGCTTGCATTGAACAGATGGCTAGAAGCGGGGAACGTCGGAGAAGTTTTCACTTGAGCAGCTCTTCTGATGCCCAGTCTGAGTTCACCATCCCCAACCCTGACAGATAATATGTGTTCTAAACTTTTGACAAAGAACTCGAAAAATATAAAATGCAGTACAAAGAACACTCAAACTTTGTTCCAGCATACCTTAGAAAGAGCACAGCATCTCCAGATACGAGCTTTTTCCTATTGACAAATGCACTCCAACCAGTGGTAAGCAAATGCCTTCGGGGCTGTCCTGCTCAAAAAAATTTTCAAAAGTGTTAAGCACGGCATTAAGTATTGTTACTCCTTAATGCACTTATTTAGTCTATTTTCCTGATCCTACACCAACAAATGAGACAATGTACCCCGATAGATGTGCCGAAACTTCCACTCCATTCCATGTAGATCCTTAGCTACAAGTTCCTGAGAAGGCCTCTGCTGTTTATAATCCTACAAAGGAAGCACATGGAAGACTGAAAAGAAGGGGCAAAAAGTATCTAACTAAAAATTTATGTGGATACATATAAACATGATGAAACAAAAATGCCAGGATTTGAGGTTTAGATTCTAAAGTTATTTTCAAATAACTACCAATGGAGGAAAGCAATCCTCAGCAGCTCTACGGGGCACAGAGAAACCACCATGTGTGCTAGTATCAGAGGCAGTGAGTGTCTTGCAAAACATGTGCGAAGTCATGCATTTTCCAGAACATTCAGCATAATCTTCTTCATTCTCTACTTCAAAATCCCCTTCATTCCATTTCTGCTGAATCTGCCCGAGAAGCCATAAACATTGGAAAGATCAGAATTGGAAGCTAAATCACTACAAATTGCAACTAAACTACATTGACAAGAAAACATTGTCTTGGGTACATTAAAAAATATTTCATGTGGATATCAAGCTGATCAGCTCAAAAGCTCTTCAAATTAATGAAATTTTTCCTTTTTTTCCCAAGCAGGAGCAAAATGCTCTTCGCCAAAAATACAAAACCTTTACTAGAGATTTACATAGAAAAGGAAAAAGTTTAAAGTCTTCTAGCTCTTGAGAGCAAATTATTTTAATATGACGAGGTCGAGTAGTATTTTGTCAAATTCATCAAACTTGAAAAAAAAAAAAAAAAAAAAAACCTCGGGAAAGAAGTTCGCTTCACTGGTTTTCAAGGAAATTGCTAAATAAAGCAGGTTAGGATAATGAGAGGAAGTACAAGCTTGTAATTACACACGGCCGAACACAACCACTAAAATTTACCCAAATGAACAGAAAAATACAAGAGAGAGAAAATCAATGGCTTGTTACGCACACACGTGAATATGCATAGAACCACACCTGAGAATCTGGAACCAGCGATACTTGCGCATAAACTTCGTCGGTAGCTGCCTCTGCCTATCCCAAGAAATAAACAAACATATAATCTACAAAATGAAGCCAAACTTCATAGAGAAACGGAGACGGCGAAGGAAAAAAATAAAGAACTTAAGCATATCTAGTAACTGAAAAGTGGAATACTCGGAATTAGCATTAATACATAAAAGTAACCTTCAAAATTAAATTACAATACAGAAATAAAATCTCATTCGAAATAAATTAACACTTACATGGAGTTTAACATCAAGGACGCGGCAGAAAATTTGGGCGGGTAGATCGTAGGCAACGGCGGGAACCTCAGAGAGCTGCTCTAAGTGACCTTGCGGCAAGTAGACAACAGTACTACCTTTCTTCGGCAGCGAAATCAACGGTCCAGCACAAGCGTGCCAGAGTTCCATACAAACCGACTCCGGAGCAACGGAGGAGCCCTTTGGAGAAGAGGATAACATGGTGATCGTTAAATCCGAACCAGAAGGCGTCGTCGTTTCGTTTTCACTACATTCACCATCGTTGTTCACCGTATTGAGATCAAATAATCCGCACGTCATTTCCAAATCAAAAAAAGCCCTAGAAAATCGAAGCCAAATTAATCACCTCCGTTGTCCCAAGCTTATATAAAGAGAGGAAAATATTGGAGAGTAGCAAGTACAAGTTAGCCCGCGCACTCAACGCATTCTCTCTCTCTCTATAAAGAATAGACTGCTTTTTCTTCCCTACTTATCAAATCAAACTTTATGTGAAGCTGAAAATATTAAACTGCCAACAGTAGAAAGGAGACATGGCTACATTTATGCGTACAGGAACATGAATATATTGTATAATAATTAATTTAAAAAAAAAACTGTATAAGTGACCTGCAAGTTGCAGAAGGAAGCAGAAGGAGCAGCAGCTGCAGAAGAGCAGCGCTGCCACTGATGCTAAGTGGAGGAAACAGCCACCGTAATGTGCGTGTTTCTGCGTGAGAGAGAAATAGTTAGATACAGGTACGCCTTTGTGTGTATATATATATTGAAGGGGCGTGGGTGGGGGTGGGGGTGCGGGTGAGGGGTTGTGGAAGTTAGTTGAGGGGGAAGGGGTGGGGCTGGGTTGGGGTGGGGTGGGGAAAAAAGAATAAAAAAGGAGGGAGGATGCGGAAGAAAAGGATGGGGGATTTGAGATTAATGGAGGAGATGGAGAGAGAGAGAGAGAGAGAGAGAGTGAAGAAGTGTGTACGACGCCCTGTATTTTCGGGCGGATGTCTATTCTGTCCCCATCTCATTCATCAAATTTCTCTCGTATCCTCTTTTCTGTTCTTTTTTTTTTGAACTGTTCTTTTTTCTTTTTCAATATCCTAATACTGCTCTGTTTTTTTTGGAAATTACATATTCTTTTAAAATAAATTGTTTATAACATTAAATTATGGGTATCTCTTACTTGTATAATTCCAATAATCGGGTGACATTTTTGTCTAAAAAATATATATTCATATCTTTTTATTTATAGTTGATAATTTTATTTTATCTTTTTTAAAACATCAAATTAAAAATTAATGACATCATACAAAATTCAACATATTTTCTGCACATTTTTATAATTTTATTTGAAGAATTTTGTTATTTTTTATTATTTTAATAGTACTAAGTGTAATTTATGTGTCAAAAGGCACAATTTTATTGTAAAATCATTAAGCTATTATACAAATAATATAAAAAAAAATTATTAATGTCTAAAAAAAGATAAAATAACCGTCCTTACTAGAATTCAAAAGAACTTAAAAAATAGCCAATTTTCAATATTTAGTACTAATATAACTATGAGTCAACTGAGTTTTACACTCTTTCTGATTTATTAATTAATTAATCTTTTCTTTAAAAAATTAATTATTTAATCCTTTGACAACTCTTAAGAAAACAAATTCAAAATTGTATATATATTTTATTATTTGAAGATTAAATTTTCTTGGGATTAAGAAGAATTTGTTTAGAAAACTACTCCGAGTTTGTTTAATTGAAAATGTGTTAGATTATCTCCTACAACAAATCCAAGAAAAGTACTAAAAATGTATGTAATGGCTTATATATAATAACTTTACTAATTGTCCTGTAAGTACTGTTTGCCCACCAATATATTTTGCTTAGCTTTGACAAATAATTCTATCAAAGTACTAGTATTGATCTTGTGCTTTTTACAAAGTGAAAAATAGCACCAATTTCAACTCAAATGGGAAATCTAGCGCCCCATACTTTCCTAACGTTGGTTGGGACATGAAAATCTTCCTTTCTGTTTTTTTTTTTTTTAAAGGAATTTGTAATGTTTCTGTCCTATGCGATTAAATTGGATATAAGTGTAGTGTTAGTATCTAAAATCATTTTAGAATTTTTATTTTGATAATAATAAAAATAATTTTAAAACAATAATAAAAGGTGATTGTTGTCTTACTTTTTTAATATAAACGAATATTATGTGTTGATTCAAACGTTATATCAATCAAAAGAAAAAATAATATTAATTAAAAGATAGATGGTTATAGCAAATTATTACTCGTTTTGATAAAAACAAACTCTATGGAGATACTGTTAATATTAAAAAAAAAATCATCCATAAAGATTTCTAAGTCAGATAAATCATATTTATTTGATACAAAGACATGAACGAGTCACTTTTAAAATACATTTTATCTAAATAAATAAAATTTAATATATATCATTTTATAATATCCAACAATCTTAACTCAATCTTCGGAGCAAATGTAATATACCCTCTAATTGCTCATCATCTTAAACAGAAAAGGCCAAAAGGAAAAAAAAATTTTTTGCGAGAACCAACAAGTAAGAACCAAACAGAATGGGAATTGGCTTTTAGGTAAGAAGGGAGACAGGAGAGGAGAGGAAGGTGGGCCCCAATAACCAAACAGGGCATTAACAACTTGGTCTGGTCTCCCTATAATTCATCACAATGATTCTGATTTAAGACCAAAAACAATGTAAAAAAATTAATTACTTATATTTGTTATAATTAATCTTTGTTAAGGAAAAGGGACAATTCTGTCAATTTACATTCCAACTCCAGTGAGTCCGTCCGTCCAAAGTGGTCAGGTCACAGTGATGAAATGAAGGGGTGGGGTGGGGGTTCTTAATTAAGAACCATTCAATTTCATTGAATTGCAAAGTGGCCTATATAGTGAGGTCTAGTTTGATAGCTGGGCACACCTAAGCACTGTAACCCGAACGAAACGGGTTACTCTTTTCCTACAAACTATATAACCAGTTGTTCATGACTCAGTATGCCCTTTTGTCTGGGTTTTTGTCCTTGTTATTCTTCTATCTATCTATCTTATATATATATTTCCAGGTTGTTTTCCATGTTCTTTAGTCGGGATTTGATTGGATTATGGATCCGATTTTTAGTGATAATTAAAATTGACTTCAAGGTGTTTGTAAGTTTGCCTCACAGAGATAGATGTGTAAACTTCATTGAAGACATTTCAAACTCTTTTGTGTTCGGAGTTCTTTTTTTTTTTTTAAACAAAATTAGAATTGTATATTATTAAGATAAAAAAGAATGGCATTAACTATATGGGAATGGATGAATATGGAACTATTACAGTTTATCCTCGAAATCTATAATTAGTCTAACTAAAAGATGGGCAAATATATTTCATGCCCTTTTAACATGAGAGTAAGAGATGGCATTCCTATCTATCCTACTCAATAAATAAGAAGTTAAAAGCCTCCAATTCGAAAATGTCAATGAAAGGTTATTAAGGGTCCTTTTGGATTAGAAATGAAAATGAAGTTGCTTCGGAGGTGATTGTTACTTCATGCTTAAGTTTATTCCTAGTATACCATATATAAGCCAAGTTGTAGTTCCAAAAAGGACAAGCTCTTCCATCATATGATCAGCAGCAATATAATAAATAAGGTCTTTAAAGCTCGTTGATGGGGGTAGGCTCCATTTCTGACCTTTAGGCAAGTGTCTCAAGATTTCTTTGGAGACTTTACAGTCAAACAAGGCATGTCTGTCATCTTCCACTGTGTACCCACAATGTGCACATGCAGCAGATTTGCAAAGTCCACATCTGATAAGGTTTCTCCTGTTATGAAGAATATCTAAAGTTACTCTCCATAGGAACATTTTGATTTTAGGTTGCACTTGGAGATTATGAATCAAGTTCCAAGTTTTTTCTTCAACTTCAGTGCTTGAAGTTCCTTGGGCGGAAGCATTGTTGTTCATGAATTCCATCCCAATTTCGTAACCAGATCATTTCACTGTGTAGATTCTAGTAGAGGTAAAGTTCCAAATCAATTGATCTCCTGGTAATGGTGGATTTAGCAGGATGTTGAGGATAGCTTCTGCCTTATGATGTAAGAAGAGAGTATGTATTCTGTCTTCCCTCCAACAACATTGGTTATAATCAATAAGATTTGAAACCTTTCTTTTTGGTCCCCTAGATAAGTGATAAGAAGGAGTGAGCTTTCTAAGAGTAGGTATCCACTTATCATGTGAAATGTTAGTGGATAACTAGGGCTGTAAACGGGGCAGGTCTTACCCGTACCCGCACGGGTCTGTACCCGTTTTTAGCGGGTAAGGTTTAAATTTTATACCCGCGTACCCGGACCCGTACCCTTACCCGTATTTATACTGCTATATGGGTCCGGGTAAGGTATGGTGATACCCAGACCCGTATACCCGTATACCCGTATTAATAAAATAATAATATATTTTATATATTATATTATATTTTATTATATTAATATATAATTTATAATTTTTTTAACATATTATTTTACTCTTATCTTTAACCCTAACCTACTACCTCTACTCTACCTACCTACCAACCAACTACACTCACATCACATCACACTCACACTATGACGATTTTGTGTATATTTGAACTTTTAATTATGTGAATTAGAGATGTTAAATGATTTTATTTGTTGAAAGAAATGTTAAGGAAATTATGTTAATCATGTTAAAATTTTTATTTTTTAAATTATACATTGTTTTACATATTTTTGTTTAACAGGGAAATAAAATAGAAAAATATCATACGGGTACGGGTATCCGTACCCTACCCTGGACCCTGGAGGGTCGGGTTTGGGTCCAGAATTTTATACCCTGGAGGGTATGGGTCCGGGTCTGGGTCCAAGTTTCACTATAAGGGTACGGGTCCGGGTCTAGGGGTACCCTGAGGGTCTGGACCCGTTTACAGCCCTATGGATAACCCATTAGTGATACAGTGTCGGAGACCTAAGAAAGAAGATTTCTTCATTTCAAGAGACTGCGTCATAAAAAAGATGGCATACAGCCCAATAAAGAGGACAAGAAATTTCTTGTAGAATAGCATTTTTCCTGCAAACAAGTAGCCATCGAAGATGATGGAGATTTTATAATACGCCAACATTGTTTGCCAAGGAGAGCAAAGTTGAATCCCTCAAAGTCTCTAAAGCCTAAACCCTTATTGTTTTTTGGCTTACGAAGATCACTCCACCGCTTTCCAACACATTTTTTTACTACGCTCAGACCCCTTCCCAAAAGAATTGGCGGACCATTGAGTTAAGAGAGTGTATAATATTTGTTGGTAGAAGGAAATAAGACATTACATAAGTGGGAATAACCCCAAACAATATTTTTTATGAGTATCTTCTTTCTAGCTTGGGACAGTACTTTTTTTTTCCAGCCATTGAGTTTTTTCCACACTCTATCTTTTACAAATATGAAAATATCTTCTTTGAATCTATCTATAAGGCAGAGAAGTCCCAGATAAGTACCCTGACCTCCTTTATTATGAACTCCCATAATATGAGTAATAAAATCTTGAGCATGAATAGGGACCTGTTTATCAAAAAAGAGCATGATTTCTGGTAATTTACCTCCTGGCTCGAAAGGGAAGTGTAGTCTTCTAGTACTTTCTTGATAGCTTCAGCATTTTGAGTTGTCGCCTTACTGAACATGACACTGTCATCTGCAAATAACAAATGAGTTATAGAGGGACAAGAGTTAGTGAACTAGAGACATGAGAAAAGACTTTGTCTTTTTGCATGCAGGATCATTGCAGAAAGGCCCTCTACACATATAACGAAAAGATAAGGACAAAGAGGATCTCCATGTCGGATTCCCCTAGAGGGAGTGCAACAAGGAAATAGGGAGTTGTTTATCAACACCGAAAATCTAACAGAATGAACATATCTCATGATAAGGGTTACCAAGTTTAGAGGTACATGCATAGCTATCATGATAGCTTCAAGATAATTCCATTATACTCTATCAAAAGCTTTACTTAGGTCTAGATTGAGTGCAAAATGATTTGAATTATTAATTTTTCCATTCTGCATAGAGTGGAAGGTTTCAAAGACTATCAAAAAGTTGTCAGTAATGAGCCTATCTTCAACAAAGGCACTTTGACTATTATGGATAATTGAATTCATGCATTTCCTAAGCCTGTTAACAATGACTTAGAAGTAAGCTTATAGACAACATTATAGAGGCCTATAGGGTGAAAATCTTTCACAGCAATAGGGTTTTTTACTTTAGGGACAAGAGAGATGCAAGTGTCATTAATTGCCCCAATATCATCACCATTATTCAAAATCCCCAAAACCATATTCGTTTACCTTTGCACCTACGATATGCCAGTATTTTTGTAGAAAACAAGCTTGTAATCCATTTGGCCCATGGGATTTCTGACCCTTCATGTGCTTTAAGGCAATCAGTACCTCTACAGGTGTGAAGGGTTGCAAGAGAGTATCAACTTCCTTCTTGGTTAACACTTTGTCTATTACATCTTCCTGTAAAACAGAAAAAAACCATTAGCGTTGTAAATATTTTTAAAATACTGAATCCACTACTTATGCGCCAAAATCATTTTTAAGGGCTCTTGTGGAGTTCCTTTTCTGTCTTTGTGAAGCCTTTCTGTGGAAATAAGTAGTGTTCCTATCCCTTCAAGTAGTCAGTCTCCTTTGGATCTTGTTTTCTAGTAGTCTTCTTCCAAAGAAAAGAGTTTATATAACTTGAGTTCCAATTTGTCTTCACCCTTTGGATCCCAAGCTATTCCTAATCTCAGCTCATCAAGAAGGTGCCTAGCTCTCCGAATGCGAGTAGGGATGTCTCCAAATTTTTTCTTTTTTTTTGTTCCATTCCAAAAGGTGATCCAGTATTAAGCCAATATTAGACCTAATTGAATCAACCGAGGGATGACGATCAAGGAGCACAACTTCTCAAAAAAAACTTGCACAATCTTCATATTTTGTCCAGTAAGGTTCATGTTGGAATTCGTAGGCAAAAATAAATAAAATAAAACTACGAAAATCCACCAACAGGATCTGCACATACTAGAAAAGCCGATTGGATAGAAATTACCTCAATGTTTTTTACTGATCGTTGTAAAGGCGCTACTGTTTACGCTTCGCCCTCTCCTCTACAAGCGATCGAGATGCTAGCCCCTTCTGTGTTCTAAAAACTGTTCAGAACTAATCCTGACTATCTAGTAATACGTGGAATTTTTGGAAAGAGGGAGGCTGGATACTATTATCGTCGTTCTAGGGTTTAGGGTTTTTGGTTTTAATCAAATGAAAACGGCTACCGAGAAAAGGTTAACATAATCTTTTATAGCTATTAATATCAGAACCCTAATTGTCATCAAATAACAGTTTAATCTCATCTGTCTATTCCTATAATCATCCAATGGTTGGATGAATAATATTAAGTAATTAATTTCATTTATCTGATAAATAAAATTAGTTACTTATTAACTTACCAGAAAATTCAATATGGAATCTGATTCCCTTTTTGAATATGTTCAACAAATCTAGACACAATCTAGATTCAATGAACGTGGACATTGTGCTCACAAGATCTTCTATGTGTGTGACCCTGTAGGTTCACTTAACATTGGCAGTGAATGAAAAATGTCCTAGACATTTATTCACAAAACATAAGCGGCCTCTAGCAAGACATTATGCTTACTCAAGTTAAGTAAAAGCAATAATAACCTACCATCAGTTTTAATATTTAATAATTTTGTCACACGATATACTAATTAAGTATAAGGCATGGACCGAGTCATCCTTATAAAACTTAATTAACCAGTTACTTGATCACTAGGCAGACTGTTCCAACAAATAATATTAATAACACCTTATTAATACTTATTTGAGCATGACCATGCGTATTTTCCAGTTTCTTTATCAAGGGGCCCATGAATATCTCTCTCTAAAAAGAGAGGGACAAATTCCTTTCACTATCTCCAATATTCAAGCCATGATAAGAAAATAGCCCAACCAATAGTCATAATAATCACCTAATTAAAAGTGATTTTGACTATGTCAAAATATATTTTCTCCCCATGCAAGAAGCATTAGAAACATTAAGTCATAAGCATTTCTTCTTAGTTTTGACTTAATGTTTCTAATGCTTCTTGCATTAAAAACATTAATGTTTCTAATGCAATATTTCTTCTTCACTTTGGGTCATGTCCAATACAATATTCTCAATATGTATTTTTGAATTGATTTTATATCTCATATTCATGATCGGTAAAACTTTATCATCAATCAACTTCACACTAGTTTAATAATACATGATGTAATAAAACTAGAGACAAACAGGAATAGTATTTTATTAGCAAGAAGGGCTTTACTATCAAGTCACATACTTGATGACCAAGAGCATAAAATACAATTCAAAATACATGCTTCAAAAATCATAAATGTAAGTCAATTGGTCTAGGGCATATACTAACAGTTCAAACCTTTTAACCCTATGAAAGTTCCTCAGTGGTACATCAATACAGTTTTCAAGATATAAAATTAAAGCTAGATGATCCGAATGACTTACCGATGTAGTCACCACAAAGCAAGTGGGGAATATTTGTGAAAAATATGTTATGGCTAGTGCTCTGTCTAAGCGGGATCTGATGCAATCTACTCCAAGTTTAGGGCCTTTCCAAGTAAACTTTGGCCTAGAATACCCAAGGTCCATAAGTTCTGTATTAGAAACAGCATTTCAGAAATTTTCTATTTCCCAATTGTTTCTTTCCTGACCTGTTTTTTAATCAATAGTTAAGATTCTATTAAAATCACCTGCAACAAACCAAGGAAGGGTAGATGATCAATGAAGTCTTCTATGGAGATTCCAGAAAAATTTCCTAAGCTCTGTTTTAGGATTGCCATAAAAGCCAGTAAACCGAACACAATGATAATTACTCAAAGAAACTAAAACATCTATGTGGCCCAAAGAATAACCCAATCAACTAATAACATAATCTTTATTCCAAAAAATAACAAGTCCGCCAGAAAGACCTATCTTATCCATAGAAAAACAATAATCAAACATAAAGAACGTCTTATAGAGTCCATTTTATTTTTTAAACACTTAGTCTCAGATATAAAATCAAGAATGGGTTTAGCAGTCAAGATGAGACTACGAAGAGCACGAATTACACGTGGACTACCAAGTCCACGGCAATTCCAATACAAGATATTCATTGGTGGCGGGGCTGATCATCAGCTCCCACCGCTAGTCCAATAGTAGTATCAAAATCTGTCTCTTTCAAGAGTTTTGCCAAGGAAAAATGTATGCTCATCGTGGTTGGGTGAATCATCAAAAACTCTCTTCAAGGATGAATTAGCATGTGCTTGATCAGTGTTGTCAGTTGGTTGTAACACTACTCAGGTAGGAGCCCTTAGGTTTGTTCCTGTAAGTCTCGCCATCCTCTTGAATATGGATGCTTTTATGTTTCGACTGGAACCAACTTCTTTACTATTTTCCTTTCTGACACCCTTGTTGTCTGTCAGATCTATAGTTTTAATAAACGACTTTTGTTCCGAAGAAGAGAAATTAGTAGAGCTCACTTCCTTAATATGAATATTATCAACAAGTTCAGGTGAAAAGGTAAAATTAGAAAAAACAGAATCATCAAAATAAAAAAGCATACCATCATCATAAGACAAATTATAGGATTTAACTAAATTAAGACAATAATTCTGCAAAGCAAGTAAACCAGTTCCATCAATAGGCTCAAATTGTTTCAAAACCTCTTCTATAAATTGATTAGTGTTAGTGGGCCTAGTGTGGTTTGTTGAGGTTGACTGGTAAGAAGTTAGAATGCTAGGAAAAGAGTAGGCTTTATAATGTAACTTTATTAGTACTTTCTCTAAAATATAGGCTATGGATTGTCCTAAGGATAAAAAGGGTCAATTTGTGAACTAGCAGACTTAATAGGGAGGCTGTTAGAGGGCTTATTAAAAATAAATCTCAAGTATTTTTTGAGAAAAAGAACCATGGTCAAATTTTTTCTTTTGTTTTACTTCTTAATCAAAGGAAGAGGACGATAGTAGGCTTTCCTTAAGCTGGAGAGGGGATCGGTCGGGAGCGCCGACACAAAGTTGGTAGGAATTGAGTCATCGGTTGTGGAAGTATTGCAAGTGTTCTGGGGTTGTGAAGGAGGCGTGGAGCTGTACTGTTCTACAGAATTTAGAGAAGAGCACTGCAATAATTTAGTAGAAGAGAGGAGCCGCTTCTGGGTAAGAGGGGAATTCCTAACATTCATTGAGTCAGGAGGAGGAGATAGTGTAATAGGAGGAGGAAAAATCCAATTTGGAAGATCCGGCGGTTTGAGGGTTGCAATTAGGAGAGGCTTTAACGGAGAGGAACAGAGGGAGCAGGGTGGGTCCATGGTTGTACTGTGTGAGGATACTATTAATAGAGGACCCTACATCAACCTCAATTGAGCAATTCACAAGTATTTTTTCACTGTAAGGATCTATAATTTTCTATAAAACAGTGGAGGTGTTGAAAATATCAGGCCGATAATTTGGTCGTTTGAAATTGTGGTAATTAGGTGGGGTTTGAATTATCAAGCTAAAAGAGGAACATTTTTGCAATTTTCAAATAGGTAGTTTCAGAAAGCAAATCATATGTAAAAGGTTTAGCAACAGGGACCTTTGTGATAGCAGTCTGGGTTGTTAAATTATTATTTTCATGAATAAATTTAGCACAAATCAAGCTTTCTGTAGATGAGTAATTATAAGGGGCATACAGAGGGAGGGGAGGGGGGTAGGTATAGGCACACACTTGAAGTACTGCTCAATTGAAAAGTTGGAGCAAGTCCAATGCATTCATAATTATTGGCCAAAGTTTCGATTTTAGATTTTACAGAAAAAGTTGGGGTTCAAAAGGAGGATTATCCCATAGTTTGAAATCAGGAAAACCATCATATAACAAGAAATCAATGGAAGTACTAGACAGAAATTGCAATTGTTGGATAAGAGTACGAATTTGTGGTATTTTTCAACAATGTTGCTAGGAGTGTGAGCTGGTTTGAGCAATACTGGAAGTCTACCATTGGCATTCACAGTAAGTATGTTTGTTCCTGGCCTGGTAATTTCCCTAGTTGCTGAACTGGGTGTTGACGGCTTTGCATATCCATTTTTCATAGCGGGGTGAATTGGGTAGTGTCTTCTTTGCATGTCCTACCTCCAATGAATAGTATGTGGGGTAGAAAAATTCACAGTAGGGATTTTACTGATAGTGACTAGAGAATTTCCTGCTTCCTTCTAAGATTCAATGGTCTAAATTGGGTTGTTATTTATAGGACCTATGAATCCATGCAGTTTATGAGGAGCATCAGAGAATACTGACTTCTCGGAAGTGTTCCCCAGTTTCATTGGGTTACCTACCCTGCGGGTAGTTTCCTTCTTTAGAATTAGAAATATCTAAATTTGAGTTGCCAACAGAATTCTGCATGGAGAAAGTGTGGTTTGTTATGGGAGTAGGCTTAGAACTACTACCGGCAATAGATAAGAGAATGTCAGCCGTTAAAGGATGTAATTTCATATGAAAGGAGATTTTTTGCTGCGATTTATCCATCACTCCTAGAGTGTCCAGGTATGGTAATTTCCTTGTGACAATCTTGGCCAGGAAGGGGAATTCTTAAGTATGTCAGATGAAGGAACATATGACTAATCCTCCCACAGTAAAAATAGAATGTTTGGCAGTCTTTCATATTGAATGGAGGCTCTAGTTCAGCCAATTCCAGGGATCTCAACAATTATGCAATGACGAATCAGTTTTTTGACTCGGAGAAGAGCACATATTCGAAATAATTGTCCAACACACCTTCTTTTACTACTACAGATTTCCAACACTCGGCTATCCTCAAGCGCAGATGCCATCTTGAGTCCGATTTCTAGTGTGTAACACCATGCGGGAGTCCGGTGATGCAGTAATTGAAATATGCAGAATAAAAAACCGGAGGAGGTGATTTTGTGACTGGATTCCATGGATGGATGATGAGAAGCTAATTGCTAAAGTTCCATAGGCCTTCATTTAGAACATAGTCTCGAGTTTTAGAACTATGGAAGATTAGATGGAGAACATCGCCATTCAAGACATGCATTTTGAAGGGTGAGGATTCACATTTCAAGGATCTGGGCATTGCGATGCGAAAGCCACTGGAAAAGAACTCACCTCCCATATAAATGATTGCAAAGACGTTTTTAGTGTCCTCTAATCCACTGTCAACACCTCTCTGGGAAAGGGAAAAAAACTGATTTTCATCATCCTTCAGATTAAAGGTGTCAAGGACATCCAAAATTTCATTGGCCATTATGATTTTTGACAAAGAGGAGGAATGAGATTGGATTAAGTAAAAGCCAGAAGAAGATAGCTAAGACTTGAAGGAACAGTATAATGAGTTTCAAAATTATTGGCGGCGGAAGACAATGTGGAGGACGATGATAACCTAGATAGACTAAAAGTAGGACTCTAAAAGGAGAGAGAGTCTTGAGTACATCTTATTATTTGTCAATATGAAGTTTGGTACAAATTGAATACAAATTTTGAAAATTAAATTAAAATTACTCTATTCGATCATCATTTTTTTTTAATCTACAAAATGGTTGAGGAAAAATGGGTAAAACTAAACCAAAAATAAGAGAGTGATTAAATCATTGACCACAATTTAATCTTAACAAGTTTAGCATATCGTGAGTCAAATATCGGGTTATATTAGGACAATGTAAGTTTCAAGTGATTCGACAAATTTAGCATGTTGTATGTTGAGATAGTCTAGTCGCACGTATTCGACTCGACAGTATAAGTACATAAGTCAAAATGTCTAGAATCTCACATGAAAAATAAAAGTAACGTGAATTTAAAAAAGAAAATTAAAAGTACAAATTTTATTATTTGCATATTAGTTGCTTATCATTACTATTTATTAAACTAAAAAATTTACTAACTTAAAAATATCGGAGCTTTTTATGAGCGATCTATCTACACTCTAAGGAACTTTGATCTTGCAGGCACGAGGCAATTGAATATACATCAATGTACAATATGAATACTCTTTGTAACCATGCTCTACTCTATTGACCATTTATTGGGAAGTTGTCTTCACAAGTTCTATTGGGCAAATAGAGGAAGCTACAAAGCAGTGATAAAACCCATGGCAAAATCGAATCTATTGCCAAAATTTTCAGCTTACCCTATTTTGGGATTCAAGTAATAGGTTGGCAAGTTTCTTTAACGGGAAAGCATTGTATTTTGCCTCTTTTCCCCTCTATCTACGTTAGCCATTGCTACTTTATTTGGGTTCTACATTTTCATCAGAACGTCCTTAGTTTAACAAGCTAGTAAAAGAAAAAGGTGTCAATAATCTTACCTGATCACAACCCCAAAACTTGTGACCATCAGTTCTATAGCAGAAACTTGGAAACCTTAAAGGCATAGAGTTACCTATTTTTGGGAGTTTTTCCTTTTACCTAAATTATTTTTTAGTACTATAAGATCATGTTACTTAATCAGATATTTTGAATTTAAATCTTAAAAATGTAATTGTGTTTTATACCAGAGTTTTGTTGCACTTTTAATCGTACTTCAGTCGAATAAAAATTAATTTAAATATAATGTGATTTAAAAGTATATTTTGTATGTATATAGACAAATTTAAAATATTTATGATTAAAAATTAAAAAAAAAAACTATTTTTTTTCTCTTCACTCCCGTGGATTGGTGCTAAAGTACTTGAAATCGCTCACCAGTTGTCATTTTCTGCCTATTTGCATTAATAAGGGGCCACCGAGTGGTAGGCCAAATGGTACAAGGCCTCAACTCTCGTAATGAGGTTTGATTTGGAAGGTAATCCAACGAATTTTGAATACTAACTTTCACTATGGTGTTATGATATTTCTATGTCTCAAGTAGAATATGTGTGGAGTGTTTTTTCTTTTTTTTTTTTAAATAAAAATATGGATAAAGTATTTGAATAATATAAATATGAATACATTGTACTTTTAGAATATTCATTTTGACATAACAAAATCGATTGAAAAGTAGTGGATAGTAAGTATTATTAGATTCATAAGTCGTGTTTTCAATTTTAAAACTACAAATTCGTGACAGAATATTATAGTATTAAAGTATGATTACTAGCGGAATACGAAAGAACTTCTATGCTATACTGTGCACACATATGCTACCTCTAGAATAATAGTGATGACTAATTTGATGTTCATCCTAAGTTATTAATAATATGATTGAAATTGAATATTTCATGTAAAGAAAATTAATGCTTTTCCATTTACAATTTCAAAGATGATTATTTTCATAATTATGATGACACTCCTCTTCTTCTTTATTGAGATAATTTTAAAAGGAAGGAGAAAGGATTGAGTGTTTGATATTTGATATTAAAAAAAAGAAAAAGAAAAGATTGAGTGTTTGATCA
Source organism: Catharanthus roseus (assembly GCA_028651295.1). Taxonomy (NCBI): domain Eukaryota; kingdom Viridiplantae; phylum Streptophyta; class Magnoliopsida; order Gentianales; family Apocynaceae; genus Catharanthus; species Catharanthus roseus. Next base: position 7,376,642 of record JAPQWS010000104.1, on the reverse strand, counting down.
TACACGTACTATATAATATCCGTTAATGGCCTTATTGATATTAAAAAGAAAAAAAAAATCCAGTAATGGTCCTAAACAAATGATGTAGGACTTGAAAGTAAAATTCCTTTATAGCAATGGTTAATGATGAATGGAATCCAACTGCAGTCTCTCACGTGCGCCAGCCACCCTCACAAAACAATTTCCTAAAACAAGTACTTTTTTGTTTCAAAATTGCATTTTAACACCAATCCAAATAAAGTCTTTTTTTTTTTTTTACAAGGACAATTCTTTTGAAAACTTTCTTTCTCTAACACCATATCCCATAAGTAATATTATTAACACTATTTAATAATTAAAGATAAGTGATCAAATAGTAATTTATAAGGCATTTTAATTTTAAAAATAATAATTTACACTATTTTTAAAAACTCTTAATTTATATCACATACATAATGAAAAGGCGGAGTAATGGTCATGGCATCATATTGTTGTGCTCATCATATATAATTAAGCCGAAATCTTATCCTAAAACAACATTATAATTGATGTCTTTGACCAAGATTTGTAAGTTAGTTGCATTTGTGGATTGTTCTTGTAATGGATAGTAGTAGTATTATTAGTTTTATGGCACTATGAATTTGGAATCATTGCTAATGAACAAAACCAGCTATTTTTCAATCTAAATATAGCAAGCAAAGTACCTTAAAAGTTATCCTTAGTTTCACAAAAGTGTACTTTACTTTGTTGAATTTTGCTGGAAATTGTAGAGATTTGGGGTCCCTTAAAGATAAGATGTAATTATAGTTTAATATATTATGGTTTTTTCTAGCTAATCAATCATTCAGGGATAAAATCATTTAAGAAAAACAAAAACTAAAAAAGAAAATACTGGTGGATAAAACCGTATTATATGATTTTATTTTTTTAATTCTTTTTTTGGCTGAATATTTTTTTTTTTTATCAAAATAGAAACTAGCCAAGGTGTTTCTATTTGTTAATGTTCATGGTCGATGCTATTTTTTTAAACTGCATTGCACTACATAAATTCCACTATTCTCAAAAGCAATAGTGAATTTAGTATGTAATCTTTAATATTTCATAACTTTAAGTGAGAATGAAATAAACAAGAATAAATTTTCTTTAACAGAATATTCAGAATAAAGAATTAAAATATAAACTTTGATTCATAACAATTGAGATATTAGAAATTAGGTTCGCTTCTTCTAATTGTTATGTGTGCATAATCATTTTTCTCAAAGAGATGGAAACCTTTTAGAAGAGACCAATAATTTAAACATACGTTGCAATCATGAACCATAACTTTACTATGATAGGAGAATTTACTAAACAACCTATCATAATTTTAAAATACAACCTCTAAATGTTTATACATTTATAAAGTCACCCTGCATTTTTATTATGATAGTAAACCCACCTATATATATACATATATAATACCAAACACATAATTAAATTAAGTAATGCATATACGTCTACATGCACAAATACTAAACAAGTGTATGTGCACATGAATTAAGTCAAAAAATCTAATACTAAATAGTCAATCATTAAATTATAATTCCCCTCAATTTTTTTACTTATTAAATTTCGAACAACACTGTTTAAAAAAATAAGAAAATTTAGATGATTCTTTTTTTTTTTTTTTTTGTATAGACTATAATTTTCTTTAAGCTCTTCTCATCTCATTATTATTTTTTGTGTTCCCATGTCAGAAGACTTAAAAGAGATTGAAATTTAATTTTAATAAGAAAGTATGATAAAAAAATTTACTTGGCAAAAAAATAATAAAAAACATCAAATGTTATATTATTTTTGTAATGTAATAAGTGTAAAGAATAAAAAAATTAATGAAATTAACAAATAAAAAAAATAAAGGAACTACCAAATTTATAAATTCATCAATTAATTACACCATATAGTGTCCTATCAAACAAGAAAAATACACATATGGTGTGACCTATTAATGGCAACATACCATTGGTATAATGGACCGTGGTAAGAATTGTTGTATCTATTTTGTATATCACTCTCCATCATTTTTATTTATAATTTTTTTGAAATTTATTTTTTATTTAATAAATTTTATTAATAAATATAATAAAATTAATAAGTGAGTAATACATAAAGTGATACATACTATTTAAGTAGTGATATGGTATATACCATTTAAGCAGTGTAACCACTATTGTGTTAAAAAATTATGGACATAAAACCAACATCGGATTCCCACAAATTTAATTATGATTTAGCATCAAATTTGTGTACACATGATGATTATATTTGTTGAATGTTATTTGCTTTCGTTTTAATATCATATCACGGCGGCCATGCGAAGGAACAACATTAGCACATTTAATACATGAATTTCATTTCTTTCTTATAATTTGTCTCAAGATTTATGGACTAATTAAACTTGAGTTGTGGAGTGTAGATAGGGAAGAGAGCGCGTGGAAAGAGCAGAGAAGGGAAGGGAAGGGGCAAAGGACAATACGCAGAAGGGAAAAGGAGGAAAATGAACGGGGTGGTCCTGGGCACGGCTGGTGCCAAGGAGGAAGAAGAAGGGGGTGTGGGGGGTGGGGGGGGGGTGTGGGGGTGAGTGGGGAGGGGGGTGTTGGTGAAGGGGAAGGAGGAAAATGAACGCGATTATTATGAAAGTCGATTATGAAAAAAGGTAAGTAAGCTTTTTACCTTTTGCAGAGACCCTCGACTTTTTCGCGGGCCTTTGCAGAGGCTCCTCCTTTCTCTCTCTCTCTCTCTCTCCATTCACTCCTTTTCTTTCTTTCCTTTCTTTTCCTTTCTCCCTTCACTTTCCCCCCTTCTGAACCTCTGTTTTTTGCCTCCGCCTGTGCCGCCCTCTCTGTCTCTGTCTCTCTCTCTCTCTCACTCTATCTCAGCCTTTCATCGTACTTTAGTCACGTCAGTTACACGCTCCCCCATGTAAACACAACAGAAGAGAGGAAGGAAGGGCTCCCTTCCCTATTCCTCTCTACCGTCCAAAGAGCCCACTTGTGAATCTCTCCCCCCAGCCTACCCCTCTCACTAATTCATGCCAAAGTTTGCCATTGAAATACTATGTAACATCTCCTATACATGTTTTCATGTGGTATATTTTTATTTATAAAATTTATCAAAAATTATTTTTTTAAATAAAAAATTTTTTATAAAAAAATATTACAAAAAGTATTATAAAAGATATTATACTATGCTAAGTGAAAATATGTTAGTATTATTTTTCTTTTTAAAAAATGACTATTAATGTAATGAAATTATTTTTTATTCTTTATATGTTTTCATTATTTTTAAAAATTTTTTTTTATATCATTCTATTAGAAAAATTAGAATATAACCATTGAAATTATAATTTCTTGCAAAAGGATACTCACATCTAACATTAATCACTTTGTTTAAAAAATAAAATTATATTTACCTATTTCTCTTCGTGAATTTCTTTTTTCCTGAAATCTCTTGGTGAATTTTGAATTTTACATAAATTAAATTTGTAATAAAACGTAATCTAAATACACCATATTATTTATTTATTTATATTTTCTATAAAGAAGCCCATGAGTCAGTAGAATTTGATTTGCAAGTTAAGAAAGCCAACAAAAATTTGGGAAGTGATCTTTTCTTGTAATGTCTCTGTCTCTTAAGCGAAGGCACATAAACATGTGTGAATAAAAAGGCTTTTTCTCATTTGTCCTTTTGTTTTTTCTGCTTTAATGCCTTTTATATTTACTTTTTTCTTTTTTCTTTTCCTGTGAAGATATGAATCAATTCACATCCATTATTTTTCTTTTTCTTGAACAAAATTCTTTTTTTTTTTTCTTGAAAATTCTTGAACAAAATTCAAATCCACTCTTTTCAGGTTGCAAAATTCGCTAATATAAGTATTTAGTATGGAGAACGAGAAGCAGTTTAATAGAACAGTACCTTACTTTACCTTAAATAAATATTTTTATTTATTTTCTCTTTTGAATTTTAGTATTAGAAAGAAAATTTGAAATAAAAAATTAGAAGAAAATGAAAAAATAGACAAAAAACTAAAAAGAAATTGAAATTTTTTTGGTTACCTCTTGGTAGGTATGTGGTATGTGAAAATACTCACCAAGTTGGACTCACTGAATTTAGTTCAAGAAACATTCAGTATTTATAAATATGCTAGTCAGTTTATAAAATTTTTTCTAAATTTAATTCATACACAAAAATTAAAATATGATCCAAAATTTTTTAAATATAATAGTATGTACAAGATGAATTCGTAATCTCATCCCAACATTAACAACTTATCATTTCTGGATTAAAAAAAAAAAAAAAAGGGGAAATAGAAATATATACATGTGGAGGAGGGGGCCGGCGGGAGAGTAGTGAAGGGAATAGATAAGTGGAGCCATAAAAACTTGCCAAAAGGAACTAGACCGGTCTTTGTCTCAACAGAGTGTGTCGGCTACCGATAGGCCTACATCGCTGGCCTCATCTCCTCCTCCACCCTCAATCGTCGTACGGCCATTAAACCTCCTCCTTCTCCAAAAAAAAAAAAAAAACATTTTTCTTTTTGCATTAAAACATCAAGGCTGGCCGGAGCTCTGCACCATGCTGCCACACTCTCTTTGGACTCACTCTCGGTCTCTCTCTCTCTCTCTCTCTCTAAATGGCCCCACAGCTCCTTCTTCCTCTTCCTTCTGATATTATTATTGCAGTCACCCTTCTCGTCGGGCGCTCTTTTTTTTTAAAAAAAAAAATTCTTGGGGATAAGAGGAAAGCCACGCGTCCAACTATCTATTCAATCAAAATTAATCAACCAAATCCCTGCGTCCTACAAAGCCTGCATCTAATTTACCCCTTATTTATTTCCCCTTACAGCAAATGCACAATCACTTGGCCACTTCAAGGACAATTATTTCTTTCCATAAAGCAAAATTCACTTCTCTGTTCTTTTCTTTTCTCTTCTCCACTACTGTTTTGGAGGACAGAGCTAGACAGTGATTTGTCTTTGTTTTATTTCAGGATTTAGGCTTACATTTGGATTGAATTCAATCCAAAATTTTGTTTAGCTTTAATTTAAAAAACATATCCTAAGTCTTCCATCATTGTCAATAGGTACATACCATTTAATTTGAATAATTAAATATTCAAATTAAATTTTTGTTAAAATTGAATTACTTAGTTTTACAATATCTCACTTAGTAAAAAAATTTTATAAAATCAATATTGTATTTTACAGATTTTGACTAAAATATTTAAAAATAAAAAAATTAATATTTAAAATTTTAAAATTAAAGTTAAAATTTAAAAGTTTTCAATGCTATTTAAAGATGAAAAATTAATTTAAATACTTAATTATCAAAATTTGTAAAAGGCAGAATACTTAATTAAAACTAATTCAAAACTTTTAAGTATATTTTTTTAACTAATTCGATAAAAAAAATTTATTTTTCTCCTTTAATTCTCAATTACACGAATGTTAAATCTCATTCAAAATTTTTTAATATAAGATTGCATACCAAAGTCGTAGTCATCACCTTTTATTTGCTAATTCGCATACCAGAGAACCGCTCCAAGCGGCTAGATTTTTTCAAAAATATTCAATTGCCCTTTGTGTATAAGGAAGACTTTTAGGTAAGGAGAGAAAAACATAAAAGGCTACTCCAATGTTAATTCTTTTTTTTATTTTTTTTATAACCTCTCCCTAAGCTAGATGTGCCTAACATGAACATATAGCAACATACATAAACCGCATGGTAATATTTCACATTATTTTGAGTTGCAAAATTAAAAATAAAAATTAAGGTTCAAATCTTGACATTAACAACGTAAAAATTTCTATATTTTTAATATAATGTGGTTTTTTGTACGCATTAGGTTTTAGCCTTCAGTGTGCAAAACTATTGAGTCATCATAATTTATATTTTCTACTTAAACATCAAGTAATCTGATGAAGACCATAAAAACAAAAAATTTCACCATTGATAACAATAAATAAATAAGAAGATAATAATATTTAAAATTAACACGTGTAAATGAAAACACATGAAAAACACAGCATCAACGAGCAGAACAAGTAAGGAAAGAAAAAAAGAAGCGGAGAGACACTGGTACCAAAGGCCAAAGTAAAGCCAAGTGGTAAACTCTTTTTTTTTTTTTTTTGAGTGTGAGTGAGGGGTGTAGTACTGTCAATAAAAAAAAAATCTAAGGCTTGACCTAATTGTTGACTGTGAGGGTGAGGAGGGGGGTAGGGGTGAATAGTGTCATAGGTGGAGGTATACCTAGTACTTTTATTTTGCATGCTCAACCAATGAAAAGTAAAACTCACGCAAGAATTTGTACCTTGTTCATTCATTCATTCATTTAGTTCAAGGTGATGAGACCATTTCTTTTCTTTTTATTTTTTAATTTGGAGTTGTGATTGTGAGGCTTCCATCCAACCCAAGACTTGAAGACAGATTTTCATCACCAATTTCGTTTCGTACAAATACTACTCTGCTCTTATTAATAATAATAATAATATGTTGCATAATTATTTCTGCACTTTGCTACTACGTTGCTCTTCAAATTTTGGTTACATTTTCAAGTAATAATAGCATTTTGAGGATTTTTTTTTCTCACCTCTTAACAACATTCGAGATTTAAGAATATGCTGCATTGATTAATTTAGATTTACTTATAATGTACTCGTAATATTTGACTCATATTTGAAAGTTAAATTCTAATTATAAAATTTCTTCAACATAACACTATATGCAATGGTCAAACTCATGAACTTATTTTTTTTGGTTAAAACTCGTGACTTTACCAACTGCCTAATTTCATGGATTGAGGAATCCTTTCTAGTTTTCCATTTCATTAGCATTTTTTTTATAATTAGACTATGGAGTATTATTCTAAGGGGTTCCAAATTGATAAAACTACTACCCAGAAAAGAACAAGCTTCAAGTACAAGACCGTAATGCAGATCGTGTAGATTATTTTGGTTGGGAGGAGAAGGAAGGGATGAGAAAGCAGTCCAATGGACTTGAGAGAAGATAATTGGACCCAGATCCAAGGCCTTCCTTCACCCAAATATCCCGCAATTGGGCTGAGAAAATGGGATACTGTTGATTATTTGGAAAATGGCCAAAATGGACATCACCAAAATGAAGCAAATTGACGAGAGAGAGAGAGAGAAAGGTATGTGATTTGATGCGATTTATTTTTGCGATTTTTCACTCAAATTATTTTCACCTGACATGTAGTAAAAAGTTATAAATTCAAATTATCTAGAGAGCAGTATAATGTTACATAGCAATTATCCCATTCCTTTGAATTAGTCAATAATTCCGGGATAGAGGTTACCAAAGAAAATGAAGCAGATTTCCCCTAATAAGTTGCTTCCAAGAGAAGATCTTTTTGCTGTTTAAGCAAAAGTTGAAGAAGTAATCTAATTCTGATCCAATCCCAATTTTCAACTTTCAAGAAACAGAAAAGATCCTCAGGAACACATTAACAAATCCAAATTCCCTTTTTCCCATCACCTCTTATATATATATATTTTTTTTTATTTTTCTGCCAAATTTCAATTACATTTCTCTTAGAAAATAATTTCTACATAACATTAACATAGATGGAGGAGCCTTTAAACAAGATGATCAACAGGTGTGGACATTCTTGTTGCCATGGCTTCCTTTTCTGTTTTGAATGGTTTCTTTAACAGAGACCGGTGGTGGCGCAGGGGGGCTGTGTTGGTATCCAAGTGATAGAGTAGAATGACCATGCTTACTGAGGTAGCAAACATGGGTATAGGACCAAAAAACCATAGCAGCAGAGTGGTGGCAAAGTACAAAGCTCTAAGCCCAAGTGACCAAAAATTACCCCCTCTAATCACTGCTAACTCAACATATTTTATGGGAATATCAGAATCTGGGGTGGTAATTAGGTAATTGGCATGGATAAAACATCTTGATGATTGTACAAAACATGAAAAGGCAAGGAGGAAAGATATAAGGAGAGTTATGTACTTGATTGACATTGTAACTTCTCTTGTATCTCCATAGATTAATTGGCTTTGGAATATGTTTGAACTATTTGCCATCCATGCTCCAATAAGGGAACTCAAGGTCAGTGCAACTGAAGCCAAGAATGTTGCTGCTGATACATTTGATGATAGTACATCAAGGGCTACTGATACATTTTTGTTCTCAGCCTGTAAAAGTACCCTTTTAGTTAGCAGATTCTCAAGGCAAGATTAGCCAATTTAGTAAGGTTAGTGTTAAAGATCAGGTATGGACCTAACTTCACCTCAAAAGCTACCAAGAAATAAGTTTATAAGTTCACTAATTATTTTATGTGGGATTCTCAACAGATGGGAACATGGAAAAACAGAGGCAGATTTAGTTTCTTACTTGCATGACTTTCTCAACCCAGGCTGCTTTGTCATGATTCTCAAAGCCAATCACAGTTCTGTGGGGCAGTTTGAGGCATCTGTGTAGCAAGAAAAGATGGTAAGCAAACATGATGATCAACCCGGATGGAACCAATACCAAATCAAGATATTCCTTTTGGAATACCATTTCTGTTCTTCTTTTCTGTGAGCCAAAGGATTTGGACACAAGAGAAGAAGGATTTGAGGGTTTAAAGGCATTTTCCCATTTTGATGGATTTGTTTAAATTGCAGAGTCTGTTCATGACGTAAATAAGTTGCAAAGACAACTTGCAGAACTAAATTCTACCTTTCTTGTAGATCAAATTACAGTGTCTATCTCAATAAGGGAAGAGTTGACTAGAATCATAAGCATATTTCACTGGGAACTTTTATCAAACATATTTAAGGCATAGGGAGATTTCATAATTAACATTTGAGTGCACTCAATTTGTATGAGTTGGATTGGCTTATCCTTCAAACAATGGACAATTTGAAGAATTTTGCAAATCAAGTTGCAAACTACTACAAGCAACAGAATAAGATTGCTTATAATTTCTTCCAATGTCAACTATTCAAATGAAAAGAAAATGAGAAAAATTCAAAAAGGGAAATAAAGGACCAAGAACAAAGACTAGAAATTAAACAATTATCATTTTAAAGTGTCGTATGTACAAACTCAAACCTAGTTCCCTGTGAACCAAAAGCATGCTTGGGAAAGGAAACAATAGAAACCCAAAAGGGGAGAAACCTCCCTAGCCACTAAAGATGATCTGAATGAACTAGGCAACTGGAAGCGTGATTACAAATCCACAATTAGGATAACTCCCCCAAGTCCATATATCTTCTTTTAGTGTTTAAAAGATACATTGAAGCCCTTTGAATTAGCCCTTTTCAGCGAACGTCCAGCATTCTGGAATTCTGGTGAAGATGAATCAGTACTATCATTGCTTGGATTTGAACCATCAAAATACGAAGAAGGGCATTTCAAGATTCCTTTCAGAGGTTTTTTGGGACTAGAATCCTCTTTGCTGGGATTCTGAGTTGAATTGTTTGTCATGATATTGAAAGCATCAGCAGAAGTCCCCCAATCACCATTGCCAACAACATGATCATCTTCTAAGGAATCAACTTTGGCATGAGATTTATTGGTTGCATAAGGGCCATGTTCATCATGTGTCATTGCACGAATCCAAGCTTGGGCGAGGGTTTCAGGGCCATTATCTGCACTAGTTTTATCAGTTTCCTTTTCACCTTTTCGAAATTTGAACCATCCTTCTGTGAACAAAGGCAAGGAATTAAAACTTTTGAGAAAAGAGCCTTTCTTGGGAGAATTATCCTCTGATTTTTTCTCATTTTTATTCAGCAATGCCATCCCGATTGCACTTGTTATGAAGAGCTGGCAAATTGCACATTTTATCTGTTCGTGTCTCTCGAAAGATGAAGCATCTGTAAGACCAATCATATTCTTAATCCCAAGAACTTTACGAGCTAGCTCTGCCAATTCCCACCTCTTATATTTGGAGTCATTAAGAATCTTGGCGGCCAGATAACCGATGTCAACTCTATGCCTATGCAACCCCAATTCCTGAAAAGGGAAAAGACCCTTCTTCTCAGGAATTCCAAATGCAACAAAGCGAATTCTTTCATCCGTAAGGAACTTGAAGATTGCTTCAGGTATTGTCTCTCCTAAATGAAACCTGAGGATCATACAACCCACACCAAAGCAAAACAATAGCAAGACAATGGAGGGATCGCGAGGATGGCTCATTACATCAATGCCAACAATAGGTGGACGAGCCCAAATCTTTCCCTCTGGGAAAAGAAAATCCATGGAGCATAAAGATTCAAACTCTTTTGCTTTGAAGGTAATGCCTTCAAGTTTAACTTCAAACCTATTGGTTCTCAAATAAACAACTCCGGCCATCTTTGGCTTCAGGAAGTTTGGTTCTTTGAAATGATTCTACAATTATTTCTAATCTAGAATAAGAATTAACGGAAAAAGCAAACAAGGGTGCGTGGTTAAAAACTCTGTTTTTTACAGGATTTTGGTGGTATGAATCAAGACATGGAAATATTTAATAAATAGCAGAAGAAATCACAAGTATATGAATCACGAGAAAACTGATGATCGTTGAAAAATCATACCTATATATAAGGCCATTCACCTTTGGTTGACCACACAAATTAGATGAACAAATTCGGGTAGTTAAAGTAATTGGCGGTGTGCAGTCATTTAACGGTATTAAGCGAAGGTTTTTAGATCAAATTAACAAACGTAAAACTCATCCACATATCTTGTTTCATTTTAATCCACATACATGTACCGTTTAACCTAAACCACTCCCTTAACTTACGTCAGACTCTTTTCACTCGATGGAGTCAACAAATTGAATCCACCTCGGATGAGAGCCTTAAACAGGGCCTAAAATCTTATCCGTAGTTGACTCATAATCCCCTCCAGTGCTACAAATTCTTACCGTCAAATGCTAAGTTAAAGAATGAATCAATAACAAACATAGGAATTCTAAGTTCCTAAATAAAAAACACTTGCAAGAAAGACAGAATGCAATTTTTGTTCTTTTTTTCAAAAAACCAGAACATTCATTTGTTCAACCAACAGGCGGCCTAATAAAAAATTTGAGGTTAACCAGTTTTACTTTGTATTAAAAATGTTAAAACACAAAAAGTCAACTAGTCAAGAGAAACAGAATGTAGCTAAGGATTCTAATATTTCATTATAACATAACCAACGTACAGCTACATAAAAAGAAACTAAAACCAAGTCAAAGTGCCAAGAAATTCCAGATTCAGAAAACCTAATATTGTTTAGACCACTTATGTACCAACAGAAAACACAAGACTAATCCCAAATCAACCTTCATTTTGCAATTAAGCCCTTTCTCCCCTGATTCTCCTAGCAAGTTGAATGTCCTTGGGCATGATAGTAACCCTCTTGGCGTGAATGGCGCAGAGATTGGTATCCTCAAAAAGTCCCACCAAGTACGCCTCAGCAGCCTCCTGCAGAGCAGCAACGGCCGAGCTCTGGAACCTCAGATCCGTCTTGAAATCCTGGGCAATCTCACGAACCAACCGCTGGAAAGGAAGCTTGCGGATCAACAGCTCAGTGGACTTCTGATACTTTCTGATTTCACGAAGTGCCACCGTACCAGGGCGGAAACGGTGAGGTTTCTTCACTCCTCCCGTAGCTGGAGCAGACTTCCTAGCGGCCTTAGTTGCCAACTGCTTCCTTGGTGCCTTGCCACCAGTGGATTTACGAGCAGTTTGCTTAGTACGAGCCATTACAAGAGAAAGGGGATTAGAGCTTTGGAAATAAATTGCTGTTTGAAGTAAGGGAGAACTCTGAAATTGCGTTGGATGGTCTGAAATGCGGAAAAAGGTGGTATTTATAAGGGGGCTTTTCAAAATCGAGGCGGGAGAAAAAATCATTGAGCGGGCGCGGATTGATGACGTGGCGGGAAATTGTAGATTCGGAACCGTAGGATTTAAGCCAAGAATGGGATTTAATCGACGGTTCTTCTTGATTCTAGGAATGACGCGGATCGATGACGTCGGATGGTTCAGGCTGGGTGTGTACTGAGTCTTTTGAAAATTCACGCGAAAAATGAAGGGGAAAGTTGCCGCCAACAGACTAATTTCGGCCAAAATTGGCTCTAATTTGGATTGGTTTTTTTTGTTTTAACTGAATTTGGATTGGTTTTACTTTTTAAAATGGAAAAATTTTCTTTTTCCTATTGCGATACTTATACAATTTATCATTTATTAATTAAAAAAAACTATAAATGTATCTTTTAAATTAAATGTGATTTTAATTGAACTTTACCGTTAGTAACGAATATCTTTGCAATTTCATCCGAAACCAACTACTAATAAAGATAAATGTGCAAATGTGACACTATTAATACATTGTCTCTAATTATATGGTTGAGAATTCGACACTTTCATAATTTTATAAAATTTATATTATATTAAACTATGGATGATAATGCAATCTTTACAAATATATAATTTATGCTTTACTAAATTATTGGTGATAATGTATCATATAGAGATTGTATTTTATTAGCAATGTGGTATGTTATAATAATGTGACACGTCTTATGTTAATAAAGATACCATGTAAAATATATATTTTTTAAATAAAAGGTTTAATTTTACTCTATATTGTTTTTTTTTTTTTTAAGAAAACTCAACTTATATATTATCAACATATGCTAAAACAGCATCAACTAAACGTGGTAAAATGTTTTGAGTCAATTCCAATTTTGCATAAGATGAATGTTAGGGCAATGTTAGCCAAAAGGTGAATAGGATAATATGTACAGACAACCTACATGATTAAAATTAATAGATGACTATCTATTATATTAAGAAAGTTTGAAGCTAGCACACTAAGCTCATATGTACAAATCCATAAATTGAGGATTAAGACACTTAATAGCCACAACAGAGTGACTCTCGTCATGATGTTATCGACAAGGGATGAACTTGTAGTATGTCCCTTAATGACATAAAAGAACCCAAATAAAAAGTAAAACATGGACATTCGCTTGGGATCAATTGAGCAAGAAGTAGGATTCCAAGGTAGTTATTGGATCAAAATCCATACCAATGTTATCTTTAAGAAGCAACAACAATATTAAACTTTAGCATAATTCAAGTCTTGGTACTTTCATAGAGATTTAGGATTCCAAGAGTAAGCTTCTAAAAGGTTAAGAATTCACATGAAAAGTTCATGGCCTACTTATGATGTTATTATACGAGCATATCTCTTTATGCATGAGTCAGTTACTGAAAGTTTTCAGTGGGAAAAAAAACAATTCAATGTTTTCTGTTTTATTATGTCAAAATACTTGCATTATATATATGTTTACAAATCCTCTAATATAGCTATTAATTATGGAAATAAATTATATATAGGAAAGTATTAAACTAGAAGGTTTAGAATTTGAAAGTTTATAGAAATATCTAAATATATAGAACATCTAAATAAGGAAACTTCCATATTCCTCAATACTCCCCCTCGAGTTGGAGTACAAAGATCGAAAATGCCCAACTTACACGCTAAACGATGAAAAAGAGTAAAATGGAGCACTTTAATGAGAATATCGACAGACTGGAGCTCGCTGCCAATGTAGGAGGGAGAGATAAAATCGGCTTGAAAAGCATCACGTACAAAATAGCAATCAACCTCGATGTGCTTAGTACGTTCATAAAAAACCAGATTTGTCGTGATATGAAGAGCAGCCTGATTATCACAATGCAATGGAATATAGCGAGTGAAAGGCACGTGAAGATCACCAAGCAAGCCAGATAACCACTTTAATTCATACAAGTCACAGCCATTGAGCAATATTCAACTTCAGTAGAGCAGCGTAGAAACAGTATGTTGTGTCTTTGTTTTCCAAGAAATAGGAGAGCCGCCTAAAGAAATAAAGTAGTCGGTGATAGAGCATCGAGTAATCGGGCAAGTAGCCAATCAGAGTCACAGTATGCAGTCAACAAAAATGGAGAATTAGACTGAAGAAATATACCACAACCAGGACTACCTTTAAGATATCGAACCACCCGACGAGCAGCATTCCAATGGACAAGGCTAGGGAAATGCATAAACTGTGCGAGGATATGAACAGCATAGGCAAGCTCAGCCAGAGTAAAAGTAAGATATATCAAATTCCCAATAAGTCGGCGATAGCGATCCAGCTTATCAAAGTAAGGGCCAGAGACTTTGGGCAACTGATGATTTGGTTCAATAGGAGTAGATGTCGGTTTGGCCCCGAGCAAGCCAGTCTCATAGAGAATCTCTAAAGTGTACTTGCATTGGCACAAAAATAATCCCGAAAGATTTCTTGCAATTTCAATCTCTAAGAAATATTTTAGAGAGCCCAAGTCCTTCATGTGAAAACATGTATTCAAAGAAGCTTTGAACTTGTTTAAAGTGGATAGAGAATTTCCAGTAAGTAATAAATTATTCACATAAATTAGAACACATAAAAAGACATTATTCTGAGAATCTATAAAGAGAGAATAATCCGCATAGGACCGAGAAAAACCACACTTACGAAGAGCGGTAGTGAGCTTTGAGAACCAACATCGAGGAGCTTGGCAAAGGCCATACAAAAACTTCTTCAGAAGACAAATTTGGACATGGAAGGAAGGACGAAAGCCAGGTGGAAGACGCATATAAAATTATTCTTTTAAATCCTCAGGAGAAAAGCATTATGTACATCCATCTGCTCTATAAGACAGTTGCGAGCGGTAGCAACGAAAAGCAAGGTGCGAACAGTGACCATTTTAGTGACAGGGGCAAAAGTTTCAATAAAATCGATGCCTGTTGTTTGTGTGTTGCCCAAGATCACCAAGTGGGCCTTATAACGCTCAATGGTGATGTCCGCTTTATATTTAATGCGGAATAGCAATTTACTCCTAAGAGCACTTTTTTCAGGTGGTAAGTTAAGGAGCATGTGCATTTTTTTCTAGAGCATCAATTTCTTGTTGCATTGCAGTACGCCATTTAGGACTAGAGACAGGTTCGGAGTATGTAGTAGGTTCGGTGTCTGTGGCAACAGATGCTAGAAAATACCGATGTGAGAAGGAAAATCTGTCATAATCCACAAAGTGTGTAATAGAATAAAGGGACTTACCTAATAGGTCCGAGGAGAGAGGTAGAGCAAAAGAAAATAGGATATAGAAGACTTCTATATGGCATTACAGTCAAAATCTTGGAGCCGAGCAGGAATAGTTTTAAAGCGAATACTTTTTCTAGTGCCAATTGTATGATGAGTGGGCTGGTCATCCTTGGAAAGAGATGTGGCGTCGGGCTGGGCACATGAAAGGCTAAGCACATGTGATGCCGCTGGGCTTGCTGGTGAAGGAGCTGGGGCGGTTGTAGGTGGGCTGCAGAGTGTCAGCCCAAGGGAAGAAGCTGCTTCGGGTTAAGAAGCTGGGCCTAAGGATGCTGGGCTTGCTACATGAGGGCACGCCGCTGGGCTTGCTGGATTCAGCCAATGGGTTGTAGGGTTCGCTGCATTTGCTGGAGGCCTTTGATTGTGGGCTGTGTCTGGTGGGCTGCGGGAAAGGGCCTGATCCGCAGCAGGTGAAGGCCCAGCTATTGGAGCCTGGACTCGAGAGGGGCGGTCATCATGGGCCGATACAGATGGGCCACTAAAGGACTCCGTTGGGCTTGCTAGTAAAGGAGGTTGGGAGTCAGGTGTTGGAGTGTCTACATAGGCTGGTCCATTGAAGAAAGAGCTCCCCTTGTCTTGGGTAGTCTGCTCCTGTGAGCCCAAAAAATATTCCCCAAAATTATAAGTACTTGCAAAATTTGGAAGATTTGAAACGTCTGAATTTTCTCTATATAGAAACTTGGTTTCATCAAAGATGACATATTTGGACAGAATGAATTTCTTATTTTGCAATTCATAAAAACACCAACCTTCCTTGTTAAAGGGATAGCCAAGAAAAACACAAATTCAACTGCAGGCACGGAATTTATCTTTGGGTGGGTCATAATCATGGACATAAGTTAAACATCCAAAATTTTTAATGTGAGAATATGATAGCTTGTTCTCATGTAGCAATTCATAAGGTGTCTTTCCATTTAACACTAAAGAGCAGGTGCGATTGATAAGATATCCGGTCGTTAAAACACATTCCCCCAAAATTTTTTAGGTAAGTTTGCTTGAAACCATAAAGCATGCGCGACATTCAAGATATGATGATGCTTACATTCACCCTCTCATTTTGTTGCTGAGTACCTGCAAATGTGATTTGATGTAGCATACCATGAGCGGAAAAGTATGATGTAAGATAAACAAATTGTATTTCCTTGTCATTCTGGACTATTTTAATTGTTTTATGAAATTGGGTTTTAACCATTGCAAAATAATCTTTTAAAACATATACGACTTCGTTTTTCTCAGAAATTAAATATATCCAGACTGCCCGAGAGTAATCGTCTAGTATAGTAAGAAAATAAGAGGCATAGATAGTGGACACAGTTTTATATGGTCCCAACAAATCACAATGAATTAAATAAAAAATCACAGATGCTTTATTTTACTTAAAGGGAAACAATCACGAGTTTGCTTTGCACACAAACAAATATTGCAAGGAGCAGTTCTAGTTCTAGATTTCTTAGAAAGTCCCAAAAAATTATTCAATACAAAATCTGAATAATGGCCCAACCAGACATGCCATAATTTGCTTGAATCAAGAACGACATTAGAAAAGGCATAAAAATCAGACATCTGCATAGTTTTGTAGAAGAAAATCTCATTATTCTGCTCACTCACTCTAATCAGCTTCATCGAGGTACGGTCCTTTATAACATAAAATTCATCAGAAAAAGTAATAAAACACTTAGAATCTCGTGCCAATTGTGCCAAAGAAATTAAATTGTATTTAAGTTCGGGAATTAAAAACACACTCAGAAGGGTGAGTCTAGAATTTAAAGGAACCACTCCTTCTTGCAAAGCAATTGCCTTAGCATCATTAGGCAGACCAACAGTATATGGATAAATATAGTTTAAATTTCTCAAAAAATCCATTCGATCAGTCATATGATGAGAACAACCTGAGTCCAAAATTCACGAATTTTTCATACCAAATAATTTATCGGATTGACTGAAATTAGGATTATTTAGAATGTCAATAGCTTTGATCGTTGGTCTTTTTCCAGATTAGGAAAGCTTCCTAAACTAGAGTTGCCTTTTTTGGCTGCTGGAATAAAACTTCCTAAACCAGAGTTGCCTATTTCTCCTGTTGTTGCTGGAATTCGTCGGATTGCATTTGCCCAGGCGTTGCCGTTGCTTCCTCTTAGAGACGGCATCTACGGCTGCTGGCTCCCGGCGCGTGCATGACCAAGGGAAGGTTATCCACAGTTTTGATATTTCCCACTTGCTTAAGCTGTGTTTGCAGCAACACCACCTCGGCTGCCGCGACTTGACGTGAAGCCATAGTTTGCAATCTGAGTTCTACCGGGACTAGGGGCGCTGTTCTTGGGCCACCAATATGGGTAGCCCACAAGATGAAAGCAAGAGATGGCATCGTGTCCTCTCTGGCTGCAATGGCTGCAGGTGAGCCGCGAGGTTGAAGATCGTGAGGAAGAAGACCAGTCTAGTATGGCGACTGCAAAGTCAACACCATCGTCGCCATGG
The DNA here is from genome assembly GCA_028651295.1 of Catharanthus roseus. Classification (NCBI taxonomy): domain Eukaryota; kingdom Viridiplantae; phylum Streptophyta; class Magnoliopsida; order Gentianales; family Apocynaceae; genus Catharanthus; species Catharanthus roseus. The sequence continues at coordinate 7,359,068 of JAPQWS010000104.1, read as the reverse complement.
TCCTCCATTCGAGCCAAGTTTTGGTGCTGTTCTTCTTTACAAAATTGGGCAAGAACTGTTTTCACTTTTGGCATGGGTTCTTGTTGAATCAGATGGGAGAGTACACTGCCATAAATTGCACTATTTAATCCCATTAAAAATTGAAAAAAATTTTCTTCCTCCTTTGCATTTGTGATGGCAGCTAAATATTCTGTGTTTGTGGTGGATAGGAGTTGAGTATAATTTTCTAACTCATCACATATTTTTTTCAAACACGAATAATGCACGTTTATTGAATCTCCTCCTTGTTTACAATTTGCTAATGCGGCTTTTAACTCGTATTTTCTCGGTCCGTTTTCCAACCAAGAATCTTTTCTAAATCTTTCCACAACTCATCAGCTCTTTTGGAGTAGTTTATAGAAGATCGGAGGAAGGGTTCAATAGAGTTTAGAATCCATGAATTTACCAGAGTATTAATTTCCCATCATTCTTCATCTTTGTCCGAATCGTTTTTCAGAATGGGAATTATTTCATCGAAAAATCCTAACTTTTTCTTTGAATGTAAGGCTAAGTGCATGGCTTTTGCCCATTCCACATAATTATTGTCTTTATCACTCTCTTTTAATTGGACATCAGCCCGGGAACATCAGAAGGTGCTACATAGTAGGCATTTTTCTTTATTTTACGAACATGGCTTTCTTCTACCATGTTGTTGTCAATGTTGCCAGTATCTTCCTTATCGTAATTCATTATGAGAATTTAAACAATACTGGCTCTGATATCATTAAAGTTTCTGGTGAGGAAAACAATCAAATGTTTTCTATTTTATTATGTCAAAATACTTACATTATATATATGTTTATAAATCCTCTAATCTAATTGTTAATTATGGAAATAAATTATATCTAGGAAAGTATTAAACTAGAAGGTTAAGGATTTGCAAATTTATAGAAATATCTAAATATAAAGAACATCTAAATAAGGGAACTTCCATATTCCTCAATTGTTACAAACATGTGAAATGAGCACATATAAAAGAGGTTGATAAACCCAACTCGAAAATCTATATATATAGCGCGAAAGAATTCAAAAATTTTCATTTTTGAATGTAAAATTTCTTCAACTTCAAAAACCCTCTAAACTCTCTCTAAAACCACAAATTTCAACTTCATATTTAGGAAGATCCACCTGTTATAAATTAGAAAAAATATTAGTACTTCGATCCATACTCGTTTATTTACATTTTTATCGGTTAAAAATTTGAAAATATCCGTTGGATTGAAAAAAAAACTAATGTTTTTTTATGCTTCAAAAATCTGCCCAAAACCCTTTGAATCTCCCAGTCCGGAGATTGGAGCAGAGTCGTATATCCTAGCAGTCGCGATTTCTAGTTCTAGCAATTGAGAGCAGCTTTGACCGCAAAAATCTGGGCAAATAGAAATTTTTTTTAAAAATTTGTAAAAGGTTTTAATTGCCCAGACCAGCGAGCCGGAGCTAAGCGAATTGCCCATCTGAGCGATCATTCTGAGAACAGACTGCTTGAATGTGCGAACTGCTTAGCTCCGACTCGCCAATCTTGGCGATTCAAGCCTCAGTGTCGAAAAAAAAAATAATTCAACTTTTCTTACCTCAAATTCCATATTTTCTTCTACAAATTCTTCAGAATGATCCATATCTACCTCCAATACAAGTTCAATGTTAAAGATTATAGTTTTAGAGTAGAGAGAAGTAAGAGAGAAAGTGTGTAGAGAGAGAAAGAGGATAGAAGAGGACGGAAAATAATGAATTTTTTTCGCGTTATACATATAGATTCCCGAATTGGGTTTATCGATCCCCTATATAAATTTCAAAACAACAAGAAACCTCCTTTCTATATGAACGGCAAAATGAAGACAAAATATATAAATGAGATCCATGAAACTCAAACTATGAGCAACGATATGAACCCACTTATTCCACAAAGGCAAATGAGCCTAGACTATTTGTGCAAAAGTACAATAAAAAAGAATATGTCCATCATCCTCTAAAGTATGACTAAAGTGCACACAATCAACATTCTCAATAATAGATCTCTCTATTAGAAGTTTCCAAGTACGGAGGATGCGTGAAGCACCTCTACATAAATTTAATTTTAGGCTACATCCAAAGACTATTTGTTTAAGTTGTGAACAACTTGTACTCATTATTTTATTATTTTCTTTGACTTTTGTATACTTGTAAACTTCAGACTCAAAAGGGTTTATTTGTCTCTATGTGTGGTAACAGTGCCTCAGCCACTGAATTTATGATGCCTTTATGGTGGCTTTATCGAGTGCGCTTCGTTGCTTCATCTTTATTAGGATGACTAATACCTTTTGTATATTGTCGATCAATGGTGCTCATAGTAGTGCAGTTTGCATCTTGATGTAAAGGTGGCTGCACTTGCCCTAGTTCCAAGCGTGATGTGTCTATGTCATGTGTCTATGTTGTGTGCTACTAAGTTTAGATTCCTTAGTGTTGGGCTTTTGAGGTCTTATGTTTGGGTTGAGCTAGTGGTTTTGGTAGCTAAAGAGAGTCCTATTTTTCTATTTTTAATTTTTTTTTGTTGTATTCTTATCTAGTCTACTAATATAGTCAAACGGTAAAAATAGTAGCCATCGTTTTAGATCGTCTGTCCTTTACCATACCATCCTCTGTTCTATTTATAATTTAATATATATTATTAATAAAACTTACCTATTAAAAGATAAATCATTAAAAAGAATATACTATAAAAGAAAATGGAATAAATGATGGTAACAAGGATGTGACAAACAATCATGGACTAGTAATTTCTATGTATAACTGAATATAAGTGAATATATGAATATATAACTGAATATATTCAGTTATATAACTGAATATATGAATATAACTGAATTTATGTATAACTGAATATATGAATATAAGTGATTATTTTGGATCTTTTTTCATGTACAAACTTGTGTTCCTGTTTTAAATAGAAGCTGCTTTGCTATCATTTCTTTTTGTGTTTCTTTTTTTCTTCTTTCTTCCTTTTTTTTTCTTTAAAGTAGCTGATGATCCATTAAAATGTCCATTACTTATTTTGGGAAAAAATGAAAAAAAGTTGTCAATGGAACATCACATACATTAAAATGGAACAATAATATATTTTCACATGGAATAATCATTCAAAAATGGTAATGCACTAATGAGGCATGATAATGGGACAACAATCATACCCAAACGGAATAATACTTAAGTATAAATAGAATATCGAATAATTTAAATGGAATCATAATAATAACAAAATGAAACTTCTAAACCATATCCACGGAACAACAGTTACAGAGAAATAGAAGTACATATATACACAAATGGAACAATAACAATAAACCTTAACTTTTAGAACTATTTTTTTATGATGAGAGAAGAGGAGCTTCCATGATAAAAAGTAGTGTGATTCGAACCAATAAACTTTAATATGATACTGACATTTTTATAATTCTTTTGTTATTTACTAATATATCACTCACACAACTATTTTTATATAATTTAAAAAGATTTTAGAGGTGTAAAGATTTTAATATACACCTATTAAGATGTATCTAATTTATTTTAGAAAAAAAATGAAAACAAGTTGTCATTGAAAATCATAATTGTTCAAGTCCATGCAAAAAAAAACTGACATTGACTTTGCATTTTAATTCAATTTAATATCTTTTTGTATAATATCAAACAAAACAAGATTAACCTTATTATAATTCAGTCCAAAACATCAAAACATATATTGGCATCCGTTTAACGTTATAATATAATGGGATAGCAATGTACACAAGTGGAAGAACACTTACGAATAAATGAAAGCAAGTTAAATTATAAATGAAACAATAACAATACAAAATGGAACTTCTGTTACACAACTACACACATTTAAAATAACAGTCATCTAAGAATAGACCAACAACTATATGAAAAATCAAATATAGACATAAAATATCAAACAATAATAATTAAAAAAAATAGAACTTCTAGTTAACCACAAACCCATGTGGTACCAATTATCTACAAATAGAAAATCAATCATAAAAAAAAAAGAAGTATAGGCACAAACAAATAGAATAATAATAATAATAATAATAAATAATGTAACTCCTATAAATCATTCATACATGGATGTGATCCTCATCAACCAACAGTCATACAACCCACACACTAAATTAACAATGGCTATACAAAACAATCAAAACTCAACATCTTCATGACATTCAACATTTTCTGCGATACTTCCCTCAACATAAACACCAGTAACAGTATAGTTGAATCTACATTAACCCTATTTCCATCTACTGCAACTCCAAATTCTCGACGTTCTTCCAATAATTACTCAAACAGAAAACAACAATGAAAATAAACAACCCTCACAGTAGCAACAAAAATTCGTCCGTCAAGCAATGGGAAAAAAGGGAAGAACACTAAAAAAAAAAAAGCTATTACAAATGTCAATCTGCAGCAACTTTCTATGAACAATGGATTAAAAACTGAAAGGAGCGTACGAAAGCATCCAAAAAAATCGTGTTTATAATAAAAATCTATAAATTGTCATTCAATTAGAATGTCGGCGTTCCATCATTCAGAGTGCACATTGCAACGTGTACTTGAGTGCAACGTATAATTTGCGATGATTGAATGCCTAGGTTGTTAAAAAGTTAAGCTTTTTTATTTTTATTTTTTGGGTTTAGGGTTTAGACTTTTTCTTTTTTTTTGGATAAAAAAAAAAAAGGTTAAGCTTGAACGCGTAGGTGCTTAGGTTGAAGCGTTCTATCTCACACCCCAACCCAAACCAAGACTCTCTACGGAGCTAAGGTAAAGAACCCGGAAGTTGTGTCATTTGCGTGGGAAGTGGGATTCGGAACAGGAAACTTCAGTGACAGCGAGTAAAGAGAGCCGGAAGGGGGTTGGCCTCTTTAACTGTTTCCCGAATCGCCGTCCAGTCCGGGAAGTCAACCAATCCAAAAGAAGCTTTCAGATAATCACCACGAAACTACTATACACATTTTTTATTCAATTTAGTTTGTAAAAATTATTTGAAAAGCAACGTTTAAATTTTCACCATCGACGACCAATTTCTATTTGTTCTTCTGTTGATCATGGACCTCCGTTAGTTGTCCTCGTTTTGCCTTATTCGTCAAGAAATTGGGCACGATTTTGTTCTCCAATTTCAGCGTTAGCTTCGTATGCATTAGCTTCTTTTAGGCTTTGGTTATTTAGTTAAAGGATCGAAAGATCGGTTTCAAGATTGGTTGTAAATCCTGCTTCTGCGGCGAGAGAAGTAAAGAAAGTTAGTAATGGTGCTACCTCTGTTAAAGCTAGGGACGTTGGCTTTGAAGACTCTGAGCAAACCCATAGCTAGTAGGCTCAAGGCGGAGGCCGGAAAACATCCCAAGTTCCGGAATTACATCATCAGCATGGCCCAGGTAATGTTTAGGGAATCGTTTTCATTTAAACTGGGTTCTTGATGATCTGTTTATTCAGCTGTTTTCCCAAGATTGCTACTTTGATTTCCCAAGCTAACATTGCTTTCCAAGATCAGTCTATCGCTTTTCTCAATTTGTTTGCATATTAGGCCGAGGTACTCAACATAGTTGGTAGCCTCTTCCCTTTCCCGTTCCGGATGCGCCATTTTAAAGGCAAAAATGTTGGGAAATGATGGTGAAAATCTTAAGTCTTCCCGATTTAAATCCAAGATTCTGGGGTGTTACATTGTGACTCCTATGTGGAGGCATTGGAAAGTAAAAGTTTAATTTGATCCATACTTATGCTTTCTTGGATTGATAACTTTACCCATAACATGCTATTTGACATCAGGAACACTTATCTTTTGCTGTTGTTTTTTCCCCTTAATTGAAGCTGTTGAGTGGGTAGGGAAAGGAAGAACAGTTGTTTACTGAAATGCTATTTGCTTTATCTATAACTGAAAGCAAAAGAAATGTTATTTGGTTCACTGCTTGAACAATTCCCTTAACTAGCCAAAAACACACCGGCAAACAGATTCTAACTCATGTTACTACTGCAACTTTGATTGGCAGCTTACATTAAGAGACTCATTGTTAAAGTTATAGTATTGCTTCTAGTTTCTAATGCATAGGGCATTTCATTATCTTCTTACTTCTAGTCGGATTATAGAAGAGCTTATTTGGAAGTTAATATACCTCAATTGATCACATTTTAGTTTAAAAAGATAAATAGAATTATTAAAAAATGATAAATTAAGGGAAACCGATACTAGCTATTGAGATTTTCACCATTTCATTTCTTGATCATGTTGAACTTTTAATGCTAAGTGTAAGGAATAGCTTAGGCATGAGCTTCATATTGGTCCTATCTGATGAATGACTGGGAGTATGCAAATGACGTAACTGAAGGCTTGAAGAACTATAATTGATACAATTCAGGAAGTGTATCTTTCTTTAGTTGTTTTTCAACATGTTGCTGGAAAGGAGAATCATACACCAGAATTTAAGCTGCTTGACCTATATTAAAAATAATAGGGCGTGTCAATTGCAGAAGATCTATGGAATAAGCAAAATAAATTTAGTTTGACATGAACATGTTAAAATAATTTGCTGATAATTATCACCAAGACAAGAAGTAAATTGTTATAGAGAACAATTGTAGCATTTATAAGTTTCTTTACTTCATCTAGCATTCATTCTAGAAGAACGTAACATGAGCTTGCTGCAGATTTTTGCAGATACCATTTTCTTCACTACATTGATCAATTTGTTGTCCTTCATTTTTTATCCCACTTTGTGATAGCTGAATTGAACAATTACTCCTGGATTTATTCATTATGTATTTTTTTCCCCATTCATTCACTTAAAGAAATAACTAAGATGAATATGCTATTGATCGTATTTCTTAGTATGATCATTAATGGATCTCAGGAGAATGACCTTCACCAATGGACCTGCGCTCAAAAGAGAGAGAAAAGATGACCGGAGAGGGCTTTACCTCGTTTCATCTCCAATACCTAACCTTGTAGATTTAGGAAAGGTTTCCTGATACTACTAGGAGTCCTTGTGCCATCAGAATAAGAGTAAATCTAGACTTTTTCTCTAAAAAATCCAATAGCTAGATGTTCTAGACGCTGGGTCAGAGTGTGAAAAGCATAGCGCAGAACGAGTTGAGCCCAAAATGAGGTGGCCCAACGGGTTGACCCCATCAATCATGCCCTTTTGCCTGCTTGTTTTTATCTTTCATCTATTTTGCAAATGAACAATTTCTTATCACTTTTATCTTCTTCTTGAAACCAGGCAAACCATCGCATCACTACGCAAATGCAAAGACGCATATATGGTCATGCAACTGATGTTGAAATTCGACCTCTGAATGAGGAGAAAGCTGTTCAAGCTGCTGTGGACCTTCTAGGAGAAGTATTTATCTTTACGGTATGTTATATATCCATCTTGATGTTTCCTTTGTTGTTAATTCAAGCTTCTTGTTGTTTAATCCAACAAGTTTCAAGTGGAGATGTTGAACTTGTAATGCTGGTGAATTGCATATTCATGGAGTAAAAGATTGAGAAGGCTAGAAACTCATAAGAAAAGGTATACAAACTGATAACAGGGAACAGGACTAGTAGTATATTGTATAAATGATCAAAAGTGATTCAAGGGTTGAAAATTGTAATTAAAATTGCCTTTGCAAAACTCAAAACTTGTCTAAGCTTTTTCATGGGGATACTTGTTTTGTCCTGATTTGGTTAAAATAACCAAATTGACCCTATTTATTATGTAAATGACCTGATTTTAGGAATAATCGGAAAGAAAAGTCTCTGGAAATAATAGAAAAGGCAGAAACAGAGTACAAACTATAAAGTGATGCTTCTGCTATCATATATGGGCAGGATACTACTGTTCCAACTTTATTATGAGGTGATATTCAGGTAAATGTAAACTTAAAACTATGTAGGGGTTTTTCGTCTTACTTGAATTGTATCCTTTGTTATATGATTAGGTTGCAGTAGCTGCCTTAGCTTTTGAGGTGCAAAGAAGTTCTCGATCAGAAGCTAGGAAGGAGGAACTTCGCAGGCAAGAAATGGAGGTAATTATCCAACTCAAGTCTTTTCGACCTGTTCCCCCTGTTCAAGTTTGTAATATGCTTCTTGTGGATGCCCAGTCAATATTGCTAGGAATAGCCAGGTCCAGTTGTCAAGTTAGTGTGCTAGAACCAAAAACATTTTTCGTTTTTACTTTCCCTCCCACCCCTTATGGCTCCACTTATGGCTGATCTACTATGGGTTTCTTATCTGAGGCATCTTGTTATTTTTTCCATTATTTTTTCTAATCAAGCCTTCTGAAATATACATTCAGCTGGACTGTTGGTAAAATGATAAGCAGGCATTATGACTTAGGTTTGATGTTACCAAGTTGTTTCTACAGTTTTATGAACAAAAGAAGATATTTTTCATGGCATATCCAGATTGTTTGTCATCCTAACAAATAAGTCCCGAAAAAGAATGTTAATTGCTTCATTATTGGGAAAGATATTCTCCTGCAAGGTCTCATTCTGTTTTTTTATATTTTATTCTCCATGACTTTGTCTTTCCTATTCCTGCCAAAGATTATGAATCTCTAAGCTAGGTTTTACACAATTTTGCCACTTTTAGATAGGGTACTTTGTATCCAATGCATGTTGAGTGTCTGAATCTCATTAGATTATTCAGATGTGTGATTTGATTATGGTTATCTGCTAGACACTACATTACTTACTGCTATGTGCTTTGATCCTTTTAACTAAAACTGTGGGTCATATACTCAAGAAACCAAGAAATTTGGTGAATAGCTTAGTTCTTAATCCTAAGTGTCGTTTGCAGGCAATGAGACAGCGGGATGAAGAGTTAGCTAGAGAAGTAGAGCTCCTCAAAAGTAAGCTTCAAGAGATTGAGCAGCTAGCCCAGAAACGGGGACTTGCTGGTGTTTTCAATTTCAGACATGCTCATACTGATGAAAGCAAGCCAGCCATATCATAGCATTAGTTTGTTTACCCTGGGAATTTTCAACTCATTCTTTTGATCTTGAAGGGCTCTCCTGCCAAATTTTTGTGTTGGTTGCTAGTTCCATTTGTCAATAAAATTAATCCAAATTGAAACTTGTGAAGAGAAACTAACAAGAAATGGTAATACACCTTCTGTATTAAAGATGTTCTTCAAGCTGAATAGATGGGGAAATCCTCCATTTCCAATTCTGTACACTGAGCTTTAAGTCTGTTGGAATTGAAGTTGATATAATTCAGTTTTATCTGAAGTTAGCATGCAAGTAATACTGATTTGTATATTCATTTCCACATTTGATCTGACGCATGTTATGTCCCTTCTGATGGAAACATTTTTCTTGCTCTTTTGAGTCTTCCAGCCCCAATACAAAATTTAGAATGGAAGTTCTTATTTATTCTTCTGTAGAACATATTGATTGCCTTTCTCTTTATTTCTGAATCATAAAAGGCAGGTCTTAGGCGCCCAAAATTATCTGTAATATCTTGTGTAACATTTCCGGTGTGTTACGGAGGATTTTTACAGATAGATGATCAGAAGTGGTCGTAGGTGCTTCTTTGCATTTGGTTGATCAACAATGAAGAGGTATCTGGAACAAGGAAAAAAATATGCCAGATGCTCCTCATCTATAATTGCTCTTTTTTACTGCGATTCTATCTGAAAGGGAATGGCCAAGAAGGAATATTGTAGATGATAGTGGACTCTGCCCTTTATGCCTTTCTTGCCATGGTCATCTTCTAAAAGGGCTTTTTTTTCCTTTGGGATCTGTCTTCTTCCGGCCCTATATCGTTTCATCAACCAATTAGTTTTGGCCATGTCAACTTGAAAATGGTTTACTTGTTTTTTTTCTGTGGAAATTTGCAGGCAGAATAAGATTACAATTGTTTATTGGGAGATTGCATCTTAAATAAGTTATTATTCTTCTTTTGGCCAAATAAAATTGCTGTTTACCTGAAATCCATTTCTCCATGTATTTAAGCAAAAGTTGCAACGTGGCCGAGTACATTATCCTGAGCAAAATTGATCTGTGGAATTCTTTTTTTAACCAAAAAGAGATAAAAACTTACATGAATCTACTTTTTGCTTTTCAAAAGCATATTGATTTACTAATATTATGCAAAAAAAGTAGATTTATGGCGTCAACATGAGAGATCAAATTAAAATAAGGGTTAGTCCTATTGCCTTTTGAAGTGTGTATAGGAAGACTCTCCCTCTTATCCAACTTGCTGAGCTGTGGTTTAATCCTCAAATTAGCATATTATTAAATCATTTAAATAAAAAACCAGTAATGTACTAAGTAATCTCAACCAACTTTACTTGCATTTTTTTTTAATTTTTTGAGGTAATTACCTATACGTGTGTGTGTGGTAATCACTTAAGTTAAATGTATGTTTTTACTCATTAGTGATGACAGTTAACCATTGCTTTCTTTTATGATCCATAGTAAACTTAATGAATTAAAAACATAAATTGAATTAAAAATTTACTGCTAAATGATTTTTGAAATGGATTTATTGAGGTAAAATTGAATTTATTTCTCAATTTAGACCTATAGCCTTATGTAATGTACTTAGGTAATTACTAAGGTTATAGCTAACAGATTGAAACCTCTGATGACTAAATTCACTAGTGATACCCAAAGCAGCTTTTTACCTGGTAGGCAGCATCAGATAATATTTTCCTGGCTAAGGAGATTGTTCATACTATGAAACATACGAGAAACAAGGCTTGATGGCTATTAAGATTAACTTGGAAAAAGCGTATGACAAGATTGATTGGGTCTTTTTGGAGAAAGTATTGCAGCATGTTGGTTTAATGACTATTTTGTACAACGGATCATGAAATGCACTTCATTGACTTCCCTTTCGATTTTGTGGAACGGGGACCAGTTGGATAGTTTTCGAACCAGCTCAAGGAGAATTTGATAAGGCGATCCTTTATCTCTTTACTTGTTTGTCTTGTGTATGGAAATTTTAAATCATCAAATTAACACGAATATGCAAGAAGGACAATGGAAGGGGATCCATTTGTCTCGGCATGGTCCACCTCTCTCTCATCTTTGCTTCGCGATGATTTCTTGCTCTTTGGGATTTCCACATATAGATCAGCCTCGGTTATGGAGGTTGTTATTCGTGGATTTTGTGGGCAATCGGGCCAACATGTAAATATAGAAAACTCACAACTTTTATTTTCTCCCTATGTGCAACCTGAGGTGGTAAGTCAGCTATCTTTCTTGGTTTGGAATTCCAGTTTTGCGTAATCTTGGCATGTATTTAGGGTTTCCTTTAATACATAATCGGGTGGGAAAAGACACCTATCAATACTTGGTTGAGAAGACGAGAAAGAAGCTTTGCTCTTGGAAGGGTAGACGGATGTCTATGGCCTCACAGGACATATTGATACAAAATTCTTCTTCTACATTGGCCAATTATGTTATGTAAACAACCATGCTGCTAGTACACACTCTGAATTTGCTTGAAAAAGCTAATTATACATTTTTTTGGGGAGATACTGAGACCTCATCCAAGCTACACACTATCTCATGGGCAAAAATCAGTCAACCCCAAGATAGGGGTGGGTTGGGACTACGTTCTTTGAAAAAAATATGAATAAAATCTCTCTTGCTCGGTCGGCCTGGCATCTACTTCTTCATCGAAACCAGTTTTGGGCTTGGTTGTTGTGTGCAAAGTATGGTGATATTCGAGAGTTGGAGTTAGGGAAATCCTTTTGTTCAGGTTCACATTCATGGCGAAGTTTGATGGAGAGGTACAAACCTCTGAGATCCGATCTTTCTTGGGAGGTCGGCGATGGTGATATTGTTCGATTTTGGCCAGATGACTGGTTGGAAGATGGTAAACTAGTGGAGTAATGTCCTGAAATAGTCCTATTTGAGAAATTACAGAAACATATTCTATAGATTCAATTCCCTTTGTTAAATCTCTCCCACAATGGGTGTTAGACAAACTTTTCCTTGTTGCTCTGTCTCCGTTAGGTTCATCTGAGGATAAGACTAGGTGGAAATTGGTAAGTAATGGATTATTTACTTCGAAAACTACACACCAGCTGTGCACCTCCCTCATCAGCATATCAAAAGTCGTGGAAGCAGGTTTGCAAATTCTCTGGCCCACTTCATTTTCCTCTTCTATTGTGACAAGTTCGTTGGGGTTGCTTAAAAACGAAGATGCTGCTGGCATTGAGGGTAATGGATATTGCCTCTTATTTTCACCAGTGTGGAAGGTTAGAATCTAATGCACATGTGCTTAGAGACTGTGTGGATACTAGCAGATTATGGAAACTCTTGATCCCCTTAGAAATGAAAAGGGTTTTATCTGATGAAACTGATGTGGTTCGATGGATGGACTGGAGTTTATCACATGATTGGGTTGTTATGTTTAGAGTGGCATGTTATTGGATTTGAAGATGGTGGAATGAAGTTTTGTTATCACCCGACAAAATTTCTTTACCACTAGCTACTAAGCATGGTTTTTTATGCAGAAATATGTTGTTAGATTATCACATGCCAAGTTCACTGTAACTTTGCCTTGTACATATTTGTTGCAATGTGTTTGTGTTTCTGAAGTAATATAAAGTTCGTTTTCTTCAAACAAAAAGAAATGGATTTATTTCAATTACCAATTACTCCTTAAAAAAACTAATATATTTGAAGAAGGTAATATCAATTAATGACAACAGCTAAACATAGCGCAGTAAAATAAAAGAATTGTTGAAGTATTGATTTAGGAGAAATTCGAGCAACTTGTTCCTCTCTATACATGGCTCAGCCTTCGCAATTCTAGAGATAGCGTGTCATTGACCTCCCCCTACTTTTAGCACAAGTCGATTCTTATCAGTGAGTTAGGATTGGGTTGCGATTTGCCACATGGAGGGGTAAGATTTTAAGGTTTAAGAATGTAGATTTTGGGATTCTACTACTTTCACATAGTGTGCTTATTTATTTCTTTTTCTTTCGTTTGTGGTTTGGGTGGCGTGGCTGCAGCTTCTCCGATACTCAGTTGCGTTGGTTGTCGTCTTCGGTTTGTTGGGAATATTTTAACGACAACAATTAACTTATTATGGTATAGATGTTTGGGTCAAGATTGTGGCGGTTGTGTTTTGTGTTTTTTTTACTTTACCTTTTTAGCCACTTTGCTAAAGATCTCTGGTGTTGCAGGAATGATGACGAGTAATAGGAAAGATCTATGGCATTCTAGTGCAATGGTGGATCCTAGCCTCTCAGTGGCGATTAGCCAGGTGGATTTATGACCACAGATGCTCTTCCTTCTTCAGTTTCAATTTTATAAATGGTATGAGTTCGATAATTATGCTTTTCTAGCATTGCAGTGTGAATAGGTGTGGATGCTGGTTTGGCTCCCAATAAACCAGTCTCAGAGAGAATTTTCAAAGTGTATTTGCGTTGGCATAAGAATAATCCCGAAGGATTTCTTGCAATTTCAATACCCAAAAAATATTTGAGAGGACCCAAGTCCTTCATATGAAAACATTTATTTAAGGAAATTTTGAATTTTTCTAGAGTGGGTAGGGAATTTCCAGTAATTAGTAAATCATCCACATAAATGAGAACGCATAGAAAAATGCTGTCTCGAGAGTATGTGAAAAGAGAGTAATCGGCATAAGATTGGGAGAAGCCATACTTACGAAGAGCTGTAGTAAGTTTTGAAAACCAACATCGAAGAGCTTGGCGAAGTCCATATAAAGATTTTTTCGAGAGACAAACTTGACCACAGAAAGATGGGCGAAAACCAGGTGGGGGTCGCATATATACTTCCTCCTGTAAATCTCCATGAAGAAATGCATTGTGGATATCCATATGATGGATAGGCCAGTTTCGAGCAGTAGCAACAGAAAGTAGAGTTCGGACGGTGACCATTTTAGCCACTGGAGCAAAGGTGTCTGTAAAGTCGATACCTGGCATTTGTGTGTTTCCTAAAAGCACCAAGCGGGCTTTATATCGTTCAATGGTGCCATCTGCTTTGTATTTAATTCGAAAAACCCATTTACTTCCCAAGGCACGTTTTCCAGGAGGCAAGGATGTCAAGGACCATGTACCATTTTTTTCAAGTGCATCAATTTCGTGGCGCATGGCGGCGCGCCAGAGAGGATCAGAGACTGCTTTGGAGTAGGTGGTGGGCTCGGATTCTGTGGCTATAGAAGCTAAAAAATGCCTGTGGGAAGGAGAAAATTTTTCATAGTCCACAAAATGAGTTATTGGATAGAGGGACGTACCTGAGAGGTCCGGAGAGGGTGAGAGAGCAATAGAGGAATGGGATGTAGAAGACTTACATATAGCATTGCGGTCATAGTCCCGGAGTCAATGAGGAATAGTTTTTATTCGAGTGCTTTTTCTAGTGCTAAGAATGGACGGATTTTCTTGTGGATTTACTGTGGATGTTGTTGCCTGGGTTTTTGCTGCGGCTTGGTCTTGCTGCGGATGAATTATTTGCCGGAAAGTTTGTTGGGCAGAAGATGTGGCTGGCCCAAGGCTGGAATGGACTTCTTGTTGGGTTGCTGAGGAAGTTGTGTTCGCTGGGCTATGAGAAGCAGCAACTGGATGTGGGCTGCATAAAGCTTCAGGCATGCTGGGCCGCAGTCCGCGTTATGCTGGGCTTCGGGAGGCGGCTGGTGGTTCTGGTGCGGAGTTCGCAGTTGGGCCGGGCGAAGCTGCTGGGCCGCATGCAGGGCTGGGCGAAGCTGTTGCGCAGATGGGCCGCGCAAGGCTTCTGGGCCGCAACTGTTCCTATCGTGAGCTGTTGGTCTTTGGGCCAATACTCCCCCTATCTTGTATATAGGTTTCCTTAGAGCCCAAAATTTGTTCTCTAAAATTGTATAACTGTGTAAAATCCGTAGGATGTATTGAGGCTTCGGATTTTTCTTTGTACGGAAAGCTCGTCTCATCAAAAATTACATCTCGGGATATAATAAATTTTTCTGTTTGCAAGTCATAAAATCTCCAACCTTTCTTGTTAAAGAGATAGCCAAGGAAAATGCACCTTCGACTGCGGGCTCGAAATTTATCTTTAAGTGGATCATGGTCATGGACATAGGCTAAACATCCGTAACTTTTAACATGAGAGTATGAGGGTTTTTTTCCAAATAATAGCTCAAAAGGAGTTTTACCGTGTAATAACTTTGAAGCTGTGCGATTGATTAGATATCCTACTGTTAGAACACATTCTCCCCAAAAATTGATTGGCAGATTAGCTTGAAAACGCAAGGCGCGGGCAACATTTAGAATATGACGATGTTTACGTTCAACTCGTCCTTTTTGCTGTGGAGTACCAGGAACAGTTGTTTGGTGTATTGTGCCTTGAGCAGAAAAATATGATTTGAGACATATGAACTCTGTGCCATTGTCACTTCGAATTATTTTTATGGTTTTGTGAAAATGGATTTGGACCATTGCAAAGAAATCCTTTAAGGTAGACGCGACTTCGCTTTTCTCAGACAGTAAATATATCCAGACAGCTCTAGAATAATCGTCCAAGATAGTTAGAAAATAAGAAGCGCCTATGGTAGATGCAGTTTTGTATGGGCCCCATAAGTCACACTGGACTAAATAAAAAATTTCAGATGTTTTATTTATACTCAAGGGAAAATGATCACATGTCTGTTTGGCACGTAAGCACACATTACAAGGGCTAGTCTTGGTTATAAAAGATTTGAACAATTTACTTATTACAAAATTCGAAGGATGACCCAATCGAATATGCCACAATGTGCTGGAATCAAGAACTTCACTAGAAAAAGCAAATAGATCTGGTAATTGCAGATGTTTGTAGAAAAAAATCTCATTCCTTTGGTCACCCACTCCAATCGGTCTTATCGAGATAACACAATAATCATTAGAAAGAGTGATAAAACATCGGGAGTCACGAGCCAATTGGGACAGGGAAATTAAGTTGCACGTAAGCTCAGGAATATAGAAGACACTATGAAGTGTGAGTCTCGTATTTAAAGAGATTGTTCCTTCTTGCAGGGCAATTGTTTTAGCACCATTGGTTAAACCAATAGTATACGGGTAAATATTATTTAAATTTGTTAAGAGATCTTTTCTGCCGGTCATATGATGAGAGCATCCTGATTCCAAAATCTATAAATTTTTCACACAAGATAATTTTTCGGATTGCGTGTTATTTGAATTTTTTAATGCAGTCAATAGAGTTGACCACTGGTCAACTGTCAGGTTTGGAAAAGGGCCCGGCCCACTGCTGCTGGTGCTCGGCCTGATCGGCCCGCTCCAGTCTTCTTCTCCAACAAAGCTACTGCCACTGCTAGGGTTTTCTGCCGCCACCATTCGTCCACAACACCGAACAGAGGTGGAGTTGGCCCAAGCCGTGCTCCGTCGATGGCGTGGGTTCTCGCCGTCAGCTGCTGCCGTCCACTGCGTCAAGATCTCCCGCGGCCGTCACGCCATCTGCTGTAATTTCCTTGTGGAGTTCCGCGACCGGCGGCGGCGGTTTGAAGAGAGCTTCGCAGCCACTATTCTGGGTAGCCCACCAGTTGGAAGCAGCCGATGACTTCACAGCCGACCCTCTTGCAATACGGACTATGCCGTCGCCGGTATAGTCCGCGGCTAGTGTCAGATTTTTGTGCTGTTCTTCTTTACAAATTTGAGCAAGAATTGTTCGTAATTTGGGCATGGGTTCTTGTTGAATCATATGGGAACGGACAGTGCCATAAATTGCACTATTTAATCATATTAAAATTTGAAAAATCTTTTCGTTTTCTCTTTCTTTTATGATAAAAATCAAGAGTTCTGTATTTGTGCTAGACGGGAGTTGAGTGTAATTTTTCAATTCATCCCATAATTTTTTCAATCGTGAAAAATATACTTGTATCGAATCTCCGCCTTGTTTACAATTTGCCAAGGCAGCTTTTAATTCATATATTCTTGGCCCAGTGCCTACCAAGAATCTTTCTTTCAAATCTGTCCATAATTCATCGGCTCTCTCGGAGTGATATATAGTAGATCGAAAAGAGGGCTCGATAGTGTTGAGAATCCAAGAATTTACTAGATTATTGATTTCCCACCATTCTTCTTCTTTGTCTGGATCATTATCTGGAATGGGAATTATTCTATCAATAAATTCCAACTTCTTCTTTGATCTCAAGGCCATGTCTACATAATTATTATCTTTTTCTGTTTCTTTTAACTGGACTGTTGTTAGAATCAATCCTGGTCCATCGGCGGATGCTACATAATAAGCATCTTTCTTTATTCTGTGAGCATGTCTTTCTTCCACCATGTCGTTATCAACATTGCCAATATTGTCGTTACTCATTATGAGAGAATTTTAGATAATTGGCTCTGATACCATGAAAGTTTCTAGTAGGGAAAACAATCTTGTGTTTTCTGTTTCATTAATGTAAAATTGTGTACATTATATAGATTTGTCAAGGTGACAAATCCTAAACCTATACTAATTATAATTCATAAATATACATAGTTTAGGATTAGTAATCTTATTTACATAAGAATCTTTAACACATTTGCAGCCATCATATTACTAATGCATATGTATCTAACTCCTCATTTTCCATCGATCAAAAAAGAAAAAATCATCACTTTCTCACATTCTTTTTTTTCTTTCTAACTTTTCTCCAACTCATAGTTCTCAAAATAATAACAAAGATTAATGATTTGAAATACTTTTAAATAATATGGATAAAAATATAGACATATACGAGTGAAATATTATTTTTGTGATAAAAATATATTAACAAGAATTTCAAATTTCTTTTTACGATATTGGACTATTTACTCGTTACTATATGCATGGTAGCAGACGCTTTATATGGTAATACAATTTTTTTTAATCTTTATTTATAATTTTTTAAATACGATATCAGATGAATCACTCGATATGTAATTTTGTTCCAAAAATTTGAAATTTCTTTATTTTTTATAATCATCTTGGTGTTTTCAATCATGTGAAAGTCAAGAAATGTGAGGTTGGATGACCATAACAATAATTTAGTGGTTGCAAATATGAAAAGGCAAAAAAAAAGTTTCTTGAAGGAGTAAAAAAAGTGTAAGTGGCTATTAACCTTAAATTTATATTCTTATATTTTATAATTATGAATTTTTAATTTATTCATTTATAGTTAAGGACTTTTATTTAATATATTTTAATACGATTTATTTTTTGGAAGAAATGAAATCTCGATACATAAATTACTTTTTAACATAATAAATTTACAAGAATTTAATAATTTTATAGTAGAATTTAGTGCATCTTTTACATACTTTTATAACTAATTTGAAGAATTTTATTTATTTTTCATTCTATTGGCAATGTGTAATTCATGTACAAAACACATTAAATTTTATCGTGAAATGATTAAAGTACTATATACACAAATTTAAAAATAATTCATATTTATGAAAATATAAAATAATTATAAAAAAGGTTTGTATAACGTGTGGTATAGAATACACATCAATATTGATAAAATATAATATATACTGCTCCCTCTATATTTATATTTGTCACATTGTATGGATTCCCGTATTTTTTTTTACTTGTCACCTTGTGATTCAAATGTAATATTTAATGTATTTTTCCTATTAAACTCTTCTATTAATAATAAATTCTAACATCTTTTTATTTTTCTAACATGAAAACTGTTAGAAATAATAATGAGAAGAGAGAAAAATTTGAAAGGTAGGCTAATTTATATAAATTTTGTATTTTTTACAATAATAAGATGTTAAAAAATGTGACAAGTAAAAAAAAAATAGAGGAGCATGTGATAGTTAAGAAAAAGTAAAAATAATTGGCAATTTCTCAAAAGAAAAGGAAATAAAAGTAAAAATATATTTATTGATATATATTGCCAATTTCTCAGATGGAAAAGAAATAAAAGGAAAACCGCCTAATTTTCCCCTCCAATACTAGAAATGCCCTCGTGCTTTTGCCGCGTATCAATCCACAAGGCTTTGGAGGAGTGAGTTATGGGTAGGGTGGGCCTGTGGGTAACTATTCATTCAAAGGAAAAGGAGAAGAACAGAAGTAGAGAAGAGTCCTCAAACTCCCATTCCTTCACCATAGTCCACATATATAATCGCACTCAAGAACTCCTTTTCTCTCTCAGTCCAAACTCCGATCAATCTCTCTTCAAACAAGGTGTAGCAATTGTAACAATGTTTCTCTCTCTACTTTTTGCGCGACAATTTTTTTTTTAATTTTATTTTTGGTTTAATCTATGTATAATTGAATGAAGCTTGCTTTTGAATTCTGTTTACCTCGTCTTTATTCTCCATATATTCTCTTAGCAAAAAATTCTACAGATTTTTAGCTTGCGGCTCTGGTTGAAGTCAATTTAGGTTTTTGGATTGTTAATTTGAGATCGTATCATCTTTACCCTTTTGATTTTTCTTTGTTATCTTACTTTCCTTTTACTTTGTTTCGTGCTGGAGATCGAATTTTAACCCTTTATTGTGGGTTTCTCAAGGGACCTCCTAGATTTTGTTCATACCAAGGTTTAATTTTGATTGGATTTGAGTTTATGATCTTGGGGTTTGCTTAACGTCCCGTTAGTTTTTAACTTTTAAGGTTCTGTAATCGATTTCTAGGGTAGCTTGGGGCAACTATTGAAAGCATTTTTAACTCGAAATTATGGATTTCTGGATCTCCACCTGGCTTTCAGATTTAGTTTTTACAGAAGTTTTAGTTTCTTCATGAAATGTGAAACTGCAATTAGTGGGTATTTGGGGTTGATTGCTACATGTGGATCTTCTTATTCTGTTATTATTACTTTTTTTAATGTTTGGCGTCCACTTTGATATACATGTCCTTAACTATGATGTTGAGGTGTCATGTTTGGAATTTTGCAGGTGATAACTGAGTTGAATCATATTCTGATTGACTGGCATGGGCAAGGGTTCGAAGAGCGGTGCATGCAAGTCTGCATCGCATCAGCTCTTCAAGGACCGGGCAAAAAATCGAGTAGATGATCTTCAGGGGATGTTTTCTGATCTGCAATCTGCCAGGAAGGAGAGTCGTACTATTGATGTCGCGGTGCTTGAAGAACAGGTCCATCAGATGCTCCGCGAATGGAAAGCTGAACTTAATGAACCCTCCCCTGCTTCTTCATTACAGGTAAAATATTCTAATCTTTGGATGAAAGATGCAGGAAGCTCAAAATATCTTTTAGGTCCATCGAGGAATGTACCAAATGGGTCAAAGAATACCTAAATTTTTATATGCACGGAAGTCCAGAGTAAAAGAACTTGTGAGAATGAATCCAACGTGCTATTGTAATTGTGGGAGCATTGGTGTACAATACCATGAACTATGACCTCTATCTAAACCTCTAATAGATGTGCATCCTGCATCATTTTAGGCTTGAGTGAGAGTATGGCCGTATGATTATGGATGCCACAATGGATATCAAGTCTTAGATTATAATCTCCATTTTGGTATCACTTTCAAACCAAAAATGTGTGTGAACTTGTGATCCCAAAGCCATTGTAGTTAGGGGGTTGTTTTTCTACCAAGAAAGGGAAACGATAGTGGGATGTCCTTGGAGTGCAAATTCAAGTGCATATTTAAATCCCACATTGCTTCAACTTACAAATGATGTGATCTATAGTTTCTAATATTCTTTTGGATGTTTTTTGGGTTTTTGATGGATTGTTACAGGGTGGAAGTCTTGGTTCATTCTCTTCCGACATTTATAGGCTATTGCAGCTGTGTGAGGAGGAAGATGATGCCACCAGTTCTTTAACTCCACCGAAGTCTGAGCCAGGCATACAAAAGGTTGATGGTGGTGCTGCTTTTCAAGAGGTAGACACCTTGCTAGTGATATTGTTTTTGTACTTCTTTGGAATTTTCAGGAGCTATGCTTGAGTGCAAAAAATTTCCCTTTTTTGGGGCGGTTTTAAACAAATGGTTAGGGTGTTCAGTTATCTTTTATATATACTTAATAACCTGTAATCTCTTGTAACATTAGAGAAATTTCATCCTCTACTTGCAAATATCCAAGAGAATGCCTTAGGGGCTTTTATAGCCAATACAAATATTTTTCTTTTTATTTTTTTTGGTTTTATATCTGTGCAAGGGTGGATGCATTGATAAGATCTCTTTTTGTTGTCTGACCATTGCCAGTTTATGTCACAGAGTTTCACTTTCTAACCTTATCTCTGTTACAGGGTGTAACATGAGATTTGTCAGGATACCGTTCTTGTCAGAAATGTTATCAATTCTTCTCAACAATGATTTTTCGAATACAAGCAGCATCATGTATGATAAAATTTTAGGGTGGTTGATTGAAATATCTTTTACCAATTTGTGCATTAGATGATATGCATTTGAAATTCGCCTGTGGCACTTTATCCTGATAGCTTGCATACATTTAGAGGCATAAATCTTTTTAATGCTTTTGAAGAATTCGCTGAGGTGGTTAAGAGGGGTTCTTTTGTTTCTTTTGCTTTTCCTGATATCATCTGCTCACATTGACTAGAAGAATGCAAAATTGATGAATTATTAGTTTTGGAGGAATTTTGGTCTTTTTGTTCCTGTTTTTCAATAATAGCTTCTATTATTCTTATAGTTTGACAGAGTTCTCTCATGATTTAACTGCTAACTATGTAATACAACATTTGCAAGATTCGGGCGCCTTTTTATCCTCATCTATTTGTCTTTGATATTTATATGTGGTACCTTGGATTCTGCATTTGTCATATTTGGAAAGCTTAGCTATCCTTCTTCGATTTTTCCTTTCCTTTTTGGGTTGCCGAGTACCCTTCACTAAATTCTCCATCAAGCATGTAAATAGTCTTTTTTGTATAATACCATGATGATGTTTCCAGTGACCAAGTTGGTTAGAACTCTTTCTCTTCTTCTTTTCAAAAGATGTAATAAACATCTTTATTGTTTTTATTTAAGTGCTTTTCGAAATGTTACTTTCTTTTTGTTGGTGAGTGTTATTCAACATCGCAATAGTTGTAGAGAAGGCATAGTGTGACACTTATCCTGCTTCAGGGTTTTCACTTTTAATATATTTGCTAAGTTCTATTGATTTGCTGCAGGCTTTTAATAACTGTCATGTGACTCAGGAACAGAGCTTCCATTTGCTTGATCAGTGCAAAAACACTCCAGGAGCTAATACTATGGGAATCAGCAATATGGGTGTTGCAGCTCCCCTTGATTATCATCCTTTTGATTTGCATCAGGATTTTGAGCATCAATATTTCACTGGATTTGAGGGCACAGGTATTTGCGGGGAAGATGCTTTGTCTCAGATTCCTAATTTTGCACAAAACTTTTGCCCTCCACCTGCCGCCTTCTTGGGGCCAAAATGTGCACTCTGGGATTGTCCTAGACCTGCTCAAAGATTGGAATGGTGCCAAACATCTCAAGACTACTGCAGTAGTTATCATGCTACAATTGCACCAGCTGAAGGCTACCCAGGCATGGCTCCAGTTTTACGACCTGGAGGCATTGGCTTGAAGGATAATTTGCTTTTTGCTGCATTGAGTGCCAAAGCACAAGGAAGAGATGTAGGAATCCCAGAATGTGAGGGGGCTGCTACTACAAAATCCCCATGGAATGCCCCTGGTAAGTTTTGCATAGCCGCCATTTTTCTTGCATCTTTTGGCTTCTATTTGTAATTGTATCTCTCTCTCTCTCTCTCTCTCTCTCTTTCTTTTTCTTTGGCACAGAGCTCTTTGATCTTGCTGTTTTGGAAGGGGAGACCATTAGAGAATGGCTTTTTTTTGATAAGCCTAGAAGAGCATTTGAAAGTGGAAACAGAAAGCAAAGGTCATTGCCAGATTATAATGGACGGGGCTGGCACGAATCTAGGAAACAAGTGATGAATGAGTTTGGAGGATTAAAGAGATCCTATTATATGGATCCACAACCCATGAAGAGTTATGAGTGGCATCTCTATGAATATGAGATCAACAAGTACGATGTTTGTGCACTGTACAGACTGGAACTCAAGCTTGTTGATGGGAAAAAGAGCCCAAAAGGGAAAGTAGCTAATGATTCAGTATCTGATCTGCAGAAGCAAATGAAAAAGCTGACTGCCGAATTTCCGTCTGACAACAAGCGTACTGTGAAGGGCAACTCGAAGGCAAATACAAAGGATGTCAATGGGAGCATTCACTCCAATCCAAACCGGATGCCTCAGACAAATGAAGCGTTTGATTATGGAACTGGTGCTCCATTCGAATACCTGGTCGACAATTTGAATGGCTATTACATCACCTAATGGCTAGATTAGGAGGATGTGGATGGAATAAGAAGTAGCATTAGCTTGTAGCGTACAAATCTTGGTGTTTTTTTCACTGCAGCCCTGAGGAGGAGGTGGTGGAGTTTCATGCTTAATTCTCTTTGCTTCGTGTCATTCTGGAGTCTGCTCTCATTTGCATCTCCTGTTGTCTATAGTTCGGTGTCATCTGAAAGTGCAGTGGCCATCTGACTCGTACATTTTGGAGCATTCATTTCTTAACTAGTGAAAGTCGTTGGGTGGATACTGAAGTTGGCCGCCCTGACTCAGTTCCAAGTCCTCCTTTTAACTTTCATAGGACGGAGAATCGCCGTATGAAGTGTTACCGGTGTCGGATTACGGCAATGCACATGTTTAGTAACATTATCTGACTTTGGTTACAATACTTTTGATGCTAATTATTACTATGTAAAAGAAAAGACAGAGGCCTCTCTACCTCTTGTTAGGCCATTCCATGAACCTTCTTGTATTTAACATGGTACATAAAATGCATGTCTTCGGGATTTTGCAGAAAACCAATGTTGTTGCTCTTCCCAGGGCCAGAACAACCGTCAAAACTGTCCTAAGGAGAGCAATGTTTCCGATCAAAGCCGTTCTGTTCTGCATTTGCCTCTTATCTTTAGTGTGTGGGTCGGATTTTTTTAGATGTCTGTTTGTGAAACTTTAGAAATTCATATTAAATTTTGAGGTTAAATGGCCTCAGTCGTCAAAATATTTAAAATATTTCATACATTCTTTTGGGGCAAAAAATCGATTCAAATTAGAAAAAATAGGGAAAACTGCATTCAAACTATTTATTTTTATTCAATCATGTCTACATTTTAATCCTTGAACTATTTACGGAGCGTTGTTTTTGTTCTTTAACTTTTGAAATTTGATAATTTTTATCGGATAATTAATGTGTATACCCCTTAAAAAGGAAGTAAATTGATAATTTTTTGCCTCAATTAAGAGGTTTATGACATAAACCCCATTTCCTAAATAGTTTTTAGGGCGTTCTATCCATTTTCTCTTTAAACTAATAAACAATTTATAAAATTATGATTTTTTTTCTAAATAAAAAAGAAAATGCTAATCAAGATGATCAATATACATGCAATTATTTATTTGAATTAATTTTTAATTCAATTTTTGCTCATTCTTTTCACTTTGGTATTTCCGTCTTCTCTTACAAATAATAATATGACTCCACTTGTGTGATTTGTGTATGAGAAAAGACCTTGAAGCTTATAAGTAAAGTTGTGGTGGGATATAATTTGATTATGAGAGCTTTATCTAATGTTTCCAAGTTAAATATTTTGTTTGGGAAAAAACACGTATGAGGCCCCTAAAAAAGTTTTTTTTTTTTTTTAATACATTAGGGAAGGAAGGTATGAATCAAACTAATGAGCTATCACTTAGTAAGGAGTACTTCTAATGAATTGAACTACCATCTTGTCACAGGTAAAATGAGGTTATATGTTACTAGAATCTAAAAGAATAACATGCTTTGCATCATGAGGAATGTTTCGAGTTCATTCCAAAGTTTCGGAAGATTTCAAAGCAAATTTTGCTAGTAAATGGGCCGGGTAATCTCCCGACCTATAAACATATGATAAACTAGCAGAATTGTGGTCTATACTATCAAGGAAATATGCAAAAAGAGCTCCAAGATTAGAATAATCATCTCCATGAAGGGAGAGACTATCGATGGCCATAAGCAAATCACTCTCTATAATCAGGCAAGCAGAAAGAGAGGAGCCAACTGTATATCCTTCAATAATGCTATTGAGTTCACCAAAATCCATTGAAAATCGACCATTCTTGGGGATGGCCTTTGCTAATAAAGGTATACCCAAATGATTACGTACCAGAATCCCAATGCCAATTTTGCTCTCAGAAAAAGCTATATCTGTATTGACTTTCAAGATTCCTGGATCCGGGGGCTTCCAAATGCATTGGGGAGGGATAGAAAAATAAGTTCACACAGAGGATGGTAATGGTGGAGAGTACTGTACTCATCTGATAGATAAATGGAATGTGAGGCAATTAGGTTCACAGTAGAACAAGAACCTTCGTGCTGGAGTTTGTTACGGGCATACCATATTAGCTAGGAGCAAGTACCAAAAATAGCAACCTCCTTCTCAAAGAATTGTGTAGAAATTGTATGGAACAAATCCTTGAAATTGAGGGTGGGAACCCTCCACCATTTATCACCTAGGGGCAAGTGTTCCTAAACTTTCTTAGCAAAAACACAATCAAATAAGGCATACTTGTCATCTTTGGGGTGAAAACCACAGTAAATACAAGGAGTACTTTCCATCATCCCTCTTCTCATAAGGTTGTTTCTTGTAGAGAGGATGTTCTGGGAGGCTCGCCATAGAAACATTTTAACTATAGGTTGTCCTGGAAGCTTGTGAATAGAATTCCACAGCCTAGACTCTTGATTTGGACTTGAAGATCCTTCTATCTCTGATGGAGCGCATATAATTCATTCCTGCTTTGTAACCGGAGTTGATAGTGTAGATACCATTTGAAGTATGGTACCATATCAGCTTATCAATAGGCCAGGAGGGATTTAGCTAGATTTGCAGAATAGCCCCTGCTTCATGATGTAAGAAAAGGTGTCTAATGCGGTCCTCTCCAGCAAACCTGATTATAATCAATAAGTTCCAACACATTTCTTTCAAGGCCTCTAGAGAGGAAAAAAAAGAAGGAATGTACCCTTGAAGGGAGGGAATCCACTTGTCATCTAATATTTTTGTGGAGATGCCAGTGCCAATACGGAAACAGAGTCTTAAATAGATGAGATTTCTCCTCTAGGAGACTTTGCCAGAGATAGGAGGGCCTACGTCTTAGAGAAGCACCCAGGAAATCTCCCAATAGGAAGTATTTAGCCTGAAGACAGTTTGCCACCAAAGATGATGGAGATTTTATAATTCGCTAACATTATTTAGCGAGAAGTGCAAGATTAAAACCCTCAAAATATCTGAACCCCATCCCTCCCATATTTTTTGGTTTACATAGATCCTTCCAAGATTTCCAACACAACTTTTTTATTACCCTCAGACTTGCCCCAAAAAAATTGAAGAACCATGGAATTTAAGGACTGGGTGACACTCACAAGTAAGATAAAACAGTATATAACGTACAAGGAAATAGCTTGAACAACATTTTTGATCAGGATTTCTTTACCTGCTTAAGATAAAAAATTTTTCCTTCCAACTACTAAGCTTCTTCCAAACTCTATCCTTAACAAATTGAAAAATTTGCTTTTCAAACATCCCAATGAGACATGACAATCCCAAATAGGTGCCATAATCCCCTATTGTCGTAGTGCCTAAGACCGAGGAAATAGAGTTTTGCAAAGCTGAAGAAATAGATTTATCAAGAAAATAGCAGATTTTTAGAAATTTACCTCCTGATCTAAGATAGAAGCGTGGTCCTGAATTACTTTTTTGATGGCCTCAGCCTGTTGAATCTCTTCTTTACAAAAAATGATGCTATCATCTGCAAAAAAAATGTGAGAAATAGAGGGCCAGGTAATATTAAAACGCAAACCAGAAAAAAGCCCTTGTCTCTCAGAGTACCAAATTATAGAAGAAAGACCTTCAACACAAATATAAATAAGCGCGGAGAAAGGGGGTCTCCTTGGCAGATGTCTTGGGTAGGGGAAAAACTATAAGGGGGGGTTCTATTAATAAGGACTGAGAAGCGTAGAGAACGGATACATCTCATGATAAGAGAAACCATACTCAGCGAAAAATTCATAACATTCATGATAGATTCTAAGAAACTCCATTTTACTCTATCAAAAGCCTTAGTAAGGTCTAATCTTAGATTAAAGTGACTAGACCCATTTATTTTCCCATACTGCATAGAATGGAAAGCTTCAAAAACTACAGTTGCATCATCTGTGATAAGTTTTTTTTCAACAAAAGTGCTTTGACTATCATGAATAACAAAAGCCATATAAGGTTTAACTCTGTTAACAATGGTCTTAGAGATCAACTTGTAGATGACATTAAAAGCCTTACAGGTCTATAGTCTTTAATCAAAACAGGAATCTTAATTCTAAGAATTAAAGCATCGTTGGTATCATTTATAGCACTAATGTTCTTACCTTCATTTAAGATACCAAGAGTCATGGTAATTACCTTTGGCCCCAAGTGTTGCACAATAATCTGTTTTGACAATATTGTTACAAACACTATTAGAATAATATTGAATCCAGATTGGAAAAAATTGTAACACAACATTGTTAAAACGGTTGTTTACCCGATTTCAAAGTATTGTAACACAATACTGTTAGAACAATATCAAATTATATATGTGATATAATGATATCAACAGTAATATAAAAAAATAAGAAAGGAAATAGAAATTGAATCCGAGTGTTGAATTAATTTAATTTCTTTAAAACAGATTCGTCCCCTCATGGTATAGTGTTAGAGGTTTTGTTGAACGTCCGTTAGGATAAAACGGAACGTGAAATTTGCTTTGCACCAAAGCAATTTCTAAGGCGAATTTTGAACAAGAGAAACCCGATGAACACTATGAAAATTATGCTGGAAGGTAGAGTGAAAAAGAAGAATTTTGGGAGAGAAAGAATTCTTAGTGTGCCAAAAGGTAGCTAGAATATCTAGTATTTATAGGCTGGCAAGAACACCTTGTGTCCAAGAAATGAAAGTGAAATTCCAACATCAAAATGAACTTAAAAGGGCTGTTACAAACCTTTTACTTTCGTTTATAAATGCATTAAAACGAATTTAAAAGGATGTTACAAAACCTTTATAAATGTGACAGGTTTCTAGAATTATTGAATTATGACCTGTTACAACATCAGCCTATTAAAACAGTGGTTATAAAATTTAAAACTCTGCTATAACATCGACCTATTAAAACAGTGGTTACAGAAAATTGGCAAAAAGTGGGTCTGACTAGGCCCCCATCTCAAATCTAGCATTCGTGTCCCCAGGTCATGCCCACACACAAGCCAGACTTTTCAGGTCTATGATTTGCATCCCTTTTGGGCAAGTGCACACGAGGCAAGGGTTTGTCTTAGCAATTTACCCTTAAAGGAGCACTTCTACATGTAAAGTGCTTCCCCTTTTACGCCTCTCCCCATGTGGGATTCCAATAATTCCGTTTTAAAGATACCAACCTTGAGAAATAAATTTCTCATTCATACTACTTCAATTCCATTAATTATTTCCAACAATTCCCCACATAAATGAAAAATTATTTTGATTCGATTTTTGTGTTCATCTACTAACTCCTGCATAGGGAAAGTAGGTGTTACCCTTTGAACTTCACCCTTGTAACATACGTTTGCTTTACTAGCTATCCAGTGGACGCGATGTCATTGAATTGTCATGCTTTATTGTATAAGAACCCACATATTTTACACAGGAATTATTCCATTTCTTCTATTCTAATGATTTTGTTAATTTTGGCAATGAATACGTCCTGATTCTGCAAGAGTTTCTAAAGAATTAAGCCTAAACAATTCTCTTTTGAAGTGCCCAACTTCTCTCTCATATAGGTGATTTCTTAAAATTAAAGTAATAATAATTATTTTAATAAGAATCATTAAAGCAATATAATGCTAACCTTAACCATTATATCACTATTTCATGACAGGAATGAGTTGGGGTTACCCTCATAGTTATTACACTAAGTTTTATAAGTAGGTTGTCCTTTTGAACTTAGATCTTGGGGTCTCCAATCAACTAGGCTAGGTTTTTCTTCATAACAATTTTATACTTTATAGGCTTTAATCCCATTCCTTTTGTCAATTTCTCAACTGCCTCTCTATTTAACCTTTTGGTTAGCGGATCTGCAATATTATCTTTTGACTTCACGTAGTCTACTGAGATAATTCCTCACGAGAGTATTGTCTAAGGGTATTGTGTCTAAGACGAATATGTCTAGACTTACCATTGTACATGACACTTTGTGCTCTACCGATCACTAATTGGCTATCATAATGAATACATATAGGCGGTATAGGTTTTTCCCGCTTTAGAATATCCTCCAAAAAATGGCGTAGCTATTCAACCTCTCCACATTTATCTAAAGCGATTAATTCAGATTCCATCATGAATCTGACAACTATAGTTTCTTTTGAGGATTTTCATGATACAACAACCCCAGCTAATGTAAACACATATTCTCTCGTGGATTTGGAATTCTTTATATCAGATCCTGTTAACATCTGTGTAGTCTTCTAGCACAACTGAATATCTGGTATAGTGTAGTCCATAGTTATGAGTATACCGAAGATATCATAAAATTTTAACTATCACAATCCAATACTCTGGACTTGAATTACTTGTATATCCACTCAATTTGCTTATTACATAAGTAATATCTGGTCTAGTACAACTCATTAGATACGTTAAACTTCCAATAATCCTTGAATATTTTACTTAAGATACACTCTCTCCGCGATTTTTGGATAAATGGAGACTATTATCTAATGGTATTCTCGTAATCCCAGAATCATTCTTGTTAAATTTTTCAAGAATTTTGTCTATATAATGAGTCTGCTTAAGACTAGACCATTTGATATTCTTATGATATTAATACCAAAATCACATCAGCAAGTCCCATATCTTTCATGTCAAATTTGAATTCAATATGTTCTTAGTAGATTTGACAACTTTGTCATTACTACAAACAATGAGTATGTCACCTGCATATAGACATAAAATAACATATTCATTTCCTGTCTCTTTGATATAAACACATTTGTCACACTCATTAGTTTTAAATCCACTAGAAATCATTGCATAGTCAAGCTTCTCATGCCACTTCTTTAGTGCTTGTTTCAAACCATATAATGATTTCACCAGTTTACAAAATTTCTTTTCAGTACCTAGAGCTCTAAAATCCTCGATTTGCTCCATATAGATTTCTTCATCTAAATCCTCATTTAAGAAAGCTATTTTAAATCCATTTGATGCATATCCAAATTTCTCAAGGCCGCGCTAGCAAGTATCATTCTTATAGAATTTATTCTTGTCACAAAAGAATAAGTATTAAAGTAATATAACCCTTCTTTTTGCCTATATCCTTTGATTACAAGCCTGACCTTGTACTTATCAATGGAACCATCAAGTTTCTTTTTGCCTATATCCCTTGATTACAAGCCTAGCCTTGTACTTATCAATGGAACCATCAAGTTTCATTTTCTTTTTAGAAATCCATTTGGATCCTAAAGGTTTACATCTAGATGGGAGATCTACTAATTCCCAAGTATGATTCTGCAAAATAGAATCAATCTCACTCTTTATGGCTTCTTTCAATAAAAGTCCTTCTAAAGAACTCACTGCTTCAGCATATATTAGCGGTTCCTTCTCTAGCAAGTAAGTTACACATCATCACCAAATGATTTTTCTACTCTTTCTCTTTTATTGCATCTTGGTTCAACTTCTTGAAACTATATCAGGATCTTGAATTTCATCTTTAGTTTATTTTGACGAACTAGATCCATCATTAGACTTATAAAGAAATACATTTTCAAAGAAAAATGCATTTCTTGATTCTATAACAGTGTTCTTGTGTGCATTGAAAATTTTTAATTATGCACAAGAAATAAATATGCAGTACTATTATGTGCGTAGCCTATAAATATTACAATCCACCATTTTAGGATCTATCTTTATCGCCTTTGGTGCTGGTACTGTCACCTTTGCAAGACACCCCCCGCTTGCAAGTGTTGATAAGATGGTCTCTTACCACTTCACAACTCATATAGAGTTTAACTTGTTTCTGGCGGGGTAACCAATTTAAAAAGTAATTACTTGACAAGATAACTTCACCCCACATGTTCGATAGTAACTCTGAACTTATCAACATTGTATTCATCATTTCTTTCAAAGTGAAAATTTTATAATAAACAGCTCCATTAGATTAAGGAGAATATGGTGCAGTCAGCTCATGGACAATTCCATATTGTGCGCAGAAGTCACCAATTGGCATCTTATACTCACCAACACTATCACTTCTCAATCTTTTAATCTTTTTGCCAAGTTGATTATCAACTTCAGTTTTTTATAAAAACTCACATTTACTTTTAGCAAATACACAAAGTAAATAAAATATTTATTACACAAAATAATATGAATAAATATTTATTACTTTCTTATGTTTGAACAGATATCAAATCACAAACATCACTAGGACTTAATTCAAGTGGTTTTACACTCCTTTCAATTTTAGGAAAAGATGTTTTTGTCAATTTTACTGCAATGCAAATTTTCCACTTATGCTTTAAATTGATTAAGAATGTTGGAATGTAGTTCAAATTAATTATTCGACATATCGAATCATAATTAAAATGACCTAGCCTATCATGCTATAAACATGAAAACTCAAATAAGTTATAAGTAAAGCAAAATAACGTATTTAAGCAGATTTGTACTAATATAGACACAAAATAAAGTAAAACATTGTAAATATTACAATGAAATTACTAAATGAGAAATAAGACATGGGTTGTGTTGCCATAGACACTTCAGCAATAACCGTAATCATACCCATCTCTGCCATCTATCACCTCTTCATCATCTAACACGGCGAGAGGAATTGTCCCTAAGGAACCAATTACGTTCGATGCTTGTTCTTCTTCCAGATATCTTACTTGCTCATGTGGCTCTCTGCAGAGAAAACGCCAAGGCTATTTTGCATTACCAGGCACTTTTGCCTTTCTGTCCGCTATTCTGGTCAAAGTACCCGTTTGTGAACCACATTGCTTCTGGTTTTTAGCACTGACATCTACCTTCTGGTTTTTTTCATTTTCAATGAAGCAACATCCTTGACTAGGGAGTTCGTAGACTTCCTCATCATACTCATTTCGTCCCCCAAAGCAGTAACTATACCTTTGAGGACTCCAACATCAGCAACCAAAGCAACAAGTTCTGATGCTGATGTCGAAGCCTTCATCTTGGCTTCAAGTTGCTCAATTCTTTCCCAAAGAATCAAGAACTAAATGAGAATCAAACAAAAAAGGGTGTAATATGACCTAGTCATGTTCGTCCATAGAATGGAAGATTGTTGCCAAGCGTTCTTCAAAGATAACAACCCTTCTACTGGCATTTGCATCGCCTGCCATCTTTTACGTTTTTCACAAAATGTACACCATGTAATATAAAGAAACAAAACCTAACACTTTAGATCCAACTCTGCCAAAGCTGAAAGTTTACTATAACATCTAGTTGTTCTTGTTTCATGAACACCAAAACGTATATAATAAAATTCTATAATTTGTTTTAAAATTGTTGCACAATAATCTATTTAGACAATATTGTTACACAATACTGTTAGAACAATAGTGAATCCAGGTAAAAAAAAAATTGTAACATAACACTGTTTAAACGGTTGTTTATCTGATTCAATGTATTGTAACACAATACTGTTAGAACAATATCAAATTATATATGTGATATAAAGATATCAATAGTAATATAAGAAAAATAAGAAAGGAAATATAAATTGAACCGAGTCTTGAATTACTTCAATTTTCTTAAAACAGATTCGTCCCCTCATGGTATGGTGCTAGAGGTTTTGTTGAACGTCTGTTTCCCAAGATAAAACAGAAACGTGAAATTTGCTTTGTAGCAAAACAATTTCACCGGCGTACTTTGAACAAGAGAAACCAGATGAACAATATGAAAACTACGCTAGAAGAGAGAAATACAAAAGAAGAATTTGGGAGAGAATAAATTCTTTCTGTGCCAAAGGCTATTAGAATATCTTATATTTATAGGCTGCCAAGAACACCTTGTATTCAAGAAATGAAACTGAAATTCCAACATTAAAATGAACTTAAAATGGGTTGTTACAAACCTTTTAATTTCGTTTGTAAATGCATGAAAACAATTTAAAAGGATGTTATAAAGCCTTTATAAATTTATTATAAATGTGATAGTTTTCTAGAATTATTGAATTTTGGACTGTTATAACATTAGACTATTAAAATGGTGATTATAAAATTTAAACCTCTATTACAACATTAGCCTATTAAAACAATGGTTACAGAATTTAAACCTAGGCCCCCATTTCTGATTCGGCATGCGTGTCCCCAGGTCGCGCCCACACACAAGCCAGCACGCACACGAGGCAAGGGCTTGCCTTAGCAATTTACCCTTTAAGAAACACTTCTACATATAAAGTGCCTCCCATTTTTATACCTCTCCCATATGGGATTCAAATTACTCCTTTTTAAAGATACCAACCTTGAGAAGCTAATTTGCATTTATACCATTTCAATTCCGTTAATTATTTCCAACACCAAGATGCTCTAAATACTTATGCAAAAAATAGGCTTGCAAACCGTCTAGCCCGAGAGCTTTCCCTCATTTCATCTCCTTCAGAGCTTTCAAGATTTCTTCTAGTGTGAAAATCCTTGCCAAGGCGATAACTTCTTCGTTGCTCAATACCTTATCTATCATATCATCCTGTAAGACAGAAAGAGAGTTGTTAGAGGTGTAAATGGACTGGAAGTATTGGAGTATATCATGTTAAATTCCTGCCAGGTTAGTGACCATGTTTCTATTAGGATCAGCAACATGATCAATAAAGTTCCACTTAAGTCTCCATGATGCCTTACGATAGAAATAGGTAGTGTTTCTATCTCCATCAATGAGCTAATCAGCCCTTGACCATGTTTTCCAATATTTCTTCTAGAGAGAGGAGTTTTCCCAAATCTAACTCTAAATTTGCTTCCTCATGAGCTGGCCAATCCACGATTTTGATCTAAGAGAATCAAGCTTTTGTCTCACCCTTTTAATGTTAAGAGCAAGATTTCCATGCTTTTTCTTGCTCCATTCCAAAATATGGTCCAGGATGGAGTTAACATTTGATCTGACAACATCAGTTGAGGGAGCAGGGTCTAGTAACCAAAGCTTATAAAAAAAATCGAGACAATCCTCATCTTTGATCCAATGAGGCTCAAAACAGCGGGGACTAGATTTTCTGTGGTTATTAGAGTTAAAGTCAGAAGCTAAACAAATAACAAGTGCAGGTGATTCAAGTGTCCTGCAAGAGGGGCAAATCTGGGAAAAATGAGTAAATATTAGACCTCTATCCAGACGAGCTTGCACATAATCAGTTGAAGTCTTTTTCCCTTTCCATGTGAATTTTGGGCCTACATATCCCAAATCAAACAACCCCATATCAGTAAGAACATTGTGAAAATTGTCAACCTGCTAGGTGGTCCGGTTTCAACCTGTTTTTTCACTTGTAAATAAGATCTCAATTAAATCACATGTAATTAGCTAAGGTATATTAGACAAGGAATATAAATGTCTTAAGAGATCCCATGAGTGGTGCCTAAGCTCAGTCTTAGGGTTGCCATAAAAACCAATAAAATGAAAAGTAAGAGAATTAACTAAAGAAACAGAAATACCAATATGGCAAAAAGAATAACCAAGCAAAGAGATAGAAGTATCTTTATTCCAAAAAATACCAAGGCCACCAGAAAGTCCAATTCTATCAACAAAAAAACCACAACCAAAACCAAGAGAATATTTAATACTATCCTTTTTATTTTTTAAAAATTTGGTCTCAGATAAAAAAAAAATATAATAA
Organism: Catharanthus roseus; assembly: GCA_028651295.1. NCBI lineage: Eukaryota > Viridiplantae > Streptophyta > Magnoliopsida > Gentianales > Apocynaceae > Catharanthus > Catharanthus roseus. Next base: position 7,324,225 of record JAPQWS010000104.1, on the reverse strand, counting down.
AAGGTTTTACAGACTCAATAAGACTTCGAAGCGCTCTGATTGCATGAGAGTTGTTTAGCCCTCGGCAATTCCAACATAGTATACTCATTGTCCACAGCGGTGCTGATTAACAACCACCTCCGCTGGTGCAAGAGTAGAATCAGGATCAAAAGTCTTTGTTCTCTTAACAAAGTCATCGACATCCATTGGAGTTGCCTTCACAGCACACTTCATGGGAAGTGATGCCACATTGTCTTCAAAATTTCCAATATGGGCAAGTTATGCCCTAGTTGGATTTTTGGTTCTAGGTCCTATAGTCTTGGCAATCTTCTTAAAGGTGGAAGTCTTCCTGTTCCTCACACCTTCGGCCTCATCAAATTTATCCTTCCCTTTCTTTGTCAATATAGGATTTTCAGAACCTGTAGCAGTGACAGGGGGCTTTTGCTCCAAAGGAGAAGAATTATTATGAATCCAAATAGAAAGTATAAACTCACTTTAATAACTAGGTGAGGCAATAACAAAATAAAAAAAATCAGAAGCATCATTAGAAGGGAAAAATCCATTCTTTTCCAAAGACATCTGTTTTCAAAAATCACAGTAGGAATTAAGGGAGTTTTAACAAGTTCCATAAACTAGGAATCATTACTCAAGGAAGAAAAATCCACATCACTCAAGCCCACAAAATTCTTTTTTCCTAAGTCATTATTTTGGCCCAACAAACTTTTTTTCCCAAAGCATCATTCTGACCTAGATCATAAAAGAACAATGGATTTGGTGGACCAAGTTAATATCATGCATCTTAGCCCAAGTCTTATTTTTTGAATGACCCTTGAATAATTGCTGCCCGTGGTCCCATTTAAGTGGCAGCAAGCCTAATCACGTACTTATTACTTATTTTTAGGGGGTCAATATATACAACTCGAGAATATATAACGATAACTCGAAAAAATTTCATTTTAAACATTTCACTTTCTCTCTCTACAAAATTTCTTCCTAACCTCCTCTGAAAAAACACCAACTTTCAACATTAAACTTAGAAGAACATATGGATCCCTTTGAATATTATTTGCCAGAAAATGTTGGTTTTGAAGTAAAAAAAATCGATTAAATTTCTTTTTTTCCAGATTCTGGAGCACTTTCGCCTGGGTGAAACTGCAACAACACCTTCGCCCAAATTGGCGAAAGTTACTTGGACTTTTTGCCTGTTTGGGAGAAAGTGCTCTAGAATTTTTTTTCGGTTTAGGATCTTCAGAATTTTTTTTTAATTCTTTTTTTTTTGCATTGCTAATATTTTTTGTTTAAATTCTTCAAGTACGTTTGAAGAATTTTTAGAACCTGAAGAATATATTGATAATAGACATTTATTCACAATAGACCGGATTTTTAATTCGAAAGATGAGTTGGTGGACTGGCAAAACAAACTACGGTGAAAAACTAACACGTATTTGATCGTAAATCGGTATCAGAAATTAAGAACATTTGACTGTCGACCGTATGTTACATTGGCTTGTAAGTGTAGAGGTGCAGTTAGAAAAAAGACGAAACCAATAATTGACGATAAAGAAGAAGTTCCAATCAAAAGGCATGGACCATACGAGACAAGAAAATGTGGGTGTCCATTTAAATTAAAGGGAGAGTAAATGGCTACAAGTGAGAATTGACAATTGTTCGTACACAACGGGAGGCATAACCATAAAATAACTATTTACAATGATGGTCATTCTCAGGTTGCCAAACTTACGGAGGAAGTAGTTGCAACAAACTGAGCAGTGCAGGAAGAGTCATGTGCCGTCTCGTAATATCCTACGATTTTTCCGTGAACAATACATTAGTTGTACAATTAGGTATGTTAGAAGGGAATTATTTTTAATAGTTTATTAAAATATTTTAGATTTGTGTTTCTTTTGTTAATATAACAAATTTTATGATATATAGTGCACAAAAAAATATACAATGTTATTGTAAAGATTAAAAAGAACAGGATGAAGGGACGAAACACGGTAGAGGAAGTTCTTTCCTTAAGTGCAGAACGGGGTTACACAGTCTTCTATAGAAACCGTGAGGAGAGTAACATACTTAATGATATTATCATTGCACACCCAACATCAATTGCAATGATTAAAACGTAGCCATATGTACTGATAATGAATAACACGTATAAAATGACAGTTTCCATTGTAATCATAAATTTTTCCCTTTATGAATATAATTTAGGTACAATATGCCACTATTGGAAGTTGTAGGAATGACTCCGACTGGAAAAAACTTCACAGTGGCAACCCCTTTTATGTGCAATGAACATGCTACAAATCAAGCACATATATGTTTCATCTGCTACATCATCCGGTAACGGTTCAATTCTTAATGATGGTGAGCCAATCGTTATTAATAAGAATAGGGAAAGCGGATCCAGTGATTGATGATGTGTTCAAAAACTCATATCATATGTTATGTAGAAGACACATCGATCAGAATGTGTTGGCAAATTAACAAAGCTATTTAAAGACGAAGAGGTTACACAACGGTTTGTGGCACAAATTAATAAAATTGGCAAAGTAGACTAGACTTTTTACCTTACCTGTTTAATACATGGCTGAATCCACTAAAGCATAAATTTTGCAGGGTTTGGATATCTGAACTGTTGCATTTTGGTGTTGAGACAACAAACCGTGCTGAGGGCGAACATTCGGTACTAGAGCTATGGCTCTCAACGTGTCATAGTGATTTGAACACCATATTTCTTAATATTAACTCTCATTGAATGTCAAATTGCTGAGATAAATATCTCATTGGAGATTTCTACTACCATTTAATTTCTACTACTATTATTATTATTATTATTATTTTATTTTATCACTAATATTATTTGGTAATAGTTATTAATTTACATATTATTTTACCTAAACCCTAAAATCTAAGGCTAATAATAATGATTAGTTCAAATTAACCTTCAAATAGTTGAGCAGTTACATAACACATTCTCATATTAAATACATAAATATAAGAAAATAATTTCAAACATGTAACATTTATTCTACATATATAAATAAAATTTGAAATTACATTTATTATTTATTCTTAACTGGATTTATTATTTCATATCCGTTATTTTTAGGAAAGGATTGACATTTCTCATGGGAGGAACTAAAAACTCCTCATGGGGGTGTCGCCAAGGGATCCTAACCGGTGTCCAGTGACTTTCACAGAGGGCTGGAGGAAATCACTATGCATTTTCTTTCGCTTGACCGGGTGAAAATCACTAAGACTAAATCTATAAAATTGTAAATAAATGATTTGTATGGTCGGATCTTCCATATTCTTCCAAGATATGAGATTAAAGGAGTTGCATTTATTAACCCCATTTTTAACCCTTTTAATTTTTATTTCCACATTAAGAATCAGCAAGAAGTTCGATAATAGCAGATGTTATAGTAACAACCACAATGCCGACAGCTAACGACTCTAAAAGACTAAAATCTAAAACAACAGGAGCAACAGAAGAATCCACATACGATGGGGAGGGCATGGACTGTGCAAAAGGAGGGGGTGGGTTGGAGGAAATCGGCAAGGAGAGAGAGGGTTAGCAGTGTACTGGGAAAGGGGAATTGGAGACGCGTCCTCTTCCTGAGGGTTCTGGGCCAGTTCAATCTCGTTGGGGATGGAGCTGGTCTTTCTAAGGGGGATTCTCGGGAGGCAGCAATTCTATAGAAGAAAAAAATTTGGAGGAAAATTGTGGAGGGGAAGGGAGGGTTGAGGATTCCATGGGAATAGGGGGGTTGATTTTCTCATTTAAATGACTGAGACCAAAGAGTTTCGGCGGCTTCAATGGCTGGTGATTGGAATTCAGGTAAATCCATTTCAAAAATTGGATTACTAAACATGTGGAATTCTTATGTGATATGAATGTTGAGTTTCCATAGAAGAACTAGACGCAGGGGTTTTATTAAGATTGCAGAAATTTTGAGTTTTTTCATAAAATTGTGTTTTCATTGAAGAACTAAGTCCAGGGGGTGATTTATTAAAACTGCAGAAATTTTTAGTCTTTCCATAAGCTTGAGTTTTCATAGTAGAATTTAAAACAGGTGTGGGGGGGGGGTTTGTGCAACTGTTTGGACTGAAATTAGTGTTAGGAGAGTATTGTCAGGAGTCACGACAGGTAGGGATAAAGTTGGTTGGGGAAGGGGTAAGACCACTGGAATTGAAACTATTAAACATTGAATTACCTAGAGATAAATTATGAAAATAACAAGAAGAAAACGAATTACCAATGGAAGTGGAATTACGAAAAAAAAGTGTGCATGCTAGGTGGAAGGTAATGAGCTGGTATGAAACTTACCTGTGGCTAAGATATTATAGATGAGATGGAGTTGCTTGTGTTTGGTGACGCGGGTATGTTGGCGGTTGTTTGTGCTAGTTTTGATGTGACTTCCGACGGCTGCAATGGCTTGACTGGTTTGGTGATAGGTTGTAGAAGGGTAGACAGACCGCCACTGGAGTTAACAACAAAAACCTTGCTTTTGGTGGGCGTATCTCGTCGATTATCAGCAAGTTGTCGCGGTGGTAACTGCAAGGATTCCTCTTGTCACCTTGGTAGTTTTGGAGGCATGCTTGCTACTGGTAGGACTAGCTGGCTCGACGGTGCTAGAAGTGAGAATGAAACTGCTACTTGCTGCAGGTTCTAGTTTCTCATAGTATATAATTTCAGTATGTGATCGGTCAGGCGCACTGAGTTCTGCTTTGTATGGGAAATCCTCTCGCGTCAATTGTGATTTTGTGGAGGAGTTCTTTATGACATCAAAGTGGGAAAGATGCCTTTTACGACCACAAAAATAGTAGAAATTACGGAGGCGTTCGTATTGTACCACCGCCCTAATCTTTCAGATGCCCGAGATGTTGACAAGAATCCACCTTCACAAGGGTTTATAGATTCAGACCAACGATTGGATCCTAAAAAATTGGCCAACATTGTTTTTTGTGTTCTGAATTTCAAGAATTCGGCTATCCACTAAGAAGGAGGCCAATCTTCGGCCAATCTCCAACATGTAACACATCGACGACAGATCAGGGATGTGATACCAAAAATGGGGGGAATCAAAATGCACTGGTGGCTCCGGGGTCCAAGGCTTGAGAATGACAAGCTGGTCATCAAAATTCCATGGCCCCTCACTTAGAGCATAATCTCTAGTAGTAGGTCTTTCGAGAAATAGGTGATAGACATTATCTTTCAACACATGCATGGTGATCGGATCCGATACACGTTTACAAGATTTAGCCATAGCATTCTTGAAACCTGAGGCGAATATTGAACCTCTGCCAATCACCACCGTATAGATACTGGTTTTGCAAGAATCAAAACACTTGTCAACTTCTGTTTGGCAGAGTCCAAGACATTCTGATTCATCTTCATTGAAGGAAAATTAATCTAATACTGCAGTCAGATCGGTTGCCATTTTATGAGAGTTGATCAAAAGAATTACAATGTGTTTGAGAAGAAAGAGATGGAGTGATGATCAAAGTTTGGGAGATCAGGGACGGCGAAAGAAGAGAGACGTAGTTGAAGATGAAAATAAACCTAGCAGACTACGAGTAGGACTCAAGAGAGAGAGCAGAGTCCCTCACCGGGAGTTCTTCTTAGCTTTAAAAAAAAAAGGTTAGCAATAGATTTAAAATTTGTATTGTATTAGATTTTGAGGATAAATAGTATACACTATTTAATACACACCTTTATACTACTTTTATTAATATAAATCATATAGATTAAAAGATAAATTTTTAAACTTTAAAAGATAAATGGTAAGGAAAGTTATTATTAACAAAAGTATATTAGATAATGTACTAGATAATTTTGAGTAAAATCGTGATCTTTAATATTTTAAATAAGTTTCTTTTATTGTTTCTTTTATGGTATCAAATTATTATTATTATTATTATTAGTAGTAGTAGGAGGGATGTCACACTTTTTTGTAGAGCGTTAAAATTTGCGTAAATGTCTCGGAACAGTTTTGTTGCACCTTCCCTTCCCTAATAAGACTTGCTCATTTCATTTCATCACTTTTACATCTAACCTAAGTTTTGATCTCTCCCCATGCCTCATCAATAGTGACATACTGTTTCTTGTGAGGGATTTGAGATCTGAAAGAATTTGTTCAGGAATTTATAGTTTCAAGGCATCTATCCATTCATCATCATTACTGTTTCTTGTGAGGAATTTCTGATATATATATATATATATAAAAGATCATCTCTTTTGCATCTCTTTCTCTGTAAGAAAAACTTGAAGCTGTAAGGATTATTATATCAATGGCTGATAATAATAATACAACCTTAACCATTGTAATGTATCCATGGTTTGCTATGGGTCATCTCACTGCCTATCTTCATCTTTCCAACAAGATTGCCCAGAAAGGCCATACAATTTACTTTTTTATTCCAAAAAAAACACAATCCAAGTTAGAACAATTCAATCTTCATCCCAATCTCATCAAATTTAAACCCATCATCGTTCCAAAAATCGAAGGCCTCCCTCCTGATTCAGAAACCTCATCGGACGTTCCTTTTCCCCTGCATCCTCTTCTAAGGTTAGCTATGGATCTTACTCGACCCACAATTGCAGATTTTCTTCAAGAAATTAAACCCCATTTTGTTTTCTTTGATTTCTGTCATTGGATGCCTTCTGTAACGCGTCCGTGGGGTATTAAATCTATGCATTTGTTCGTTATTAGCCCTGCTACTGCTGCTTATGTCTTCCGAGAAGGGACGGTTAATGATGCTGATCTATTGAAGGCTCCAGCTGGGTTTCCTTCGTCAAGGATTAAGCTTCGAACTCATGAAGCTCGAGGACTTAATTTCGTCGCCAATTGCAAGGAATCTGATGGTAAGATGACGTTTATGCAACGTATAGTCACTTCCACTGTTGAATGTGATGCCATCGGCTTTAAAGCTTGTAAAGAAATGGAGGGAAGTTATTGCCAATTTCTTGAAAATAAGTTCAAGAAACCAGTTATTCTGGCGGGACCAGTGCTTCCAGAGTCACCAACTTCTTCTCTGGACGAAAAATGGAGAAACTGGCTGGATTTATTCAAAGCTAACACAGTGATTTTCTGTGCATTTGGAAGTGAATGCAAACTCCAAAAGGAACAATTTCAAGAACTTCTCTTAGGTTTAGAGCTTACAGGGTTTCCCTTTTTAGTAGCCCTTAAACCACCTGTAGGCGTTTTGGTCATTGAAGAAGCTTTACCAGAAGGTTTTGTAGAGAGAACTAAGGGAAGATGTGTAGTTGAAGGTGGTTGGGTTCAGCAACAGCTGATTTTAGGCCATCCTTCAGTGGGATGTTTTGTTACACATTGTGGTTCAGGGTCATTATCTGAGGCCTTAGTAAGTGAGTGCCAAATTGTGTTACTACCAAATATTGGTGACCAAGTTATTAATGCAAGATTGATGGGTGAAGAATTGAGAGTTGGAGTGGAAGTGGAGAAAGGAGATGAAGATGGGCTTTTTACTATGAATGGTGTTTGTGAAGCTATAAAAATGGTGATGGATGAAGGGAGTGAGATTGGAAAGGAAGTCAGAGCAAATCATACTAAATGGAGAGAGTTCTTGTTAAGTGATGGGGTTGAAAGTTGTTATATGGACGATTTTCTTCACCAGCTTCGAGGGCTATTGCATTAGGAAATGTTTCATTAGCCATAATTATCAATTTAGTTAACAAGCTTTCTGCGTTTCTTGTACTATTATATGAACACAACACGTGATAATTTACTTATTCTTTTTTTCTTTTGTTGTTTAATTTGTTATAAGATTGTGATTTTAGTTGGCTACTTTAATAAAAATTATAGTTATATTTCGATTTTAATAGCATTAATATGTGCTCAAATATCTTAATTTATTCGAATACTTCTTACTTCTTTTCAATTTGCATTTATAATTTTTGTTTTCAGTGAGATGACAATCTAATAGTTCAATGGTATTTTTTACTATATTAAATTTTCTGAGTTTGACTCACCTCTCTTTCTCACTATGTATTAAAAAAAAACACTTATTTTCAATGAGAAAGAACTTTTTCTTTTTCGGAAAAAAACCCAAAAAAGAACTTTTCCTTTAAAACTGGGCCGAGTACTGCCAACACTACTATCCCAATCATGTACTTTGTTCGGGTCTTTTTTATTTTGGGGCAATACTAACACAGCCATCCCAACAACTTGGGCTGAGTCTGAACATGCTTGAAGGCCCACTAGATTTGTTCTCCCATCTTTCTTTCTTTTCTTTCTTTTTTTTTGTTTCTAAATAAACTTTTTCTTCCTTTTTAAAGCCAGAAACTGAACTTAAAATAACAAATTTAAAAATACATGCTCGGATTCACATCGTCATTATTCAACTCACTAATAATTTAACTTTTACATATATTAAAAAAAATTTTATATTACCAAATAAAAGGTATGTTTAAATATCTAAAACTAAATTACATACTAAAAGAAATTCTCTCTTTTTCAGATATTCTGTAAACCAAAATCCACAAACAATCTGAAAATTAGGTCACCATTTAGCGTAGGATCTGTTTGGATTTATTTTTTACTTCAAATTTTCTTTTACATTTTTGGAGTAAAATAGTTTTTCTTTTTACATTGAGTTTTATGTTTTTCTTCACAAATATTTTAATTCTTATGAAATTAAAGACTAGAAGGAATTTTTTTTCAAATTAAAAATTCATCCAAATAAAGTGAAAATTCTTTAAAGGATAAAAAAGAAGGGGAAGTTGATTCCCCAACAAGGGGGAGCAGTAGCGTGATAAAAAAGCCGATTCGTTTTTTTTTTTTTTTTTTAAATAATAATAATATGAACATTCGAATTTTCTTTTCCTATCCGAGTTGAGTGCTGAGATTCCAATATTCCTCTCCCACACCCGGATTCCGCCCCGAGTCCATTCCAAATAGACACCAATACCATCCGACGCATTCTTTCCTCCTGACTTTTTACAACTATACTACTAGGGTTCGCTCCTTCCTTTCCTCCCCATAAAAATCTTTTGGTTCTTTAACCAGAACAGAAGATCTTCTTCCTCTTCTGCTTCTGAGGAACCAGCGAATTATTTGTTCTGCTCATTAGTTTTTTGATTTGGTTAAGAATGGGTAGAGGAAAGTTTAAGGGGAAGCCCACTGGTCGCCGCCAATTCTCCACTCCTGAGGAGATGTGTATGTTTCTACCTTCCTCCCTAAGCTATGTTATTCACTCGTTTGCATAATTATATGCTGTTTTCCTTACGTTCTTTGGTGTTGGAATTTCGTACAAGTTTTCCGTTTGTGTTTCGGGATCCGACTGATCAATTAGATCGGAATTGTTTGATGCCTTAAATGTTTGTTCAATTGTTTACTTGTTTTGTTTTAGGTTTGATAGAAGTTTTTCCTTTTTTACTTCTAAGTATTTTGTCTGAATTGTTGCTGGACTTTGGATGTGGCCATACTTGGAATGACATGAAAAACCATTTTTCAGTATTTACGGACGGTAATTAATGGGTTTGAACAACTTTTGAATTTGAGGGGAAATTGTTTGCATAAATTGTCATGTTAATGCTTCCTAATACTCTTCTTTTAGATTCTATTTTTAAATTATCCTGTGTATGCTCTTGGAATATTGAACTATTGATTTGTTCTTCATTATATTTATGTGACAATGCCTTAGATGTTATAGTATTTAGTTGTTGTTGTGGACTTGTGGTTGGCACGGAACTATTTGTTCTGATTTCTATGTCATACTCCAAAGATTGGAGGTAAGGAATCTTGTTTGCGGTCTCTGAATAAGATTCTATTTAGGAATAGATTCGCCGAGTTTAACCTCGCTTTTGAATATTACTTTTTAATATCGACATGTGGCTACTGGGTATACCATTCAAGATATGGTAATAATAAGCACTGGGGTATATGCGGGCTTTACTTCCTTGGGTTTGTTTCCTTATCAGGTATCCAACTGCAGCATATCATTCAGCACAGTCAAAATATTCAGATACTGTCTCCAATTCGCTTCCCCGAATGAAACTTTTAGTGGTTCAATAGTTTTACTGTTAGTGTCAGCCTGCAAAGAAAAGATTTGCAGGCATCAGTAGTCTTTTGGAAGAAGATTTAAAATGGTTTAGGATTCAGCACCATTTATTCTTTAAATGATTGACTCAGATGTTCAAAAGGGAAGATGGGACATATGATTCTGCTTGACTCAGGATCATGAATATCAGGATAACTATTAGAGGCTAATTGGTGTGATTACTGATACTCCTTGCGACATCGAAAAGAGACTTCTGGAGGGAAGGAGAGAGAGGAATGGGCTTCTATTGTGAATGGAGGAACTGAGGGTGGAGGAGCTGAGTTATACTTTTCCTGCTATATACACATCACTTTCCTTTATATGTAGTATTATTATTTTTATTGTCTTTGAAAAATGTATCTGATGACAAGTGAACCCTTATTACGACTGAAGTCTAAAACAAAGTAGGTTGAGTTTATTTGGTTTTCGCCTCAGTTAGTTCCTATCGCCATATCAAAAATTGTGGGATTTAATGAAATTGCTTGGTTGGCTAATTTAATTCTACTCTTTCTCAATATTGCAGTGGCTGGCTCATCATCTCGTCCTCGCACATTCAAGCAGGTACTGTAGTGTTGTTCCGGTAGCAGTTGTTTCATACTTATTTACTTTCAGTGTCAAATAATGGTTATTCTTGAAATTCTGCTATGCTCCTCCTTGGAGCTGATTTTATTTATTTATTTTTAAAAGAGTGATATAACTTTTATTTGCTTGAATTTAATTCATATTTGGAGAGCAAAGAAATCAAAACAGTATGTAAAAGTGATTAGGATAATGTGGTATGCTTGGATTTGCAAATAAGCCATTTTGCAAATAATTCATATTTGGAGAGCAAAGAAATCAAAACAGTACGTAAAAATGATGAAGCTTGCCCTGTACATGATTTCAAAGGTTTGAGTGCGTCAACTGTCTCATATCATAGCTTCCAGTTGTGTCATTTTTGCTCCTTTCTCTTTCTAAATAAATGCTTAAGGGCAACATGATTACTGGAATCTGTATCGTTAATGAATAATATTGTTATGCTCATTCTTTAGCTACACTTTCCCTATGCTGTTTTCTTTAATCTATTTAATTCTATCAGGAAGTAGCAGAAGTGGAAGAAGAGGAGAGGTCTGAAGAAGAGTCTGAAGAAGAATCTGAAGAAGAAACAGAGGTATATAGTGTCTGCTTTTTCAATGATATCCTATTATGGCAGATGATATACTGTTTTATGTAGTTTCTGCTTCTTTTTTATCTGGTTCATGGTATAAACATTTACTTTTGTTGTTTTTCGTGAAACAGAAGCGAAAAGGTACCCAGGGTCTTATTCAGATTGAGAATCCCAATTTGGTTAAACCAAAGAACTTGAAAGCTAAAGATGTTGATGTAAGGCATGCAAATTAGGCACCTGAGATTTCTGTTTTCTTTCATTATTTGCTGAGACATTTCTTTCTTCTGCAGATCGAGAAAACAAGTGAACTTTCAAGGCGTGAAAGGTATGTGAATGATTATCTTTTCATTCTTCATTTCTTCTCCCATTTGACTGGCTCGAGCAAGAGTAAAAAGCCTCTGTGCATTGACTTTTGATGTGTCAAAAAATGTAATTATCTAGTGTTCAAACAATTACTGTTTTTGAATTGACAAAACTGTAATAGCTGATTTTCTTAGAGTTTCATCATAATTTATCTCTGACATAGATTTTCTTGTTTGCAGAGAGGAGATAGAAAAACAGAAGGCCCATGAAAGGTATATGAGGCTTCAGGAACAAGGGAAAACAGAACAAGCGAGGAAAGATTTAGGTACTTTCTTTTTTGGGTGGAGGGTATTTTCATACTTTACCCTGAAACTCTTTTTACGGTACTTTGGCATGAGAGATACTGAAGTTTTACAGTTTTAGGATTTGCCCTGTTGGACATCCATATGTTGATGGTTTCCTAAGCATAATATTTACTTAATGTTGGTTGTGATAAAAGGAAACTTTTGCCTGTCAGTGATTTATTCTTGTTTTTCACTATTACTCTCTTGACCTTTTAATCTCACTGTTTACTCAAAATTTTCTTGCAGAACGCTTGGCCCTTATACGCCAACAAAGAGCAGAAGCAGCTAAGAAGCGAGAAGAGGAAAAAGCTGGTAATATCTTCTTACCTATTATTGGAATCACTTTAATCTTTATATGCTTTTGTTTAAATAAATAGTACTTTTAACTGCAGCAAAGGAGCAGAAGAAGGTGGAAGCCCGCAAATAGATATTTGATAGGGTGGTGCCAAACAAGTTATGGTCAAGGTTATTAAAAAACTTAATAGTACAAAAAAGAATTTATTAGTTGGTGTTGAATCAAGTAAGCAGCATACTCTTCTGCTGGAATTGTTATAACTATTGTTTCTAATTTTTAGTTAATGTTGGTGGCTACCAGAAAGTAGAAGAGTGAACTTTAATATTCTGTACACAATTTTTTATATTTTTCCTTACGCTTTAAACATTTCTATGAAGCTGATGCCGTCCAATGGTGGTAAAAGTTGGTTTAATTGTTTTGAAAGGTGTTGGTAATGTTGGTTTCCTTTTTTGTTGTTTTTCAAAAAAATTGGACTAATTTGAGAAATTTTAGGATCTATGCAGGCAAGTTTTCAATTCATTTTTTTAAATACTTTCTATCTCCCATTTTCTCTTATAACCAACGATTTAAAATTTACAAAATTTAATAAATTTAATTCACCTCTTCAAATTAAAACTCAATTCAAATATGAAGCTTGAGTTAGTTACCTCCCCCCCAAACCAATTTCTTTTTAATACTTACAATCTCGCATTTTCACTTTAAATTGGTCTTTGTAAGAGAACATGTGAGATTGAAAGTATTCAAAAAGAAAAAATGGTAAAACGACCCAACTAGACAAGCTTCCGCAATTTTGAGAATCCAACAGTTTAGGTGACAAGCTTAAATTTTGAGAATCCAACAGTTTAGGTTGGTTCGGACTTCGGATTACAAAATAATTATATGTACCCAAAAAAAAAAAAAAAAAATTACAAAATACTGAGCTAATTTTGCTTAATATTTTTTAGAAGAAGAAAAGAATAAGAAATCCATATTTGCTTCTACCTCAAAAATTAAAAAAAAATCCAAATGCTTCTTTTTTTTTTTTCGATTAATTCTTGTATTTTTAGTTAATTTCAATTGAGTACTTGACTTTTAATTTTGATAATCAAATATCAGCATTAGGGTTTCGTAAAAAACAAAAATAACAGTTGAACCCTAATTTAGATATTTGATTGTCAAATTAAAAGTTTTTCAACCGTGGAATCTTAATTTAGATACTTGATTGTCAAATTAAAATTTCAGATACTTAATTTACAATTAACTAAAAGTGTAGGGATGTTTTTAGAATTAACTGTTTTTCTTTGAATTGCAAATTCGAACCCTTTCTGAGAAGAGCAATGATAGGCAGGTCTATACCGAGGCGATTAATTCGCCACAATTAGGGCCAGATTGACAAAATCAACCAAAATTGAGTGATAAGATTACTGAATTGTCTTTTTTAGCAATTTTACACGCCGAATTTGAACCACTTTTGAATTTTAAGAAAAGTTAAGCGTACGACACCTCATTTTACAGAAGTGTGGCAGCTTTTAGATTGTAAATCACATCCAAATCGTCATCCGTTCACTCCAATGCATTAACTCACCCTCTTTCATCTCGTCACACCATTCATTATCTTCTCCTTAATTTTGTCTTAGTAAAGTTAGTTGGGAGTTCATTTATAACACTGAGCTAATGAGTTGGCTAGCATTAAGATTGGGCTTACTGCTCACCCAACGACCTAATCTTTGATTATTCTTCTTACATTTTTTATTCAGTTCTTGATATTTTTTTATGAGTTAGTAGTCGTAAACAATGACTGGAGGTTATGAAGTTGATGATTCGAAAATAAAAAATACAGAGGACACTATCGCATATAAAAAAACTAAAAGAACCTATATTACATAGTCTTGCAAGCGGCGACCACACCGTCTTCATGGATAGACCACATAAGTTAGATAAACAAGCAGGAAGTAGCCGTGGGGCATTGTGCTGTCTGTTTAACCCCAACTTCGGTTATATAACCCAGTTGCCACATCAACGGAGATGATGTTGCAGTACATATCATGTTTCCATCGACTTGCGTCAGAAAAATAGAAACAAAAGAAATACAGACATTGAGGGTGGAAGTACATGAAGTACACTCCGCATCGAATCAAGCATCACAAGGTGGCTGACACGGAATAACGCTCGTAGTAAATAGCATAGGGTTTTTTTTTATCTTCCTATAAGGTCAAGTAGATGTGCAACATAGTGCACAACGTCATAAAGTTGATATTTGTTTCATGACAAGACGACATAGCAAAGACGCACCAATATTGAAGTCACGTCGCTACCATTATGGTAAAAATTTGGTCTATGGCGGATGAACCCACTCAACTCTGTATACAACTATTTACTGAAGGGACCACGAGCTGTAAGAAAGGTTCAACCATAGTAAGAAAGGTTCAAAGACTAGGATGCTAAGCTTGAGAGATGACCAAAAGTATAAGCCTTCACTTTTTGAATGGGATGAAAGTCGGAGTAATTAGTATTACAACCAATTCTAACTGCTGCATTTACTACAATGATTGGGATGCAATGGCTTTCAAACTTTTGACACCTTTATATGACCTATTTCATAGTCGTGGTCGCCCTTTTACGAGTTGCTTATTGTAGAGCTCGTCTATTTAGCTATTTATATTAGTCAAGCTCGCCTTCATTCCATTTCATTCCATTCTATTTAGTATTCATAAGCAATTAAATTAGTGATTCAATGTCGCCTTCATTATATTCCATCTAGTATTCATAAACAAATGAATAGGTAATTAACTTCATCAATGGGATAGATGCATATTGAAATGATAAAACATAAGAGCTTTGCCTTAAAAATTTCATATTCACATAATATTTATACTAATATATTTCATGTTCATGAACAATCAACAATCGAGGTCGCCCTTTTACGAGTTTCTTATTATTCAGATCGTCTGTCTATTTCTATTAGTCAAACTCGCGCTCATTCTATTTCAATAAAGATTCATACAAAACTGAACAGTAAATTAATTTAATCAAATAGAACATATGTATTCTTAAATGATAAAACAGAAGAGCTTTGGCTCGAAATTTCATATTTATATAATATTCATAGCAATATATTATGAGCATCCAATGTTGAACAGTTATGAAAACTTGATCGTAGGTCTCCTTGATCATGGTTAGAGCAGAGGGCACCTTATGAATAATTATTGCATATTTTAGAAAAAAATTGTCTATTACATATTCTTATACTATTCATACACATATTATAATTAGAGGGCACAGACACTCAGAATCCCATGAAAGGTGCTAAGGTCTCGGGGATAACAATACGACCGCCGTTGTAAACTGATTAGTCCTTTTACTCCAGGTGCGAAT
This sequence comes from Catharanthus roseus, assembly GCA_028651295.1. NCBI lineage: Eukaryota > Viridiplantae > Streptophyta > Magnoliopsida > Gentianales > Apocynaceae > Catharanthus > Catharanthus roseus. Next base: position 7,308,732 of record JAPQWS010000104.1, on the reverse strand, counting down.
TATCTGCACGGTAGGTGTATCCAATGCTCTAACGGTAATGAAACTTCATTGTGGGTCCATCTTGATGCCTCCGAGAAGTTAAACCGGAAGAATTCTGGGCTCCCGGGCTAGAGCTTCATGCAGTAAATGGAGCGATATAAATTATGATTCCACACAGAAGAACCGCTCATAGTAAAGAGTGTAGAGGCCGTCAGCTTCAAACAATTTCAGATAAGTTTGCATAAGGGTAGAGAAGGTCATAAAGCTGGCCTTCTCTCGATGACAGTACCCAGTGGCAAGACCCAAATGCACCAGTATAAAAGTTACTTTAATACCATTATGGTTGCGATTTGGGTAATGGATGATCACTCCACCTAACTCTCTTCGCAACCGGTTAAGCATGGGAGCACGAGCACAATCTGAAAATTTATCCATATGAAAAAAATATTCAAATTAAGAAATGATGAGTTTGAAAAGGAGTAATTTAATGCAGCGTCGCTTCCATTAAAATCGATCATTTAATGCGGTAGTAAAAATGATGTGATAGGTTTCTTCCCTTTGAAGGTTTACCTTGTGTGCAAATCGAGCAAATCTTTTTCATTTTAATTGTTTGGCAAGCTTGCCCTCTTTCCTGTGCGACACAATGTAGCTCGAATTTTTAAGGTTGCTTGTTGATCAACCTTGCCAACCTAGATGATACATAAACATTTATTCATAATTATATGGCAAAGTCTCATGGACACATGCATGTGTATAATAATGTCTTGATTTGTCCCGTTTCAGTAGGCCTAAAAAAGGTTGCATTTTCAAACAATGTTCTTGTCTCAGAATTTTATAGCATGAAAAAGATGGATTAATTGGAACGTCTGTCCATTTAATTTGTGAAACACTGAAACAAAAAAATAGCTATGAAACTTACATTTGCTTTGTAATTGAGCTCGTCACCTTAAAAAATGTCTTTACATTAATAATAGCTTGAGCCGCCAAGAATTAACAATGTGAAGTGTTTTTCGGTGGTCATGCCTTCATCGGTTTTTATGAGTGAGTATTCTTAAACAATTACTGGATTTATATGGGTTATCAACTTCATGCTTGGAAAAATTGTATGAAGAGAATACAGAGGACTAATAAGTTTATATTATGATTAATAAAAATAAAGGGCAGTGTAGATTCTTACAAAGGAAAACACAAAAATTACATAACCTACCCGCTGGTGACCACCGCGTCATCATGGAAATAGGACCCGACCATGTTAGGATTCAATCTTGTAGCTACCATACATAGCATTCTCATCGGCTATACCCCAATTTTGGTAAGCTACAACACTTGCCTTATTATCGAGAATGATGTTAGTATACATGCCTAGTGTCCACCGCCTAGATGCTGGAAAGTAGAAGCAGAAGAAAGACAGTCATTGTGGGTAGAAAAGTTGGAAGTAGACGTCGTGTCGAGTACGACCACGATATATTACTGGGTATGTGATCCGAAAGTTCTGCTCGTGGTAAAGACGGTAGGGGCTATCAACTTAAATCAAGGCAAGATAAATGTAAAATATGGTGCAGAACATTATGAACTTGACATTTTTATTGCAACAATACCGGACGGTATAGCCAAATGATGACAGTTACATTACAATAATATCGACTTGGTTTATAGCTGATGCTCCTAGTCAACTCTCTGCACAACTATGTTAGCTAGGGTACAGAGCATCAGAAGGAGGTTCAGCCATAGTTAGTAAGAAATGTTCAAAGCTTCTTAAGAATGAATAAGGATGGAGAGTAATACCAACCGCTACATTTACTGTAGTAATTGTGATGCGATGGCAATAAAACTTCTGACAACCTATAGGTGGTTAGATACATGGTGATCTATTGTGTTCAGTGACACACATTAATCTAGCTTGTCCATTAGTTGACACGCGTTGATATAGATCCAATTTTCACTGTTTCAATTTAAATGGGTTATCAATTTTACAGTGACATTTCTGAAAGCTACTAGAGACCTCACCCCTTTTCTGAAATATGCACAGTGTTAACGTGTGTTAATCGAGCTCGCCTATTGACTAACCCATGTTAATCAAGCTCGCTAATTAGCAAGCACATGTTAATATAGCACGAGAACTCTCAAAAGATTAATGGAGTTGTAATGAGTGATAAGTATGAAAAGAAATACATATGACTGATATTAATATTAAAAATAGATGACACTTGAGTTTCTTACATATAAAAAATAGCATACTTTTGGCGATCACGATGTGAACCAAGTGTCCATCATGAAAGAGAGTGTTGACGAGTAGTCCCTAATTGCGATAAGCGTAAAGAGTGGCAGCATCATCGATGTAGAGGTTGCACAACAGGCTCTGTCTCCACCGCCTTGCTTCCATAAAGTAGAAGAGGAAGAAATGCAGACGGTGTGAGTTGAAGTACATGAAGTAGATCCACAGAAATAAGCTTGCCTGATCATTACCGGGTGGTCAACATTGTAGTATAGCTGGTTGTATACAGCGAAGGGCCTTCATATTCAAACAAGGTAAGGCAGATGCGGAACATAGTGCACAATGTCAGAAAGTTCATATTTATTTGGTGACATTATCGGTAAGCAAATCTAAGACGCACGACAATGGAATTCACATTACTAGCATTCTAATAATAGTTTAGGTAATGACAGATAATTTCACCTAACTCTATATGCAACCATCTGTGCAAAGGGGCACGAGCAGCATTAGGAAGTAGAGCCATAATAAAGAAATGTACCCAGATTTGATGAAAATGTTCATTTTTTTAAGGTGACCAAAATCTCTTTGTATAGGGATAAATATTCTGGGTAATTACTATCACAAACAATCCCAACACTGCATTTACTGCATTAATTGCTACACGCTTTCTTGCACACTGTTTATAAGCTCGACATTTTCCATTGCAAGTTTTCATAGCTCGCCGTTCGACTGTTGCCTTTAATAGTATTAATCAAGCTGTGAAATCTACGGTTACATTGTTATTGATCTTGTAAACTTACGAAATTCTTTAAACTTATAATGCTAACTCGCTAAGAGTCAACATGTTGAAGTTTGTGAATTAAGATACGACACTTCGATTATAACAATCCCCAATCCCTACTTTTACTAAAGTAAATGTGGCTCGATGGCTTTCTAATTTCTGACCCCAACCACTGCATTTACTGTAGTAAATATGATGCAATGGATTCCTAACTTCACACCTCTACATATAGTCTTTTTGACCTTATACAATTATAACTTCTACTCAATTATAAATTGCAAGTTGTGTTGGGTAAATTATAACTTCTGCAAATTGTCAATAGTAAACGTTTAATCAATAGTCCTACAGCTATGGCTTCCTCTTCATTATCCAGCACTGTCAAGGTTGTTCTCTAGAGCATTGACGGCAAAACATTCAAGGTAGATGAGGCAGTCGCCAAGCAATTTGTGACGATTGAACACTTCAACAAGGATAGGTTAACTAGTAGCGATTCTGTTGTCATCACTAATGTTTCTGGTGACATACTTGCGAAGATCATTGAGTACTGCAAGTTTGTGGTAACTAAACTACACTCTGGTAAGAATGACGTCAAACTCAAGGCCTTTGTTTCAGGGCTGGTTAATGACGATGAGGAAACCCTGTTTGGATTGTTAGTTGCTGCAGATTACCTTGACATAAAAGGACTTTTGTCCCTTGCTTGTAAAAAAGTTTTGGATTTGATTAAGCGTAAGGATTTGGTGAACATCTACAAGATTTTCAACATCACGCCAGAATTTTCACTAGAAAACGAGGAAAGGATGCGAATCGCTGATTCTTGGGCTTTCAACAAAGTAGTGCTTTTTGTTTGTTGATGTTGTTAGTTAGTTAGTTTGTTTGTTGATGTTGTTTCTTTGTTAGTGAAGACCCTTTGCTGTTTCTTATTCAAAGTAAACTTTTTTTTTTATGGAAAAAGAAAATTCTAAAAAAAAAAAAGATAACATTCACATGGTTACCAAAACAAAGATAAGATTCCCTACATATTTCAATTAAGAACTACATATTGCAGATCGTACGCGAAAAGCCACAAACACACAAAAGAGAATGTTAAAAAGCGAAAAGCCTATATGGTAAATGTTTGGCCTCTTATAATACGAATACAACGTAATCCTGGGGAGTAGTAAATAACCGAAGTCGTACACAGAGGTGTCCACTTCACCCCAGGAATGGTAAAACATTATGGTATGTTGATTCTAAGTTGGTATGTGAATGATAGACCAATCACGGTTCCATTCGAATACAGTGAAGTAAAAACAGAAGAAGCTCAGGCGCCGTGGATGGAAATATAGGGTGTAAATGGTGTGGTACATCTCTCCATCCGATATCGTTACCGGATGGTTGATACGGAAGAAAAGCTTGTAGTGAACAATGTTAGGGGTTTTCATCTTCAAAGAATGTGAGGTAGATACAAAACATTGTACATAACAAAGCCCAGTCTCACAATATTGGACGGCAAAGCGCATACTCACCATAATAAAGGTGACATTAACCAGTTAGACATGCAAGAACATCAAGGAGCTGTGACAAGAGCCAAGGCAAAACAACTAAAAAGTCACAAGGATCAAATTGAGCAAGAGAAGTTTCAAGGGTTAAATTTTGATGTCCAAGACTTTATGGGGCTTACATTTTGATTTTCAAGACTTTATGGGGCAATATCCTAAATTTTTGAATAAGTTAGAAATTGAAAATTCACCTTGGTAGATAGTTGGAAGCCCTTTTACCCAAGCTGAAAAATTGCCCCCCATTTTTGGCAATATGTTGACTCGTGCTCTAGAATAATCCAAATGCAATTAAAACACCTCTATTGTCTTATCAAGTGTATGTATAGGTTATATCTATCCCTTGGGCTGAAAATATAAGAGGAAAAAATTCCTATTTTCTCCCTCAAGTCTCTATAAATATGTAGTCTTCCATTTTGAAGAAGCCAATCAAGAAATTTTTCAAGACTAAGGTTCTTCTCTTAGTATTCTTAGTTCTTAGCTTAGTTTTTCTATCTTCTTCAAGGGTGAACTTCCTTGAAAGAAAAATCACTTTGAAGACTTCTTGAAAGTTCCAAGAGCTTCAAGGTTGATCATAAAAAAATTCCTTCATACTAGTTACTACACTCTTGTAGAAAACTAGTCTTGAGGTCTTCTTCTTGTTTCATTGAGGTGTAAGGTTCAAAATACCTAAGGTTTCTTGAACTTTGAAGAAAAGATTTTGTTTAAACCTTCTTGAGGTCTTCGATTTAATATATCCAAGGTTGCTAGAAGTTTAACATTTTCAAGTCCTTTCAAAGGCACTTTCTCTCTTCTACTTGTTACTCTTGTTTTATTTGTTCTCTCCCTCACTTCTTGGACAAAATTTTATGCTCTTGAAGATCATTCCACATCATTACTACTAATATGGTAATCTGGAACTTCACGAATAATTATGCCTATCTCGGTTTGCAACCATCTAAGAAATGGTTTGGTAATAGAGCCATAGGAAGAAAGTTTCAAATAATATTAAAAGGTCGAGTTTAGAAGATGTATAGAAGCCAAAGTAGCCGTCACTATTTTTATTTACATTCAAAGTATATAAGAATAGTAATATAATAAAACGATTAACGCTATTTTTACATGAAACGTTAATACATTAATATTAAAATTTTTACCGTTCCGAGTGGAGGTAGAAATGCATTAAGTAGAAAAACAAAATACACAAGTCTAGAAGTCCAAGCTTTAGTAAGCTCCTCTACACCCTTAACTATTCTAGTAGAAGAAAGCTGAGCAGGCTCAACACTATAATTAAGGACTATGTCTAATATGATTCCGAACATTTCCACGAAATATTTGCTAAAATTCCATCGAGGGTCTTAACCCCAGTCCTCTCTCTCTATCTTACTTTTAATTTGAACTTTTTTAACGCCACCATCATTGTGGTCATCACTGTCAATTATCATCAAAGACAGTGATATCGAAGTTGAATTGAAGTCTCCGTATGGTTTGAAAACAATGTAATCACCAACTTGCATCTGGTTCCTTTTTAGGAAAGTCTGTCAATTTTCAAAGAAAAAGAACCTATTGTCCCACTTCCATTGAAGATAATTTGACAATATAATACGGTTAGGAAAAAAACTCCATCTCGCTATTATGTATGAATTTGGAATCTCGTTGGAAAATCATTTAATATAAAAAATTAACTTAAGAACAAGAAGGAAGTTTAAGAAAACCAGAAACGATGTAGAAATCCTTATCTCGCTTACCATTATCCTCCAGGGTTCTAATTTTGATCCTCTTTAGCATACTATTGGCATCTTGTGAAATTACTTCTCTTCTAAATGTTAAAAATAAGAAGATATATACTTTGCTTCAAATTACACGCAAAGGTAAAATGCAACGGTTAAACGGTTAAAAGTGGAGCTGGATAAACACGCGTCGGTGTATTGGTGAACTTAATTAACACGTGTCAAGGAATTGGTGAGCGCAATTTACACGTGTACGTTATTTGATGAACATGATTGACACACATCAGTTAACCCCATTGCGTGTTAATTTACCTCACCATTTTACAGTTGCATGTTAAATCAACCACATCCCTCACATTGCACAAAATCAGTGGTCTTGTTACTCATATTCAAAAGTTTCCATCCCTCACATCACTTTTGGATATATTAACTTTTGCCAAGTTAATACGAACTCTATAAAATAAAATATATATGTAAGTGAAATTTTCATTCAAGAGAAAAATTGAAAACAAGAACACACTGACAATCATCCTCAAACCTTTTCTTTTCCCTTGGTATAATCATCAATCTTTCTCTTCGAACTTCGTCTACCAGCAATAGAAGATTAGGCATCAACATCTGTTGAAGGACTGTCGTTGTTACCGTCGTCATCCGAACTTGAATCATCATCTGTGCCGTCACTGTGCATGTATTGTCGCTCTCTGATTCTAATTTATCACTTTCCTCCATGCGGTTTGATCTATATACTCTCACATCGAATTCATGGCTTGCTCCAAATATTGGCGTAAACACACAAAAATCCCCCTTTTTTACCCTGTGATCTTCCATGAACGTCGACAATCCGAGAGTTAAAAAATAATTTCGATTAACCTCTAGCACATCCATAGTCCAAAAATGTACGAAGAAATCATGATCCAATAGCTGAACTTTATCTTGAAATTCATAACTTCTACCTCGGATAAACAGCTTCGTGATACGTTGAATAAACAAAATATTACATATCGTTATCGTTACCAGGAAATTAGTAAGCAAATGTATGTATAAAAAAAAAATGGAATACCACTAACACAAGATTTACAGAGTGTTCAATGAAATGGTAGAATGAAGCTTTGGGTTCTTTGCCACCAGAAATTCTCACGCAAATATTTCTTCTTTCAGAATTTTGTGGTCATTAAATAGGAGTTGCAGAAGGAGTTGAGTTGTATGCTTCCCAACTGCCATATTTACTGCAGTAATTGTGATGTGATGGCTTTCAAAATTGTTACACCTATATATGGCTATTTACCATCATTAACGAGCTCACCAATTCACTGACGCGTTCATTGAAAGACAACATGATGTTCATAACGAATCAAGAATTGACTGACTGTGTTCTATTAATCGAGCTCACCTTCATCCTATTCCATTTTGTATTCATAAACAGTTGAACACGTGAATATATACATATATATATCTATATATCACTTTGTGGTTGTTTATGCTGTTATTGAAGAATTAAGCGTGTTATGTTGCTGTGTTCTTTATTTATTTTTTATTTTTTTTACTGCAGCGAGTATAAATAATAATAAAAATAATAATAAATTGAGCTTGTGAATTTTGTTACTCTTTTCTCATTCTTTAGTACTTTAATGTTCACTAACTTTTCTCATTCTTGTGTCATGGACGATATCAAAGTAAACATTTTATTCATAGATTGGAAAAAAGCCAAAAACACAATGATAACATAAGTTTTTTAATGTTTAATTACAAAAATCCAACTGCGAAATTCATAGAATTAATACATAGACACTAAGTCTTAGAACAAATTCACAGAGATGATGCCCAAGTGATATGGTGATCTGACTAAACACTTTCCTCGACAGTAGGAATGCCGGATGTAGAGGAATCTTGCTCAACTGAGGTTCCTGATGAATTGAGTTCGTCTATGATAAATGCAACTAGTTTAGTGTTTAAAGAAGTTTCAGAATCCGCATTCTCAGCCTCAATTGATGCAGGTTTCTTCACTATATGCTCGTCCACAATGGTTGAAGGTTGCTCCCCTAGTGTTGGGAAGTTTTGCAATATGGGCTCTGAAGTTAAGGGGCTAGTTTGCTCGCCCCCAATTGTTGAATCTTGCTTTTCCACTAATGTCGTTTGATCGTTGTCCTCTACAGTTAGGATAGGAGTATTCTCGGCCACTGTGGGTGGAACTCGCTTTTTTACTGTTGTGGAAGCTTACTCAGTCACTATTGGCCCTCTTTGGGGACCATAGATTGGGAATTTTGCTCATCCACGACTGTAGAAGACCTGATGACATCTTATCTAAGGTTTCACATACTTGGTTTTTGAGCTGTTCCCACTCAACATGAATTACTACCGAAGTTTCTTTGGCAGTTTCTTTTTCACTCACTAAATTTGTCTTTGATTTACTCAAATCGTCGTAACTAATCTTGACCGAATTGGTCTTCGAAGCTAATATGGATCATTGTTCAGTAATCTGATGCATACGAGCTCTACTATGCTCGGCCGATGCTATGGAAAGTTTCAACTCTTTCTGAAGCCTCTCGATTTTATTTCTAATCTCCTTTGCCCGATGCTATTGTGTATGGACATTTTTCTCCTCTACTCGGTATTCTTCCTTGATGTCCTCGAAGGAACCTTTTAGTTCATCTAATGTTTTTGTTATGTCATTTATATTATGAAATTTCTCATTCGCCTCCGCTAGAGTTTCTTGAGATGAGCGATAAGTTAACAATATCCGTACATGTCTGGTTTTAATTTGTTTGCATATTTCCCGTTGCTCTAAAGACACGAATTTACTTGTTTACATAGCTGTAACTGCCATAATAAGCTTTTCATTTTCCGATTTAGTAGTTGGAAAATCTTCGACCCAAAGTATTTATTAAATGTATCCATATGTTCCTACAGTTCAGCATCATTTTATGATGTCTTGTCTGTTAGAACAATTCTCAAGTTCTCTATGTACTCGAAAGGACGAGCAACATCTATCAAGGTTGGACTCAAAGAGGATTTTGGAACGTCAATCTGGGAAAGGTACTGTAGTAGTTGGAGGAAATGCACCGTGGTGAGTTTCAACATTAGTTGGAGGATGTGTCTCTTTGCTTACGGGCGACAAGTTCTAGTGAGGATAAGAGGTCACCGATGGTCCAGTTTCTTGGGTTTCTTCTGCTTTTTGACGAAGACATCAGTAATACATCTTTAAAAGAAATAAGTAACTACAAACATTAAGGAAGGTAAATAATACCGAAACTAGCTGGTCAGAAGAAGAAACTTCCAGCCTTTGGCTTTTTTGGGTAGTGGTGAATCATTTTGAATTTGAAATATATCTTTACGAACGGTAGAAACATAGATAAATAGCTACACTGAGATAAATGAAATGTTAGGAAAATGTAAAGACAAGATTTATCACTAGAAATTTTCATAGGCTTCCTAGTGGTTCATTTTCTTGACCTTGGATTCAGGCTTGATGCTTCCAATTGTTCATGCTTATCAGCTGACTCCTCTTCCGCTTCTCCTTACTTCTCTCTCCCAAATTAGAGTAGTCTCTCAACCCTAGCTTTGGCCTCTATAGGAGAAAGTCTGAAGTACAGGGAGTAAATCCCTTCCCACTAGGTCACATACTCTTCTGTTGCGGATGGCGAGGGGGTGAATTTCATGAAGGTAACAGTTTTCAGCTTTTTATTAGTCCGCTTCACCTTTTCTCTCAACAGATCTTCTATAGATATCTTGACCTGAGATTTCAACTCGCTCGGCACGAGTTGGCCAGGGATATCCTGTGTAGTCCAAACTGTCGAGAAACACAATGTGATTTGTACGGTTTGCAGAAGGGCTTCTGAAAATGTACATTCGGCCAAGTCCCATTCAAGATCTCTCATGAAACTAGAAATTAGGCCCCAAATTGCTAGCCTTTGGGTAATTATACCTCGCGTCCTTTTCATCAATTAACCATGCAGGTTTGACTTTTTCCTTCGACCATACGGAGCCAGTAAATTTGGTGGTCGATGCATGTTATATAGACTAATGAAGACACGCAAGTGGCTATTATCAGGATTCTTGGGTACATAGTGAAGCCGAAAGCAAGGATGAAGGCCATCTTCACTTATTTTACTGTGGAATCCAGATAGCCTATGCCAAAATCACTCAGATACCATAGAGGTGTCGAGTTCACCCCATCTGAGATAGGCTAGCATAGTCACCACATTATCGGCGAACGAGCTGCAAGAGAGGTTGTGGTTCCACTGCAAGGCTTCTTTAAAGAAGAAGAGGAAGAATTCCAGATGACGTGGCTTGATGTTTATCAAGTATATTGAGCGGAAAGAAAAACGGTCGATCTTCCAGGGTTGGGGCACACATTTCTTCCATTTGTAGTGAAGATGGAAGGGGACTTCATCTTCATAAAATGTGAGGTTGATGCACAACATCGTGCAAAAGTTATAAAGTTAACTCTGTTTTCGAGAGAGTAACGGAAGGTGAAATCCAGACGCATGACAAAGGATGTCACGTTGGTAACTGGGTAATCTGGATCATGGCAGATAATCTTCCTTAATTGTATACACAACCAATTATGAAATGAGGCACGTGCAGCATAGGAAAGTGAGCCATAGTAAGAAAAGTTCAATTGCTTGTTGTTTATGTATGGAGTATTTTATACTTAACATCCAACTGTGAAATGGCGACCCAAATAATGTGTCTACAGAGGAACGAGCAAAAGCCAATATTTAAAAAATGCAAAGATTAAAAGACGAGCCAGATTTTCTTCGCGTCAGGCAACTTGGGAGCTCGATTGAACAGAACGGTAAAAAATTGAAATTTGAATATAATTGACAGACAAGTCAATTATAAATCTTTCACATCATAGTTCACTGAAGGAGGAAATTAGGGGCAAATTTAGGTTAGATAATTCCCAAAAATTCATCTTTACTTAGGAAATCAGTAAAACTTCTGTAATTGAAGAATTGGAGATCAAGATTCAAAGATCAAATTGTTGGACTCCGTAGGCAAAAAACAAAATAAAATAAAACTACGGAAATCCATTGATAGGATCTGCACATACTAGAAAAATCGATTGGATAGAAATTACCTCAATGTTTTGATTGTTCGTTATGGAGGCGCTGCTTTGTACGCTTCGCCATCTACTGGTATCCACGCGACGAACTCCTCTGCAAGCGATCGGGATGGTAGCCCCTTCTGTGTTCTGAAAATTGTTCAGAACTAATCCTGACTATCTGGTAATCGGTCGTATTTCGGAGAGAGGAGGCTAGATACTATATCGCCATTCTAGGGTTTAGGGTTTTGTTTTTCTTTAATCAGATAAAGGGACGGCCGCCAAGAAAAAGGTTAACATAACCTTTTATAGCTGTCAATATCAAAACCCTAACTGTCATCTAATGACAGTTTAATCTCGTCCGTCTATTCCTATAATCATCCAACGGTTGGATGAGTAATTAATTACTTACTAACCTACCAGAAAATACAATATGGAATCTGATTCCCCTTTTGTATATGTTCAACGAATCTGGACACAATCTAGATTCATTGAACGTGGACATTATGCTCACAAGATCGTCTATGCGTGTGACCCTGTAGGTTCACTTAACGTTGGCAGTGAATGAAAAATGTCCTAGACATTTATTCACAAAACATAAGCGGCCTCTAGCAAGATATTATGCTTACCCAAGTTAAGTAAATGTAATAATAACCTAGCATCAGATTTAATATTCAGTCCTTTTGTCACACGATATCCTAATTAAGTATAAGGCATGGATCAAGTGATCCTTATAAAACTTAATTAATCATTTACTTGATCACCAGGCAGACTGTTCCAACAAATAATATTAATTAATACCTTATTAATACTTATTTGAGCAAGGCCATGCATATTTTCCAGTCTTCCTTATCAAGGGGCCCATGGATATCTCTCTCTAAAAAGAGAGGGACAAATCCCTTTCACTATCTCCAATATTCAAGTCATGACGAGAAAATAAGCCAACCAATAGTCATAATGATCACCTAATTAAAAGTGATGTTTGACTATGTCAAAACATATTTTCTCCCCATGCAAGAAACATTAGAAACATTAGGTCAAAGGACACCAAATATAAAACTGAGAAGAAATACTTATAACTTAAACCCATGCAATATTTCTTCTTCACTTTGGGTCATGTCCAATACAATATTCTCATTATGTATTTATAAATTGATTTTATATCTCATATTCATGATCAGTAAAACTTGACCATCCATCAACTTCACACTAGTTTACAAGATGTAATAAACTAGGGACAAATAAGAATAGTATTTTATTAGTTATAAGGGTTTTACTATCAAGTCACATACTTGATGACCAAGAGCATAAAATACAATTCAAAAAATACATACTTCATAAATCATAAATGTGAGTCAATTGGTCTTAGGGCATATACTAACACAAACATCACAATTTCAGGCTTCAATTGGGCGACTCAAGAGACGAGCTCGGGAGACGTTCAAGACTGTGATTTTGGCTTAAATCTTCCTCCTAAGCTTTCTTTTTCTTTTTTCTTTTTTACTAAATTCAATGTTTAATTTTAGTTTTTTTACAATGATCAGTGAGTAGATTTTTATGTTTGGATGAGGGTTGAAGCTTGATACTTGTTCGCGATGTTCTTGGTTTAATTTGATGGATTTGATGTTTGTTTTTAATTGAGCTATTTTTCAATTGTGTTTGTTTGCAATTTAATTGTCGCGAGATTATATTTATCGCAAGAGTGTTCAGAATTGAAAAAGGAAAAATATTCTAGGGCAACCAATTAGGGGTTAATTGGGGCAATTGATTAGAGATATGATATTACACTTTTAGGTCCTTTAAATCACCTATAATTACTGCACTCATAATTGGTTAGGGAGAAAAGATATTTTCTTCTAAGGGTTAGTGAGTACGGTGACTTTCGCCTAGGGATAGGATTGCCCGATTTATTGTGAAGATCCAACTTGATTAATTCAACATCGTTTTTCCTTAGAATTTTCAAAATTGAATTAATAACAAAGATTAGGAGGATTCCACCATCCAAACTCTTGCTTTAATAGTTTTTAAACCCTTAATTTTATTGTTTGGCTTTCTTTAGTTGATAAACCATTTTCAGCTTTTTAGTTAATTCTTTTTCAACCCAACTTTTCTTTAGACTAAACATTAGAAAGGATGACTAGTACTTGAGCCTTTATCATTCCTCAATATTTGACGAGCAGGTGTAGCTCTTTTGCTACAGTGATAGGTTCACTTGCCTTTTTCTTTAGTTTAGTAGTTCACCCCTTTTTGATTTTAAAACTCACACATCAAGTTTTTGGTGCTGTTGCTAGGGAACGACAACTTAAGAAAAATTGTTTTATTTATTGCTTTAGTCATTTTTTTTGTTTTTGTTTTTCTTGTTTAAACTGGTCTTTGTCGTTGCATCATTCAGTTTTTTCGGTTTACATTTTTGAATTGTACTCTGTCTTCATGGAATTGATCATGTTTTCTTCTGTGCAGATCATGTGGTATTAGTTTATGCCCCAAAAGAAAAGGGTTGAATTAATACCGTTTGATCCGGAGCCAGAACGTACACTGTAGGGTGACTGCCGCGTCCTTCAGTTCAGAACGGCAGGCACTAGTGCAATAGTGACCGTCGAAGAGATGGAAGAAGAACCCACAGTCCCAATGATTGATAATCCTCTTTTCGTACCGCTTCCACCTCCACCAATGGCGGAGCATAAAATGGCGGACTATGCCTGGCCGTCCATCTCTGGAACAGAGTCGAGTATAGCAAGACTGAGGGTAGAGGTGAACAATTTCAAAATAATGCCAAATATTATACAAATGCTGCAAAATAACGTCCAGTTCGACGGATTCCATATGAGGATCCAAACGCTCATATCAGAAATTTCTTAGAGGTGTGCGACACCTTTAAGATAAATGGAGTTTCTGAAGACGCCATCGGGCTTTGTCTTTTCCCATTCTCTCTAAGGGGGAAAGAAAAGTCCTGGCTAAGTCATTGTCATTGGGGTCCAAAACATTATGGGATTCTTTGGTAGAAAAATTCCTAAAGAGGTATTTTTCTCCGGGATAGACAGTAAAGTTAAGGAACGAGATTCTGTCGTTTCAACAAATAGACAGAGAAAGCCTCTATGAGGCCTAGGAATGATTGAAAGAGCTTTTGAGGAAATGTCCCTACCATGGTCTAGATTCGGGGATCCAAATGCAGAGTTTCTATAATGGAGTGTCATTTAGGGTAAGATAACTTATAGACGCCTCAAGCTAAAGGGTCTACGGATCATAAAACACCCCAACAAGTATATGACCTCAAAGAGCAGATAGCAATGAACAGTTATACCTGGGGAGGTCAATGATCAAAGCTGAAGACAGCTGGAATACACAATGTGGATGCAATTTCTTCTATGGAAGCTGGATTAATGGCCGTGATAGAGCAGAAAATGGGGAATCTGACCACTAAATCAGCAAGTAAAAATAACCAAATAGTCATGTCCTGTGATTTCTGCAAGGGTGGGTATCCAATTTTTGAATTCCCGAGTATGGGAGGACCAATGGAACAAGTGGAATTTGTAAAGAGGGACCGACCTGGTAACAACACCTATTCAAACACATACAATCCAGGGTAGAGAAGCTATCCCAACTTCTCTTGGGCTGGCCAAGGAAAAATTACCATACTGTTGGAAAGGTCTAGTTGGATCTACTTCCTCTTTAGAATTATGCTCCTCTAGAAATCTTTCTATCCCACAGTCCAATACTAGCATAGCTATTCTGGAGCGAACTCGGGCTTGAATTGAAATTTGCACATAAGCTGAAGCTAGTCGAGTATTTTTTTCACTTTCCATTACTTGTGAAAGTCTCCCTTGAGCTTTGGACAGTTGGGTAAGCTGAACCCTGTACAGTAGAAATTTTAGCTATTGATCCAGTTGCCACCTCTTTACCATGTTTGGATGACACTGGTTAAAAGACCACAGCAGCCCCCGGGTTTTCAATATAGTGGTCCTCCTCTACCATTTCCATATGAAGTGCCCCCATAGAATCATCCTCCACCGGCAAAGGAAAATTTGAAAGAGTTGATGTAAAGTTTATGAGCATCACAGACAACCAAATGAATACAATAGAAGTAGCCCAAGGAAATCAAGAAGCTTCAATCAAAAACCTAGAAAGGCAGATTGTGCAGCTGGTTAAGATTATGTCTGAAAGAATTTCGGAAACTCTTCCAAGGAACACAAAAGTGAACCCAAGAGAGCATGTAAATGCTATCTCAGTTACAATTGATGAGGAGATTCCTACAGCTAAGAAAGAGATGATCGTACAAGAAGAGGACTGTAGTTGAAAGGAAGAACAGTCATTTGATATGTTGGAAATTAGAGGGGCAAAGCTTAAGAAAGGTGTAGAATCTAAAGAAGACGAAGGATAGAGGAAGCTGACAATTGCCTCTTACAAGCCAAAAGTTCCATTCCAAGAGGCACTTGTTTGGGATTGTAGCCAGGACAACATGAGGAAGTTTGTTAAAATATTTAAACAACTTAAAGTAAACTTATCTTTGTGTGATCTACTCTTTCAGGTACCTAAGTATGCTAAGTACTTGAAGGATATGCTGACTAAGAAGAGCAAGCTGCACGATGCATCAACACATGTTCTTGGAGAAGAGTGTTCAACCATCCTTATCAACAAGGAGAAACTACCACTGAAATTAGAAGACCTAAGGGGTTTTTCTTTCCCTTGCATAATCAGTAGCATAAAAGTTGATAAGGTGTTTAATAATCTGTAGTTTTTCTAGGTGCTAGTATAAATGTGATCTCTTATACTATGTGTCAAAAACAAGGAGAACTGAGACCCATTAAGATGTCCATAAATTTAGCAGATAAAAGTGTAAGACATCCTAGGAGAGTCATAGAAGATGTCCTAATCAAGTTTAAGGACCTTGTCTTGCCCGTTGATTTTTCCATCTTAGGTATGGAAGAGGAAGTAGACTTCCCCATCATTTTAGGTCACCCTTCCTGCGTACATCGAGGGTGTTAATTAACATGGAAAAGGGAAAGCTGATCCTAAGGGTAGGAGATAATGACATATATTTAAATTCCCTTTAAATTCACCTCCCCCTCCTCAAGGCAAGATATTCTTTATTACATTGACTATAAAACTAATGAAGTATCTTTGTCTATATAGGAACTTCCCCTAAGAAGCACAGAGCATCAAGGAATCCTAAGGAGAAATAGAAGCATCCTATCCCCAAGATAAAGGCTAGCTTAATGAAATGGGTGTTGGTACGATGCATTGAGAAAGAGAAGCTAAAGAAATACTCAAATTTTCGTGATCTGGAAGGCGCTCTTGGCATATAAAAAGGGGACTACTCTTTATACTCCTTGAATATTGTAATTGTAAAATTATAGTTTGAATTCTCGTTTTCCTATTTTGATTGTTTATTGTTTTTGTGATGCAATGTAGTTATGGAGAGAATGAATAATTTCCTTAATGCTTACATTGAGATTAATTGAGTCATAAGGATAAACGACTTGAAATGGGGTTCAAACAGAACCCTACCGCAGACAGTAGGATACCCTACCGCACGTGGTAGGGCCAGAGCAATAAAAATTCTTCTCGGTAAAAAGCTATCGCGAACGGTAGGTCTAACCTACTACGGACAGTAGGTCTAACCTACTGCCAGAGATATATTCATTGGTAATGTTCATCTCGACAAGGTAGAAGCCAACTGCAGACAGTAGGCCTCGACCTACCGTGTGCGGTAGGGTCGATTACAAGCTGTGGGTACCTAGAAATGGGTAGCCGATAGGGAGTCACTCAAGATTGTGATGGAAAAGTCATTCGATGAGTTGGTCATCGAACATTTTGAGCTTGAACGTCTTTTTGGGGAGTTGCATTGGGTCCTTCTTCGTATTTCTAGCGATTTCTACCCTGACCTTGTCCGTGATTCTACGCAAATATGCTCTATAAAATGAACAAGGATTTTCAAACCATCATTTCTACTATCAAAGGGGTCATAATAATCTTGACTAGGGAATGCCTTGATCTATTCTTGGGATTCAGGACGAAGGGAACTCAGTTACCGTGGACTCGAATAGAAAGACTATAGATGAGGACCTGGACTGGAGCTACGAGATGACTTGTAATCGCTTTGATATTTGGCTGCGTTCAATAGATCGTCACCATATTCTCCGTATGGGTGACTTCCCCACACTCCTCCCTCGTACCCTTACTTATTTCTTCAGGCACACTTTAGTTCAAAAGGGGGTAGAAAAAGTAATGTCTGCATCCTTGACCTCTATATGCTTCATAAAATTCACAATCAATCCCTTTTCTCCATCACCTCCATGATGATTCACACGATGCGTAACACTGACTGTGATAACACAAAAACACGTGTGTTTCGTTACTCTGTTATTTTATCTAGAGTATTTGCTTCTTTTAATTTCAATTTTGTAGGGGAACGACGATCATTAACAGGATTGTCACAGATCATAAAGTTCACCACTTTTAATAATTGCAGCTATTCCTAGGATGACAAGAATAAAATATGGCTCCCTCCAGCTTAGGAGGATCGGCTGGGGAACGTAACTATGCCAATTTTCGATCAATTATGAAAACCCCACAAACCGACATTGGGCCGTCCTCCTCGCAGCCCGATGATGAGGAGAGCAAGGACAATGAGTCCTATGACCTCTTAGCCGAGAATGCACCTTCCACATTCTCCATGGATGCATTCCAAACTAAGATGTGGACCACTTTTGAGCAGCTCCACATCACTCAAATATCCATGGGGCCCAGTTGACGGTGATAGTGGAGTCGACTCACTGGTATGCGAACGAGTTGGCACATTAGAGAGCATCCATTGATTGCCAAGAGGTGATGCTTGCCTAACTGTGCAGTAGATTCATACCCAACCAAGACAGTTGTGAAGGTGGCAACGCGGACTTTGGTCCGCAATAGGAAGTTTTTTCTCTTTTCTTTTCTTTCCTTTTGTTGCTTCTTTTCCTTTTATGTTCTCTTGTTTCTATCACATTTTGTATTTTTTATTGATTAGTTATTTTTGCCTTTATTTGCTTCTTTTCCTTGTTTTATTTTTTGTGTGGGGATGACTTCCCGATATGTTTACACGCTTTATACCTGCAGGATTGCTTCCTATGTATGTGTTTGTTGTTTTTTCTGTTAATCTAGCCTCAACATTGAGGATAATGTAATTTTAAGTGTGGTGGGGAGGGGGAGTTTATGTTTTTTTATCCTTTTTCATTCTTATTTATTTAATTTTTGGTTTCTTATTTGAAAAAAAAAAAAATCAGAAACTTAAAAATTCAAAAATTATTTCCTTCATTTCTTTACATACTTAGAAAATCAAATTCCAAAAAGATTTTTGTTTTTGCCATTTTTAGTAGAAGACATAACTGCAAAACCCCTTCGGTTTGTTGAAAAGGCGAATTACTTAATCACTTTAAAAACTACAATTACTAATTCTCTTACATGATCAATGGTTTTCATGCACTTGTAAATGTCTATTAGTAATAGAAGCCTAGGAATCTTATGGAATTAGCATGATGAGAATTATTTTTTGGGTATTTTCCTGCATTTTTATGTTTTCTATACTTAGAAGCAAAGAGTTCTAGTCTAGGGTGTTCTCCGGAAATGATGGTCTTAGGCCTTCTTTGTACCATTTGTACCTTTCTTGCCAAATCCTTACATGAAATCAATCCCTAGTTCCTTTTCATGCCTTCATGCCAAGGGTTCCAATCCCTTCTTTTCTTTGTTCTTTAAAACTCACATTATATAAAACCTCAATTCGTGGAGGTAATAGTTAGAATATTTTTTTAGCCGTTTTGAGCGAGGGAAACAGATAAGTGTGGGGGTAGAGGAGTGAAGAAAGAACACCTTTTCTTTGAAAAAGGTATTATGAAAGGTATGGTATATATAGCTGTTGAAAAGAGAGAAAAAAAAAAAGAAATTGATGCTTGGAAAAAAATGAAAAAATTGCAAAAAATGAAGAAAAAATATGTGTTTATTTTATCAATATAGTTAATTCTTGAAAAATATCAAGTATTTCTCTCTTATACTTGGGTATTCATGAGAATCTCAAGAAGTATGCTGTTCAGTGGGGTGTGAATCAATGGAACGAAGTAGGATGTTCAAGGATGAGTGAGAAGGGTGAAAAGAGGCTAGAAAATTGTGCTATAAGTTTGTTATCTTTCATTTCGGTTGCGTTAGCTCTGTTCGATTGTTTTTGTTCTCCTTTTACCTTCATTTGTTACACTATACATGTCCCAAGCCTAACACTATAAGTCAAAAGTCCTACTTAATCTGGGAACAACCTAGAATAGGACTCAGAGTGGATAAGTAATAGAGAAACATGACTTTGATATGCATCATCCTTTAAAGTATTTCATTGTGCTACTTATTTGACATTCTTTATCTTCTGTGAAAAGCGGCATGAGCAATCCATACACACAGATTGTTGATCTATAACGTCCATTAGTAACTTGTGGTGGAATTGGTGATTCTTGTTGTTTGTGTATATTTTATTTACCTTTGGAGTTGTGTAGTAAAAGTATTCTGTTGAAGTGGCTTTGTCCTTAGTTTTTCTTAGTTATCTTCATTTTTTTTTTGTTTTATTTCGTTTATGTGATTATATCTACTACCTTGTTTGTTTAGCTCGGCTTTTCTCATTTTCCGTGTATCGTCTTTCTTAGATAAAAGTTTTAAACTCCTCGTTTTGTCTGTTTAGTTTATGTTGCTTGAGGACAAGCAACGTATGAGTGTGGGGGTAGTTGATATGTGCTTATTTGTCTATATTTTTATATGTTATTTTCATCATTTTAAGATGCTTTTAAAATGTAAAAATTCATATTTTAGACTAATACCCGTTATTCTTGTCTTAGGTGTCTTCCAAAAGTGAAAACAGTGAAAGGAAACAAAAACAGGAAAAAACGGAGTTAAAATGACGAAAACGATGCCAACAGTATCAGCAAAGCATAGCTACCGCCTAAGGTGGCCCAACCTACCACCGACGGTAGGTCCTAGAACCACAAGCAGAGCACGGACAAAACCCTACTGGTGTGGGTAGGCTACCCCAACCGTTGACGTTAGGTTCGGATGCCAATGATGGATTTGTGGACATAACCCTATCATGGACGGTAGGGCTCGACCTACCATGCACGGTAAGTCCCGACTGTAGCAGTTATAATCCAATTTTAACTCTGTTTTGATGTAGTTTTTCCTCTATGAACAGGTAATTCCGCCATTAGGGCTGAATGAGGCAATTAAGGGCAAATTTAGGTTAGATAATTCCCTAAAATTCATCTTACTTAGTTAGAAAATCAGTAAAACTTTTGTACTTGAAGAATCGCAGATCAATATTCGAAGATCAAACATCACAATTTCGGGCTTCAATTGGGCAACTGGAGAGACGAGCTCGGGAGACGTTCAAGATTGCAATTTTGGCTTAATTCTTCCTCCTAAGCTTTCTTTTCCTTTGTTTTTACTGAATTCAATGTTTAATTTCAGTTTTTATACAATGATTAGTGAGTAGATTTTTATGTTTGGATGAGGGTTGAACCTTGATACTTGTTTATGATGTTTTTGGTTTAATTTGATGGATTTGATGTTTGTTTTTAATTGAGTAGTCTTCCAATTGTGCTTGTTTGCAATTTAATTGTTGTGAGATTAGATTTATCATAAGAGTGTTCAGAATTGAAAAAGGAAGAACACTCTAGGGCAACCAATTAGGGTTAATTGGGGCAATTGATTAGAGATATGATAGTGCACCTTTAGGTTCTTTAAATCACCTATAATTACTTCACTCATAATTGGTTAGGGAGAAAAGAGATTTTCCTCTGAGAGTTAGTGAGTAGGGTGGCTTTCACCTAGAGATAGAGATTGTCCGATTTGTTGTGATGACCTAACTTGATTAATTCAACATCATTTTCTTTAGAATTTTCCAATTGAATTAGTAAGGATTAGGGGGATTCCACCATCCAAACTCTTGCTTTAATAGTTTTTAAAACCTTAATTTTATTGCTTTGCTTTCTTTTGTTTATAAACCATTTTCAGCTTTTTAGTTAATTCTTTTCCAACCCAACTTTTCTTTAGACTTACATTAGAAAGGACGATTAGTACTTGAGCCTTTATTGTTCCTCGAGATTCGACATTCAGGTGTAGCTCTTTATTACAGTGATAGGTCCACTTGCATGTTGCTTTAGTTTAGTAGTTCATCCCTTTTTTATTTTAAAACTCACACATCAAACCGCTACATTTACAGTAATTGTGATGCGATGGCTTTCAAACATCTGACACGTATATATTGCAGTTTACCTTGTTAACATCATTAACGAGCTTGCCGATTGACGGATACTAGATCGATCAATGAAAAGTAAAGTTCACGTTATACTGGAGCCCAAGTTGTTATACAACTCGTCAATTGACATGTGACATTACATCGAACTTCTTATTCAAATCATGTATTCTTTTTCAAAATTGTCCAATCAAAGAAAATTCCAAAGTAAACCTTGTATTCATAGATTTAACACAAACAAAACCTAATACCAACATCCCCACCTTCGTTTAATATGTAATTGGTTTTTTTGGAGTATTGTGGTCTTTACAGTCATCATCCTAAATTCAATTGCCGTCCGTGTTGTCACTGTTCGATATGTTGTCGCTCTATGATTCTGATTATCCATTCTCTCCATGCAATTTGATTTGTATACTCTGACTTCGAATTCAGAAGGTGCTTCATACATAGGCGTTAATGTTAAGAAATCTCCCTTTTTTACATCGTGATCCTCCATGAATGTTATAAAAACCTGTCACACAGCTTGAGTACAGCCACACAGGTTGCTCATGAGACAGCACAAAGCTCCAAGTTTGAAGCGACACTAGTATTGACATTGTTTTAGGAAACTTGGTAGATCTCAAAGTATACGTGATAGTGAGCTAAATATTGAAGTCCAGTTAAGAAGATTTGAAAGAATAAGAAAAGGTCAAAATCCTAAGTAAAAAAAGATTGTGAGGGAATTAAAACACTAGTCTTTTTGGAAACAAGTCCTTGGTAAAAGTTCTAATTGGAAAGGATTGGTAATTCAAGATCTATTGTTCAGCCTCAACATCTATAAATAGCATAACATAATTAAAGATTGAGGTCAGCCGTTCTGCAATTCTTCGAAGACATTTTGCAAAACAGAAGACGACGGTTCACGATGGTTAAGTTTGTGCAGTTACAAGTTTCAAACACTGTGATTCTCATTGATGCTTGTGTTCATCCTTCATAATTCAATGGAGTTCTTGTTTTGAAGACTACAGCTTCTAGGGGTAGAAGTTATGCTACAGTTCAATGGAGTTGAAGACTTGAAGGGATTCAAGATCGAGTAGCTTGTTTTAAAAGGGAGCCTTGAAGAGTTGAAGGAATTCAACTGTGCAGTGTGCAAATGGAGTTCGCACTGATTCCACTAGGAAAACACTAGATGTGTGAAAGAGCTAGGTATTTTCTTGTACTATGTGGACAACTATTAAGGGATTGCTTTTTGGGCGTGGCCTTGCAGACGTAGGCTTGGCCGAAATGCGTTACCAACTACTGTGTCTTGTGTGTTTGTGTTGTTTATTACTTGTCATACTGTGTATCACACTACTCCTCACACAGCAAAATCAGTCACACTACAGAAGTGACTAAGTACTATCTTACAAATGGTATCAGAGCTTAGGCATCGTTTATTGTGCTAGTTATTCAGCTGGTGAAGATCATGGGAAGTTAGTATTCGGGTCATCATGACAACCAAGGAACGCGAATTAGTTACCAAGCCTCCTCTGCTCAAAGGCACAAATTATGCCTACTGGAAGATAAAAACACGAATTTTCTTTCAATCCTTGGATGAAACTGCATGGGATGCTGTTGAGACTGAATGGAAATCTCGTACGAAGACTGAGGAAGATGACACAACTAAATTGAATAAGGAAGTTGTGAAGCCCATACTCGAATGGACCGATGCTGAGCGAAAATCTGCTCAAGCTAATGCGAAGACATTAAACACCATCTTTCTCGGTATGGATGAGGAACAATTCAAGTTGATTTTAATTTGCACATCTGCGAAGAAGGCTTGGGAAACTTAAGAAATCATTCATGAAGGTACAAATGCTGTGAGGATTGCCAAACTATAGATACTGACTACTCAGTTTGAAGAATTAAGGATGCAAGAGGATGAAATAATTGGTGAATTTAGTGGCAAACTCAAAGACATGCAAATAAGACATATAAATTGGGAGAAGAATTCTCGGAAGAGAAACTAATGTGAAAGATACTAAGATCCTTACCTACATGATTTTGTCCCAAGATTGCAGCAAGAAGCAAAGGATGTGACAAAACTTCCTTTGAATGATCTTTTAGGATTCTTGAGGACATATGAGAAAAATCTTGATGTTGAATCCAAAGGTAAGGTTATTACACTGACTGTTGCACATAACTTATCCAATGCCACACCTTATTTTGAAGAAGAGGTTATGATGTTCACTTGAGATTTTGGGGAGTTTTTTCGTAGAATCGGAAAAATATCCAAATCTCAAGGGAGGTTCAAGACTGGCAACAGGGATAGAAAAGGCCCTAATAAGTTTAAGTTTGAAGAAAGCACAATGAAAAGAAAGTTTAACAATGGTAAAAAGGAAAAGGCATAGAGCGTAGAGAATGTGAGGGATATGGCCACATCCAGGCAAAAGGAATAGATCCATAAATACTACTCTCAGTGATGATGATAAGAAAATTGATTCTGAAGATGATGAAGAGGATATTGATTCTAATGAGACATTGGCATTTAATGTGATAATAAATTTGGAAGATACATCT
This sequence comes from Catharanthus roseus, assembly GCA_028651295.1. Classification (NCBI taxonomy): domain Eukaryota; kingdom Viridiplantae; phylum Streptophyta; class Magnoliopsida; order Gentianales; family Apocynaceae; genus Catharanthus; species Catharanthus roseus. Next base: position 7,284,673 of record JAPQWS010000104.1, on the reverse strand, counting down.
ATGCATAATGATCACAAAGATGATATTGATGATGATTACATCTACAGTGATGAAGAAGTATCCTATGAGGAACTATAAGATAAGTATAGCCTTCTCTACACCAAGTGGGTTGAACTTGCGAAGTTACATCAAGATCTAAGGGACAGCCGAAAGAAGATTTAAGAACAAAAAGATGCTCTTAAAGAAAGAAATTATGAGCCAATGGCTCAGGTCAAGGATACAACTGAGAGAGTAAATGTGGCTGAAAGTAAAATAGCAAGATTGAACACTGGAAACGCTTAACTTGATTTAGTAATCTCTATGGGAAGACCAGCTGGAATGAAATTAGGACTTGTATACACTGGTACGCATGTCACACGACATGAAAGCAGTTTCATAACGTTTGACAAGTTGGGAGAAGTGTTTGTCAAAGACAGCTTGAGCCAAGCCGAGAAGAAAAACTTGATTAAGAAACACAAAACTAGAAAGCCTCCACTTATGTGTGACTACTGCAAAATGATCGGGCATGTGTGGCGTCAATGCTAAAGGAGAATTAGATATCTGAAGCAAGAAAAGATGCCATGACCAAAGGAGAAGTCAAGATGCGATGGATTTGGATCAGAAAGAAAAAGTTGATATGTAATGTAGCTCATCTATCTCTGTCAGTAAGTTTTAGGGGTATATGGTATCTTGACAATGGATCCTCAAGCCATATGACGGGAAACAAAGAATATCTTGCAGACTATACAACGTGTCACAAAGGCAGTGTGATATTCGGTGATGTCGTGAAAGATAGAGTAGTCGGTGTGGGCTCACTAAATGTAGTTGGAATGCACAATTCATCTAATGCGCTTCACATTGAAGGATGAAAACAAATCTGATAAGTATAAGTCAGCTCTGTGATGATAATGATTTATTGGTGTACTTTGACAAGAAACAATTGTATATGCTGACAACCAATGACAAGTGCATAATCATAGGATCAAGAACAGCTGACAATTGCCACTAGATGAATGCTATGAAAGAATCTGTATGTCTGACTAGAAAAATTAGAGAAGTTGAACTGTGGAATAAATGACTAAGGCATGTGAACTATAAGCACTTATTCAAACTTGGAAGCAAACAAATTATCAAAGGAATCCCTCAATTTAAAAAGGAGTATAAGTTACAGTGTAAAGATTGCCCGATCGGTAAACCAGTTAGAGCCAAGCACATCTAAGTCGGAGATATCACCAGAACACATATCTTGGATCTAATGCACATTGATCTATTTAGACCCACACAGATAGAAAGTACTGGTGGAAAAAGATATGCTTTGGTATGTGTCGATGATTTCTCAAGATACACATGGATAGACTTTCTCAGAAATAAGTCAGATTCATTTCATGCATTTAGAAAGATATGTCTAAGTATTCAGACAAAGAAGAATACAACTTTGAAAAGGCTAATGAGTGATCAGGGCAAGAAGTTTAATAATAACCAGTTTTCAGAGTTCTGTGAGTCATATGGCATCAAACATGAGTTCTCACCACCTAAGACACCACAAAAAAATGGTGTGGTTGAGAGAAAGAATAGAACAATTCAAGATATGATTCATGTGATACTGAATTCCAAGGGACTGTCACACAGTTAGTGGCCAGAAGCAGCCAACACAGTAGTTCGCATCATTAATAGAGTATTTTTAAGGCCCTTAATGAACAAGACAGCTTATGAAATTTGGAAGGGAAGGAAACCTAAGCTAAGTTACCCGCATGTGTTTGGAAGTAAATCCTATATCCTGAAAGATCGAGAATACTTAAGAAAAGTCGATGCTAGAAGTGATGAGGGAGTATTTCTGGGATACTCCACACATAGTCATGCAAACCGTGTGTTTAACAAATGCATATGAGTAATCATAGAATGAGTATATGTGACTATTAAGGATATTGATACCAGGAGACCAAGTGTTATGATTGGGCTGTTGACGATGAAGACAACAAACCTGAAGTGACAACGACTTGAGAAGATCAATGCAATGTTGAAGATTCTTCAAACCTGCCAGTCGATAGGAGTGTGACTCATACTTAGGATAATAAGAAAGTAAGAAGAAAAAACATAAGACTTCTGAAGGATCACCCTACTGATATTGGTGACATCACAGAAGATCGAAGAACCAAAAGTAAGAAAGGAGTAGACTATAATCAGATTGGCTATGATGATCAATATCACATGCTCATTTCAACCTAAGAATGGCAAAGAGACTCTCACTGATGAATACTAGATTGAAGAAATGCAAAAAGAGTTGCAACAGTTTGAGAGAAATGATGTATAGGAACTGGTCATAAGACTAGAAGGTGTGAATGTAATTAGCACCAAGTGGATATTTAGAAATAAAACTTATGAGGAAGGTAACATCACATGCAATAAGGCAAGATTGGTCACACAAAGGTACACTCAAGTAGAGGGATTGGACTTTGATTAAACATTCGCCCTAGTCACACGACTTGAATCTGTAAGACTGTTGGTCTCCTTTGCGTGTGCCAAGAACTTCACACTTCAGTAGATGGATGTTAAAAGTGTCTTCCTGAACAGAATATTACAAGAAGCATTTGTTGAACAACCAAAAGGATTTGTGAATCCAAAATATCCAGATCCTTTTTACTGTTTGGAAAAGGCTCTTTATGGGTTAAAGCATGCTCCAAGAGCATGGTATGTAAGACTCACAAATTATTTGATCAACAAATGATACATTAGACGGAGTATGGATAAAACTATGTTCATCAAAAGAAGTGCACAACATGTTTTCATTGCGCAAATATATGTTGATGACATAGTATTCAGATCCACATCAAAAAAGCTAACTGAGGAGTTTATCACATCCATGAAACTGAATTTGAGATTAGTATGGTGGGTGAACTAATATTCTTTCTTGGATTGCAAGTCAGACAAGTGAAGGAAGGTACATTCATCTCTCAAGCAAAATATGCAAAAAATTTAGTGAAGAAGTTTGGTTTGGAGAATGGAAAGACAGTAAGAATAACCATGAGTACCACACTTAAGATCAATAAGGATGAGATGGGAACCAGTATGGATCAGCATGTGTATCGAAGCATGATCAGTGGATTACTCTACTTAATAGCCAATAGACCTAATATATCATATAGTGTCGGAATGTGTCCAAGATATCAATAGATCCTAGGTAGTCACACAAGAAAGCAGTAAAACGCATCCTAAGATATGTGCATGGCACTGCTGACTATGGATTATTCTACAGTAAAAATACCACCACTCATCTTGTTGGCTATAGTGATGCAGATTAGGCTGGAAACTATAACGATAGAAAAAACATATTTGGAGGGTGCTTCTATATTGGAAACAATCTGGTCTCTTTGTATAGTAAGATACAAAATTGCATCCCACTATCCACTACATAAGTTGAGTACATCATTGCGGGGAGCTGTTGTACACAACTACTCTGGATAAAACAGATGCTAAGTGACTTCAGGATTACACAGAAGGAGCTGATCATGTATTGCGATAATACTAAAGTAATCAATATCGCCAAAAATCCTGTGCAACATAGCAAGACCAAGCACATTGACATAAGACATCACTTTATCCGAGGATTGGTCGAGCAACAGAATGTGAGCTTGGAGTACGTGAACACACAGAAAAAATAATTGGTTGATATCCTCACAAAGTCTCTAGATGCTATGAGATTCAAAGAACTCAAACAAACCTCCTTTGGGGATCTGTATGATAAACTAGTATATGAGATGTCTATCTAACAATGCTCTTATTGCACATCCACATAGATGTTAGACAGGTACGAGCAGTGTGATAACTAATTGAACACTCTTGTCTCACACTCAGAACAACCCTTGTTATACCACCTATATCAGCTAGCAACACACAATTTTGTTCACATATAAAAGACCTTGGAAGCAGAATCTTTTATTAAGTCTCACGCGGAACGATGAGGGATCTTCTCTTTCATCATATCAACTCAACAGACCTTCCTAAGTCTTTCAAACCAGACCTGTTTTGACTCCATCCTCAACGATTCTCTCTCCACATTCCTTAGGCTTTTCTTCCAAGCTTTTCTTCTCCGAGACATATTCACCATCTCTGCATATTCTAGCAACAACGATGGCAAGTGAATAACCGATTATGCCCAAGAGGTCCCTAGCTCTTGGACACGAAGATCGTAGTCTCTCTCCCCTGGAAAGGACTAAATACTTCTCTCCGGGGTCATCAAGCATAGCGACATCATCTGCTACACCAGCCACTCTGGTAATCAGGCCGGTAAGCTCTCTACTCTTAGACATTATTTATGTTGGAATCCGTAGGAAAAAACAAAGTAAAATAAAACTACGGAAATCCACCAACAGGATCAGCACATACTAGAAAAATTGATTGGATAGAAATTACCTCAATGTTTTGATTGTTCGTTGTGGAGGCGCTGCTTTGTACGCTTCGCCCTCTACGGGTATCCATGCGACGGACTTCTCTGCAAGCGATCGGGATGCGAGCCCCTTCTATGTTCTGAAAACTGTTCAGAACTGATCCTGACTATCTGATAATCAGTCGTATTTCGGAAAGAGGAGGCTAGATACTATATTGCCGTTCTAGGGTTTAGGATTTTATTTTTCTTTAATCAGATAAAGGGACGGCCGCCAAGAAAAAGGTTAACATAACCTTTTATAGCTGTCAATATCAAAACCCTAACTGTCATCTAATGACAGTTTAATCTCGTCCGTCTATTCCTATAATCATCCAACGGTTGGATGAGTAATATTAAGTAATTAATTTCATTTATTCGATTAAATAAAACTAATTACATAACTAACCTACCAGAAAATACAATATGGAATCTTTTGTAATCTGATTCCCCTTTTGTATACGTTCAACGAATCTGGACACAATCTAGATTCATTGAACGTGGACATTATGCTCACAAGATCGTCTATGCGTGTGACCCTGTAGGTTCACTTAACGTTGGCAGTGAATGAAAAAATGTCCTAGACATTTATTTACAAAACATAAGCGGCCTCTAGCAAGACATTATGCTTACCCAAGTTAAGTAAATGTAAAAATAACCTAGCATCTGATTTAATATTTAGTCCTTTTATCACACGATATACTAATTAAGTATAAGGCATGGATCAAGTCATCCTTATAAAACTTAATTAACCATTTACTTGATCACTAGGCAGACTGTTCCAACAAATAATATTAATAACACCTTATTAATACTTATTTGAGCATGGCCATGCATATTTTCTAGTCTTCCTTATCAAGGGGCCCATGGATATCTCTCTCTAAAAAGAGAGGGACAAATCCCTTTCACTATCTCCAATATTCAAGTCATGACGAGAAAATAAACCAACCAATAATCATAATGATCACCTAATTAAAAGTGATGTTTGACTATGTCAAAATATATTTTTCTCCCCATGCAAGAAACATTAGGTCGAAGGACACCAAATATAAAACTAAGAAGAAATACTTATAACTTAAACCCATGCAATATTTCTTCTTCACTTTGGGTCATGTCCAATACAATATTCTCTATATGTATTTATGAATTGATTTTATATCTCATATTCATGATCAGTAAAACTTGACCATCAATCAACTTCACACTAGTTTACAAGATGTAATAAACTAGGGACAAATAAGAATAGTATTTTATTAGCTATAAGGGTTTTACTATCAAGTCACATACTTGATGACCAAGAGCATAAAATACAATTCAAAAATATATGCTTCATAAATCATAAATGTGAGTCAATTGGTCTTAGGGCATATACTAACAATTTAGGTTCTCCAGATGAATTTTTACTCATATGTAGGCTGAGACTATCAGGCCTCAAATCTCATTCATGGTAAATCCTCTGTTATTGCCTGTTCTGGCTATTTCTTAATTTCATTTGATGATACATGCACATGTGTGTAGAAATTTTTTTAAAAATACCTTGTCTCTATTGTTAAATATTTGGGTACTGAGGTTTTGTCTGTTGATGCACACCTGGTGCACCATTTTATTGATAAACTGTCTCCTATTACTATACTTCCACTTTTACTTGTTGAGAGTTCGATAAATCGATCCATGGAAGATATTTATGAAAGAATTGAGAAAGGTCTGAGGGAAAGCATAATGCTAAAGGAAAAAGAGGCTCTAGGAAAGACCTAGATGTTGTAGGGGTAACCCTTGGCAATGGACTAAGTTAGGTAGAAAAAGGACTAGAGCTACAATAAAGGGAGCTTCATCTTCAAGAACTAGGAGTAAAAAGGAACGAGTTGCCGCTCCTCATCCCCTACTCCTCTAAAAGCCAAAAATGCACTCAACAAGCACTTTGACACGAAGACTGCTGAATTGAGAATGGTGGAACTAATGAAAGACCAATTACGGCTGAGAAAAGGATTACTCAAGAGATTTTGGAACATTACAATATAACAGAGTTGTTGCTTGGAATGGGTTGTGGAATTGGCTCTATTTATTGAACAATACAATGAAAACTTAGTCAAGGAGTTCTATGCCAACTTGTATAAAGATTTTGGCAATCTTGAAAGCCCAGCTTATGGCCATGTCTATGTGAGGGGGTATGTTATTGACTTCTTTGCTCCCAATATAGCACACTACTTAAGCTACCCACACTTTAGAGACATTGAATGAACTGGTCTGGAGGTGGTAGCTGACTTTGATGAGGTTACAAAGGTTCTAACTGAAGATACAAGGGCTGTCTGGCCAGAAACTAACAGGTTCAATTCAAACCTAATGAAAATGCTATACATAACCTTGTTTAGAGTATTTTGTGAAAATTGGCTGCCCACTACAAATATCGCTGCTGTTCTAAAAGAAAGAGCTCATCTGCTCTATGTCTTGGCCACTAGGAAAAAGGATCAACATATGCACTATATCTTCAGAAACATCCTAAGGCAAATAGGCCAAAAGAAGGCCAACAAAATTGCTCTTCCTTGTCCCTATTTGATTTCTAAATATCTACTGGGTTGCAGGGACCTTTCTTTGCTTTCTCATTCCTGGGTAAGGGCACTAGACCCCTTGGTAATGCTAAAGATTGTCGTTCCTGTTAGTATATGTCCTAAGACCAATTGACTCACATTTATGATTTATGAAGCATACATTTTTTAATTGTATTTTATGCTCTTGGTCATCAAGTATATGACTTGATAGTAAAACCCTTATAGCTAACAAAATACTATTCTTATTTGTCCCTAGTTTATTACATCTTGTAAACTAGTGTGAAGTTGATTGATGGTCAAGTTTTACTGATCATGAATATGAGATGTAAAATCAATTCATAAATACATATTGATAATATTGTATTGGACATGACCCAAAGTGAAGAAGAAATATTGCATGGGTTTAAGTTATAAGTATTTCTTCTTAGTTTTATATTTGGTGTCCTTCGACCTAATGTTTCTTGCATGGGGAGAAAAATATATTTTGACATAGTCAAACATCACTTTTAATTAGGTGATCATTATGATTATTGGTTGGCTTATTTTCTCGTCATGACTTGAATATTGGAGATAGTGAAAGGGATTTGTCCTTCTCTTTTTAGAGAGAGATATCCATAGGCCCCTTGATAAGGAAGACTGGAAAATATGCATGGCCATGCTAAAAAGTTTTAGTTGCAAAGATGAGTTGGTCGACTGGGCAAAGCAAACTGCAATAAAGCCAAAACATATTTAATCATAAATCAGTATCAGAGATCAAGAACAGCTAACCATCGATCGTATGTCACATTGGCTTACGAGCGCGGATGCACAGTTAAAAAGTATACGAAACCAGTAATTGACGATGAGGAAGAAGAAAATAAGGTGTTATTAATATTATTTGTTGGAACAGTCTGCCTGGTGATCAAGTAAATGGTTAATTAAGTTTTATAAGGATGACTTGATCCATGCCTTATAATTAATTAGGATATCGTGTGACAAAAGGACTAAATATTAAATCTGATGCTAGGTTATTATTATATTTACTTAACTTGGGTAAGCATAATGTCTTGCTAGAGGCCGCTTATGTTTTGTGAATAAATGTCTAGGACATTTTTTCATTCACTGCCAACGTTAAGTGAACCTACAAGGTCACTAGACGATCTTGTGAGCATAATGTCCACGTTTAATGAATGTAGATTGTGTCCAGATTTGTTGAACGTATACAAAAGGGGAATCGGAGTCCATATTGTATTTTCTGGTAGGTTAATAAGTAATTAATTTTATTTAATCGAATAAATGAAATTAATTACTTAATATTACTCATCCAACCGTTGGATGATTATAGGAATAGACGGACGAGATTAAACTGTCATTAGATGACAGTTAGGGTTTTGATATTAACAGCTATAAAAGGTTATGTTAACCTTTTCTTGGTTGCCGTCTTTTATCTGATTAAAGAAAAACAAAACCCTAAACCCTAGAACGGCGATATGGTATCTAGCCTCCTCTCTCGGAAATACGACCGATTACCAGATAGTCAGGATCAGTTCTGAACAGTTTTCAGAACATAGAAGGGGCTAGCATCCCGATCGCTTGCAGAGGAGTTCGTCGCGTAGATACCAATAGAGGGCGAAGCGTACAAAGCAGTGCCTCCACAACGAACAATCAAAACATTGAGGTAATTTCTATCCAATCGGTTTTTCTAGTATGTGCAGATCCTGTTGGTGGATTTCCTTAGTTTTATTTTACTTTATTTTTGCCTACGGATTCCAACAGTGGTACTAGAGCCTCGTACATACTAGTTTTACTGATTTTATCTTTTACCGCTTTGATTACATGTGATTGTTTTCAATCGGCCTTATAGTAAGGTTTCTGATTATTGTAATAATCAGAGTAAATTGAATTATAGGATTCGCATATAACATATTCTGTTTTACTTATTAATGCAATTAATAAACAAAATGTTGTTACTGCCAAATTGTTTGGCGTACAGTCTGTAATCTGTGCAATTTAATTGTTAAACTAATATGCAGAATCACATAATTTAATGTTTAACTGTTAAACAAAACTTCTAGCGGCATGATTTTAGGGTTTATGACGGCAATAACTCATTCAATGAGTTAGAAAGAAAAATAGTTTTTCTTTCCGAGGGCGCTGCCCCTTGACCCCGGCTGCTGACCGGCCAGCGGGACCGCCGTTTTCTTCCAGGGGCTTCGCCCCCGGAACCCCCTTGTTTTTTTGCATGTTTCTTCCTATCTTTAGATGCATGGTGCATAGCATGGCCCTTTACCTCTTGTGATTGATTAGCTTATTTTGTTAATGGGTTGTATGTTTTTAAATACAGTCTGCGTGTCGTTTTCGTTGATGTAATATTATCAAGCTTTACTAGAATAGGTTAATTTTATTTCCTATTCCTATGTATGTTTTTTGTCCTATGTAACAAGATTAGAAGACCAAGACATTGGAGGCAAGCTCATGGAGATGAAGACTTACCTAGATTGACCTTTGACTTCCATGAGGCTCGTGGATATCAATATAAGATTGGGGCCATGCTATGACACGTTTTATTTGATGTATATATATTATACATGTGATGTTTAGTTTATTTCCTTTTATTTTTTATATATGTTTTGTGAAATAATATACAAATAAAAAGGAAGAAGGTTTTTGAAACCAAGTAAAAAAAAATTAAGTCGTAAAATGCCTTCCATGATCATAAGCACTTCTCCATACTTGGATCATCATTTTGTCTCATTGCCAAAGCAAGAGATAAATGGTTACCTAAGTAGGGGAAGATGGAAAATGGTGATTTCCATATGCTTGGAATGGTTTGGCTTAACAAAGCTATCAAAACGGTTTTGAGCCTAGGACATCATATGGGATTTTGCCGGTACATGTAGATGTAAATCCCATTAATACATTTTTCTCTAATTATGGGTGTTAAGACAAAGCTTACTTATGATTAGAATAAAATGAATTTTTACACCCATGATTTATATCAAGTGTTGAATATTTCAGGGAAAATTTAATGCTTCATTTATTTAATTTTACTTTGCAAATTCTATGTAGATAATGGCCTCAAACAATTCAAACACATCGTTACGATCCGTGCTTGAAAAGAATAAGCTTAGTGGGACTAACTTTCTTGATTGGGCACGAAATTTAAGGATTGTCCTTAAACCAGAAAAAAAGCTATACGTACTTGAGAACCCTATCCCTAATCAACCAGCTAACAATGCCCCTAGAGTTGAAAAGGATGCTAATAGTAAGCACAAGGATGATTCTAACGATGTGACATGTCTCATGTTGGCTACGATGGAATCTGAGTTGCAAAAGCAATTAGAGGAAGTTGAGGCTTATGAGATGATAAAACAGCTCAAGGAAATGTTCCAAGAGCAGGCACGTCAAGAGAGATGTCTTACCACTAAGGTGTTGAATAGCTGCAAAATGACCCCTGGCACTTCAATTAGTGCTCATGTCCTTAAGATGAAAGGGTATTTTGATCAGCTTGAAAAACTTGGAGCACCTGTAAGTCATGACTTGGCTACTGATATGATCTTGGCCTCTTTGACCTCTGACTATGATCAGTTTGTCATGAACTTCAATATGCATAATATGGAAAAGTCCATAAATGAATTCACGGGATGCTCAAGCAGGTTGAAGAAAACATTAGGAAGTCTACTCCTAATGTTCTGATGGTTCAGAAGGGACAGTTCAAGAAGAACAAGGGAAAGGAAAAGGGAAAGGATATGGCCAAAAAGGGTAAAGGCAAGCAGAAGCCCAAGCCCAAGGTTAAACCACCAAAGGAAGGGACTTGCTTCCACTGCAATGAACCTGGTCATTGGAAGAGGAATCGCAAGCTCTACTTGGAAGAAAACAAGAAGCAAAAGGCCAGTGAGACTGCCGCTTCAGGTATTTTCGTTATAGAAATTAATATGTCTACTCCTACTTCATACGTATTAGATATTGGATGTGGAGCTCACATTTGTGTAAATGTGCAGGGACTCAAAATGAGTAGATCTTTGGCAAAGGGAGAGGTGGACCTACGAGTTGCAAATGGAGCAAAAGTTGCTGCTGTAGCTGTAGGGACATTTGATTTACTTTTGCCTACTGGGCTTATAATTGAACTTAAAGATTGTTATTATGTTCCTGCTATGAGTAGGAACATCATTTCAGTTTCTTGTTTGGATATTGATGGTTTTGAGTTTAATACTAAGAATAGTAAAAGTTCTATTTATAAAAATGGTATTTTCTATGGGGATGCCTCTTTATATAATGGACTTTACATTCTTAACCTATATGATTCCATTAGTAAGCCCATCTATAACATAAATACAAAGAAATTTAAATCTAATGATTTAAACCAAACTTACTTCTGGCATTGTCGTTTGGGCCATATAAATGAGAAACGCATATCAAAACTCCATCAAGATGGACTTTTATCTTCATTCGACCTTGAGTCTTATGAAAAATGTGATTCTTGTTTATTGGGAAAAATGACTAAAAGTCCATTTACAGGGCAAAGTGAAAGGGCTACCGATTTATTGGAACTTATACATACTGATGTATGTGGGCCAATGAACACACAAGCCAGAGGAGGTTTTCAGTATTTCATTACATTCACAAATGATTTCAGTAGATATGGTTATGTCTATCTAATGAAACATAAATCTGATTCCTTTCAAAAGTTTAAGGAATTTCAAAATGAAGTATAGAATCAACTTGGAAGGAGTATCAAATTACTTCAATCAGATCGAGGTGGTGAATACTTAGGCCAAGAGTTTGACGAACATCTAAAAAATTGTGGGATATTATCACAATTAACTCCACCAGGAACACCACAATGGAATGGTGTGTCTCAACGCAGAAATCGAACTCTATTGGATATGGTTCGATCTATGATGAGTCAAACAGATCTTCCAATTTCTTTTTGGGGTTATGCTCTAGAAACTGCTGCATTCATATTAAATAGAGTTCCATCTAAAGCTGTTCAGAAGACAACATATGAGATATAGACCGGGAAACAACCTAGTTTAGCATTTCTCAAAATTTGGGGATGTGATGCTTATGTGAAGCGATCATTATCTGAAAAACTAGCACCCAAATCTGATAAGTGTCTGTTTGTGGGATATCCTAAGGAAACTAAAGGATACTACTTTTATCTTCCATCTGAAAACAAAGTGTTTGTTGCTCGGAACGGAATTTTTCTTGAAAGGGAATTCGTTTCCAAAAGAGTCAGTGGGAGTAGAATCCATCTTAAAGAAGCTCAAGGACAGCAGACCATTTCTGAACCGAGTATGGATACTCAGTTGGACTCACGTATTCATACTGAGCCTGAACCTTTGACACAAGGGTCAAGAAGGTCTAGTAGGATTCTCAAATACCACAGAGATATGGATTTCTTGTGACTGAGGATCATAATATTGATCTTATTGATCAAGGTGAACCTAATTCCTACCAAGATGCTATTCATAGTCCTGAATCTAGCAAATAGCTAGAGGCTATGAAATCAGAAATGCAATCCATACATGATAATCAAGTTTGGACTTAGATTGTTCTACCTGAAGGTTGCAAGACCATAGGGTGTAAATGGGTTTTCAAAAAGAAAACTGACATGGATGGCAATGTGCACACTTACAAAGCACGATTGGTAGCAAAAGGGTATAGACTATGATGAAACCTTTTCTCCAATTGCAATGCTTAAGTCAATTAGAATTCTACTTGCCATTGCAGCATATTATGATTATGAAATATGGCAAATGGATGTTAAAACTGCTTTTCTTAATGGAAATCTACTGGAGGATGTGTATATGACACAACCTGAAGGTTTTATTCATCCTTCGAATTCTAGTAAAGTGTGTAAACTTCAAAGATCCATTTATGGCTTGAAGCAAGCATCTCGAAGTTGGAATCTTTGTTTTGATGAAGCAATTAATGAACCTTGTGTCTACAAAAGGGTTACAGAAAATGCAGTAGTCTTCTTAGTACTCTATGTCGATGACATCTTGTTAATTGGTAATGACATCCCCACTTTGCAAAGTGTAAAAACTTGGTTGGGGAAGTGTTTTTTAATGAAAGATTTAGGTGAAGCAGCCTATATTCTAGGCATTAGGATCTATCGAGATAGATCTAAAAAACTTATTGGCCTAAGTCAGAGTCGATATATTGACAAGGTACTGAAAAGGTTCAGTATGCAAGATTCTAAGAGAGGACTCTTGCCAATGTCACATGGCGTTAAACTCAGTAAGTCTCAAAGTCCTACCACAAGGGAGGATACAGAACGAATGAGTAAGATTCCTTACGCTTCCGCAATTGGATCTATCATGTACGCCATGTTATGCACTCGCCCAGATGTCTCGTATGCATTAAGCATGACTAGCAGATTCCAGTCAAATCCTGGTGAACCGCATTGGGATCGCAGTAAAAAAACATTCTCAAGTACTTAAGAAGGACTAAAGAGATGTTTTTGATCTACTGAGGTCGGGGAAGGAGAGCTTGTTGTAAATGGTTACATGGATGCTAGCTTTCGGGATCGATGTAGATGATTTTAGATCACAACTGGATTTGTGTTTTGTTTGAATGGAGGTGCTGTGAGCTGGAAGAGTTCAAAGCAAGATACCGTGGCCGATTCTACTATAGAGACTGAGTATGTGGCTACTTGATGCGAACCAAGGAGGCCGTTTGGATCCAAAAGTTCATCACAGAACTAGGTGTAATTCCTAGCATTGTGAACCCAGCGGACCTATATTGTGATAATACAGGAGCCATTGCACAAGCTAAGGAACCCAGATCTCATCAACGATCCAAACATATTCTCAGACGTTTCCATCTCATTCGAGAAATTATTGAGTGTGGAGATGTTAAAATTTGCAAAGTAGACACCAATGACAATGTCGCAGATCCATTGACAAAGCCACACCCACAACTTAAGCATGAGAGTCATACTAGGTCAATGGGTTTGAGAGTCATGTCAAATTGGTGGTAGGGCAAGTGGGAGATTGTTAGTATATGCCCTAAGACCAATTGACTCACATTTATGATTTATGAAGCATATATTTTTTAATTGTATTTTATGCTCTTGGTCATCAAGTATGTGACTTGATAGTAAAACCATTATAGCTAATAAAATACTATTCTTCTTTGTCCCTAGTTTATTACATCGTGTAAACTAGTGTGAAGTTGATTGATGGTCAAGTTTTACTGATCATGAATATGAGATATAAAATCAATTCATAAATACATATTGAGAATATTGTATTGGACATGACCCAAAGTGAAGAAGAAATATTGCATGGGTTTAAGTTATAAGCATTTCTTCTCAGTTTTATATTTGGTGTCCTTCGACCTAATGTTTCTTGCATGGGGAGAAAACTATGTTTTGACATAGTCAAACATCACTTTTAATTAGGTGATCATTATGATTATTGGTTGGCTTATTTTCTCGTCATGGCTTGAATATTGGAGATAGTGAAAGGGATTTGTCCCTCTCTTTTTAGAGAGAGATATCCATGGGCCCCTTGATAAGGAAGACTGGAAAATATGCATGGCCATGCTCAAATAAGTATTAATAAGGTGTTATTAATATTATTTGTTGGAACAGTCTGCCTGGTGGTCAAGTAAATGGTTAATTAAGTTTTATAAGGATGACTTGATCCATGCCTTATACTTAATTAGGATATCGTGTGACAAAAGGACTAAATATTAAATTTGATGCTAGGTTATTATTACATTTACTTAATTTGGGTAAGTATAATGTCTTGCTAGAGGCCGCTTATGTTTTGTGAATAAATGTCTAGGACATTTTTTCATTCACTGCCAACGTTAAATGAACCTACAAGGGCACACGCATAGACGATCTTGTGAGCATAATGTCCACATTCAATTAATCTAGATTGTGTCTAGATTCGTTGAACGTATACAAAAGAGGAATCAGATTCCATATTGTATTTTCTAGTAGGTTAATAAGTAATTAATTTTATTTAATCGAATAAATGAAATTAATTACTTAATATTACTCATCCAACCGTTGGATGATTATAGGAATAGACGGACGAGATTAAACTGTCATTAGATGACAGTTAGGGTTTTGATATTGACAGCTATAAAAGGTTATGTTAACCTTTTCTTGGAAGTTGTCCTTTATAAGATTAAAGAAAAACAAAACCCTAAACCCTAGAACGACGATATAGTATCTAGCCTCATCTCTCCGAAATACGACCGATTACCAGATAGTCAGGATCAGTTCTGAACAGTTTTCAGAACACAGAAGGGGCTAGCATCCCGATCGCTTGCAGAGGAGTTCGTCACGTGGATACTAGTAGAGGGCGAAGCGTACAAAGCAGCGCCTCCACAACGAACAATCAAAACATTGAGGTAATTTCTATCCAATCGGTTTTTTTAGTATGTGCAGATCCTGTTGGTGGATTTCCGTAGTTTTATTTTACTTTGTTTTTGCCTACGAATTCCAACAGCTTCTAGTGTGGTTCCACATTCTCCAACCCCATCCACAAAAGGACACACTAGTCCAAGCAGGTCTATCAGCCAGCAGTTATCTAAAAAGAAGCAGCCCAACACCAAGATGGCCTCCCTTTCACCTCCAGCTCCTAGTGTTGAATCATCAGAAGTGACTACCATTCTAGACCTCCCAAATCAACAACTTTCAACTGTTATGGCCTCTATTCTTCAAATGCAGCAAGACTTGCAGAATCTCAAGGATATGCTCCTCTGAGCATTATTTCAGATAAAAAGGAGGAGTACCCAGGCTACAGATTTGAAGATTTTACTTTTGAAAAATATTGTGCTTGACCTGTATGGTCTCTAGGTGGTCGAGTGTGGCCTTGAATTGAATAATTTAATTCTGTTATTAATGGCTTGTGTGGCCTTGGGATATTTTTTTTTAGATTACTTTATGTGGCAGCCTCTGAGCTATCTGTTTTGGCCTGTGTGCCACCAAAACTAGGACTTGAACAATTTACTTAGTTTTTTTCAATTCATGCTTATGGTTTGATATGCATGTTCTGGGTTCTTATGAAGCATGAAGGTCTGTGCGGCTCACAAGTTTTTTATCTAAAATAATGCCAAATGGGGAGTTTGTAGAAAGCTATCACACAGCTTGAGTGTGGCCACATAGGTTGGTCATAAGACGACACAAACCTTGAAGTTTGAAGGGGCACTATGTATTGTTATTGTTTTAGGAAACTTGGTATATCTCCAAAAATCCGTGATCGTGAGCTGAATATTGAATTCTAGTTAAGGAGATTTGAAAGAATAAGGAAAGGTCAAAATCCAAAGTAAAAAAGGACTATGAGGGAATTAAAACACTAGTCCTTTTTGGAAACAAGTCCTTGATCGAAATTCTAATTGGAAAAGGATTGGTAATTCAAGATCTATTGTTTAGCCTCAACATCTATAAATAGAGAAACATAATTAAAGATTAAAGTCAGCCGTTCTACAATTCTTCGAAAACATTATGCAAAACAGAAGATAGCAGTTCACGGTGGTTGAGTTTGTGCAGTCACAAACTCCAAACACTGTGATTCTCATTGATCCTTGTTGTTCATCCTTCATAATTCAATGGAGTTTTTTTGTTTTGAAGACTACAACTTCTAGAGATAGAAGTTGTGCTACAGTTTAACGGAGTTGGAAACTTGAAAGGATTCAAGATCAAGCAACTTATTCTAAGGAGGAGCCTTGAATAATTAAAGGGATTCAACTGTGTAGTGTGCAAAGGGACTGATTCCACTAGGGAAACACTAGATGTGTGAAAGATTTAGGTGTTTTCTTGTACTTTGTTAATAATTATTAGTAGATTGATTTCTGGGCATGGCCCCGCAAACGTAGGCTTGGCCGAATTGTGATACCAATTACTATGTCTTGTGTGTTTATGTTGTTTATTGCTTTTCACATTGTGTATCACACTACTCCTCACACAGCAAAATTATTCACGCTTTTCACATTGTGTATCACACTACTCCTCACACAGTAAAATTAGTCACACTGCACGAAGTGCCTAAGTACTAACTTACAAATTTCAATAGTCCACGAGTTAAAAAGTAATTTCCATTAGCCTCTTCCACGCTTATAGTCCAAAAACATAAACGAAAAGTATGATCAAACAACTGAGCTTCATTTGGAAATTCATAATGTCTACCGTGGATAAACTGCCTTGGAATAATCTGATTACTTAAAATATTAAATTTGTTATCTTTAATATTTAACAGCAGAAATAAACATATCTACAGTTAACAATAAAATGTATATTATTTCAAACTAGAATAACACTGAGACGAGATTAGCATAGTACTAAATGAAATGGTAGAACGAAGAGTTCTATTTCAGCCATTCTCACACTAGTAGGCTGAACAAAAATTTTCTTCTCTCAATATTTGTGTTAGTGATTTAGGGTTGTTGTTTTTTCTCTAAATAAGGGTTGTTCATTAAATAGGAATGAAATAATGTCAATAGGGTTACAATATATGTTTAGGAGTTGAATATGTGTCTTTTGGGATACATTATATTCAAAGGTAAAAAGCCCCAGTGCCCCCTGAACTTTTTCGGATTTTGGTTTCGGACCCTCAACTTCAAAATGACAAGTATTGAACCTTGAACTTCAATAACGGATCAAAATTGGACCTTTTGTCCATTTTGACCGTTGAATTAACGGTCAAATAAGTCAAAGAGTATAATTGGAATTTTACTTACAAAAATTTTCTTTTAATCCTTTAGAATCTAAAAAAATTTAATTAGATCCCTATTTTCAATTATTAACTCTTTTAAGGATCTAATGTTAATTTATAAAAATTCTATCCATATTTTTATCTTCTCCTTCAACCTCCTCCACACACTACCACCACCATCACTGCCGAACAACCATCGCCGCCGATAGCCGCTGGCAGCCATTGTTGTCGTCTTCCTCCTTTTTCTTCTTCTTGTTCTTCTTCTTCTTCTTACGCTTCAGTAGCAAAACCTGTTAGGCATATGGAGAGCTCGCTATAGCCTAAACTTAGCATCTTTTGCTTTACGACTTAGTTGTTTTAGTTCTTTACATTAAGAGTAGAAGTAAACTTATCCATCACATGATATTAGTCTCTTATATTACATTTACATTTCTTACTATTTGAATATTTATGTTTAACTTTTTCTATACCTTGTTCAGTTATGTATTATATAGCGATAAAAACAAGAGAAATAAAGAACAATTACACAGAACTTGAACTTAAAGCAACATAAAACAAGCAATCTCACCAAACCAATAAATCTAATAGGGAACACGATTGAGCAGTGGAAAAGAGGGAAACTTAATAAAAGATATATTAGCGATCTATATATCGCATCATTTTTACTTCATTTAATGCTCATTAATTATGTCGTAACCCATTACTCTGCCTTTCCTTAAATTGTGAACTATGAACATGAACAATCATTCTGAATCCTTTAGAAAACTATAATATTCACTGTTTTTAAACAGTACTATCTTCAAGTGGTTATTGATGACAGACAAAAGGGTAATGTCTAATAATCGAAATTGCTCTAATTTGATTATGATCCTCTATTGAAAATCTTCAATTATCTCACTATTGTGGACAGGATGAACTTTAATCCGTTTGTAGTACTTGGCACAGTTTAACAAAGGCAAATTATCTTCTTTGTTGAGGGCTTGGTGTTGAAATCACCATTTATGTTATTTCCTGGAGATGAAGAATATGACCTGGATGAAGATTATACTAGATGCGGTCAAGTTGATTATGTGGTTAGGATTGATCCGAAAGATGAATCCTTGAAGCCATTAATCAGGGAGACGAAGCATGATTACAATATTGTTGGATCTTGCCAAGGTGGATGGCTTCTATTACACCCAGAGACGAAATTTATTATCACTCTACAATCCACTAATTGATATCAAATTTCTTCTGCCTTCTATTGTCAATTTTTCAAATAATATTATAATAAAGGACGTGATGTCAGGGCCTGATGATCCATTAAGTAGAAGCAGCAATTATGGAGTTTTAGTAAAGCATGGAATTTGTTGGAAAATTGGCTTTTATCAAGAATGTAGAATCTCAATGGAATTTTTTTGGAGAAGAAAAATACTACGACCTAATTAACTGCCACAAACACTAAGATTTTATCTTGGCGTTGTCAATGAAAGGCAAATTGGAACTGTGGATTATCCGAGATTCTGTCCCCAAGATAACCATGGAGATGAAGGTGTCCTTTCCCAGAGATATTCCAAAAGTTGAAGAGCCGAATAATGTCCAACACTTCTACATTTCGGAGTGCAAAGAAAGTATACTACTTTTGATGAGATGAATAGAAGTCGTTCACGAAGTGAAAGAATATGTTACTACTATTATTCCACAAACCATAACTCAAAATCAAACGAGAAAATTTTATGTTTACGAGTTGGATTATGATTTTGAAAGGTTTTTTGTTGGAAAATTGGCTTTTATCAAGAATGTAGAATCTCAATGGAATTTTTTTGGAGAAGAAAAATACTACGACCTAATTAACTGCCACAAACACTAAGATTTTATCTTCGCGTTGTCAATGAAAGGCAAATTGGAACTGTGGATTATCCGAGATTCTGTCCCCAAGATAACCATGGAGATGAAGGTGTCCTTTCCCAGATATATTCCAAAAGTTGAAGAGCCGAATAATGTCCAACACTTCTACATTTCGGAGTGCAAAGAAAGTATACTACTTTTGATGAGATGAATAGAAGTCATTCACGAAGTGAAAGAATATGTTACTACTATTATTCCACAAACCATAACTCAAAATCAAACGAGAAAATTTTATGTTTACGAGTTGGATTATGATTTTGAAAGATTTTTTTTAGCAACTTTGCTTTGTTGTTAGGCAGAAATGAATCAATTTCATTTTAATACTGTAGAGGATGATGTTGGAGAATGAGGAGGATTGAAGAAGAATTCCATAAATTTTATATATGATTTTTGGGAAAAGCATTCTTTTGAATATGAAGAGTTAGTATGCTATGAAGATAGGCACGGCTATGGAATTTTCAATTTGGAAGATGGTAGCATAGAAGATATTTCTCCTTACACATTTTATCGAGATATAGCTCCTCCTTTCTTACTTTCTAATGTTCTGATGTAAATATCGTGCTCGGCAGTGCAGGGTTATGAAGGTTTTATAACTTCCTATTTGTAGTGTTTTAATGGAAAGTTCAAAAATTAATTAACTTGTGAGATGAACTCGAAATATCACTACTCTGACTAAAAGTTCGTCCAAAGGAAAGTGAGCACAATGTTTTCGTAATAGAAACTTTGGGATTCTGCGTGTAGTAGATAGATAAGAAAGGAATAATGACTTCCCCTCCCATTATAAATGTGGACATTTATTTAGAACTTGGCAAGCAGAAGTTCACTGTTATCCATTAATAGAGACAGGTACAAAGTCTAACCGTGTGAACGCTGCGTGTGAACACTGAATTATTGGGATTAAACCCTAAACAAATAAATAAAAATTAAATTTAAATTTAAAAAGAAAAAAAAGAAAGAATTCTCCTTTATGGGTATATTTCTTGAGCCCGTAAGGTTAAAATCAAATCTCATCCTCGCTAGTCTCAAGGTTAAATTCCGTCCGTACAATACAACTGATCTATCGTCGCCCACATCAACAGCCCATGTCTTCTTTATCGACCCCAACCAATATTGAGACTCGGATCCTAATCCACACCGGTCACAGAAACCTAGATAAGTTAGGTCCTTCCCTGAATGTCAACAAAGACACTGAATACAGTACTGATGACGAGTTGCCTGGTTCCAAACTGCTCTTGAACGACCCCAAATGGAAATTAGAACTTTTGAGTTCTCCATTATAAAGCTGGCTGCAATATGATGAGTCATACAGCCAATGGTTATTGAGGGTAACGCAGGAATTCAGTGATACTTGGCAAAGTTAGGGAATTTTCGACATCATACATATTACGAAGTTCGCTCCTCAGATGGAAGTTTCGCTACTTCGTGCCATTATGCCTTTTTGGGATGTGACGATCAACAAGTTTGTATTCTTCTTTGGCATGATATCGCCTACTATTTACTACCTATTAGTCATGTTCGGCCCTTCTACCGACGGTCTAGAATTTTGTGACAACCCAATAGTGATCGATTCCAGAACACAGTGCGATATTTCATCCGGAAACCCAACTACATACATACAATCAAACAAAACATTGGGCATGGTAACGTATACGGAGCACAGAGCTTTCCTTCTGGCATAGATGAGTCATGCCATAACTTGCACAATCTCTCCAAAAGTTGTTCTTAAGTATTCTTGTTGCCTAGACAGGATTATGAAAGCGGAAACTGGCGGTCTAGTTTCTTTCATCTTTTCGATGATGTACCGGTCGTTGTTTCAAATTTATACAAATATGAACTCACTTTCCAAAACGTATAATGTGAAAGACCCTATGTGGATAATTCAAATGTGGCTCTACCAATACCTCCTGGAGTATGGCATAACCCGGATTGAAAGCGGGTATAAAGTTATGTACAAAAAATTTCTTTCCTATTGGAGATTACTTCACGTTCCATAAAATGAAGAAAAACATGAATTATTAATCTTCCAATGTGTCTATGAAAAATGACATCCCTTTTTGGTGGCTCCTTATTGAAAACGGGATGTCGGACATGAGTGGTTAAAAGTAAAACCGACTTCACCGAAATACGATTACACAAAAGTAAGCAATGCCTGTGAATAATATCTGGTTTCCAGATATATCTTTTATGGGACTAGGCTGAATGCTTGTTCTACTAAGTCCTCGTACGAACCATACAACCCACACTATTTTGCTCGCCAGTTCGAACTCATACAGGATGTCCCTACCTCCCCCCATGTAGCCCGAAGTAGATAAACGGGTCGAGATTTATCCAACCAGTCAATTAACTAAACAGGTGAAGCAGATTAAATGAAGGATGGACAAGTTTAGATTCCTTGAGTTCGACCCTACCTAATGATTACAGATAAATATAACGGCTGGTAGCAAATGGTATCCTCCCGGTGCTTCGCGTTATTCTTCTGATGAAGCTGGTAGCAAATGGTATCCTTCCGGTGCTTCTGTTATTCTTCTAATGAAGCTATTAAAGTGTTTCTCATAAGCACGATTCTGGCTTCAAAGCAAGTAGAACCGGCAAAGGAGTCGATTGAGAAAGATCGATCTTTCCCAGAAACAATCGAGCTGTGGAGGAGATGACTCTCTAGAAAAACCATGGACATTCGGTGAGAAATCTATTCTTTACATTCCCTTACATCCCCTTTATATCGAAGTAGCTACATATGTATATTTCTTCAGTTCTTCAAGCTCCACCAGCTGAGAGAGAGAAGCGAGCTAAAAAGAACGTGGCTAATCGCAAAGAATCTTCTTCTGCCTATCCAATTCTGGTATTATTTGCCTTTCTTAATGTTTATTGCTTAATTTCATTAACTTTTTAGTACTGATGTCTTCCTCGTAAAACAAGAGTTACTAACGAGACCACCGACAACTCTTATTTTCCCAACAAGAAAAAAGGAGCAGGTCTTGATAACCCGTCCACCGTCACCGAGAGAAGACTCTCTCTATCTCATAATGAAACTCTCGATAGTACAACTCCTCCAAGAAATGTGGGGGATTCTCAGCTTCACGTTCTGGTGTCCGCTTCCACCCAAACTGATAGTAGAAGGAATTAAAAACAGTCGAAGCATCGTCGCAGCAGAGTTCAGAGCGTTTAAGGGAGCTTACAGATGTATGTACCCCTGTTGCTATTCTACAAGAGTAAGTGTGGTGCTTTGAGCGGTGGGAAGTACCTTTTGATCTCTGATAAAGGAGCTGTGGAAGAAATTATTAAAGACATTAATGTTGATTGGGCAGAGCTCGTAAACAAGTATGTGATGTCTTAGGAGCCCAATTAATTGCATACCATTCGTCCAATATGGGCGAGCTACCAGATTCACTAAGTCACTGCCAAATCTTGTCTGAGCAAAATTCACCAGCATCCAACCATCCTACCGAGAGGAAACCTATTAGGCATATGACCAGCTTGTCTAGCCTCAGCTCGAGTTTTTTCTTACTTCATCACATCATATTGGTCGAGGATCACAACGACTTGCTAGCAGGTCGCCCGTTTCTCCCATAACTACAAGTACTACAACGGTTTACAGAATGTACAAGCCACAGCGAAGCAAGTTTCTTGGAATAAAGAGTGAGCTTCGCCTGATTTGGAACGTCTCTAGATTACGAAACTGAAGTAGTCAGGAAGATCCTCTTGGAGGAGCCTGAGTTAGATCCATCGTTTGCTATTTTGAACGATAACCAGGAGAACCTCATGACTACTAGCAAGAGAAGAAGTGTGGTCACGATAGTCCAAGTAACCTCGTCTAACTCTGTTGGGAGCTCCTGAGGACGACGAGGTACTTTTGAGAAGGTTATATTTGAGCTCTAGAAGCCGAGTAGTACCAAGTTTATTGCCTTTATCTCTTGCATTTTTCCTTTTTGTCTAACGTGCTTTCATTAAACAGGGATCTACGAGATCTTAGATCCTTGTTTATGTACAACTCAACTATATTTTGTGCTTGTGTATATGAATGAATTAATGGCCTTCTTTTATGGTAATTTCGCTTGTTATGTCAGTTTTTTGCTTCTCTTGGGGTTCATATTTTTCTATTTTTGGCTCGAAAACTCAGATAAGTGATTAGATGATATTCACGTCTTTTTTTCAATCTAACCATATTAATTAACATAACAAGCAAAGCTTTCATGTGCAAGAATACGATAATGTATGTCCTTGGTTAATTAGGATCATTTTAGGGTTTACAGTTCATTTAGGATTTTATACATATAATTCAGTGCCAATTTTTCCACTAAAATGTAATATTTTTCACTTACATATATTTTACATCACACTCAAAGATGTTAATTTCAGTGATTGTCTTTTCCTTAAAACAATTAATTTAAATTACTGCGAAGTGAACCGCGTAAAATTTTTTTCCATTCAATTTTCCTAAACACTAAAAATTTGATACTTGAATTGATTTTTTCTTAATCAGTTTATTTATAAATAGATATTTATTTCCAAAACAACATATGAAATGTTCTTCTCCATTAAACTTTACCTCCAGCTAAAAATTAAGCTTTTTTGTTTAAGATTTATTTAAGAAGTAAATATTTTAGTGTCAAGTCAACTCTAAGATGTTTTTCCCCATCACATTTTCAATCTAATCTGAAAGATAGATTTTTTTACCTTTTTTTAATTTTATATTCATTTATAAAGTAGATATTTAGTGCTAAAATAACCCCTAAAATGTTTTCTTCATTAAAATTTTTTCTCCGTTACATTTTACATCCTACTAAAAAAGTAAGACTTCCTTATCCTTTTTTTTACTTATTTACAATTCATTTATAAAGTAGATATTTAGTGACAAAATTGCCCCTAAAATGTTGTTTCCATTAAAATTTTTCCCAATTACATTTTACATCCAACTAAAAAGTTAGAATATTTAATCGTATTTTTTTTATTTACAATTGATTTATAAAGTAGATATTTAGTGCCAAGACAACCCTTAAAATGTTTTACTTCATTAAATTTGTTTTTATTGTTTACAATTCATTAATAAATCAAGATATTTAGGGTATCCGAAAAAAATAGAGATATTTAGTGCCAATGTAACCCACTAAAATAGTTTCTTGTTTTTTTCTCACAGTTTATTTAAGAAGTAGATATTTGGGTTAAGGGTTAACCCCCTATTAAGGCCATTCTCTTTATAATTAATTTATAAAGTAGGTAATTGGTGCCAATTTAAGGCCCTAAAACATTTCTTCCATTACATTCTACATCCAACTAAAAACTATGCTTTACGACAGCAAATCTCGTATTTTTTGGTATTATTTTTATACAATTCATTAATAGTGTAGGTAGTCAGTGCCAAGTTAGCCACTTAAATTTCACTGAAAAGTAACTTTTCTTTGAACCTTTGAAAAGTAGATATTTAGTGCAAAGTTAACCACATAAAATTAGACTTGTTTTGCTTTGAACCTTACATTCCATCCAAAAAAACTAAATAAGATTAGCTCATCATTTATATCGCATATGTTTTTGGGTTAACCATTAATTTATCTTTTTCTTTTGGCTCACCACTTTTTTTTAAACCCTAAACCATTCATTTATCGTTAACCATTCATTCATAAAGTTGATTTTGTGCCATGAATTTTAAAGTTTATGAAAAGTTTATAAACTTTATTCCAATCCATGATTTAGGTGATCTAAAGGTTTACAATCCATGATTTAGGTTATTTATATCTATTTTATCGCATGAAACGGTTTCATGTGATTATTCACATGTAAAATATAATAATTTAGGGTCCACAACAGGAATTTTGCATCATTTTAGGCATATTGAGCAGTTAAATAACGACGTTGTTTAGTGTCAATAACACGCTAAACGACAGTGTAATTGAGTTATCGAGTTTACAAAAAATATAAATTTAAAAAAAAAGTCGATGGAAAGACTAGTATTTCAAACTACATGCCTCTGACACACAACCATCATGAAGACGTACTCAGACTGAATCAGATCTGAGGTGCATTAAATGAAGGACTTCGGTAAGCTCTACCTCAAATATTGATTTGTATATTCTCTCCTCAAATGTCGAGTCATATATTCTCTCCTCAAATGTTTTGGCTCGCCAGCTTCCCTCTATCTTCCCCTGCCCTATTATTTATAGGTGTATTTTCAATGTGAGATACCTTAAACTAGAAAACCCACTAAGTTTGAGTGTTTTTCTTCCTTCCTTCCCGAGATCGTTTGAGGTGAGATACCTCACACCAGTTTAGGAATGTCTACAAACAATGATGAACTTATGCCAAAACAAGTTCTTCAAATAGACACCCTTCCAGTCTCCCCATTCACTCGCAGGAGCCTATATGAGAGTGAAAGGCGTGAAAAAAACTTTCTTAGGGAAGAACTCAATGCTCTTATGCTTGAGAGTAGCAGTATGGTTGAACGAATAGTAAGGGATAGGGGTGCAACGGTCACCAAGACCATGACCCTCATGCATCCTCTCCCCCCCCTAAGCGCTTCTTCAAAATGGTAATGGAAATCGAGCAATGGATTGCGAAGGAAGAGATGGCAGAGATAGTGGCGGAGGTTGCTTGCCTAGAAGGTATATCTCCGAAGGCAGTTAGGGCAGAGGACAGCTAGAGGCAGCTCGCAAGGAGGCTACTCACCATCATTCGGCTCACCAGATTGTTGCTCGACACGAAGCTCCACAGCCGGCCGCTAGATTTGTATCGCCTCGGGCTGGAACTTCAAGGAAGAGGAGGCTGAGAAAATCCTCCTGTGATTCAGAAGGAAGCTATAACTAGTGCTCATCTACTACTCCTGATGTTGTCGCTCCTTAAGAATTGATCTTCACATCCCTCTTTCCTTACTTTTAGGGTTTTAGACAGTTTATGTTATTTTTTTCTCTTTTTTTTACTATTGTTATTTTGGGTACTTTTTTTGGAGAAAAAGATGACCCCTCTTCATATTTTGTAATGAAAAATTATCAGATATTAATCGAATCCTTCTTTTAACAAATGTTACTATCTTATTGTCCATATTCTTTCTCTAAGTTTTTTTATTTGTGAAATGATCTTTACTTGATTTTTTGTTCAGTGGTTAAGGTTATCTGGGCTTTTATTAAGTTTCATTTTAGTTCTGCTATTGTAATCTTTTAACTCTGAAATAACAAATTTTTAATGAAAAAAAGAATAAAGGAAATAGAGTGAAAGTTCATCGTAAGTAGGTGAGCTGGTAAGTTCAGTATTAGTAACTCTGCTAGGTGTTAATAAAAAACTGACATACAGGACAATTCAGTGCAAAGTAACAAGTTCGCCTTGCGAGATCGTAAGCCCAATCTTAACAACGATATATAACAGCCAGTCATGTTTATGAATACTTACTTGTAAAATACAATAAAGGACATGAGAAAAATACTTGATGACCAAGAATTAAGAAGTGACAAGGTCGACTAGCGAGCTCCTAAACCCAAATCTTAACACTAGCGAGCTCATTAACTAAATGTTAGAAATTGGATTTAGCAGAAGTTTGAAAGCTATTGCAACACAATTAATGCATCTTAATTACTCTATTTGTTTTTTTCTATGTAAGAAGCTACAGTTTAGGGTTTAGTATTAATGACTGTACAAAGTAATCAGTCCTTCGTACTTTATAATAATATTAACACCAATATAGCATGAAGTTGAAACCAATATAACACCAAGTCACTGTTTACGAATACTAACTCACAAAAAACGATAAGAAGATGAAGAAAAACTTGAGAACCAAGAAGTAAGTAAACTTTGCTCTAGAGTTAGCTCTCAGAAAAGTGGGTTTGAACACACCCTTCACATTGTTGACTCTATCATCAATCTGCTACCCGAATATGATGATGCTGCGTATAGGTTGTCCAATCGCTGGGAAAGAGTTAAAATATAGAGGGAAATAATTTGATGGGAAAATTCAAAGGGAAATATCAATTGAGTAGTGGTTTTTTTTTCACAATTGGTAGAGAAATAATATGTCTTTCGGTTCTCCTAATCACGTAATATTATGTTGTATTTAATCAATCAATTATGAAACAACTCATTTTTTTACTTATTATACGAATGTACTACTATGATTATAATGAACATGAAGTTAATGAACACAACACATATTTATTTAGTATGACATATACTAAGTAATTTCTCATTAATGTAATTAATATAGTCATTTCTTTCACTTTATAATTAGGATTGTAAACGGGTCCAGACGGGTACAGTACTTCTTGTACCAGACCTAGACTCTTATAGTAAGACATGGACCTATATCCATACCAAGACCCGTTGGGTATAAAATTTATAGACCCAGACTCGACCCTCTAGGGTCTCGAGTAAGGTCCGAGTATACCCGTACCCATCTGTCATTTTTCTATTTTTTTCTGTTAAATAAAATATACTATAAAACACAAAGGAATTAGTTAGATGATAAATAATTATTTATGTACCATGTAAAAGTTTGGGAAAGAACCTTCATTTTGGTAAAAACATGCAATGACAAAGGCAAGATTTTCAACTGTTCTGTAGGGATCTAAATCACTCTAGTTTTTTAACCTAAATTTAAACCAGAATAAGAACAAAAAATAAATAAATCGTCAACATTAATCATAGTAGATAAAGAAAGAACATAAGTAGGAAAAAAACCAACCAATCCAAGGGAGGGCCTTAGTTAGGGGAAATAAATTATGTGTTCATCAAAAAAATATTAAAATAATATAATATATAAATATATTATTATTTTATTAAGCGGGTATACGGGTAAACGGGTCTGGGTATCGTCATACCCTGCCCAAATTCATTTATTAGAAGTTATATGGGTACGGTCCCGAGTCTGTGGGTATAGATTTTGAACCTTACCCATTATAAACGAGCATAGACTCAGTCAGGTATTGGTAAAACCTGCCCCATTCATAGCCCTATTCATAATGTAATATTCTGATTTTCTAAGGATCCCATTAATTAAATTAAATCATATTATTTAGGAATGTAAGTTGTGAAGTTCTTTTACGATTCTGATTTGTATCCAACTTTTTGTACTATCGATGGTAAATTCATTACAACGATATTTCATAATGTTGACTAATACCAAACACGATAGATTTTAGTGAAGAGGTTTTACCGATTGGATAAAATTGGTTACTGAATGGTTTCAATATTCATAACAAGAAGACCATCGGGAAGGTTACTCAGGAGGTTAGCGTATATATCGGTTTGTTATCGTACCGCAACAATTACTAATTATTAATATAATACATCATATAGTCTTTGATTTCAGTTAATAACATAGTATAATGATTGTCATTACCATCGTCAAGAATAAAATTAATTCAAATTAATGTGTACATATGATATATATTAAATGACATCATATTATCATTTATTTAAATTAATAATAACTATATATATGTATATATATATATATGAATTAATTATTTTTTAAGGGAATCATTTAGTATATGAGTGTACATTAAGATCCGTTGTGTGCATATATACTAATTGAGTTATTATCAACATCATAACTCATAACTAATTTATTTTATTTAATATTGTAATACTACACATATAGTGAACATCTCCCGAATGAAATCACTATCCACTTAAATCTCGTGAATATTATGATTGTCATTACCGTGTCATGAATAAAATTAATTCTCATTAATAATGATACTATGTTGTTAAGTGAATAATTTGATAATACGATACATTATGTTAATGGTATATATTTACGGCTTATATAAGTTATTTCATTCAGGAGATGTTCAATACAATACATCATATAATCTTTTATTTCACTTAACAATGTAGTACTATGATTGTCATTATCCTGTCCTAAATAAAATTAATTCATGTTAATGTGTATATATGATATATACTAAATGAGTTATTAAATGATATATCGATATTATCATTTATTTTTATTGATAATAACTCTATATATAATATTATATATACATATATATATATGTATATAAAGTTATGTGTGTCTGTGTATATATAGTTACAATTAGTTAATTATATATTTTTTTGAAGGGAAATTATTTTGTTTATGACTACACATTAAGATACGATACAAATCTTATAGTGTATGAATAGACTATGAGTTATTGTCAACATCATGCACATAATTAGTTTATTTTATTTAATATTTTAATATTGCTCTTATCTTAGTAATCTCTTAAACAAAATAACTCATATAAGTCGTAAGTATATACAATTAATATATGTATCATATCATCAAATTATTCACTTAACAATATAGTATTATTATTAATATGAATTCATTTTATTCATGACATGGTAGTTACAATCATAATACTCATGAGATTAAGTGAATAATTTAATTAGTCAATACATTAGAGTTATTTCGTCCAGGAGATGTGCACTATATGCTCAATATTACAATATTAATAAAATAAACTAGTTATGAGTTATGATGTTGATAATACCTCATTTAATATACATGTATGATGTATTAAGGGACGTATAACTAAAACGAATGCAATAGGCAAGTGTACCTATCACTGTAGTATTAGAGACACACTCGAATCGTCGAACTCAGGAAACAGTAAAGGCTCAAATATTTACCATCTTAACTAATGTTTAGTCTAATAGATTGGGTTTCTTAGAAATCCATTAACAAATTGGGAAAAGTAATTAAAAAAAACAATTAGACGGAAGTAATAATTAAGGGTGTGAAATTTTTGGAAAAGAGTTTGAATGAAGGTTCCCCTAACTTTTGTCAACTATTTCAATTAAAAACTCATAAAACAACATTTGAAAATGCAGGTTTGGTCATCACATGAAAGTTGGGCAATCCCTATCTTTAGGTGAAATTCGCTTTATCCACTTAACTTAGGTGATCTAATTAACCTAAAAGTGAAATTAATATCTCGCTTCAATTGCCAATTGTTATTACCCAATTAGTTGCCTAGATTGATCTTCTTTTTTAATTTCAATCAATCTTGCGAAATAATCGATTTCACGCAAATCAATTATTAAGAAAATGTAATTAAACAACAAACAACACATAAAAAAATATTAATTTAATGAAATTCAATAAAAAATCATATCATCCAAATCTAGGGTTCAACCCTCAATTCATACAATATAAATTTAGCTAGAAAACATACTAACAATATTCAATCAATAGTAGAAATCATAATTAACAAAGGAAAATGAAGCTTAGGCTGAAAAATGAGTTGAATCCACAGTTCCGAATGCCACCAGAGCTCGTCTCTCGATTCGCTTGATGAAACCCGAAATGGATCCGTAGAATCGCTTCAATTTTCATCCAATAGCTTCAATTTAATGTTAGTTGTATATAATCTACCTAATTGAAGAGGAATTAAGAGGGTTTTTCATGCCCAAAGTTGCCACAATTCCCTTCGCTAAACCTAAAAACTATTCTTCCTTTCAAAAAGGGGTAAAAATTGTTATAAATACAATTAAAAATGCATTATTGCGATGTTGACGGGACCTACCACGTCCGATAGCTCGAGCCTTACCATCCACAGTAGGGTTCTATTCGAAAAATTCTTTAGTCGTTGGGACCTACTACGTTCGTTCGGTCCTGCCTAGCGCCTGCAGTAGGCTTCTGTTGGCAAAATTCTTGAGTTCATGGACTTACCACGTGGGGTAAGTTGGCCTGCCATCGATGGTAGTTGGCCTCTTAGAAAAAGAATTTGTCAATGTAGTTGTTAAATCAAACCCGTCCGCTAAGGCATTCTGGTAGGAAGGTCGGCCAATGACCAGGAATTATCGCTTCCTAGAGCCAAATCCCCTACATCCGTAGGTGGAGGTCCTCCCGATTCCTCAACAGCATCGGCTGGATGGAAATCTTCCACTTTTTCCAAAAAATGAATTAAAATAATCCTAGAGAACCAGTATACGATTTTTGGGTTTTTTAGGAATTCTTTGATAGGAACCACATAGTAGGGTAGTGGGAACTTTGTAAAGCTAATCACTCCATTCCTTTTTGTCCAGAAAGAAGAAATGCAATTAACTATACACTATGTGGAATTCCTTATCTATTAGTATGATTCTCGTTATTTCGACATCTCGATGTGATACAACCTTTTCTATTTTAGTTGGGAAAGAACAGCAAAGTCCTGGCCTTTTTTGATAGACTGATTTTTTCCTTTCTGAAGGGGGCTTAAGATGAAAGTTGCACTTATTAGTTCAAGGACAACTTTTTGACTGAGTACGCTACCAATAAAGTTCTACCTCTTATTACATTGTGTACTTCCCGAGTGGAGAGGAGGGAGGCAGCCAATTAGAAGCATCGTAGTACTTCATGCGAAAGATGAGCCAGTAAGGAAATTTGACTCGGGCCTATTCTAAAAACGTCGAGGTATTTCAAATTGTTTGTTGACACGAATAAAGTCAATTATTAAAGAGTGCTAGTTGAACGATGATATCCATGAAAAAAAGGCATGCATACTTTCATTTCCCTTAGTTGACAACATCCCTGCCCATAACATGTGATTCAAGTATACCAGAACCCAGTTCTCTCTCACTGTATAGCTTAATCAACCACTGATTTGTTTCAAGTCCATACTTAGCAATAAAATGATTCCAATTACTCTCAAACATTGATTTTATCAAACTGTCATAAACAAGAGATCTGAAGTCCTTTCTTGCCTTGCGAAACTCCTCTCTCAAACCCTTAAATTTATCTGGACCTTTGCACATTATATACCAAATTCTTTACCTCCAAATTGTTGTTGGTATAACTTTCTTAATTGGGTTCCCCATGCTCTCACATTGATCGATCATAATTGCAGCAGGAGCTTGACCACCCAATGTTACAAGCCAAGTACTAAAAAACTAAATATGTGTCTCTGTGTCCTTGTGAGATAAGAATGCTGAACCAAACAATGTGGATTGGCCATGATGGTTCACTTCAGAAATAGTCACAAACGGTATCATGTAGCTGTTAACAAGATATGTTGAATCAACATAGACTACTTCATTGGACTCTTCATAAGCTACTTTACTTCGAGGGTGCACCCAAAATATACTATCTAGCCTACCTTAATCATCCATGTGAATCAAATGGAAGAATCACTTTTCATTTGATGCATTCTAACGAACACTCTATTTATGCAATCAGCATCATCGGCTCCAATGTTCATCCTCCTCACATTTTGGACATAGTTCCTACAATCTCTAGGTAGACATCATAATTTGTCCGATTCTCTAGCTTGTACCTCCAAATTCTCACACTTGCTGGGCCTTATTCCAACTGTGTCGTGCATTTCCAATTTCCTCTTCGTATTAGAATTTAGACTTCTAAGAGCAACCATAAACCTGGACATAGACGAGTGTAATTCGTGAATGTGTTGTTCTACAACCGTTGACACTTGCCACATTCCATTATCTCTTACAATTGCACAAATACGAGCAAGACATTCTATCTTCTTCGACCGCTTGTAAGTGCTAGCTTTTCTACTCTTATCACAACTGATAGTTCGATATTTTTTTAAAGGACCGTTCCTTTCGAACTAGATCTTTTAATAACACTAAAACCTTTACTTTTTCCATACGCCTGATATAAATAAAAAAACTCATCAATGTTGTTGAAGTATTTACCTATGCTGGGGATACTTGGTCTTTTTCTCGGCTTCTTAGTTCTTGGAGTTCTTCAACTCCCTCACTTCCTTTATACTACTCTGAAAATAACTAGAATACCTCAAGTCTTCCTCTCCTTCTCTTAACTCGTCTTCCTTGCCGCTACTATCATTGAATATTAGCTCGCCTTTTGATTCGAAAATGTAATTTTCTTTCATTGTAATTCGTTCTCAAGTTAGAACTAAGTATTCGGTGAGAAAATATCGAAATTCGATTTGTTTTGGAAGTTATAATTTGTAAAATGTTCAGAAGTTCATTCTTCATTTTATACTCTTATTTTAGGAAAAAATAAAAACATAAAAAGTTTAATTCATATTTTCTTATTTTGATGTGACAAGTTGTAAGAAGGTGAGAAAGATAATGAAAGAAGAGAGAGAAACGAACTGAATTTTGGCTTAAATCGGTTGGCTTCTCTTCCGTATTGCAAAAGGGGCAATGCAGTCTTTTTCGTTATGACTTTTTACCGAGGAGAAATTAATCGCCTCCAAATCGCCACTCTTCACCGTTCTGAGAAAGCTGCTGCCATCATAGCCTATGCTGAGAAAAATAGAAGGTGCTAAAATGATATAGTTCTGTTCAGTCCAATCTGCACATCCATCAGCAATATGACCGACCAAGAGACTCCAATCCGAAAGCCGACCGCGGACCTCCCTCCTTCGTCGTCAAACAAGGTTCCAATTGAGTCCTCCGGCAGCAAGTTTTCTGGCGGGACGCGATTCCCGAATCCACCTGACCGGGCCAATCCAGACCCTGCTACTCTCAGAGAGCAATGGAGATTCGCTATTAAACAATACAGCAGATGGTACTCTCAGGCTTGGGGTAGTGCTATACTTGCGGGTCTATCTTTCTTTGCTCTTGGTTGGATTATTAAGGGCTCCAATCCTTTACCCTCCTTCCAAAGTGAAAATCCCCAAAAGGGTGATGATAAAGATAGGGATGATGTTTCATCTTCCTCAAGTATTGCCGAAGGGACGAACAAAGGTTGAAGTAAATGGTGAGTCCTTTTATTGGTTGGTTTCAGTATCTGAGGCGTCTTGGTTCGATCGTTGTTGAGTTTATCTCATTTTGCTCATATGCTCTGGGTTCATTCGAATGTCTTCAACTTGCCTTTTGATTTTCAATATTATTCTTGTTGAATTATCAGATTTTGTTGGTGGATTCTGGGTTCAATACATAGTCCTCAACTTTTCTGAAATGGGAGTAATAAAATCTTCAATTATGTTAGTTCTTGAGTTTCTTGAGCTATATTCTGATGGCTGATTTAGCTAAAGTATTGCAATTGGGAAATGAAATACTGTTCGTCTCTGTTTAGGTTCAAGATTGGTTGCTAGAAGCTGGTTATTATATTGGAAGATAGAGACATCTACATTTAACAAATGAGTGGTTTAATTGCCTGTTGAATTTAACATGCTTTATGAACATTTTCATAACAGCTGCAAAGAATGTGGATAATGTAGTTCTCAGTTATGAGCCAATGGGAATCATTTTTCTATAATCATCTTAAGATGTGTTGGACCTTACTAGGCTTCCACTTCAGAATGTATTGGCTGAGACCACTCAATTTACATAGCTGTTGACAATCTAATACCTCTTTGAGATGCAAGTCTCTGAACCAATCACTAACTTTTTTGGCCTAGTTCATGCTTTGGCATGCTAAATTATTAGAAACGAGTTGGTAAAAAACTTTTTTTCCTCGTTTGCATATTTTTGTATGGCCTAGGAATCATGGAAACAAGGGAAAGGAAAAATGGAATTGAGTAATAATGTTTATGGGGTGCAAAGAATATATTTTAATTTTTTAAAAGAATTTCGTGTGTGATCTTTGCCTGGTACCAACCTTACCCTATTTTCTTGCTGATTGGAAATCGTGGTTGGCTCCACCCCCGCCCTTAGCTGCTGTTCTTGTAGCTTCTTCACTTCTGTGGCAGCATTAGCTGCCTTAGCTGCACCTACTAGCTACTTTGGTAGTTGTAGGCAGGGGCCGCAGCTGTGGAGGTGATATCGGCCTTCTCTCGCCATCTTTATCTGTCGTTTCTTTGCCTTCATTACTCTCCCGAGGGTCTCTGATTTGAAGCTAGGGGAAGCACGCTTTGCTCTCGCCTTCGAAGTGTTGCTTCTATGTTGCCCTCGGGTAACCAAGGCTACACTTAGCTTCGGGTATCCCTTTGGGCTACCGCCATCCCAAATGTGGCTTCCAATCTCTGAACTCTCAGTCGTTCCATTCCAGTTAGAATTTTCTTTTCAACTACCCTTCACTGCACCCCCTTACGCCCTCCTAAAAACAAAAAACAGTACAACTTTTAACCCCTATTCCCTTGATAGGGAATAGAGGGACCTTTTCTAAGGATATTCCCCCCTTGATCCCCCTCGGGAGGGAGAAGCTCTAGACTGGAATAAGCTCTATATAAATGCCTTAATGTCTTGTTCCCCTTGTCTTTAATTCAATTCAATGGCCGAGGGTGGTGGACCAAACAGAGCTTCCGCCCTCGCTCTGGTTATTATTCTTTTTTTGACCCTATTAGGTGTACCGGAGGGCTTCATAATAGCACTCCTAACAAAGAAGGAAAAGGAATTAGACTAAGGAATGGTTTAGAAGGCTCTTTCAGTGGCCTAAAAACCCCCTTAACACCACCTTTAAACCCCTTTCCCGATGCCGCCCCTAGCTACAATAGCTGCATTAGCTACATTAGCTGCAGAAAGGAATGTTTCCTCCCCTTAATCATCCTTGCGAGAGACTTAGTTGGAGGAAAGGTATAGCCTTTAACCTATTCTCTTGACAGGGAAAGGCGGCTGGTAAGCTACGTTAGCTACATTAGTGAGGAACCAACTGTCTTTAGCCATTATCTTTCCAAGGTGAAGCGACAGATCTGTTAAAGACTAAGGGAGCAGAAAACGCTAATTTTTAGCTTACTAGTGAGGGTCTTCCGGTAGATTTTTTGTCTCCTTTTCTTGGTTGTTCTCCCTCCTCGGCTTTTGAGGTGTTAGAGTGGAAGTTGCTGTATGCTTTTCATATGCTGGCAAAGAGGCTCCAAAGTGTTGAATATTGGGTACGGTCAATGTCCGCCATTGGTTGTTTGCTAGGAGTCAACCAAGCCAGTTCAAGCATCGTCTTTAGAAAGAAATCCTGGTAAAAAGGAGACGGTTGTTACTGATTGTTGTCATTGGAACTTTTGAAGCACAACCTATTAGCTGGATTTTCATATGACATTTATTTGGGCAAGAAAATGTCCCTCTTCGGGCAACCATGATTCCACATGAACAAGGACGCAACACTTTGTAGTTACCTCATAATAGAGGATCTGAGCTGAAGCCTTCTCTTCCACATTCTATCTAAACATGTTCAATCTTTCATCAGTGGGAGTGTTAAATTAGCATCATGATCAACCTGTTTATCATCAATCCACATTCTTTATTTTTCCTCCCCTCTCACTGCACTGTTGTTGTTGCTGCCCTGTAGATATGATGCTTTATCCTCTTAGTACCAATTGAACTACAGAAAAATCTGCTTTGAATGCCCTTTCTCTTACAATTCATGCGATTGTATCCAATGTGACGATCATTATTCATTGAACAAGCTTGTGCTGGATTTGCATCGTGAAACCTCGCAGCCCTTCTGACATTCAGCGTCAAACCAGACAATTCTCTATTTATAGTAATAAGATGCCTAACATATCAATTGGATGTGTCATAAGCGTGATGAGAAAGCTGGTTTTATTTGAGTTGTTTTTCCACCTTCTAATGCTCACTCTTCTCCTCCCATAAAGTGTTTAATTGAAATTCATGTGATTCTCGAATCTTTAATTTCTTTACCATTGCATATGATTCAATTTTCTCTCTTTCTTGATGAATGTGTTGTGATGTTATCATGTTAATGTATTATTGCCCAACTGGTATACCAAGTAAACCTGAGTGGATAAGTTATCACTGAAGTTGCTATTATAATCTTCGCTTGATGTATATGCTGCTTGAATGTATAATATATTCGAATTTGGATAAAACTATTTCTCAAATTTGGTTTCCGGTTTATGCAGATACGCAAAGGTGTTGAGTTTTTTACTGGTGCTCCACAATAACGGCCGTGATGTGAAGTTGAGAAAAGGGGTTTTCATGTTTCAAACTTGATGCAAAATGAAGAAATGTATATATCAAGAGAACCGTTAGAAGATCTGTTGATTCTAGAGTAGCAAAATTGCAGGGGTTCTTGTTTTTTTTTTTTTTTTTGGGGGTGTTTTTTTGTGCCATCTTTATCGAAACTGCATAATTACTTGTGCTACGAATTTGCCATAATGTTTGTTGAAAGAAAACAGAGACTGGGATTCTAGGAAAACTGAAATGAAATCTCTATCAAGTTACAGAAAAACTATGTGTTTACAAGGTGGGGATATGATCGATCATACATCTTTTCTGGGTAATTCATAAGAGCATAGTTGTTGATTCTTGAATATAAACTTAATTAATTATTTATTATCCAGAGCAACAACCCCCTTGTTTGAAATCTGATACATCATTTGATCCAATGTTAATGGTTTGGCCCTTAGGGAGTGAAGTAGGATCATCACCAATATCAAGAGCTTTCCTGCTGACAACACGATAGATTTGGGTGAGAACTTCAGTGAAAGCATTTTCAACATTGAAAGCTTCAAGAGCAGAGGTTTCCATGAAGAAGGTATTCTCTCTTTCTGCAAATGCTTTAGCATCAGTAGTTGGAACTGCGCGTAGGTGACGAAGGTCAGCCTTATTTCCAACCAGCATTATAACAATGTTAACATCTGTATGGTCACGAAGCTCTTTAAGCCATCTTTCAACATTTTCATAAGTCACATGACGAGTAACATCGTACACTAGTAATGCTCCAACTGCTCCTCTGTAATATGCACTCGTGATTGCTCGGTACCTTAAACAACAAAAACAACCATACCCAAATCCATCATCATCCTCCTCCTCATCATCTATCATCTACAGTAGTAATGTCTTGTTATCATATTCAATGGATTCTGTAAACCATTTTGCACTTTGATTGGGTTTAATAACCAAAATTCTTATTTTTTTCATTTTGGACATCATCTCTTCTTCTTTCTTAAATAAATAATTGACCTTCTATATATTTCCAATAAAAAAAACTCAAGTTTTTCATTCTTAAATCTAATTCAAATGCACAAATACATGTTCTAAATCTAACCAGATTATTTCCTTTTCTTATTGGCATTTAGAGGTCAGTTTTTCTTTGAACTTGTTATTCAAAATTTTAGTGTTTTAAAATTTAAATTTTATAAAATTTATTAGATTGAACATGGTTTCTTTTCAAATCCCAAAACAAGGCAAAAGATTTCAATGAATAGATAAATCTAAAGAAGCTATCAAATTCATCTACACGATGTGAAATGCAAATAAAAAAATTAAAAAAAAAATAAAAAGGGGGGGATGGGAAAAGTAAGAACCTTTCTTGGCCAGCGGTGTCCCAAATTTGGGCCTTGACGACTTTGTCATCGACCTGAATGCTTCGAGTGGCGAACTCAACGCCAATGGTGGATTTAGATTCTTGGCTGAACTCGTTACGAGTAAAACGAGACAATAGATTGGATTTTCCGACACCGGAATCACCTATTAACACCACCTTGAAGAGGTAATCGTAATCCTCGTCAGCTCTGTATGTTCCCATAATTTTTCTCTTCCTTTTCCTTAGCTTGTAATAATATTGTTAAGGAAGGAGTCACAGAGAATTCTTTGTTAGTTTGTTTCATGGCAATGGCCGAAACAATTTTTATATCCGCTTTTTTCGGAGGCACAAAATACTATCCATAATTTTCTTATTATCTGCCACCTAATTTTCTTTTTCCTCTTTTGCTATGAGTATTTTTATAATTGTTTCTAATTAAAGAATGACGTATTTGATTTACAAGTATGTTATTAAAAAAGAAGGGAATGATGGGTTGCTTTTTCTTGGTGTAGTTTTTTCTCCTGCTTTGTGGAAAATGGTATCTCCTAATGTGGACCTTGAAACTATGTTTTAAAAAGTATTTATTTTTTTATCGATAATTACTACGATAAAATTATAAATTTAGCACAATAAAATTTCATCTCTCTCTCTCTAAATATTTTTTCTGTCACTTCTCTCTAGAGAATCTTGAAGATTTTGAAGTTAAAAATTGATAATTTTAAAAATTTTGTACAAGAAAACATCGATTTTAAGATACAAACAACACAAAAAATACAGAAAATCGAAAATGAAAACTGCTAGCTCACCAATCCACTTAGTGCGCCACTCATTGACACAAGAAATGGGTTAGTGCATTGCACCTGTGGGTGGCACACAAACCCATCTGGTGCGCCTGTGGGTAGCGTACCAACTCATCAGGTGTGCTGGTGAGTGGCACACCAACCCATCTGTTATGCCAATGAGTGGTTTACCAACGCATCTAGAATGAGTAGTGCATTAAGATATGGTCGTGTTTTTTTAATTTTTTTTCCATTAAAATATAAATAAACAAATATAAAATAATGTAGTAGTATTCTTTTTAAGAGTAAATCTTTGCTTGAAATTCTTGAAAGGTAGAGAGATGAGAGATAAAGAATTTTGAGAGAAAGAGAGAGAGTTAAGAAGAAAATGAAGATTTATCGTTATAAATTCGTAATTATCGTGTTAATTATAAATTTCTTATTTTTTGAAATAATTACGAATGCAATGTTTTACTAAAAACTAATAAGAGTAAAGGTAGTTTGATTTTAATATTTTATTTAAAATTTCATAAAAGTTGAATATTTTGTTTGAGAAATATAAGAAGCAGGATAAACATTGCACTCACTTTCCAAACAAAACCCAATCTAAATACTACCCCCAATACAAATAAGAAAAGCAAGAATATAAAATCTTTAGTGGCATTATCCTGAAAAGAGAAAAGAAAAAATCTCTTAAAAGTTCTTTTAATAACAGTTTATTATTATTGGCTAAGATTATATAAGCACAAATATAACAAAGTTAACATCTAATAAAAAATATATATACATGTGAAATGGATTCCAATTTTTAAAAATTTAGAGGTTTCAACTCATACCATTCGAATAAGACTTGATAACAAAAAAATTTCATAAAATTAAAAAATATATTGTCAAACTAATACTAAGTGGAATTATTATTGATCCAACTAATTATATTTAAATAGATTATTTATTGTAAAAAGTAATTTTTTAAGTGAAAAGTATTTATACGAATAGAAAGCAGAAAATATATTTTTCTTGTGCTTCAATTAATTTTTAATATTTTAAATTGTATACGAGATACTAGATGAACAGAGCTATTGTTTAAAGAAAGTAAATCCATCCAACTAGTGTAAATGACAAGATCTGTAGTCGTCCTCTTGGGATTTATTTAAAAAAAGCAATTACTGAAGTGAAGATTACTTGTTGAATTGGATACCTGTTTCTCATAGAAGTTGATTTTGGTGAATATTATAAAAGATGTTGGGGGGTTGGTATGTGAAGATGAGGCAGGTTGAGGATTCAATCAGGTGTCATATAGTTTTAGTTCCCACCATATCAACAAGAGATGATGAAGATCATATATATAGTACTATTTCATATCTATTAGAAGAAGAATAAGCTTAAAGGAACTGATTGATGCATTTTCATAATTCATATATGGTTGTTGGAGTAAGTAACAAAAACAATATGTATGTATCTATGTATTAGTTGGGGTGTCCGATCCAAAAACCCTTTCTTCCCTTTGTTCCTGCTCCTGCTCCTGCTCATGATTCAATCAAATGTGATGGTTCATGCAAATTTTACAGTACTCTATGACGTTACCCAAAACAAGGATTCTTTTTTTATTTGGCAGAATGATATATCAAAATCACTCTATCTCAATCAATCAACAACTCTTTTTTTGGTGTTCAGATGTAGTCCCTTATCATCTCTATCTTAAGGAAATCCTTAAGAAAACTTATAGTACAGTAGAGGGTCTATTGGATTTTTATTTACGGATAAGGTGAAGTTTTTTTTCAACATGCTTGTAATGTGAAGGATTAATTTTGAAAGATATCGGAAGAAATTAAATTTGTATTTATTTATCTTTTATTTTATGTTTTGTACTCACTTAGTATTTCTCAAATTGGAATTTACTTATATTTACATATGTGTAATTTTATTCTCCCTTATTTAAGTTAACTACTTATTCAAGTAAAAAAAGAATTTTTTTTGACAACTTAATATCCGACAATTACTGATTAATTCAAAAAAATTAAAACGTATTAAATAGCAATTTAAAATTGACATACAGTATTAATTCATCCTGTAAATAACTTTAAATCAATTTAATTAGCCTGCCAAATAGAGAAATGAAGTTCCCACCATCAAACAGATCTCTCTCTCTCTCGTCAATCAATCAAGAAAGAATTGAACCCACCTCTATATAGGATTTTAACTGTTCTTATCATTTTGCACGTAAATTTTCTGAACCACTCAATCCAGCAACTTGACCCGTCAAACAAACCTT
This sequence comes from Catharanthus roseus, assembly GCA_028651295.1. Classification (NCBI taxonomy): domain Eukaryota; kingdom Viridiplantae; phylum Streptophyta; class Magnoliopsida; order Gentianales; family Apocynaceae; genus Catharanthus; species Catharanthus roseus. The sequence continues at coordinate 7,243,057 of JAPQWS010000104.1, read as the reverse complement.
TTTTCTTTCTTTGTCTCTCGATCTTCCCCCCACGGCCATGGCCACCCGCAAAACACTTGTTTCTTTTTTGGGGGGGTTGGGTTGGGTTTTTGTAATGGGCTATTTAGATGAAAGTTGGAAGTAAAAAGGTCGAAAGAAGAAACTGTGTGAAGAAGAAAAGAAAGGGAAAAGAGAATGCACCGAATTTACGTGAAACCCATTAACTTGTTTCCGTTTCGGGTCAGACCCCCTCCCCTTCCCTCCTCATTCGTGCAATACAAGCTCTAACCCTATTACCCCTCCCCTGCCTATAATTCTTCTTCTGACAATTCATTCAGTCAATAAACAAACTCAAAATTAGTCCCCACAAAGTGGGACCTCCCGCCGGTCACACCCCTCTACGGCGGAGCACGGTGGCTGATCTCCTTTGGCTTTGGCATGGTAGTAGGGTTACAAACTAACACTAATCCCTGGCCTAGCTAGATTCACATGAGTTTGGACTCTGGACTCGTTAGGCACAACAAATTGACATATGACGCAATCTGTAAAACTGATAGAGTTGGAAGAATAATTTTTTTTTTTAAACTCGGTATCCAACAATTAGTAATTTAGAAGAGGTTAAAAGACACGATCCTCTAAAGATCAGTATAAAGACATTAAACTATGAACATTTCATTCATAACTCGAATTAGAATTTCTTATATGTCTTCGAACCATATATTTTTTATTTTGAAAAATGATTTTATATTTAATTGTAAAAATTAATTATAAATTTCATAAAATAAAAATACTTTTTAATTATCATCTAATTTTAAAATAAAATATACAATTAAGGAGAACAACATAATATATGAAATATCTCCAACAACGAAAATCTTTGTGCAATTGGTTATGGTGATAAGAGGGAATTATAAGTCTGCCACTACTACAAGAAAAAGCCAAGCAAAGCTTCTTCTTAGAATTGACTACACCCTGTTTTTCCCTAGAAGAATCCTACATGTCTAAAGCCAATGGCTATATATAGTTGACTACTACTTTTCTCTCAGATATACTTAGTAGTGAATCTGAATACTAGATTTATAATTAAGTTTATTCATTTGATAAATCATTCAACTGTATAATTATAAATTTTTTTGGTTTGAAATTGTTTTTTATTGTGTGTCTAGTAAAATTCTTGTATCAATCATAAAGGTTATATCTGGGACATAATTCATTGTATAGCATAATAAATGATGTTGCGAGCTTTAAGAACTTTTTTTTTTTTTTTTTTAATGAAAATTGGTTAAAGAAGTTTCGTAAATACGGAGGTTCTACCTAATCATAAGCTAATTTCCATGAATCATCTACCAAAGGCAATAAATCATTCAGCAGTGCATCAGGGAAAAAAAAAAAAAAAACAAATAAAAAAGGTTTGGACAGTTTTGGTGTTGGCAGCATGAAACTGATCTGTCTATGTTTTCAGGCTACAAAGGTGGCAAAATTTCCTTGAATTCGAACGCAAGCCAAAACGTGAAGCTTACAAGTTACTTACAGCCACCTTTTTTTCTTACAGAAAAAGCTGGCAGAAATTAAGAAGACCCCATCCCCACCACCATGATATCACTCTTCTTGGATGGACGTTTCTCTAACGTCAACATTTTCAGCCAAACACGCACTATTATAACGCAAGCAGGCACAACCATCCAAAACTTTTTTTTTATAAAAAAAAAAAAAAATGGCAAGAAGAAAAGCATACATCGCATTGCATCTCTTGGCATTAAACAAAATACACATAGATATAGATATATAAGACATATATATATATATATATGTCTCAAGTCCAGCTAAAGACTATTAGAAGGAAGGAAACATACCCTAACCATGACTATAACATTAATTAAAGCTACAACAAATCTACTATTTGATAACCTTAGAGATAATTAAACACGAAAAAAGAGGCGCGAACGATTAGCTAGTCTTGGATCTTCTTCAACATTCAATCGGATTTCACTATATCTATCTGCATTTCAAAACAACATAAAACAATATAAATGAATGTTCCTTTCTTTCTTTCAGGTTAAGTTTTGAGAAAGAAAAACATGAGTCAATAATTTCAAATTAATGGTTATTCACAAGAAGATTAATTAACGAACCAAAACGTAGACAAAAAATTAAAATTAAGGATTAGTAATTAGTTAACTAAATAATACCAGATGAGATGAATAGTGGTGTTGTGATGAGCAGTTGTAGGAGAAGGAGAAGGAGGTAACGTGCGAATCAAGTAGTAGAAAGTGCCATGCTGGAGAGGTTCAAGTGTGACACCCCATTCGTTGGTGAGAACAGGTTGACCAGAAGAGTGAACCAGTACGGCGTCGTCTCCGAATGATTCTCGCACGTTAAAAGGAGCCATTGTCACCTCAAACGCCACATCGTTGATAAAAACCGTCGATTTTGTAGGACCCCCAGTTTCACCCCCTGCACTCAATCCATTGCCATGCACACACACACACACGTCCCTTATTAGAGACACAATTTCACAAATTCCGCACCGAAAAGACAAATCTATCCTTGTCTTTGTCCAAATATGACAATCCTCTCCTATTACTTAATCTCTCATATTTTTTCTCATTTCCTGGACGTAAAAGAAAAAAAAAATTTTCGAAAATTAAAAGATGCAATAATTAGTAAAATACCTGCTGGAATGGTATCGATAGTTGAGATGGAGGAAGTGATAGTAGGAGAAAGAGTGGGGGTAAAAGAGTAATTTAGCTTCATCTTGTCATCATCAGCAGCTTTCTTTAAGGATCCATGATTGTTCATTAATAACAAGTCACTTAGTAAAAGACCAGAGCAAGTCTCCACGGAATTATGATCGGTGACGTCAGGAAAAGAAAACCCTTGACTAAGGTAATTAGGGGCCGCCCCACTAGTCGAACCACCAGAACCAGAAGTAGGTTGTTGCAACGCAGGCGGCGGAGGGAAGAAAAATGGAACGGACAGGAAATCATTCTGAGATTGGAAAAAAGTTTGATTAACTGAAGCAGTAGGTGAATTGGTCGCCCCTAGCGAGAGAATCTTGTCCGTTGAATTGGGAGAAGATTTATCAGAGGATGATGAAGAAGATGAATTAGGATGATGAGTAGTTATTGGCCTGGCGGCGGCGGTGGTGGTGGTGGTGGTGGTAGGGGCATTAAGGGAAGTTTGCGACTTGTTTTGAAGGTGGCGCTGCTTATGTTTGCTTCTTGATTTTCTGTTTTGGAACCAGTAAAAGACATTTGCATCCCCAACTTGACCATATTCTTGTAATTGAGCCCTGATTTTTCTAATCTCATCCCTAGGTGGATTAACCATTCCGGAATTGAATATAGCTTCTAATATCCGTATTTGTTCGGGTCTCGGGTTCCATCTCGGTTTTGGCTCCGGACTTCTCTCCTCGCATCCTCCTGCATCAAATCAAATAGTAGCTCAGAAACACTCCCTTATCAAGACAAGCCTGTCTCAAAATTGAAACAAATAAATTAACTTTTAATAATTAAAAAAATTAAAACAAGGTTTAATTACCGGAGGAGGGGTGGGGGGAACGTTGGCAGCCAGTGGAGATGAGGGAAGAGTTAATATCGGTGGGCTGCCACTGATGATGATGATGAGAAGGTTTGGACTTGAACATACTAGGCCAGTGTCTATTTGATGAAGCCATGAGATTTGATAATAGATGAGGAGGAAGTACAAGTGGTATATAAAGGAGGGGAAAGTAACGGAAGGAAGAAAGGGAAGAAAGACAAAGAAGGTTTATGTAGGGGTGTTGGGAGGGATTTGTGTCTGAAAACGCTAGGCAAGCATAACGTCTCTTCTTATAGCCCTCTTCCTCACCTACTACTCCCTTCCCATGACTGATGAATTCTTTTTTTAAGAAAAAAGAAAAACGTTAATGAAAATTATAAAAAAAGACAAAACCAGCAACAGGAATCGCCTGTGAAATTATAAACAAGAATAGAAAGGGTAGTGAATTGAAGAAGAAGAGAGTAGTACAGCTACAGCCCCCCCATACTCATTTGACCATTATATATTAAAACTCTAAAGTACAAACTATATATCTAGCAAAAGAACCCTAGTTAGAAGAGTTTTTTTTTTTAATAAATAAATTAAAAAGAAAAGAACCCTAGAAGAAGAAGAGTGGCAAAGAGAAGATTAATATTGCAAAAGGGTGTGGGATCTCTGAAAGAGAGAGAAGAAGGGGTTCTGAGCAGTTTGTCTCTTTGTATTGTTGCATGATACTACTATGGGGGGTTTTTATTTGCAGAGAAGTATTAATGGAGATGAGGGTTGAGGGGGGTTTTAGAGGGATTATTCTAATCTAATGGGAAGAGGTGGTGGTTGCAGAAGGAATTAATATGGCCTTGAGAGAGAGAGAGAGAGATAGGGTTTTTTTCAAAGTCAAGAAAAGGAAATGTATAGTTTGATTGCCAAAGCGGTGGTGAAAGGATTAATTGCAATTTTTTTGTTGTTTCGGGCAAAGCTTGCCTTGGGTTGACTCGAGGGCCTATAATTCAATTCAATGTTCAATATTTCATCTCAAAAATTCTTACTCTATCAGCATCATCATCAGGAACCCCCAAATCCAAATTCATACAGACACTAGGTTAATCATACAGAAATTAGTTATATATACCTAAAAATTATTATCACTTTTTTATTTATTCTTAAATTTTCTTTCAAATTTTTGGATTCATAAATTATTTATGATCTTTGTTAGTATGATATATTATATTAATATGGCGATTTTTGGCACATTAGGCGTGTGTCATGCATTTAACCATTTTTTAAAGGTATTTTGTTTTAAATGTGTGAATAGTAAAAAGAGAAGAATTTTTAGTTGATTTATACTTAAAGATGAAAAAGATATGTATTTATTAAATGTGTCTTTTTAGTTTTAATTATATAATTAGGGCTTAGTAAGGGACTCATGTGCGGGGCATACTTAAAATATGATGAAAACCGCACATTGAATTGAATTTAAATGTTATATGTGCAAAGTTTTTTTTTTAAGACAAGAGATCCTAAACTTGGTGAAAATTAAGTAATAATGGAAATAAATAATTTAAGATAACTATAAATTAAGGGAGATGACAACCTTATTAAAAATGAGGGTAATTCTTGCATCTAGAGGAGTCGAACCCCCAATTTTCATCCCAACTTTTTAGTTATAGGTGCAAAGTTGTAAAAAAGTTTGAAATAAAAGTTCGAAATAAATATATAATTAATTATCTTACTTATATGAAGCAAATTTTTTTTTTCATTTTGTGTATATATGCGTTGAAAGTCAAAATATTGATAATCGAATTTAGAAATTGTTAATAGTAATTAGAAAGTAGTAGTATATTTTGAAAGATGATTTTGTTAATTAGTTAATTTTACAAATTCCCAGCCGTTAATATATATGCCTCCCTTATGGGCGAACATATGTTCATATTCCAAACGTTTTGGTTTATATTGAACTCTCGACAAGAGAGTTACAAAAGGTTTTTGCTGTTTCTTCGTTCATTTTTTGACTTTTTGTTTATTTGATCAATCCTAGTTTTTGTTTATATGTCTATGTCTAAGTCACATTATTATATTCACCCAAAAAAAAAAAAAAATCACATTATTATTCTTTACCGGACTGCTTTTTTATTTTATCATGAAATTATATCAAATATTAGGAAGAACACATGACTCAAAACTAGAATAATTATTTTACATTGAGAAATTCACTATTTTATTTTATACCTACAAACTATTGTTGCAATTCATAAGAAATTTTTTTAAAACTTTGTTGCAGTAAATTTTTTTAAACTTCTACACATAGAATTATTTACAACATCACTAATATTAACAAATTATATTCAACACGGTGATTTTCGACAGCCATGTCTCCTCCATGTCAGGTTTTACTAAATATATTTTAGTTGTCAATAGTAAAAAAAAAAAAAAAAAAAAGAATAAGTGTGTATACTAGAAGATGATGGACATTTGTATATATCGAAGTCATTTTTTAATTTTAATTGAGTAGCGCTATTCTTTGAGAAAAAGCTCATATGCGAAGAGTGGGAGACATCCTTAAAATATACCAAAAATGGATAAGATGAGGATAGTTTTTCATTTTAACAAAGTTGTAAATAGTTCATGGATATAAATTTTTAAAAAGAAAATTTTAGTTGTGAATCGAAAAGGGATAATAGTTTGTTTAGTAGTATTAAAAAATGAATTTCTCTTTTAGATAAATAATAATAATTGCAAATATAAAAACCATCAAGGGCACCTCATGACTGATAATTAGGTTTTAAAAAAAAAATTGATGAAGGGACTAATAGAATAATAAACTGTGGCTACAAAAAAAAAAAAAAGAAAAAGAAAGTGAAAACTATGGAAACAAACAATTGTGGCTACACCAGTAATTTCATACATAAAAGGTAAAATGAAATTTTATTTTTTTAAAAAAAAAGATGTAGATAAATGAATTACGAGTAATTAATGAAGATCAAAGCTTGTTAAACAAAACATAAATGCAATTAGGATTCCAAAAGAAATGGTTAATTTTGAGTGGTGAGAGATAGTATGGCTTTTTCTTGAATGATGCCAATTTGAGTCAGAGAGTGAGAAAGTTGGAAGGTCGTTCTTCGTTTCGGCACTGGCATTGGTTGAGAGAGAGAGAGAGAGAGAGAGGTTCCGATCGATCGATTCCGCATTTCTTTGGATTTGGGAGCCTTATTATCTCTAAAATCCAATTTTATGTGCGACTATGTGTGTTTGTTTTTGGTGGATCAATCGATCGGTGTTCAACTTCCCATGCAAAAGAAAGACTCTTCTTGTTAAAGATAGAGAGAGAGTAATTGTCCGGTCTACGTGGTGTCGGTGTGATTCCGACATGCAAATTTAGCTCAAACTCCAACTTCCTCTCATTTCCTCTCTCTCTCTCTCTCTCTCAATTTCATTAATTTTCCTGCAAACTTCAAAATTTCAACTATGGTTAAAAGACTACACTATAGTCGACTTACTTAGATGCAGTGGGATTAAATATAATTTCAAATCTAAAATCTTATTTTTATTTAAAAATTAGTGATAAATGACTTTAAAATTTATTTTTCATATTTAAAATTCAAATGTGAGATGGTGTGCACAACTTTATATTTGTATTATCTTAAAAAACTCAACTTATAATGGGGTGGAAAACAAATGGCTCTTTTTTCTGTTTCGTTTAGAATTCTAACTAGTTATAAATGTTGTTCAAGAGTACTCAATGAAATTGGATAGACTCAAATATCAAATCTTAATTTTATTTTACAGCTAGCGGAAAATAAGTTTTAAGATGTGAAATGGGGTTTTGATGACCACACATTCGGATTATCTTAAACAATCCAACTTAAAATGGAATGGAAAACAAATTAAAGACCTCAAAGAGCCTTTTTTTTATTTCATTTACAAACCAAACTAGTTAGATATACTATCCAAAAGCAACATAAATTTTAAAAGTGTATTTCGGTTGAATTTAAAATAAAAAAAAAAATAGTGTTTTGCTTACTTTTACAATCTCTTTCACCACTAATTCACTTCTTACCAATCCTGAGAAAAAGATATCCCTTCTTTTCAAACTTAATATTCCCTTTGTTTTTTTTTTTACTTCTCATAATTTGATAATTTATTTTTAAAAAATATAAAATTTCAGATGTTTTTGTCTTGCGTAGACTAAAATGCACTTCAAACTTTTATTTCTTCTCATTATTTCTATTACTAGTTTCATGTCAGAAGAATAATATTGAAATTTGTTATTAACAAAGAGTATAATATGAAAAAGCTTTTTAGATATTGAATATATAAGAGAAAAACCGACAAAATTAAAGGCCATAACTATTCATTTAATTTTAACTTGGTCCCGAAATTACTTTTTTCAATAATTTTAATCCCAAGACTATTTTCCTTTTAAAATATTTATCTCTAACATCCCTTTTATGACAAAATTTCAAAAATTTCTAAGCTTATCACTTGTATGGTTCACCTGCCATTAACAAAATCATGAATCAAACCCTTGTTCTCCTGAATCTCCATTCACATGCTTCTTCCATTTTTACTAATTAAATAATACACGAAGAACAAATTCGGCACGTGTAGAAGATAAGTATTCAACTCAAATTTTTTTTGTTTTTCATTTGGGGCTTAGAAATTCATGATATTTCTAGGGATGAATCATATTAACACAACACTATAAAGAAAGAAAATAAATTTTATAAAAAATAGATAACAACTTGCTAATATGCAGGAGTTGAACTCCCAACTTCTAATTTAGAGGTTTAAATTCTTGCTACTCAAATAATGCATCACAAACATAACATCGAGTCAATAACTGGTGCAAGTGAAACATGTTAAATTCTAGCATATTCTACTTATAGAGGTGGTAAGGATCAATTTTACTCCTTCCAGTATTTTTTACTTGTCACATTTTAGACATCACACTATTTAAGAAAATACAAAATTTAAAATATTTTTTCCTTGTGTAAACTAAAATGCCCTTCAAACTTTTCTCTCTCCTTATTATTATTTTTACTACTTTCTATGTTACAAGAATAAAAAGATGTTATAATTTTTTATTCATGAGAGGTATAATAAGAAAAAAATTCATTACATATTGTCTTGGAACCATAATCTGACAAGTTACAAAAAATATAAATTCTCATAATGTTACAAATAAAAATGCGGAAGGTATATTTATTAGGAATAAAATTTATCGGAACATATTTTTGAAACCAAGTAAAACTAAATGAATAATTTTATCAATTTCAAAATTTTAAAATCAAACTATTCAATCATATACTCCTTTCGATTCATATAAACTGTCGCTTTGACATACTTTTTTCGTTTCAAAATATCTGTCATTTTAGTAAATTAAAAGAGTTTTAAATGAATGTTTTACACATATAATCTTATTTAATATTGTGGTGACGATATAATATAATAAATATTTAGAAACAATTCAAATAAACTCATATTCTCAATGAAGGACAATCTAGTCAATTTAACTTCAAACTAAGGCAAACTAATAATTATTTAATACTTGTGTCATGTTTTAACCAGTGTTGAAAAAACCGTACCAAATTGACCGGTCTGACTAGTTGAATTGGGATTCGAATCCTAGACCTGCCTAGTTTTGTAAAAAAAAAACTAGCAGAAAAATGAACCGGTCAAACTTGGTAAAAAACCAGTTGAACTAGTTGGAATGGTCATTTGAACAAGTTGAACTGATTTTTTATTATTTTTAAAAAAAATTTATCTTTAAAACTTTTTGTACACATTTTTTTATTTAAAAAGTTTCTAATGTTCTTTAATTATATTTTTTATTATATTTAGTACTAATTGATGTAAAATATATTTGATTGATTATTAATATATATTTATAATTTTTTTATATATTTATGATGTTATCTGATTCAATCACTGATTTAATGGGTTGAACTAGTGAGTCAGTGAATTAATAATTTGATCACTTTGATCTCTGATTCAATTATTTTAACATTAATATTATCGGTAGAGATAACACGAAATAGAAGGAGGAAGTAATATTAAAAAAAAAAAGAAAAAAGAAACGGTTAAAAAAGAATATAATATAGAAGAAGCTGAATGGGTGTTGTGATCCTCCAAATCCAAGGCGGATAGATAGTGAAGTTACAAGGAAAAGGTGGGAAAGGCAGAAGTAAGAAGAGAAGAAGGGACAGGGCTTGATATGGGTAGTAGTTAGTACGTCTCGTCTTATTAGTAGTACTTAGGTTAGGCAACACTTTTTAAGTCGTCACTCTCCTCACTTCACTTGAGCTGAGCACACGTTTATGATCTTCTGATTCACTAACCCTTTAGCCGTACCCTTCCCCTTTGCTATTATTCTATTTATTGAGGCAATATCAACCCATACCCCACTATTTATTTATATACTCTACTTTTTTCCTCCTCTTATTACCTCTTCTTTTTCTGTTTCCACCAATTTGTCTCCTCTAAAAATGTCATCTCTACTACTACTCCCCCCCTACCTATTCTATTTTCCCCCCAACTTACCTCTTTCTTGTAAATATAATTGTATGTTTTTGGGTGGATTTCCTTCTTTTCTTTTCTTTTTTGGAAATATGCACTTTCCTCTTGTAAATTTTCCTTTCCTCTTTTTCTTATACAAAATTATTGAGCTATAGAATGTACTATTTTCTTCTTTACATAAAAGTAAAATACTTTAAAAAATATTACAATTTTTCCCCAAAAAAATATATTACAATATTGTATTTTGAGATGAAACTTAATCAAAATACACTCACTGTTCAAAAGAGAACGAGGAGGCATGTTTTGGCCTCTGGAATATCCACATTTTATTTTATATATTTGACCAAACCTTTTAACATGACATCTCTATCAAAATTTGAACATTAAATTTTTTTTTTTATTTTTTAATATAAGAGTTGTTACAATACAACCTTAACAAAGGGAGTAAAATTTTAGCTCTTGCCATTTAAACAAGACCTCACGGAAAATATCTTACAGCATATTTGATACGCTGGAATGATATTGAATGTAATTCTTTATCACTCGGAATCATTTCTCATCCGAAATAGAATGAAATCCTCTTTCTATTCCATTGTTTGGAAGGAAAAAGTAGAATAAAAATAATGATTCCTTTTCTTTGTTTGAAAAAATTATTATGTTATTTCGAAATTAAATGAAATTCTATATAATATGACCTAAAATGTTCTTCTAGCATAAAATAAAATTTTCATACCCTAACGCACATTAAAGCTCTAAAAAGAATCAAATAGTTTATTGAAGTGTAAGTATTCATATATAAGATTGAAAATAATCATAAAACAACGCATTTTAAATATCAAAATAAAGTACAACAAATAGAAATTAAACAGTTACGAGAAATTATCTTTACCCATTCAACTTTCTCATTGTCAATAGTCAAGAAAATTTGAGTTAAGTCACGATCACAAACGGTGATTGTAATTACTTTGTTTCCATCTTCCTCTAGTTTATTTTTCAAGAAATGGTAGATAGATTATTCTCTATGACAGTGTTTAGTTAGGAAATATTTATTAATTAAACGTGATACATATGATATATTAATGATATAATAGTTTAATATTTTTAAAAATGATTTTCACTTATCTTGGAAAGACTGTTACACAAATTTTAATATGAAAAACCTTTCCAATTCAAAATAGTTATTCCATCCATTCTCTTCTTGTGTACCGAACATGCCGTTAGTATAATAACATTTACTGTGGGTTATTATTCACTGGGCTTAAGTTACCGGGAATATTCACAATAAGATTGAGAGTAAATGCACATGATATCAATGAATGTGAGGGGGATTTTTCAAATGTATATATGGAGATAGGTATGTGTGTCTTAGCGAGAAATGCGGTAAAGCATTTACTAAACCCAAACGTGCGTGCAGTAAATACATGTTTGTGTAGACATAAATAGTTCGCTTAAATGCACAAATACTCTACTACTACATCGCACATGCCCTACTCTTTTTTTTTTTCCCAAACAGTTCCATATTTTAAAAAGAAAAAAATTTTAAGAAAATATTTTTAACTTTTTTTTTTATAGAAAAAGGAAAGTATATTAAAAAAAATAGATTTGTAAAATCAGAGATACATCGTGAGGAATGTTTTAATACTATTTTCAAAGTGATAAGTTAGTACTTATCTTTATTAGAAAATGGGTTGATATATTTCTTGATCTATCAACATGCAACAAATATTAAAAAAAATCTAAAACCTTTAAAAACAAGTTAGCAATTCAATCAAAACAATAAGCTTCTTCAAGTTTGAGTTTATTTATAACTATGAATGAGTTACTTTCTAATATGATGTGATGAACTTTCAACAATCTTGCAGTGGAGTAACCTTTAATGATAATTAATAATTCATCATAATTAATTGAATAGAAATTTCATTTTAATAAAAACAGTATCATAGAAGGTATACAAAAAAAATTCTTGACCACTATCCCAATACTTAGAGAACTCTTGGGGCTTTCATGAGTGATTAATCGGAGAGACCGAGAAGTATTTCTAGCTCTAATACTAGTACTCATCTCATTTTATCTTTTTATTTAAAAGAAATTAATATATATACACTTTATTTAACGTTGTAATTATCACGTGATACCTTGAAGCCTTGTCTAATGGTAAAACTAGAGGCCTCGCCAATAATGTGGTATTTTTTGTAAAAGAAAATAAAAAAAAATTATTATAATGTGGCATAATTTAAACCTTATATATGACGTAAAAAAAAAGTATATAGAGAAGGTCAATAAGTGCAGCTAGTCTCACTCTCGCATCTTCCTCTTGTTGCATTTAATTATTCGTATAGTAGGATAATAATAATATTACTAGTATTTTCCATCTTTTTTTTATAGAACCCAAAAACTGCTTGTCTCATGATAACTATACATGAATTAAGTTTATAAAAAATTGCAGTAGTAATTTCAGTTCATTATTTCATGAAAAAACTAGTAATATTTCGCACGGTATCCAATTCTCGTCTCTGATCGATGGATCCGCCAATTGCGGGTGCATTCTGCAGCATCCTCTTTTTTTTTTTTTTTTTTAAATAATTAGGTAGGTGGCCATGGTTTTCTTCTGTCTGCAAAATGTCCCTTCTCTTCTGTTCTCTTCTCCTCTCCTGGGAAATTGCCACCTTATTAATATTAATATTATTATTATCAATATTATTTTTTTTTTAAACCGGTTTTTACATCCCGGTACAACACTTATTATTAGCTACCCATTCACAGTCACAATGTCTTTTGAGCTCAAACTAGTTTATAGGAGTAATTATTATGTTCTATTGGGAAACAAGCATAAGTGAATCCAAAATTGATCAAAACTAGCTTAGTAGCACTATACTATAGTAATAAAATAAACAAGAAAAATTAGTTCAGTCTTAGGAATGTGAAATTAATTTGAAGAATTATATGGAAGTGCTTAACAAAGTTGGGAATGTCAAACTTTGATTAAAAAACTTGTACTATACTAGTATTTGGATATTAATTAATTGTAAATTCATGTAAAGTGGGTTCTTAACATATATTCCTTGGAATGAAGTAGTAGTACATTTTATAGTAAGAATCTTTGTACACAACACAACATGTTCCAATGTAGTACATAAAATATTAATAAGGTGTCCTAATCATATGTTAATTAGTTAATTATTATTATTAGATGAAACATTCCAAAGGCATCCCCAAACATTTTGTAGCCTAACATATTGACATTTTCTCTAGTCTCAACACACAAAACATCAATGTTGATCATCGTCCTCTTTTCAAGGGATTCTCTCCACTTTCTTTCTAATTATTTTTAATGGTTTTTCTCCCATTTAGCGGGAGCAATTTTATTTTTTTTTTTAAATAATAAACTACTAATTTAGGTTAATTGAATTGGTTAGAATATCAAATAAAGAACTTAATAAGGACCTTTTAAGGAATTATGTTGTCGCTTGACTGTGTATCCCTATAAAATTTTCGTGTTTTATTTATGTTTGTTTAATGAAAAAAATCTATTTCAAGAAAAAAGAAATTCTTATTAGGTAATAGATTTTGAATTCAATTCACACTTCGATCTATTTTATAAAAACTAATAGTATAAAAATGTCATTTTTGGGTTTAGTCTCTAACCCACATAATTAATCAAAAAGTCATAAGCATCCAAGTCAATATAAAAATTGGAAACACGAAGAGGGTTGCCTTTTTTCTTCTTCCAAATTTTGAGGCGAAGAAAATTGATGAATCCTTGCTCCATTGTCAAAACTGCTTAGAAAAATGAGGGCACTACTTTGCAGTCAATGCATTTCTCTTCTTAGGGTTAAAACCTTCTATTTCCCAAAAGAAAAAAAAAAATTTTGAGACCAATTTTCATATTTATTCAGATTAAGTTTAAAGTGAGTTAGAAAAAATCAGTGTAAAGTAAGTTGGGATTGAAATGAATTTGAATTTGTTATCTAAACCTAAATTATTTATTTTAAATTTATTTTAGGCAAGCAATAAATTTAAATATAAAGAGCACTATTTTCACACTTGTGTGTTGTTTTTTTTTTTTTTTAATTGGACCACATCCGCAATGCGAAGTCACAGCACAGGAAGGCCACCACTCCAAACCTAAAGCAGTACTTACTAGACCCAAGCCCAATATTGGAATGGGTTACACCGTTGGGCTTAACTACTCAGGCCCACATTTAGACTAGAGAGAATTAGTTCCTCATAACCATTTTCTTTTTTTTTTTTTTTTTCCCGGAATTCTTCATAACTAAATTATAAATTATATATCGTTAACAAATAATTAAGCACCAAAAGAAAAAAAAAAAAAATCAAATGCAAAAGAACCAATTACTTCCTTTTCTTCTTGGTACTCCCAAAATAAAATATTTTTCTTAACGAACAAATTCAAAAAATTCGAGTGGAATACAAAGATGACAAGTTTTTTCTTCTCTAGAGACATAAAAGTTTTATATTTCATGAAAAAATATAAGATACATATGAAAGTAGTATTACAATTTGAGGCATATGGCTGCCTCATTCATATATTGTACAAAGAAAAAAGGAAAAAGGGAAATTGTAATCTCTCTCTAAACAAAAACCATAACAAATAGCGCCTCTTAAAATGGATTGGTAGTAGAGAGAGGGTTGGTGAAATTATTAAAGGAAAATGCAAGATGATCTTTTCTTGGGTGGCTTTTTCCTTACTTTGGGCGGACGCAAAGCAACCTTTATTGCTGTGTCAAAAACAGCTTTCACATTCTGAAATTCCAAGAAAACAATCCTAACTCATCATATACAATCATTTTTTTAAAAAAATGATATATATAAATAAATTTTTTATTTTTTATTTCTAAATAATTACCTGCTGAGTTTTTGAACTGCATTCTATGTAAGCAACAGCTCCGATGTTCTTTTTTAATTCTTCACCCTGCAGGGAAAAAAAAACCGAGGATATATGACATTAACATGGAATTTTTTTTTTATTAAACTGTTAATAATTTACTTTTTCTTTCATAATTACCTGAGCAAATGTGATAGATACTGAACCAGGGTGATCACTCAGATATTGTTTGTCATCTCGTAAGTCTGCATATTATTCCATAAGGCCCAATCAACAAGTTTCACAAAAGGAAATGAGGAAAAAAGATCACATTGTAGAATGGTAAAACAGTGCTAAGAACATATCATTCAAGAAAAAAATTATGAATTGGTAGTAAATAGAAAATAATTTGGAAATTGTTTACCTAGTTTAGTCCCCACAAGTACAATGGGTACATTAGGAGCATAATGCCGCAATTCTGGAATCCACTGTAAGATCCAACAAAAATTTTGTTTAACAAAGTTTATATGTGCTTATAAGTTAGTTTAGTGATTGAATACTTAATATATAAACTAAAGATTCCGAGGTTTTAAAGCTAAATTCTCTTTTGAAAGCAACAGTGTTAAATGAAAATTTTTACTATGGATGGGTCATATAAATAGAGATATGAAATCCTTGAATTATATTAAGTCAGACATTCATGATCGTCTAGTACATTTTCTAATACACTATATAATATAATTCTTTTGAATAATAACTATCTTTTTAAGTATAGTATGGTTAATATCTTACATCCCTCTCGAATTTTCATTAGTGTAGACAAGATCCGGGTAAGAAATCTGATCTGTATGATTTAATATGATTCATTCATGTATTAAACACATGGATCATATAACTTAATATAGTCTAAGAATTTTATAGACGTACTGTTATACTGAGTTTATAACAGAATTTTTCATATTAATTAGAGTTTGATTATGATATTTTTGTACTGTAAGTAAAAATTTTATATAGAGTTTTAGTTTCATATTATTAAAAATACATGTTTGTGGAAGTAAAACACTAATGAGATGAGTAAATGAGGATAGAAATAATAAATAATGTGACCTTTTTGTGTATATTTTCGTAGCTGGCCTTGCTGATAAGTGAAAAACACAAGAGAAAAATATCAGCACCCCTATAACTTAAAGGCCTTAGCCTGTTGTAATCTTCCTGACCTGTGAATTCAAGAAAAATAAAATACTTAAGAATTCAATCTTAATTTCTTCAAACCAGAGGTTATATATATATATATATATCTATATATATATAGTTAAGAAGAGGATTGATCAATTTACCAGCAGTATCCCAGAGGCCCAAATTCACTGTGCTACCATCCACCACAACATTGGCACTAAAGTTGTCAAAAACCGTCGGCACATAATCCTAAATCCAAAAAATAACCAATTAAAGAAAAAAGAAAACAAAGAATGATCAAAATTTTGAAAAAAGAAAATGCAGATTCAATAGAAATCTAACCGTGGGGAAAGTATTGCTAGTGTAGGAAATGAGCATGCAAGTTTTTCCAACAGCCCCGTCTCCAACAGTAACGCATTTGATAAATCTTGCAGTGGTCATACTTGTAAACTAAACTAAAGGTCCGTGAAGAAAGAAAAGAGGGGTTGGTTTTCCATTAATAGAAGAGGGGAGGGGAGTGGGAGAAGGTACAAGTAGACATGAATGAGAGAGAAAGAATATGATTTGTTTTGTAGACTTTTTCTTTTTCTTTAAGTTGAAGGACCATAACGGAGAGAGTTGCAGGGAGGGAGGGAGGAAGGGGAAGGAAAGAGATAGTAGGTGTAGTGCTTTGGTTAGTTGGTTTTAAGTGTTGAAGAAGGGAAGGGATGATGATGATGATAATAATAATAATAATAATAATAATAATAATAATAATAATAATAATAATAATAATAATAATAATAATAATAATAATAATAATAATAATAATAATAATAATAATAATAATAATGATAATGAATGAGAAGAGATCTCATTAGAATCACAATGAAAAGATTTTGCTTCTGTATTTACCAATATACTATGATTATCTATGTGAATTTTTCAGCCCAAAATAAATAACAAATTTGTAACCAAAATTTGCAACTTATAATGGCCTTCTAGTTATATTCTTTGGGTCATCGTATCAATATAGTAGTTCATAGGGTCATTGTTGCTTTGGTAGCTAACAAAAATTGGTTTTATTTCCTTTCTATTTAGTAATACATACTTTTTTAGGGTTATGATGTGGTATCTGCAGAATAATTTTTGGGTAATCATTTTAGCCAGTAACGTGTAGGATTTATTTACTATTACATTAATTTCAATAGCACAACGAAAAAATAAACATCCCTAACTATTACAAAAGCTTCCTTTTTTCTTCTTCCTTAGTCATCGGTTCAAGCCGAACAACAAAACCGAAAAACTGCAATAAACCTGTCAGTAAAATGGTAAAGGAAATGAAGATCGAAAAACGAACCCTTACCTGCTGCTGCAGTGTCGATACCTCTAGGGAAGAAACAACTCTGAGACCGAAACAGCGCTGAGCAGCGGCGAGATACAACGAGCCGCGTCGAGTTGCCGACAGTAAAAATAAGGGCACGATCGGTAGAAAAACGAGTTCTCTCAATCAAGGGCCTCAACCCCTCTCTCAACCTTTCAGTTCTCTCTCTAACTTACCAAAAAGATGATCGGACTAAGACCATCACAAGCCGCCCTTCACAATAACAGTGACGGCGTCACAGAAGACCAAAAGGTCGGAGAAGAGCAACAAACGCGACTAGTCGCGGTGAAGAAAGGAAGAAGAAGAGACAGAAACGGTACTCGAAGAGGCAGAGAAAAAGAGAAGAAAAATAAATAGAGTCGGCTACGTGTGTTACCGAGGAAAGGGTGAGGGAATAAATAGGTCAAAACCACAACAGGCAGCGTGGGTTGGCCCGACCCCGAATCTCTGACCAGTTCAAACACCTGATCTTCTGTTGAGGCCCATGGATCATCATTGGGATAGAAATATGGGCTGAAAAAATGAAAAAATATTGGGAAGAAAGTAGGCCCAAATGTCTACAATCTCCACCTCGAACAATATTTTTCCAACCTTCAAATGACTCAATATGAGTCAACCTGCGTCCAAGTGAAGGAAATCCCTGCAAAATATAAACTTGTCAGAGCTCACAATTTTAGTACCAAAATCTGCAAGATTATTATTAGTAGTAATTTTATCTATGTTAACTAAACCACTAGAGATTTTTTCCCTAATGAAATGGTATTTGACATCTATATGATTTGTGCTTTCGTGATAGACCGGATTTTTGTATAAATGTAAACTACTCTAACTGTCAATATAAATTATAGCTTTTGAATGTAAAATGTGCAATTCATTCAATAACCCTTGAAGCCAAATGGCTTCTTTGATAGCTTCCGTAGCCGCGATATATTCAGCCTCCGTAGTTGATAAGGCAACTACAGGTTGTAGTTGAGATTTCTATGTACACAATTACCTGCTAGGGTAAAGAAATAGGATGAGGTAGATTTTCTACCATCCTTATCACCTGCAAAATTGGAATCGACATAACCAATTAGTTCAAAAATATCAGACCGATTGTGATAGTGTAAGCCCCCTATCTATAGTTCCGTTAAGGTAATGTAGTAACTATTTGAGAGCAGCCCAGTGATCTCTCCCCGGGTTAGACATAAATCTGCTGAGAAGGCTTATAGAAAAAGCAATGTTAGGTTGGGTGGATATCATCGACTACATAACTGAGCCTATGACCATTCTATAGAGGATATTTGTCATATCTCTTTTCTCATTTTCGGTTTTAGAACAAGTTTTGTCAGAAAGTTTGAAATGGCTTGCAAGTGAGGTAATAATAGGCTTACACAAATGTATAAAAAATTTAGAGACAATTTTCTGGAGAAAGGGTTTCTGAGATAAGAAAAGAGAATGATCAGTCCTATCTCTAGTAATACTCATCCCAAGAATCCTGGATGCTAACCCTAAATCCTTCATGTCGAATTTGGATTTTAGCACGGATTTCAGATCATCAATCTTAGCTCTATGTTTACAAGCAATTAATATATTATGTACATAAAGCAATAAATAAATAGCACTATCAACATTATTATCAGAGAAATAAAGACAACTATTATAGTTGTTTTTAGAGAAACCAACTTTTAATATAAAAGAATCAAACCTCTTGTACCATTGCCTGAGTGATTGTTTAAGTCTGTATAAGGACTTTTTCAAAAGACACGCCTTGTGTTCTTTACCTTTAACCTCAAAACCTGGTGGTTGGTGCATATATATAGTCTCTTCAAGATCACCATGCAAGAAAGTGGTTTTAACATCAAGTTGTTTAAGATTGAGATCATAAAAAGCAACAAGAGCAAGAATTATCCTAATCGTTTTGTATTTAACTACGGGAGAAAATATTTCATTAAAATCAACGCCTTCAACTTGTGAAATAACTTTTGCAACTAGCTTGGCCTTAAACCTTAGAGGTTCATTAGCAGACTCAGGCTCTTTAATTTTAAAAATCCATTTGCAATAAACTAATTTTTGTTTTGAGGGTTTTGGAACAATAATCAAAGTTTTATTTTTATTTAAAGAAGACATTTCCTCATCCATAGCACGTAACCATAAAGAGCGATTAGGGCTTTTTAAAACATCAGAAAAACACAATGGTTCCTTCTCTTCCATATAAGATGCAACAACAAATGTATATGAAACTATATAAGAATAACCATATCTAGAGTGTTACTTTGGCATTCTTCTAACCCTATCTCTCGACAGTTGGTAATCTCTAAGGGCTTGAGCTTGAGCCTCAGGATGTTCTTCCTCCTCATCAGAACCTTCTAATACAGGGTCAAGGGTTTCAGGAGCACTAGAAGGATTAGGTATATTACTAGATGGTGTAACTAAGTCCTCGTTGGTTTTTTCAGGCTCTTGTGTGGGCTCTATAGAGGGTTCAGAGGTGACCTTCACCTACACAGGAATACTACCTAATGTAGGAAAATTGGATGAACTATCGGACACATGTTTATCCTTAGGACAGAGCATCTCTAACTCGTTGAAGATGACATCCCTACTGATAACTACCCTCACTCCCGGTTCACCTTTTAGCCACACTCTATAACCCTTCACCCCGCTAGGATATCTTATGAATACTCCCTTTCTAGACCTAGGGTCTAGCTTACCCTCCTTCTAATGTGCAAAAGCCGTATACCCAAAAACTCTAAGGTTGGACAGGTTAGGGGGTTTACCATACTAAAGTTCTATAGGAGTCCTAAAGTTTATGGTTGTAGAAGGGGATCTCATACTTACAACTTCCCCCTAAAAAGGTTTTGGGACACCTGAAGACACCATAAGACATCTAACATTATCCATTATGGTACGTTCATCCTCTCAACTACTTCATTTTGTTGGGGGTTATGCCTAATCGTTCTATGATGTACGATGCCATGCGATGTACACAAATCAGCAAACTTCCAGTTACAAAACTCAAGACTGTTATCAGTCATAATAGTTTTTATTTTATTTCTGGATTGATTTTTGGCAAGGCGTTTCCATCCACAAAACTTTTCAAAAGTTTAATCTTTTGTTTTTAAAAGAAAGACACAAACATGCCTTGAAAAATCATCAACAATGGACAAGAAATAAACATTACCACCATAAGTTGGAACCTTTTCAGATCCCCACAGATCACAATGCACATAGTCAAGTATAGCAGAAGAGTGTGTGCTAGTTGAAAAACTGATTTTGTGCTGTTTTTCCAAAACACAATGGTCACAAAAATCCAAAGAATCAATTTTGTCATCACATAAAAAAATTTTTTTGGCAAGTAATACAGTCCCTTTTCACTAATATGGTCAATCCGCCGATGCCACAACATAGTTTTCTTGGGAACAGTTTTTAAAATCAAAGCAATTGAATTGCAAACTGTTTTCCCAATAATAATGTATAAACTTTCCCTTTTAAAACCTTTTAGCATGACTAGGTTTCCTTTGTAAATTCTTAAAATACCATTTTTAGATTTGTAAGAAAGACCAAGTGAATCCAAATAACCAAGAGAGATAAGATTCCGATGAAGGTCGGGCACGTATCTCACCTTAGTGAGTTTCCTAGTCACACCGTCATGCATTTTTATGAAAATATTTCCAATGCCTTTAACATCACAAACTTGATTGTTTCTCATGTAAACCTTTCCATGATTTAAGGGTTTAAAATCTGAAAACCAATGTTGGGTGTTATGTAAAAAGTACATCCAGAATAAAAAATTCAATGATCAACAACTTTAGAACAAGAAGGGGAAAGGGAAACACACAAAACCTCTGAATACATAGAATAATTATAGAATGAAAATCATGGGTTTTGTCAATTTTATCACTCCCTTTACCATGTTTACGTTTTTCATCTTTAATCCTTTTAAAACACTTGTTTTTCATATGACCCTCCTTGCCACAATAAAAACATTCAATTTCTTTTCTCGAGATTTGGACCTCCCTTTACTTTTAGGCCTACGACTAAGAGGTTCCTTCCGGTCAACTCTCCCTCGCACGTAAAAGTTCTCTCCTATTAATTTATTTTCCTTTCTTAAATCCAAATCTTTCAATTTCAAAGCGTTTTTAACATTGGAAAGAGTTAATCATCTCTACCATATTATGGCAGATTTTACATCATTATAAGAATGAGGTAAGACATTTAATAAAATAACAACTATATTTTCATTAGAGATTTTCTCTCCTACGTTTTGAAGTTCTAAAACGATTTTATTTAAATCATCCATATTTTCTGAAAGCGTCTTTGACCCGCTCATTTTAAAACCGAAAAGATGCCCTTTTAAATAAATATTATATGAAAGTGATTTTCTCAAATATAGTTTTTCCAGTTTAGTCCGAATTTCAAAAGCATTGTCTTTTTCGTCAATTTCTCATTAAACATTGTCGGTTAAATGCAAGGTGAGGCAACTGTGCGCATCACCAAGTTTTTCTGCAAGAACTTCATCTGTCCAAGATTCCGGATACTCTTCGGGACTACAAATAACGGGTGTAATTTTATTTTGTACCAAAATTGCTTTCATCTTTCTCCGCCACATTACAAAGTCAGATTTTCCATCAAACTTGTTGGTTTCAATTTTTGGAACCGACATGTTGCAATGGCAAATAAGTGTAATTTAATGGCTGAAAAATGAAAGATTTGAAAAACTTGTTTTTTTGATAAAAAAAAATACCCGAATTTGTTTTTTTTTCCTTTAATGAAAAACGGCGCAAAATGCGTGTGAGGCACAAATCCCAAAAACACGTAATACAACAACAATAACCGAAACGAGAAATAAAAGGCAGAAGCAATCAAACCACAAAAAGACAAACATAAAGAATGTTGCAAAACAGAATAACAACAAAAAAATTTGAAATCATAAAAACGCGCCAAGGCACAGCTACTTAAAGTCTCACGGACTCAAGCCAGGCTTGGGTTATATATATATATTTTTTTTAAAAAACACAACAGATAACCGAAAATCTCAGGTACCCAAAAAAAAAAAACTGAAACGGTGCAACAGAAACAGTATCGGCAGATGGGGAAAAAAAAACAAAAGAACAGCAACGAACGCAATGAACCGTAATGTGGTTCTGAGTAGAAACAATAAAACAAAACAGAAATGCCAACAGAAAACCAACAACAAAAAATAAGAACCGAGCAACAGAAATAATAATAGGAAACAAACAGAGGAAGTCAAGCAATACTTCACTAGCCGGATATGAGGAACGCAACAGTTCCCTCAGATCTAGAATTTTACGAGAGGTCGCCGGCGCTGTTGAAGAGCACCAGAAAGTTGTAGTCGTTTGCAGGCTCTGATACCACTTGTAGGATCTAATTACTATTACAATAAACTAATTACTATTAAATAATTTCAAAAGCACAGCGAAAAAATAAACAGCCCTAACTATTACAAAAGCTTCCTCTTTTCTTCCTCCTTAGCCGTCGGTTGAAGCCAAATGGCAAGACCGAAAAACTGCAATAAACCCGTCAGTAAAATGGTAAAGGAAATGATGATCGAAAAAGAACCCTTACCTGCCGCCGCGGTACAGGTACCGCCAGCAAAAAAACAACGCCGAGACCGAAACGGCAACGAGCAACAGCGAGAAACAACAAACCACGTCGAGGCGCCGACAGTAAAAATAACGGCACGATTGGTAGAAAAATGAGTTCTCTCAATCAAGGGCCTCAACCAAGAAAGAAACCACCGGTGTCTCCCTCTCTCAACCTTTTGGCTCTCTCCCTAACTTACCAAAAAGATGACGGACTAAGACCACCACAAGCCGCCATTCACAGTAATAGTAACAACGTCACAGAAGACTAAAAGGTCGGAGAAGAACAACAGACGCAGCTAGCCGTGGTGAAGAAAGGGAAGAAGAAGAGACAGAAACGGTACTCAAAGAGGCAGAGAAAAAGAGAAGAAAAATAAAGAGAGATGGTTGCATGTGTTACCGAGGAGAGGATGAGAGAATAAATAGGTCAAAGCCACAACGGGCAGCCCGAGTTAGCCTGGCCCGGCATCTCTGACCAGTTCAAACACCTTATCTTCTGTTGAGGCCTATAGATTATCATTGGGATAGAAATGTGGGCTGGAAAAATGAAAAAATATTGGAAAGAAAGTAGGCTCAAATGTCTACAAAACGTTTGGCATGTCATTGAGGACAACACGTTATAACAAATTTTTATTTTTCATTTTTATTTTTTTAAACTTTTATAATGTGATAACGTGACTATTTTTTATTAGGTCATCTTATTAAAGAGGTCAAACAAGTCAACCAAAAAAGAAAAAATATTTTATTTTTTTGTAAATTTCAATAAGATTATGGTAAAATTGAATATAAATATGGTAATATTATAATATAAAACAGTGATACTTAAACTTTACTTTTAAAATTCACAAGTTTACTTATACTTTTTTAATTTACTAATTTTTATGTCAATCTTACTATTTTTCTTAAATGATAATAATGATAATATATCTAGTAAAATATATTAAATAAATGATAAGTTTGTGCCATTAAATGATGTAATAACCATTTTTAATCCGAATTTAATTAATTTATCATGACATTTACTATTTTTCTTAAATAATAAGTATGGTAATAAATATTGTAAAATATGTTAGATAAATAGTAAATTTCTACCACTATTAAGTAAACTTTATGTATTACCATTAAATTTTTTAATTTTGCCAATTTGAATTAAAATTTTACTATTTTAAGAAAGAAAATTTATAATAGATATGATAAGTTTTATTATTTATAATAGTAAATTATGATTGATAATTAATAAATTCATTAGGCAATCAATTATTAGAAAAAAAAAATCATCAGACAACCAACCATTTTCTTGTTTTTTTTTTTTCCAGCACTTTGACGCATTAGCCTTAGTATTTGGTTTTTTTTTTCGTCACTTTGATGTATTAGCCTTAGCATTTCTTTTTCCTTTTCATGCACCTTTGGCACATTACCTTGCCTACTTGCATTGTTTTTGTTTTTTCTAGTAATTGATTGCCTAATGAATTTACTAATTATCAATCCTAATATAATATCATAAATCATAAAACTTATCATATCTATCATATATTTTTCTATTTTAAAATAGTGAAATTTGAATTAAAATTGGTAAAACTAAAAAATTTAATGATAATACAAAGTTTACTTAATAGTGATAAAAATTTATCATTTATATAACATAATTTTACTATCATACTTATTATTTAAGAAAAATAATAAATTCATGAAAAATTAATAAAATTCAAATTAAAAATGATAAAATTACATCATTTAATGATAAAATATAAAATTTACCATTTAATAGGACAAACTTATCATTTATTTAATATATTTTAATAGATATATTGTTTCCATTTAAGAAAAATAGTAAGATTGACATAAAAATTAGTAAATTAAAAAAAGATATAAAGTAAACTTGTAAATTTTAAAAGTAAAGTTCAAGTATTACTATTTTATATTATAATCTTACCATATTTATCATTAAATTAACCATAATCTTGTTGAAATTTACAAAAACAATGAAGTATTTTTTTAGGTAACTTGTTTGATCGATAATGAGTCAACTTCTTTTAATGATGTGACCCAATAAAAAAATAATCACGTTATCATATAAAAATTAACCACATCATTAAATTAAAAGTTAAAAAAATTAAAAATTAAAAATATATTTATAACAAATTGTTCTCAAGAATGTGTCAAACGTTTATGAATTAAAGGATCTAAAAAAATTCCTAAAATATTTCCTTGAGGTACCACCGTAAAATCTTTTACTATGATAAAGGGAATCATAGTATAAGATTTTACGAATATAAAGCTTGTCTTCTTGGAGAAAAATAATAAAGTTTTGTCCCTTTTAGAAACTAATTGCTGGTTTTTACTTCTAGAGCAATCAAATCATTAGATAACATTTGACTTCTTAGAAAAAAATAAAAAATAAAATGTGTCCCTTTTAGAAACTGTTCGTTAGTTTTACTTCTAAAACAATTGATCCACTAGAATCCTAATTAAATGCTAATACAGTTCTGTAGTATAATTACTCTTTCTATAAAATAAAATAAGAGAGTTTGGTTTGAATTATTTCTTTTCTCAATGCATTTAAAAAAATCAAAGAATTTGAAAAGAAGTATCATATTAGTTCAAATGTAAGTGTTAATTTATAATTGTGACCTATTATCATTGAAAAATATAAGTTTTGTATTTTTCGCAAAACTTACTACTCAACAATATATATATATATATAATTGAAATAAAAGTGTAACATCAAACTCTTAAAAATCGTTAAAATTGAAACGGGCGCAATGGGGTAGATGGACTGATCCGCAACACTGGGCCCAATTTGATCCCCAGGAAACAATAAAAGTATGGGAGTTAACCCGGCCCAATTCAAATCCTTACCATATCCATTCACAATCTAAATAGATGGAATCCAATTACAATTGTTACTGTTTTTTCTACATAAACATCCGGGATTGCATCCGAACTCCCCTCTTCCTACACCATAGTTCGGAGCTTCCCGACCCAAACTCAGAGGCAAAAATCACGTTAGTACTCTCTCTCTCTCTCTCTCTCTCTCTCTCTCTCTCTCTCTCTCTCTCTCTCTCTCTCTCTCTCTCTCTCTCTCTCTCTCTCTCTCTCTCTCTCTCTCTTTTATTCATTGACTGGTCTAAGTATATTGATAATTCTCGCACACTATCTTCTTGTTTTTATTAGTAAAAAAACAATTTATGTTTTTCATGGTAGTTTTTTTTTTTTTTTTAATTCGATATGCAAGAATATATTAATCTGGCGGATGGGTTTACTCATGTTGGCGAGGGAAGTACAAGAAATCGTACCAATTTTTTCTTTTTTCGCTGACCCTGAAATTTCTCTTTTATTTATTACGCAGAAATAGAATAATAATGGCGACTCCATGGGAGAACGTGGAAGAGAACAACAACGATGGAGAAAGCAATAGGCCTGCATGTGCTGCATGTAAACACCAAAGAAAAAAGTGCAAAAAAGGTTGTCCTTTTTCATCTCACTTTCCCGCCAACAAGCATCGAGAATTTGCTGCAGTTCACCATGTTTTCGGACTATCGAACGTGAGTAAGATGATAACAGGGGTAGATTCGGAAAAACAAGGTAAATTAGTTAAATCATTAATTTGGGAAGCTATGATTTGGATGAATAATGAACACAAAGAGCACGGACCTCTTGGAGTCTACGAATTATTACAGCATCATTCTAATAGATTAGAAGAAGAGAATAAAAGACTCAAGGAACAACTCCAGCAGCTTATAGTACAACAATCTCAGCAAATAGTACCATCATCCCCTGCTGCCGGAATATTGCAAAGTTGTAATTCAACAGTAAATAATAATTATCCATTGTTAAGGTTTAATCAAAGGGCGGCTGCACAGCAACCTCATCAGGGCTTGTTCCTTCGACCAGATCATCAACAGATTATGGGAGACCACAGCAGAATATTTCCCGCCTGGGTGCCGCCGCCGCCTCCTCCTCCTCCTGGACAAGAAGCATTAATTTGTGACGTGAACATGATGCCATCAAATTCATCATCTTCTTCTTCTGCTGCTGCTGCTGACCTTAAAACATTGGAAGGTCGAAGCTTCCAATTTGGCAGATATTAGCCACATCAGCCTCAACCTCAGTAGCCTCTCTCAATTCCAGGACTTTTTCAAGTTTCAGGTAAATCTTAACTTATACATTTTGCCCATCAAAATTGAATTCGAGTTGGAGTTGTACTTCTACTATTGAGCTTTAGCAGATTTTGTTATATATATATATATATATATATATATTTGGGCAATCCAAGGATGTTTATTTGCATGATTCATAAGCTTCTTTGTTAGTAATACTTAATTGTAGAGAATCCTATTCCTAGCATCCTTTTTTGTTGGCTTAAGGAAATATATATGGAAACTGTGGGGAGAAGATCCCTAAGAATTAAAAAATTCAACATGTTCATGTACTTACCTACGCACTGTTTTTTTTAAAAAAATAAGTATGTCTCCACTCCATTATGGAGATAGACAATGTAACTTAATACCGTTTACATAGACAACCGTGTCTGTAATGTCAGCACCGGAGAAAGATAATGGTCGCTGAATTGTTAGAGAAAGTAATGGGCCACCCTGTCCATACTTAGAATTCATTATTATTTGTCTGAAGAATTAGGCCCATCCTGTTTCTCCGGAAATGGATGGTTTGGCTCAGGCCCATCAAATGCTCAGATAATTCGGCCCATTCTTATTGGTTTGTCAAAAAAAAAAAAAATTTTTTTTCTTTTAATTTTATATTTCATCTCACTAAAATTTCAATTTTCACAAAATCAAAGGAATTGTGCTCAAATGTTTCTTCTTCTTTTCTCCTCTCTCTTCATTAAATTTTATACCTTATACAAGGAGTCATGTGTTATACATATACAAACTTTTCTTTCGCGAAACTAAAAATAAAAAATAAAAAAATTGCCCAAAATGTATATATTCAAATACACTAGATTACCTATTTTCTCCTACCAAGAAAAATAATGGAGAATTGAAATTCTAAAACTAAATCCATTTAAATCGCTACTCACATTCTTCTTCAACATTGGGTTTAATTTTTAAAGTTTGTAGTTTTTACCGTTCTTTTTTTTTTTTTTTTTATACATTAAGAAATACCGTTCTTTTTAAAATCATATATATTTCTCTAAAATTTTAACTTTAAACTCATACTTTTATTTATTTTTAAATTGTTACAAAACTTTTTTAATTTACATAGAGAAGTTTTTTTACCATTGTTCCACCGCAGATGGTAAAGAATTTCAAATGGTAAAATATTTCATTTTCATATCATTCTACCAAACATATTCGATTTTACTCAAGGGATAGTTTCGTATATCTTTTAATACACTCTCTAATATACTTAAACATCTGTAAAAAATATTTACTAATATAAAACAATCGTGATAGGTAAAATTAGATACAATCTCAAATTTTACTTTTGAAACCCACGCTTTTTTAAAAAACAATTTTAATTTTGAACAAATTTTTTTTTAAAAAATCTTAAAACAAAACTCTATTCATCTTATTTTTCCCTAAAAAAAAAATTAAAATTTGAAAATCTAAAAACGCACGTTATCATATAGTCCCTATCCTGATATTTAGTAAAAAACTCGTGCAACGCTTTTCTCTTCTTCCACGTTCAATAGGGTCAATGAATTACCTTGGCCTAAAGTCCTAATTGATATATCTAATTTTGACTTGTTGATAGTTTGAACCTTGAATTCAAAGGAGAAACATGCTTCCCTTTCAATCTTGGTTCTTTGTTTTTGTATACATGTGGGAGGCGTTATATATCCGCCTTACCTAATTCAATTTAAGTTGCGGAATGCTCGTCTAAAGCCTAATTCTTCTTTGATCGTTAAGATTTTAAAATCATTTTATGAGAAAAATTCAAATTTTTTTTTTTATCTTTCAAATATTTTATTAAGAATTAAACTTGATTCTAGACATTTTATAATTTCATTATAAAAATTTGAACGTTCAACATTTCAAGTATTCATAAAATTTAATTTTTATTTAAAAATTAATGTCTAACTTTAAACATTTAACGATGTAATCATCGATATCTTAAACAATCATAAAATTTAATTATTTCGTAAAAAAATTTTATTGTAAATATTTCACGAGAATATTATAGATATTCTCCCCAAGTGTCGAATTTTTTAACGTCGGTTCTACTCATTCATGAACCATGATCCGTAAAAGTCAAAGTTTAATTGGTGGCATTGACGGTATAAGAAGATCCTGATTGGGTCAACACCATCCATCTTTTCCCACGTAAATTCCAAACACGAGTATTCTCTTTTACATGGTAATGGTATGGTCTGCTCTTATTCTCCAGAGCCCTTTTCTTTCCCGTTTTTTCGTATTCGTAATTGTCTGATGATCACCCCCATGACGTCATTTTGCAACTAGGTACGGCCAGGGCCCATTTTACTTTAGAGTCCATGCTCACGTTTGCAATTGGATTAATCATTTTTTTTTATTAATCCAATTTAATTACATAATAAAGTCTGCCAAATTTTCCGTAACTCTTCATTTTATTTTATAGATAAATTTTTTATAACTCCAAATTTCAGATATTAGCACTAATAATTCAGAAAAAATATTAGTACTAATATGCTTTTTGAAATACAATATATGTAATTCAGATAGGTCTTTGTTAAATTATGAGTTAGTTTGAGAAGACTGATATCTATAAAGGAAATACTTAATAAATTTAAATCATATCATATTTATAGTAATCAATATTTCAATTAAGTAAAATTATATAAACTTTAGAACCCTTTCACTTAAACATTAGTATGGTTCCAATGTTCGAATTTGGTAGATTCAGTAGATTTGAAGAGATATTAATTGATAAACTTTGCAGTAAATAAATCAGTAATCATTTTCTCTCATACTACCTCATATCGGAAATACAAATACTTTAAGGTGTTTAAGAAATAGTAAAAATATAAATTTCTTTTCAAAAATATTTTAAACTATATTTATTACATTTTTACTCACTTATTTATTATTTATTCCACCATTCTTATCTCTTTATTCATTAAAAGTGTAAATGGTACTTTATTTTAAAACTTGTATTATTTTCAATGATTTCGATTCAGCTATACTGGTAGCAACCACTTTTTCTTTATGTGGAGGATTTTGGTACATCCAATGAGTAATTGACCTGTGTACAGTTTACTCAATAAAAATGATTGACACATATATTATTATGTGTTTATATCTACTACATATATAAAATTATGTATCAAAATAAATAAGCAATTAATAGATGTGATAAATCTAAATTTAATTCAACGATCCATATTTAATATTTTTTAAAAACAAAATACTTGTACGGTATGAAAATTTCATCAATAACCTTAATTTTTGTTTTGTGTACAAATTCAAGTCTACCTTAGGCCTCAAGAATGATATGAAAATGTACAAATGGGCAAAGCAAAACTGGGGGACCAAAACTTGTCCGTTTCCAATCCAGTCTTCAAAGAAAAATCATCATCATCAAGAAAAAAACACACTTTTCCTTGGTTTCCTGCCGCCTTCCTTTTTTCCACCAAAAAAAAAAAAAAAAAAAATACGTGCTTAGTCTAGCAATGCAATCCTCAACTTAAATAGATAACTTTCACACCATTATACAAAAACTTCACAACTTCTTTTGCAGAAACAGAAGATACTCCAATAAGCCATGTTTCCGTCCCCTCAATACTGTGAGTTGCCACTGAACGAAAATGACTCACAGGAGATAATATTACATGAAATCCTTAGCCAAGCCACTGAAATTTCCAATCCAGAATCATCATCCAAATTACCTTCAAGAAACCAACAATCTTTTCTTAGTCATCTTCTTCCCCGATCAACTCATAATTCTATTGGGAAGAAACATTACAGAGGCGTACGGCGTCGTCCGTGGGGAAAATATGCAGCTGAAATTCGTGATTCCACGAGAAATGGTGCACGAGTTTGGTTAGGCACTTTTGAAACAGCGGAAGAAGCAGCCTTGGCTTATGACAGAGCAGCATTTAGAATGAGGGGAGCTAAGGCTCTTCTTAATTTTCCTTCTCAAGTTTTGGCAGCAGCAGCTGAATCAACGCAAAAACTTGTTCATGTTCCAAATTCCAGCTCTAATTCAGACAAGGCAAGTGGTGATTAATTACCCTAATTCAGGGTTGTATAATTAAGTTTTTTGTGTTCTCAAAGTGTTTTGATCAAAGGGTGGAATTTTTTATCCTGTCATTTTGGGTTTAAATCCACCCTCCAAATATAGCATTAGAAGCACTTGGCTGTTACATTAGAATATTTTAGTTTTGTGTTTTCTTTAGTTTTTGTTGCCTCTGTATCAATGTGTGATTAAAAAAAAAAAAAAAATTCATGTAAAAATGTGCATGTAAAAATGTGTATATCTATTGACAATTCCACCTGATTATCTGTTTATCCGAAAAATAGATAAACTCTTTAAAAACTTGGATCACTCATCTTTTATTAGGGGCACCTTATAGTAATCAAACATAAATTTTAACATGGTATTATAATTATTTAATCCAGTATTAGAGTGTCGTAAATGTCGATTCCTCCATAATCGAGTTCGGATAGTCTTAGCATCATGTATTACATTATCTGTAATATTCTTAATATGATATATTTTATTAACAAGATTTATGAAATAAAAAATTAAAATTACAAAAAAGAAAAGTAAACTTTTTAAAAAAATATTATGAAAATGAATGTTTCCATGATGTCATAAAAAATAAAATATTCCAAACGATTCTACAAACTTCTTATAAACTTGTTTGAGCAATTTTTATTCTTCCTGATATGTCTTTTAGGATAAAGTTAAATTCAACCTCAGAATTTTAACAATCTCAAATACGAATGGTCAGTGACCGTCAACATAATGTTTGGGGGGCTAACTAAATATTTGAAAGTAAAAATATGATTTAACATGTTTATGTTTAAATGTAACATATAAAGTTTGGTCAGATCATTCAATACATGCGCATTTGTTACTATACTTTTTATTACATTTTTTATATAATAATTTTATTAATATGAATCATAGAAAGTAAAAGATAAACTTTAAACTTTAAAACATAAATATTAAGAAAAAAATTAACATTAAAGAAAGTGTAGTAGAGAGTGTATTAGAAAATGTGTTAGACAATTTTTAGTGTATAAAGTCATCTAATATTTATTTAGTTAAACAAGATAAAAATTTTCAGAAAATTATGATATTATTTTAAAAAATTCTTTTTCACCCTTAAATAATTATAGCAATTCATGTGAATGGGCAATTTTTATAATTTTTTGTTATAAAAATAAAAAATATATGTGCATAACATAAAATAAAGAAAATTCTTTGGGGGCCATGGCCACCCCATGAGCTAAAAGGAAGCTCCGCTGTTACAAATATTGATATTGAAGTTGGTAAGAAATGTTGATATTGAATCCTCAAAATCTAATTAAGATATCTTTGTGAGGCATCAAATTGCAGCTCTCACTAAGAAGAAAGACTAAACATTTTGAATTTACTTTTTGTGGATTTTTCTTGATGGCATAATAAGATAAGATTAAAGTAGGTTTTTTTTTTTTTTTTTTTTTTCTAGTCAAGATTGACAAATTAAGGTTTATAACATGTTAGTTAAGAATTTGTTGGAAGACATGTTAGTTAAGAATTTGTTGGAAGCTTTGAGTGAACCAGCCGTATCAGTTATGGGATTTAATTTTTATTTGCAATTTCGAGGGAAAGTCCACAGGATGAATAATTAAGTATATTTTCTGTGTTTTTTTACTTGGTATATTTTTGGAATTTTTATATTTTTTTACTTGTCATATTATAATTTCAGTGCAATATTTAATTAACTTTTTCATATAATACCCTCTCATTAATAATAAATGTTAACATCTTTTTATTCTTATAACATAGAAATTAGTAGAAATAATAATGAGAAGAGAAAAAACTTTGAAGGGTACCCTATTCACATACGAAAAAAACATCCAAAATTCCGTATTTAATTAAATAATGTAATGTCCAAAATGTGTTAAGTAAAAAAAAAAAAAAACAGAGAGAGCACTATATTTTCGCTTAAATTTAGTAAAGCATGAGAAGATTATATTATATTGATACAGAGGTGGTCTCTATCAGCAATCCTGTACCAAGAAGACCCGTTTCTGAAGCCTAGTAGATTAGGCCAATTTTCGTAAAAAACTAGTAAAGGATTGTTGGGATAAAGCCCAAACAGTTATATATCTAATTATTGCCTTCCTCTTGGCTGCCAGATGTGTTCAGTTAAGAAAGTTAAAAAGTACTCAACTCTCTATGTGCTCTCTAGACCTCTTTACTATTCACCAGCAATTGTACACATACATAGGGCCGGCCTTTGCGGAGCCGGGCTCTAAAGGGGGTAGCCGGGGCATTAGACTCTATCACTGGATGTCATGGACCACGATCAAGTCGAAGGAAGGGGTAGTAAAAGACGCTCACTGGAAGAAACTTAGCATATGTCAAACTGGGATGTGGAGATGAGGGAAGAGTACCTGATGGTGGGCGAACACAGTCAACAAGGGAAGGTGCGATGGAGCTCAAATGGTCTGTCTTTCTCAAATAAAGTCCGAGGAAAACCAACAAGCTTGAAGATATACATAGGTGAGGATGAGGAAAGCCTAGAGGAGGAACTATAATTGGAGCATAAAGTAGAGATAGGTAAACATCCTTGTCCATGCATTGATCTGTCACTTGAGAAATATAAGGAATTATGGCAACCCTGGCGTAGAGCGTTAATAATTAAAGTGACACTCATCCGTTTCAAGCTTCTAGAACAAAAGGTTAAGGGCCTTTGGAAACTTGAAATAGGGTGTGAGATGATCGATTTGGAATAGGGCTAGGTGGTGGTACGGATTTTTGACAGAGGAGACTATTACCATGTACTAGAAGAAGGTCCATGGATTGGAATGGGACACTATCTAACAGTGTCCAGGTGGAAACCAAATTTTCGCCCCTTAACGGATATTATTACATCCACATTCGCCTAGATCAGATTGTCTGAAGTCCCAGTTGAATTATTTGATAAAGACATTCTACTCGAGATTAGCAACAAGGTTGGTCAGGCCATTAAAATAGATGGCATGATAATGGCAGTCACTAGAGAGCGGTTTGCACAGATATGCATCCAAATAGACTTACAGAAACCTTTAGTTCCATTTATTAAGATCCTCAAGCACCTGCAAAAGGTAGAATATGAGGGATTTCATATTATATGCTTTGCGTGTAGGGACTATGGCCATAGAAAGGACAACTGCTCCAAGCTTATTAAACAATTTGAACAACAAACAAATGGATGTGCGGGCCCAGAAGGAACAATTCGGAGTGGGACCATCGTCAAACACACCAAGTCTAATGATGAAGGAGGGGGCGTAATGCCCGTGGATGCTTCAAAGCCTTATCGGCGTTGGAGGCCGTACTATGCCAAAAAAATCTAAACAACCGTCAATACAGGACCACGGGTCCAAGGATGGGAAAGGAGATGTGTCAGTCCAAGGATAGTAGACGATGCCGACAGGCACTCGAGGATTGATAGAGAACAAAGGGCAAGGACAATCACGGAAAGGGGGTAAGGACAAGGCGGGAACCCTAGTGGTTCTAGATTTGAGCTTTTGGCCCATTTAGAGGAGGAAGAGGAGAGAATGGACCAGGCCCAAGTGGTGGTCAATCAGATCCATGTGGTGAGAAGCCCAGAGACCTACATAGTATATTCTAGTGCGGCCCAGAATAATAAAAAAGGGCCCAACAGTAAGAAAGCATCGGACCCGAAGAAGGCCACAACCCCAAAGCTCATAACTATTGCCCATATTAAATTGCAAACCTCACAGGAGGCTAGCCCAAGTTCGAACAGCAACCCAACCCAGAGAAGAATAGCCCTGAAGGAAGTTGATGTTAATCAAAGCAAGCCCAAAAGAAGGAAGCCCTCCCTAATAGCACTAAGGGGAAAGAGATAGCCTAACATATGAATCATCCCAAAAGTCCTTGGCATTATCCATATACGAGATTTCTTTGCTAACTTTAGGATCCACAGTATTGAATATCCATGGCTGGATTAACAAGTTCATTGTAATCCAATCCTCAAGTTATGCAAAGTCATCATCTGGTCGTTTCAGAGACCCATCAAGAAAGTATATCTTTTGTTTCCTTTCATGGAATTTTGGAATGCCATTGACCATTGTTCATAGTTTCCCTCTTGAAACTTAACATGTGTGAGTAGTTGTTGTCGTTGTATCACATGACATAAGAGTATAAGGATTAAGGTCTGAGGTATAGTAGATGGGAGATTTCATGGTTGTGACTGGTTGTTTATTCAAAAACTCCGTCACTAGAAATTGCTCTACTTTCGGTTGCTTTTAGATGCTTCTTTCGTCATTTTTAGTGTTTCAACTCTTATACCATGTAAAGAAAATGGTATGGTTTAAGTTGCAATGCTTCCTATATATTACTTTGCTTCGTATAATATATACAATTTTCCTATCATAGTTATAATGTTCCTAACTATGGTAATTACCTAATCTTGGAATATAATTATTATAAGAAACATGTACAAAAATATACAAGAAAAATATCTTAGTGATTAGAGTAATCACTGAGATTATGTAATTGTATCAATATGAATGAGATGATTTGTTGTGTGTTGGAGAAAAAAACCCCTAATTACTACTACAAATACTATTAATATTACAATTTCAACAAGAATAAAAATACAATGGAAGAAAATAAACAGAAATATTTGATCTTTCTAAGAACAGAAATCACTCAAAGAATAATCTGCAAAATAATACCCAATTTGTACCAAATAACCCAAATAGAAATAAAGAACGGTTTGCTCACCACTGCCAGCAAGCAGGCCAACAGAAAATCAAAGAGATGACTGAGGAGCACAAACCGAGGGGTTACCAAAACAGAAACAGTCGCCGAGCAGCGGCGTTGCCGCATGGAGGTGACGATAGTAGAGAAAGCTGATGATTGGGGTTATAACCCTCAGAAATGAGCCTCAACCGGGAAGAAATCACCAGCAATAAAACAACCTCTATTTCTCTCTCTCTCTCTTTTCTTTCCTCACGGCTATCTCTAACCTTACCAACAGATAAACAATGGTGACAGAAAAAAAGGCTGTTCGACAGCATAAAACAGAGAGATCAGCAATGGCAGAGCCGAAGGAGAAAGAGAAGAAAAGCTGGAGTCTTGAAGACTCCAAGAGACACAAGGAGAGAATTAAACGGCTGAGAGAGGGAATCAAGAGAGACTGCTCCGGAACCGAGAAGACGCCATCAATAAAAAGAGGAAGTTGAACGGTCCTGCGGGTCACCAGCAGATGACTCGGGTGGCCAGCCTAGGCCGCGGGCATCCCGCGTGACTCGGTCAAGAGGCGGCCCAAAAGCAGCAAGGCAGACAGAAGACTCGGTGAAGAGGCAGCCCAGAAGTAGCAAGCAGGTAGATGGCCCAAAGGGCAGCCCAAGAAGAAAACCAAGACAGCCTATTCAACAGGTTGAGGCCTAAAGCATCATTGGGTTTTGGGGAAGGCAATTGGGCTGGAAAAGGGAAAAAAATTGGGAGAGAAAAAGGGCTATAAAGCCTACACTATGATTATGTGATCTTATTGGCTAGCAAGACGAGTAGTAACGGGTTTACAAAAAGTTGCATAGAAAATTTGGATACTATTTTCTGAAGGAAAGACTTTTGGGATATGAAGAGAGAACGATCAGGTCTATCTCTAGAAATATTCATTCCAAGGATTTTGGATGCAACACCC
The DNA here is from genome assembly GCA_028651295.1 of Catharanthus roseus. NCBI lineage: Eukaryota > Viridiplantae > Streptophyta > Magnoliopsida > Gentianales > Apocynaceae > Catharanthus > Catharanthus roseus. Next base: position 7,206,293 of record JAPQWS010000104.1, on the reverse strand, counting down.
AAGTCCTTCATATCAAACTCGGATTTTAGCAGCGACTTCAGTTCATCAATCTTAGCTCTGTGACGACAAACTATCAACATATCATCCACACACAGTAACAGATAAATAGTAGAATCCACATTATTACCAGAAAAGTGGAGACAACTATCATAATTACTTTTCGAAAAACCAATTTTGGATATAAAAGAATCAAACCTCTTGTACCATTACCTTGGCGACTGTTTAAGTCCATAGAGAGACTTTTTCAGAAGACATGCCATATGTTCCTTACCCTTTACTTCAAAACTAGGTGGTTGACGCATATGAATGGTTTCCTCAAGGTCACCATGTAAAAAAGCAGTTTTCACATCAAGCTGTTCATGATTAAGATCATAGAAAGCAACAAGAGCAAGAACAATCCGAATTGTTTTGTATTTAACAACAGGAGAAAAAATTTCATTGAAATCAATGCCCTCAATTTGTGAAAAACCTTTTGCAACAAGTCTAGCCTTGAACCTAGGAGGTTCATTAGAAGACTCAGACTCCTTTATTTTGAAAATCCATTTGCAATCAACAAGTTTTTGTTTTGAAGGTTTTGGAACAAGAATCCAGGTTTTGTTTTTGTTTAAAGAAAACATTTCTTCTTCCATAGCATGTAACCATGAAACGCGATTGGCACTTTTCAAAACCTCAGAAAAACATAAGGGTTCTTTTTCTTCAACATAAGAAGCAACAGCAAAAGTATATGATACAATGTAGGAGTAACCATACCGAGGATGATCCTTAGGTACTCTACGAACTCGATCCCTAGTGAGCTGATAATCCCTAAGAGCTTGGGTTTGAGCCTCAGAATATTCCTCTTCCTCATCAGAACCATCTAGAATAGGATCAGAAGCTTCAGGAACAGGAGAACTACTAGAAGGAGCAGAAGGCTCAGGATTTGTTTCAGGTTCCTGAGGTGGCTCTAGAGTGGGTTCGAAGATAGTCTCCACCTCTACCGGAATGCTACTAGGAGAAGGATCACAAGAAGGATTATTGATGATGGTGTTATCTTTAAGACAGAGTATTTCTAACTCATTGAAGATGATATCCCTACTGATGATAACCCTCACCCCTGGTTCACCCTTCAACCATACTCTATAACCCTTTACCCCACTAGGATATCCTATAAACACTCCCTTCCTAGATCTTGGATCTAGTTTCCCCTCTTTTTGATGAGCGAAGGCTGCACAACCGAAAACCCTCAATTTGGAAAGATTGGGAGGTTTCCCAAACCAGAGTTCTACAGGAGTCCTAAAGTTAATAGCTGTGGATGGAGACCTATTGATGAGGTATACAGCTACACTAACAGCTTCACCCCAGAACGGTTTTGGAATTCCAGAAGACACTAACAGACAATGGACCTTATCCATAATAATACGGTTCATCCTTTCGGCAACTCCGTTTTGTTGTGGGTTATGTCTAATCGTTCTATGGTGTAAAATGCCAAGAGAAGCACATAAGTCAGAAAACTTTCGGTTACAAAATTCAAGACCGTTATCGGTCCTGATAGTTTTTAGTTTATTTCGAGAATGATTTTTGGCAAAACGTTTCCATTCACAAAATTTTTCAAACGTTTGATCTTTGGTTTTTAAAAGAAAAATCATCAACAATAGAAAGGAAATAAATGTTACCACCGTAAGTTGGAACCTTTTCAGGCCCCCACAGATCACAATGCACATAATCAAGAGGTGCAGATGACTTACGTGTGCTGGTAGAAAAACTGATTTTGTGTTGTTTTCTCAAAACACGGTGATTACAAAAATCCAAGGAATCGATTTTATCACCACACAAAAGTTTTTGTTTTTGCAAATGATAAAGCCCCTTTTCACTAATGTGGCCAATCCTCCGATGCCACAACATAGTTTTCTCTGGGACAGTTTTTGAAATCAAGGCAGTAGAGTTGCAAACAGTTTTACCAAGAAGGATATATAAAGTTTCCTTTTTAAAACCTTTTAGCATGATGAGGTTTCCTTTGCAAACACGCAAAATACCACTTTTGGATTTAGAAGAGAGACCCAAAGAGTCTAAATAACTGAGAGAAATAAGATTCCGACACAAGTCAGGAACATATCTCACCTCAGTGGGTTTTCTAGTCACGCCATCATGCATTTTTATAAAAATACTGCCAATGCCTTTTATATCACAAACCTGATTATTTCCCATGAAAATTTTTCCTTGGTTTAAAGTTTTGAAATCAGAAAACCAGTGTTTATTAGGTGTCATGTGGAATGAATAACCAGAATCAAGCACCCAATGATTAACAACATCAGTACATGAAGGAGAAAGAGAAACACACAGAACTTCAGAAAACATAAAGTTACCATCTGAGTCAAAACCGTGGGTTTTATCGACTTTATTCCCTCTTTTACCATGTTTACGTTGTTTCTCGTCTTTGATTCGTTTAAAACACTTGTTTTTCATATGCCCTTCTTTCCCACAGTAAAAACATTTTACCCTGCTTTTCTCGCGTGACTAGGAGGTTCTCTTCGGTCAATCCTTCCTCTTACAAAAAGATTTTCACCATGAGACTTGTTCTCTTTTTGTAAATCCAAATCTTTTGATTTTAAAGCATTTTTGACATCAGAAAGGGAAAGATCATCTCTACTACATTTAATGGCAGATTTGACATCATTAAAAGAATCAGGTAGGACATTTAGTAAAATAATTACAACATTTTCATCAGAGATTTTCTCTTCGACGTTTTGTAACTCCAAAATGATTTTATTCAAATCATCGATATTTTCGGAAAGTGATTTTGTTCCACTCATTTTGAAACCAAAAAGCTGTTCTTTTAAATAGATTTTGTTTGAAAGAGATTTTCCCAAATACAACTTTTCCAGTTTTCTCCAGATTTCAAAAGCATTGTCTTTTTCATCAATTTTCCGTAAAACGTTATTAATCAAATGCAAGGTGAGACAACTATGAGCATCACCTAGTTTTTCTTTAAAATTTCGCCCTTCCAAGATTCTGGATACTTTTCAGGGCTGCAAATAGCAGGAGCAATTTTGTTTTGTACCAAAACAGCTTTCATTTTCCTCCGCCACATTACAAAATCAGATTTGCCATCAAACCTATCAGTTTTAATTTTTGGAACTGACATGTTTTAAAGGCAAATAGGTGTAATTTGGTGGTTTCAGAAAGATGAAAGATTTGAAAAGTTTTGACTAAAAAATTGTCCGGATTTTTCCTTTAAAAACAGAGGAAAGATCTCCCAAAGAAAAATGACGTTTTTTGTTTTAATTTTGTTTGATTAGGTTTGGTTTTGATTACAAAACAGTGCAGAAAAACAGGATAGAAAACCAAATCAAAGCAGTAACAAACAGAATAACAAAAGAAACAGGAACAAACGAAAAAACGGCAGAAAAAGACAGAAAGAAAAACTTTTGAAATCAGAAATAAAAGAAACCGCCAAGTCACAGATACTTGAAATCTCTTGGATTCAAGCCAGGTTTGGGTTTTGATTTTTTTTTTTTATTTTAAAACAAAACAACAATGAAACTGGAAGTAATAAAAGAACAGAAGCAGAAGAACTGTAAAGCAATAATAAAGCAGTAATAGTAACCAACATGGCGGCAAGCCGTCACAAAAGCAACCAACAGAAAATAGGACTGGCGGCAAGCCGAAACAGAGATAATATAAAAAACGGCTACAAGCCAAAAACAGTAAACTAGATAAAGCCGGCGGCAAGCCGATAAACAGTAAACAAAGAAAAAAACGGCGGCAAGCCGAATAAACTGAAATAGAAAGAAAAAACTGTAAAACAGAGAGGAGAAGAAGAACTTCACTGGCCGGATTCTAAGATACTTCTCAGATCCGAAGATTGCTACCGGACGCCAGAACCAGAGAGCCGGAAACCGTGGCTCTGATACCAATTGTTGGAGAAAAAAAACCCCTAATTACTATTACAAATACTATTACTATTACAATTTCAACAAGAATAAAAATACAATGGAAGAAAATAAACAGAAAGATTTGATCTTTCTAAGAACAGAAATCACTCAAAGAACAATCTACAAAATAATACTCAATTTGTACCAAATAACCTAAATAGAAATAAAGAACGGTTTGCTCACCACTGCCGGCAAGCCGGCAGAAAATCAAAGAGATGACTGAGGAGCACAAACCGAGGGGTTACCAAACCAGAAACAGTCTCTGAGCAGCGGCGTTGCCGCATCGAGGCGACGATGGTAGAGAAAGGTGATGATCGGGGTTATAACCCTCAGAAATGAGCCTCAACCGGGAAGAAATCACCGGCAATAAAAGAACCTCTATTTCTCTCTCTTTTCTTTCCTCATGGCTATCTCTCTAACCTCACCAACAGATAAACAATGGTGACAGAAAAGAAGGTTGTTCGACAACATAAAACAGAGAGATCGGTAATGGCAGAACCGAAAGAGAAGAAAAGCTGGAGTCTTGAAGACTCCAAGAGACACAAGGAGAGAATGAAACGGATGAGAGAGGGAATCAAGAGAGACTGCTCCGAAACCGAGGAGACGCCATCAATAAAAAGAGGAAGCCAAACGGTCCCGCGGGTCACCAGTAGATGACCCGGGTGGCCAGCCCAAGCCGCGGGTATCCCGCGTGACTCGGTCAAGAGGTGGCCCAGAAGCAACAAGGCGGACAGAAGACTCGGTCAAGAGGTAGCCCAGAAGCATTAAGCAGGTAGACGGCCCAAAGGGCAGCCCAAGAAGAAAACCAAGACAGCCTATTCAACAGGTTGAGGCCCAAAGCATCATTGGGTTTTGGGGAAGACAATTGGGTTGAAAAGGGAAAAAAAATTGGGAAAGAAAAAGGGTTATGAAGCCTACTCTGTGATTATGTGATCATATTGATATTTGCAAGATCTTCAATAATTATATTAGAATGTGCATCTATATAATATGCGACTATAGTGATTGACTAAGAATTTTGTTACTTTATCTCTTAAAAATGGAAGAATTCAGCTCTTTATATGGAATCTTAGTGATGCTAGGGTTTTAATACTTTCTTCTAAGTTTCAAGTAAAATATTTGCATCGAGAAAATTCAGTTAAAAAAAAAATGTCAATATGATAATATACATATAATGTACAAAAAAAATAATATATATAGTCTCTATTTATTTCATATTTTCTTACTTTTCTGTTACTATTTGGCATTTAATAATTAATTAAAAAGATGACAGCAAATTATCTAAATATTGGCTTCCAATAAGGTCCTCAAACTCTAATAAATCAAAGTCATTTTCTTCCCAATTAGCCATTCTCTTAGGTGCAGGAGGTGGATCATCAGTACTTCTGATCAAAGACTGCTTGTCAACTCTCTCCCGTTCCCTCTTCCTGCTGCTGGGACAATTCAAGGATGAATCAATTGTATCATGACAAGATGTTGATGAAGAAGAATCCATCAATAATAAATTATCATAGTAATTTTCTTGATAAATTAATGTTCCCATATTGCTTGCTTCTAGAACAACTTCAAGTGGAAAATTAAGACGTGCCTTAATAGGACCTCTAATTCTTAAAGCAGCTTTATCATATGCCATTGCTGCTTCTTCAACCGTTTCAAATGTCCCTAACCAAAGTCTTGCTCCTTTTCTCGCTGAATCTCTTATTTCTGCCGCGTATTTTCCCCACGGCCTCCTTCTTACCCCTCTGTAACGTCTTGTGCTAACATTATTAACCTTGTCGACCACCTTTTCAATATCATTAGTAGTTTTTGAATCCCACATGTCTTTTCTACTACTATTTGATGAAAATTCTTGATTAGGAATATGAATTCCATCAAGAAGTTCATCCCAAACCTCGGCACCCATCGATACGTACCTTCCTAAACTTGGCAGCCTTTCTAAGAGACTTGGCAATTCTTCCCATGTTTGGGGTGTGTTTTGGGCTTCATTTTTGGGATTAATGAAGTTTGCCCAAACATTCTCCAAAATAGCCTCATGAGAATCCACGTGGTGTACCTCATCATCTTTTTCTATAGCCATATTCAAGAGGCACATTAATGCCTAAATTCAGTAGAAATAGAAAATTAGTCATAGGAGGGTTGGCTTTTTATATATAGCTTTTTTCTATATAATTTAGATTATTTTATGAATATAACAGCTCAGATAATGATCATATATTTATCCTAGTTCATGAATAGGTAAGAAACTTGTTCTGCAAATTTAGCTAATATCAAGGATGATACGGGTATATTATTTTGAACATGAAGTAAAGTAGCTGTCTTAGTTAATATTTTAATGACTTTATTTTGAAATTCTTGTATGAACAAAGAAAAGATGCTTATTTTTGGATTAGCAAGTTAGTAAATACTATGTTGTTACTGTACCTTTTTTGAGCTTGTTAGTTACATTTAGTCATTGCTTTATTCTCAAACTACTTGCTTGTGTGCATTTGAAAAAGTGAAGGAGGAAAAGTCCTTTTCTTCATATTTTGGATACGCAATTCATTTGTTTTTTTAAAGTTTTATCTCAGCAAAGAAAAGAATATTTTTTGGGAGATACTTTATCTAATTTAGAAAGAAAATGAAAGGGGGATAACTTTTAAACTTGAGTCCAATCTCACAAACTTGAAGATCTAAATTAAATATGAGCAATTTAAAGTATTATGTGTTACTTTCCTGTAATTCCTGTAAAATTTTCTACTGAGTAGTATTACATTGCCTGCGTTTATGATTATGAAAATTTGGCATACTGTGGACAGAAAGTTTATGCCAAATTTTGGTAGTGTTGTGAGACGCGATTGCGGCTGTGGTGTGAATGATTAAGAATAAAATGTATATTTTGGTGGAATTTAGGGTTAAATGATTGGTGCAAGAAACCGTCATAAACGTCCCCGCGCTTCTAATTAAATCTTGCCTTCTCGAGAATGTCTTGATTGAAATTTAAGGTTTGACATTTAGGTTTTCCACTCGAATGATTGTCAATTCCATATACTAAAAGGTGAGGCCTTCCTGGCAACTTGCAAGTTCATCCTCCACAGGATATTAGTATCCTTTTATAAAGTTTATTTTCTTTTTTATAGGTTTATAATTATTCTTATTTTAATTTATACTTATGTAATCTCCTTCAATATTATGTACAAGGGCTCTTTTTGTACTAAAACAAAAAATCCATCTTGGAAGAAAAAAAGAGGACAATCAACTAGCTTTGAGATTGTGAATTTTTCATATGATGGGATCAGTCCATCTCATAATTGGAGCCAGCAAACCCGTAATTAGAGAATGAAGATTTTAAGGAAGCTAATTCATTTGATTACCTCACACCTGAATCTGATCACTTCACAAAGGTTAGAGGATAAGGAAGTTCATTTACAAAATCCGACATCGATCGGGAAGACAAAATTATACACTTGGGTACTTTATAAATAAATATTATTTATTGATAAGTTGACTTTACGATTATTATTACTCTGTTAGATTCACCATCTGACTTAAGTATAAGAGGTAAAATAAGATTGAACTAGCCCTCTGTGTTGTATTATCTTTCAAGAGGATCTCTTAGGTGCTATCATGATCAACATTGGTGGTTAGGAATCATCAATTGGCGCCCAATATGGTTTACTTTCCCTTTTATTTTGGAAAGGCAATCGATTTTTTCTTCTTTTCCTAATGGCTTTTGAGGGTACATCATTACTTGTAGATCTCTTACCGGAGGGTGTTACTTCTTCTAGTACTACTGGGGTATTCGTTCTAACCATTTTGATTCCACTACAAAAATTATCAGAATACCGATGGCAGGAAACCGTCGATGATCGGTCGCTGCGAAAGGGTTACCGACAAGATACCAACGACAAATGGTTTGTTGGCTATTTTTTGTCAGTAACAAGACTTTTCGACGATAACTCTGTCGGTAAATGAACTTTTCGATGGCTGTACTGACAGAAATTATAAGGGGATGTCCGAAGTAAAGAAAAAAAATTTATTTCCCTCGTTATGTCCGTCGATAAAATATATCGATGAACTTGCGGACGGCACCAGTATCCGTCGATAAGATGTACCAACGACCCTAACGACGGATTTGAAGAAATTATTAAAAAAATTAAAAAAATGGTTACCTACGGAAGTACCGTCGGTAAGTCCATCAGTAAGAAAAATATATTTTTATATAATTTATAAAATAGATAAAAACTCCCTAAAAAATAACAAAATTCCCAAGTTCAAATTAGATTACACTAAACGTTCAATCTCAATAATATTAAACATAACATATATATAACATCCTAATAAACAAAATAAGTAAAATAAATCAAACATCCTGATCAGTCCTAAGATCACTGGGGCCACAAATAGAGGGAGAGGGAGTAGAGGAAGATCGAACCAGCACATCAAGGATAGGGACCTCAGAGTCTGCAGCAGGTGTAGACAGTGAAGATATTGAGGCGCCGATACCCATAGCCGCTCTAATAAGGTCCAACATCGGTAGAGGAAGAATATACACTAAATTATCCTACTTCGTAAATTGCCTCATATACTCATTAAAAGCAGGAGACGCTCGAAACGACAGCCTTCACCCTCCGTAGCTTTTCTGCATAGCATGGCTTGATCGGAGTTAATCCTCTACAAGATGGGGACCGATTGCTCTTAGCTTTCAGATGAGCTGCCTCCAATCTAGTTGTATCTAGTCCATGGTTCACACCTCCCGCTAGTATGGTCATAACATCAAAATCATCGGGCATAGTTGTGCCCGTCGTCTCAGTCTCCTCGTCGGTCTTCCTCTTCACCTCGTGAAATCTTTTCTACAATATAAAATATTATGTAGATAATAATAACTTATACAATATTAACTAGATACACTTTAAAACATTATATAAACTTAAACACTAAATATACCCAGAATTGTTCCGAAGTAAAATCCACGTACTCTCCCTACTTCTCCCCTGAGCAATGCTTGTGTAGCTCCTCAAACTCCTTGCTCTTCGAGAATCTCTCAACTAATATCATTTGCTACAAAACAACAATATATACTAAATAAAATTTACAATTAACTAACCAAAAGAGATGATATTAATGAAAGTTAATACCTTCTTTGTGAGAGATTCGGTGAAGAAAATGGAACCACCAATGTGTTTCTCTGGTCTCCGTCCCTTATCCTTATTCTTCTTATTCTACTGGGATAGGACTAGATACCTCGGGCTGTTCTAATAATCTAACATCTTCTGCTAGTATCTCTCCTCAATCCACAGGGGCCGTTTATCATCTTATCGAATGTCGCCCATCATATCCCTTATCAGAATGCTTGCCCTGTCCTTCCAAGCATCCCGAACCCTTGACATGGTTAAGACCGTGTCCCATACATATATATATATTTTTTTTTTTCATCTAATGAAAATTCATAAGATTATTAAATTTATCATTAGAAAAAACTAAACCCATAAAAAGAAAACTTTGAAATTTGATTCCTTTACCTAGAATTTTCCATCACAAATCTTTAACCTCTAGAGGGGCCCAACTCCATGTATAGTTTCCCATTACAAACCTCTCGTAGAATATAGAAGTGAAAGCAATGGCAGCTTTTGAAAATATATGCAATATGTTACACAAAGATAGGGGTAATATATATATATATATATATCATAGTTTAATAATGAAAGTATATAGAGTAAATTAAACTTACTAATCTACATTCAGCTCCAACTTCTTATGAGGGTCACCAGAAGGCTTTTTCCAAGCCTAGGAAGAAGTGGATGGCTGAGTGGATGGTTGTGTAGCCGATGGGGGTAGATGACGTGGGAGCCTCGGAAGCGGAGGTCGGTTGTGCCTATGTTGGAGGGGGTGTGAGGCACTTAGAAGGTGGCGGCAAAGACAAGGCGGCTACATCGTGTGTGGTAGATAGTGTGAGAGTAGTAGATGGAGGTAGCTCCTTTTAGGATGTGTTAGCATCCTCAACATACTTTCTCTTCCATGTACGTGCAATCCGACCTACGATATCCGCATAGTAATCATATTTTATATATAACATAAGTCGAAGGAATACGACATAATAAACTTTAATAAAATTTCTAATAAACTTCTTTAAAATTTAACAAAATTTTTATCATTATGAATAAGACATAATAAACTTTAATAAAATTTTTATCATTATGAATAATACGACATAATAAACTTTAATAAAATTTCATAAGCTTTAATAAACTTTTATCATTATGAATAATACAACATAATAAACTTTTTATCATTATGAATGATACGACATAATAGACTTTTAATATATTTTCATAAACTTTAATAAAATTCTTATCATTATGAATAAGGCATAATAAATTTAGTAAAATTTAATAAAATTTTTATCATCATGAAAAATAAGACATAGTAAAATTTTAATAAACTTTTTATCATTATGAATACGACATAATAAACTTTTATAAAATTTTTAATAAACTTTTTGTCATTATGAATAATACAACATAATAAAATTTTAATAAACTTTTTATCGTGATGAATAATACTTTTTTTTATTAATATGAATAATACGACTATTTAATAATATGATATAATCTTAAGATTCATTTTTTATGCAAGTCATTACAAAAAAAATCTATTTATTTATAAGTTTAGAAAAATTTTGGCAGAGTTTTTCCTGTATTATGGATATTTTCTAAGCACACAAGCCACACAAACAGGCAACAAATACAAATTCACAATATGAAAAAGTCAGGACTCCCTCGTAAAACAATATTTAAACTAAAACATATACTTCAACTGTGTATATGACGGAGAACATGCACACCATAGTTCTCACAAACAAAAATATAAGAAAAGAAGGGAATAACATTAAATTACACTACTTAAGTTTAACTTAAAGTCCTAACGTCCTGAAAGTCCTAAACTTAACTTAAAGTCCTCATTGTCATGCGTATTTCATACAATATTTAAGCTAAAACACATACCTCAACCGTGTCTATGAAAGAGAATATGCCCACCAAAATCCTCGCACAATACTATAAGAAAAAGAGAATTCGATTAAGTAAAATGCTTAACGTGTAATAACATAAGTATAAACATAAAAGTAAAATTTAATAACATAATTATACACATAACTTATTAATCATCTAAGTATAATAACCATACAATATTCTAGGTGTCGGAATGATCAACGTCATATTTCTCGATTTCTTCATATGAATCCTATTCTATCTCAGTTTCATCATTTTGTAACTCTTCAAAATATTCCTTCTCGTAAATATCAACCTCTTCAGATGAACGAGACTCATGGACGAGAGGTCCTACATCTTCAATCATCACATCTATTGTTGAAGCCTCGTCAACATGCACGTTCTCTTGGAATAGATCATCTTGGACTGGAACATCTATTACTCGGGTCGAGATTTCATTACACTAATCCACTTGGTACTTGATATTTTAGAGCCAAGATATGGGAGAAATAACACTTCTTTGCTTGATTGAGCTAAAACAAAAGGATTATATCCTCTATATCTCCAGTCTTTGTGCAATTCTATAATTTTATAATGAGGATGAACCCTCATTTCTCGATGAGAAGAATGGAACCAATAATAAATGAACAACACAATCTTTGAATTAGAGTAAATTGCAGCTCTACCTTAACTACTTCTTTTAAAAAACAATAATAATTTGGTTTCAAACACATACCATTATTACAAGTTTCCCCCTCCCCATCTCTATCTCTTGTGTGAAACTGAAACCCAATCACAATGTAACTGGTGTGCATCTTAACATTTTTAGAAGGACCCCAAAATAGATTTTTCAGAAGTTGACTATATTGTTTCGTACGATTGTGCATCTGTATAAACTGAAACATATTTGTTAATTAAATGAGTTAATAAGGTTAATTAAACTTAAATACATTCAAATAAATTAACTTACTTGAATTCTAAACCATTCTTCGAATCCATTGCTTATTTTCTTTTGAATTTTATTATCTGTTATATTCGAATTGATATTTTTGGTTCCAATTTGTATTTCTTGCATTTTATAAATTTAAATCAAATCTTACAATATATATATGTATATTAAATGTGTATTAAGTTTACAACATTGATCAGCTTACCGAAGGTAAGGATCCACTTCCTCACTGTTAAGGAGGATATAATTCTTCACTGCTTTAGTTTCTTGATCTTCTAACATTCTTATTTTTGTTTCGCCGTATTTTTGTCCTTGTAGATTGAATATTGATAGAACCTCACCCTCATGCAAAGAATTCCTGACATCATTATTTCATCTTACTCTTTTGTGGAGGGTAGATATGCTTTCTTCAAAGTAGTAGCGAAAGAATATTACGACCTCCTCGATTAAGTAAGCATTGTATATTGATCCCTCGACTCTTGCCTTATTTTTTATTGTCTTCTTTTTTATAGCTAAAGTAGTAAAAATGAATTAATTATATAATTTAATTAAAATGACATTTAAATTAAGTAAAGTTACGTTTTTTACCTCTCGAATGGGTACATCCACCTGTATTGGATGAGATCACATATCCTCGCCTCACAGGACAAATGAATCATCAAATGCTCCTTGACATTGAAAATGCTCGGAAGGGATATGTGTTCTAACTCGAATATCGAAATGGGAATGGTTTCTTCTAATTCATGCATATGAGACTCACTTATCTTTGGGGCGCACAAGTCTCGGTAAAAAATACTCAACTCGGCCAAGTAACTCCACACTTTCGCCAAAAAAAGTTCTCTAAAGGCGATGGGCATCAGTCGTTCCATGAACACATGACAATCATGACTTTTTTCATGCCGGTCAACTTCATTTCTTTATAATTAACACACCTGGCCAAGTTAGATGCATATCTATCTAGCATTTCTAGTTCTTTAACCCAAATTTTTTTTTTTTTTCCATTGTCAATCTATAACATGTCATTGGCTTCAAGCACTTACCTCCACCATCTTCCATCAACAAGTCTAGTCTATTGCAATACAAATGTAGGTCTTTTCTAGCCTTGATATTATCTTTTGACTTCCCTTTTACATCCATAATAGTGTTGAACACATTATCAAACACATTCTTCTCATTTTTCATCACGTCAATGTTACGACGAACTAAAAGGGTACGCCAATAAGGAAGATCCCAAAATATACTCCTCCTTGTCCAGTTGTGATCCTTCCCCTACTATCTTCCTTACCCAATTCCTTTCCTGTTTTAGTGATCTTTGGAAAGTCCTAGACTCTTTCCCAGATCCATTCTCCCGAAAGTCTTGGTGGCGGCGACGAGCGGTTTTCACCTTTACCCCTCTTGAAAGACCTCGAATCTCGTCTAAATTGATGACCCGCTGGTAAGAAACTCAATGTAAATCAAACCAAGATTGTCTTCCACCATTTTGAAAACAAAAAGACTGTGTCTCTTCCATGTAATATGGACAAGCTAACACCCCTGCTATACTCTAACCGCTCAACATGCCATATGCCGGGAAGTCACTAACCGTCCAAAGAAGTTCAGCCTGCATTTAGAAATTTTGTTTCTTCCATATTTCATAAGTAAGGGTCCCAACAACCCAAAACTCATTTAATTCTTTTATCAACAGTTGCAAATAAATATCCAAGTTGCTTTTCAGATTTCTCGGACCTGGAATAAGAACCGTAAAAAAGGTTACTTCCTTTTTTGTACATATCCAAGACGGAAAATTACACGGGGGCGTACCATTACTAGCACGCAGAGTATATCTTTTCTGCCATTCCAAAACGTGAAAACCTATCAGTATACAAGCCAAGTCTCACGTTCCTTGTTTCTGCCAAAATATCAGAGTAAATCCTATCACAATGCTTCCAATCTTCTCCATCCCTAGGATGACTCATCACATCTGGCTCCTGTGAGGTTTCAGAATGCCATTCCATGTGTTTGGAAGTTTTTTTATACAATCTTTGTAATCTAGGAGTTAACGAAAGGTAAAATATTGTCTTCACCGGTCTTTTCGGCACAAGTTTTCTCTTCTCCCCTCTCTTCTTCCTACTTATCATGTACCAATGACTCCCATAAAACTTACATTTCATTCTATCGAAGTCCTCCTTCCAATAAAGTATACAACCATTGACACACATATCAATCCCTTGCACGGGTAATCCCAAGCCTGATATCAATTTTTGCATTGCGTACCAATCTTCAACTATATGATTTCCTGGCAGCAAATGCTTCTTTATATATGCACAAATATCATTGTACGACTTTTGAGTCCATTGGTTCTCAGTCTTAATGTAAAATAACTCTGCAGTCACAGATAAAATCGAATGTCTATCTCTCCATCAATGAATGGTGTCTTCACCGCTTTTTTAACATGTCAAAAAACATCCTTTCCTCAAGATTAGGTGGTCCTTCATGATTCTTCCTGAGAGAAAAAGTTCGGACTGAATGCATCAAATATCATCTCATGATATGAGTTACTTTCAGTCAGCATTGACTGTGAACTTTACCCTAATATTTGACCTTGTTGTACTAACAAATTCCGCATGAAGACGTTCCTCATCATGTGGCCACAGTTCTTCTCCATGAGCTGTCCAATTATGATATAAATGCACAAAACTCCACTTCAGAAGATGTTCCCTCACAGTTTTGGACATAATAAACTTCTTATTTCTACACTTTGAACACGAACAACTCATCTCATTTTGACGTCCGTTGTGCGTTTCAAGACAACAACGAACAAAACAATATACTTCATTAATAAATTCACTTGTAAGACTTTTAACCCCGGACCTTTTTTCTCTATACATCCAACTACGATTTGGCATATTCTCTATAGCTTCTAAGGATCATTAAGAGAAGGAATATTGTGGTTGTTATTCTAAGTTATGATTATAATCTTTAAACTTTAGACGTACTACAAAATCTTATAATCTTTAGAAATAAATATTTAAATGTTCAGTCATTTATAATCTTTAGAAACATATGAGAAGGGAAGTTAACAAAAGTCTTTCGAAAAGTCTAAGGAATTTCTCGAGTTTATAATAATCAAAATAGTTTTATTTTATGTTTTATGGTAAGTCAATACATAAAAATCTTAATTTTTTATAAGTTTAGAAAAATTTTGCTAGAGTTTCCCCTAAATTATGGACATTTTAATTTCCAAGCATACAAGCCACACAAATAGGCAACAAGCATAAATTCATAGTATGAAAGAGTCAGGACTCCCCTGTAAATCAATATTTTTTTAACTAAAAGAGTCAGGACTCCCCCATAGAGAAATATTTAAACTCAAAATAACTATTAATTAACAAAATTCCAGTAATAAAATTAATTAGCAAATAAAAAAAATAAAAAAACTATTTCTTTATAAAAATTCCACACCAAAATAAACAGGACAAAAAGAAACATATTCTTGTCCACATATACAAATGCTAAAGAATGTATATAGTTATTGAATCATTATCCTTTTAATTATCAAGTTCAAATCAAAGTTTCATGGTACTAAAATTTGTCCAATGAAATCTTTTTATTCAAACATTATCTTTTTGTCCTTTTAAAATTAGAGACTCGATTTCATATATAATTTAAGTATTTCCTTTCTTTGATAAAATTCCATCTCATACCAAATATTAATTGTTTATAAATATCTTTATCCCGCATTGAGAGCCTCAAGTACCTAATAAATTAACAATATTAATAATAATATATCAACAATACTAACATAATACAAGTTTTATCCGCTTGATTTGAAAGGAAAACAGTCCCATAAAAACAATACTAACATAATACTAGAAAGGATATTACTAATTACCAACAACTGAAAACGTTCTATTAAAAACTAAAAATGTTTTATCCACTTATAGTAGAAAAAGTTTGAATATAATACATGTGTGAATTTTGGTAAGAGATCATGAAGTAAAATGGGTACCGATAAGGTATGCGCAAAAATATAAAAGATACACGCGAAAAATTTTAAAAATAAACATTTCCCTCCCTCACTTTCTCTCTCTACCCCAACTCTCTCTCTCTCCTTTCTCTCTACAATATTGTTGAAGAAATTCAAAGTTTTCTTCAATTTTTTAATAAATTCAAGTAAAACATGGATGATTTTAAATATTACGTTGAAGAAAACATTGATTTAGAGGTAGTTCTTAAAAAAAAATTTGTCACACTATTGGCTCAGTTGGCCGAAATTTCTCAAGAATTTCGGTCCACCCAAGAATTCTTGGGGAATTTCAGCCCAACTAGTCGAAACTTGATGTGCAGAATTTTTTTTTTTTAGTTATTAGTTTGTTGTTTTTAGTTCTTTAAAAATTAAGAATATGAATATATTAGTTGTTTATTTTTTAATTTATGAATATATTGTTTTCTTTTTAATAATGAATATGTTGTTTTGTTATCCCATTTTTATTGTTTGAATATGTTGTTTGGTTATTTTTTAAATTATATGAATATGTCTTGTTGTTTTGTTAATATTTCCAATTATGAATGGGACTTGTTGCTTATATTAAATTTAAATATGACTTGTTATTATTTTTTTGTGATTAATTTTTTATTTTAATTTTTCTAAAAATTATGAATATAAATATATCGTTTGTTTATTTTTTTTTTTAATTTATGCATATATTGTTTTGTTATGTTTTTAATAATAAATATGTTGTTTTGTTATTTTTTGAAATTTTATACATATTTTATTATGTTATTTTTAAATTATACGAAATGCCTTGTTGTTTTGTTAATTTTTTGAAACCATTATGTGTAGTTTGTTTATTTATTTTTATTAAATTATTATAATAAAATTAATATGGGCATTGAATTGTTATAACAGGTAGATCCGAATTCTTTTGAAGAAATTTTAGACGAGCCTGATTATATAGATCACAGTCATTTGTATGAAACAAATAAGCGTTTTATATTAATAGATAATTTAGTTGAATGGGCAAGAAAAATTGCAAGGACGGTGAATACATATTTTATTGTGACTCGCCATAATTAAAAAATTTTAATTGATTATAGACTGTATGTACCTATTGGTTGTGAACGAAGAAAGAAAAGAAAAAAAGAAAGTACAAGAGCGAAATGATGATAAAATTCCTATAAAAAGGCGTGGTTTGTATGGAACAAAGAAGTGTAATTGCCCTTTTCTCTTAAAAGGTGAGCAATCGGTTTCGGGACAATTTTGGCTATTAACTATCCAAGATGGAAGACACAATCATAAAATAGGTGTCTATCCTCACGGGCATGTCCAGGAAGCACGATTGATACATGATGAGTTAAAGATGGTCGAGGAATTCTCTAAGTATCATATGCAGTTGAAAAATATATTGGATAGTCTTCGCCAAAAAAATACCAATTTTGTTGTGAGGCATGTCGTACTGCATTTGAACTTTAATAATTTGATAAAGTTTTGATAGTTATTATACTTTTTTGTTTTTGATTCAGTGCACAAACTGTATGTAATGCTCGTGCGAAGATGAAGAAGAAGAAGAGGATGCAGGGACGCAATGCTGTAGAGGAAGTATTGCATTTATGTGCCGTTCGGAATTATGCGTGTTACTATAAAAATCGTGACGAGAGCAATGTTTTTAGTGATATTGTTATTGTACACCTAGTATCTATTCAAATTTTGAGGACATAGCTGTATGTACTTGTATTGGATAAAGTGTACAAAACAAACAAGTGAATTTCATATTTCCTTATTATTTTTTAATTTTATTTGTTGATTTTGGTAAGTTATACTATAATTGTAAAAGGTAATTTCATATGATTTAGTTAATGATTTTTTTTTTATTTTTACTAATTGATTAATTGATGGTTTGGTTATGGATCTATTATTTATATAATATTAATATTTGCATATTTGATTACATTTATAATCTCCCTCGTTGCCCACATAAAAATTTGAGTTCTTATAACTTATTTATTTGCATGTTAGGTTTTTACGTTATTATAAGGGTTTAGTTATTAATAGGTTTGGTTGTTATTATGTTAGTTTTTCTTTAGGTTATTATTAGTTTAATGTTTAGGATAATATATACAGTTTTTTGCCTTCTTGTCATATTTAAATTAATAATGTTTATATAAAATGATTAGGTACAACATGCCTTTGTTGGAGGATATTGGGATAACTCCGAAGGGTAAGAATTTCACAATAGCCATTGGGTTCATACAAAATGAGCAAGATACAATCTATCTACGGATTCTGGAATAGATAAAGAAATTATATGTTGAGTTGCCAGAACTGTTAGTGGTGATAACTGATAAGGAGCCAGGTTTGATGCCTATGATCGAGGAGGTGTTCAATCAATCCTACCACATGTTATGTCGGAGGCATATTGATGAATGCGTATATGGAAGATTATTGAATATGGGCATTGAAGAAAAAAGAGCTTCAATGTGTTCCCATAGCATTTGGCAAAATTTAATTAACTCAATAGATTTGACGAAGTACGATGACAAATTGAATAAATTGAAAGATAAGTGGCATAAGAGGTCTGATTTCTTAGAGTACTTGTTTGATACATGGTTAAATTTTGTCCCAAAATTTGTAAGGGTTTGGACTAGTAAGATATTGCATTCGGTTCAGAGACAATGAATCAGGTTGAGGCTCAACACTCTACATTGAATGCTTAGCTTACTACATCATGTGGTGACTTGGATACATTTTTCCTCAAAATTCATTCTCAAATTGAGTTGCAGTTATCTTAAGGAGACTTTGGAATCTTCCTGGATGATTGAGGAGAATAATGCAAGCAGTAATCAGGTGTTGAGCAATCTTGTGGGCAATGTAAGTCATTTAGTTATTAATATTATTTACAAGGAGATAGAAAGAGTTCCGAAGGTTCGTAATGATCCGGAGAATCTATGAGGATACTTTATCCGGAATACACATGGTCTTTCTTGCATGTGTGAGTTGATCATTAGGTACCATAGTTATATCCCTCTTGAGTTGAAATATGTTGACTCTTTTTGGAGCTTGATTGAAATCACCGGTCACACGGCATCATATGAACACCCATTGAGTCAAAAGGTCAATATGGATTTACAGGTTCATGATTTCATGAGTATTATAGAGGAGTTAAAAAATAAACCTATATTAATGTTTCAGGAGTTGCGTCAGTCTACTCGCCAAATTTTAAATCCTATTATTCTGAGTGATCCTGAAAGGCTGATGAGACCCCTCCTGACACGGTTATTACTAAAGGAAGACATAAGAAAGACTCAACAAAAAGGGACAAGTCGCATTGGGAGCACATACAGAGTGCTTCTAGAGCCTCATTCAAGTCATCTAGTGGATCGGGCTCCGGTTCTGGGTCAGAATCCGAAACTAGTTCCAGCACTAGAGAGAGAGAGAGAGAGAGAGAGAGAGAGAGAGAGAGAGAGAGAGAGAGAGAGAGAGAGAGGTAGACCGCCCATGATTCGGGAGCCAGAGATACAGGTAGAGGGCGTACTTGGGGACGAAGTTTGGGACTATTGGCAAATTCATCTATTGCAGATCCATCCATAGGTATGCCCACAATATGAATTTTTTTATAATTTTTTATCCTGATTATGAATATTTCTTTCTGTGTGTTTTTTTTAATTTTTATTATGATTATGAATTATAATATTTAAAAAAATCCCCAATGTGTTTGTGTGTAGGTCTGGGGATAGGTATGAGATTCTCTTACCCATATGCCTTCCCCTGTTTTGTTTATACTTTCCTTAATTCTTGGGTGAATGTAGAAGGTGATGGAACTTGTGGATTTAGGATAGTCTCATACTATGTTTATGGTAATGAAAATAACTGGCCTGAGGTTCGAAATCGTATGTGGTTGGAAATGCAATATAATCTACAAGTGTACCTCACTTTATTTGGAGGGTTGAATAATTACTATAGATGCATGAGAAGTTACGAGCATCAGCGTGGACGTGCAACGGATCCAAATTTTTGGATGGATACAGTGGAGGGACATTTTGTAATTGCGTATACATTCAATTTATGTGTAGTCGTACTTTCAAGAAAAGGGTCATCAATGTTTTTGCCTACATATCACAGAAGCATAGAACTAATGGATTGATTGTCATTGGATATTTGGAAGATGAAAAGCACCTTATTACGATAAATTATACACTATATTTAGTTCTTAAAACTTTCTTTTTAAGTTCTTACTAATTGTTTATTTTTCTTTGTAGTTACATATGCGAGATGACTTTCCAGTACCTCTTATCACTAAAACTTGGGAATGTAATGCAAATGACCATGTGATGCTATAGTTCTTGCCTGTAGATGCTCGTTTAGCCGACTGGTGGGACAGATATGCTAGAGTATATCCTATATTGTTCGAGCTGAATGTCATTGATTGATCATGTTATTCATTTATATTATAAAATGTATTTTTTGTTATTTATTTATTTCAATTTAGGTACGAAACATTACATAAAACTAATACATAACATAATAACATAAAACTAATACATAACATAATAAAACTAAAACTAATACCATTACCTGATACTAAATGTTACATAATCTATAAAACTAATACATCATATAATAATATAAAGCTAATCCATAAAAGATCGGGAATATATCACTAATAGTCCACACCCTATCATCAGAATAAAAATATAAAACTAATCCATAAAATAATACATGAATAACAATCTAAGAATCTTGGTCATAGAAATTCTTTCACATCTCACGTATTTCTCTGAACCTATCAGCAACAACCTCATCTGAGTGTCTGTCACCCTGAAAATAAGGTCGGAGCATCTCCCCGAAGACTGATAGTAGTGGCTGAGCACGTCTAAGAAACTGCACACTATCGGGCAACCTATCGAGATTCTTTATCCTCCGATGACTTCGAAGTCCATACCATTGCATGTAGTCCATACCATCTGTGGAATATCCTCAAGCGAATGGGCAACAGAAGTTGCCAACAAGACAATTTTACAAGGGTTAAAAATAAGATTGGATTCTTGCAAAGGGAATTGGTTAAAAGAACTTCCAAATGTTTTGTGGTCTTATAGAAAAACTCCTTGAAGAACAACATGAGAATCACCCTTTAATTTGTGTCTTTGGAGTTGAGCCTTTAATACCAATTGAAATTGGAGTTAAGTCTTTAAGAAATTAGGCTTTTGATGAAAATCTAAACAGTCAATTAACGAAAGAGAGTTTAGTATTACTGGATGAAATCAGAGCAAGAATAGCACAAAAAGATTTACAATACAAAAGTCATTGCCAGATATCATAATGTACGGGTACGACGATCAGGAATCAAGGAAGGAAATTTAGTGCTCTGAAAAAATGAAGTAAGTCGAGTGGACTCAAACATGAAACTAGATCCTATTTGGGAGGGTCCATATTTTATTGTTAAAAGTAATGGTAATGGAAGTTATAAGTTGCAGGATGAAGAAGGGAAAAATCTTGCTAGAATGTGAAATAATGTAAATCTTAAAAAGTTTTACCCTTAAATTAAAATTTCTCTTTTTGCTATCCTCTGTTTATTTGTGATATTTTCATATATCATTTCTGACACCAACACTAAGATATTGTCAAATATTTTTCATATTCATAATAGAAGGACATTGAGATCCAGTACATCTTCCAAAAAAAGAAAAACATAAAAAAAAAAATAAGAAAATCACAAACTCAGAGTGAATGTGGAGAGTTATATGAGAACCCCAAACCCGAAGGACAGTCATAAAATTTCTTTCCTCTTTAAGAAGAACAGGATCTATGGTTTTCTGGGAGAACCACCTTCTCTTGGCTTCTTCTTCTTGGCCAGAATGCTCTCGTCTACTTCTTCTCGTTCCCTTTGAAGTTTTTCCACTGTTCTCCTTACAAAATCTCTCCTCTCCAATTCTTTGCATTCAAATTCGCAAGCATATGGAACCAAAGTGGGAAAGCAAAAGACAAGTTCGTGGAACAACTTCCTAAATAAGACAGAGATTTGATGAGGCACATCAGCATGGTGGGTAGCAGTCTTGTACCGATTGTTCTCGATATAAAACCTTTGATGCATTTTGTACTTCTCCAAGCAAATTTCCACAGTATATCAGACATAAACTTTAAATGAGTTTCCACCAAGGTCGTAAATCGATAAAAAGACACGCCCTCCCTAAACTGGATCAACTTGTGCAGGTCAACATGAATATATTGTTTACCTTTGTGGGTGTGAAGGTTGCAGAGATAGGATAACTCGATCGTGGCATAGAAATGGTATGCTAAGGGTTTTAAAGGGCATCTTTCAACCTCAGCTAGACATTCCATAACTCTATCAGAAAGTGCCATGGTATGAACTAAAAACAAAAGTTGAGAGGTAAAAGAGAAAAATGATAGAGAAGAACCTCTAATTTACAGGTATTTATAGAAAATATTACACTCTTCATCTTTTCAAAAAACTATTAATGAATTTTTATGGGGAAGGCAAAATGATGTATTATCAACATTAACTTGGCAGAGTATAATTACTGTGCAAAGAGGAAGTGCCTCGTCTTTATTAAAAGGTGTATGTCCTTTCAACTTTTCTATAACTCGGATTATCAACATTTTTATGGTTATTAACAAGCGTGTGTCCTTACGCTATTGATAAATCAAAAAATGCTTAGGTAATCAAAAAATTATCTCTTGCAATTTCTTTAATAGATAGTTCATTTTAAAATATCTTGATTCCAACTAGATCAAGATACATGATCAGTTCACAAATTATACGCATAACTCAAAAAAGACAACACGAAAGAGAATTCATAAACTAAAGAATGAGATAAGCCCATTCTTCTTGAAGTATCATCAAGTAAAAAGGAATACATTTCTTCCACACATTAATATTCTCGATCAATGGGATCATTCATCTTTTATGCTAATACCACAGCAACAATTTCATCAGGAAGAATTTTATCCTGAGATTCAATCGCGGGAATTTCTTCAATAGGTTAAGAATCTCTTATATTTATAGATAGAGTATCAGGAAGGCTGCTCTTCAAATGCTCATCTACAGTATTGTCTTCCTGTTTATTTCCTTGGAACGATTGCTAGTCTTCTTCTCCAATAGTGACATCTATCAAATAAGGGCAGGAATCTTCAATTCCCAATCTGGCATGCCTATCCCAAGGAAACTTGAGCACATGGACATCATCATAATATCTTTTTACAATGTTCGGGAATTCATAATCAAGATCTTTTTGTAATACATCTTACACAACTTCCATCACAACACCAGTAAGCATGGATAAACTTAAGTAAAAAAAACCATTTTCTACCTTCATCACCTTCACAAACTTCTCTAACCACTCTCTCTTTTATAATTTCTCTTAAAATTCCGTCTCGATTCAACAAGAAGTATAATTGTTTTTTCAAGCTTATCACCTCATCTTGCTTCTTTTTCAATTCTTTTCTTGCATATCATATCTTAATGTATCTCTTCTTTTTTCATCCTCCATAGAGAGTGCCAATCTTTCCTTTGCAGCCAAATCTTCTGCCAAGTTAGTATTCACTCCTTTAATTTCTAAGAAGTCTTTCTTCAAATCGGAATTCCTGTTAGTTAAACATATTATGTCCTCTTTCAACTTTTCATTTTCAGACGACAGAGTCTCCAACCTTCGGACAAGCTCCTTTTGAGACTCTTGCATAGAATCCAAATGTTTAGGCATTTCTCTGTTGATGTTCAGATTCTGCATCAAATTTGAACAGTAGCTATCAGTAGGTATTTCATAACATACACATACATACACACACACACCCCTATATATAACTATATACTTTATAACTCACGAAACAAGAACTTATGACTCCCATTTCAAATTGTTTGTCCCAAGAGCATTGTGATATAAACTATATATTGCTGGAGGATGAATCGTTCCTGCCACTTCCCGAGCTATCCCACCATAGATTAATCTGCTTTTATTCTTCAAAGACCATTTGGGAAGAATGGTGATTCTTCTTCCTTTACAACTCTAACTAGGTGTCGATTATAGCATCCATTCTATTATCTACATTAGGAAATTCTTCCGTAATAAGAGGAAGTGTTGAATTCTGAGCGGATTGTTTCTCCTATCAGCATTCTAATAAGTCTATTTTTGCCCTCTTAAGCATTGTCGTTATGATCGGTTCTTGTGCTTAAATGTTTATGAAATAGGCTTAATGAACCCTATTTCTTTTCTTAGTGTTATAGGTACCTTCAGAATGAAGATATGTTGAAAAAAGTCAAAACGAAGGGTTTTGGAGTGAAAACGAAGTGAAAAAAGGAGAAGAAATAACAAGCTGTCCAAAATAGGGCCCATGGCCGAGCAATGCATCTTCTAGTTGGTTTTTTTACCTCCTTAATGGCCTTAATTGAAGATATGTCCTTCTTGAATATTTTTAAAGGACTTCATGAGGTATCCAAAAAGCTAAAGTTTGTCTCAATAGGAGTTAATTTGTTCATCTAAAGTATTGTACAAAGATTTGCTTTCTCACACGACGTTCTATTTTGACACCTTTCGGTAAAATTATCATAACTAGAGATATGCGATCCAATCGATATGATTCAAGATGTTTTGGAAAGATAAGAGAATTATATACAATAATATGATAATCCAAGACCTTAATCGTCCATTAAAGAGCTAAAAAAGACTCAAGCGCAATATACGTACATGATCTGAAAAACATAACAAATAATGAAATTTTTGGGCAAAAGCTTTGCGGATCTAGAAAGTTGGCTTTCTTGATACGAAAAGTTGCTAGAATAGGCTAGAATGAAATTTTTTATGTTTTCCTTTTAGGCTCTCATCCTTTCCCTTTTGTAATTAGATTCCAAACCTTTTTAGGAAAATATTAGGGCGATTTTAGTGACAAAGCTCTTTATTAAACTCTTCATTAGCTAGATTATGAGATAGCTTAGGTCTTAGTTCAGTTTTATATTTTTGAAAAGAAGACCCAATTCGGGAAAACTTCGGAGCTTATTCCAGTAAATCGGAAGACGACCTTGATCAATCATTGGGATCGTGGATCTTCAATTTTCTTCCCTAAACTACTCTAAACTCTTTCTATTTTATAAATTTGTCTATGATTTTATGTTTAGAATTATGTTTAGTGGCTAATTCATTTTGTGTTTAAGAGGGAATGAACCCTAGAATTTTTTGTTAATACTTTATATGAATTTCTTGTTTTTATTATTTAATTCTTGTTTGATTGTTATTCAAATGTTGTGATTGTTTATCGATTTTTGCGAGATTGATAATTTCGCAAGATTAATTGGACTCTGACCAAGAAAGATTAATCTAGGACAATTAATTGAATAATATGAATTGGTAATTGAGTAGAAATATTTGCTACAGTTCTTAGATCGCTAAAATCACTAAAATCTATATTCGTTCATAATCGGCTTAGGCTGTTAAGGAATTCTTCTCTAATCAACAAGCAAAAGCTACTACAAAAATTAAACGACGAAGGGAATTTTTCTTTCCCTTGCATGATAGGAAATTTTCCTATTGATAAAACATTAGCCGCCTAGGAACTAGCATAAATATTATGTCATATAATATGTGTACAAGCTAGGTCTAGGAGATCTTACACCCACTAGAATGTCCAAAAGCTTAGCAAATAAAAGTACAAGACATCCTAGAGGGGTTATAGAAGACGTTTTGGTTAAAGTTAAAGGCCTTGTTTTTTCGGTAGACTTTGTGATCCTCGACATGGAAGAAGATCTTGATTTCCCTTTAATATTAGGACAATCTTTCTTATATACTTCGAAAGCTTTAATCGATATGGACAAAAGAAAATTAAGTATGAGGATTGGAGAAGATGAAGTAGTATTTAAATTCCCGATAGCTCAAATTTTTTCTTCTACTAATAATGATACATTGTTTATCATAGATCATATTAATCATAATGTGTCTTATACGTTGTCGGAAAACAAGTCTACACCTTCCAAAAACCCTAAGAACTCAAAAGGCAAGGAGAAGAATACTTTTCCTAAATCAAAGAAGGGTTTAATGACGTGGGTGCGGATTCGGCAAAAGGGAAAACGTCACTAGATTCTCATGATCCGGGAGGTGCCGACAGTACCTAAGAGGGAGTATCACTACTCTTTAGTATATTGTTGTATTTTTTGTAACATAGTTTAGTTTTTCTTTTTATTGGTTTGTCTTTTAATTTTTTGTTTTGTTAAAGTCGTCTAAGTGAGTAAGAGACTTATTCCCTAAAAGTACTTTTAACAAGCTTTTTATTCTATATGTAGGTCAAAAATGTTGATAAATCGGATGAAAATGACCAAAAACTAGGGAATTGAAGCCAAGGACAAGGCTTTCTGCCTATCCAGATCCGGAAAGAGGAGCAACCTTCAAGAATTTTCAAGCCAAAACTATCCAGATAGTCTCACTATCCTGGTCTGGAAAGTCGAGAATCTGGCAGATCGGATTAGTCTTCTATGCGGATTGGCCCTCTAGGGAGTTGTCATTTCCCCTACTTGTCTTTATCTATTTTCTGTTTTGTGTGTTTTCTTTTCTTTTTGTTCGTTTATTTTTCTTTTCTTTTATCTCTTTGTTTTCATTTTATTTTGCCCACATTGAGGACAATGTGATTCTAAGTGTGGGGGAGTTTTAGTTGTTTTAAGTTTTTTTTATTTTTTTTACGTTTTAAAGAGTTTGTTTTTATAAAAATACCAAAACCTCAAAAAATCTCAAAAATCACAACAATAATGAAAATTTTTGAAAAATCTCAAAAGTTTGTTTTAAGGTTAGTTTTTGTAAATAATTATTTTTATCATTCTTAAGAAAAAACCAAAAAGATATTCCTTTTTCTTTTTGTCATTAGAAAAAGCATTAAAAGAGGTACATTTAACTTGTTAAAACTTGGAAAACGCATAATACACAGTTAACTTCATATCATTCTTTTGTTTATACCTTGTTAATTGATGGCTTTTATGCACAATGCATTTTTTTATGAGTAGAAATATACTTTAAGAATCTTATATGATTTATTTTTCAAAGTATCATTCTAGAGCTTGTTTTTCCAAACCTTGAAACGAAAAGTTTAGTTTTTGTTAACCCCAGAGATGATGGTCTTAGGTCTTCTTCGATCCGTTTGAGCTTTTGTTTTTGCCTACCCTTTTAACCTAAATCCTTAGTACCCTTCTTGAGCTTCATGCCAAGGGATTCACTCCCTTCTTTTTTTCTCTTTAAAATCACATTTAAATATAAAACCTCAATCGATGAGCTAATAATTCTATACTTTTGAGTAGGTTTGAGTGAGTCTGACAAATCAATGTGGGGAAAAAGTGAGAAAAACATTACGAGAGAAAGGGTATGTTGGGAAATCTACATGAGAAAGAAATCGAACAAGAAGAAAAAGTTTAGATGAAATCAAGAAAGGGAATGAGATGTTTAGATGATATATATATATATATTATGAGAAAACCTTTGTGAAAAAATCTTGTATTCCAACGATCATTTTGTTAGTATAGGCCCTAAGACCAATTGACTCACATTTATGATTTATGAAGCATATATTTTTGAATTTTATTTTATGCTCTTGGTCATCAAGTATGTGACTTGATAGTAAAACCCTTATAGCTAATAAAATACTATTCTTATTTGTCCCTAGTTTATTACATCTTGTAAACTAGTGTGAAGTTGATTGATGGTCAAGTTTTACTGATCATGAATATGAGATATAAAATCAATTCATAAATACATATTGAGAATATTGTATTGGACATGACCTAAAGTGAAGAAGAAATATTGCATGGGTTTAAGTTATAAGTATTTCTTCTCAGTTTTATATTTGGTGTCCTTCGACCTAATGTTTCCAATGTTTCTTGCATGGGGAGAAAAATATGTTTTGACATAGTCAAACATCACTTTTAATTAGGTGATCATTATGATTATTGGTTGGCTTATTTTCTCGTCATGGCTTGAATATTGGAGATAGTGAAAGGGATTTGTCCCTCTCTTTTTAGAGAGAGATATCCATGGGCCCCTTGATAAGGTAGACTGGAAAATATGCATAGCCATGCTTAAATAAGTATTAATAAGGTGTTATTAATATTATTTGTTGGAACAGTCTGCCTGGTGATCAAGTAAATGGTTAATTAAGTTTTATAAGGATGACTTGATCCATGCCTTATACTTAATTAGGATATCGTGTGACAAAAGGACTAAATATTAAATCTGATGCTAGGTTATTATTACATTTACTTAACTTGGGTAAGCATAATGTCTTGCTAGAGGCCGCTTATGTTTTGTGAATAAATGTCTAGGACATTTTTTCATTCACTGCCAACGTTAAGTGAACCTACAGGGTCACACGCATAGACGATCTTGTGAGCATAATGTCCACGTTCAATGAATCTAGATTGTGTCCAGATTCGTTGAATGTATACAAAAGGGGAATCAGATTCCATATTGTATATTCTGGTAGGTTAATAAGTAATTAATTTTATTTAATCAAATAAATGAAATTAATTACTTAATATTACTCATCCAACCGTTGGATGATTATAGGAATAGACGGACGAGATTAAACTATCATTAGATGACAGTTAGGGTTTTGATATTGACAGCTATAAAAGGTTATGTTAACCTTTTCTTGGTAGCTGTCCTTTATCTGATTAAAGAAAAAAAACTCTAAACCCTAGAACGACGATATAGTATCTAGCCTCCTCTCTCCGAAATACGACCGATTACCAGATAGTCAGGATCAGTTCTGAACAGTTTTCAGAACCAGAAGGGGCTAGCAACCCGATCGCTTGCAGAGGAGTTCGTCGCGCGGATACCAGAAGAGGGCGAAGCGTACAAAGCAGCGCCTCCACAACGAACAATCAAAACATTGAGGTAATTTCTATCCAATCGGTTTTTCTAGTATGTGCAGATCCTGTTGGTGGATTTTCGTAGTTTTATTTTACTTTGTTTTTGCCTACGGATTCCAACACATTTATGAAAAAAGAGAAAAAATGAGGAAGATGAAAAAAAATAGTGAAAAGAGAAAAGAGAATGAAAGGAAAGAAAGAAAAGAAAAAAAGAGTAAAAAGAATGAGTTCAAAGAAAAGTACTTTTAGCCTTTTATCTCTTGATACCTTTTATTCCTTTCTTCTCACATATATACTTCTTGATTTTTGAGTGATTCATAAGAGTTATATAGTTTTATGGGGTTGTGAGCGTTGAATGAAAAGTAGAGATTGTTTCGAGAAATTGGAGTGAAAGCAGCTTAAAGCTTTGAGTTTGATCCCCTATTTGTTGCATTAGCTCATGTCTTCATTCTTTTTGTTTCCCTTTACCTTCTTTTGATAATCACTTATGTTTCTAACCTAACATTACAAGCTTGAAAGTCATACCTAATCCGGAGATGACCTTAGCTAGAACTTGGAAGAGAAGGGTGTTGGAAAAGTCAAGCGTATAGAATACAGCTTCATAAAGTGAATCATACGGCTGATTTCTTAAATTCTTTTGCATATTTTTTAAACTAAAATAAGTAATGCACACTCACACACCATTGATTCTCATGTGCTAAAATGGAATATTGGATGCATTAGTTGACTTTTGAATTGTATTTTGATGAGCTTATTTTGATGAGTTTTAGCAGTTTTTGTAACTCTTGGTTATGTTTGGAAAGTAACATGCCTTTGTTCTTTTATAGTTCGAGTTTTTTTAATAAAGCTTTTTTTTTTTTTTTTTGCGTGATTTTGTGGGTATATCATCTACAAACCCTCACAAGACCTTACTCGTCCTCTTTGGTAACTTAGTGGTTTAAAGGGCTTGTAGCACGTACTAAGTGCAATCGTGAGACCTATAAAGTGGCTAGTTAGTTTTTTTTTTCTTTTTCTTGTTTTCTTTTAGCCCTTTGCTTGAGGATGATAAAAGCTTAAGAGTGGGGGAGTTTGATAAGTTTTCTTTTACCCTCTTAAGCGTTGTCGTTTTTATCGATTGTACTTAAATGTTTATAAAATAGAGTTTATCAAACCTCATTTCTTCTCTTATTATTATAGGCATCTTGGAACAAAGATATGTTGAAAAAAAGTCAAAGCGAAGTCCTTTGGAGCAAAACGAAGCAAAAAAAGGAGAAGAAATAATAAGTTGTCCAAAATATGGTCTATTGCCAAGCAATGCAGCTTCTGGTGGGTTTTTGACCTCTTTAATAACCTTAATTAAAGATGTGTCCTTCTTTAATATTTTAGAGGACTTCATGAGGTTTCCATAAAGCTAAATTTTGTCTCAATAGGAGTTCATTTGATCATTCAAAGTATTGCACAAAAATTTGCTTTCTCATATGACGTTCCAGTTTGACACCTTTCGGTAAAATGATCATAACTATAGATATACAACTCCAATCGATATGATTCAAGATTTTTTGGAAAGCTAAGAGTATTATATACAAATAATATTAGTTTCCAAGACATGAATCATCTATTAAAGAGCTCAAAAAGACTTAAGAAATGCAACATACATACATGATCCAAAAAATAGAACAAATAAAGAAACTTTTAGGCAGAAGTTTTCCAAATCCAGAAAGCTGGCTTTCTTGATCTAGAACGTCACCAGAATGGGTTGGCTAAAATGAAATTTTTATATTTTCCTTCTGGGCTCTCATGCTTTCCGTTTTGTAATTTGTTTCCAAACTTTTAGGAAAGGAGTAGGGCAATTTTAGGAACAAAACTCTCTATTTAAACTCTTCATTAGCTAGATTATGAGATAGCTTAGGTCTTATTTCAGTTTTATACTTTTGAAAAGAAGACCCATTTCGGAAACTTTCAGAGTTTATTCGAGTAAATCGGAAGACGCGCTTGAGCAATCGTTGGGACAGTGGATTTTCAATTTTCTTTCCTAAGCTCCTCTAAACTCTTTCTATTTCATAAATTTGTCTATTAGTTTATGTTATAGAATTATATTTAGTGGCTAATTTGTTTTGTGTTTAAGTGGGGACGAATCCTAGAATTTTTTGTTAATGTTTTATATGAATTTCTTGTTTTGATTATTTAATTCTTGTTTGTTGTTATTCAATTGTTGTGATTGTTTACCGATGTTTGTGAGATTGTTAATTTCTCAAGATTAATGGACTCTGACTAAGGAAGATTAATCTAGGGCATTAATTGAATAATAGGAATTGATAATTGAGTAGGAATACTTGTTACGATTCTTAGATCGCTAAATCACTATAATCTATATTCGTTGATAATTAGATTAGGGTGAGAAGGAAGTCTTTCCTAACGGTTAAGTGAAATGAAGGATCTTCGCCGAGGAATGGGAATTATCCGATATATGAGTGAGATCCGATCAACGAGTTTTAATAATTAATTACAACAATTTTCTAATTAAAACAAACTTAAGGTTTTAGGGGATTCTACTATTTAAACACTACTTTCCAAATCTGTTTTTAGAAACTTTCTAATTGCTTTCTTGTTTAGTTTAATTAATTTTTAGTTATTTTTTAATTTAAAACATTTCCAAAAGATTTATTTAATTAAACAGTAGAGACGTGGTAAGTACTAGTACTTGGCCATCCTGAGAATTTGACAACTGAAGACTTTCCTCACCATATTACACTAATAGGTATGCTTGTCTAAAGTGGAATTTTGTTAGGATAGAAACCACACATCACATTTCCACTCCTTTTTCTCTTATCAAGAAAGGATTCCGGTAGGCTTTCAATCAAAGGACGATCATCTGCAACAAGATCTTCTTTCCTCTTAGTCCTAATCTCCTTGTTCTGGTCATCCACGTCTGCTGGACTTTTCTTTATACCTTTAATGGTGTCGGGTACTCTTGCATTGAGCAAATGTTACGCACATTTACTTTTCTCTATACGCCATTCACAAAAGCATAAATAATGATCAATCATGACATCACCTTTCGCATTCTTTGTATTTTCTGCATCTTTGTTTTTTCCATGACTCACTGTAAATGCTTCCCCTTGCTTAGATAAATCCCATTTGGTTTCTAAAACACCTATTCCTGCAAATTAAACAATGGCAATATATTATGTTCCTTTATTTCAAAAATCCACACATATACATAAGGCCCCGTTTGATTAGCAGGAAAGGATAGTTGAGGTAGGAATGTGATTACTTAGAATCTAAATCCATGGAACATAAATCCATACATATTACTTTATTTTTTTGGGATATATCAGAATGTTAAGAAGGAAAATAATAAGAATTCATTCAAAATATTTAGTTTAATAAAATGCAACTAGGTAATGAATTTATATTTACATCAATTCAACTAAAATGACCCTAATGCATTTATCTAACCCAAAATTTGATATTACTATTTTAAATTATATATAAATATCTCATATAAATTTGTGTTTGTATAATATCCTTAAAAAAGAGTTATACAATTTAAATATATTATTTTTAAGAAAAATCAAAGTAAAACTATAAATTTCATAATAAAAAAATACTTTTATTCCTAAATAAAAAAAATTTTAATTCTATTTTTATACATCATTCTTTATTAATTTGATATTCAATTCATCTACCTTTAAAAATAAATATTTTTCATGCGAGGTATACATATGTGAATGGGAGAGAGAGAGAGAGAGAGAGAGAGAGAGAGAGAGAGAGAGAGAGAGAGAGAGAGAGAGAATCCACTTTTATAAATTAATTTAGAGAAGATTTAATATTTTTATGTAATAACATACCAGCAAAAAGTTGGGAAAAAATATTCTGAGTATGAGAGAAATGAATAAATAAGAATAAAGAAAATATAAATTGTATATGTAAAAAAAGAGAAAGAAAAAAAATCTTAAATATCTTTTTTATTTATTTTAAAAAATATTTTTATTGCTATTTGTTAGAATCCTAAGGAAAGAAATCACAATACCATTTCCAGTTAAGGATTTACAATTCCAGGATTCTCCATTTATTTTTTTACTTCCTAGGAATCTGATTCCTTTTCCAAAACATAAGTAATAAACCGAACGTTTGAATTTAAAATTTTGGAAAGTGATTACTTTCCTTACTTTCCTAGTCAATCAAACGGAGCCTAAATACTTTCATGATATTTTTTACAAATACTAACTTATTGTTTCCAAGTTAAGGTCTTGAATACTGTAAAATCTTGCTGCCTCTAACATAAGCTCTAACTAGCTTTCTTGTATGCTCATTCCAAATGAATATTTTCTCAAAAACTACATTGGGGCACAAATTCTGCTCTCACTTTAACTTTCTTGTTAGGTAAAGTTCGTTGCTTATTCCATTCATAAGTCATTGAGGAATCAATATCTTTGATGTAGAAAAACTCATGTTTCTATCCATGAATTTCTACGGGTAATTTTTCAATAAAATTTCTTGTAACTTGTTTTTGCTGTTAACTATACCACCTGGACCCATCTTTCAAAGCTCTTATATCCAAGTTTGTCGACATCTCAAAAAATTTACAGATAAGTACAAAACCCACCGTTTATCTTATAAAATTTGGAGACAATTGTGCCAATGCTACGTTCCAGTACATTAGGATATCTTGAATTAGTGGATACAGAGGAAATCTATGACCTGCTCTCAACTGTTCCCGATACACCATGATGTATCCTCTTGGGGGCAAATTGGCACGGTCATACCGATTAGGGGCAATCAAGTAATATACTGGAAGAATTCTATATTTGTCGGCAATAGTAAGAAGCTGACTATAACTGATATTAGAGGAATACATCACGACACCAGCTTCACAAAGCTCAACATTATGCTTAGTTCCATAATCAACTAATCTTTTGAAGGGATAGATATGTCTAAGCTTTAGTTGAAGAAGATCATTACGATTTATAAAAGGGAAAAGAATAGAAACATCACCCATCTTGTGTTTTTTGCCGCTCAAAACATCTTTAGAACTAGAGGTTACAGATTGGATAATGAGTTTCGAATGCTTACCACAGTGTAAAGAGCGAGATTTGAGAGGAGCTATTTTCTTCAACAGAAGCTTCAGATAAGTTTCGCAAAAGAGTAAAACAGGAAAAGTGAGCTTTTGAAAGGTGCGGAAATATGAATTTGCCAAACGGATAAAAAGCCCTAGGTTTAAAGGATTTTGTTAAAATATGTAAGAGATTAAGGATACCGTATCACAAAAAAATTTGTGGAACCTTTTAGGGGACTTATGACAGGATCAACCCATCTTATTTAATGAATTTGGGCCCACAAGCTCGTAACAAGAGAATAAAAACTTTGAGGAAGTCAACTTATTTGATTACCTCACACCTGAACCTAATGACTTCACCAAGGTCAGAGGGTCAGGATGTTTCTTTACAAAATACCATATCGATTGAGAAGACAAAATTATATAGTTGAGTACTTTATAAATAGGTATTGTTCACTATTTACAGATAAGTTGACTTTACTGTTACTATTATTCTATTAGTTTCACCATCTGACTTAAATATTGGAGGTAAAATGGGGTTGAACCCATCTTCTGTGTTTTATTGTATTTTAGGAAGATCTCTGACCTGCTATCAAGATCAATGTTAGTGATCAAGAATCATTATCATACGAGATTGTGTATAACATCTATTATAACATTCATTTTATAGTACTCTCTTTCCCTTAAAATATACTTTTCACAATTTAGAATTTATCATTTGTTTCATAAATTTATTAATTAAATATTATATTAAAACTTTTACCCAAAGAAATATTATTAAGAATGTAATACCGGGTGGATGTAGGGATATTGTGTGGAACATATTCCAATTGCCACAATTTTTTCCAGAGCGAAGAGATACGGTTTTCTTGCTTCTGCTTTGGAGTATTTGGAACTCAAGAAACAAATTCATATTTGAGAATTTGTATTAGTCATCTGAAAAATTGTCAAGTTAGCTAAAGTATGGGGAGATGAGCTTATAAAGGCCCAAATTGCTCCTCCAAGTATAATGAGGCCAGTGGGTACTGATGTGAGATGGAATCCTCCACCAACTGGGTTTCTTGCAATTTCAGTAGATGGAGCTTTCAAAGGCACTCAATCTGGCGCTGGGGGTGATTGTTCGTGATGAAGCGGGGGAGTTTATAGCTGCGATGGCAATGAATGTTATAGGGATTCCAGAGGCGGGACATGCTGAATTAATGGCCATTTGGAAGGGAATGGAATTGGGCTGAAGGTGATATTGGAATCAGATTGTGCACCAAAATTAAGGGAGGGAAGAAGGACATGTCTCCTGGGTCATCTCAATGATGCTATACAGCAGGAGTTCAAGAAACAATCCGAATGAAATATTGAATATATTAGTAGATGGATTAATATCCCAGCATATAGATTAGGGCAATATGCATGTGATATCAATGATCATATTTTATGGCTAGAGAATGCTACCAACTCTGTTGCCTAAGCCATTTTGACTGATAAGTCTATTTCTTGATATACAAATACACTTTTTCTTTTTAAAAGAAAAATGTAATACCGGGTCCGAACCCTTGATTTCGTACTCTCTTTCAAGAATTTGTAATTCGCCCTTTAAAAAAAAAAAAAAAAAAAAGTCTGTAATTTGCATCATATGAGGCATTTCTGGTAAACTTGTTCTTACTTCAAATCCGATTTATGTTTAATTGGGTTTCGACCAACATTTGGGCCAAGCCCAAACAATTACTTTTGAAGGCTGCCGAAATTAATTTGTGCCTGATCTTTCTTTTTTTTAAATAAAATTGGGCCTCTTCAAGCATATACAACTTTCTAAAATCTGTTTTCAAAACATTTAAAAAATATAAAATCTGACATCCCTGTCTACTATTCCTATTTACTTTTCAGGTATTTAGTTTTGTGGAGAGAAATTTATTTAGGGATCGATAAACCTAATTCGAGAATTTATATGAATGGCGCGAAAAAATTTATTATTTTTCCTCATCTTCCCTACTTTTTCTCTCTGTACAAAATTTCTCTGTTACTTTTTTTTACTCTCTCTATTCTAAAACTGTAATCTTTAACATTGAACTTGTATTTGAGCTAGATATGGATGATTATGAAGAATTTGTAAAAGAAAATATCGGTTTTGAGGTAAGAAAAGTTCAAATTAATTTTTTTCGCCGCTAGGGCTTGGATCGCTGGGGCTGGTGACCCAGACGTGCATCGTTTGCCCAACCGAGCAGTCTGTCTTCAGTGACGGTCGCCCAAAGGTGCGAACAGCTCAAGTCTAGACCGCCGGCCTGGGCGACCCAAGCATAGGGATTTTATTTTTTAGAATGTTACTGTATGAAATTTGTGTTTTTTATGCTTTTTTTTCCCTTAAATGACATATATGAAATATTTTTTTTTGGTTTTTTTTAAAATGTTAGTATATGAGATTTTTGTTTATTACACTGTTTTTATAATTTTATTTTTAATATATAATGTGTTCATATTTTAATTTTTTCGTACTATATCGTAACAAAACGACGTAAATCCAAATACATTTGAAGAATTTTTAGAACCGAAAGAATACGTAGATCACGGACATTTATTTGCAACTGATCGAATCTTTAATTCGAAAGCAGAGTTGGTGAACTAGGCAAAAGAAACAACTATGAAAGTGAACGCATATTTGATTGTCACTTGATATTTAAGTACAAGAACATCCGACCGCTGACCGTATGTTACACTGGGTTGCGAGCATGGAGGTGCAAATAAATCAAGAACGAAGCCCCTAGTTGACGATGAAAAAGAAGAAGTTCAAGTAAAAAGGAGGGGTCCTAACGAGACTAAAAAGTATAATTGTCCCTTCGAATTAAAAGGCGAGCAAATAGAAACGCGTGAAAATTGGCAAGTATTCGTACACGATGGGAGGCATAACCATGCAATAAGTGTATATACTCATGGTTACGCTCAGGCAGCAAAACTGACGGAGGAGCTGCTGATACAGACTGAGCAATTCAGGAAGAGTCATGTACCACCTCGTAATATCTTACGATTTTTCCGGGAACAAAATGTGGGTTGTGCTGTTAGATATGTTGCATTAACTCTAATGCATCCTGGTTTTATGTTTAGGGTTTAAATTGAGGTTCTAATAATATGATTTGCATGATTTTTTGTAGTGCCCAGAAAATATATAACCTCGTTGCGAAGATTAAGAAGAATAAGATACAGGGGCGAAACACGGTTGAAGAAGTTCTCTGCCTAAGTGCTAAACAGGGTTACACGGTCTTCTATAGAAACCGTGAGGACAGCAATGCGCTCAGTAACATTGTCGATGCACACCCGACATCAATTGAAATGATGAGAACGTGGCTATATGTACTTATAATGGATACGACATATAAAACAAACAAGTAAGTTGTATTAAATTTGTTATATTAATTGTACATTTAGGTATTATTTGCAAATTGACTGTTTAAAGTTATATTATAAATACGGTTTAAGATTAACCCTACATATTTAAGTTAATATTTGATGAATACTTGAATGAAATATGTCATATTAATCGGTTTTGGTTCAAGTTTACTGTGTTTTATGTTTAGTTTCTAAACAAGTTATCTGTTTTATGTGCTTTTTAAAAAAATGTGCAATATGCCACTGTTGGAAGTCGTAGAGATGACCCCGACTGGTAAGAATTTACTGTGGCCGCTGCTTTTATGCGAAATGAGCAGGCTAAGACTTATAGATGTGTTCTTCAACATATTAAGCATTTACACTTTTCAAATGCTATGTCAATAGAGAATCAAGAAGATGTTTGTGATCATGAGCCGAAGGTAATTATTACAGACAGGAAATGCGATTTAAAGCCCGTGATCGGCGATGTGTTTAGTACAACGTATCATATGCTATGTAGAAGGCACATCAATCAGAATGTGTTGACCAAATTAACAGAGTTGAGAAAAGATAAAGAGGTTGCATCACTGTTTGTAAATGGGTCATGGAAGAAATTGTTGGATGAAATCGATGAGTAAGAATAATTAAGGAAATTGGATGCTCTGAAGATGAAGTGGAAGAGCAGGTCGGACTTCCTACACTATTTGCTCAACAATTGGTTGAATCCCTTCGCTCATAAATTTGTGAGATATTGGACTAAAGTCATATGCATTTTGGGGTGAAGGCCACCAGCCGAGCTGAGATTGAACACTTAGTGTTGAAGCTATGGCTTTCAACATGTCATGGTGATATGGATACTGTGTTATTGACTCGCTTATTGAAGGTCAAATAGCAGACATTAAGGCATCATTAGAGGTATCCAGGACCAAAGAGAAGTTTAACACGAACAGTAATCAGATATTTTTTGTTGTAAGTAATAAAATCAGTCACTTGGCATTGAAAAAAATATGGTCTGAGATACTGAGAGCTGCCGAGATATAAGATGATTCCAAAAATAAGTGTGGGCACTATTTGAGGACGTCACACAGCCTCCCTTGTGCTTGCGAGCTTATTACAAGGTTCGATCTCGTTCTTCCTATACAGTTATTTGATACTGAGGTATTTTGGAAGACACTAGAAACTAGCGGTCGTCACCCTTCAGCCTGACAACAGGACATGGATTCTGAGATACGTTCTCTAACTGACCTATTGCATCAAATAAGTACATGACCCATATCCAAAGTTAGAGAGATGCATCATCTTGCGAAAGGGGTATTGAGTTCGATTTTGCCTGAAGATCCGAGTGTGACATTGACATCACTTCCTGAGGTAGCAATCACTAAAGGGCGGAAGAAGACGAACTCAACAAAAAGAGATAAGTCACATTAGGAGCACGTGTCAATTGCTCATCGAAAGATACAAAAGTCAAGCAGATCTGGTTCTGGCTCTGGATCTTGGTTGTGGTCGGGTTCGGGTTCTGGGTTGGGATCCCATGGGAGAAGGAGATCGCCACAAGCTCTTAAGAGAAAGGCAAAGGGCGCGACCTTGACCGAAATAGTTTATCTTCCGTGGTACATGCATCTCCGTGTTCCACATTCCCTTAGACAAACACTTTCTCTACTTTCATTTATCCTTTCATCAGTAATTAAAAGAACGTGATTGGTGATGAAAATTATGGTTATAGGATTGTGGCAGATTTTGTGTTTGGTGATGAACATCAATGGCTAGAGGTTCGTAGACGAATGCTTTATGAATTGGAGCATTCGGCGAATATTTATCTTAATTTAGTGGGTTCATTGGAACATGTTAATGGGCTCGTTCGTAGGGTACGGTGGCAGGATGGACCTGCGCCGTACGAGCATTGGTTGGAAACACCTGATTCACTTTACGTCATAGCAAATGCATTCAATCTGTGTGTGATACTAATTACACAACTTGGTTCTACGACTGTGTTACCTTTGTATTCTTATTCGGATCGTCCAGAGGGTATACTGGTTATTGGTCTCTTGACAAAACAAAAACACTTTATTCAAGTAAGTGTCGAATATCAATAGCGTTTTTATGTTCTATATTATATTTTGTTTGGGTTTATGGTTTTCTGACATTTACATATTTTTCTTTGTTTAACACAACTACAAATGCATGATGGTGTTCGATACCTCCTTTACACGTTCAATGGATTTATCATCGTACTGAACGAGTCAGCAATTGGCAGATTCGTATCAGGAGAGAATTGCAGGTTGGAACGCGATGCTAAAAATAGAAAGTAAATAGGACTTTTTTTTATTATTAAAAAATTATATGTACAAATTTTTTTAACTTAGTTTTAAAACATATACACATTCCCTTATACACGTTAACTTTTTGGTTATATTTCTGGTTTTTGATAAATGAAAACTCGGTTTATGGTTCAATATCTTTATATGTAATGTGTTTTGAGTTTACGGTGCTTTATTTTTTTTCTATTAGAATTGTAAAAATACTGAATGCATAAAGACGATTCCATCAACCAAGTAACAACAACACTACAAAATAAGTCATACACTACAAAATAAGTCATAAACTACAACCAGTCAAGTACATAAAACAACAAACTAACGTCGATTCTGATGATACTTCTTGATCATGTCGGAAGCCCTAACAACCTTCGTAGCATCATCAATATCGTCACGGTCCAACTCAGGAGATATTATATCCAATAGAACATGCGGTGTAATGAGAGCTGTCGTCGGCAATTGCACGCCGTGGGGAGCCTGTCCAGATTCTGAATCCTTGGATGGGTGCGGGGGAGAAATCAAGACATGTAATCATATGTGCACCGATATGGAGGTATAGCAAATATACTGGTCCATGTAGACGTAAGCAGATGAGACGGTGCCTCCAGCCACAATGCCTCTATGAACACATTCTTGGCCATGTACACCTTGTTATTTGCTGGTCTGTGATGCTCCTGAGGATGAATAGGATGAGCTGGAATGCATTGAACCCACCCAAATTGTCTGATAACCCAATGGGACATATAGGGCTCAACATAATCAAAGTATGTAATCATCTCATGGTATGTAGAAACCTATACATCAGTAATCTCATCAGATCTGAACGGAGTCCACTTGACCTCGTCAGCAATCATCATCTCTAAACGAATACGTAAGTCAATTAATTTGTGCTCCGTTTTATGACCCAATATCGCAAACGTCTGGATGTACGGTTCGCACTACTTCGCTCCCGGTCTCATCGGAGGTGCAAACATAGGAAAATACAGATATATCCAATCCTTAAAAAAATAATTTAAAAAAAATCAGCAACCCTATCATTAGATAAAAATAAACCCTAAAATGTAAACAATAATTAAACATGATGAAGATTATAGTGATATTACCTTAAGCAGCAACCAGCAACCAGAAAACTCATTCGCATCAACATGAGAGACCTGCCCTAAACTCCAGTACAAATAGGCAAGTGTAGCAGCACCCATGCAAATCCACTAACAGAATGAACATTCTTCACGAGCGGCCACAGCTTCCCAAGGACATTATTTACACTCTTGTCGGTGAAGAGCGAACTGCCAAGTAAATACAGAACGTAACAGGCAGC
The DNA here is from genome assembly GCA_028651295.1 of Catharanthus roseus. Taxonomy (NCBI): domain Eukaryota; kingdom Viridiplantae; phylum Streptophyta; class Magnoliopsida; order Gentianales; family Apocynaceae; genus Catharanthus; species Catharanthus roseus. The sequence goes on along the minus strand of JAPQWS010000104.1, from coordinate 7,165,617 downwards.
CCTCTACTCTGTAGACAGTCCATTACCAGGTGATTCAGCAACTAACGCCAAGTCCTGACCATTTATGCCGATACTGGAGTCGGATATATCGAGATCGCTCTGGATAATTGCAATCAACTGCTCCCGGGAATAATGATGGTCGACGATGTAACCGTAAAAAGATACGTCCATAATCAACTCAACATCAAGCAATGTAACTTTCATCTCCCCCCAGGACATGTGGAAATCGTTGGTCTCTGGCTACTACCTCTCCACAAAAGCAGATAGCAAGAAGGTGTTCGGATGCTGGAACATGCAAGACCTCAAATATGATAGTCCTGTCTCCCCTGCAAACTGTACAACTGCAGGATCATTAGGGGTTCAACGGGTCACGGACAAGTAGCGGGACCTTGACTTCAAAATGATTCTTTCCTGCATTTTAAACAAAACAAAAATAAAAAAAATAATGTAAACACTAGAAATAAGAAATAAACAAAATATTCAAATCTATGATCAGAAATAAAAAAAATATACAAAATATTCAAATTACATGTCCATGCCATATACTACCAGCGACATGACCACTATACGAAAGGACAAGGACTGAATTCTGTGGACCTCCATCAGTTGGACCTATCTACTCCCAACCGTCATTCTTTGCTTTCTTCCTCTACGTAGGGTTTGTAGGAGGACACGACTTCTCCGGTCTTTTTTGTCACAACTCAGCAATCTTACTCATCACTGACATGAAACTGTCAGTCAACCATTTCCCTTTACTCGGAGCAGGCCTATGGCCGGACGATGAGGCCTGAGCCACAGGAACAGGCTCTTCATCATCACCGTCACCATCGTCGTCATCATCATCATGTCCACCATCATCCTCACGCTCATCCTCATCATCCTCACCGCTATGAATGCGGAGGGAACCAACCCTCACAGCTCCTCAGATCGAGATGTACCAAATATCTACCCAACCCAACATCAGATGAGGGATTGCCACAATCAGTGGCTCCATAGTGAGCACCGCTGTAAGATGAGTCACCGGGACGGACCCAGCAAGCTGCTCAAAGAACTGTGCACTTAACTACAACCCTAGACTATTGACTACATTTAATGGAATCTGAGTTTCAGAAAAATAATATGTCGGATCCAGGCCAGGCATACGGATAAGCAGAGAAGGAACATGTGCATGTATATCATATGATGTTTGTGGTGGCTGAGAATATCCATAAGTGTCATAGGGTATCGGAGTGTACGGATAGTGTGATGTGGTAGGAGGACGGGTCCTAAAAAGTATAGGGGTGACTGAGTGGAAGATCCTGGTGCATCATGGTCATAATACATACCCGGTCCAATAGGTGCAGAAATGGACGATATGTCTGAAGTACTGTGGCGTCCCCTCACATCACGGGATGACGCAGTCACTGCACGACCGTCAACCCGCCCGGTCCTATCTGTCACATGACCTAAATCATTATCACTCTTACGTGCTCCAGGCCGAACCATCTAAATAAATTACTAAATAACATATATAAACTAAATAAAACAAATTAACTCATACGTAACATAATTTTAAAAAAATAACATAATCATTAATAATAATAACATCATCTTAAACAAATAAATAAAACAAATTAAATAACATTAAAATAAGCTTAAATTAAACAAATAAGCATGAATGTAACGATAACTTTAAAAAAATAACATAATATTTTAATTATAATAACATAATCATAAAAATGTTAAAAAATAATAATATTTAAACAAATTAAATAACATAATATAAACTCTAAATAACACAAATTAACATAAACATAATCATAATTTAAAAAAGACATAATCATTAATAATAATAGCTTAATAATAAACAAATTTTACGTCATAATAAAAATTAAACAAATTAAATAACATAATATAAACTCTAAATAAAAAAATACAAATATTATCGTAACTTTAAAAAAATAACATAATCATTAATAATAACATCATCTTAAACAAATAAAATAAATAAATAAATAAAACTAATTAAATAACATTAAAATAAGCTTAAATTAAACAAATAAACATGAACGTAATAATGACTTTAAAAAAATAACATAATATTTTAATTATAATAACATAATCATAAACAAATGTTAAAAAAATAATAATATTTAAACAAATTAAATAACATAATAGAAACTCTAAATAACACAAATTAATATAAATGTAATCATAATTTTAAAAAAAAATCATTAATAATAACATAATAATAAACAATTTTACGTCATAATAAAAATTAAACAAATTAAATAACATAATATAAACTCTAAATAAAAAAATACAAAAATAAATCGGTAAAACAAATAAAATAACATAAAATAAACTTAAATTAAACAAATAAACATGAACATAATCATAGTTTTAGAAAAATAACATAATCATTAATTATAATAAAATAATCATTAGAAAAAAACCGATCGCCCAAAAATCGACGAACCACGCCAGTTCGAATTGCCTAACCCAGAGTTCGGAGACGGGTTGGCTCGCAGGACCAGGTGACCGCTCGCCATTCCGGTCCCTTGAACCAGCGACCTAGAATGTTCCCAGTCGCTAGACCCGGCGATTCGGCCATTTCGTACAAGAAAATCAATTTTAAAAAATGTCATTTTTTGCCAATCCAATAGATATTTTCAAATTTTAAAACGATATAAATGTAAATAAAAATGTATATATCAAAATACTAATATGCTTTTTGTGATTTCAACGGTCGAATCTTTCTAAATTTAAAATTTAAATTTATAATTTTTGAAAGACTGTAGAGGATTTTGTAAAGTTACTAAAATTTTAAAAGTTAAAATGATCTTTTTTGAATTTTTTTACGTTATTCATATATATTATACATCACGGACACATTTATTAATGCTACTGCCAGAAAAAACAACAAATAACATTTTTAACGGTCTGCTAAAATTAATTGGGCCCGGTGCACCATGGGATTAAATATTGAATGAGGGCCCCAGAAGTCACCAGGCCTTCTATGTTTTTTATTTTCATTTTATTTTCTTTTAATAAAGGATTCTGTGTTCATGTCTTAACCATTAAAACAAATTCTTACTTTTTTATATAAATAAAAAATAAAAATGAAAATTAAATATAAGATTTAACAACGTTTAATAAAAAATGTTATTAACCGACCTAGTTATTTCTTGTCACAATAAAAAAATATTAATATAATTTTAAATATATCTTATTGTAATAAATTTTCAAATAATTCAAATTCTCCATAAACATTGAACTTAGAAGGAAAATAAAAAGATTTCTTATTTATCACTCCTCCCTTTTCTTTCTTTTACATGTTATATTATAAAAATTTTTATATATTTTTACTTATCACATTGTAATTCTAAAGTTATATTTAATGACCTTTTCTCTAATAATATTCTCTCATTAATAATAAATTCTAACTTCTTTTTATTTTTTTAACATAGAAATTAATAGAAATATTAATATGGAGAGAGAAAACTATAAAAGACATTCTAGTTTATATTAAAAAAAATTTTAATTTCTTATTTTCTTGAATAATATTATATCTAAAATATGACTAATAAAAAAATAGAAGGGTACATCAACCATGTAAACGGAGTTAGTCCACGGTTTGATTGATTGATAACTAATGCCGTATTTACCCAAAACACAAAAAATGAAAAATATGCAGGACCAAAGAAAAACTTTTTTTTAAGTTCAAATAAATGGCCGATTGAGGCAGTTATCCATTTTTTACACCTCATTAATTTTATTTTAAAAAAAAAAAAAAATCATCCAGAGAAAACACACCCAAAAACACACCCACATTGTTTTATATTATAGACATTTAACTTTTTCTCATCAACTTCATTGTGCCAAATGTTAGACAATCCAATATTGAAGCTTTTCCTTTGAGGTGGGTGGTTGGTGGGAGGAGGGAGGGCGAGGGGGGGGTTTATCACTTGTCAAAGTATTAATATAAATACCGCCAAGTGGTTTGGTTTTATATACATTTGAAGAAAACATGGATTCTTCTTCTTCTTCTTCCGCTGCTGCTGCATTTCTGTTGCTTGTTTCCATTTGCTGTGTTATTCTAATTGCATGTGAAGCTGAAGGGCAGCAAAATAAGTTGCAAAGGCCCTTTAACAATACAATTTCAGCTATATTCATATTCGGAGATTCCACCGTAGACTCTGGTAACAATGATTATATCAAAACTGCTGCTAAGAGCAATTTTCCACCTTATGGTAAAGATTTTGTTAACCACACTCCAACTGGCAGATTCACCAATGGACGACTCGTCACTGATTTCATAGGTAATTTATATTCAATTAATTCCTAATTCTGCATGTGTTTTGATTAATTCTCATGGTATAGATTTAAAGTTATGAAATACTAACCTTTTTTTTTTCTTTTAAAAAATCAGCCGAATATATAGGTTTGAAAGAAACAGTGCCACCTTATTTGGACCCAAACCTTAATTTAGATGAACTGTTAACTGGAGTCAGTTTTGCTTCGGCCGGCACCGGATACGACCCCCTTACTGCTCAAATAAGTGTATGTCTTTATTTCTTTTTGTTTATTATGATTGTCTTGCATATTTAATAGTTTGGAATGATATCTTCATAATTGTCTAAATACATTTTAACACATTAATTTAATAGAAGATGTATTAAAAAATTTATATAATTTTGAAAATGATCGTCAAAATCTGGTCTTTCATTAACTTTGAGTTAAATGAGGAGCAAAAAACTTTTTGAGTCCTTGGCTTATGTAACAAGGTTGGTGACCAAGAGAATAGGATTATCTGATCCAGTAAAAAAACATGGAAGATCATAAGTAGTAATTTAAGTTTTACTACCACAAAGGGAGAAATCATAAGCGTGGTGGTGATCGCAGCTATAATTAATGTGCGTACGTAGTTTAACAAATTTTTTTAATGCACGCCCCTATTAGTAACTTACATTATTTTCCGGTTCTGAAATCAGCAATTCTTCTGGGTAAAACTAAGTTATACTAGTAGTAACTTTTTGCCACAATTCTATTTCCTTTTCCTTTTTTTTTCTTTTTTTGTTTAAAAAGGATTTATTGTATTACTAAAATACTAACAATATACAAGGGCTGGTCAGTAGATCAAACAAAAAGTCCCACCTATGGTGGGGGCCACAATTCTATTTCCATTATCCACTGGATCTTTTTGCAAATGGTTCCTCCAGAATTGAGTTAAAAAACTTTGATCCTTTTATTTCTTTTACTTTAATTTCACATTTCTTAATTCATCTTTGCTGCATTCCAAATAAATTTTTTTTTTTCATTCTTAAATCAAATTTATGTTTTTCATTCTTAAATCAAATCTAAGTAGACACGTGATATTCACTCCCTACTTTTCAATTTATCTATCTTAAATTAAATGATAAATAGATCATGATTAAATTGTCTAAAATGAATAGACTAAATTAACATCACTTTCTTATGTGAAAATATGAGTATTTAAACATAATTTGAATATATTCATATTCTCGATTTTTGGTACAGAAAATATAAATTCATCTAAATATTTATTAAACTATATTATTCTAATAATAATAAAATTATAAGGGTATATGTGAAAATTTTCATTCAATATTCTTTAAATTTAATAAAACAATAATATTTTTTTAAATGAAAAAATAATATCTTTTATATTAATTTTTCAATCTCAACTATTTTTATGATATTTTTCGTCCCTAAAATGCTTTTACTAAAAAAATATTAGTCTCCACCCACATTTAAGATGGAATTTGCTAAATTTATATACATGCAACTAATAATATATAAGTTGTAGATCATAGGTTAATCATCAATATTTGATATTTTCTTCGTAAATGAATAAAATTTAATGAAAATGTAATAGAGTTTATACATAACTTGCAGACATTTATAAAGAAAAAGGTCAGAAACTTGACGATTCTACCCTTATGCAAATTACATTAACTCATGTAAAATTTGTCATATCTTGTGTTTAAGATGATCAGCTAAATTTCATCTTTTAAATTTTAGAATTTATCTTTTATTTTATATTATTTTTATTAATAAAATTATATTAAAATATGTGTACGAAAGAGTGTACTAGAAGATGTAATAAGATGGCTGCTTTAGTTTGGAGGCACACATTAGGCCGCGTGTGTCTGGTGTGTCATATATATGGTTCACCAATTGATAAAGATATGATAAGTTGTTGATTTTATGAATTTTTGGGGTTGGCAGTCTGTAATTCCGATACAAGACCAATTATTGTACTTCAGAGAGTACAAATCCAGAATAGCATTTGCAGTTGGACAAGAGAAGGCAAATTCAATCATCAACAAAGCCGCTTACATTATAAGTTGCGGTACAAATGACTTTGTCGTTAACTATTTTTCCACCCCATTCCGCCGTTACAGCTTCTCCGTTTCTTCTTACATGAACTTTGTCCTCCACAACTTACAGCAATTAGCCCAGGTACGTACTTAGGTTTCTTAATGCGGGCTGATTCCATTCATTCCATTTCCACCACCAATATCAATCAATATTGAGTTTGAGTCGAGAGCTTAATTAAAGTGACAGAGATGTCCAGTTGCTACCGTAAGCTTAGGGCCTTTCAAGAATCAAGATGAGGACCTATTCTTGCTTTTTTCTTTCATTAGATTTATTCAGGGAGGGAGGGTGTCCTACCAAACCAATGACAACTAACACATAATGCACTAAGCGCTTTGTTGTCCAGACAATGGTTTAAAGATTTTTTGAAATTATTATTTATGAAGTGGGACATTTTTGTTAGATGGGCAGTTCTGCAGTAGTTAAGAGGACGGAGAAGACGTTGAGGACCAATATATATTGATCATCATTAGAAGAAAATGTCCCCATATGATCAATTCTATAAGAAGTATCTAGAGACCTTTCGTAATTATTTTGCCAAAAAAGGAAAGGTTTTAATTACATTTTTTCCAATTACAATATTATCTATCTATTTTGTATAAATTATATATTTTTATTATTTATATACTTAAACAAATTAATCATTACAGATAATTTTAGTAAAAAATTTTTATCATAAAACAATGATTCTATCGTAAAAAGTTTAAATCTTTTTTAAATATCAATTTGCGACTTTACTTATTTAGAAGTATCATATATTAAAGCAATAATATCCTTCATTACATAAATTATATTTTTCAAAATCTTTTTTTAGTTAGAGTATTATGGTCTAATATATGATAGTAAATAAGAATTAGATATGTGAATTGATATTTTATGAATATTTTAAAAAAAAATTGTCATATCATTATTTTCTTACTTAAATTAATAGTAGGAATTAATTAATTATGAAATTTTTCTCAAAAAAAATGATTGAAAATTAGAAAGTTAATTTGAGACACGTTAACATCCAAATTAATAGTAATAGGGATTTATTATTGGGATTGATTAATACAGGGTTTGGTGGAAGAAGGAGCTGAAAAGATTGCACTGGTGGGACTGCCTCCAATGGGATGCTTGCCAATTATGATAACATTAAACGAAGGATTCAGCGACAGTCGACAATGTATAGATAAATTCTCATCGGTTGCGAGGGATTACAATAAGGTTTTGAAGAAAATAGTCAAGTCCATGCAGCTGTACCATCCTACTAATCCTAACTTTAAAGTGGTTTACGGCAACATTTACGATCCATTGGAAGACATGATCATTAGAAATCCCCAAAAATATGGTCCGTAATAATTAGCATTTTCAGTCAGTTTTTTTATTATTATTATTATTATTATTATTATTATTATTATTATTATTATTATTATTATTACACTACACTGACTCATATATATATATATATATAATAAAATTTTCTGGATTTTTTTTTAATTTGTTGGTGTTAATTATTAATTAGGTTTCTCTGATGTAAACACGGGTTGCTGTGGAACTGGGCTAATAGAAGGAGCAATTCTATGCAATCCAGAATCGAGTATTTGTTCAGATGCATCCCAGAATGTATTTTGGGATTCAGTACACCCAACTGAAACAACTTATTACCATTTGTTCAAGGCCTTACGTCCTACTATTGATTTCGTCATAAAACCCTGAATTTGTTGTTTTGCTTGTGAAAAGATATTGTTAATTAATTGTGATGTCATTATAAGCAACAACTTATAATTTATCAATATCGTTACATACAATCCTCATATCTCATTCCCCTTTCTCAATCTTTTCTGCGGCTTTTGCATCCTCATTCAATTTGCTTTAGTTTGATGTATGCTAGTATTAATTCTGTGAAACTTTGAGAAAAATATGTAAAAGGTTAAATTAAATCGACTGACAATATAGTTTTTTTTTTTTTTTGAGTAAAAAAGTTGCTGCACTATTAGTAGAGTTTACATAAATATGAGGCAACAATATACTTTATGCAGGGTTTGAACTTGCAACCTCATTGAGAGTCCTCAATTTGTTCGTACAAGGTCTCACGGCTGACAATATAATTTGTATTTAAATTTGTTTTATAAATATATAACGAGAAACTTTTTAAATTTTTACACATTAAAATCTATTTTTTCTCTCACAACTAGATTGTTTTTTACTTTTTTTAGGTAGAAATGTTTAAAGGATCAACATTGAATCGGATATGGTAGCTCAATCAAAAACAAAATTGAAAAAATAAAAAAAATACATTTAATTTCTTTATTAATAAAAATTTCACACGGAATAGACTATTCTATACTTATTGAAATTAGCTAAATATTAATTGGTTTATGGTTATCCTTACTTGATTTGCTGTGTTATTAAAGAAGAGATAGAAGTAGTGGATTATGTTCATTCGGGTCCAATGAAATAGGATTTTGTTCACTTTTCAATATCAAACACTGGGCCTTCTACTACTGCTCACCCGCAAGGAATCATTTTGACTATGACAATATATCCCTTTGATTGCCTTTCAATAATTGTGGTTATATTTGTTTTTTATTTCTTGAAATTGTGGTTAAATATCTTCAATCATATATTCTTCATACACCAAATTCCTTCAATCATACCTTCTTCATGTATGAATAGCCGCACATTCATAAGGAGCTAAAATAATTGAAATAAATTGGGAGTTCTATGAATTGAACTAAAATAATGTCTTAATTTGCCGGCCCTCAATAAATTTCAAAAGAATATTCGTTAAAAATTCAATGTCAACTAATTAGAGAATAAATGAAACTATTTGTAAGTTTGAACAATTTTTTTAAATTTAATTTTTTAATATAGCATCAATTACTTACAAATAATATTCTTTAAAATTTTACGTTTTAATTCAGTCTAAATCTGTATATACTGTTTTAACAATATTGCTTTTCTATTTACCCGTTGTTCTATTTCCTTGAATGTTCACGCATGCATGGGGTCTTCATCACAGTCTTAATTAGAATACAAAAGGAAGCGAAGTAATTTACTGATTGATCATTAATATTTGCGTATTGAATTAAAAGGAGGGATGAAAGGTACGTTAGAGTTTGGAGCATGCAGTTTGATATGCAATTTGGGAGCTGTGGGGTAGCCACTTTTTCATTATACTCTATTATAAAGCATTATGAATCCATGGCTTTGGATAGTAACTTACTCGAATATGTACCCCATCATGCGATCAATTTCACTTAAGAGAATATAATATTTCTAAATATGTTGCCCTAAGGTCCTTTAATGTTTGTCTATTTCACCAAAGTGAAAAGGAGGGGTGGGGTGGGCCGGGGCAGCAGCAGAGGCTGGAAGATGTGTAATAGGGGATTTTGATAAATAATATTTATATGATAAACAGCGCTTTGAATTCTTAGTATATTTTGTATTATTTTTTAATTTAGTATAATAAAATTTATGAAAAAATGATGAATTTAGAAAAAAAAATAAATCATAAGAAAAAATATATTATAAAAAAAAAATAATACAGACGATGTTAGGTGGTAAAAAATGTCACACACATCTAAACTTTAGCCACCCAAACTTTTGCGCTACTTTGTATATTACCTTCTGTATCACTTTCTTTTTATAATATATTTTTCCTTAAGATTTTTTTTTTTTAATAATCTTTATTAATAAAATATACTAAATCAGGAAATGGTACAAAGAGGTACACAAAGTGATGTAAACAATCCAAGCCACATTTTAACACTCAAACTAAAAAATTATCGATTTTAACACTTTAACTTTAAAATTTTATTCAATTCGACATTTCCCTCTGATTTCACTGTTAGCTATTAACAGAATAAGGATATTTTAGACAAAATAAAAAAATTCTTCTTATTCCTCTATTTTTTATTATTCTTTTATATATTTTTTTCTGTTATCCTCTATTTTCTCTAAATTCAAACCCACTATTATCTTCTTCATCCTTCCTATCAACCGCGCACCACCATAAATCCCCTTTCTTCTCCTTATTACAGGCAACAAATTCTTTAGAATCATTGTTGCACCAAATCCATTAGATTTGTTCCGCTGAAGTCATTAGATTTAATGGCGAACTAGGGACTTCCATTTTTCTTGTTCACACAGAGTTCTGAGAGTGATCGAAAGACATAGGGGATGGATCTCTACAAGTTAGGTTATGGTTGTATTGGCTACAAGAGGAACATAGGTGCTTTAGGTGTGTGTTGACAATGCACTCTCGCTTCGTGTAATGTCGTAAGGACAAGCCATGATCAAGCGGAAATAGTATACGAAATGTTCTATGGCTATGGGAAGAGATCAGTGCTGCTTTACTTTTATGGTATCATATTTCTAAAAGTAGTTGATTACCATTCCCCTGCTTGGGCTTGAGTACGAAAGAGCTAGGCTATGCTTCCCGAAGCGAGAGATAACTCTCCTTTTTCGTCTGCTTCCAAAAGAGAACCTGTTAGTTCAAATAAAGAAAAAGATCGCCGTCCTTTTTCCTATTGCCCACTCCGCGCTTGCTCCGGGTTTTCCCTTCCACTGGAAGAACAATTCAAGAAGTTAGACCCCCACTCTTGCAGTAAAAGGAGGATTCGAAGGTATGAAATATGAAATCGCTTGATTAGACAAGAGAGGTGGTCAACCTTTCTTTATGGAGCTGCCTATGGATAATACGTCGCCTTCCATTGTCTTAGCAAAGATTTCAATGTACTCCTGCGGACAAGTGAGACTAGATCTTCGACACTATGTTCATCATGGTTGTCTTCTGTTGTGCTAGCCCTAATCAGGGAACCCTAGCGTAGACCGTTCGACAGAGAGTTTTCGACACTGCAGAAGGTTCATCAACTCTTTTTCTAGTTTCAAAAAAAGATATTCAAACATCGAGATTGTGTTGCTGCTCAGTGAGATGACACGGAAGTGTTGTACCCCCTTGAAATGAGTACATGTACATCACACCTCCTATGGTTGTTGCCAAAGTTCCGAGTGAACCCGAAATAAGCCATGGACTTGGATCTACCAAATGATAAGAATGCCTCGAAATTCAATCATAAATCACTTTGCCTTAGAAATTTTATAGGTGCCCCAAAAGTCCTCCATATTGGGAAGACGGTCTACGACCATCTTCCTCGACGAGCTTCGTTGCCAAGCATTTTCCCGACATAGTTTAATTTAGACCGACCTCCCTCTCCCCCTTTGGGCATAGTATGCTTTTGGGGAGTAAGTATCAAGTGACTTGAACAACTCCAATTATATCCACTAACGCTCACTAACGCTCGCGTTCACTTCCACCACTTAGGTCGGGTCCAATTTCGCTAGGATGAATTCGAAGGCAATGTAACTCAACCAATCAGAAGAAATCTTCAAGAAAAATTCATTCCTTATATTTGATTTGGGAGGAAAAAATTAAATTATTACAAGCTCAACTGATTTGGGGAAGAAGAAATTCAAGAAAAAAAAAAATCATCCCCATATTCGAAGAGGAATGAGACGAATTCTTTAAAATAGAAATACTTCTTTTGTATTCGTCTTCATCCTCTACACCGTCCAAATAGAAGTCAAGAATGTTATTACTATCAACCATATTAACACCCGATTTGGAATGCTGCTATCTGTTCTTCGTCTTTCGAAAGCTTCCATATTTTTTTTTAATAAAAATGAGTTACAGGATTTGAAATTGCTACCCACCACAAGGTGAAAAGAGTTTGAGAGAGAGAGAGAGAGAGAGAGAGAGAGAGAGAGAGAGAGAGATTGAGATTTTTCTTCTACTTCACTGTCGGAAGGTGCAAGTGCAGAGTGGAAGAAATTACAAGAAAATTGATTTTCAAAATGATTATTAATGGATAAAGAAGAAAAAAAAAAAAAGCTTCAGTTAGTTCTAACTACAAACACAAACAAATCATCCATGGATATTGAGATGTGAGTTTAATTTGGAGAGGAAAAAGAGAAAAGAAAAAATAAAATAATTTAATAAAAATACTCATGTTCGGTTAACACTTGAGAGTAGAAATAGATAGAAGTGCTAATATGCAAAGTTTTTTAATGTTTAAGATTAAAATAGACAATTTTTTAGTTTGGATACTAAAATAGAGATAATGAAAAAGTTAAAGTGTTTGTGGCACTTTTTACCTTTATTTATATGATATTTTTTATACTGAGTTTAGACGAAATTACAAGTCGAAGTGTCAAGTGTATACTTTAATTGATCATTTTCCCATAAAAGAAAATCCATTTTATGTTTTTGAATTTTCTCATCCTACTACTCACGAGACCGCTCAAAATCTATCGCACGTTAAAATCATGATCTAGATTATTGTTTGGCCCTTTTTTTTTATTGAAATATTAGGTTGTACTTGTCGATCTGAATTGCGATCCTGAGCCAGGAATGATCCTATATATATGCTAGGTCATCCTAGTCACGAACTAGGGCTTGAGCTAGTCCTTTTAACGAGTTGGGCCTATCTGAGCCTTACTCGATCCCAATCCAAATCTGAGGAAATCCATGGTCCAAAATCTCAAAGCCCAGCACAGGCCACTATCTAAGGACAAGAGCGCCTTGTATTGGGCCTAATGTCGCCGAGCCCAGCTTTTTGGCCTGATCAGTCTGTCCCAATTGCAATCCCCAATCTAGATGATGACCAATATAAATCTCTCTATCGAGAATTTTAGAATAAGTAGTAAAAAAAAAAAATTGGACAACCCTTCTTCTATTGAGAAATTTTTTTGTGTGGAGTTGAAGTCCCAGTCAACAAGAGGTCTGTGGTCCGATGATACAACTAGCACTATTAAATTGGACGGATAGGACCGCATTTAGGTCGCGCTTAAACGGTTCGGTTGGTCTGAGTTAATTTTTGATAGGTCAAAAATACCTTGAACCATATCCATTAGCGACTAGCCCACGGATAAACGGGCCAGTCCGCGACTTTTTTTATTTTTTATTTTTGAATAAAATTTATTTTTTAACATTAAAAATATATTAAAACTTAATTTTCTTTAAAAATATTCAACTAATCATAAAATTACATTAATATCTAAATAAGAAACAAAAAAATTACACATAAATAACACATAAATAATGTCTAAACTCTTAAAAAAGATTTAAAAAAAAAAACTTAACATATAAAATTTAAAAAATAAAAAAATAATAATTAAAGAACTAGCTCCGGACCGCACTGAAAAAGCCCGCACTCAAAACAGGTTAGTCCTGTTCTTGTCCACCTGCGGACTTAGGCTCGTTTTTTAAACTGCTAGATGCGACCTTAGATTTAGGTACTTCCACCTGACATGATAAGTGAGAGTTCTTGAGTTTGAATCATCCAGGAAACAGCTTAATGCCGTATGTCAACTTTGTGCTACTGGTTGCAGCATTTAGTCCTCTGAGAACTCCCGAACTAGTCGAGAAATCTTGGATACTGCGTTATTAAAAAAAAAAAAAAAAAAAGTTAAAAGTCTAAGACCTAATTTTTTGACATTTTGAAAGTACAAGTTTTAATACTGAAGGTACAGATATTTAAAACAAGGGTCAAATAAGAGGTGCATAGATGTGATGAAGCTAACTACCTTTCTGAAAAGTGGTAAATTAAGTGAAGTCTACATCTCCTATCTGTCCCGTTTCTGGATATTTCATTTATGCATATCCTGGGCTTGATTGGCCCTTAATTTTCCATTAAAAAAATTACATATATTTCTTGTTTGCAATTACAAAGTAAATAGAAGGGTAGTTGAGAAAATGAAGGAACTGTTTGGTTTCCCACTTTTGGAAAACTATGCTACAAGACTTGCAGTAGAGAGTTAATTAATCCAGCTCAAGAAGAAAGGAAACGGGAAACAGTGTTTTCGAGAAGAGCCTAGCTAAACCCATTATTATATGAACACGAACTACTCCTCCTTAACGATGGATAACCTACAAACTGCTCAATCATTCTTTTAGTTACTCCACAATAACTGGTGGAGTGTTCTATTCATTTAATTGTCCGAGAGCCCTTTTATATTTTTTTGTAATTAGTTGAATATATAAATCACGATGAGCTTTGCCAAAATGCACTTTTTAGCCTACTTTTGGAATCTTCTTCTTCCTCTGTTTCTTTTTGTGCCTCCTCATGTCTACTCCACCAATTCATCGGTTTCAGCTGTTTTTATATTTGGAGATTCAACATCGGACCCTGGTAATAATAACTACATAAGCACTCCCTTTAAGAGCAATTTTCCACCTTATGGAAGAGATTTTTTTAACCAAATTCCAACTGGAAGATTTAGTAATGGAAGGCTTGCTAATGACTATATAGGTAATTGATTGTTACTAATTAGTACTTAGTTCAGTTATCTTTCATTTATGTTTCACAAACTTAAGTGTTTTTTTTTTTTTTGTTGGGCAGCTAATTATCTAGGCATCAAAGATTATGTGCCACCATATTTAGATTCCAGCCTGAGTATGGAAGAGCTCATGACCGGAGTCAGTTTTGCATCCGCTGGATCCGGATTTGACCCCCTAACGCCTACATTAAGCGTCTGTCTCTCTCTCTAAACATTTTACCACTTTTTTTGCACTCAAAAAGTCAAAATGATTCCTTTTCCAAAAAAAAAGGGTGATTTCAAGCTCTTGATTTTGTGTCCCCAGAAAGAAACCTGTGTCGCGGCGAATTAAGATGATTCTTTCTTCTATCTAAATGATGTGATCTGTTTTTTCTTGTCTCAAGATTCATTAATAAATGAAAACAAAATGTTATTAAGTGGAATTAATTCTTGATTCCTGTTTTTTCTTTTGTCTTTTTCAGAATGTGATCTCAATGTCAAGTCAGCTGGAATACTTGAAAGAGTATAAATCGAGATTGGCAGAAAAAATTGGGATGGATAAAACAGAAGATGTGATAAGGAAGTCATTGTTCCTAGTGAGTGCTGGCACCAATGACTTCGTTGTCAACTATTTCACCATTCCAATTCGCAGAAGAAACTATACCATCCCACTTTACATTGATTTCTGTCTCCAACATCTTCAACACTTCATGCAGGTTCCTTCCCACCCCACCTTCACCTAAAAAAATTATATATATAAAAAATAAAAACAATTCGGAACATCTTTAACATTATTTAACATCATCGATAATATTATTTTTGTTTTTATAACATTTGTAAATTGTAGTATATAATTTTTTAACTTGCATGACTTTAAAGAGAAAAAATATTATAGAAAATTTTCAGAATAAAATCTACAAAGTTATGAACTTGAAATATTTGGTTAACTAAGGTCTCGACAATTTTTATTTTTTATTTTAACATGTAAACGGTGACGGATCTGTCTATATATATGGGGTAGATAAATCTAACTCGGGAATATAAATGTATAACGCGAAAAAAATTATTATTTTTCCTATACTTTCTCTCTCTACACAATTTCTCTCTAACTTCTCTCTACTCCTTCTCCACTCTAAAACTAAAATCTTTAACATTAAACTCATATTGGAGGTAGATATAGATCATTACGAAGAATTTGTAGAAGAAAATATCAATTTAGATGTAAAAAAAGTTGAAATAATTTTTTTTTTCAAAACTTGGCTCGGATCGCCCGAACGGGCGACCCGAACATGAGCGGATCGCCCCGATGGGTGACCAGCACATGTCCGGGTCACCGGCCCGGCCGACCCGAGCTTTTTTTTTTTTTTTAGAGGAAGAAAGAAAGAATTTTTGTAGGTATTTGGAAAACTTTAAACATGAATAACTCTGCGATCGGAGGTCCGTTTCTTGTGTATGACCACTCGTTTTGATGGTTCTCGTAAAGATAAACACAATGGCATCATCGAAAAAGTGATCCGAACGCGTTTCGGGGCAAAACATTTGCGTGCAAAAAGGATTCCAAGATTACCAACTTCAATCATTTGAATTTTTAATTAGAGAAAAAAGAAGACTGCTCCTCTGTTTAATTTTCAAATTGGTGCCGTAATTTTTTAGTTAACAAGAGAGAAAGTATTAAAAAATTACAAAAACGTAAATTAAAACGAAAATAGGATATTTTTATGGAAACGGTCGGTGGAAAACCGTTAAAACATTTCCAACGCGTAAGTCTCGAAAAAATGACCGAAATGCTCACAAGAATCGCCTCAATGGGACGTTCGAGCACAAAGTTATACCCCGTCAAAGTTTTCGACTATACGAAACAAATTTTTTGCCCCGAAACGCGTCCGAATCACTTTTTCGACAATGCCGTTGCGTTCCTTTTTACGAGAACCATCAAAACGAGTGGTCATACGCGAGAAACGGACCTCCGATCGCAGAGTTATTCATGTTTAAAGTTTTCCAAATACCTACAAAAATTCTTTCTTTCTTCCAAAAAAATTAAAAAAAAAAAAATGTCAGGTCGCCCGGGCCGGAGACCCGGACATGTGCTGGTCACCCATCTGGGCGATCCGAGCCCAGTTTTGAAAAAAAAATTATTTCAACTCTTGTTAAATCTAAATTGATATTTTTTTCTACAAATTCTTCGTAATGATCCATATCTACCTCCAATACGAGTTCAATATTAAAGATTTTAGTTTTAGAGTGGAGAAGGGGTAGAGAGAAGTTAGAGAGAAATTGTGTAGAGAGAGAAAGAGTAGGAAAAATAATAATTTTTTTCGCACTATATATTCATATTTTTGAGTTAGGTTTATCAGCCCTATATATAATGTATTAAATTATTTTAACATATCAACTTTTAAAAAATATCATTAACATATTTATAGTAATAAATGAGAAGTGATACCCTCGAGGGGAGGAGAGAATATTAGTTCTTTTTTTTTTTAAGAAAGAACATATTAGTTTATTATTTCTTCTATTATTTAATTTGACATATTGTGAAAATAATGTAACATTTAATAAATTATTTGTCATTATGCATTTTCATAAAAAACAAATTCCAGCATTTTCATTCTTGTAAGCAATATTGAAACTTGTAGAAGTAATAATGACAAAAAAAAATTATTTGAAAAGTATTCTCTAATTTACATTAAAAAAAAAATTGGGTAAAATTCCGTATTTTCTTTTAAAAAGAAAATATGATACCTGAAATATGACAATTAATACAATAAGGGAATAGTAAAAAAAACAACGAGAATTGTTACTAAGAGGGTAAGTGCAGACATGTTTATTATACTAATTCACATAAGATTTTTTTATTTCAGTGGGGTTTGGTGCCTCCACTAAACTATACATACATCTGCCCCAGCAAGAAAACTCTCAACTTTCTTTTACAATTAAAATTTAACGGAAGCCACTCAATAATCTCTAAAATATCACTTAATCACTAAAAAAAAATGTTAAGTTATGATTGATTTAATAGGTTGAAGAATTTGATTGTTTAGTCGATTTGAAACTGATAAGTCAAATTTTGATTGAGAAAGTTGGAGAGTTTATAAATTTAAATGTTTGAAGCTTGTTTTTTATTATATGGATAAAGTTAGTGGTACTTAATCAAAAAACAATTTATGATGTTAGCTGGCTAAATTTCTAACTTGGAATTTTTGTTATTTAACCCATAGAATGTTATGGGTGACAAAAGAAAAAAAACTTAAAATGGAAGGAAACATGAAGATAGTATTTGCTTGTTTTCCAGGGTATATTAGATGTGGGGGCCAGACATATTGGAGTAGCTGGGCTACCACCAATGGGCTGTTTGCCTATTGTAATCACCCTTTATTCTAAGAATCCATTTACAGATCGTGGGTGTATTAGTAATTTCTCGGACATTGCTCAGTCGTACAATCAGAAGCTCCAGTCCCAATTAAATTCCATCCAAGCCGGATTAGCGGATCAAGGTCACAAAATTGGGTACCTTGACATATATGGGCCATTAGCAGATATGACAGCCCAAGCCGAGAAGTATGGTAAGTTTGCTCCTTCTCATCCTTAAATCCTTTTTTTTTTTTAATAATATTTTTGTTTATTTTCATTTTCTTGCTCGTAGTAAGATAGGAGTTCAATGATTTTCAATTCGAATTGTATCTCCTTTTTAATCTATTAAAAAAAGAAAAATCTACTTGGCCTGGAGTAGAAATAAAAAAAAAAAAAATTCTTATATAAGATACATAAGAGAATTGTTCAAGTTTTATAATTAGTAATTTTTGTTTATAACCTTTCACAATGGCTTGTTATAAAGAGCGTTTACAGAACTTGACATATGCAAATGACTAGTATTAGCTTTGTTGGTTCTGATGTTATAGTAAAAGACTTGAGTTTAACATTATATCATTAAAAGCATTTCAATAAAAAAATATTGTTCAACCTTTATAATTTTTTTTTTTTGACAAACCAACCAGTGAGACTCAAACAGATATGAATATGTTGGTAATTGAATTTGGAAATGAAAATGGTTAATATGGTTTTTGCAGATTTTAAGGAAGTTAACAGTGGATGTTGTGGAACGGGGTATGTGGAGGCATCATATTTATGCAACCCCAAATCCTACGTATGTGAGGATGCATCAAAATACGTCTTCTGGGATTCCATTCACCCAACTCAAAGATCATACGACATCGTATCTCAGTCTCTTCAACCTACAATTGATTCCATCGTCCATTAGTACTAGTTCAAATCTTCTAATCTGCTTATTTCTTTCCTGTCATTTAATTTCTGTAGAGGAACAATGAATTTTAACCAAGATTGAGAATCAATATAATTTAGAAGGTTGTTTTTGGGTACAAATTAATTAATTTAAGTAATTTCCTCCTTAATTAATTATTAGCTAAATAAACATATCATGGATGATAGTTTTTAAAGCAGCATCGGCAACGATCTTGTAGACTTTCTCAGTGAAGTGAACAGCATCCCAAAATACATATTTGGTCCTGTCCGAACATGTGCTCATTCCTCGGCAACTCATGCCATACTCAATCGTTCCCGTCCCGCAGCATCCCTTCGATGTCTCCGTAAAACCTGCCCAGTACATTTTCATTTCAGAATTAATTAATTAAATTTTGCCGAAATTTATTTAACTAAAAATGCGACCGAAATACTCTACTACATCCTCTATTACATTCTCTATTACACACATTTTATCGTAATTTTAATAACATAAATCTTATAGGATAAAAGATAAATTATAAATTTTAAAAGATAAATACGCGCTAAAAATATTACTATTTGAGAAAATATATTAAAAGATTTATTAGGTAGACAATTCTAAATGCTAAAAAAGTCACACATATATATATATGGTACTTACCGTAGGGCTTAGGATTTTGTATTATGTTTAGTATGAGATCATATATATCCACGAAGGAAGTTTTGATTCTTAAAGATTTGTTTAGGATCTCCAACTTTGTTTTTAACTTCAAACTCAAAGAAAAAGCCACTTTGTTCAATTCGGCGTCGCATTTGGTAACACCTTGAAACGTCATTACAAGTGGCATGCAGCCAAAGGGAGGAGCACTAACCACTGCCACTCTTCTTGCTCCTAAATAATACATTTCCTACAATATTAAAAACATAAATTAAAAACATATACGTAGTACAATAAGTCATGAATTTAATTTTTTTAAAATGTAATTAGAATTTTGATAAGAATTAATTAAATAAGTATAGTAATTACCTTGATGGCACGGGACATGCAAGAGACTAAGTAGTCTTGGTATTTTTGGAGAGTGAATTGGTGAGAACGTGTAGGGTCAACAAAATAGTTTTGGAGAAAGTCATTTGTACCTAAGCTTATGACAAATATTGCATTTTTTTTAATCATTTCTTCGGCTTTATTTGCTCCTACGAGCTGCCTCAGGTGGATCTTGTAATGTTTCAGATACTCCAATTGCTTTGACAATGATATTACATTCTGCTCCATGCAGTGCATATCGGAATCAGAAAATATTTATTCTTAATTAATAAATGAAAAAAAAAAAACAAAAAGAAAGGGCACTGGGAGATTTTTACGTACGGTGAGATTGGCTGTGAGATCATCGTAGCCGGAAGCAGCAGACGCGAAACTGACGCCGTGGGTTAGATCTCTCTTCTCCAAATGTGGGTCAAGGAACCCTCTTATCATTTCCACATAACCCAGTGCTTCCGCTGCCAGTCCACCCAAAAAAAAAAAAAAAAAAAAAATGATCCTTTGAGGATGTTTTCTTTAAAAAAAATGCGAGAGTACATAATTTTCTCTAAATTAACCCCCATAACTAATCTTCCTTAATTAAGAAATACATACCTCTTTTTTTTTTAAAAAAAAAAAGAAGAAAAGAAATAATAGTCTAAGTTTTTAGTGTTTAATATTGTCGTTTAGACAGTTCGTTTCAAAATATCTATAAATTTAACAAATTAAAAGAGTATTAATTGAAAATTTTATACACATATATTTTTATATACTATTATTTGGCTAGTATAATTTTGAATGAATGCTTTAATATAATTTAAATAAACTCACAATCCTAATTTAAAATAATTTAATATATTTATCCTTCAATTAAAATAAACTGCTTTAATATATTTATTAGTTGTTTATTGTACTAATTAAAGTGATAGATAATATGAAATGGAGGAAGTAATTAATTAACAAGTAAGGAGGTATATTATGTGAGTTAATGATGGTCAAATTAATGTATAGATCTCAAGAATATATATTATATATATGCACATCATCAATGTGTATATTATATGAGTGATCTGCATGGTTAATAAGCAAGCAAGAAATACTATACACAGTGTCATAAGTTAATTAAGAAATATAAGTAATCTTTGGTTTGGGTAATCATTAATTTACCGATGAAATCAGTAGCGAGTCTTCCATTAGTAAACCTTCCAGTAGCAGTAGGGACAGGGTGAGGATGGTGACCATTTATGAAATCCATTCCATAGGGTGGGAAGTTGCCTTTATTTTGGGTGTGAAGATTGTTGTTGTTTCCTGGATCTACACTTGAATCTCCGAACACCAACACTATTGACATGTTATTTTTTGCTGATATGCTCCTCTTCTTCATCGTCATCATTTTCCCAACACTAGCCCCTTCTGCTTCCACGCCCACTAGAATAATCACCATCACCGCCGCGCACCACAATGCCGCCATTGTTGATCGACTACTACTACTCATAATTAAAAATAATTTATAGTTGGTTGGCTCATGGCAAATCGTTTCAACTTTGAGTACTTATTATAAGGGCAAAAGTGAAGAACCCTTGTCTCTATTAAATTGACCTAAAATGAAATAAATAATGTTAGGTGAATTGTTGTTAATGGTTATTGTACTAGTATATATCAACTTCTTTTTTTTTTTTCCTTTTCCTTTTTTTGAAGTTAAACTTCCTTTTTTTTTTCTTCTGCATATTGAAAATTCAAAATCGTCTGTATGATTCTTTCTATCATTTTTCTTTAATAATATATATTTTTTAAAATTTATTTTTTATTTAATAATTTTATCAATAAAATATATTAAAGAAATGATATAAAAAGTGATATAGTTCATATTGGAATGATGTATTCTTTCCTTTGACCAACAAAGAGAGATTGGAAGGACTAGTCTTCAACTACTTGGCCCTCCTTACTCTGTACCAATTCATGTCCTCTTTGTCTTTCGGTGTTAAAATCTTTTTTTTTTTCTTTTGATATGGAATTATGGCAATATTTCTGCTACGTTCAAACAACAAACATTAAGTGGTTCGCCGTCCATGGAAGTAAATGGCACTTCCATTTCCATGTTTATGTTTGGTAATGATTTGGATAGGAGGCGTTAATATATTCACATTCTTCCAATTTTACTTTTTCCATGCCAAAAGCCAAAGTAAAGACTTCCTTATTTGGAGTTTCTTGGTGGTTTTGCCCCCATTTACATTTAAGTGTCGCTTTTTTTTTTCTTATGAAAAAAGGGATTAGTGTCACCTAAGAGGGAAAAAATTCTAAATGTTTACTAGTTCGACTGCAGAAGATGAATGGCCACAAGTCCGTTGTAGTCTAGATGGTTAGGATACTCGGCTCTCACCCGAGAGACCCGGGTTCGAGTCCCGGCAACGGAACTTTTTAATTTTCTTTTAATGAAAAATAAAGCGATGGATAGTGTAGTGCCAATTCCTTATATTAATTTATTTACGAGAAAAGAAGTAATACAAGAAAACTGTCATTTGTCGCCTTCCTTGGCTTTATCTGCCTGCCTGCCAAAGCAAAGGAAAGGAAGAGGAAGGATTTTTCCATTCCATTTTTGGCGGGAAATAGATACTGGGACATCGTATTCGTTTCTGTCGCGGAGGGAGACCCCGCTCGCTTCCCCAGTCCTAGGGTTTCAATCTTAGCTTTTTTCCGGAAAAGGACAGAAAAACTCCCAGAACTGAAAGCATATCTGGTAAGAGAGGGTTGAAGAAACAAGAAATGGAGACGCGTAAACGAGGAAGAGCAGCTGCTAGCCGAGGAGGAGGCGGAGTCGGCGCGCCCACAGGCGGAGGTGGAGGAACGGGAGGCAATTGCAACTATGAACAGTGTACGGGAATAGAGGCAAACACCATGATTATTCTGGACACCTCCAAATCAGCCACTCTTCACCACCTAATCGATGATAGTATGTAAATTACTAATTTCCTTTCACTATATAAAAACTATACTGAACTGATACGGAAATAACTTTCATTCTAATTTGTCTTTCGAGTTAGGGCTTGCTTTTCTGGAAGCTGTTCGGTCTGCTTCTCTAGTTCCTGAAAATGGCACTGCACCAACGAAGTAATATGCTACTTCTTGCTCTTTGTGCGATTTTTTGGGGAAACATGTTAAAAACAAACCTTCTTTGGTTTATTTGTCATTATCCTCTGCTCCTCTTCAAGATAGGCATGGAACTGTTAAATGTAATTCCCTCTGTTTGTGAGTGATCATTTACTTAGCAAAAGAGAATGGAGGTGCTTTAAAGGAAAGAAAGAAGTCTTGAATAGTGAAATTTAATGGAGAAATTTCATTTCCTAATGAAATCGCAAGGGATCATACTAGAAATTGTTTGATTTGTTAGGGTTAATGGTGTTCTTTGTTGTAAGCTTACATTTTTATATTACACTGTGATTTAAGATCACATTGAGAGCAAAATATTGCTCCATTATGTCTCATATTCTTTTATGGTGATGAACTCAGTTATTTTACTTAGTATAGTTATTGCATGGGACTTGTCATAGAGTTCAAATAGCTCTAGTTCTTAGCTTTGAGAGATTTGGATCATTCTTTTCAAATATGTACTTAAAATTTGTTGGTTG
Source organism: Catharanthus roseus (assembly GCA_028651295.1). Classification (NCBI taxonomy): domain Eukaryota; kingdom Viridiplantae; phylum Streptophyta; class Magnoliopsida; order Gentianales; family Apocynaceae; genus Catharanthus; species Catharanthus roseus. The sequence continues at coordinate 7,142,052 of JAPQWS010000104.1, read as the reverse complement.
TGTGTAGTAAATAGGTGTTGTTATTAGACGTTTGAACTGCATTAACTTTTAAGGAGCTCCTTGTTCCATTTGTTTGACACTCTTAGTATGTCTAATCTCTTGATATTCCATTTGTTTGACAGGTTTAGTATGTTTAATCTTTGAAATCGAATCACATAAATAGCTGTCCGATAAATTAGAACTTTTGTCGCCTGAAAATGGCACATTTCTAACTCATTGCTCGAGTTTAAACCTAGTCATTGGTAACTTTTTCAAACTTCCCCTTCTTTTGTTTGTTTGTTTGCGTCATTCAATCATGATGGGCACAGTGGATTATAAGATCTTACTTATGAAGCATATTAGGACGTACATCACTGCAAAATGACATAGATGGTTGAGGTACTTTGCCTTTCTGGGAGGATTCTTTTCTACAATCAACTATAACTTCTTTTATTTCGTATCACAGAGTCACGCTTTCTACTTTAATTTGTTACTGCCTGACTTTTGCAAACTTGTTAGAGCAGCAAAATGCTCGAGGCAATTTTCCGGATACTAAAAGATGATGATACACTCAGTCTACTAATAGGAAGCTATCAACTGCTTATTGAGTTAAATAAGGTACTGCACTCAAAATATTTGTCCCCCCCCAAAAAAAAATCTTGATTAATTGATTTGATCATTCATTATCATTCTCGTAAATACAGCACTATCCCCGCGTATACTTCTGTGGCACCAAAAAATCAGGATCATCTTCATCTTCTGAAGTTTCTGAATTAGTGGTGGTACAAGAGGTTATCTCATCTCCCTTCAAGGATGAAACCATTCTGGTTTTTATGTCACACTATAATTATGCTAGTCCAATAAAAACACTTTGCTGCATCTCAGGCCTGGTCTCCTTTTCTTATTGAGCTAGATATTGCTGCCAGTGAGTTGGAAGCCACGGGAAATTCAGCTGGAACAATTGGTCCCATGGTATGTTGTATCTTTTGAAGTCTGTAACCGCTTAACATAATGGCTGTCTCCTAAGTTGATATTAACTATATATTTGAGTTACTTACTTCAAATGTCCGCATTCTTCACCATTATATTCTCCAGAAGTGTTCAATTTAATTTTCTCTTTACTTTTCTGTCAAGATGGGGCCTGGAAGGGGGCAGGGTAGGAGAATAAAAGCCCATCTTATTTGCTAAGTTTTTTGGTTACTGAAATTTTACTGCCGGTTTCAGGATTTCCACTCTCTGATCGAAGATATGATCAATATAGCTAATGCGGAAAGGTCTGAAGCAGTAGAAGCTAAGGTTAGTAACCATTACAAAGAAAAATATGCTAGCTCTGAGTTTCTTCCTTTTTCTCATTTTATGTTCAGATATTTTGAAAGTCAAAATATTTATTCTTTCATAAGTTTCTTTTAAGTGTTGAAGTTATATGATGTTATGCCTATAGCTCTTTAACCAATATTTTGATTCATTTGCTGCCATTTCTGCAGTCACTAAGGCAAATGTTGCTCTTTCAATATCTTGTTAATGTTCTTGAAAGTGACTTTTTTCCTCGCAACCGTGCATTTAAAGGTAAATTAGTTATGATTCTCATATTTCAACTTTAAACATAGCGACACTTGAATATTTGTTAAGGTGCTTATTGTTCTATTGCAGAAAATATGAACTGGAATCTTTTGAGGGAGTCAATTTTAAACATGATTTTGGTATGATTTGATACTGTATAGCCATTAGTTCTGGTTGGTTTCTGCTAATCCATCATTCTCATCATGGCTCTCATCACTATTAATCATGGCTCTCATCACTATTAATTCTGATTTTCTTTTTCAGGGGTCAAGAAAAATCAGTTACAAAGCTTTAGTTAGAGACTGCCTGTCTCTTCTATGTGACTTGCATCAGAATGACATGGAATTTTCTCCTGACTCTAGCAACAGAGAGGATCCCTCATTGGAGCTGCCAAAATGTTGTGTTGCCGCTATAGATTTAGGTTTACCCGAAATAAAAGAGACTTCTTGTATTTCCATGAAGAAACTTCTTTTGATGGTGAACTCATAAACCCATTTTGTAAAGCATTTATTGGACTGAATCTTTTACTGACTAACGACATTTTGACCAGATTATGGAGTTAGACTCATCAAGGAGTATAGCTGACATGCATGGCCTCATCACCAGAGCAGATGGTGCTAGGTGTGTTCTTGTTCGTCTTTTAGACAAAAAAAAAAAAAAAAAAAGAAGTATTTAGCTTCACAATAGTGCTCTTGGATTTGTTGCAGGATTTCACCAAAAGACATCATTTTGGATGTGCTCATATACAATAATAATCTTCTTTCCCCCTTTTTGACGGTACTACTACTACTACTACTCTCTTCCCACCAACAACTTTTTCTCAAGCATGCAGGCATGAAGTAGAGATTGTTACTTGCACTTCCAACCATTTTACCTCTCCCTGCTCTCTTCTAAAATGAATCTCATGCATACTACCTTGGAAGAGGACTAGGTAAAGGAATGAGTGGTAAGACAATATATTCTTCAGTACTTCCATCTCCCAAGTTGTGATGGTGGATTGACCTCAAATGAGGAATACTCTAAAATTGTATTATGGAAAGGGCTTCAGTGGCAATGCTTTGCTTGGGAGCAGAATTTCAAACAGCTCCTCTTCCCTGTCCATTCTCTCACTATTGTTTCACAAAACTTGCAATAACTATTATAGCTCTTTCTGGAACGTCTATTTCTCATTTGCAATTTTACATATGGAAATGTTGTGCTAATTGTGTTTTGTTTGTCTGTGATGAGCATTTTCTTAGGCCTTTGATGAACCTGAGTGGAAGCTACAGTTAATCTTGCAGTATTTCCAGAAGTACATTCCTAGGGTAAAAAAAGTCTCATCTTTTTCCCCGTTCAATTCACAGCCCTCTATAATTGGACTGGAGGCATCTTCACCTTTATTGGTCTACACTCTTTATTTCAGTCTTCTGGCCGAACAAGGAGGTCAAATGATTCAGCTAATGATGTGTCTTTTGATGGGATTTTAAAATCCTTGTCCAATGGCAGCATTGCAAAAAGTATCAGTAAGAGAATCGGCACAAGGGTTGCACAGTTGCTCCTTGCGCATGCCTTTCAGGTGATTGTCGTTATCCGATGTTACCGCAATTGTGTTGGACACCTTTTAGTTGAATTTTCAGCTTTAAGCTCCATTCACACAGATTGAAACAGTTGCCACTTGTGATTTTCTTAGTGGCATGTGTAAAAGAATGAAAAGGAAACAAAAAATATCAAAACCAACCACCAGCAAAAGAAGTAAAGAAGAAAAATTCTGCATATTGTAAAAGAATGATTATTAGCATTTTTATATCTATTTATGTGTTGCTAATTCTTTTCCAGGCTTACTTGTCAGTACCATTGCATCATCATCCAGTTGATATGTCTGACTCTGAAGTTCATGTTAAGGGCATCTGTCTAGTGGAAACCTGCAAGAACACAGTATCTGCTTTTAGAAGTCTCCAAAGAGAAGCTGAGTAAGATTATTTAAGTTTTCATGGTTTCTTTTTATCTTTTGGAACTTCCTCCGAGGTTTCCAAAGTTTAGTTTCAGAAAGTAGTCTTTCTTGTCTTGTTATAGTTTAAAACAACTCTCTTTGGTATGATAAGCTAGTTATAGAGTAAAGTGGTTAATCTCCAGTTCCTTTAGCTTTTTTATGTCAAAAATTTCAGTCAATCCATGGTTATCTGACTAGATTTTGTACGTCATCTTTTTGTTCCATTTGAGACTATTTTATCTTAAATCAGTTTACTTCAGTGCATATTGATATGGAGAAAGTAACTAGATAGGTAAATAGATAGGGATGCAGCTTATATATTCTGCTGCAAGGGCTATTTTATCTCCTCTAGTAAAGATGTAAGCTGAAGAACACGGGTTAAAAATAGGTACATTGCCTACGTAGCGTTACTGATCCTTTGTTTGAGAGTTCGGCTTCATATATAGGTTGATACTTGAAAAGGGATAAATCAATAGACATTGCATCTTTTTGGGTCAAATTTGTGATATATAATCTTTGTGACACGAAAACGCAAATTTGTGACATATGAACCAAAGTATGAAGCTCAAGTTGATTTGATATAATCTTTGCCTCCAGTTCCATATTCTTATTGTTTTCTGCCTGTCTCATTTGGCTTTTGATGAACATATCTTGATGCAGGTTGTTGGAGACTTTGCCTTTTTGTAGAGAGGCACTATTTACAGCAGCAACTGTCCTATCAATGAATTCAGAAGACCCCCTAAAGTAGCCATATATGATGGTTTCAGATGACAGTCTGTGAAGTTTAAACAGAAGTCAAACTGAATGAAACGATTCGGCAATTGAATATCAACTTCACATTTCGTTTATATACATAAATTCTTTTGCACTTACGATGGTGGCACTTTGGAAGGATAATTCTTCTTTTGTTTAGCTAAAGAGCTGAATTGTGATTCCAAGTTAATATATCGAATTAAGAGGCCAAAGTTGAGCTTTCAAAAAAGATTCTATGGTCTTTCTTCACATCTAATCTCATACCAAGTGAGTGATCATTTTCCCCCCTTTCTTAAGATCATTATGTCGAGATTAGCCATGTGCTTAACTTCCTTTCTTATTTATGTTAAATGCTGGAACTTTTTATACTCTAATTTTGGTCTAAACTGGCATACTGCTACATGATTTTTTCTTTTTTTGTAAAAATAGGTCCAAAATGTTATTAGGGAAACAAAAGAAAAAGGCGACAGAGGAAATCAGGAAAACAAAGTTGGACTTATATCTAAATGGAAATACTTGTATGGACTTGCAAACACCAGCTTTATCCAAATGGTCCTGTAACAAGAGGAACAGAAGTAGCAATGGCAATTACACATTTTAATCAAGTATCTGGATTTGCTTTTCTCCATAAGCTATAACTCAGAAATCTCCGCTGGCATTTCTATTTGGAGTTTCAAGAAAAATGTATCTGGACTTCTGAGGAGTCGAGATGTCTGGTTATTTCTACTGTCACACTTTGTTAGGCCAACCTTAGTTACAATTCTTGCAGTGCATCATTTCTGTTCCTGAAATTAATCAAGAAAGTTGGTATCGAATCACTACATTTAAGGCTTTAAACAAATGAAGGAAATGAAGGCATTGAAATACCCAGGCCCTGCATTCTTGATTTATAGCTTGAATATGCAGGCACCACAGTCTTGTGGCTGCTTGGGACTCAGCTTGAGGGTTGAGCTGAATCAAGCTGCATTGTGACTGGACCATCATTAACCAAGTTCACCTTTCATCAATAGACAACCATATAAGAGAAATGCTCTTTACCCTCCAAAATACGGTTTACATAACAGAAGAACTCAAAATGCAGGGTTGTAGATTCCCACCTTCATCATCGCTCCAAAAATGCCATCTGCCAAGGGCAAGAAAGAAAAAGGAAATATATTGTTAGCCATACAATAACTATCTTAATTCTAGTCCCAACAAAGCAGTTATATCCATGCACTATAAACCAGAAGCAAACAACTATAATAATGGTGTTGAAATACTAATTTCCTAGTCCCTATCCCCATTTGGAGAGTGCAGAAAGTGGACAGCAATAGTTAAAGGGAAAGTCTTGCATTTGGTCAAGTAGCCGATTAATATTTTTCCACAAAAGGAGAGTCTTTCATCCATTCTATCAGTCTTACACTAAGTCAAGTATCCCGATTAATGCACTGAAAGGTAACTAACCCACGAGAGGAGAAACAAGCACCTTATTCAAATAAAATGAGTTTACTGTAGTAGCTATTGAATTATGGGAATGACTTGAAATAAAAAACGTCAATATGGTCTCTGAAAGTACTTAGTTATTTAGTAATCCCAAATCTCATGTCACCTCTATATTGGTTCTAAATTTGCATCACATCTCATAGACTAGGTTTCTGATTAACCAGCGAACTAAGTCCTAATTCCAAATTGGACCTTGAAACTCGTTCATGTGGAGCCCTTAAAAGGCCTACTTTCGAAATTAAACAACCCAGAAGTTTGAAAAATGCTGCAATGGAACTCTTGGAAGGCAAAGTAGATGTGCCTATTTGGTGTTACAAGGGATAGATTTGAGCATATTTTAGAATTCTATATCACAAATATAATCCTATATGATACAAATTAACCAACCATAACTCTAGACTAACGAGCATATAACTGGGACGTCAAAATGTATTTACAGACATATTACACAAGGACAAAATCAAGAGGCCAAACAGAAGATCGGTTTACCTTTGACTGCATCAGAATTGTACGCTTTTCGGAACTTCTCAACCACAGATTCATAGAAAGGTCTTGCTTTTTCTGGGGGCATCGCCACATGAAAATCAGGCTTGTTGCCCTTTAAAAACCCATACAATGTAAACTGGCTCACTGAACCAGAAATGAGCATATGAGCTACACCATAAAACCTCAAGAAAATAATTACTAGCTTAATTAGTAGAAACTGACTATAACTGACTGAAGTACCTAATAGAACTTCCAAGTTCTTTTGCATTACCTGCATTAACAAAATATCCCCATTTAGATACTTCTAAAGCAATGAATCACATAACAACTTCAACATTACAGAACACAAGAGATTAAAATGCAAAGATTAAATTTTGAACAGAAACAGTAATCTTGATGTTAATATTACTATATTGTAACTATTAACATTAAATGATCCAAAATTTTGTAAAAGCACAGCACAATGTTAGAAACTATCATTTACATTTTGGTCCCATGTTTTTCCACTTCTGTCATTTGGGAACAATCTCATATTCAACACTTTCCGACATCTGCCCCAACAGAACAACGAGAAACAACAAATTTCAGCTAAGTATTACTAATTATGAACAGAATCACGACAGTGCAAATTATGTAATGTAATGCTAAAAGAAAAAACATCAATTTAAGCATACAAGTAATCAGCATCCGAATCTACGTCCGATTCGTGAAGTCCAACAAGAACCATGAGACCCGGCCCGATTGAGGATACAACGCGACCTTCTACCTGTAAGCCATTGCTAGTTCCCGCTCATGATAAACCTAATAAGCAGAGTGGAGTAGGGAGGTATTTTCTAATTCAATTTATATTACTGACCTCGACACTGGCGGACGCCACACGCTGGACCACGGCTCTCATTGCTTTGATCTTGACGGCAGAAAACTTTTTCGCGGCGGTGAGAACCGGGCTTTGGCGGCCTAGTATAGTGTTGCGGTGGTGAGTGGCTGGTAGTATCTGGCGAAAGTTTGGGGCGTGTTTGGTTGTAAGGGAATTAATCATTTTCTCCATTTTTTCTGGGAAAGAAAGCCCACTGCCAATTTGTGCCAACGCCGTAATCTAGTTTTATAATTTTTTTTTTAAAAAAAACCATGGTAAAATAGTATATACCCAAAAGAAATTCTATGGCAGAAAGGAAAAAGAAAAACAAAGAAAGCCTTTGGTCCTGATTAAATACACACGAAAATATAAAAAATACACGTGAAAAATATAAAAAAAATTTCCCTCTTTCATTTTCTCTCTCTACCCTAACTCTCTCTCCTTTCTCTCTACAATCTTTTCGAAGAAATTCAAAATTTTATTCAAGTTTTTAATGAATTCAAGTAAAATATGAGTGATTTTGAAAATTTTGTCGAAAAAACCTCAATTTGGAGGTAAGTTTTTTTTTAAAAAAAAATTCTTTCACGGTATTGACTCAGTTGGTTGAAATTTCTCAAGAATTTCGATCTAACAAGCAAAAACTCTTGATAAATTTAGGCCCAGTTGGCTGAAATATCGTGCAGATTTTTTTAGTTATTGATTTGTTGTTTTTAATTCTTTAAAAATTATGAATATGAATATATTAGCTGTTTATTTTTTTAATTTATGAATATATTTTTTTATTTTTTTAATGATGAATATGTTGTTCTTGTTATCCCATTTTTATTGTAGAATTATATTATTTTGTTATTTTTTAAATTATATGAATATGTTTGATTGTTTTGTTAATATTTTTAAATTATGAATGTTTATATTTAATTTGAATATTATTATTTTGTTTGTTATGAATTCATTGTTTTTATTTTTAAAATTATTAATATGAAAATAATGTTTGTTGTTTTGTTTATTTTTTGAAATCATTATGTGTATCCGTTTTGGTTTATTTATTTTTATTAAATTGTTATAATAAAATTAATTTTTAGCTGAAATTTTATAACAGGGAGATTCGAATTATTTTGAAGAATTTTTAGATGAGTCTAATTATATTCCTCACAATCATTTGTATAAAAAAGATGAGAGTTTTAAATCGAAAGATAATTTACTTGAATGGGCAAGAAAAATTGCAAGGAGCGTGAATACATATTTAGTTGTAACACGCTATAATTCAAAAATATTGATTGATCGTTGACTGTATGTAACTATTTATTGTGAACGTGGAGAGAAAAGAAAATTGAAGGTGCATGAGTTAAAGGACAATGAAATTCCTTTAAAAGGGCGGGATTTCTATGGAACGAAAAAGTGTAATTGTCATTTTATCTTCAAAGGTGAACAATCGATTTTTGAGACAATTTTGGAAATTAACTATCCAAGATGGAAGACACAATAAAAAAAATAGGTGTCTATTCTCACGGGTACACCCAGACGGCACGATTGACAGATGAAGAGTTAAAGATGGTCGAGGAATTCTCTAAGTGTCATATGCAGCCGAAAAATATATTGGAATAGTCTTCGTGAGAAAAATACCGACTGTATTGTGAGGTATGATCTTACATTTTGAACTTTAACTAATTTTATGTCGTTTATTTTAATTATTTGATAAAGTTTTCATAGTTAGTATACTTTTGTATTTTTTGTTTCAAAGCACAAACCATATATAATACTCGTGCGAAGATGAAGAAAAAGAGGATGCAGAGACACAATACTATAGAGGAAGTATTGTATTTACGTGCCGTTTGAAATTATTCTTATTACTATAGAAATCGTGACGAGAGCAATGTTCTTAATGATATTGTTATTGTATACCCAGTATCCATTCAGATGTTGAGGACATAACTATATGTACTTGTATTGGACACAACTTACAGAACAAAGTGAGTTTCATATTTCCTTATTATTTGAAATATATTGATGGTTTGGTATGGATATATTATTTTACTCTATTACCTATTATATGAATATTTTCATATTTAATTACATTTATAATCTCCCTCTTTGGCCACATAAAAAAATCAGTTCTTATAACTTATTGTGTCCACCGTTTTAATTATTTTGCGTTATTACTTTTGTTTAATTATTAAGAAATAGGTTTCGTTGTTATTATGTTGTTATGTTAGTTTTTTTTATGTTATTATTAGTTTAATATTTACAATAATATATATAGTTTTTTGTTGCTTGAGATATTTAAATTAATAATGTTTATATAAAATGATTAGGTACAACATGCCTTTATTGGAGGCAGTTGGAATGACTCTGACGGGTAAGCAGGGACAGAACCAGGACAAAAAGGTTGAGGGGGCTGAAGAACAATAAAAATTTTGCTAGAATTTCATCTATTTTATAGATGCATTCCAAGTACAAAACTATTCAAACAATTCTAAATTTATAAATAAAATAGCAAAAAATAGGTAATCACCCATTACTAATGAGGAGTGATCATCCATCACTCATTAGGAATGATTACTCATCACTCATGGAATAAAGAAACTGGAGGGGGGAGGGGTAGGGGGTCTTGAATGTAAAATACCTAAAAATTCTAAAGTTTTCAAAATTTCCCGGGGGGCTCGATCCCTGCGGGTAAGAATTTCACAATAACCACTGGGTTCATGAAAAATGAGCAAGCTACAAGCTATAGATGGATTCTGTAACAGATAAAGAAATTATATGTTGAGTCGATAGAACCGGTGGTGGTGATAACTGATAAGGAGTCGGGTTTAATGCCTGTGATTGATGATGTGTTCAATCAGGAGGCATATTGATCGATGTGTATATGGAAGATTATTGAATATGGGCATTGAAGAAAAAAAGAGATTCAATGTGGACCTGCAGCATCTGGCAAAATTTAATTAACTCAATGGATATGAAGGAATACGAAGACAAGTTGAATAAATTGAAAGATAAGTGGCATAAAAGGCCCAATTTCTTGGAATACTTTTTTGATACATGGTTAAATTTTGCCCCGAAATTCGTTAGGGTTTGGACTGGTAAGATATTGGATTTCGGGTCGGAGATGACCTGCATTGAAGGCTTGGCTTACTACATCGTATAGTGATTTGGATACAGTTTTTTTCAAAATTCATTTTCAAATTGAGTTATAGGTATCTGAGATTAAGAAGACTTTAGAATTTTTTCGGATGATTGAGAAGTATAATGCAAGCAGTAATCGGGTGTTGAGCAAGCTTGTAGGCAACGTAAGTCATTTAGCTATGAATATTATTTACGGGGAGATAGAAAGTGTTCCGAAGGTACGTAGTGATATGGAGAATCTATGCGGTCACTTTATCAGGAATAACACGGTCTTCCTTGCTCGCGCAAGTTGATCATCAGGTACCATAGTTATGTCCCTCTTGAGTTGAAAGATGTTGCCTCCTTTTGGAGCTTGATTGAAATCACCAGTCACACGGCATCATCTAAACACCTATCCAGTCAACAGGTCGATGTGGATTTACAGGTACAGGATTTCATGAGTATTATAGAGGAGTTAAAAAATAAAACTACACCAATGTTTTGGGAGTTGTGTCTGTCTACTCGTTAAATTTTAAATTGTGTTATTCCGAGTGATCCTGAAGGACTAGTGAGTACCTTTCCTGACATGGTTATTACTAAAGGACGACGTAAGAAAGATTCAACGAAAAGGGACGAATCATACTGGGAGCACATACAAATTGCTTCTAGAGCATCATTCAAGTCGTCTGATGGATCGGGTTCCGATTCTGTGTGAGGATCCAGTATCAGTTTGGGCACTAGAGAGAGAGGTAGACCGCCCCGTGCTCGGTAGCCAGAGGTAGAGGTAGAGGTCATACTTGAGGAAAGAGTTCGGGACTATCAGCGGATTTATCTGTTGTAGATCCAGCCGTAGGTATGAGGTTTCTTTTTTAATTTTTTATTATGGTTATTTGTTAATTTATTTTTATGAGGTCTTTTTTTTTAATTTTGTATTATGATTATGAATATTTCTTTTTATGATGTTTTTTTTAAAAAAAAATTCATTATGATTAAAAAATAACCGAATGTGTTTGTTTGTAGGTCCAGAGATAGGTATGAGGTTTCCTTACCTAAATGCCTTCCCGTGTTTCGTTTATCCTTTCATTAATTCCCACGTGAATGTGTAGATAGCGATGGAAACTGTGGATTTAGGGTACTCTCATATTATGTTTAGGGCGATGAAAATAACTGGCCGGAGGTCCAAATCGTATGTGGCTTGAAATGCAATATAATCCGCAAGTGTACCTCACTTTATTTGGATGGTTGAATAATTACTACAGATGCAAGAGAAGTTACGAGCATTAGCTGGACCTGCAATAGATCCAGGTTTTTGGATGGATACAGTGAGGGGACCTTTTGTGGTTGCAAATACATTCTGTGTAGTCGTACTTTCAAGAAGAGGGTCATCAACGTTCTTGCCTACATATTCGCAGAAGGACATAACTGATGGATTGATTGTCATTGGATATTTGAAAGATGAAAAACGCTTTATTGTGGTAAGTTATACAATATATTAGCTTGATTATATTTTTTATTTATTTTTACTAATTGTATATTTTTCTTTGCAGTTACATATACGAGATGACTTTCTGGTGCCCCTTATGGCCAAAACTTGGGAACGTAATACAACTGACTACGTGAGGTTATGGTTCTTGCCTTTAGATGCTCGTTTGACCGACTATTGTGATAGATATGCTAGAGCATATCCTATGTTATTCTCCGAGCCATATGTCATTAATTGATCATGTTATTTATTTATATTATAAATTAATTGATCATGTATTTATTTATTTATTTCAATTTCGAACATCCTCATTACATAAAAGTAATACATAACATAATAACATAAAACTAATACCATCTTCGAAGTTACATAATCCATAAAATGCATAAATCACATAAAACTAATATAACATATCATAAAAATATAAAAGTAATCCGTAAAAGATCAGGAGTACATCACATAATAGTCCACACCATAATATTGGCAGCATAAAAATATAAAACTAAGTATCTCGGTCATAGAACTTCTTTCACATCTCGTGCATCTTTTAAAACCTGTCAGCAGCAACCTCATCTGAGTATTCGTCACCCTCAAAATAAGGTAGAGCATTTCCCGGAACAGGGATTGTAGTGGCTGAGCACGTCTAGGGAACTGCACACTATCGGGCAAAATATCGAGATTCTGTATCCTCTGATGGCTTCGAAGTCCATACCATCGCATGTAGTCCACACTGACAACGCTAGGTGGGATAGCCTGAGCCCTCACCTGTGCCTCAAAATAATTATGTTCCCTTTGTTCCTCAGCCGACTTAATAGACGGACAACGAATACACTGCAGCCGACCGAATTGCCGTAGACACCCATCCGGAGCATAACCATCCACACAATTGAAATAGGGAATAATTTCGTGCCATGAAGAACTCTGTATGCTATCTATCTCCTCTTGACTATACGGTGTCCATCGTACCAAACATCATATCCAGCCTCATTCAATAATCCATCAACGCACTACAATTCTTCGTCTGCAACAACTTGAACTGCCGGAATCGGGTCTCACTGCCTAGGCAAATATGGAAATGTACATGTATATCCATGCCTACAATATTATTATATAAAATGGGGGTTTATGACATAAATATATTATATGTAAAACAATAAATATTATATTAATATACCTAAATATATCATATATAAAATAATAAATATTATATCAATATAACTAAATATATTATATGTAAAACAATAAATATTATATCAATATAACTAACATAAAAAATAATCACGGTGTACCTCTAACAGTGGCCAAACCCCAACTAGCTCATTCAAATAAGCTCGTGATGTTACTTGGAGATTTTGATACAAGTACGCCAAAATCGCAGTATCCCAGGCCATCTTTTTTCACCGTCTAAGATTCTTGATTAATGGCCAGAACTTGTAATTTGTTATGGACATACCACTCTTGTCATTGAAGAGAAAATTTCCCACAATTGAAAGTACATAGTAGGATGCCCTCATCCAGTCCTCAAGGTGACTATAGACATCCTCACAAGCATGTATCACATCCTGCTGTCCAATACCACCATGCTGGAAACTATTGTTAGTATATGCCCTAGACCAATTGACTTACATTTATAATTTATGAGGTATATATTTTGAATTGTATTTTATGATCTTGGTCATCAAGTATGTAACTTGATAGTAAAACCCTTATTACTAATAAAATACTATTCTTGTTTGTCCCTAGTTTTATTACACTTTTGTATTATTAAACTAGTATGAAGTTTATTGATGATCAAGTTTTACTGATCATGAATATGAGACATAAAATCTATTCATAAATACATATTGAGAATATTGTATTAGAATGACCCAAAGTGAAGAAGAAATATTGCATGGGTTTAAGTCATAAATATTTCTTCTCAGTTTTATGTTTAGTGTCCTTTGACCTAATATTTCTAATGCTTCTTGCATGGGGAGAAAATATGTATTGACATAGTCAAACATCACTTTTAATCAGGTGATTATTATGACTATTGATTGGGCTATTTTCTTGTCATGGCTTGAATATTGGAGATAGTGAAAGAAATTTGTCCCTCTCTTATTAGAGAGAGATATCCATGGATCCCTTGATAAGGAAGACCGGAAAATACGCATGGCCATGTTCAAATAAGCAATAAGGTTTTATTAATCTTATTTGTCGAAAAGTCTGCCTGGTGATCAAGCAAATAGTTATTTAAGTTTTATAAGGATGACTTGGTCCATGCCTTATACTTAATTAGGATATCATGTGACAAAATGACTAAATATTAAAACTGATGTTAGGTTATCATTGCTTTTACTTTAACTTGGGTAAGCATAATGTCTTGCTAGATGTCATTTATGTTTTGTGAATAAATGTCTAGGACATTTTTCATTCACTGTCAACGTTAAGTGAACCTACAGGGTCACACGCATAGATGATCTTGTGAGTACGATGTCTACGTTCAATAAATTTAGATCATATCCAGATTCGTTGAACTTATATAAAAGGGGAATCAGATTCCATATTGTATTTTTGGTAACTTATAAGTAACTAATTTTATTTATCAGATAAATGAAATTAATTACATAATATTATTGTATTTTATATAAAAGGGGAATCAGATTCCATATTGTATTTTTGGTAAGTTATAAGTAACTAATTATATTTATCAGATAAATTAAATTAATTACATAATATTATTCATCCAACCGTTAGATGATTATAGGAATAGACGAACGAGATTAAACTGTCATTAGATGACAATTAGAATTCTGATGTTGACAGCTATAAAATGTTGTGTTAACCTTTTTCCCCGCAGCCATCTTCATCAAATTAAAAACAAAAAGCTTTAATCCTAGAACGGCGATATCTAGCCTCTCTCTCTCTCTCTCTCTCTCTCTCTCTCTCTCTCTCTCTCTCTCTTCAAAATTTCACGAATTACTAGATAGTCAGGATTTGTTCTGAACAGTTTTTCAGAACACCGAAGGGGTTAGCATCCCGATCGCTTACAGAAGAGTTCGTCACGTGAATACCAGTAGAGGCGAAGCGTAAACATCAGTGCCTCCATACCTAACGGTAGAAAACATTGAGGTAGTTTTCTATCCAATATGTTTTTCTAGTAGTTTTATTTTGTTTTTTCCATGAATTCCAAAACCAATCACTGTCCTTCCCAGTGCATCAGACATTAAAGTCACTATTGACGACGCCCAACAGCTGCTCACATGTGTGCTCGGTGTCAACAGGTGTACCATAAGCAGGTATGCCAAGTATCAGCTCTACGTCGTGAAGTGTGATAGTCATCTCACCAAATGACATGTGAAAGTTGTTCATGTCCTTGCCACCTCTCGACAAAAGCGGACAATAGTGTAGTGTGGAAGTGTTGGAATATACAAGATTGCAGATGGACCAATCCAGATGACTTTGCCATCTCCCTAACCTCTGCACGAGTAGGTGTCCACGAGGTCAGTGTCTGGTGGCACGAACGAATCTTCAGTAAACCATGCTCCTATGTATACAAAAAAATAAATAAATAAATAAAACAATCACGTTAGAACAAGAAATATATTTACTACAAAAAATATTTATTAATTTTGAATAATATAAAGTGTACCTGCCCACGCCAGATAGCTGCATCAACATGTCCGCTATATGAAAGAATCAAATCCAGAATCCAGGGACCTCCCTTAGCGGATCCCTGCAGCTGCCAACTCATATCTTACTATTTTGCCTTCTTCTTTTGTGCCGAAGATGAAGTCTTAGCCAGTTCAGGATCGGGACATCTACCCGCCTGTGTCGTCCTATCAGCCGCCTTAGTTCGGGATCCCATGAATTTTTTTACCAAGTTCTTAACACTACCTATAAAAGATTTTCCCTTACCAGGCCCAGCCATATGGCCCAATACCGACTAGGGAAACTCATCAGTCGTATCATCATACAGTAGTCGTATCTCCCCCTCCTGTCTCACATCCTCTCTCTCCTCCTCTATTTGAATACTTGTCGTCCTCTCGGAACCTGCAATCGTCTCTCCTAACATAATGGTATCATCTCCACCTTCGTCATCAACAGTCTCTCTCATCATACTTGAATATGAAGGGACCCAAGCGCCTATATAGCGGTCATGGCAGTGTGTCGCGTGTCCCGTCATTAGGTCATCAAAAAAGGATATCTCCATGGGTGGAACAAAATGCTGATCACTAATATATCTATGTTGTGTAGGGGTGTCCAAGAAATGACTATGCGATCTAAACATAGGAGGGTGACTGGATGAACTAGACGCATACGGATCATAGGAAGATAATCCTGGATAAAATGAAGGAGGCTGGATAGATGTAGAATCATATGGTGGATATGGTATTAGGGTATACGACTCATGTGATGTAGGAGCAGGCACACACATTCGAATAGGTGTGGGACAAGGCATAGAAGAGAGGGGCACATTAGAGTAATGAAATATACCAGCCAGGAATGTTAGGAGTTGTGGGGATGTCTGAAGTGCTATGTCGGCCCCTAAGTAACCGGTATGAGGCCATAATGGTACGATCGTGAATTCGACAATCTGTCGGGTATCTGGTATGGGTCCATCTAAACAATTTTATTTAAAACAACATAAATAATTATTTTTTCTTTTCTTAATTAATAAATAATTCATATATTATGGTTTAGATATTAATTTAATTATTAATAATTATTATCCTTATTGAATTCTTATTTTTAACCCTTCATAATTAAAAAAGTTTAATTGTATATTTTTTAATATTCACCATATTTTTTTAATACTTAATTTAATATTTATTATTTAATTATTAATTATATATTTTCCAAATTAATAAATTTAATTTTTTAAAAATTCAATAATTAAAATGCTAATTAAGTAAATATGAATTATTATTTAATATTTATTGGGCACTAATTTTACTATTCCGAATAAATTATTTTCATATATTCTTTGTAAACGAAATTTTTAACCAACTAAATATGAATTAGTTAAACTAAATTATTGTAATTAATATTTAAGAAATATTATTATCCTTTAATAACATTCTCCTTAATATATTCTTATGGAACCATTAGTATTATTACTTTCTAAATATATTATTAGTAAATTATTATTTGGGTATTACTTAATTTTTATTATTCTAAATTTAAAGATTATAACAAAGGTATAAATAAAAGGAACACTACTAATGACAATTATAGACATGTTAATTAATTAATTCATAAAAAATTTTAAACGAGACATTGTTACATTATATTATACAATTAGAACATTAAACATGAAAATAAACAACTATTAAAATTAATTAAAATACTAACATAATTATGTAAAATTAATAAACATTTTTTAATATAATACCATAAAAAACATTAATAATTATAAAAAAATCACACTTGACTTTTGGGCTGGGGGGGGAGGGGGGGCAACTGAAATTTGGACAATTTTCACCCCAGTTGGCTGAAATTATGGGAGAATTTCGGGCACTGGGCCAAGATTCTTCCCAAACTTTGCAACCTCCCCCAAGTTCGATCTTTGGTGTTTTTTTAATTTTTAAACCGATGAAATTATAAGGAAATGAATGTCGAACAATATACTAATATTTTTTTGACGTTAATGGACGGATTTTCGTAGATCGGAGTATGAAATTTTTGAATATTTGAATTTCTTCTAGAGAGAGAGAGAGAGAGAGAGAGAGAGAGAGAGAGAAACTTGGAGGAAATTTTTTTTTTTTAAATTTTTCGCGCATATCTTTATATTTTTGTGCGTATTTTAACAGTGTCCAATGCTTTTTTTTTTTTTTTTTGAGGGGGCAAAGAAAGCCTTTCAAAATAAATTTTTAGCTTAAATTATGATTTTTAGGCATTCCAACACATTTTAAATATATTATTTAATGTATAATACAATTTGTTTTAAAAGTACTATGAAATTGTTTTACATGTAAGAACATATTCGTGACAGTAAAATTATTTGTACAACATAATGTGAGATTTAAAATAAAAAAAATTAAATCTAGAATAATAAGAGTAATTGGCAAATTTGTTTATATAACTATTTATTTTGTCTTAACTTTGTCCTATATATTTTATTTTACTCATTTTAGTGCAATAACTAAATAACTATTTATCCTACATGTATTTGGTCATATATCGTTTATATACTCATTTTTGTTAAGTAACTATTTATCATTGATATTTTTTGTCCAAAATATTTTTTGCATAAATTTCAAATTGGTTCCTCAAAATATAAAAATTTGTTAATTGCGCACCTCGAATTGTAAAATTCTCTAAAAAAATCTTTCAAAATGTAAAAAACGTATCAGTCAAATCCCTTATCCCTCTTCTATGAGGATTTAAATAGCCAATCTCTTACTAATCAACTTATTTGGATCTCTTGAAGCCAAAATGTAAACCTAAATAAAGAAAAATTGCCAATAATCAACCCATAAATTTTTTTTCTACCAATACTATAGGGGATGATCGTATTTCTAGTAACCGGTTAACGACATGATGTCTTATGAAAAATAAAAAAATTAATTACTTTTTAATAAATTTACTTGTGTAAATTGACTATCGATTATCGATTATAAGGACTCTGAAAAATCTTTCAACATAAAGAAAGTGATTACTAACTAGACCCAATTAATATATTTTTTACATTTTGAAATATTTTAAAGAGAATTTTACAACTCGAGGTCTTTAATTGAAATATTTTCATATTTTGAAGGACCAATTTGATATTTATCCCAAAATATTTCGGACAAAAAATATCAAAGTTAAATTGTTACTAAAAAAAATGAGTAAATAAACGATATATAATCAAATTTACGACAGAATAAATAATTATTAGACTAAAATGAGTAAAATAAAATATACAAGATGAAGTTAAGGCGGAATAACTAGTCATAGGACCACATTTGCAATTTACTCAATAATAATAATATTCTCATATGAAATACTTTAACTAGAAGATTTATGAATGAAACCAAGATGTTGGGTAATGAATAATTATTAGAAATGCTTATAGTTTTTTTTTTCCTTTTGGTACTTAAATACCTTATAATTATTTTTTTTAAAAAAAGATCATCTGCTTGTAGAATGAAAACCAAGAATTAGATATACAAGAAAGAGAAAATATTAAAGTTTACTCAACTCTGTAAATATTCACAAGCCTCATATTGCTCAAGAATTCAATCCCCCGACAAAACAAGGATACAAATAAATGAAGAGAATATAAAAATGGCCTCACACATGCATACTGCAGACTTTTCTTTTTTCTCCATGTTTTGGTCCCCTCTTCACACCTATGGATCCCATTTTATCGATCGCCACTGCAAATTCTTGGAAGAATTTTTGTTTATCCTTTGAAAGAGCTTGAACCAATGGCTTTGTTCTTGGATCCAAAGCCAGAGCTTGATCAGAGGCCAACAATCCCATCTTGGACTCCAAATTCCCATAATAAGCATTGTCAAATGCAAATGGAGTTGTAACATCAAAAGGGACTACAATATCAACATTTCCTCCAAAATGTGGGCATGGCATTTTAAGGGCTTTGAGGAGTCTTGGATCAATGGCAGGGTCAGGTTGTTTTGTGCCCTTGTAGTCATATAATCTATCCACAAAGTGCTTACAATGTGCAAAACCTATTGTGTGTGCACCAGAAAGGACAACTAAGTCATTCACTGTTAGCCCTTTTGAATTGAAGAGTCTTATAAGCTCATCCACTGTTGAATTGGCTCGAGGGATGTTGTAATGTACCCGCGAAGCCATGGAAAGCTTCCCGTCCCATCTCCCTTTCTTAACTTGATAATATGGTCCTCCTGCCTTTACACCACAACCAATAACAAAAGTAATGTCAATCCAAAGTCATTTTTCACACAAGGGTATCTAGATTTCAACCAACAAGTTATTCGACTATACAACTTGAAAATATATTTTATTATATGCATATGGTTATGTTTTCTAGACACCAACCATTTAAATAAGGAGTCGCTTGGTAATAGCTTAATAGTCGAGTGTTCCACTCATAGTTTGGGGACAGGGGGCAGAACCATGGCAACTTCTGGAGGGAAACAGAATGGGGGGAGGAGTGTAAATAAGTGGAGCCGAAAACCAGGAAGGGTACAAAATGATACGTGTCACTCGTGTTTGATTTTCACATGCTTTCATGTTTAACCTGCTAGAATGCATAACTAGTGCAGCTTCAGTGCAGGTTGCTTGAAAATTTTTGAATAAGTCCAGAAAGTTTGTGAACATTGTTTTGCAGCCGCTAAGCAATCTTTAAAACAGAGCAAATAAGGTCCATGTGATTTTTACATTTGGAGCCCAGTAGTAGAAGGGTCTGTGACAACAGGCATAGTGACAAATCATTTCTTTTCAGATACACCAATAGATTTGGATCATATTCACATAGATAACTAATGGTTGACAAAGTGCAAATATAGTTTTCACTACTTGTATAGTTTGTTAAAGGGACAAAAGTTAAACAGCTGTTTGCACATTTTATATGTTGATAAAATTGGCTCAGATTTGGACTCTTCTTCTCTATTTGTACCATACCTGGGAATCATTTCAATCACAGCTAAACAGTATTATTCATAACTAAAGCAAGACAAAATGTCCCTAAACCTGCCTAACTAGGTCCTTTAAAACACAATCCGACAACGGTAGAAGACTAAATAAAGAGACTATATGTCTCATTAGGCCAATGTTTCTTGCTTTCTTCCAATAAAGAAGCTGGAATGTGAGTCAACCATCTGCAAATTGGATTCTTGACGCCTCTTTATTTAATAATTTTGCAATATACAGCAGAAGTATAACGGAATTTGATGGGACTTATAACTAGCACCGGATTCAGAGGATTAGTTTTGTTTTTTTTTCCATATTTTCTGCATATGAAAAGGAAAAGCTATATTTGCTTTACTGTAAAATATGGGGCATGAGAAGGAGAACTTCATGATCAGGCACATGAGGTCAATACAGTGGCAAGCATCAAAACAAAAATTCCCCAGAAAACGACCTTTTTTAATAAACAGCAAGAGAAGACTAACCAGGTGGACAAAATCCCTGGCTGCAATTGCTAGAATGTCTGAACAAGATACAACACCAGGACACTTGCTCTCCACCAATGCCTTTGCCTTATTTATACTATCAAACGCCTCCATCGCGAGGTCCTTGTTGTCCTCAGCATCCTTTTCAGCCAATATTTTACTTCCTGGTTTTGTCGATATCAGTATTGATGCATCACAGCCCTTAAGAACCACAAATTTTGAGATGATCAAAATTTAACTCAAATACACAAACACAACAAATCGACATGCGAATTTGATTACTTGCTTAGTAATCTCTCACAAAATGATAGAAGCACAGCTGATAACTAAAAGATTACATGAAAAGCAAGTAATTATGAACACTATCTCCAAGAGAACTTTCATAAACAAAGCTAAGAAATCAGCCCAATCAGCGAAGGCACTCATTATTTTCCCAGCAGAAACACAATTCACATTGTAGAATAGAATAATCCACCCACAAGAAGTGAATTTGGTAAGACTGATCATAATGTATATCAATATAAGCCAGCAACCAAGTAATAGAGCACAGAATTTAGAATTACATCAACAAAGCAGTCATGGAAAAAGAGGCGAATGGTGGCCGGAGCAGAGACAGGAGCCTCTTTGAACCGTTCAGAGGTAACGGAAGCCACCAACTGGTCAACCTGAGGACAGGACTTTGCATAGTAGCTGACAGAGAGTTGCCGTGGCGGCCTATGGCTGCGGGTGGCATTGTTTGTGGTGGATTTAACATTAACAAAGCAGTGCGAATTAGAAGGAAGTAAGGCAAGGAAAGCCACCACAAAAATAATAGCTGAGAGGAATGTAGAAGAGAAAGACATCGCTGAAAACTGATTATAATTGAGACAAAATTAGCAATAGTAATAGTACTACTAGGAGGAGAATCTTGAAATCGAAATGAGCAGAGGACTAGTTGTTACTTGTGACTGGGCAATGAATAGCCATGTCGAAGAGAGAATCAAATCCCGTGAATCCCATAATTATTTATAATTATATATATTTCCAGAGAGAGAAAAGAAGACTTGGGACACTCCCAAATGGAAGAGAATGACAAATACTGGTAATAAACAAGAAACAACACAAGAAAAGTACAACTTCATTTCAGTTCTCTTTTTTGCTACCTTCCCAAAAGTCTTCATATAAAATGCAAAAAAGTAAAAAGTTTGTGTTTTTCTTCAAGATTATAGAACAGCTTAGTGCAGAATCACCATTTTCCATCCCCAGCAAGTACCCTGTTCCTAAAGAGAGCTAAAAACATTTCTTTTGGTAATCAAGATGGTAGCCTTTTACCATTTTAGTTGATGCCACATGCAAATTTAGATATGAAAAATTAGTGGGTGGGGTGCATCCCAGTTAGTACTTAAAGTCCGGTGAGTGCTCGGCATGTGCAAACGTATTAAGGGTCCTCACCAGTTACCGGAAAAGCCATTGATTAAGCTTTCCGATCACATGTTGCTGATCGTACTGACTTGGAACAGTTCTCAATTGAATTTTGCCTTTTCAAGAATTCTTCTCTGGTGTGCTTTTTCCAAGTGTTATAAAGCGCAGTAAAAAAGCTTTGTGGACCCTCATCCTCTCTTCTCTGGTCCATCTCTGTTCTGTTCTGATGCTCCATTCATTCCCAGCTTTAATTTCGACAAACAGATTTGTGGACCAAAAGGTCTCGGGCATAAACTAGAAATTGCTTTTCAGTGGGCATAAAAAATGCACTTACGCCGATTCTATTTCTTGTTGACTTTCTTATTGTGGTACGTACTGCCACTGTGATGAATCAGTGATTTGCGATTTGCGGATGCCATCCAAGCATACACACCAACACCAAGGATCGGAAAAGGAAAATACCATCGTCGTTAATGGAAGCTCTAAATTCGAGGAATGTAATTACTACTACTTGTTTTTAAATTACTAGTGTTTAGGGCAAAAATCTATAGTGCAGAAAGTGATTTTTCTGTAGATTGAATAAGAGGAAATGGAAAGGTTGTTACTGTGTCATGTCTGTATTATTGTAAAAGAAGCAAGTAGATAGTGGTTTTTGAAAAAAAACAAGGCACTGTTGAACTTGTAGCAGCAGGTTTAATAAGACAAAAATGTACTTTTAATTTATAAATAAAGCTAAAAAATATGAAAAGTAAAAGGTAAATTAAAAATATATATATAATTAGTAGGAAATCAATCTCTTCTTTGTTGCCTATTTAAAGGAGTGGAGATCGATGATGGTGAGAAGATTGTTTGTTCAGGGAGTTTAGAATGTTGTAGGTGATAAGAAGAATAGGAACTCAAACTTATAGGTGATTAGAGGGTGTAATATATTAGGTACGTAAGTTTTGTTATACTTAATTATTTCAACATTGAATGTAAATATTATGTTAATATTGTTAAATATGGTTCGAAAGTTATAGTATTTTGTGAATTTTAGAATGTATGAGCTGATGTATTATCGAAAATGTTAGAGATTTTTGTTAAATTTTTATTAATTAGGGTTTAGTGTGGCTAATGTAGATATTAATCTTGCAAGTTCTCTGAAATAAATTGTAGTAGTAAATAAAGAAAAAGTGTGAGATATGAAGATGGTATGAAGGGTGTAAGGTGAAGTTGCAATAAGATTATTAGTAAAGTCACTAGACAAACATTATGGAACAAATAGTGAAAAATGACGTTAGATGAAGTAGTACTCTGAGAGAATAATAAAAAATGATATATACCATCCTGTTAGAACCTAATTCCTATTACACTCTCTGATTACTATTACAAATCAGTAAAAGAATAGAAAGGCAGCCCAAAAAAACCTATTCTATTACAGTAAAAATATCCTTCTTCCTCTTCCTGTTTCACAGTCGGTTCAAGCCAGCAAAACCCAAAATAAACACAATGACAACCGCGTCGAGGTGCCGGCAAGACAAAAAGGTATCAACTTTAATAGTAAAAATCACCCTCAGATTTGGCCTCAAACATAAAAGATCACCAGCGCTCACCCTCTCTCTCACCCTTACGGCTCTTCTCACAAAAAAAAAATCAGAAATGACCAAATAAGAACAAGACAGAACCACCGCTTTCAGAGAAGGTGTAAAAGAGGACTGCGAAGGTCACCCGAGGAGAGCAACAAACGCGGTAAGCTGCAGTAAAGAGGGGAGAAGAAGAAGAGACAGAGACAGCTCTTGGGAAGGCCGAGAAGGATCAGAAAAAGAGAGAAGAGAGGAAGAGTCTTGGAATAACTCTAGAACCGAGGAGGGAAAGAAAATATAAATAGATCAAGAGTCACAACGGGCAGCCCGGGCTGGCTCGGCCCGGCCCAACATCTCTGATCCATTCAAACTTCAGCCACCTATCTTGGTTTGAGGCCCATGGATTCATTATTGGTTAAAAATAGATTGGATTGGAAAAATGAAAAATATTGGCCCAAAAAGCCTACAATCTCCACCTCGAACAATATTTTCCCATCCCTTGAATGATCAATTTGAGTCAATCTGCATCCAAATGAAGGAAATCCCTGCAAAACATGAATTTATCAGTGTTTACAATTTTAGTACCAAAATCTGCAGAATTATTATCAGTACTAATATTATCTATGTCAACTAAACCACTAGAGACTTTTTCTCTAATGAAATGATATTTGACATCTATATGTTTTGTCCGTTCATGATAGACCAGATTTTTATATAAATGTAAACAACTCTGACTATCAGTATAAATAATAGCTTTTGAATGTAAAACTTGTAATTCATTCAATAACCCTTGAAGCCAGATGACTTCTTTGATTGCTTCCGTTGCTGCATGTATTCAGCCTCGATAGTTGATAAGACAACTACAGGCTGCAATTGAGATTTCCATGAGAAACAATTACCCGTTAGGGTAAAGAAATAGGACGAGGTAGATTTCTACTATCCTTATCACCTGCAAAATCAGAATCAACAAATCCAATTAGTTCAAAGTCAGACCAATTATGATAGTGTAAGCCTCGATCTAAGGTTCCGTTCAGATAACGTAGGAGCTACTTGAGAGCAGCCCAGTGATCTCTCCAAGGGTTAGACATAAATCTGCTGAGAAGGCTTATAGAAAAAAAAAACGTCTAGACGGGTAGATATCATTAAGTACATGACTGAGCCTATGGCCATTCTATAAGGGATATTCGCCATCTCTTTTCTCACTTTCGGTTTTAGGACAGGTTTTGTCAGAAAGTTTGAAATGGCTGGAGTTATAACGGGCTTACACAGGTGTATTGAAAATTTGGATACAAGTTTTTGAAGGAAAGACTTTTGAGATAGAAAAAGCGAACGATCAGATCTATCTCTTGAAATACTCATCCCAAGAATTTTGGATGCAACACCTAAATCCTTCATATCGAATTTAGATAATAACAAGGATTTTAGATTGTCGATTTTAGCTTTATGCCTGCAAGCAATTAACATATCATCCACATAAATTAATTAATAAATAGTAGAATCAACATTATTACCAGAAAAGTAAAGACAACTATCATAGTTGCTTTTAGTAAAACCAATTTTTATCATAAAAGAGTCAAACCTCTTCTACCATTGTCTGGGTGATTGTTTAAGCTCATATAAGGACTTTTTCAAAAGACATGCCATGTGTTCTTTACCCTTAACCTCAAAAACTGGTGGTTGTCGCATATATATAGTCTCTTCGAGATCACCATGTAAGAAAGCGGTTTTAACATCAAGTTGTTCAAGATTAAGATCATAGAAAGCAACAAGAGTAAGAATAATCCTAATCGTTTTGTATTTGAAAATAGGAGAAAATATTTCGTTGAAATCGATGCCCTCAACTTGTGAAAAACTTTTTGCGACTAGCCTGGCCTTGAACCTTAGAGGTTCATTAGAAGACTCAGGTTCTTTTACTTTGAAAATCCATTTGCAATCAACTAACTTTTGTTTTAAGGGTTTTGGAACAAGAATCCAGGTTTTGTTTTTGTTTGAAGAAGACATTTCCTCATCCATACCACGTAACCATAAAACACAATTAGGGCTTTTCAAAACATCAGAAAAACATAATGGTTCTTTTTCCTCCACATAAGAGGCAACAACAAAGGCATATGAAACAATGTAGGAGTAACCATACCTAGGATGATCCCTTAGGTACCCTACTGACTCTATCTCTTGCAAGCTGATAATCCCTAAGGGCTTGAGCTTGAGCTTTAGGGTGTTCTTCCTCCTCATCAGAATCTTCTAAAACAGGATCAAAGGTTTCAGGAATACTAGGAAGATCAGGTGTGCTACTAGATGGAGCAGGAAGCTCTGGATTGGTTTCAGGTCCCAGGGGTGATTCTAAGGAAGGTTCAGAGGTGACCTCTACCTCCATAAGAATACTATTAGGAGTGGGAACACTCAGTGGACTATCGGAGATGGGTTTATCCTTAAGACAGGGCATTTCTAGCTCATTGAAGATAACATCCCTACTGATAACGACCCTCACCCCCAGTTCACCTTTTAGCCACACTCTATAACCCTTCACCCCACTAGGATATCTTATGGACACTCCTTTTCTAGACCTTAGATCTAGTTTTTCCTCCTTCTGATGTGCAAAGGCCGCACACCCAAAAACATTCACGTTAGAAAGGTTAGGAAGTTTACCACACCAGAGTTCTATAGGAGTCCTAAAGTTTATAGCTGTAGAAGGGGATCTATTGATGAGGTAGACAGCTGTACTAACAGCTTCTCCCCAGAAAGGTTTTACGACACCAGAAGAAACAAGAAGACATCTAACCTTATCCATAATGGTACGGTCCATCCTTTCAGCAACTCCATTTTGCTGTGAGTTATGTCTAACCGTTCTATGGTGTAGGATGTCATGCGATGCACACAAATCAGAAAACTTAGGGTTAAAAAATTCAAGACTGTTATCGGTCCTAATAGTTTTTAGTTTATTTCTAGAATGATTTTTAGCAAAACATTTCCATTTACAAAACTTTTCAAATGTTTGATCTTTAGTTTTTAAAAGGAAAACCCAAACATGCCTTGAAAAATCATCAACAATTGACAAGAAATAAACATTACCACCATAAGTTGGAACCTTTTCAAGTCCCCATAGATCACAATGCACATAATCAAGTATTGTAGAAGACTTGTGTGTGCTGGTTAAAAAACTGATTTTGTGTTGTTTTCCCGAAACGCAATGGTCACAAAATCAAAGGAATCAATTTTGTCACCACATAAAAGATTTTATTTTTGTAAATAATAAAGTCCCTTCTCACTAATGTGGCTGATCCTCCGATGCCACAACATAGTTTTCTCGGGAACAATTTTTTAAATCAATACAATGGAGTTACAAACCGTTTTACCAATAAGGATGTATAAAGTTTCTCTTTTAAAACCTTTTAGCATGACTAGATTCCCTTTGCAAACATGCAAAATACCAGTTTTGGATTTAAAAGAAAGACCAAAGAGTCCAAATAACTAAGGGAGATAAGATTTCGACGTAAGTCGGACACGTATCTCACCTCAGTGAGTTTCCTAGTCACACCATCATGCATTTTAATGAAAATATTACGAATGCCTTTAAATCACAAACTTGATGGTTTCTCATGAAAACCTTTCCTTGATTTAAGGGTTTGAAATCAGAAAACCAGTGTTTGTTTGGTGTCATGTGAAAAGAGCAACCAGAATCAAGAACCTAATGATCAACAACTTTAGAACATGAAGGGGAAAGAGAAACACACAAAACCTCAGAAAACATAGAATTACCATCTAAATCAAAATCGTGGGTTTTGTCGATTTTATTACTCTCTTTACCATGTTTATATTAATTTTCATCTTTAATCCGTTTAAAACACTTGTTTTTTATATGACTCTCTTTACCACAATACAAACACTTTATTTTGTTCTTCTCTCAAGATTTGGATTGCCCTTTACTTTTAAAATGGTGACTAGGAAGTTTCCTCCGGTCAACTCTTCCTCGTACAAAAAGGTTTTCACCGTGATTTATTTTCTTTTTGTAAATCCAAATCTTTAGATTTCAAAGCATTTTTAATATCGGAAAGAGATAAACCATCTCTGCCATATTTAATAGCAGATTTGACATCGTTGAAAGATTTAGGTAAGGCATTTAATAAAATGACTGCAATATTTTCATCAGAGATGTTCTCTCCAAAGTTTTGAAGTTCCAAAATGATTTTATTTAAATCATCCATATTTTCTGAAAGTGTTTTTGAACCGCTCATTTTAAAACCGAAAAATTGCTCTTTTAAATAAAATTTATTTGAAAGTGATTTTCCAAATGTAGTTTTTCCAGTTTAGTCCAAATTTCAAAAGCATTGTCTTTCTCATCAATTTCTCGTAAAACATTGTCAGTTAAATGCAAGGTGAGGCAACTATGAGCACCACCTAATTTTTCTGAAAGAATTTCACCCTTCCAAGATTCTGGATACTCTTCAGGGCTACAAATAGCGTGCAATTTTATTTTGTACAAAAACTGCTTTCATTTTCCTCTGCCACATTTGCCATCAAATTTAGCAATTTCAATTTTTGGAACTGACATGTTTCGAAGGCAAATAAGTGTAATTAAATGAGTAAGAAAAATGAAAGATTTGAAAAAGAATAAAACTGCCCGGATTTTTTCGAAAAATAGAAAAATACAATTTCAAGAAAAATGGCATTGGTTTTTTTTTAGTTTGCCTGATTTGTTCTGTTTAAAAAAAAAAAAACAAACGGTGCAGCGACGTGAAGCACGAAACCCAAGAAACAAACAATATAACTGAAATAACGAGAAACACGACAGTAACAAAACTGCCTTACCAAAAACAGAAAAAAAGACAAAAAAAAAGGGAAGAATAAAAAAAACTTTTGAAAAACAGAAAAACGCGCCAAGACATAGATACTTGATATCTCACGGATTCAAGCCAGGCTTGGGTTTTATAGTTTTTGGAAATAAACTGAAAAACAATAGAACACAAAAAAAAAAACACCATCAGAACAGAAGCAGGAGTAATACCAGAATAGTAAACAAGAAAAAAACTGAATAGTAACACAATTCAGTAACAGTAATAGTAATCACAATCGGCGACAAGCCAAAGCAACAGAGAAACAGAAACAGACGGCAGTGAGCCGAGAATCACAACAGAAACACAAGCAATAACCAGCGGCAAGCCGAAAAAGAAAGACAGAAAAAACGATAAATAAAGCGGCGGCAAGCCAACACAAGAAACAGTAATAGAATAACTGAAAGAAAAAGAAAGTGAAAGAAAACTTCACTGGCCAGATCTGAGGAACTCAACAGTTCTTTCAAATCCGGAATCTTCCGATGGTTGCCGGTGCCGACGAGCCGAACCAAGCTCTGATACCACTTATTAGGACCTAATTACTATTACACTTTCTGATTACTGTTACAAATCAGTAAAAGAATAGAAAGACAGCGGAAAAAAACCTATTCTATTACAGTAAAAATATCCTTCTTCCTCTTCCTATTTCACAGCCGGTTCAAGCTAATCGGGAAGACCCAAAATACACACAATCACCGTTAAAATAAAAATGAACCTTGAATCAGTAACGGGTACTTACCTGTCTCTGTGGTGTCGGAACTGCCAGCGGCATGCAGCAAGACTCGACGGCACTGAGCAGCGGTGTTGAAATGATGGCCGCGTTGAGGTGCCGGCAAGACAAAAAAGGTATCAACTTTAACAGTAAAAATCAGCCTCAGATTTGTCTCAAACAAAAAAGATCACCGAGTTCACCCTCTCTCTCACCCTTAGAACTCTCCTCACAAAAAGATCAGAAATGACCAAATAAGAACAATAAACCACCGCTTTCAGAGACGGTGTAACAGAGGACGGCGGAGGTCACCAAAGGAGAGCAACAGATGCGGTAAGCCGCAGTAAAGAAGGGGAGAAGAAGAAGAGACAGAGACGGCTCTCGGGAAGGCCGAGAAGGAGCAGAAAAAGAGAGAAGAGAGGAAGAGTTTGGAATGACTCTAGAACCGAGGAAGGAGAGAAAATATAAATAGATCAAGAGTCACAACGGGTAGCCCAGGCTGGCCAGGCCCGGTCCGGCATCTCTAACCCATTCAAACTTCATCCACCTATCTTGGTTTGAGGCCCATGGATTCATCATTGGGTTAAAATAGATTGGGCTGGAAAAATAAAAAATATTTGGAGAAAATTGGCCCAGAAAGCCTACACAACCTTTAGAAATTGTAACTGTATTGGTTGTGTACTATAGTGTTTAGAAGCAAACATAATAATAGTAGCTAACATATATACTCTATTTTACTAAAAAGGGGAAAAGTGCAAATGGTGAACTACAACCGTGTACTATATATAATAGTTAAACAAAATGACTATTAAAATGACTTTATTAAAAAACCATTAACGAATGCTTTAATGTTAATATTACTTTACTTTAAATTAAAAAGAAGGTAAACCTAATCTGTATAGTGGGTTAAATATGAGAATATAATATGATATGATATGATAATATACTATGTGTAGGTGTAGGTAGAGTATTGTGATGGCTTCAAAGGGAAAATGTTTAATAATAGACCCAAATAAGTCTTGGAATGAGAGAGAATGTAACGAGGAAGAATTTAATGAGGATGTTGACGAATATGAATTATGGATTGGGAAGAAAGCTAAGAATTATCCAATTGAAAGAGATAATTTAAATTTCAATAAAGGGGATGAGAATGGGACAGGAAGAAGAGTTGATGAACAAGGAGATAGAGTGAGAAGAAGAAACGTGATTGCGGGGGAAGGATGTAGTAGAGGTGTGGGGGTTGAAGGCATGCTTTGCACATACGACCTTTCAGTAGACGATGTGATGAAAATGACATTCGACTCAGTTGAAGATGCCGACGGATTTTATATGATGTATAGTAGGTGTATTGGATTTTCTGTTAGAAAAGGGGATTGAAAGATTGACAAAAAGGGGATAACTAGGTATAGGAAATTGCACTGTAATAAAGAAGTCTGTCCTTCAGGAAAGTGGCTGGAAAAAAAGGATAGAGAAAGAAACTACAAAGCAGAAAATAGAGTAAAATGTGGGGCATGTTTTAGGATAAAGTATGATGTGAACCAAGGAAAGCATGTTGTTCCATAATTTGTTAAGGAATATAATCACGACATGGCTTGCGAAGGTCATGTACCATTTTTGAGGGGTCATAGAAAGATGTTCGGTGGAGATGTAGCTCAAGCATTGACTTTACGTGGAATTGGAGTAAGGGTAAGCCAAATAATAAGATTATTTGTGTTGCAATTGGAGGGGGAGGGGGGTAAGCAAATGTGGGATTCATTAAAAAAGATCTTTATAATCGACTATACTCTGAGAGGAAGACAACAACTATTGATGGTGATGATGAGTGTGGTCTTGCATATTTGTCTGCAAAAAATATGTTGATCCAATGTTCTTCTTCAAATACAATGTGGACGAGGAAAGAAGGTTGAGGCGATTGCTTTGGGCAGACTCAGAGTCAAGGGCTGAATTTGAGAATTTTGGTGATGTTCTAATCTTTGACTCAACGTATAAGACAAATGCATATAGGAAGCCATTGGTTGTATTAGCAGGTATTAATAATCATTTTATGACATATGTATTTGCTTGTGTCATAATATCTGATGAAACAGTTCCAACATACTAGTGGGTTTTGTCTACTTTTTTGGAAGCAATAGAAGGGAAATTGCCATGCTCGGTGTTGACCGATAGTGACAAAGCGATGAGAAGGGTAATAAAAAAGTGTATCCTTTTGCTAGGCATCGAACATGTAGTTCGCATTAGGGGAACATTTTTAGCTACGTGCGCTGTAAGAAATCCAGTTCTGGGTTTGGGAAGATTATGACCAAGAAATGTTGCACCGAAGATTTTAAAAGTGAATGGGCTCAACGTGTGCACGATTGTGGGTTGGAAAGGAATGAGTATGTTGCTAAATTGTACTGCACTCGTGGGCGATGGGTAGAATCATATTTACATGGACAATTTTTTGGAGGAATGAGATCAACCCAGAGATGTGAGAAGATGAACGCTTTCTTAAACTCACATTTATATGAGAAACCGGAGATTTACGAGTTTTTAGGGTGTTTCGACAATGCCATTTTACAGCTACGACATTCTAATGCGGAAGCAGGTACGAAAACGAAAACAATGTCAGTTGTACCGATCATTGAGTTTGTGTCACTTGAGAGGCATGCAAGTATAGTGTATACGAGAAACATATTCATGAATGTTAGGAAACAGATTTGAAGACAAGGTATGTATTACAAAATTGATGATGTTCATAATTATGAGACGGTGAAGTATTTCTTGGGAAAGTATGATCGACCAGACCTGACATGGACCGTAGAGCTTACAAAGAATTTCGAGTTAATAGAATGCTCGTGTATGAAACTAGAGTCCAAAGGTCTGCCCTGCAGTCACGTTTTCAGGTGTATGGTTATAGAGCATATGTAGTAGTCCTTGAATTTTGAAACGTTGGATATGCTCGATTGGTGACCAAAGAAATATTGGCAGTAAAATATCCGAAACACTAAGTGAAATGGCTAGGTACGATATGCTATCTGGCCTATGTGGAATTATGTATTATCATGCCTCTAAAAGTGCATAGCAAACAAGCTACCCAAAGGGTGTGATAGAAAGGAAGATAGAATAACTGAAAGTTGGAAATTGTTGTCCTTCAAAAGAGCAGGGATCACCGATTACATGTAAGAGACAAAAAAGTACTTGGTGCGAAGGACTCGAATTTTACCAGAGCAAAGGGAGAGAAGACGAATGAAAAGAGCAAGAAGCAAAAACTTATGAAATGCAGCAATTGCGAGTTCGTATTTACAAAAAGAAAATATGTTTTTGCACTGTTATTGAGAAAAATCAATGTAATTAATTAATTAATTAAATGTAGTTCAATTTATTACACTATTACAAAATAATTGTTGTTCATTATGATTTTGTTAGGTCATTGGGTCGGCACAACAGTAGAACTTGCAATAAGAATCTGGGTCAGTCTCCAGGCCTAGATTATGTGGATGTGGCTACTCCAGAAGAAGGCCCAAACAATTGGGAACATTTAATTTAGAAATGGTCCTTTAGGCCTACAAATGAACTACTTGATACTCAGGCCACAGTGCAAAAAAAGGGGTTACCCAATTTTTGAATGAATTTTAAAAAGAAAAAAAAAGTCCAAGAATTTATTATGTTCATATTCAAAATGGAAAAGACTATAGTGCAGAAGTAAGACACCCCTCAACACCCACTCTCCTCTCCCATATAAGAAATTCACATTAACTCTCATTGCTACTTATAACTCCATTGTCATTGCTACAGTTAAAGAACGAAGAATAAAGAATTGATCTATTTCCTATAAACTTTGTGGAAAAAATAGCAATAGGGATAAATGGAAGATAATGTACTGCCTGCTGAAGGAACTATCTTGGCTCCAATTACCCTTAGAAGGTCTAACAAGAAAGTGTCCCCAGCAGCTATAGGAAGATTTTACCATTACCGTGCTCAGTCGAACACATACCCTGCAAGTCATCTGCTCAGGGATCCCCAACCCCATATTTCTAACTTGCATCTTACTAGGAGGATATTCAATTTTAAATATTGTCAACTTATTTATTAAATTCTGGATTAAACCTTGGATACATTCAATAATTATCATGTGTACAATGTAGGAATGCTATCCTATTTACTGCAAGGGTTCGCCCTCTGATGTTAGCAAGCTGTGGAATCGCATACCAAAGGTAGTTGAGGAGAAGATATTTGCAGCAGGATTTGGTAGATTTATAAATGCCATTCCGTTGGCAGAGAGAGATCGAAAGCTGGCCTTCTCATTGGTGGAGTATTGGTGGGACACTACAAATACTTTCTATTTATCCATTGGTGAGATGACACTAACCCCACTGGACTTTACATCAATAACCAGTATTCATGTAGGAGACAAACCAATTGCATGGATAATAATGTGGGCAGTTATACTTATTACATTCAAAGTATGTTAGGATGGGAACCAAATCTAGGTCTTGGGAGGTAGCGTAAAGCTAAGTAACCTTGTTAAGAGAATAAAAAAATGTTGTTGATGAAGATCTAGATCACATAGTAATTGAAAGGCTTGTCAGATGTTTTTTCCTTTACATACTAGGTAGGACTTTGTTTTGTAACACCGGTAAGATAATCCACTTATGGTGTCTTCCTGCTTTAGAGAACGTGGATAGAATTTGGGAGTATAATTGGGGTGGAGTGGCGATGGCCGTACTATATAAGTACATGTGTTCTGTATCTCGACAAAAAACCAAAAATATGGGCGGCATTACTTTCATTTGGGAGGTAATTTGAAATCCAAGCTTAGAAAATATGCATACATAATTATCACATGTTTTAAATATAATTCCTTTTACAAGTATGGGTATATGAACTTCTTGGTATTAATCCATTCCGGTTAAAGGACAACCAAGAGCTTAGTTTTCCGAGAATTTCTAGATGGAGGTCAGACAACCGGACAACGAGATTGTTTCATTCTTCACATTGCAATTTCAGATCCGTGATTGATGCATTAATAGAGGATACAATAGGTTTAATTATGGTCCCCTAAACCACGTATATATTGTTGACATGAAAATTACTTGTATACATTTACTTAGGTATGTTGGAGGCCATGGGGTGGCATAGATTTCCCAGAAGTTTACAGTTGCATAATGAAGTTAATGCAACCCGACTTCTGTTAGATGGGACCAATGGGTCAATTTATGTTTCTTGGAGATAGAGGCACGAGACAGATATTGCAGGACGGAAGAGTAAATCAGCCTGTGCCTCCTTCTTTAATAATGCAAAGGTTAGAAAAGTTAGATGCAGAAGAAGAAAAATTATTACTCGAGGGTGTTCCTTACGAGGACTTTATTCCAGAGGTTCAGGAATTCAAGATGCACTCAGAGTTTGTGAGCAGACGGTTGATGGGGGGGGGGGGGGGGGGTATTGAGCAAGCCCAGGATAGCTTAGTCTGAAAGTGAGCTAGTGACTTTAACTCTTGATAACTTAATTGAAGGTTTTTTGGCAGGACGCCGTTCGGCTTTCCCTCCACACTATCCACCATGGACCATATTGTGTGTACAAACAGATAGAAGTACAGTTGCAAAGAACATTCCCGTAGTCCAATGCCATGTCTAGGGACGGAACCAGGGGGCTCAGGTAGGCTCGAGCCCCCCCTCCCTCCCCCCGCCCGAAAATTTTGAAAACTTTAGAATTTATAGATATGTTATCTTCAAGCCCCCCAGATTTTTTTTTCAATACAGCCCCAAAACTTAAGTGCTGACTTTAAAAAAAAGAAAATTGAAAATGTCTCGCGCAGGAGCAAAAAATAGAAATAGAAAAAAAAACTCTCTACTCTCTCTCTCTCTCTCTCTCTCTCTCTCTCTCTTTGACTCTCTCCACAACCACACGACCCTCTGTCTTCCTTCCTCCTCCTCGGTCCCTCTCGACTTGGTGGCAACGGCGACCCGCGACAGATGACAAGCGACGGCGGCGATCGACCGCAGCTGGCAGCACAGCAGCAGGCTTCCAAGTTCCACTTTCCAAGTTCTAGGCTTCCATCCAGCTGTTCTTCAAACTTTGAAGAAGAAAAAAGTAAGCTTTCTAATTAGATTTTATACATTAATCTATGTAGAAATATTTTTATTTTTGATTTTGGTAATTAGATTTTTGACTACTAAAATTTTGATTTTGGTAGTAAAAAAATATCTAGGGTTTTTTTGGTAAAAATATAATTGTTATGTAATTTATGTTCTAATTAATTATTATGTCATAAGTGAAATGTGTTGAATTGTGAATTTAAAATACTTGAATTATATAGGATTTTAATATAGAGAAATATTTTGAAAAGTAGAAGAAGGGTTCTAAACAGGTTGAAGAAACATCATCTAATAAAGGAAATGTTAATAATGAAGATCGTGGGAAAAACCCTCGAGTAGGGGTGGGAGATGATTTTCTCAATGACAATTTGGTTTGTTATATTAAGCAAAAGATTTTTATGAGTATTGAAAATGAAGACATCTTGCAGCGGTTTCAGAATATACAAACTCGAAGAATAAAATTGCCATCTTAATCATTCCGTTCACATGTAAAACTCTATTTTAGATCATTTTTCAGTAGTGATTTCTTTTTCATTGTTAAAGTATTTGTATGAATGTTATTTGTTTTTATATTAATCTTCTAATCATTATAAATCAATTGCAGCTCATATTGGATTTCGTCTTCTGATTGTGCTCATCGGTTATCTCAAGATTCTGATCAAGATTCTCAGCTTTGATAGAGGTATTTATCCCATGAGTGATAGGTAATCATTCCTCATGAGTGATGGGTGATCACTCCTAATTGGTAATGGGTGATTACCTATTTTTTTTTCTATTTTATTTGTAAATTTAGAATTGTAATGCTTATCCCGTGAGTGATGGGTAATAATTCCTTGTGAGTGATGGGTGATCACTCATTGGTAATGGACGATTACCTATTTTTTTTCTATTTTATTTATAAATTTGGAATTGTTTGAATAGTTTTGTACTTAGAATGCATCTATAAAATAGACAAAATTCTAGCAAAATTTTTATTGTTCTTCAGCCCCCAACATTTTTGTCCTTGTTCCGCCCCTGGCCATGTTGACCTTATTATTCCCCCCTCTACCCGGGAAAAAGTTTGTAAGATTATTTCCAAATTTTATGTTATGTTAAAGTTACCACTTCAAAGTTAATCGACTATTTTAAAGTTGTTTAGTATTAATCTCTGGTCGGGATTTTTATAATAAAGTTTTAACCCAATACTTGCAAGTGCACAAGATCAATGTAATACGAAAGTATTAGGGTATCACACCACAGAGAAAGGCTTAACTACTTAAATTATTATCTTCTTAAATTAATTTTATAAAAAGAATAAAAGTTTATTATCTAAAAATTATTACTAAATTTAGTTTAACTAATAAATAAAATAACTAAATTAAAAGATAACCAGAGATTAACCAAAGAAGATAATTTAGAACCTTGAATCTACTACTAACCTATATAATAATGATTTAATTTCTATTTAGGAGAAAAGATTAAATTTTTATGTGGTGATCTAGGCTACAAGCTTCGATTCTCTAGAGAGATATATTATGTTTAAATGCATAACATATTCCATCCAACCATTAGCATGACTTATTTATTCCTATGACATAAATCATCTAAAATTAGCATGAACTATTCAGTTATAAAACCCACAATATACTTGCAAAAATTACATATCTCTCATACTCAAAACTATAAGAATTAAGCATGGATAAAAATATCAATTAGCCAAAATAATTATTCTACAAGAACAATCACAAAGAATTAATTGCATCACAACAAGAAACATCCCAAAATATGTAATCACATAAATAATGTAATAAATCTCCAAAAATAAAATAAAGCAAAGTTATATTGCCAGAGTTTCATCAAAATTCTAAAAAGAAAATTAATTCATGGCTAAAAGGGAAAGAAGCAACCAATTTGTAGATCATGGCTTTTTCATCCAAATAATTTTTCGCTATTGCTCCTTAGATTTACTGCTTCAAATTGTGTCTATCTTGTGGCTGCTTTTCTTTTTCTCTCATTGCAGCTCAGGCAGCTGCTTGCGCAGCTGCCGCTGTCTCTCCCCGCAGCTCTTCTATTTTTTTCTTGATCTTCCCCCCTCACCCTTCTTGTGTGGCTCTTCTATATTTAGACAAAAGAGAAGCAAAATCCTAATCCTTAAAGATTAAACTAAAATCCTAATCCTTAAAGGATTCTATTAAAGTTCTAATCCTAATCCTTAAAAGATTCAAATACTACAGCTTCCCTTTACCAAATTTAATATAGAATCTTTATTCTCCATTCTTTTGCACAAAGATAAATAAAATAAATTAATTATAATAATTATGACTAATAAATAAATAAAATATTTTCAAAGGCTAATAATTAAAACTTAAAGTGTTTATTTGTATTAAAAATCGACTCTATCAACTCCCCCACACCTAAATTTTACTAGTGGTCACTTAGCATGTGCAACAAGCCCTTTAAACCCCTAAGTTACCCTTAGTGGATGAGTATAGCCTCGTGAGGGTTTGCAGACGACGTACCCACAAAGTCAAATAAGAAAAAAGTTTTAGAAAAGATATAGAATAATCTCAAATTAAGTGACTTTCATCAATATCTCAAACTTATCAAGACAAGTACTTTTCCTCTTGTTTTCAAACTCAAGTAATAAACAAATATTCAATTATCTCCCATAATTATGCAAGACTTATGTAAGGTGTGATCGTGGTCATAAGAGAGTATAAAATAAATACTAAACAAAATTTTCAAATTACACATAGAAGACAAATCTCAACAAGAGTTCATTCCATAGGCTCACTCCTTGTACCTTCTCTCCATTAATCAAGGATTCTCAAATTCAACTCAGATAAGGTAGGACTTTAAATCTTGTAATGTAAGGTTAGGATGTTGGTTATCAAACGAAGGTAAGGAATTCAAATTCAAAGAAAAGAGAGCTTGCAAAGAATATGGATATTCTAAAATTTTGACAAACTTTCTAACTTTATTTTTGCATCCTTTCTTTTCTTTTGAATTAATACATTCACCAACTACCATCTTCTTTTTCTCAAAATTCCATTATTTAATGCCATTCTTTTTCTTACATTCACAAATTCGAGCCTCTTGAATTTTTTTTTTCTTTGCACCTTATGACTTGTAACAATCATGTATCAACTTTTCTTTCTTTTTTCCTTTTTTCTTCAGATCAATACATTTGTTTTTTTTTTAGCACAACAAGTCATATCTTTTTTTTTTGTTCTCCCCTTTTGTCAAAATAACTTATTCTCTTTCCATAACACCCAAACAACAACCCATCATTGAAGCATAAGTTAGAAGTTTACATTAAGCTCTCTACAAGATTAAGGGTTAATATTTAAGTGGTTTAAAGAAAGAAATAACATTTAAGGCTCAAAAGGGTACTAAGGGAAAAATCTTGAGATTTGGTAAGCTTGAAAGACACAAACGATTCATAGAAGGCCTATGACCATCGTCTCTGAGTCAAATCTAGAAAACCT
This sequence comes from Catharanthus roseus, assembly GCA_028651295.1. Taxonomy (NCBI): domain Eukaryota; kingdom Viridiplantae; phylum Streptophyta; class Magnoliopsida; order Gentianales; family Apocynaceae; genus Catharanthus; species Catharanthus roseus. The sequence continues at coordinate 7,103,278 of JAPQWS010000104.1, read as the reverse complement.
TTCTATTTCACTTCAAGAGGTACTCAAGTAAGTTCTAGAATGTAGTGAAGAGTCATCAACTTTATGCAGCTCAAAAATAATGTAAAGGATTTATTAAACACTAACAATAATACATGTGCTCAAGTGTAAGTCATGCAAGAGTTATAACAAATATAGAACATTAGTCCGTCACTTTAATTAAAAACAAGAAAACAAGTACTTTTCTCAACTTATTTAAGACATTTTTAAAGGAACTCAAAAAGAATCATTCTTTAAGTGAAATCATATTTTTGGTTTTTTTTCAAAATAAAAAAATAATAATAAAATAAAATAAAATAATTAGCAAAAATTGAACAAAAAAGACGAGAAAAATGAAAAATAATTACTTGATATCAGAATAAAAGCATCTTCTCCCCCACACCTAGACCGTAAATTGTCCACAATGTGATAAAAGAATGCCAGTAGTAGAGAAGAGACAAAAAAAATAACACAACCTGGTAGAAAAGGCAATATTAGTGCATTTTTAGAAGAGTTGTAGACCATCTCTTTAGCCTCCGTGATAATGATATGTTGTCTAATTACCCTACAAAACAAACACTTGTACCTTTCTCTACCAATCAAGTGAGATAAAAATAAAAAATAAAAAACAGTGAAGACAACTAAGATAACAAAAAGAAATTTTTTTCAAGAATAATAAAATAAATAAAAATAATAACAAACTTAGGAGACAACAACATAAGCAATTAATTTAACCTTTCCCTGGCAACGGTGCCAAAAACTTGGTCGGGACTTTTATAACAAAGTTTTAATCCAATACTTGCACGTGTACAAGATCAATGTAATACAGAAGTATTATGGTGTTAAACCACATAGAAAGGCTTAACTACTTAAATTATTATCTTCCTAAATTAATTTTATGAAAAGAATCAAAGTTTATTATCTAAAAATTATTACTAAATTTAGTTTAACTAATAAATAAAATAACTAAATTAAAAGATAACCGAAGATTAACCAAAGAAGATAATTTAGAACCTTGAATCCACTACTAACCTATATAACAATGATTTAATTTCTGTTTAGGAGAAAATATTAAACTTTTTATGTGGTGATCTAGGCTACAAGCTTCGATTCACTAGAGAAATATATTATGTTTAAATACATTATATAATCCATCTAACCATTAGCATGACTTATTCATTCCTATGACATAAATCATCTAAAATTAGCATGAACTATTCCACAATATACTTGCAAAAATTACATATCTCTCATACTCAAGACTACAAGAATTAAGCATGGATAAAAATATGAATTAACCCAAGTAATTATTCTACAAGAACAATCACAAAGAACTAATTGCATCACATCAAGAAACATCCCAAGATATGTAATCACATAAATAATATAATAAATCTTCAAAAATAAAATAAACCAAAGTTACATTGCCAGAGTTTCATCAAAATTCTAAAAAGAAAATTAATTCATGGTTAAAAGGGAAAGAAGGAATCAATTTGTAGATCTTTTCATCCAAATAATTTTTCGCTATTGCTCCTTAGATTTGCTGCTTCAAATTGTGGCCGCCTTGTGGCTGCTTTTCTTTTTCTCCCATTGCAGCTCGGCAAGCAGCTGCCGCTGTCTCTCCCCGCAGCTTTCCCTTTTTTTTTCTTGATCTTCCCCCCTCACCCTTCTTGTATGGCTCTTCTATATATAGACAAAAGAGAAGCAAAATCCTAATCCTTAAAGGATTCTATTAAAGTTCTAATCATAATCCTTAAAGGATTCAAATACTGCAGCTTCCCTTTACCAAATTTAATATGGAATCTTTATTTTCCATTCTTTTTTTAGAAATCTGCACAAAGATAAATAAAATAAATTAAATATAATAATTATGACTAATAAATAAATAAAATATTTTCAAAGGCTAATAATTAAAACTTAAGGTGTTTATTTGTATTAAAAATTGACTCTATCAACTTTGAATTAAGTTCTCAATTATTAGTACGTGGACTTATTTAGGCAGAGCATGCGTCTAAGGTAGAGCATGGGTATCGAAAATAACTTATGCAGCTCGGAGAAGAGCAGTGAATAAGGTAACTGGATGCTAATTTCATGTTTAAGGTTTGTGTGATTTGACTTACTAATAGAAATTGATTTACTTTCATTTTTTATTTTTTTTAGCGGAAGATGGATGTTACAATAGTTAGCAGCAGTGACGATGACTTTGTTCGATTTTGGTTTAGTTTCCATGAGAGGTAGATTATTGTAGCATGAAAATTGAGATTTCATTAACAATATCATCGTAACATTACCACAACATTTTAGTTCACTTTGTCTATTTCCAGTATGTGCAAATAAAAAACAAGTAACCAATAAACAACTTAAATATTGAATGGAGTAGTTCAACAAGGTTATTGACATTAATAAAGATGTTTTGACATTAATAAATTCAAACATGGCCTTATTATGCCATTACTAATTTCGTTGCTGCTTTAGGGTTAAGGGTTTAAAAATTGACATCCCATTTGGATGTTGTTTTAAATATAAATTATTTGACCTGAAATTTGAATTACAACCAAATAAAGATTTGGTTCAAGTGGACTTTTAGTAATTAAATTGAACTAGTTCAATTAGACTTGTGTTAAATTAAATTGAACTAAATCTCCAATTGGCAATCGAATTACAGACAAAGAAAAACTTTTGTATCAAGTGAACTTATGTTAAATTAAATTGAAATGTGCGGTATACCGTGGACATATAATCATATTTTATGAACAAAACTTGGGCCAAGTTATTTCGTAATTGTAATAATGAATTATAATAACTCATTGTTCTAGTTTGTTTCATTTCTTAGTTATAATTTTGATCGATAATCATTGAATCATTCTTTCAGTTTATAAAACTTAAATACAATTACAACGACCGTTATTAAGTAAAAAGTTTTTATTCTTGTTCAGTAATTCTATATGAATGACACGATCTATATGGTATATGTTATCGAGCATATTTATGTTCTTCATAAATGACATTATGAAATTCGATTGAATATCAATTTGAAGCTGAAATATGATACACATTAAAATATTAACTATTAATAATTAATTTAGTCCGGTTAACAATAATGATACAAAGAATATGCCAGGATAAAAATTTATTACACTAATATCATTTAAATAAAAATACATATTTAATTATGAATTTTTTACAATTAAAATGTGTCCAAGTTTATCAAATTATTAAAAATGAAATAAAACAAAATTTTTTATCTTCTATATTACCAACCTTCCCGCATATAACCTAACCTAAATATACAATCTTATCCTCATCCTAAAACCTATGCTAATTGCCCTATAATGTGTCAATTGGGATAAAATTTTTTGAAACTCCAAGTTACGGAGAATAACCTGCACTATATCTTCACACAATCTAGTGTTTAATTTACGTTGGCCCACCATAGATTCACAATCCTTTTTTTAACAATATAAAACATTTACCAATTTTTTTTTCAAATAATTCGACTACATAGGGAGTTGATATTCACATGTGACATCAGAGGCCCACAATAGATTTGCCAATCTGGAATATACATAATAATTATTTTTATTATTTTTTACTAAAGCAAAAATGAAACTTGGGGGAGTGAAATTTGTGATAGTGAAATGATGTGACCTAAGGGGGTAAGTGCCTCGTGGAGTCTTCAAGCGGTGAAAATTTTTCACTGCATGGGGGAAAAGATCACTACACATACTATCTTTTTTTTTTTTTCATGATGACATGAAACCCCAACCATTGGAAAAGAAAAGAAAGTTTAGGCTGAAAAAGGGTCGAATCCAAGGTTCCGAATGCCACCCGAGCTCGTCTCTCAATTCGCTTGATGAAACCCAAAATTGCTTCGTATAATCTCTTCAATATTCTTCCAAGAGCTTCAATTTAATGTTAATTATAGAGAACCTACCTAATTGAAGAGGAATTAAGAGGGTTTTTTTGGCCAAAGTTCACCCCTAATTCATCTTCTCTAACCTAGAAACTGTTTTCCCTTGAAAAAAGGGGAAAAACTGCTTAAATAATACAAAAAATGCATTAACTGCACTGCTGACCGGACCTATCGCGTCCGGTAGGTCAAGCCCTACCATCCGCTATAGGGTTCTGTTTCGAATTTGCTAAAGCCTTCGGGACCTATCGCTTGCGGTAGGTCTAGCCTACCGTCAGCGTTAGGCTTCTACTGGGACATTCTTTTGGACCATTTTGAGTAAGTCTCCTTCCTTGGTGCCGACAACTTTTCGTTTTCTCCACTTTCACTCTATTTTCGCTTTTATTCTTCATCTTTTTCATTGCGAAGTACCTATGTTAAGAATAGAGGTAAATGGTGTAAATTATACGTTTTATACATTAAAAACATCATAAAACGACGATAATAATATATATAAATGTAGTATAATATGTCACATATCAAATCCCTCTAACTTTTGTCAACTATTTCAATTGGAAAATCATAAAACGATGTTGAAAAACCAAGGTTGGGTTATCACAAGAAAAACGGGCAATCTCTATCTCTAGGTTAAGGCCACTCTACTTACTAACCTTTAGAAGAAAATCTCTTATCTCTCTAACTGATTATGAATGTAATGAGATTAGGTGATCTAATAATCTAAATATGAATATCTCTATTTCAATTGTCAACTTTTATTATCCAATTAGTTGCCCTAGATTGATTTTCCTTTTTCAATTCTAACCAATCTTGTGAAATAATCGATTCCGTGCAAACCAATTATCATAAAAACATAATTGAACAACAACCAAAGTAAAACAAACGTCAATTGTATAACATCCAATCAAAAGTTACATTATTCAAAAGTTAGGGTTCAACTCTCATCCAAACAATAAAAATCTAGCCACTAAACATCCTAATAGAAGTCGAATCAATAACAATATTCATAAGTAACTAGAGAAAAGAAAGCTAGGATAAGGAAGATTCGAGTCCACGGTTTTGAAAGCCACACGAACTCGTCTCTCGATTTGCTTGATGAAATCCGAAATTACTCCATAAAACTTCTTCAATCCTTCGCCAAAAGCTTCAATTTAATGTAATTTGATGAAAAACTATCTAATTAAAGAAGATTTGGAAGGGGTTTTATCACCATGTTTCACCCTAAAAAAGTATATTATCTGCATTGTAGTCGGGACCTACTACGTGTGGTAGGTCAAACCTTACTATCTGCAGTAGTGTTCTGTTTAAAATCTTCCTTGAATGTTCGGGACCTACTGCATTCAGTAGCTCTGTAGGCTTCTGTTTTTCTTTTTCTTGGCCTACTGCATATGGTAGGTTGACCTACCATCGGTAGTAGGTCACTTCCTTAGTGCAGACAACTTCCGTTTTCGCTCATTTTAACTTGTATTCTCCATCTTCTTCCTCAGGAAGCACTTGAGATAAAAATTAAAGGGAAATGGTGTGAATTATACACCTTATAAATTACAACATCATAAAAGCTGATGAAAATAGCATATAAAAGCAATGAATATGACACATATTATAAGGGTAAAAAAGGTATTGTTTTCAAGACTCTTAATCTATGTGCAAAGGGCTAAAACCCCTTATATTTATGACCAGAGAGAATACCTCCATTTCATAATATAATTTTTTTTTTAGAAAAAATAAGTAGATATATTAATTAGGCAAGAGTGTTACAAATCATTTGAATAACAATTATTGCACGGGCATCATTAGCCACAGTTTGGCTTACAAAAAAAGGGGGGATCAGAATATAAGACAAGAGATGAGGAGAGATCCTGTCCTTCTTGTTTGGCAAGCAGATCCGCAATAGTGTTGGCTTCCCTAAACATACAGTGAAGCCTGCTATCCATGAATGTCCTTAGAAGCTGCATACAGTAAAAAATTATAGCATTGAAAGGATGAGAAGTAGTACTGTGGCTATGATAAAGATCAACAACAATCTAGGAGTCTATCTCCACTTCTACAAATTGAACGAAAAGCTGATGTGCCTGTAGGAGTCCATCCCAAAGTCCCCATAGTTTAGCTGCTGTGTTTTTTTAGTGACCGATGTTTCTAGAATATCCCATGATCCAATAACCCCCATTGTCTCTAATAACTCCTCCTGAGTCCTCTGGGCCTGGATTCTCCTTTGAGGAGTCGTCGGAGTTAAGTTTGTGCCATCCTTGTGTCTGTGTAATCCATCTAACAGATACAGGATATTGGGCTTTTGAGTTTTGTACTGAGGCCCAAGCAGGTGGAACTCTACCGTTTTGCTGGTACAAGCCTAGACAATATTTGCCTTTTTTTCTTTCGGTTTGAAAATTTCTTGGTTGCGTTGGTTCCAAAGTGTCCAACATGTGTAGGAGAAGATAGTACCAAACAGTACCCCACATCTAGAATCAATAGCAACACCTTGACACCCTATTCAAAGCTAATCGTTAATGGTGCGATTGGCTAAGTGTGGATATAGGTCTGAGAGTCTTAGTGAGTTCCAAAGAGATACTGCTTCTGGGTAAGTTCTGAGCATATGTATGATGGTTTCTTCTATTTGATCGCACTTATGGCAGTATGGATGATTCAAGATATGGCGAGTATGTAAGAAGCTTTTGGTAGGAGATGGTCATGGTGGCAAAGCCAGATGAAGAGCTTGATGCGGTGGTTGTAGTCAAGTCTCTAGATCCAATTCCATTTTTTTCCATCCATTGGGTGAGACGTGGGGTGATGAGATTGTTGTAGGCTACGTTGCTATTGAAATCTCTGCTTGATGATCCTTTCCAAGCAATTGAGTCTGGTTTAGAAATGAAATCGTTCTTGGGAATAGTTTTAATGATTTGTTGGATTGATAAGTGCATAATTGTCTATATATTCTATATGTTAATTGCATCGTTTTTTGTGATTTAAATATGTAAAATATATATTTTAGCTAAATATCTTTTATTCTTGTTTTAGATGCCCTCCAGAAGTGGACACGATGAAAAAAATGGAAACGAAATCCATCGGCAAAAATGCAGCACCTATCACGTGAGGTAGGGTGACCTACCGTCACCGGTAGGTGCCGAGGATCAAAGGGAATAGTTGGACAGAGACCTAACCCGAATGATAAGGTGTGCCGACAAGAATGTTAGAGTCCAATTCAAACTCGATTTTCTTGATTTCTTCTCTAATTTTGACTTGGTTTCTTGTACTTTTCACCTCTATATAAGGGGGTTTATTTGCAGCTGTTGTAACATACATTAGATACATTAAACAAGTTTACAATAGATTAGAAATTAGTTTTAGATAGTTTAGAATAGCTTTATATTGTGAGTAGATTAGTTATGTTAGGTTAGATTAAACACTCTTTAAATTCCAGTTTTTATATTTTCATTAGCTAATAGAATTTCAAGACTTCTGCAAGATTTATTTTCTTGGATTCAAGAATTGAAGACTTTGATTCAAGATTTCGATCTTCAACTTGGTGACTCGAAAGACGAGCTCAGAAGACGTCGGGATTTAATTGCAGCTTCGATTTTCAATCCCAAGCTTTTGTTTCCTTTTCTTGTTATTGAATTTTACGTTAATTTACAGTTTTATTAATATGAATAGTGAGTAGTTTTTATTGTTTGATTTGAGGTTGAACCCTAATTTCTGATTATGAAGTTTTTGGTTTAATTTCTTGAATTAGATTTTTTTTTAATTTAAGTTGTCTTCTAATTGTGTTTGTTTGTAATTTAATTATCGCGAGATTAGATTATTCGCAAGGTTTTTTGGAATTGAAAAAGGAAGAACAATCTAGGGCAACCAATTGGGGGTTAATTGGGGCAATTGACTAGAGATACGATTTTGCACTTTTAGGTCTTTTAAATCACCTAAGTTTATTGCACTCATAATTTGTTAGGGAGAAAAGAGATTTTCCTTTGAGGGTTAGTGAATAGGGTGGCTTTCGTCCTAGAGATAAGGATTGCCCAATTTTGAGTGATGACCTAACTTAATTAATTCAACATCATTTTCATTAAAGTTTTTCCAATTGAATTAGTAATAAGGATTAGGGGGATTCCACCAACCCAAACTCGTGTCTTTATAATTCTTTTTAAAATCATTTTTATTTGCTTTCTTTTAATTGATTTACTTGTTTTTATTTCTTTTTAATCAATGGCATCATCTTTTCTGACTAGACATTAGAAACATGATTAGTAATTGAACCTTCGACCGTCATTGAGAGATTCGACACTCGAGTTGAAACTCATCTCTACTTTATTAGGTCGACTTGCCTTGCGTTGTAGTAATTAAGATTTCACATCCCGTTTTATTTTAAACATATCAAAGAAGGTTGTAGGAAGTTGGATGGAGAGGTTGTCTAGAAGCCATGTTCCATTCGGCCCAAAGATAGTATTGAGGAGTTTGGGTCCTTCTCCATTCAAGAGTGGGCCTTGGATCAAAGCTCGTAATAGTCCTTGCATGTCCAGTCATTGCCCAAATCTAGATAGTGGATCCATCACCTGGGATCCAGTGTGTGGATTTATTTGCAAGCTCAGCCCTGATCTTGAGTGCTTTTAAGTTGCCAGACCCAGTCTTCTTCTTTAAAATGATATTTTTTTCGACCTTTGTCTGTGGTGGTCAATGTACTTCTTGTGGAGGGTACTGGCCCATTTTTCTTTCTTGTGTTTCAATATGCGCCAATGGAGTTTGGTAAAGCCTATTTTATTAACATGACTTGATTTTCGCAAGCCCAGTATTCCCGATTCTTTTAGTTTAGCTACTTTATTATATTTGACCAAGCTCATTTTCTTTTTAGCCTGGTTCCTGCCCCAAAGGAAAAGTCTATGTGCTTGGTCAATAGCTTCACAGGTAGAGTTGGGAATGGCTTCACATTGACTGTAATATGTAATGATGGGCTTAACAGACGATTTGATAATGGTTTCCCTTCCTGCTAGAGATAGTAAATTTGCTCGCCATCCCCCTAAAATTTTTTGAATTGTTTTTGAGAAGGAAGAGATAATCATCACGTTTGATGCATTTGTGAGCGATGGGAAACCAAGATATTACCTCAAATTACTTGTTAGAGGGATTTATAGGCTATGTTACATCACGTGAGCTTCTTCTTGGGGTATGTTAGGCAAGGAAAATAATTTTGATTTTCGAGATTAATTTTTTGTCCAGATCAAGCACAAAATTCTTACATGATAGTTTTTATTGTGTTGATTGTTGTGTCATCCACCTCTCTATATAGCATAATGTCATCAACAAATAGTGTGTGAGAAATACTAGGACCACCTTAACTAGTTGAAGAGGTCACCATTTTCGCTTCTCGACTGCTTTTTGTATATTCAGGGAGAGATACTCCATACATAGGATAAAGCTATACAGAGAGAGTGGATCGCTCTATTGAATTCCACGGGAGAGTGTGAACCAATCGATAGGGGATCCATTAATGAGAATGGAAAGTTTACTCCCACAAGCACAACTAAGGATGATATTGATCATCTTTGGGGGGAAATTGAAGAAAATCAGTGTGTCTTTAATAAAGTGCCATTCGAGACGATCGAATGCTTTTTCCAAGTCAATTTTAATCGTTATGGCTCTTCGTTGATTTTTTGTAGCGTGTATCCTTTCCACTTCATCTTGTATAAGGATTACATGATTTTCACATCGCCACCTGGTTAGGAATCTACCCTAGTTAGGGGAGATAAGGTGCGGTAAAATCAGTCGTATCGATTCACCAAGATTTTTTAAATCAGTTTAAGAGAAGTGTTGCAGAAACTAATGGGTCTGTACTAATGAATGGTTTTAGGGTGTGTAATTTTTGGGATAGGGCAGATAAATGTGGCATTAGTCTCTGAAGAAATGCTACCTGAACGGAAGATATTTGGACAAAATTATTTATAGAATTTTGTCTTTGAGTCCAAAATTTCTGAAAAAAAATGGGTGGAACCCATCGGGTCCCAAACTTTTGTAAGGTTTAAAATCGAACATGGCTTTTAGAATTTCTAAAATATCTAGGGCTTCTTCAAAGTTATTAGTTATTATGTGGGTAGGTTGCCAAATAAATGAAAAAGGAAGGACAGCTCTGGAAACCTCAAGGAAGGAAGTAGAGAAGATTGACTTATAGTGGTCCAGAAAGCTCCGATTAATATTCGGGAGATTAACCTCCCAGTTACCGACAGAATCCCTAATTAAAAAAATACGATTCAATTTCTGTTATAGATAGTAGATGATTTGAGAAATTTGACGCTGAAACCATCCCAACTAAGCTAGTTGTTCAGAGATTCAACACCCAGTAAAATATCTCTTCTCATAAAATTGGCTTCAAATGGCGATTGCGTTCTCTTTCCAGAGAATAGAGGTGGGGAGATTGGTGGGATTCTAATCTTTTTTGCCAGCAATCCGGGCAGAAGGTCTTCTTCTTTTGAAAATATTTCCAAACTCTTTTATGTTCCAATCTAGAACAAGGTGTTTGAAGGAATCAATGGCTAAATTGCAAGTTGTGTTATCCATTGCCCATGATCGTTCAACAACTGATTGTAAGCCAGGGTATGAAAACTAAAACGGTTCAAATCGAAAAGGGGCGGTGGGCTAGAGTAGGTATGGAAGGGTCAAGGTGGAGCAAAATTGGCATACGGTCTGATCGGGTACAGGCAAGGTAGTAGCTTTAGGGAACAATTCTCTCCAATCCGCGTTACAGACAGTCCAGTCAAGTCTTTCATAGACAAGAATGCCATTGTAACGTTTGTTCAACCAAGTGAATTTCTAACCTTCAAAGCCAATGTCGAATAAACCATAACGATCTAGGCAGTTACGAAACTCAAACATCCTAGACAAGTTAGGAGCGGCACCTCCCCACTTTTTTAAAGTGGAGAGAATGTCATTAAAGTCCCCTATTTCTAGCCAGAGGAGGAGATGTGAATTAGAGATAGTGAATAAATTATTCCATAAGCATGCCTAATATCTCTATTAGGACTAGCATAGGTAGCAATTAACAGCCAAGGTGAATTTGGTGGTCTAACCTGAATATTGCATGAATGATTTGTTTATCTTGAGCTAGGATATTCATATGGGTTTCATGTGCATTACAGAGAAGCCAAATGCCTCTACAAAAGCCTTCTAGGTCCAAGTGAATACTGTGTGTGAAAGGAAGCTGTCTGCAGAAGTCCGCTGCTTTGTCTCCTCCTACTTCGGTTTCTAGTAAGACCAACATGCCTGGTCTGTGAATTTGGATGAGAGTGTAGATATGATCGAGGAAGTCTGGGTGAGTTGCTCCTCTAATGATCAAGGATAATATCTTCATCAATGTTGCTTTGTGGTGGATAGGTGTATCTTCTAGTAGGTCTCTCGGTATCCATTCCTGAGGGAGATGTTTTCTGTACTGGGGTTTCACTGTTGGAATGGCTTGCAGAGTGTAGTTTGTTCGTTCTCTGTGCTGCTCTGAGTCTATGAATATCCTTGCTTTGTACACCCTGCTTCTTGAGATGAGCACTAGAGGAAGCTTTTTTTTAACTTGGGAGGTAGAGTGTTATGGGTGTTTGGAAGAGACGAAAGTAGAGTACCCTTGACTTTTGTCTTTGATCGGGATTTTTATAACAAAGTTTTAAACACAATACTTGCAAGTGCACAAGATCAATGTAATATGAAAGTATCAGGGTATCGATTAACTACTAAAATTACTATCTTCCTAAATTAATTGTATAAAAAGAATAATCAATTTATATTATCTAAAAATTATTCCTAAATTAGGTAAAAACAATAAATAAAATAACTAAATTATAATTAACAAGATTTTTAACCAAAGAGATGATTTAGAACCTTGAATCCACCACTAACCTATATAACAATGGGTGATCTAGGCTACAAGCTTTGATTCACTAAAGAAATATATTATGTTTAAATGCATGACAAAAATCCATCTAACCATTAGCATGACTTATTCAATTCTATGATATAAATCATCTAAAATTAGCATGAACTATTCAATTCTAAAACCCACAATATACTTGCAAAAATCACATATCTCTCATACTTAAGACTATAAGAATTAAGCATAGATAAAAATATCAATTAACCCAAATAATTATTCTACAAGAAAAATCATAAAGAATTAATTCCACCATACCAAGAAATTTCCAAAGATATGCAATCACCTAAATAATATAATAAATCTCCCAATCATGGGCTTACTTGTTGGCTGCCCTTCAATTTCTCTTTCTTTGCAGTAGCCCAATGCTCCTTTGGGCCTATTTATAGTTTTTTTTCCATGCACAAAAATGAAGTAAAATAAATATAATAATTATGATTATTAAAATATTTTTGAAAGCTAATAATTAAAACTTAAGGCATTTATTTGTACCAAAAAATAGGCTTTATCAACTCTCCCACACCTAAGTTTTGCTAGTCCACAAGCAAAAATATAAAATAAAAAGAAAAACTAACTATCCACTTTCATAGGACTCACGATTGTACTTAGCATGTGCAATAAGCCCTTTAAACCCCTAAATTCCCCCTAGTTCGCGAGTATGGTCTCGTGAGGGTTTGCAGACGACGTACCTACAAAGTCAAATAAACAAAAAGTTTTAGAAAAGATATAGAACAATCCAAATTAAGTACCCTTCATCAATATCTTAACTTATCAAGACAAGTACTGTTCCTCTTATTTTCAAACTCAAGTAACAAACAAATATTCAATTATCTTCCATAACTGAAGTAAAACTTGTGTAAGGTGTAATCATGGCCAGAAGAGAGTGTAAAATAAATTCTAAATAAAATTTTCAAAGTGCACATAACAGACAAATCTCAACAAGAGTTCATGCCATAGGCTCACTCTTTGTACCTTCTCTCCACTAATCAAGGATTCTCAAATTCAACTCAAATTAGGTAGGACTTTAAAGCTTGTAGTGTAAGGTTAGGGCGTTGGTCATCAAACGAAGGTAAGGAATTCAAATTCAAAGACAAGAGAGCTTGCAAAGAATATGGATACCTTAAAATTTCGACAAACTTTCTAAGTTTGTTTTTCCTCCCTTTTTTCTCAATTAATCCATTCACCAACTACCATCTTCTTTTCCTCAAAATTTCATCATTTAAGGGCATTCTTTTTCTTACATTCACAAATTCGGGCCTCTTGAATTTTTTTTTTCTTTTACATCTTATGACTTGTAACAATCATGCATCAACTTTTCTTTTTTTTTTTTTTTTCTTTTTGCTCAATACATTATTATTTTTTTTTCAGCACAACAAGTCATATATATAGATATATATTTTCTTCTCCCTTTTGTCAAAATAACTTATTCTCTTTCCATTACACAAAAACAAAAACCCCTCAAGGAAGCACGAGTTAGAAGTTTGCATTAAGCTCTCTACAAGATTAAGGGTTAATATTTAAGTAGCTTAAAGAAAGATATAACATTTAAGGCTCAAAAGGGTACTAAGGTAAAAACTTATGAGATTTGGTAAGCTTGAAAGGCACAAACGATTCAAAGAAGGCCTATGACCATCGTCTCTGAGTCATATGTAGAAAACCTTTCTATTTCGCCTCAAGAGGTACTCAAGTAAGTTCTAGAATGTAGTGAAGAGATTCATTTATGCAGCTCAAAAATAATGTAAAGGATTTATTAAATACTAACAATAATCTATGTGCTCAAGTGTAAGTCATGCAAGAGTCATAACAGATATAGAACATAAGTCCATCACCCTAATTAAAAACAAGAAAACAAGTACTTTTCTCAACTTATTCAAGACATTTTTAAAAGAAAATTCAAAAAGAATCATTCTTTAAGTGAAATCATATTTTTGGTTTTTTTTCTCAAAATAATGTATAAAGATAAATAAAATAAAATAAAAAATCAACAAAAATTGAACAAAAAAGAAGAGAAAAGTAAAAATTAAAAAAAATAATTGACACTAGAATAAAAGCATCTTCTCCCCCACACCTAGACCCTACATTGTCCATAATGTAATAAAAGAATGCCAGGAGTATAGAAGAGACAAAGAAAAGAACAACACACACTGGTAGAAAAGGTAATATTAGTGCATGTTCAGAAGGGTAATGGATCATCTCTGTAGCCTCCATAATAGTTTGTCTGATTACCCTACAAAAAAAATACTTGTACCTTTCTACCAATCAAGTGAGATAAAAAATAAAAATAAAAATATATAAAAATACATTTAAAAAAAATAAAATAAAATTTGGAAAAGCACTAAATTTAAAGTCTTCAGCCAAACTCCCTAAATCTTTTCCTTTTAGCCAGGATCTATTTATCTCATATTAAGCTCATGATTCACAATCCAAGAAGAGTTTTCAGGTAGAGCAATGCAGGCAAGATTAGAATTAACATTTTCAGTGCATATAAGGTTTTCTTTCTCAATAGAAGTATAATCTTTTGAACACATTAAAGGTAGAGTTTCTTCAATTAATTCATCATTTACATCTACCAAATAGCAATCAGAATTATCTTCTATAGAATGTTGTGAAGAAGTTTTAAAGATTTTTAATATAACGCTCATATTAATTACAGAGACATCCATGACCCCAGTTCTACAATTAATAGTGGCATTAGTAGTAGCTAAGAAAAGATGGCCTAGAAGAATGGGGATATGATTCTGAGAAGATCTACCAGGTTCCATATCTAGGACTACAAAGTCTACAGAGAAGACACATTTATCAATTTGAACTAGAACATCATCTATCCTCTCCCTAGGTAGTTTGATTGATCTATCAGCTAACTATAAGGTCATATCAGTTGGTTACAATTCCCCTAATCCTAACTCTTCAATAACAGAGTATGGAATCAAATTAAAAGCTAAATCTAGGAGAACCCTATCTATTTTATGATTACCAATAAGACATGAGATAGTAGGACACCAGGATCTTTATATTTAGGTGGAGTGTTATATTGCACACCGAAGCTCACCTGTTCAGTTAGGAAGATAATCTTAGAAACATTACTTTTAGATTTTCTTTTAAAAGTACACATGTCTTTAAGAAATTTTGCATAAGATGGGACTTGCTTAATAACCTCTAAAAGTGGAAGATTAATTTTAACTTCTTTGAGAGTTTCTAAAATATCTTCCCTTTTTATTATCCTGTCTAAGATCTTGGGGTGGCAATAAAGCTTGTGGATAAGGAACATTTGGCTTATATGAAGTCATAGAAGATGATTCTAGAGTCTTAGAATTAGAGGAAGAAACTAGTTCTTTCTCTATTTTCCTTTCAATTTTAGTCCCTATATCAATTCCCTCGGTTTCGTTTTCATTTAACTTACTATCTTTAATAGGTTCCCCTACTTTATTATCTACCAACTTCCTGTTTCTAAGAGTGATTACAGCTTTAACTTGCTCATGATGATTATCTCTAGGGTTTTCTATTGGATGACTAGGAAGCTTACTCTCATCTCTTTTACTTATTGCATTAGCTATTTGCCCTATTTGAGTTTCTAACCTAGCAATAGATTGAGTGTATGAGTCTACAATTTGTGTCATAGCTTCTAAATCTTTCAAAGCAGATAAGACTTTTTCTTCAAACATAGAGTTTCCACTTTGAGAAGGGTGAGGAGGTACATACCTTTGAGATTGAAAACCAGGAGGAGCAGTCATACTAAGTTGTTTATTTTGTTCATATTGTTGTTGGCCTAGTTGACCTTCCCCTCCTTGTTGCCTCCAAGAGAAATTAGGATGATTTCTCCAGTCTGGATAGTATGTAGTTGAATATGGGTCGTTCTGTCTGTGAAATCTTTGGGCTGCATTGACCTGTTCCTGCACAAATTCTAGAAATAGTGAAGCACTAGGACAGTCATAGATAATATGAGAAGGACTAGAGCAAATTGCACAAACACCTTGCATATTAGGAAAATTAGTAGGCAATGTATTCAAAGCTAACAATTTATCAAACTTGTTAAATAAGGCATCAACATTCAAAGAAATATCAACATTTTGAGAAACTTCATGCATTCCTACTCTATTTCCTATTTGTCTAGATGTTCCTATACATTGAGGATGTGGCGTGTTGCTATATATTATCACTCAAATTTTCAAATAAATCTCATGCCTCATTTGCAGTTTTATGTAGAAAAGTACCACCACAAGAGGAATCAACCATTTGGCGATTTCGCTCATCCAGTCCTGAATAAAAACTTTGTATTTGCTGCCATTTAGGGACTTCATGGTGAGGGCAACTATGAAGAAGTTGTTTAAATCTCTTCCAACTCTCGTGAAATTGTTCATTATTTTGTTGGGAAAAAGTAGTGATTTCTCTCATTAACCTTGTAACTTTACCCATAGGAAAATATTTTTTCAGAAATTCCCTAGACATCTCAGCCCAAGTACCTATTCTCTCACGTGTGTGCAACCAATGTTTAGCCTTATCTTTCAGAGAAAAAGGAAAAAGGCACAATCTAATAGCATCATCACTAACATTAGGCGGTTTAAAAGTTGAGCAAATTTCTAAAAACTCATCAATATGCTTATAAGGATTTTTGAAATCAAACCCATAAAAAGATGGTAACATTTGAATAGTAGAACCTTTGATTTCTAAGTGATTAGCCTCAATTTCAAGTTGTTTATTACCTATTGGTGAGATATAAGTGTTGGGAGTAAAAAACTCCCTTAATGCTCGTGGATTTTCAGCCATTTTAATATCACAAGTGTTAGTGATTTCTCTTTGAACTCTAAGTGCCTTAGGTGTACGCTCTGTCTCAAGATTAAATTCTTTTAAATCAATAGAGAGCGAACGACGACCATGCATGAATAAACAAATTTAAGAAAGAGAAAAAAATAATAATGAAGAATAAACTATCAATGAAATAATAAAAAAACGATGAAGACA
Organism: Catharanthus roseus; assembly: GCA_028651295.1. Lineage (NCBI taxonomy): Eukaryota > Viridiplantae > Streptophyta > Magnoliopsida > Gentianales > Apocynaceae > Catharanthus > Catharanthus roseus. Next base: position 7,086,524 of record JAPQWS010000104.1, on the reverse strand, counting down.
ACTAAGAGAACAAAAACAAAAAAAAATCAAGAAAAAATAAAATAAATAAAATAAACACACAAACAAATTTAGGAGACAATAACACAAGCAAATAATTTAACCACTCCCTGGCAACGGCGCCAAAAACTTAATCGGGATTTTTATAATAAAGTTTCAAACCCAATACTTGCAAGTGCACAAGATCAATATAATATGAAAGTATCAGAGTATCGAACCACAGAGAAATGCTTAACTACTAAAATTACTATCTTCCTAAATTAATTATATAAAAAGAAGAATCAATTTTTATTATCTAAAAATTATTCCTAAATTAGGTAAAAACAATAAATAAAATAACTGAATTATAATTAACAAGATTTTTAACCAAAGAGATGATTTAGAACCTTGAATCCACCACTAACCTATATAACAATGATTTAATTTTATTTTAGGAGAAAATATTAAATCTTTATGTGGTGATCTAGGATACAAGCTTTCATTCACTAAAGAAATATATTATGTTTAAATGCATGACCTAATGCATCTAACCATTAGCATGACTTATTCAATTCTATGATATAAATCATCTAAAATTAGCATGCACTAGTTAATTCTAAAACCCACAATATACTTGCAAAAATCACATATCTCTCATACTTAAGACTTCCAGAATTAAGCATAGATAAACATATCAATAACCCAAATAATTATTCTACAAGAACAATTACAAAGAATTAATTGCATCACGCTAAGAAATTTCTAAAGATATGCAATCTCCTAAATAATATAATAAATCTCCCAAAATAAAATAAATTAAAGTCATATAGCTAGGATTTCATCAAAATTTTAAAAAGAAAATTGATTCATAGTTAAAGGGAAAGAAGAAACTAATTTATTATAGAAGATCATGGCCTTTTCTCCTTCAATTGAAAATACTGCCGCTGCCAAATTGGACTTTTCTGCTTCTATTTCTGATTTCTGAGCACAACGTCTTTTTTTTTTTTTTTTGCTTTTATTTCTGCTGCGTTTTTTGGAGTTCAACTGCTGCGGCTTCTTGTCCTGCTTCAGTTGCTACTTCTGCTTTAATTCCTGCTGTGCAGCTTGTGCTGCTGCTTCGGTTGTGCTGTAATTTTTGGCTGCTGCGGCTGATGTATTCTGCTATCTGATTCAGCTGCTGTTGTTACTGCTTTGAAGTTTGCTGCTGATTCAGTTGCTGCTGTGGAATGCTGCCTGACTTTTGCGCCGATTTATGCTGCCTAGAGCTCTTCGCCAGCAACTCATTCTCCTTCGGTTTCTGCGCAGCAGCAGCTTGAAATTGTGGCTGGTGTTGTTGCACCTCTTCCCCCCTTCAACTGTACCGCAGTAGCTCTTTTTATAGATGTCGGTCTCTCTTTTTCTATTCCAATTATAACTCTTTCTTTGCAGTTTTCCTCTTCTATTCTTCCTTCTATTTTTGGGGATTGATCAAATTCTATGGAGTCTGACTCATAGTGATCATTTATCAAAGAATGACTGTAGTTATTAAATGATTGAACAACCGGGAGCAATTTACTTACGATACTTAGTTGACATTCATAAAAAGTATCTAATGAATTATAAGTTCAATACATCCTGTTTAGCAAAAAGACGGATATTCCTTGCTCATTATCAGACAATCACTTATTCACAAACTTTGTGTGGGACTAATAGTTTTCATTTCCCATCTCATGGAAAACCCTTTTCGCTCCGCTTAGCCCTATCCCCCTCTAGAGGTATTTTAGTGATAGGTTCTATAGGAAGTGGACAATCCTATTTGGTCAAATACCTAGCGACAAACTCCTATGTTCCTTTCATTATGGTAAATAGGATTGACTACCGATTCCGAAGGAACTGGAGTTACATCTTGTTCTTAGTGGCAGCCCACTCTTTCAATCATGGGCTTACTTGTGGGCTGCCCTTCAATTCTCTTTCTTTGCAGCAGCCCAATGCTCCTTTGGGCCCATTTATAGTTTTTTTTCCATGCACAAAAATAAAGTAAATTAAATATAATAATTATGATTAATAGAATATTTTTAAAAGCTAATAATTAAAACTTAAGGTATTTATTTGTACAAAAAAAATGGACTTTATCAGTCTCCTTTTGCTTGATTCTCCCTCTTCTCTTTTCCATTCGAGGGATTGGTATTGGCGATTGCTGTTGTTGATGTTACAGTTGCTTTTTGGTTCCTTCTGTTTCGCATTTCATTGAAGCAGTTGATTCTGACTCGGAGCCTCCATTAGAGTATCCGAAGTCGGAATCGGAGTAGTTCCCCTCTGGTGTGCTATCCATTCTTGGATCTTGTTGGGCTTGAGCTCCATAGTCAAGCTTAAGGAAGAAAGGGTTGTCTAAACATTCAATAATTGCATAGTTTAGGAGGCCGAGGACAGTTGAGATAGTGAGATTTGGTTCGTGGCCATCATATCTCGATTCAGCAGGAGTTGTCTGCCCATCTATTTCTATGGTAGACTCGGTTGGGTATTGTCGTTGTGGATGGATGGTTGGGTCCTTGCAGATAAGCTAGGAGGATTATTGGTTGACCTCTGGAAGCTAATTGATCATGGGCTCCGGCTCCTTAATCTGCAGTGATGAGTTTGCGTGGCCGAAGCATGTTCTGTCACCAATCAATTGTTTTTGACAAGGGATGCATTTTTGCTAATGGAAGGGTGAGTAGTATCTATGTTTGTTCGAATGAGAGCTGAGGTTCCTTCCTATCTTCTTTTTGAAGAGGTTGTATTCTTTCCGTAGTGTGTTGTATTCTTAACATGGTATGCGGTAGCTAGTTGTATAGGTCTCATCGGACTTGCCCAAATGGTGTTACAAGAGGTTTGTTTAGCTCGGGCTATGTTTATTCTCGGGATATTTATCTATTTTTGGATAATCTTGTTTCCCAATATTTGGTGCGTTGTCTTGTGAGATGACTTTCCTTTTTGCAAACAGAGCTTGTTGGTCTGTGGTTATGTGTTGGGATGTCTGCCCCTTAGTCTTTGTTTATGGTTCATAGTTTGTGGGTTGCAATACTTTTTTCTTCCACACTTTTTGACTTTGGACTATTTTTATTTTTTCTCCTAAGTCTTTGTCCAGGTCCACTAGGACAGGCTTTGTTGATACTTTGGTGTCAAGTAATTTTGGGTTGGTGGTGGTTGTCACCAGCATGCAAATTTTCTAGCCGGAACCTTGTTCTACGGCCCAAGTCCCATTGGAGTTATTTATAAGGGCGTGGTATTTTCTAATTCACCATGCTTGAGTAAATTCTGTGTTGTTTCTTGTGGCTTTACGGCTTCCTCTATATGAGTTGTGTTTTGTATGTTTGATTTGTTTTTACATTGTTTGGGTGTGTGCCCTAGTATGCCACAGAGGAAGCAAAAATCAATGCTTTCATATTGTACCTGTTGGACATGGTATTTACCTATACACACGGCGGGGACCAAAGGTTTATTAATGTCTATTTGGATATAGACCTTGGCATATCTACCTCTTTCTACATTTATTGTGCATTTATCAATTTTAGAAGTGTACCCAAGTGCTATCCTACTCGGATAAGATACCTAGGTTGTAGTAATCTATAGGTAAGCTTGGCAATCTTGCCCAAATGGCTGCGGTAGTGGGGTGGTCCAGATTTCGGTTGAACTCCAGTTGCCACAAACGGATGGTGAGATAATGTCAATAGATGAACCAAGGTCCTCCTAAAATAAGTCTTAGGAAGTTTTCTTCCAATTCGAATTTAGCAATATAGTAGCCTTGGCCTATATCGATGAGGGAGAGTCCTCCGATTGGATTCAATGGTTGTCTACTTTTGAAGTATAGGACATTGTAAGCTAGAGTTTTCCCATAAGGTTTGATAATGAGAGATTGCAGCTATGGTGTTCAAATTCGAATTTTTCTTCCCTCGACAAAGCTACCTTAGGTATGTCATCGTTGGAGCCCTCATCTAGATGCATGTGGAGAAGGTTCTGCTAGACATATATAGTGCTCACCTGATGCGCTTAAGTTAGCATATCTTTGTAGGAAATTTCCACTCCTAGTGGGAGGGGTGGAGTCTTGGGGTTGTCAACTAAGTTTGTTTGGTGTTTCCCTTTGATTTTTTTGGTACTCTGTTGAAGGTGGTCCTCCTCCTTCGGCGATTATGTGGTATCATCTATTGGAAGTTCCTTTGGTAGTGGCTGGTTTCTTGAGTATTACCATCAACTTTGGAATAACCTTGTTTACAGACTCGTCCATAATATAATGTTGGGTTGTTATATTTGGACTTTCATATTATAAGGTGATTTCCCTTTATAAATTTTTCTTACCAATAATACCCCTATCCAATTAATGCATCACTATCTAGTAATTCATAAAACCTAAACTAATTCACACTGTAAAGATGGAGTTTATTAAATTAATATAAGGAAATTAGAGGTATTCTGCCCAAAAAAAATAGATCAATTTCATATTTTTCTTAATCTGTATGAAATAGCAAATAAATTTATAACATGAAACGAGGTAGTACATCCCACATTTATTTTTGAATGGCTCATAATACCCTTAAAATTTATTTCTAACTTTTTTTTAATCATAAACCAACTTTAAGAAACTATAAATGTCCCACCATCCATTTATGCGGTGGTCGGTAGATATTATTGAAAATCAAAGCATAATTGAATGGCGGTGCATTATAATTGTCTCGAAAATAGTTAATCATAAAAAGGTTAGAAATAAAGTTTAAGGTAGTATGAGCAATTCGTAAATATATAATATCTACCGACCACCCATTTTTCTAAAAAAATATTTTTTAAAAGGTATTATGGTCTTAAAATATGATATACTCCCTCCGATTTTTTTTACTTGTCATATTTTGGACATCATACTACTTAAGAAAATATGAAATTTTTAGATTTTTTTATTGTATAGACCAAAATGTCCTCAAAATTTTCTCTCTCCTCATTATTATTTCTACTAATTTCCATATCATAATAATAAAAAGGGGCTGGAAATTGTTAGTAATGGGAGGGCATATAATAGGAAAATATTTTATTAATTATTGTCTTGAACCACAATATAACAAGTAAAAAATACGGGAATTAATACAATGTAATAAGTAAAAAAATAAGGAGGGAGTAGTAAATAAGGATTATGCATATGAGATAATATTTTATAAATATTTTAAACTTTTTGCTACAAATTATTATTTTTTGATCATTTTTTGTGCTAAAATTAGTAGCAAAGATTAATTAGGTATGAATATATAAATAACAAGAATATATTTATAATTTATTAAAGATATAGGAATAAAATTATAATTTAGATAAATCTTAAGGTAAAAATGTAATTAATCTTTTAAAAAAGGGTTAATTGCAAAATGCCTACCTGAAGTGGGGATTAAATGCACTTTACCCCAAAAAGTGAATAAATAGACAGTTCCCCTCAAAATCAATGAATTTATTTAAAATGCCTTAAATACTCTTAATGTAAGTTGTGGTTTATCACAAAATAACCCCTAAAGTTAAATATAAAATCATTTTAGTCCAAAACTTAATTTATATTTATAATTTTATTACAAAATACTTCCTTATACTTTGTAATAATATATTTTTAGTCTTTATGCTTTAAAGATTGAGTATTTAACTTTAAAAAATTTTATTATTTAAAAATATAGCATGGTAATTTTACATTTAATTCAATGAAAAATAAAGTATTCATTTATAAATAGAATATAAGATTTTGTTAACTTCAAATATTCATGTAGAATTTATAAAAATTTTAACTTGTAAGGATTTGTAATAATTTCTTATAACAATGATTAAATGAAAACTTTAAGTAAAGTAATACAATAATATATAAAAACATATTTTCTTTCTTTATAGTAAATACTATTAATTTATTATAATAAATTAGTGAAAATTTTGAATTAGAAAAAATAGTGACAAATTCTTATAGTTCATTTATTTTTACCAAAAAAAAAATATTTATCTTATTTAAATAATAATTTTAAATAATATAGACTAAATGATTGCACAATATTTCCATAAAGATTGTAACAATATCTTTGTAGTCTATATTCTTTCAAGATTGATTATTTAACTTTAAAAACTTAATTATTTTAAAAGAAAATATCATGTATATTCTAAATTTAATTCAATGAAAAGATAAAATATTCATTTATAGAAAGGATATTTTTCAACTTCAAATCTTTATCTTGAAATTTTAATTAAAAAAATTAACATGTTAGGATTTGGAATAAATTCATGTAATAAGGATTAAATAATAGTTTTAAGCAAAGTATTAAAATAATAGACGAAAAATTAAATTTTTTATTTAAAGAAAATGCTATTAATTTTTAGTAGTTATGTATTATAATAAATTAATGAAAACTCCCAACAGTTTTGTTATTTTTAAAAGATAAAATATATTTTTTTTAAGTTAACTAATCAATCTTTTCATAATATAAACTAAAAAATATATTATTACAAAATATAAAGGAAGTATTTGTAATAAACTATAAGTTAGGTTTTGGGCTAAAATAATTTATTGAACTTTAGGAGTTATTTTGAAAAAAAATCATAATTTATGTTAAGAGTATTTTAAACATTTTAAATAAATTGATTGATTTTGGGGGTAAACTATCTATTTATTTAATTTAGAGTAAAGTGCATTTAACCCTCCAAACTCTTAAAAAATCAGGTATAATATTGGCTCAATACTGGAACACCTCCTAGAATGGAACAAAAAGAAATTTGGAGACATCCCTACTTGCATTCGGAGAGCTAGACATCTCCTTGATGAGCTGAGAATAGCAATGGCTTGGGATCCAAAGAATGAAGCCAAATTGGAACTTAAGTTAGATAAACTCCTTGCACTTGAAGAAGACTACTGGAAAACAAGATCCAAAGCAGATTTGCTACTTGAAGGGGATAGGAATACCACTTATTTCCACAGGAAGGCTTCACAAAGACAAAACTCCATAAGAGCCCTTAAAGACGATTCTGGTGTTCTTATTCCTCATTATTTTAAAAATATTTACAACACTAATGATTCTCTATCTATTTTACAGGAAAGGTGTAATAGACAAAGTGTTAAACGAGGAGGAAATAGATACTATCATCCAATCCTTCACACCTGCGGAGATACTGACAGTATTAAAGCACATGAAGGGACGGAAATCCCTTGGGTCAAATGGCTTACAGGCTTATTTTCTTCAAAAATACTGGCAAATTATAGGTTCAAAGGTAATAGATATGATTTTGGGGATCTTGAATAATGGTGATAAAATTGGGGCTATAAATGACACTTGCATCTCTCTTGTTCCTAAAGCAAAAAATCCTGTTGTAGTGAAAGATTTTCACCCTATAAGCCTCTGTAATGTTGTCTATAAGCTTATTTCTAAAGTCATTGTTAACAGGCTTAAAAAATGCATGAATTCTATTATCCATAGCAGCCAAAGTGTCTTTGCTGAAGATAGGCTCATTACTGATGACTTTGTGATATAGCATTTGAAGCCTTCCACTCTATGCAGAATGGAAAATTAATAACTCAAATCACTTTGCACTTAAACTAGACCTAAGTAAAGCTTTTGATAGAGTAGAATGGAATTATCTTGAAGCTATCATGATGGCTATGCATGTACCTTTAAATTTGGTAACGCTTATCATGAGATGTGTTTGTTCTGTTAGATTTTCTGTGTTGATAAACGGCTCCCCATCTCTTTATTTCACTTCTTCTAGGGGAATCAAACAAGGAGACCCTCTTTCTCCCTATCTGTTCATTATATGTGCAGGGGTCCTTTCTGCAATGATCCGGCATGTGGAAAGACAAAGTCTTATCTCAGGACTCCAGTTCACTAACTCTTGTCCCTCTATAACTCATTTGTTCTTTGTAGATGATAGTGTCATGTTCAGTAAGTCGACACCTCAAAATGCTAAAGCCATCAAGAAAGTTCTGGAAGACTATACTACCATTTTGGACCAAGAGGTAAATTACCAGAAATTATGTATCTTTTTTTATAAGAAGGTTCCTAGTCATCTTCAAGATTCCATTACTCATATTCTAGGAGTTCATAATAAAGAGGGGCAAGGTACTTATCTGGGACTTCTTTGCCTTACAAGTAGATCCAAAAAAGATATTTTCATGTTTGTAAAGGATAGAGTGTGGAAAAAACTCAATAGCTGGAAAAAAAAAAGGTACTATCTCAAGTAGGAAAGGAGATACTCATAGAAAATGTTATATAGGCCATTCTCACTTATATAATGTCTTATTTCTTTTTACCAACAGATATCATACACTCTCTTAACTCCATGGTCTGCCAATTCTTTTGGGAGGGGAAGGGGTCTAAGTGTAGTAAAAAAATGTATTGGAAAGCGTGAAATGATCTTTGTAAGCCAAAAAATAGTTGAGGGAGGGGAATTAGGCTTTAGAGACTTTGAGGGATTCAACTTTACTCTCCTCACCAAATAATGTTGGCGCATTATAAAAAATTATACGTTAGCAATCGTGAAGTAGTAAACTTTTGAATATCTCTTTAAATATTATTGTAAAACCTAAGGGCACATTTATAATGTTTTGATTAAAATTAACTTGTACTTTGTGTTAAGTAGAAATAGTTTATATGGAAAAACAAAAGATGCATAAGAGAAGTCTCAAAGGTAATCTACATAGAAGCAAAATATTGCTCAAGAAAACAAGAGTATATGAAGATGAAGTGATCAAGTTGAACACCTTGAAGACAAGAAAATTAGTTAGGGGTATCCTTAAGAAAACTTTGTAAAACTCCCTAACTCATCTCTTTGATTTTTGATCAAGTATGATATCTTCTTGGAAGGAATATCCTTTATTAAACTATACTTGAAAAACTAAGTATTCTTGATAAATTTTTTTATGTTTTTTAAATGGATCACTTATTTTAAAGAGTATCAAGAATACATGTTTTGAAATGTGAAGGAAAGTCCACATTTTTAAAGGAAAACCGGTTGTCCAATTTTTTTTATCATATTCAAAAAAGGGTCATCCGATTTTGAAATCGGTCATCCTACTTTTTCAAGGGAATGAAAAAATCGGTTGTCCTATTTTAAAATCGGTCGTGTCCGATTTTGGAAACCGCTCATCCAATTTTCACTCTTACTGTAAAAAAATAATCATTGTTCTGACAGTAACGGCTAGTTTTTACCTTCACATATATATTGACATTTTGATCAGCCATAATTCATCAAGAAGTTGAAAAACATTTATTACAAAATTGAAGAGCATTAAAGAGAAATACTTTTAACCTTATTCATCTTACAAAAAGAAAATCTCTTTGGAGCTCATTTTTTATCATCATTCAAAGAAGGAGAAAAGAGGAGCTTGTAGAAGCATAAATTGAGTTGTATCTTTCTCTTCTCAAGCTTATTTGGTAACACTGATAAACATGAAAACAAAACTATTTTTGTTGCAAAAATAGTTGGAAATATATATATCTTTCATCTTGAAGATCTTATCTCTCAATTCATGATAATGATGCATTTTTGTGGCATAGAAGGCTTGGTCATGTTAGCATGGATTTAGTAGAACAACTTTCTTCAAAAGAACTTGTTAGAGGATTGCCAAAACTACATTTTGAGAAAACTAAACTTTGTGACGCTTGCCAATTTGGAAAACAAATTAAGACCTCTTTTAAACCAAAGAAAATGATCTCTACTTCAAAAACTTTAGAACTCATTCACATGGATTTATTTGGACCAATGAGGACCACTAGTCTTGGTGGTAAGAGGTATGCCTTTGTTATAGTGGATGATTTCTCAAGATTTACTTAGACCTTATTTTTAAGCCAAAAAGATGAGGCATTTCAAGAATTTGTCAAACTTTTCAAAAAGGTTCAAACCTTCCTTGATTGTAAATTGATCTCTATGAGAAGTGATATTGGGAGAAAATTTAACAACCAAGGCTTTACAAAAATTTGTGATGATTTTGGAATAACACACAATTTTTCGGCCGCTAAAACCCCACAACAAAATGGTGTTGTGGAAAGGAAAAACCGTACTTTACAAGAAATGGCAAGATCAATGCTTTGTGAAAACTCCCTACCTAAATATTTTTGGGCCGAAGCCATTAACACCTCGTGCTACATAATGAATCGGGTTCTTTTGAGACCCTTTTTAAAGAAAACTCCTTTTGAACTCATTTTTAACAAAACCCCTCCTCAATTGGCTATTCGAAAGTTTTTGGATGTAAATGCTTTACCTTAAACACCAAGGACAATCTTGGTAAGTTTGATAGAAACTCTAATGAGGGAATTTTTCTAGGTTACTCTTCAAATAAAAAGGTGCGTAGAATTTACAACAAAAGAACTTTGTGTGTTAAAGAGTCAATTCATATAAACTTTGATGAATCTAACTTTTTTGAAAAGAAAGATGATGATGATGATGACATGATAATTCTTTGAGCTACCAACCATGTATACTCAAGCAATGGAGGAACATGCAAAGGAGGAAGAAGGGATTGAAGAGAAACAAGAAAATAATCAAGAAGTTCAAAATCTTCCTCAAGATGTGATATATCCAAAGGGACATTCCAAGGATAAAATCATTGGTGATGTATCACAAGGGATAAGGACAAGAAGGTACTTTATTGACAACTTTGCCTTATTATCTCAAATTGAGCCTAAATATATAAATGATGTCTTATGTGATGAGTTTTGGATTATTGCTATGCAAGAGGAACTAAATCAATTTGAAAGAAACAAAGTTTGGACTTTGGTCCCAAGACCTCGTGATCACCCCACAATTGGCACAAAATGGGTTTTTAGAAATAAACTAAATGAATCCGGAGAAGTTATTAGAAACAAAGCTAGGCTTGTTGCCCAAGGATTCAATCAAAAAGAGGGCATAGATTTTGATGAAACTTTTACTCCGGTTGCTAGACTTGAATCCATAAGGATGCTTTTGGCTTTTGCTTGTTTTAAAGTATTCAAGCTTTTTCAAATGGATGTTAAGAGTGCCTTTTTAAATGGTGATATTGAGGAGGAAGTTTATGTTGAACAACCTCCCTGCTTTGTACATGAAAAATTTCCTAACTATGTTTACAAACTTTCAAAAGCACTCTATAGTTTAAAACAAGCTTCTAGAGCTTGGCATGAAAAATTAAGTGGTTTTCTTCTTTCAAAAAATTTTTCAAGAGGTTTGGTGGACACAACCCATTTTACAAAAACCTCTTGTAACCACAATCTTCTTCTTGTCCAAATTTATGTAGATGATATCATTTTTGGTGCTACTAATGTTTGTTTATGTGAAGAATTTGCCTCTCTTATGCAAAAAGAGTTTGAAATGAGCATGATGGGAGAATTGACCTGGTTTCTTGGACTACAAATCAAACAAACCAAAGAAAGCATCTTCATCAATCAAGAGACGTATACAAAGGAACTTCTGAAGAGATTTGGGATAAGTGATGCAAAAGGCATAGGAACTCCAATGAGTTCATCTTTGAAACTTGATGATGATGAAAGAGGTAAAAAGGCAGATGAAAAAAGGTATAAAGGAATGATTGGAAGTTTACTTTATTTAACAGCTAGTAAGCCGGATATTGTGTTTGCAGTGTGTTTATGTGCTAGATTACAAGCTTGCCCTAAGGAATCTCATTTAATAGCTGTTAAACGTATTTTGAGATATCTAATTTCATCTTATGATTATAGATTATGGTACTCTAAACAATATTCTTTTGATCTTATTGCTTACACCGATACGAATTATGTCGGATGTAAGGTAGAAAGAAAGAGTACCAGTGGGAATTGTCAATTCTTGGAAGAATGCTTAGTGTCTTGGTATAGCAAGAAGCAATTATGCAAATCCTTATCGACCGCCGAAACAGAATGTGTAGGTGCTGGTTGTTGTTGTGCTCCGGTACTTTGGATGAAGCATACTTTACTTGATTTTGGTTTTGATTTTAAAAAAATACCTATTTTATGTGATAACACAACTGCAATAAATCTTTCTGTAAATCCTGTACAACATTCAAGAACTAAACATCATTTTATAAGAGATCATGTTGCAAAACGAGATGTATTTTTAGACTATATTTGCACAGAAGATCAAATTGCTTATTACAAAACCCCTTTTTTGAAGAACTTTTGTTATTTGAGAAAACTACTTGGTATTGGTAAATTCCATGACTAATGGATGTTTTTTTAGATTTTCTCTTCCTTTTCCTTTTAAGTCCAGAAAATCGAACTATAAAACCGGACGACTATCGAAAAACCAGACGTCCTGTTTCATTAAAAAGGTTTCAAAATTTTTCTTCACAAAAAATGCCGAGATTTTCGAATGACCAAATCAGACGCCTCCAAAAAAAATCGGACGTCCGATTTCTTGTGTTAAAATCAGTCGACAGTTTTTCCATTTTTTGACGATTTCTGTGCTTTTGAAAATAAAAAAACCTTGAATCCTCTCATTTTTTCTAGCACACACTATCTCTAAAAGTCCGAATCTCTCCCTCTAGAAAGCCTAAATGGTCTCTTTCTCCCTTATTACTCAAAAATCAACAGTCACTCTCTTTCTCAATCAAAAGAAAACCGTTCCAACATTCTCTCTAAATCTTCATCGATCAAATTCTCTCTCTCAAAACCTTCTATCAAAAACCCTCCTTTCAAAGACTTCAAAAATGGTAAAAGTGAAGAATGTCAATATTGGAAGAGGTGAAAATGTTGAAGAAGGAGGAAGCAGCAGAGGAAGAACTGGAAAAGGAAAAAGAGTGCCATTTGGAGTAAGGGATCTAGAGAGGTTTATCTTTGTGAAAGAAGCAGCAAATTTTGAAGAATGGACAAGAAAGAGAAGGAACATTACTCCATGTCACAAAGTGGATTAAACTTACATGGAAGGTATGGAAATCATTCCAAATCTTTTCAATGGTATTGGTTCGGGAAGGATGATTTATGAATTCTATGCTAACTTACATGAGGGTAGAATTCAACGAGTTCGAATTATAAACCATCAATGGGTACTCTCTAAGGTTGGTGGCAGAGACATTTCATTTAATGATAGGTTGTTAAACCACATCTTAAAAACACCTGATGATGGAATAAGATTTTACACAAAAAATAAGACGTGTTATGACCCTAACTTATATAGTGAAAGAAGATTTAAAGAGATATTTACAAAGGGAGAGGTACTTAAAAGGCATGATGATAGAAATGTGAACAAGCTTGATGACTATGGTAGATTACTCCATCATATGATCTCAAACATCATCATCCCCAATGTTGGTCATAAGTTATCCATCACAAACATGCATTCCTTTGTCATGCTAGCACTTCATGAGTATAGAAGAATGAACTTTGGTTTTATGGCCATAGAACATATGCTAGCCACTCAATCATCTTCCACCAAATGTTTGCCATATAGTTGCTTCCTTACAAAGATCTTTCAATACTTTGTACTCAACTTGGTTGGAGTTAGTGATCCCATTGGGGCTGGAAAAATCTACAGCAAGCATACATTCAAGAGGATGGGATTTGAGAAAAATGAGAAAGGGATGTTAGTTAGGGGTGGACATGATAAAAGTGATGAAGACAATGAAGATGATGAAGGGAATGAGGAACAAAAAGCAATGGATGTGGATGAAGAGGATAGTGAGACAGAACTGGAGGAAGAGACTCATAGAAGGGAAATAAGGCAAAAGAAAATACAAGAAAGAGCTAAAGAAGGTTCATCATCTGGAAGCATGAATCAAATCATGGATATGATAGTTTCCTTGCAGGCCTCTATGAACAGTCGGTTTGATACATTAGATGGAAAGATATCTGACATCCAAGAAAGGATAATGAGATTAGAAGCAAGGGATAGAGATGAAGGCCATTGAAGAAATGATGAAAAGGGAGTGACATGCTTGTCTATGTTTTATGACTAAAACTCTTACTTTTTGCACCTCATTTGTTTCTTTAGTTTTGAACTACATTTGCTTATGACTTTGGTGCTTATGAAATTTCTTTTTAAACATTTTGTCTCCTTTAGTTAGTTTAGAACTTCATGATGATATCTTAATGATAAGAGTTTCCTTGATCCTTGTTTCAATGATCCCTTATAGTCCTTGTGCTTTTTGATTTATGACAAAAGGGGAAGAAATTATAGGATACATATGTTGATTGATGTTACTTTATGATATAAGATGCATATGTTGTTGGTTATGATATGTATATATTTTAGATGATATGATGATGCTCTATATGGCTTTAGACTTGGTGTTGCCTTATGAAATGAGATGAGTATGCTTTGTTGCAAGTTGTGTTGATAACTTGAATTGTGTAGCCTTGAAGTTTTTTAAATTGTGTTGGCAACATACTTGAGTTGCATAAAATGTTATGCATTATGCCATATTGCTTTTATGGCCTTGAGTTCTCTTGATGATATTTTTTATGTCATATTTGTTGTGAAGCATACTTTTAGGGAGAGCTTTAACTTTCTAAACCATTTTTCAAACTTTGGCTTGCTTTCAAAATGAAAGGGAGAGTTCTTTCTCTCTCATTTTTATGCTTGGCTCTAAATGTTGATCTTTTGAAGCATTCTTTTGGCTAAAACTTGTTCTTTTTTTCTATATAATCACTATCTTGCATCTTTGATTGTCATAATAAAAAAGGGGAAGATTGTAAGCCCTAAGGGTACATTATGTTAATGTTTTGATTATGATTAACTTGGGCTTTGTGTTAAGTAGAAATAGTTTTATATAGAAGAACAAAAGATGCACAAGAGAAGTCTCAAGGGTAATCTACATAGAAGCAAAAGATCATACAAGACAACAATAGTTTATGAAGATGAAGTGATCAAGTTGAACACCTTGAAGACTAGAAGATTAGTTAGGGGTGTCCTTAAGGTAACTTTGTAAAACTCCCTAACTCATCTCTTTGATTTTTTATCAAGTATGATAGCTTCTTGGAAGGAATATCCTTTATAAGCTATACGTGAAAAACTAAGTATTCTTGATAAATTTTTTATTTTTTAAATGGATCACTTATTTTAAAGAGTATCAAGAATACATGTTTTGAAATGTGAAGGAAAGTCCACATTTTTCGAAAGAAAAACTGGTTGTCCAATTTTTCGTTCATACTCCAAAAAAGGTCATCCGATTTTTTCAAGGGAATGAAAAAATCGGTCGTTCGATTTTTAGAGGTATAAAAAAATCTGTCGTCCACTTTTAAAAAGGATCATCCGATTTTAAGTAAATTAAAAATTGGTTTTCCTATTTTAAAAAGGATCATCCAATTTTCTGTTTATAAGAAAATTGGACGTCCGATTTTGAAAATCGGTCATCCAGTTTTCACTTTTACTATAAAAAAAAAGTCCGTTGCTCTGGCAGTAACACCTAGTTTTTACCTTTAAATATTGATATTTTGATCAGCCATAATTCATCAAGAAGTTGCAAGACATTTTTTACAAAATTGAAGAGCATTAAAGAGCAATACTTTTAACCTTATTCATCTTACAAAAAGAAAATCTCCTTGGAGCTCATTTTTTATCATCATTCAAAGAAGGAGAAAAGAAGAGCTTGTAGAAGCATAAATTAAGTTGTATCTTTCTCTTCTCAAGTTTATTTGATAACCACTGTTCTATCCTTACTCTTCTTTATTTTGTGATTAAAAGTTTTGAGAAAAACCCTTTTGAGTGATTCTTTGATAGTTTGTATTATTTTGTAATTGTAAACTTTGAGGTTTGTGTGCAAAAGCCTTGAAAGGTGATCCTCATAGTGTTATTGTGTAAAAACTTTTGATTAGTGGATTTGTGAAATTCTTGAGTTGAGTCTCAAGATAGTGGATGTAGCTTTATTGAGAGAGTGAACCACTATAAATCCTTTGTCTCTTTTCTTTGTGGCTTGTCTTCTACTTCTATGTTTATAGTTTAATTCTTGATTATAAAAGAGATTTTATTTAGCTAGGAATTTTATTAAAAAGGAGTTATTAAATTCTTCTTCAAACAAAATTGGAGGTTTATTTTAAAAATTGTTCAAAAAGTTATTTAAATTAGCTAAAAACCTTATTCATCCCTCCCCTCCAATGGTTTGTCAATTATAATCATTGAGTTTGACTTGAAAAACAAATCGATGAGTTATGAGGTCATTATTGATTTTTAAATATTATAATCATTATGATTTTAGAGTATTTCTTGCCCATCTATCCTATGAAAAGAAAATAGGTTAGACATCTAGTAAACACAATACAATAGATTCATAAATGATTAAAATATTCCTACACGATAAGTCATACTTTTAGATAAAATTGAACCACTGCCTCAATATAATGTCAAATAACTTTTTCAACCTCTTTATCGAAAAGTACGAACCAAGCGCTTCCAGTTCCGTCGCTTGTGAAAACTTTCAGTTCATATGATTAAAAATACAACATATTCATTATGTTTAAACATTTATAAACCACACATTCATATATGTTAATATGTCGGCTATAATTGACGCGAATAATATAATATTGAAAACCTTAATATGGGATAATCAACATCTTTGGAGCAATTAGTATAATAGAATTTTGATTCAGTCTCCACCGATTTTCTATAGTATACCATACACGACTCGTAATTGAACTGGTTGTTAATATCAATACTTAACATCATAAAGATAAAGTGTAAGAGAAAAAATATTCTAAAAAAAATGTACATAATGTCACAAAAAAGACAAACTATTCTGAGTGTGTAAAGAGTACTTCTATCACTCAAATTAGCATGGACTCTACTTAACTTTTTTCTTCAAATTATTTAAAAAGATATAAAATGGAGATTTTCGATTGACATTCTCTTGATTGGGGAAGAAGTATATATCTTATATTGAAGCTAACTACACTTACAAGATAATTTTATGATGGGGATAAACATATAATTTTAAATGTTTTATTTTTATAAAAATGGCTTGCTTAAAGTTAAGGAGAAAACAATTCATTCATCGATCAGAAGGCTTTTTTCTTTTTATCTTATTTGGTATGTTTTATAATAAAATATTAAAATAGAAATGTTAATTGCTAGCATATAATTCATGTGCCCTCATGCACATAACTGAATTGATTTTGGCTTGCAGAGTTGGTATCAGTAATTAATAATATATTAATTTACAATTATTAATAAACATAATTCAATAGAAAACTTATGCCAAAATTATTACTCCATAGATATTCGATTTTAGCATGAGAGAGTATGCAAAAATGAAAATTTATTTATGTTTACATTGAATAATGTATTAATCTTATCATGTAATATGTTCATTATTATTCTTTTTTACTTAATAACTAAAATCTACTAAAATAGTCTAGATTAAATTTGTTATTAATGTTTTGGGTTGATTTCAAAGTACTCCATTGAAGTTAATCCAAGTCAAAAGAGATGCATATTTAGTTTAAAATTAGTGACAAAGTACTCCCATGAATATCAAAAAATTTTCATTATTTATAAATTAATCTAATTATTCTATTGCCCCCTCATTTTATAAGTTACTTAATTTTATTAGTAAAAACTAAAATTTCATTTCAATATTTTAACACTTGCATAAATATTGAGATATTTTAAAGGCGGTTCTCAATCTCTTAATTATTTTTAGACCAACTAACTACAATAATCTTAACACTTTTAGCATTAATATGATCATGTTTGGAACCAATATATCTACTAATTAAAATTTATTAAATTTAAAACTTCTACTTATATATTTGTTAACAAAAAATTCAAATAAAAATATTGGTTGTTTATGTTTAAGAGAAAATGAGAGGTGATATGTTGTATTAATTTGGAAGCGGGACGAAGAAGAGATCACATAATCTTGTATAACATTATTCTCTTCAAATATGAAAAATGGAAACAATTTGTCAAGTGGTAAACTATAAATTCATTGTGACCTAATACTATGACTTCATCACCTTCAAAATGAGAACGGAAGTATACAATTAGTTGTATGACAATTATCATATTAGCTCAAAGAACATGAACCAATGATATATGTGTCAAATACAAATCAACAACTAAATTCTAATTTGCATCATAGAAAAATCCAATAAAAGCTAAAACTGATAGTAGTAGTGTAACCGTAATTAACCATTGAGAAACTCTTATAGGTCCTAATTCCTAAAGCATATCAAGTACATGCTATACTCATTGTGAAAAGACAATAGCAAGCAATTAGTCAACAATTTCCTTCATACATGACTCTAATCCAAACACAGAAAGAAGTCCAACATTAAAAATGTCTACCAGCATCACATACACAATCCTTTAGCATCTCATGATCCACAATCAATTATGTATGCATCACTCAAAACGAAATATCCGAAAATTTTCCAAATTTCAATGATCTGACCACAAAGAAAGCTGAACAACCGAGTGACCCTTGCTGGCGAAATTTGTGAAAATTGCCGTTGGGCACAATCAGGGATGGTATTTATATTGAAGAATTTGAAATTTATACATAGAAGGAAGTGAGGAAATTAAAAAAATTATCAACAAAATTCATCAAAGTTCTTGCGAGAGAGGTTTTTCATCCCCATCTTTCAGATTCCATTGTAAAGGGCAACTGCTGCGGCTACTTTTCTGCTGTTCTGATTTTTAGGGTTGCTTTTCTTCTTCCTCCAAAATCACTATATATGATAGAATTACATATAAATATAGTCTGTGCAAAATCAATTCAAAAAAGAATTCTAAACTAACTCAATACTTGCTAAATGGAGTTCTAGGAAAATCACATATTATCCTATTGCTAACTCATCGTAGTTAATTACAAATAATCAAACACATATACAAATACAAAATTTTACAAATATGAATATGGAAATTCGAGTGTGGTTTTCAATAGAAGACGCCCTCTTTTGAGCTCTGGTTGTGGCAAAAGCTCTGATTCTGACTATATTTCTTTTGACCTTTTGTGAAACATAGTTGAGTTTAACAAATATCTGAATATTTATAAACAAAGTGAGAGATGTATGTAATTAAGTTTCAGTTTAGATAAAGATAAATGATAGATAAAAAAAAAATTTGAATTTGAGTTTAGATCTATTTCATAAACGATAAATATTTAATTTTGTAAATCTATCTATTACAGATTGGAGCTAGAGATTTTATCAGAAATAATTCTTGTATCTATCTAATAAATGATAAAAAAAGTTGAATTTAAATTTATAAATGTATCGATTTTAAAACCAAACCAACAAATATTTTTTTAATTTTTATCTCTTATATAAAAAAAAAAATCAGATTTCATTTATATCTTATATAATGTTTCAAAAAATCTGACATACTCCCAATAATACAACTTATCTAACTTTCAAGCAAAAATAATATGTTTCATTCATTATTAATTCTTATATATTTTTTACCCCTAAATAATAGAGAGAGCATGAATTTTTTAAAATAAAAATTAGCTATGTTTCATTTATTATTATCTCTTATACTATTGTATTTTTTTTGTTATTTGTATGGGAGAAAAAATAAGAAGACGTCCACTTGGCGCAAAGTGACATGTCATATGGCTTTATTTTAATATATATATATATATAGATTGTTTGGAGAAAAGAATGTGTTAGCCCTAAGGGCATTAATACTTATGATTTTGATCATTAATTAACATATGCTTGTGTGAGTATTTTAGCTAACCTTTCATAGAACAAAAGAAGCACCATTTGAAGTCTCAAGTCTACACTCTCTAAAAGCAAAAGATCTTGTTGATGAGGGCAAAATGAAGAAGAAGAGACCAAGCCATTCCAAGATCAAATCATTGGAGACATTGAAGACATTGAAGGCATTGTCTATGTTAGAGTGTAATTAGGTACTCCCTTGTAAAACTCCCTAATCTTACTCTTTGTTTATTGATCATATATGAAGCTCTTTTTACGATTTTTTCAAATATAAACTTTTGTTAAAATCTAAATATTCTGGACTGAAGTTGTGATTCTTTTGGAAGGTTCTTCTTCTCTTTAAAATGATTGTCAAGAATACATGTTTTTGAAACAATGAAAAAAGCTTTTGTCTTAAAAAGAAACTTGGCTGAAGAAATAAAAATTCGGTCATACAGTTTTAGAACCGGTCATCCGATTTTTTTCTAAATAAAAAAATCGGCAGTCCGTTTTTCAGATGGACAAGTCCGAATCTTTCTGTCCAAGAACCGGTCGTCCGATTTTAGGAACCGGCCGTCCGATTTTCTTTACTTTAAAAAAATCGGCAGTCCGATTTCTAGCTGGACAAGTCCGAATCTTTCTATTTAAGAACCAGTCGTCCGATTTCAGGAACCAGTCGTCCGATTTTCACATTTACTGTAAAAAATTATTACCGTTACACTGAATGCAACGGTCACTTTTTTTTAAGATAGTATATATAGACTTTTTGATCAGCCATAAAGGAGACAAGTTTGGTGAAATATTCATTGAGAACATTTAAAACTTTTAAGAGCTTCAAAAGTACATTTATTGCAAACACTTTCAATCCCAAACAAAATCTTCTTGAGCTTCATTATTGATCATCATCAAAGAAGAAGAAAGGAGGAGCTTGTAGAAACATTTCATTGAGTTGTACCTATTATTTCACAAGCTCAAAAGTGGTAACATTGTTCTTAAACCTATCTTTCTTTCTTATTGATATCAAAGGTTTGTGTTGAAAAACCCCTTGGGTAATCCTTTGATTTACATTGTGTTATAGATTGAGGTTTTGTGCAAAACCCTTGTAGGGTGATCCTCATATTTGTAGTTGGTGTAATTTTGTGTTTATAGTGGATTTGGATTGGGTGTTAACTCAAGGTAGTGGATGTAACTCTTTGAGGGAGTGAACCACTATAAATCCTTGTGCCTTCTTCTTTTCTTTCTAAGCTTATTACTTATTTGTCTCAACCACAAAATTTTGTTTGGTTTGGAATTTTATTAAAAGAGTTTTAGAATTCTCTTTCAAACAAAATTGGAGGTTTACCCTTTATTTAACAAAGGTTTTTCGATAATTAGCCAAAAACCTTATTCACCCCCCTCCCCCCCTCCTCTAAGGTTTTTCAGAATGATTTTTTTTGTTATTTGGGTAATTTTTTTTATTAGTCAACAGATATATAAATTTATAAATTCATATTAACAAATATACAGATTTATATATCATATTTTATCAAGTCATTTGTTAGCTCATATGATACATTTGAGGTTTTTTTCTGGATTGGGCCCAGATTTTAGAAATGGGTACTAAAGTGGCCCATTTTTTTTAATTCTGAAACAGGCCATAATGCACAGTTATTGTGCGTTATTTCAGGTGGTGATAACGCACAATGGTTGTGCGTTATCCCTAATCACGCGGCTTAAGCCACGTTAAGCCGCGCTAATTACATTAAAAACTAACGTGGCTCCAATCTGGCGTTGATGTGGCGATAACGCACAGCCATTGTGCGTTATCATCCTTGATAACGCACAGCCATTATGCGTTATTATGTTATAAACCCTACCCAGCCAGCCGCCCCCTTCCTTCTTTCCCTATTTCTTCTTCTTCTTCTTCCTTATTTCTTCTCCCTTATTTCTTCTTCCTCTATTTTTTCAGCCTCAAAATTTCTCTCTCTTTATTCTGCCTCAATTTTTCTCTCTTTCTTCCGCCTTAATTTTTCTGCTTTCTCTCTTTCTTCTTTTCTTTCACCTTACTTCCTTCTTTTTTATTGCCGCATGAAAAAATTTGCAGCCTCCTCTCGCTGCCGCCACTCGGTAAGTTGTTTTCCTCTTCCTTTTATTTTCTTACTTCTTATTATTTTCTCTTCTTCTAATACTTTTGTATTTTATTTCAAAATTTACAGTTAAAAATTAGTTAATATTTGAAGTCAAGTTTGAATTCGCGAGACTTTCTTTAGAGTAGGAAGGTTATTAAAGATTTGGAGTGGAAAACGGTAGACTAGAGCTGCATTTTTAATTTTCGGTAAGTTTTTAGTTATTTAAATTTTTTGGTGTATTATTTATTAAGTTTAATTATTGTGTGTTTGGGTTTGTTATTTGTTGTTTGTTAATCATTTTTATGAATTTTATTTGTTAATTTGAATTAATTAATTTTTTGTGAAAGTGGGGTTTAGATTTATGTTTAAAATTGTTGTTATTAATAAATTTGTACAATTTTGATAATTTTATGTATATAATTATTTTTTGCATTTAAAAAGTGATCTTAGGGTGATGTATTATTTTCATGACTTTATTTGGATAATTCGGGTTTAATTTTTTACCTTACTTCTTGATTATTGGAATTTTTTAATTATTTAGATAATTATTTTGCATATTTCGTATAAATGTTTTAGTAGAAAAGATGGGAACCTGTAATTTGGTATTTTTCACATATGTTTTTTTTTTTTTCTAAATAGTAGAACCGAAACTTGAAAATTTATAGTTTAGTAATTAATACTTTTATTTAAACTCTAAAACCGTAATAGTGAGTTTACGAAGTAGTAAAATACTTACTTATAAAATATACTATAAGTAACCTTTAAAAACTTAAAAATTCTAAACTTTAAATAATAGAAAACTTGAAAATCTATTATTAAAATCCAAAATTTTACATCAAACATGATGTGAACTGGTTAGACATGTAAGAACATCAAGGATTTGTGACAAGAGCCAAGGCAAAACAACTAAAGAGTCACAAGGATCAAATTGAGCAAGAGAAGTTTCAAGGCTTAAATTTTGATGTCAATTTTGATGTCCAAGACTTTATGGGGATTAAATTTTGATGTCCAAGACTTTATGGGCAATATCCTAATTTTTGAATAAGTTAGAAATTGAAAATTTACCTTGGTAGATGGTTGGAATCCCTTTTGCCCAAGCTGAAAAATTGCCTC
Organism: Catharanthus roseus; assembly: GCA_028651295.1. Classification (NCBI taxonomy): domain Eukaryota; kingdom Viridiplantae; phylum Streptophyta; class Magnoliopsida; order Gentianales; family Apocynaceae; genus Catharanthus; species Catharanthus roseus. Next base: position 7,063,774 of record JAPQWS010000104.1, on the reverse strand, counting down.
CTATTTTTGGCAATGTGTTGACTAGTGCTCTAGAATAGTCCAAATGCAATTAAAACACCTCTATTGTCTTATCAAGTGTATGTATAGGTTATATCTATCCTTTGGGCTGAAAATATGAGAGGGAAAAATTCCTATTTACTCCCTCAAGTCTCTATAAATATGTAGTCTTCTATTTTGAAGAAGTAATCAAGAAATTTTTCAAGACAAAGGTTCTTCTCTTAGTATTCTTAGTTCTTAGCTTAGTTTTTCTATCTTCTTCAAGGGTGAACTTCCTTGAAAGAAAAAAATCACTTTGAAGACTTGTTGAAAGTTCCAAGAGCTTCAAGGTTGATCATAAAAAAATTCCTTCATACTAGTTACTACACTCTTGTAGAAAACTAGTCTTGAGGTCTTCTTCTTGTTTCATTGAGGCCTAAGGTTCAAAATACCTTAGGTTGCTTGAACTTTGAAGAAAAGATTTTGTTTAAACCTTCTTGAGGTCTTGGATTTAATATATCTAAGGTTGCTTGAAGTTTAACATTTTCAAGTCCTTTCAAAGGCACTTTCTCTCTTCTACTTATTACACTTGTTTTGTTTGTTCTCTCCCTAACTTCTTGGACGAAAGTTTATGCTCTTAAAGATCATTCCGCATCATTTGGTATCAGAGCCACCTTCAAGTAAGAGTTTTTGAGATATCTTACATACAAAAAAAAAAAGAAAATACAAGACAAAAAAAAAAGAGAAAAGAGACAAGATTGCTGGAAAATGGCATCACAAAAATAGAATGCTTGAACGACCTGGAATATGACTAGAACATTGCAATATTTTTACATGGAGTTATACTACATTGACTGGGAAACAAATGAAATAAGTTTCATCTAATTTGGACTTTATTTGTTATCTCAAAATAGTCAAAACTTGAAGGTGTACCTGACTTTTCTGCAGACAAAAAAGTACTAAAATGATCTGCGCATATCTTGCTTTTTACTAATCCTTTTTCGTTGATTCTTGAGGCTAAACTCAAGAATTTTGAGTGAGGATTCTTTCTAGACAAACCTCATTCAATTGAGACTTGTGGTTAAATACCAGTTTTCCAAACAAGATGAGTATGTTATCTACTCTGCTTGCTGGAAACTTTTGTTGTGTATTCTTTTGTGTTCTTGAAGTGTCCTAGCTTTGTGTTTGCATTTGTGGTCGAAGTTCTTTCCTTTTTCAGTACTTATTTCTTCATTTGGTCAATCTACCATTATTGACTCAAATGCTCTTGGAAATGTTGTTGAACTTCCTTAAAATGAATGGATGACTCAATATCATTTTCCTTGCTTCTCATATTTCTCAAATAGTTTTTTTTTTGTGATTTTTTTTTATTTTGGTTGTTTTAAACTTGAGTAGAGGTGTTAAATCTTTGTTAAGAACGCATAGAACTCTTTGAGACTTGAACCTTTAGAAAAAGGCAAGAGTTGTGAGAATATCCTCAAAAAAAGAAAAAAAGGCCAAAGAGAGTTAAACAAGAGAGTTTTGTGAGGTAAACACTACCAAGATGTCAACCCAAGCTCAAGCACCAACTCCTTTTGGAGAAGAGTTTAGCAACTCCCAACATGATGACCCTTTGAGGCTCATAATGCAAGAGTTACAATCCCTAAGAGATGAGATGAGGGATATTAGAAGGGATGTCACTAATCTCTCTAATCAACAAAGGGAGGTTAGTCCTCATGGTAGTCTCAATGTTACTACCCTAAGGAGCAATGGACCAATCAATTGCTCTAGGACAACCAAGTTCCACCAACCTCCACATTTTGATGAAGAACTTCATCCACCTCCTTACGGTGGTAGAAGAGGCGGTTTTGGAGGAAGAGGCATGCCTAGACACTTTGAAGAAGTTCCAAGGCCACAAGCTAGGCGTGGAGAGCCATTATATGATGATCATAAACATGTTCCATTTGTTGCAAACCGTGGAAGAGACCAAGGTGACCAAACTTGGACCGAATGAAGTGGAAGCTCCCTAGTTTTAAGGATGAGAATGACCCTAATATTTTCTTAGATTGGGAGAGGCAAGTAGAAAACATGTTTATGTTGAAAACTTGTAATGAGTTCTTAAAAGCTAGACTTGTAATAGCCGAATTTTCCGGCTATGCTTTACATTGGTGGGAAAGGGTAGTAAACCAAAGAGTTAGAAGTGGTAGACCACGGGTTGATACTTGGAGAGAGTTAAAAGCTTTGATGAGAGAAAGATTTGTGCCCGAGCACTACTATAGAGAGCTTCATTATAAGCTCATGACTTTAAAACAAGGTGCAAAAAGTGTAGAAAAGTATAGACAAGAGCTTGAGCTCTACATCTTGAGGTTGAACTTGGAAGAAGACAAGGATGCTTCAATGGCTAGGTTCCTTAGTGGTCTCAATAGGGAGATAGTCAACCAACTTGAGTTGTATCCATATACAACTTATGAAGACATGTGCCACCTTGCCAACAAGATCGAATCACAAAGAAAAAGAAGTGGGATGATGCAATCCTCATTTCCCAACCAAAGACAAGTTGCAACAACAAAACCACCTACTTCCAACTTCAAGCCATGGCCAAAAAAGGAGGAAGCTCCTAGAGGTACTTTCCAACCTCCAACCAAACCAAAGATGGAAGAGAGAGGTAAAATCATTTATAACCCTCCAAAGTGCTTTAAATGTAATGGTGTAGGACATTATGCAAGTAGTTGTCCGACAAAGAGAGCTTTAATCTTTAGGGAGGATTTGAATGGTTGGATTGAGAAGGAGGAGGATGAAAATAGCGAATGTGTTGAGGTTGAAGAAAATGGTGAGGATGATGAAAATGTTGATTTGAATCCTTTAGGAAGTGATGACGATGTCTTGAGCTTAGTTACCATAAGAGCACTAAGCGCTCAAACTTTTGATGATAACATGATTGAGCAAAGAGAAAACATCTTCCATTCTAAATGTAAAGTTGAGGGAAGGATTGTCAACCTTATCATTGATAGTGGTAGTTGTGTAAATGTGGCTATTGTGTATCTTATTGAGAAGTTGAAACTACCTACTACAAAACATGATAAACCCTACAAACTCCATTGGCTAAATGATAGTGGAGAAATTAAAGTGTTGAGACAAGTAGTGGTATCAATAGAAATGGGAGCTTACAAAGATGAGATATTATGTGATGTGGTGCCCATGCAAGCATGTCATCTTCTCTTGGGAAGACCTTGGCAATTCGATAGAAAGTCCCTCCACAATGGGGAGAAGAATACTTATTCTTTTGTGAAGGATGGAAGAACATTCACTATGAATCCTCTTACACCTCAACAAGTGAGAGATGAACAAAAAAAGATGAGGGAGAAAGAGAGGGCCGAAAGTGAGCTCAAAAGGAAAAAAATTGGGGAGGGAAAGAGAGTTGAGGAAAAAGAAAAGAGTGAAGAAAGAGTGATGAAAAACAAGAGTGAAAAGAAAAAGAGTGACCAAAAAAAAGAGAGTGAGATGAAAGAAAAGAATTGTTTCTTTGCAAAACCTAGTGAGGTGATTGAAGCAATTGAAAGAAAAGAAGTGGTATTACTCTTGTATTGTAGGGAATCTTTTACTTCATCTAAAGAACACTCACCCTCTTTTTCAAGTGAAATTTTGCAGGTTATTGAAGATTACAAAGACGTATTTCCCGATGAGATGCCCGGAGGTCTTCCACCAATTAGAGGAATCGAACACCAAATTGATTTTGTCCTCGGGACGGTCTTGCCAAACCGACCGGCCTATGGGAGTCCACCGGAAGGCTAAGGAGCTAAAAAGGCAAGTTGGGGATCTAATTTCAAAAGGGGTATGTGCGTGAGTCCATGAGTCCTTATGCGGTTCCGGTTTTGCTTGTTCCAAAAAAAGATGGTACATGGAGAATGTGCATAGATTGTAGAGCCATAAACAACATTACTATTAAGTATAGGCATCCCATACCTAGACTTGATGATTTACTTGATTAGTTGCATGGTTCTAATCTTTTCTCTAAAATTGACCTAAAATCCAGATACCATCAAATTAGGATGAGAGAAGGGGATGAGTGGAAAACCACTTTTAAGACTAACTTTGGTTTGTATGAATGGATGGTTATGCCCTTTGGATTAACTAATGCTCCTAGTACATTTATGAGATTAATGAATCATGTGTTGAGGAATTTTATTGGGAAATTTGTTGTTGTATACTTTGATGATATTTTGGTCTATAGCAAGACATATGAAATGCATGTTCAACATCTTAGGGAAGTACTAAATGTCTTGAGAATTGAAAAACTTTTTGCTAACCTTGACAAATGTGCGTTTTGTTTGGAGAAAGTTACATTTCTAGGTTATGTGGTAAGCTCACAAGGAATTCAAGTAGATGAAGGTAAGGTCCAAGCAATTAAGGAATGGCCAACACCAAGAAACGCATCGGAAGTGAGGAGTTTCCATGGCCTAGCAAGTTTCTATAGGCGGTTCATCAAAAATTTCAGCACACTTGCTAGCCCTTTGACCGATGTGATCAAGAAAACCGAAGGATTTAAGTGGGAAACAAAACAAGAACAAGCATTTCAATTGTTGAAGGAAAAGTTGTGTAGTGCACCCCTTTTGTCACTACCAAACTTTGAGAAAACTTTTGAGGTGTAGTGTGATGCATCCGGTATTGGTATAGGTGGTGTACTTATGCAAGATGGAAAGCCCTTAGCCTATTTTAGTGAAAAACTTAATGGGGCAGCCGTGAGGTACTCAACTTATGACAAGAGCTTTATGCTTTAATAAGAACATTAAAGCAATGGCAACACTACCTATGGCCAAAGGAGTTTGTTGTGCACACCGATCATGAGGCTTTGAAGTTTCTCAAGGGCCAACATAAACTCAATAAGAGACATGAAAGATGGATGGAGTTCATTGAAACATTTCCATATGTCATCCATTACAAGAAAGGTAAGGAGAATGTGGTGGCCGATGCTCTATCTAGAAGGTATACTCTCTTATCCACCCTTCAAACAAAAATTTTGGGTTTTGAAATGCTTAAAGAAATGTATTCTAGTGATCATGACTTTAAGGAAATTTTTGAGAAATGCTTATTAGCACCTTTTGGAAAATATTTTTTGCATGAAGGATTTCTTTATTGTGAAGGTAGATTGTGCATACGATCTTGTTCTACTAGAATTCTACTTGTCAAAGAAGCACATTGTGGGGGTTTAATGGGACATTTTGGTGTCATTAAAACCTATGAAATTCTTCATGAACATTTTTTTTTTGCCTCATTTAAAAAGAAATGTAGAAAGATTTGTAGGAAGTTGTATTGAACGCAAGAAAGCTAAATCTAGAACTCTTCCACATAGACTTTACACACAATTAGAAGTTCCTAAAGAACCTTGGGTTGATATTCTATGGATTTTATTCTTGGTTTACCGAGGACCTCTAGAGGTATGGATTCTATTTTTGTTGTTGTGGATAGGTTCTCTAAAATGGCACACTTTATTCCTTGTAGGAAATCCGATGATGCTAGTCATGTAGCTAGCTTGTTCTTTACTTGGATAGTTAGATTCCATCGAATTCCAAGGTCTATTGTGTCGGATAGGGATACCAAATTCTTGAGCCATTTTTGGAGAGTTCTTTGGAAGAAGCTTGGTACTAACTTGCTTTATTCTACAGCTTGCCATCCACAAACGGATGGACAAACCGAAGTGGTAAATAGAACAATTGGCCAACTTCTAAGGCTATTTTGAAGAAGAAATTGAGGCAATGGGAGGAGTGTTTGCCACACATTGAATTTGCTTATAATAGGGCACCTCACTCTACTACTTCTCATTCTCCATTTCAAGTTGTTTATGGTTTTAACCCTCTAACTCCCTTTTATTTGGTTCCTTTGCCTATAGATCAAGCATTAAGCAAGGATGCAAGCAAGAAGGCTGATTTTGTGAAAGCAATTCATGCAAAGGTCTATGAAGCCATTGTCAACTCTAACAAAAAGCTTGTAGAGAAAAAGAAATGTGGGAAGAAGAAAAGTGGTATTCAAACCCAGTGATTGGGTTTGGGTGCATTTTAGAAAGGAAAGATTTCCCCAACAAAGAAAGTCTAAGCTTGATGATAGGGGAGATGGGCCATTTCAAATGCTTGAGAAAATTAATGACAATGCCTATAAAGTTGATCTTCCGGGACATTATAATGTTATTGCCACTTTTAATGTTTCCGATCTCTCTTTATTTGATATAGGTGATGGAGATTCGAGGACGAATCCTTTTCAAGAGGGGGAGAATGATGTGAACCGGTTAGACATGCAAGAACATCAAGGAGTTGTGACAAGAGCCAAGGCAAAACAACTAAAGAGTCACAAGGATCAAATTGAGCAAGAGAAGTTTCAAGGCTTAAATTTTGATGTCAATTTTGATGTCCAAGACTTTATGGGGATTAAATTTTGATGTCCAAGACTTTATGGGCAATATCCTAATTTTTGAATAAGTTAGAAATTGAAAATTTACCTTGGTAGATGGTTGGAATCCCTTTTGCCCAAACTGAAAAATTGCCTCCTATTTTTGGCAATGTGTTGACTAGTGCTCTAGAATAGTCCAAATGCAATTAAAACACCTCTATTGTCTTATCAAGTGTATGTATAGATTATATCTATCCTTTGGGCTGAAAATATGAGAGGGAAAAATTCCTATTTACTCCCTCAAGTCTCTATAAATATGTAGTCTTCTATTTTGAAGAAGTAATCAAGAAATTTTTCAAGACAAAGGTTCTTCTCTTAGTATTCTTAGTTCTTAGCTTAGTTTTTCTATCTTCTTCAAGGGTGAACTTCCTTGAAAGAAAAAAATCACTTTGAAGACTTGTTGAAAGTTCTAAGAGCTTCAAGGTTGATCATAAAAAAATTCCTTCATACTAGTTACTACACTCTTGTAGAAAACTAGTCTTGAGGTCTTCTTCTTGTTTCATTGAGGTCTAAGGTTTAAAATACCTTAGGTTGCTTGAACTTTGAAGAAAAGATTTTGTTTAAACCTTCTTGAGGTCTTGGATTTAATATATCGAAGGTTGCTTGAAGTTTAACATTTTCAAGTCCTTTCAAAGGCACTTTCTCTCTACTACTTATTACACTTGTTTTGTTTGTTCTCTCCCTCACTTCTTGGACGAAATTTTATGCTCTTGAAGATCATTCCACATCAAAACATTAAACCGTAAAACTATAAACTTTTTAACAGTAAACCTGAAAAAGCGAAAATCATAATATTAAAATTCTACAGGGTAAATTATAAAAACTTTAAAAACCCCTTAAAATTGATTTTTGAAACATTAAAAAATAAAACTAGAAACTCTGTAACAGTAAACCCTAATAAACCCCAAGAACCTTAAAATTGATATTTTGAACATTAAACCATGAAATTGTCAACATTATAACAGTAATCCCTCTTCCCTTAAAATCTTAATATTTAAACACTAAACCATAAAACTTTAAACTTTGTAACAATAAACCCTTAAAAAAAACGAAAATCTGAATATTTTAAACATTAAATCGTAAAATTGTCAACTACGTAACAGTAAACCTTAAAAACTTTAAAATCTTATTTTTTTAAACATTAAATCGTAAAACTCTAAATTTTGCTACAGTAAACCCTAAAAATGATATTTGTAAACATGAAACCATAAAACTATAGACTTTATAGCCGTAAACCGTAATAACACTCAAATCTTAATATTATTGATAATTAAATATAAATTATAAAATATTAAAAACCTTGAAAACCGTAAAAACACTAAATTTGATATGCTAAAAATCATTCAAACCTAAAACCCTAAAATGAAGTATACCATAAAGAACACACCTTAAAGAGTTTGGAGTTAGAATTTATTTAAAAATTTTTACTTTTAATATATAGATATTGACAGTATCTCAAACTATAAATAATGTAGATGGAAGAAGTGCCAACGCACGTGCATTCGGGGCCCATTGTTCCCGGTGTTTTATCAAGACAGCACGAACACCGATCTGGTTTGATCTGGAGTGGGGACCACGAGACATGTTATACTGATCTTCAATGTAGGCGTTTTGGGCGGAACCTATTCCAGTGCTACAGTACGGCTCTCCGTAGGTTGGTGGAGCTTATTGACAGAACTGGGTTGGGGGAAGTCTTTAGATGTGGTTATATTGGGTTGGACCACGCACTTATTACCGCAATGGTAGAGCGGTGGAGACCGAAGACTCACGTATTTCACCTGACGTGTGGTGAAGTCTCAATAACACTGCAGGATGTACAGGCACTGTGAGGTTTAGGGATAGACGGTATGGCCATTACCAGCCCTAGCATGAGTGTACACCCCAAACAGTACTAGATTGAGATTATCGAGAGACTTCTTGGTGTGTGGTTTTCTCTCAACCACTTTTCCGGATACAAGGTGAAGAAGGAACCTTTGGAAGCATGGATCCTAAGACCGTTTACTGGTTCAGAGACCGATGATGATCTAATCCTGCGCGCTCGTGGATTTATTTTCTTACTCATTGGCGAACATATGCTTCCCGACTTCTCCGGGAATTTGGTTCATGTGTGCTACCTCAGTTTATTAGATGATATTGATGCTATCAGGACATACAGCTGGGGCAGCTGCGTACTTGGATTTTTGTATAGGCAGTTGTGTACAGCAGCTTTGAGGGGTGCACGACAGATTGGGGGGCTTTAGTCTTAGTACAGATTTGGACGTGGTCGTGTATACCTACATTGCGGCCTCATCTGATTACGGATATTCAGGCCGACCCTCTTGTTCCTCTTCGCTCTATATGGTGCACATCATTTGACTGTAACCAACTGCCTACGCACACTCGCGTGACATACTGGGACCAGTTAGATTTCATGTCATCTGATCAGTTTCGCTTTACAATATTTTGTATTATTTCTAATTAATTGAGATTTTTTTTATGCACTTAAATTTTTATTGATTTTGGATTTTGACTTGACAGTTTATATGGCTACCTTATCTTGACCGTGCTCTGGTTCCATCTGACCTGTGCCGAGCAGAGGTCGCGCTCATCTGTTATGAGATAGTGGAGTATCACTATCCCGGGTGTGTGATGCGCTAGTTTGCACGGGCTCAGATAGTTCCAGGTGCATGTGATACTCGTTTGGACCTGCACCTGATCCAACTTAGGGAGAATGATCACACATACTGGGGGACACAGCATGCTAGTCACACCGAGGCCTCGTACCAGTGGCGACTTCGAATTAGGGATGGCCCTGCTGTAGCTGCTGAGGTATTGTCATGCCCCAGTGACGAGTACATCAAATGGTATAGGGGTATCACATGGGTTTACATTGGCAATCCAACTAACCGTGATACCCCTTCACATGGATATCAGTCTGCCGGTGTGAACAGATGGATGATGATAAGTTCTTCGAATAAATATTGTTTTTAGGGTTAAAATATTCTTATGCATTTTAGTTATTTATGTTTAATTCTAACGGTTTAATTAGTTAATTTATTTAGGGTTTTATTTATTTATTTATTTTTGGTTTAGACTTCTATGTTGCAGGAGGTGGATGATATGGCTTTAGTGGTGATACAACAACCACCTGCTGATCCTTCACAAATGGCTGTGTTCGTGAAGAAAGTGCAGACGATTATTCGGAGATGCATGGTCTCTATCGGCGATACCTTGGGCTACACTCCATCACAGCACGATATCCAGCAGACGTTCCATGTTCAACCATCGTGTCGCCGTCCTCGGGAGCACGTACCGGAATGGGGTGCTCGTGGAGTTAAGAGGGGCGCTCGCAGACAGCCTGGTCGTGGAGCAAGCGGTGGATGCCCTCCTGTATCGCCTTTTCAACACAGGCACGAACATGTCGACCCCGGACATGTAGAGGTGGAGAGGGGTGAGGGATTTAGTGGTGGACAACCGACTGTTGACCCATTTGACAGCCCGAACTTAGATATACCTTCTTTTAGTTTGGATTTAACGCCAACTTTCCAGTCATTTCCTAGTGGATTCGGGGACATCGCAGATGCCTCCCCCTCCCAGTTTAGGATTTGCCTCATTTCAAGCACCACATTCTACATCTTTCAAATTTTTCGACTTTCGTGCACCCCTTCCTCCGGGCACAGCTGGTTCATCTACACTGCATCAGCCTATATCGCAGGCATCTTCGTCTGATGAAGAGGAGTGGGCGGATGATATGGATGGTGTACAGTATTACGAATTCGGGCATCGTGTTGGTAAGAAGACTACGAGGTTCACGCCATCCGACTGGTCTTAGTTATATATAGTATTTCCTAGTTTTCATTGCCAATTATATGTAAATTAAATTTATATATAAAGTATTCAGTTCATGTTTATATTATTGATTTTATTTGTTTTACGTATCTTAATTATTGATTATTTTGTTTTAGGTAAAAACTGAAAAATTCACATTGTACATTTTAACAATAACATTTTTAATTTGGTTTGAAAAAGGAAAAAACTAAAAGTGAGAAAAATTAATAATTTTCATTTTAACAAATCTTTTAATTAGTTTGAAGAAGGAAAAAATAAAAATCGGGAAAACGTGTAAAAGAAAAAAATTTACTGAAGAAAAACAAAAAAAGAAAATTCATAAATTTTACTTATAATAACGGAAAAAAATTTTGCTGGAAAAAAAAAAGGCACTGAGCATAACGCACAACAGTTGTGCGTTATCTTCAGTTGTGGGTTATCCTTGAAGATAACACACAGTGGTAAAAAAAAGTTGGACATGGCCAACGAACCGAATAATTTCACATGCCGAACTGGTAAAAAAAATATTGAAATACCGAGTTATGGATCCCAATCTCTGGAATGTACGAATGACAATGAGGGTGCCTTCATACTATGAAATGCATCATATGTTTTACTTTAATTTATATCGCATGAACAACGATGAGGAAATGCGTTATCTAGGGACTATTCCCCCCTACCTAGCAAAGGAAGGGCTTCATATTCTTGTTGAATTCGAGCATATCCAGCAACAAAATATTCCAAATACACACAACAGAAATACAACAACTTTGCCAGAACATATTACGGCGGTAACACAGATGGTTTCTGATGAACTGTTTATGTTGTACAGTACCGTCAATAACGATGACGATGAGGTTGACGGATCGAATGGAGATGATACCGTTTCTAGTCAATTTGAATCGAATGATGACAATGACCTGGAAGAAGGAGAGTTCCAAACTCCCCTGAACCCTGTAAATCCTGTCAACCCGGTAACCGAAAACATAGTGCAACAATGGGAGAGCAGCCAAAGGTTCAGCAGCGCTAGGTATGACTACACACATTCTAGAGCATTCCTAGATATGGGCTCGGGTTCTCCTATAGATGACCTTGTAGAATCTGGTATCGTCCGATTACTCGATTGGAACGACTCCATGACTGACATACTGTTAGGCATGAGATTCATTGACAAAGTGCAGGCAATAAGTGCAATTCGTAAGTACTCTATCAGTATGGGACGTGAGTACCGAGTTTTAAAAGTAAGATTGATACATGGACAGCCAGATGTTACCATCATAGTGACGATAATTACTGTTCATGGTACATCCGTATAAAAAAGAAAGCTACGCACAATCGGTGGGAAATAACCAGATTCGTAAAAGAACACACATGCCTTGTACATATTGAACAAAACAAGCACAAAAACTTGTCTTCAAAATTTATATCAATGTCTATATCACACCTACCAACGATCCTGAGATATCTGTGTCGAACATCATTCAAGAAGTGCAGGTATTGTTTCAAACGGGCTGTACTTACAAGCGGGCATGGTATGCTACAAAATTTGCCATCGAGAGGGTTTTTGGTAACTGGGATACAACCTTCAATATTTTACCTAAATACTTACAAGCTGTACAGGATTTAAATCCGGGGACTGTATACGAATTTTTGCATCACAGAACAAGCAGTCCCCCTAATTATGTTTTCAAATTTATTTTCTGGTGTTTCTCGCCATGTATAGACGGATTTTCATATTGCCGGCCGGTGATTTCTGTGGATGGAACACACTTAAGGGGACCATACAAGGGCGTGTTGTTAATTGCAAGTACGTGGGATGCAAATAATCAGTTGTTCCCACTTGATTTTGCAATTGTTGATAAGGAATCCTCCAAGAGTTAGAATTGGTTCCTTAAAAACTAGCGAGAATACATTGTTAAAGATCGCCACGTATGCCTCATTTCCGATCGCCACAAAGGTATTTTCTCTGCTATTCAAAGTCAACCTTTGTGGCAACCACCATTTGCAGTTCATCGGTTTTGTTTACACCACATTTGAGCAAATTTCAACAAGACTTTTAAGAAACACAAGCCTAAAAAGCTTGATGTGGCAAGCCGGAACAGAAACAAAACAATGAAAATTTGACCGTGTAATGAAAAAGATTCAAGAAAGAAATATTTATGCTTACATTTACTTGATGAGGTTGGACCCAGAGAAATGGACACTGTTGCATGATGGCGATCACAGACACGGTATCATGACAACCAACATTTCTGAAGCACTTAACAGTGTGTTGAAGAAAGCTAGGGTTCTACCTTTAAAAGCCCTGGTTGAACTAATATTCAACAAACTAGTTAAGTACTTTCACCAACACCATGAAGTGGTTGAAAATTGTGTGCATCCATTTCCAACTCGAATTTTTGACAAGTTCTTGTGGATTGAAATGAAATCAAGAGAACACAAAGTTACAACTTACAATCCACGAGAGGGAATATACATGGTCAAATCTCTAATCTGAGTTTCTGGTACGAGCAACAACGTCTATACATCGCGGCTAAATAATAAATCATGTAGTTGCAGAAGATGGCAAACATATACATTGCCTTGTTCTCATGTTCTTGCAGTGTGTAGAGAAAATAGGTCAAGAACAGATACGTATGTGCCGGAGATATATTCGCGACAAACATACAGAAGAACTTACCAAGCGAATTTTCATCCGGCCTTGAGTGAGAACTTTTGGAGGGATGTTCCTTTTAATTTAACATTTTATACTCCAAACATGAAAAAGGAACGGGGTAGGAAACAGGGCAAGCGATTTCAGGGGTAAATGGATTATAGAAATCCGAATTCTCCCCCCAAGATGTAGCAGATGTCGCATGGCGGGACATAATAAAAAAAATTGTAATAACCCCAGACCGAGCAATGTATAAGTTCGACATTTTCTTGATATTGTTGTGATAAAACATGTTTCCATTAATGAAATTTTTCTTTCAATTTCTTCTATTTACTACATCATTGCTCTAAATTTTTACAATATCTTTAGTATTACTTCTTCAAATAACTTGAGATGAAATGGTTAAAAGTTAAATATATTTTCCAAGAAAACGATATAAATAGTATCATCATAAATACACTTAAAATAAATTAAATATAATAAATACAGTCTTTTTAAAAAAATTATACAATTATAAGTTTTCCCAAAAGAAATTTTCATTAAAAACAAAAAAAAAAAATTCATTAAAAAATTTTTAAAATTAAAAAATTAAAAAAATTAGAAAAGTTACGTGGCTGATAACGCACAACGAGTGTGCATTATTGCCTAATCATAATGCACAATCGTTGTGCGTTATTAGCCACATGGGCTGATTAGTGAAGAAGGCGTAATTATTTGATAACGCACAATGGTTGTGCGTTAGCCTGATCTAGAATTAAAAAAAAAAAAAAAGGCCTCTTTAGTACCCATTTCAAAAAGTTGGGCCCAACCCAAAAAAAAACCTACGTTTGAAATTAATATTAGAGTTTTGTATTAATTTAATAAAAACAATTCTTTCTAACTGATCAAAACCTTTTGATTTATTTAAAGAGTTGTAGATACCTTCAAAATTAGATATGTTTCATTTATTATTATCTTCATGAATTTTGTCAAATAAAAATGAGATATATTTAATTTATCATTATCTAGTATTATTATTTTCTTTCATAGGGAGAAAAAATGAGAAGATATCCAGTTGGTCCTGACTAGACGTCAAGTGGCATGTCATTATGGCTTTGCTTTCATGTATATATATAGATTATCTTATATATGATATTTGTTTTCTTGCCAATTTTTAGATTTTATCTTTTAATATATTTTTAGAAAATGTTACAGTTTTCTCGCTGCAAATTAAAATTTTCAAAAGTTAAAAGTTTTCGAATTTATTTTATCAAATTAGTCTTTTTATAGATTAACTTTCTTTTTTCAAATCATCAGCAAATAAAGTTTTATTATCAAATTAAAACTCTTCAATTATCAATATCAAATTAAAACTTTTTAACTATTATCTATATCAAATTCATTATTATATCTTTTTTAAAATTAAATTTTTTGAATTTATTTTCGTATTTTTTTCTGAATTTCATAAATTAAAATTTTCGGATTTATTTTTAATATATTTGTAAAACTTGCAGTTTTTCGATTGCAAATTAAAATTTTCAAAAATTAAAGTTTTCGAACTTATTTTATTTGATTAATTTTTTGTAGGATTCTTAAATTATTAGTAGATACATTTTTATTAAAATTAAAATTCTTCAATTATCATTATCAAATTTAAACTCTTTAATTATTTATATCAAATCATTATTATCTCTTTTTTAATAATAGAATAGAAAGAAAGAAGGAGAAAGTGTCCAAATGGACACAAAGTGGTGAAAGTGAGTCACATAGAATTTATTTGTGTGTATATATATATATTAACAAAAGCGGAGTTGTGGAGTTTGTGTATAATTAGATATATTTCATTTTTTTATTTAAATAAATAATATATAAGAAATCCTTCAAGTTATTTTCGGAAAGATTAATAATTATTACTAACCTTATTAATTTTCTTTTCTTTTTTTTTTCTAAGTTTCAAATATTAAAATTTTTAAATTTATTTTCGCATTTTTTTCTAAATTTCAAAAAATTAAATTTTTTGAATTTATTTTTTTAATATATTTTAAAAAGTATCGTAGTTTTTCGATTGTAAATTAATTTTTTTATAAATTAAAGTTTTCGCATTTATTTTATTATATTAACTTGCTTCTTGCAACATTTTCAAATCATCATCAAATGTTTTGATTGTAATAGTGAAGCTAGAGTTTTATTATCAAATTAAAACTTTTTAATTATCATTATCAAATTAAAACTCTCTAATAATTATTAGTACCAAATTTATTATTATCTATTTTTATATTAGAATAAAAAGAAAAAATGAGGTGTCTACATGGATGCCAAGTTGGGAAAGGTAGCTACTCTGAATTTCTTTATTTATATATATATATATATATATTAACAAAAGCAGAGTTGCGGAGGTTATTTATAATTAAATATATTTTATTTTTTTAATAAATAAATAATATATAAAAAATTACATGTCTTTATTATCACTAGCCTTATTATCTTTTTTTTTTTATAAAAATATCTTTGGAGTTATTTTCGGAAAGAATAGTAATTATCACTTACTTTATTAATTATCTTTTTTCTTTTTCTTTTTTGACTGTTAGAAATTAAATTTTTTAATATATTTTGGTATTTTCTTTTTTTCTGAATTTTAAATTTTAAATTTTTCAGATTTAATTTTTTAATATTTTTTAAAAAGTCATGTAATTTTTTTACTGCAAACTAAATTTTTCGTAAATTAATATTAAAAGTTAAAATTTTATTATGAAATTAAAATTATTTAATTATCATTATTAAATTAAAATTTCTTATCTGCGAGTCACTTAAGATTTCTTTATTTATATATATATATATATAATTCTACTTTTATTAAAAAAAAATTTCTTAAAAATATACGCATATATCTTGGCAGTCTGGTGGGCTATAGGTATTTCACCTTTTTTTTAAAAAAAAAAAAAATGAGCATGTCCTTGCAACTTATCAGTCGACATGACGCAAGACTTGCTTATTTGCGTTACCGGACGGCGGCTGGTTTGGAGTGAAGAGAGGAGGCAGTGCGAAGAAGAAGCAGGACTAGGAGAGTCCGCGGCAGGAAGAAAAGGAGGTGTCCCTCCCGCGAACAGAGCACCATTGCGGAAAAACGCGAATCAGGTAAAAAAAAAAAAAACCCTCCTCGGTGGCTAATTTCACTTGCTCTCAATTGCAATCAGTTTCTGCCTTGGATCTTCAGGTCAGCTAAAGCTCTGAAATTTTCATTTTCACGAACGCAGAGAATTTGATTTGGTTATTGTAACATGATGAACAGAAAACCCGCACAAATATAGGAAAATTTTAAGTGACTTGACTCACCCAAAACATAAACTTGATCATCCCAAATGGGATTTGGCTGAATTTAATTCTGTTATGCTTATGGCATGAGTTCGTTAACTGTTTGATGAATTTACTGAGAGAACTTTCATTAGCTTTGGCTTGGTACGGAATTGACAGCGCATCACTCAATAGATGAAAGCTGTTTGTAGAATCTGTTTCATGTTTTCCCAATAGGCCTGAAGTTGATTAGATTCACTTTACGTGTATGCCCATCGAAAGGTAGCACCAAACTTCCTTTTCCAGTGCAAAATAAGTTGAGTTCTTAGCAAAATAGTGTATAGGATGGTCATTAGCTTTTACTGCATATCTGGTTTATTTGGTCTGTTTTCAACTTATTCCTGCCAATTAATTTTGATTAAAAATAAGTTTTCTGCGGCTACCATTCAGTGTGCTCTTGCCTCTTTGTTCAAGGAGTTGAGGTATTTATTGTTTTTCTTTGTTAATGCAGCAGACGAGTCATGATGCAACTTTTAACAAATAGAGTTTCAAGGAGGGCCTTATTTTGTGCAGTAACAGATCTCTTAGGTGCAAAGCGATACCACAGCACTGGAGTTTTGCAAAGACATCTTGAGAAATTGCAGAGACCTGCAATTCCTAGGGATTTTGTGAAGTGCAGTGCACTTGGATTCTATAGGACATCGAAATTTGCAACTGGATACACTGCACTGCAACCAAAACCTTTAGGCTCTATTATTGATGTGGAAAGGGTAAAGGATAAAGCACCAGAACAGATTGCTGATATTTGGGATGATGTAAGTTTTTTTCACAACTTCTAGCTCTTCAACATGGCTTTTCCAGTCATGTCTTAAAATAGATTTAATAAATATATGACACCACAATGAAGGCATGATGTTCATACTCAGAACAAACTACCTTACAAGCTTGAGACCTAATCCAAGTACTACCAATTTGTTAAAAGTTTCAGCCATAAAGGTAGGCACACTTGGGATATATCTGTTTTTTTCAATAAGTCTTTGAGAGTTTATAACTGAACTGCATCAAGATATGAATTATTAATAAGATAAAAGAGGTACTAGCCGCATATTATCATACACAAATACTCAAATTCAAGCACAATGTTCTGATTAATGCAACTAAATATTTTTCTTAAATTACCATGACTTTGGACAATGTTCTTATCTTTTGAATGGTGTTGTGCCATATTGAAATCTGGTTCAATAACCCTTTGTCTGATTGTATGACCCAGGAAGTTACAAACTTTGTGTCAAATCTTCTAGGCCGTTTTTCCTGCATGCCAGTTCCCAATAAATAATTGTAAAGTTTTGATTTTAATTTATCTGTTTCTATGATGTTATACCAGTATCACTTAGGAAGAGGTCACATTGGGTTATCAATGAATGCAAAATTATACCATCTCTTGGAACAAAGAGCTGAAAACTGGTAAAATCCCTCCTGTTCTTTTCCTTAAAGATTGTTTATTCCATTTATTGATGTCCTTATTATCCCGTGTACTCTGCAGTCGATACTTTGTTATTCCAGTCTGGAAAGGAAGTGGTTACACAACCATGTTTGTTCAAGGTGAGCCCTTCCGTAACTTTCTTTATCATCAAGAATCATTGAACTTGTAAGAAAATTATCTATTTTCATATTGTGAAAGTATCCATTCACCTTAGATGACCTGGATATGTTTTCTCAGGATCTTGTTATTTCTTTGCCCTTATTTAACATGCAGGAATTTGTTACGATTGTATGCTTATGGCCAGGATTCGGCCCTTGTTTACCTTTGCTTCTATTCTCTCTCCCCCAAGCAGGCCCCTCATCAATTAAATAGCTAAACCATCTGGACTTGTATGAATTGCAACACCAGAAAATATAGAAAAATAATGTCATATGTGAAATATCTGCTAACACAGCCTAACAGTAAGCCATATTTATAAATTGTCTCAGTTTGAAACAATCCTCCAGTGTTCCCTGTTCTTTAATACAAGAGAAGGTAATGTGAGTTTCCAATCACCCCTTGATAGAACCATAAAACGAATAAAATAAAATAAATAACTAAATAAGTAAATCCTCATCCAAATCTGCATTAAGGCGAGCGTTATTGTGTACATATCACAGTTTGTTTGTTCTTTTACCTCCATCATGCAAGTGATGTGAAGCGGCATTCTGAAATGATGGCCTTCAGTTTGCCTGGAACAATCAATTCCTCTTTCAGAGAGAGAGAGAGAGAGAGGGGGGGTGGGGTGTTGCTCACTGATCCTTTTTTGCAGAAAATTATCTAGGATCTTTTCTTCTCATAATTCCTTCCCCCAAACTTGTAGAGGGAGGGGAGATGCAGGGGGACCACCTCCAATTGCCCACCCTTTCAGTTTGTTTTTCCCTCATTCAGTATTTAACTACACTTTTTATGCAGTGCAAATGCCACACGTGCTTTTTACTGGTCTTGAAGATTACAAGGCTAGAGGGACTCAGGCATCACCCTACTTCGTTGTTACTTATTACAAAGAATTTGCAGAAAGCAAAGGGTTGGCCCTTATTAGAGGTGATATTGTCTTAACAAGCAAGCTCACCGACTCAGAGGCAAAATGGCTTTTGGAGACTATGCAATCATTTTACTTGAATGACGTTAGGTACAAACTAGTCGAGCGTTTCAACAAGGAAACACGTGAATTCGAGTTCAAGGATGTTCTGCAAGCATTGGAGATGCCCATTCTATAGTTCAAGATTTTAAGACAACGAGCAACAAGGAATAATACACTTCTTTGTCACCTGATTCAGTTTTATTTTCTACTTCCCTGGTATCTGAGGATATCCTGTTTGTCTAGTTCAGATTCTATTTTGAAAGGCTAGTGTGCTACATGGCATTTCATAGTTTCTGCTGTCTACAACTTTCCTGCCTTGTGCTTCCTTCTATTTCTCCAAGCAAAGCTCTTCGCATCTTAGTCTGCCCTCAGGTTGGGCATAAGGGTCGGAGAAGGTTCTGAAAAGATGGATAGAGACAAAGACAAAAGAGGAAGAAGAGAAAAAGGAGCTGCCTGGACAAAATTTTTAAGGGAGAGCTACACTTTTGTTGCTATTCTAACGTAATTGGATTTACATAGAATTTACGTGAATCTCTCTGTCCATGTTTTAGCTTAAATTAGTGAATAATTTGTCACGAATGAGCTTTACAGGACCTGCTCTAAGTCGAGCTTCAAGTATCTTGATTCATTTTCTATTGTGTATTGACAAGTCGAGAATCAATAGGATTCTCTATTTGCTCAATGTAACGCCTTCGGACTTGCAAATTCAAATTTCTGCCTCAATTGGGGCTTTGGTCTTCTTTTATTCAACTCTTGTAGAGATTTCTCCGATGCCTAAACAAATGCATTTTGGATTGAATTGAAAGTTAAAATAAAAGCAGGTTTTCTTCTTTTTTTTTTTTTTTTTTTATTCATTTAGAATCTCAAATCTTTTTCACAATTAATTTACTTTTCACGAAAATTACGTAAAAAATCTTCTTTTTTTTTTTAAATTAACTCCAATCCAAATGAACCATATTACGTTTGTTTGAATTGAGTTTTGCTCCGAAATTCAATGAAATTTTCAGCTTTTGAATTTATCCACCCTCTTACAAACAATTATAGCTTTTAGACAATTTTCACACATGAAAATTACTAGAAATAATACAAACCCTACCATATAATAGTAGTAGATTATATTGCCTTAAATGAAAGGTCTCATATATCTCTATAGCATTCATTAATATGGATATGAATAAAATATACTATCTCCAGTAAAAAATATAAGTCTTTTTCAATCAAAATTACATTGTCAAAATTAGTCTTTTTACACATTTTAATGTGTATTTATTGTCTATTTTTTAATTATACCTTCTTTAGTTCATCTATTATCTCTCCTCATCTCTTTCTCTCTTTTTATTTATTGAGGGTAAAATAGAAAACTTAGCTTAAAAATTAAATTATTTTCTTTATCCTTAATTCGTATGCAAAATTCAAAAGGATTTATATTATTGAGCGGAGGTATTACAATTTATTTACAAAAAAAAAAAAAAGAATAAAACATACCATTTAAATGTAATGAATCTTATTCTAAGAAAACTTATATCTTAAATAGAAAATTAATCCATATTAATGTATGTCCTAAGGGTACACATTAGACAAATCCTTCAATGAATGTGTAATGGATTAACTTTCCAATTTATGATATAAGATTTAACTATTATATATGGTATATTTTATCCATAGTAACGTATGCTAGTTCCCAATGACGAAACTTGAAGTTTAATCTCTGCGAATGGGGGGAGGGGGCAAAATTTTTTCTCCCTTATGTAAATTGTAAACATGATATATATATATATATATATGGGGTTGTAAACGGGTCCAAACCTTTAAGGTATTCCCAAATCCAAACCCATACCCTTATAGTGAAACTTGGACCTAGACCCGGACCCATACCCTCCAGGGTCCAGAGTAGGGTCTGGGTATACCCGTATGACATTTTTCTTTTTTTTTTTTCCTTATTAAACAAAAATATATAAAACAATGTATAACCCTAAAATAAAAATTTTAACATAATTAACATAATCTCCTCAACATTTCTTTTAACAAATATAATCATTTAACATCTCTAATTTAAATGATTAAAAGTTAAAATACATACAAAATCTTAACAGTACATTAATACAATAAGAACAAAATTTCTAGTTCAATACAATATATTAATCAAAGCATTTGGATTTTGGATACCGCTTGATCCAATTTGTCCCCTATAAAAGAAATATAGAAGTGAGTATATATTATAAGTGTAGGTAAATAGAGATAATTATAAATATATAACTAAAGATAAAAAATTCACATCAATGGGTATTAATAATATATATGTAAATAATATAATATATAAATATATAATATAATATAATATAATATAATATAAATTACATATAATAAAGATAATGTAATATATAAATAATATAATTATATTTCTTTTGGATAATAAAGATTTGCAGTGGAAAAATGATCCATGGCTACTGATGAGTAGATATCTTGATACAGCATCATATGCTGTCACATCATATAAACAAAGACCTTATTATGAGAATATACTTAAAGTAAATTCATGCGATATAACGCATTTTTATCCTAATACAAAAGTTACTAATATTTTATAATTTTAGTAAAATTATAATCAAACGGATTATATCTGTTGAAGAATGGGGATTATCTCCTCTAAAAGAGAAGGAATTTATAATTCCTGAATCTAAAATATCCTTAAAATATAATTATTGGGACTATATTGATGCTTTTCATAAAGTATTTTTATATGAAAATTCTAATAAGAAACACACCTGGTTGATAAAGGTTTGTGGGAATGTTTATAACAATCCCTTACCAAATTGGTTCATACAATGGTGGTATATTTATGGCACCTCGGGAAAAATACTCCCTGATAAATTCAAACCATTATATGGTGAATGGGTGAATATTTCTCTCAAAATAACTGATTATATCACTACTAATCAATATTCAGAGGAAATAGCCTCTATGTTATTTTTTATTGAATTTTCCATACCGTGGGTGTGGAAATGGACACCAGAAGTGGGTTATACCCAACAAAATATTCCATGTCTCAAAAGAGCTACTCATAGTAGATTTTGGGATAGGTTGATTAAACTCGACCCAGAAACAAAACAAATTTATGGCAAAAATATTCTGGATGAAATCCATCAGAAAAATGATTCATACAAAAGAATGAAAGACAAAGGCGAGATTAAATCCACAAGCCCTTTCCATCATATTTCAACGAAATTAAAAATGCAAAAAGAAGTGATCACAAAGGAAGATCTAATCCGTTCATACATGGAAGAATTAAAGAAGATCTGATCAAAAATTTGATCACAGATGACAAAACCGATGTGTCAATGACAGGATCCTCTAATGAAGATTGCCTAGCAGGAGAATCTCAAGATCCTGATATGGAGGATCTTTCAGAAGCAGATATTGACCAAATGGTCAAGGAAATTGAAGATACCATAAGAAAAGAGATAAAGTAATAAAGACAAAATGAATTATTGTAATAGACATTATTGTATAGCAATAATTATATCCTAATAGGACCCACATGTAATAGTGATAGCACTATGCGAATTTAAAATCCTTTTGTAAATTAGAATAGATAGGAGAGCTGAAGTCCGCCCATCCATTTGTCTATAAAAGGATGGAAACTCATCCTAAGGAGGCAGGACCTCATTAGTAATAGCTAGAAAATTCTCTCCCCCTCTCCTCTCTTTGTAAAAATTTTGTAGCAATAAGAAGTTTGCAGTTTTGTAGCAATAAGAAGTTTTGTAGCAATAAGAAGTTTGCAGTTTTCTCTTCTTATCCCTGGTAAGTTCTAAATACTTTCTTATTTTAATTTTCTTGTTTCAAATTTTTATAATTTATTGTTTTTAGGTTTAGCCTAATGGAAGGCTAAATCTTTCCATGTTAAACTATGCAATCATATATATCATTGTAATTATATTGTGAAGATCCTTATTTTGTCTAGTTGGATAGTAGTCTAATGTAAGGATTCAAGGTTTGGGTTATGAGATCTGGAACTGGCCATAATTATTAAAAGATGAGGGCTAGCCTATTTAAAGCCGTTGTGAAGGCGTGTTAAGGCGTTGATCCCGGTTTCATCTTTTGTAACTATGTTGACGGATCTGGATTTCATGTAAAATTTGTACCTCTTAACCTGGGTTCATACTAGGATGACTACCACCGGACCTCATTTGGTATCAGAGCCATGTAATTATGTGATATATGTGATTCATAGTTTAACATGAAATGAATTTATTAAAAGATAAAAGAAAAATTAAAAATTCTTATAAACAAGAAATGGAAATTCCTGATAAATTAGAAGAACTTAATAAATGGACAATCCCTAGGATTGAATTAAAAATTGTATATCAGTTAGGTACTTTTGAAAAATTAGGCTTAAAGCAAGTAGTAAAAACTACTGAAGAATCAGTTTCATTAGATGATGAAGAAACTGAAATCAAATTATTATCTTCTTATGACATAAATCGATATAAAGATTTATATAAATTTATCCATATTGGACTCGTACAAATTGCATTTAAACCTTTAACATTAGAAGGTTTACCAGAAAGTTTCACTGCATGTCTAAACGATGCAAGAAATCTTAATTGGAAACAATCACTAATAGGTGTAATACAATCAAGTATGGCACATGGCCCAGTTTATTTTAATGTTTATCCTAATCTTTCACTTTTTTAAGTGATATAAATATTCTTGATGCCTTAACATTAAATGTTAAAACCCATGGATATAATTATGTTTCTGGATCAGAACTAATATGTATATGTTACAGAATTTATTATAAACCATTATTTACATTAAATCCTAATTGTAAACTAATGGATAAAAAGATTAATGAAACTGTTTTAATTGAAACTAATTTTAATAGATCTAAAATTTCTACTAGAAGAATTATAAAATGGGATGAAATCCCTATGCCTCAACAGTGGAAACTTGAAAGAACTGGTCATATCCAGTCCAAGACTGAACATAATATTGACCATATTGAACAGACTCCTGAAGGAATTGTTTATATACAGATGGATAATATACCATCCAAATTGGGTCATATCCCAAGGACTTATTCTACTAGATCTGAACATTCTTTTATTTCACCTCTTATAGAGGAAAAAGATTATATTCCCTACAGAGTATCTACTTCACAGGTGAGTGAACGTGATGAGAATAATCATCATGTAGAAAAATTATTTAAAAATAAAGAAAATATTGTAAAAGGTGTTTATAATACTAAAGATGCGGAAATAACCGAATCTTAAATGAATTTTTCATTATGAATAGACCCAAGATTGATTTTAGTCCTGGATCTGAGGTCAGGCAAAAAGTTAAAACAGAATTTAATTTACCTAGATGGGAACCATTCAGGAAGTGGTTTTTTCCTAATTTTGATGAAAAATTAAGAAATCATATTTCTGATGAATTTTATAAATTCTTGGCTTATCATAATATTTTATTTCCTTTTGTTCCATGGTTTATGTCTAATTATATTGAGCCTTATATTTCTGTGTTAGAAAGAGATTATAAGCTTTTGAATGGAAATATCATAAAAGGAATATTTCCTCCTCAACAATCTTTTTATATGGAAAAAGAAAATCCTATAGTAAGTTTTACGGCTTTTTCAAAAATATTTGAAAATGATACTTTAAGTATAACTGTAAAACAAATAAACCAAATAATAGAACAACAAAATTATACAAATATCAATTTAAATGTTTTAGGGGAACAGATCATATCTCTCCATAAAAGAATAGATACATTAATAAAAAAATTAGAAAAATCTCCTATAGATTCTTCAGGAAAAAAGGCAATCATAGCTACACCACCCCTTCAGCCTCCTTCTGAAATAACAAATTATAAATTAAAGACTCTGTCAGATCTTGAAATGTTGATAGATCATAAATTTAAAAAATTAAATATTAATACTCTAGAAAATGAATTTTCAGAAAAATTAGAAGAAACAAAGGATTATAAAACCATTATAAATGATGAAATTAATAAATTACAAAGATTTGCTGATAGACCAACTCAAAGAATACATTATTATAATAGACCTTCTCCTGTAGATATTCTACATGAAGAACAGGAATATATAGGTAATAATAGTTACAATGAAAAATGTATTTATGAATGGAATTTAGATGGTTATACAGAAAAACAGATTTATAATCTAGCCCATAGGATGTTAATGTATAGTACCATTAGCAAAGCTATTGGTAATGGTGATAGTAATATAGCAAAAATGATAACTGCAAGATTTACTGGCCAACTAAAAGGTTTGTGGGATAATTATTTATCTCCACAAGATAGAGAAGAAATCTATCACAGTATAAAACAAGAAGATAATCAAATTAGTGAAACAGCAGTTTATACACTGGTGGTTACTATATTAGAACATTTTACAGGTAGAATATCTGATAATAGTGAAAATATTCGTACCTTATTACAGAATCTAAGATGTAAAACATTATCTGATTTTAGATGGTATAAGGATGCTTTCCTTAATAGGGTTATAGAATTACCTGAGACTAATAGTACTCATTGGAAGTCTAAGTTTATAGATGGACTACCCAATTTATTTGCTGAAAGAGTTAGAAAAACTCTTAGAAAGGATAGAATAACCATTCCTTATGAAAGTTATACTTATGGAAACCTTATAGGTACTTGTGTACAAGAAGGTATAGCCTTATGTAATGAAATTAAATTAAATCAACAAATTAAGAGACAAAGATTAACTGAAAGAAATCAATTAGGACAATTTTGTAGTCAATTTGGGATGGAAATTCCATCACAAAGAAAAATAGTAAATAATTATAGAAAAGATGATAGATATGTTAAAAAGAAAAAGAGAAAATATTCTCAAGAAAAACTAGCTAAAAAATTGAAAAGAAAATCTGATAGATTAGAAAGAAGAAAAGATAAAAATAATATTGTTTGTTATAAGTGTAGAAGAATAGGACACTACGCTAATAAGTATAAAATGAAGAAAAAGATTAATAGTTTAGATATTAGTGAAGAATTGAAAGATTCTTTAGAAAAATTATTTATAAAATCTGATGAATCTGAAGATAGTACTTCAGAATCGGAATTAGATCAGATAACTGATCATTCTGAAACTTCAGATGATAATAAATGTTGTATACCTTGTAAAAAGGGAAATAATTCTGATAAGGATAGTCATGAAGAAGATTATTATAAGATAATATCTCAGTTTAGAGATTCTGATATTAATGTTTTAAGTAATAATAATATCTTAGAATTCTTGAAATTAATAAAAGATCAAGAATTAAGATCAAGAATAATTGAACAAATAGATAATACTCCCTCTTCTAGTAATAATACAGAAGAATTAGAATTAATAGAAAATAATAATCCTTATACGATGTCAGAAGTTTATAAAATAATGAAACAAAAGAATAATAATTCTTACAAATCTCCTAGTACAATAAATGATTTATATGAGGAGATTAATACTCTTAAGAATGAAATTAAATTGTTAAAACAAATTAATAAAACTATAGATATTCGAATTTCTAATTTAGAAATTAAGAAGGATAATACTTTGATAACATCAAATCCTTTTGACAATCTTAATAAGATTGGTGAAGAAAATTTTCTATCCGTTTTAGATATTATAACATCTTTTAAATTTTATGTTAAAATAACATTATTAATAAATCATGACGAAATTATGGAACTAACTGCATTAATAGATACAAGAGCAGATATTAGTGTCATACAAGAAGGATTAATTCCTACAAAATATTTTGAAAAAACCACTCATAGTTTAAGACATGCAGGTGGACAGAAATTACAAATTAATTTTAAACTGCCACGTGCATACATTTGCAACAATAAAGTTTGCATACCTGAAAGTTTTTTATTAGCTAAAAATATAACTAACCAAGTTATACTTGGAACTCCTTTTATAAAAAAAATTTTTCCCATTACTCATATAGGTACAGATTGCCTTATAGGAACTTATGAAAAAACTCCGGTTTCGTTTCAGTTTATAACAGAACCAAATACTAGATTTGTTAATGAAATTAAAGATTTTATTTTAAGAAAACAAAATCAAATTAATTTTCTTAATTATGAAATAAATTCTTTAAATATTGAAGAAGTTTTACAAAATCCTAAATTACAGGATAAAATTAAAAGAATCCAAAATAATATTTCATTAGACATTTGTAATGAACATCCTAATGCTTTTTAGAATAGGAAAAAGCATATAGTAAATCTCCCTTATATTGATAATTTTGATGAAAATCATATACCGACAAAGGCAATACCTTGTCAGATGAATTCTAAATATTTAGAATTATGCAAAGAAGAAATAGCTTCTTTATTAAGAAAAGAGTTAATTAAAGAGTCAAATTCACCCTGGTCATGTGCAGGTTTCTATGTTAATAAACATAGTGAAATAGAAAGAGGGGTACCAACATTGGTAATAAATTATAAACCCTTAAATAAAGTCTTAAGATGGATTAGACACCCCATTCCTAATAAGAAAGACTTGTTAGATAGATAATATGATGCAATAATATTCTCTAAATTTGATTTAAAGTCAGGATATTGGCAGATTCAGATAGCTGACGCTGACCAATATAAAAAGGCTTTTAATGTTCCAATTGGACACTTTGAATGGAAAGTGATGCCTTTTGGATTGAAAAATGCACCTTCTGAATTTTAGAAGATTATGAATGATATTTTTATTCCTTATATTGAATTCATACTAGTTTACATAGATGATATTCTAGTATTTTCTAAAAATGTTCAACAACATTTTGAACACCTTGATATATTTAAGAAATTAGTAATACAAAATGGTTTAGTTATCTCAAAACCGAAAATGGTTTTATTCCAAACTAATATTAGGTTTTTAGGTCATAATATTGACAAGGGAAAAATAATTCCTATCAATAGAAGTATTGATTTTGCTTCTAAATTTCCTGATGAAATTCTAGATAAATCTCAATTACAGAGATTTTTAGGAAGTTTAAATTATATTTTACCATATTATAAAAACTTAGCCTATGATACAGCTATCTTATATGATAGGTTAAAAAAGAATCCTAAACCCTGGACTGCCCAGCATACTAACATAGTCCAGAAAATAAAAGAAAAAGTAAAAACATTGCCTTGTTTAATATTAGCAAATCCTAATTGGAAAAAAATTATAGAAACAGATGCCTCTGATATAGGTTATAGAGGTATCTTAACTCAAACTTGTCCTGATAATAACAGGGAAAAATTAATTAGATATCACTCAGGAAAATGGACTGATAGTCAAAGAAATTATGCTACTATTGCTAAAGAAATCTTAGCTATAGTAAAATGTATTTTAAAATTTCAAGATGATTTATACAATCAGAAATTTATAGTTAAAACTGATTGCCAAGTAGCAAAATTTATGTTTCATAAAGACTTTAAACATGATGTTTCTAAGCAAATGTTTGCTAGATGGCAGGCTCATTTAGCCCCATTTGATTTTGATATTATTTATAAAAAAGGAGAAGAAAATAGTCTTCCAGATTTTCTAACTCGTGAATTTTTGCAACATGATACCGCGGGGAAGAGGAAGTAATTTCCGTGGCCGTGGAAGAGGTAATACCTCTTAGAATACAGGCAAAAATGTTCTTGTCCAAATGGGCAACAAAAAGCTTATAGCAAAAAATATTGCTGATACAGATGTCTCATTATATGAGGAATTTAAAAAATTTATTGCTGATAAAAAGAAACAGGAAGGTGAAACCTCCTCCTCATCTGGGTCATATTCCCAAATCATATCAGAAGAGGATAATATAGCCTCATATCATACCAATACTCACAAAGAAATTATATTTCTTTTGGATAATAAAGATTTGCAGTGGAAAAATGATCCATGGCTACTGATGAGTAGATATCTTGATACAGCATCATATGTTGTCACATCATATAAACAAAGACCTTATTATGAGAATATACTTAAAGTAAATTCATGCGATATAACACATTTTTATCCTAATACAAAAGTTACTAATATTTTATAATTTTAGTAAAATTATAATCAAACGGATTATATTTGTTGAATAATGGGGATTATCTCCTCTAAAAGAGAAGGAATTTATAATTCCTGAATCTAAAATATCCTTAAAATATAATTATTGGGACTATATTGATGCTTTTCATAAAGTATTTTTATATGAAAATTCTAATAAGAAACACACCTGGTTGATAAAGGTTTGTGGGAATGTTTATAACAATCCCTTACCAAATTGGTTCATACAATGGTGGTATATTTATGGCACCTCGGGAAAAATACTCCTTGATAAATTCAAACCATTATATGGTGAATGGGTGAATATTTCTCTCAAAATAACTGGTTATATCATTGCTAATCAATATTCAGAGGAAATAGCCTCTATGTTATTTTTTATTGAATTTTCCATACTGTGGGTGTGGAAATGGACACCAGAAGTGGGTTATACCCAACAAAATATTCCATGTCTCAAAAGAGCTACTCATAGTAGATTTTGGGACAGGTTGATTAAACTCGACCCAGAAACAAAACAAATTTATGGCAAAAATATTCTGGATGAAATCCATCAGAAAAATGATTCATACAAAAGAATGAAAGACAAAGGCGAGATTAAATCCACAAGCCCTTTCCATCATATTTCAACGAAATTAAAAATGCAAAAAGAAGTGATCACAAAGGAAGATCTAATCCGTTCATACATGGAAGAATTAAAGAAGATCTGATCAAAAATTTGATCACAGATGACAAAACCGATGTGTCAATGACAAGATCCTCTAATGAAGATTGCCTAGCAGGAGAATCTCAAGATCCTGATATGGAGGATCTTTCAGAAGCCGATATTGACCAAATGGTCAAGGAAATTGAAGATGCCGCAAGAAAAGAGATAAAGTAATAAAGACAAAATGAATTATTGTAATAGACATTATTGTATAGCAATAATTATATCCTAATAGGAACCACATGTAATAGTGATAGCACTATGCGAATTTAAAATCCTTTTGTAAATTAGAATAGATAGGAGAGCTGAAGTCCGCCCATCCATTTGTCTATAAAAGGATGGAAACTCATCCTAAGGAGGCAGGACCTCATTAGTATTAGCTAGAAAATTCCCTCCCCCTCTCCTCTCTTTGTAAAAATTTTGTATCAATAAGAAGTTTGCAGTTTTCTCTTCTTATCCCTGGTAAGTTCTAAATACTTTCTTATTTTAATTTTCTTGTTTCAAATTTTTATAATTTATTGTTTTTAGGTTTAGCCTAATGGAAGGCTAAATCTTTCCATGTTAAACTATGCAATCATATATATCATTGTAATTATATTGGGAAGATCCTTATTTTGTCTAGTTGGATAGTAGTCTAATGTAAGGATTTAAGGTTTGGGTTATGAGATCTGGAACTGGCCATAATTATTAAAAGATAAGGGCTAGCCAGTTTAAAGCCGTTGTGAAGGTGTGTTAAGGCGTTGATCCCGGTTTCATCTTTTGTAATTATGTTGACGGATCTGAATTTCATGTAAAATTTGTACCTCTTAACCTGGGTTCATACTAGGATGACTACCATCGGACCTCATTTGATATATATTTATTATTTTATTAATACGGGTATACGGGTTTGGGCATCATCATACCCTGCTCAGACCCATATAACAAAATTAATATAGGTACGGTACGAATCCGCGGGTATAAATTTTAACCTTATCCGCTAAAAACGGATATAGACTCGTGCGGATACAAGTAAGACCCACCCCATTTACAGTTCTATATATATACACGTATATAGTAAACAAAAGATTTTTTTTTTCTCCAACCTCCATCTCTCCTAATTCTAGACCTAAATTAAAATTAGTTCATTATCATTAAAAAAAAAAAAAAAAGGTTAATGTACCAATCAAAAAAGGAAAAATACAAACAAAATGAGCTAATTACTATTACTTTTCCCTACAAATATATTTTTGAGATTTTGCCAGAGTATATTCTTCCTCATTAACAAATAAATTACTAACAAATTAATTCATATTTTCAAATATAACTATTATCAATATCATAGAAATAAATATTTAACTGTTTAAACAATTTTTCAATCAAATGACAAATAATCTTAACAACCTCAATAGACTTTTATAAATTAAATTGTAAATATTAAATATTGTTTGTCATAAGTTATGCTAATTTTCTAAAAATATGATTATAATTCAACATTATCTCGTGCATTAAGATAATTTTGGAGCATTAATAGTTATTTATTGTAACTAACGATGAATTTATTAATAGTTTGTTGATTAAGGGGGAAAATGTAGTTTGATAAAACTTCAAACAGTTATTCGTAATTTGACTAAATTTTAGGGGAGGTAAAGATAATTGACGAAAATAAAAATGAAACGAAGCTTCGGGAGGACTATAAAGCCAACCATAGAAATACAAAAGCCGAATCCGAATCCGAATCCAAATCCAAAGAGTCTCTCCGGTTTTCCTCTTCAACTCTCCCGATAGTCAATTCCTACACTCTCCGAGTCTCTTCACTGTTCCATAAACCCGTCTCGGCACCAGCGGTTCTCCTCTTCAAGGCGTCATACACAGGAAAGAGGTCTATATTGAGTACTTAAACTCGTACTGTAGATATATTGCAAGGTTCTTTATTTTCCTCTTGTGCAGAAACGCGGAACTGGGTGGAGGAACAGTATTGATTTGAGCTTTCAGTAAACTGAAAGAAATGACAGAGGGTTCTGACGAGGCTAGGGACATAGAGAAGCTCTACGAGTATGGTGAACGTCTTAATGAAGCCAAAGACAAGTCACAGGTCGGTGTAATTTTCGACTGCTGATGGATTCTCTTTTTTTTTTTTTCTTTTTTGGAATTCTAGGGTTTCTATAGTTCATGTTTTACTGATTCAAAGATTAATTCTAATTACTTATTGTTTTTGGTTGTTGGCTTATTAACGATTATGATAGCATGTGGAGGATTATGAGAATATAATGAAGGCGGCAAAGAGCAACAGCGTTAAAGCTCGACAATTGGCGGCTCAGCTCATTCCGCGGTTTTTCAAGTTTTTTCCTGCACTTTCCGTTAGTGCTGTTGATGCGCATCTCGATCTGTGTGAAGCTGAAGAGCTTGGGGTAGGCGTCCCTAATTTTTTTAACAATAAGTATACTCATCTACTAAATGTTCAAGTTTAGAACTTCCCATTTTCATTACGATTTTAGGGAAAAACTGTGAATTTGCATTATTTTTTGGATTCTGAATTAGGCGAAGCTTGTCTCTGACGTTTATAGAGCTTATACAAAAAATTTTGGCAGAGATGATTTTGTTTTGAAATGCAGAGTGGTAAAGATTACAATTTGAATAAAACCACTTGAAGTATACTGCGTGTTATGAGTTCTTTATGTTCCAGCTCATGGGAGCAGTTACTATTTTCTTGTTTAGGGGGGAGGGAGGGATCCCTCATTGATTTGGGATTATTAAGTGCAAAACACAAACCTGACCTGCTGTGCTTCTTTACACAAGCATTATTTTTTTCTCCTTTGCTCTTCTAGTACCTTTTAGGTAAATTAATCCTTTCGTTTTCAAATGATATTTACAGATTCGTGTACAAGCAATCCGTGGACTTCCTCTTTTTTGCAAGGATACACCTGAACACCTTTCAAAAATTGTAGACATTCTTGTTCAGCTCCTTACTGCTGGTAAACTAGTATTATATTTTTCACTTTGAAGGATGAACATCTATCTTGGTACAAATCTAAACTCAAGTGCACTGTGCTTCTAGAGGAAAATGTGGAGCGCGATGCAGTACATAAAGCGTTGTTATCGTTGTTAAGACAGGATGTGAAAGGTAACAGCTGAAAATTAAATGAAGTGTTGATTTCTTTGGTTTTAATTGGCTATTTCTGGGCTTTGTTGAAGGGACAATGATGTCATCTAAATAGAAGCTAGAGTACAGTAACCTTCATCTTGTATTGGTAGCAGTTTAGTGGGTTCTGAGGTTTTTTGCAATTGCTTTTGTCAAACTGCTTAGCTGTTCTGCGATCTTTTCCCTTTCCTTGTCTGCGGACATTTTGGCCATGACTTCTTGTTGGCTTGAGGGATGCTAATGGTGAAAACTGCTGAGAATAGGGCTTGCTTCCTTGCCTTGCAACTTATTGATGCTTCCTGTATGCAGCTTCACTGACTGCCCTGTTTAAGCATATTGAAAGTGTTGATGAGCAGATTACTGATGAAAATCTTCGTGAGAGAACCTTAAGTTTTATCAAAGATAAGGTGGGTTGATTAATTAAATAATTCAACAAGTGGAGCCTTTTTCTCCTTTTCATGAGTTAATGGTGAATGACTTGGTGCAGGTATTTCCTCTTAAATCAGAGCTATTGAGGCCTCCTGATGTAATGGAAAGGCATATAACTGATTTGATAAAAAAGGTTTGTCTGCTCTCTCCCAGTCCAGTAATTGCTTTTGAGCTTGTGATTTTTCAGTCAATTTAATTTTTATTATTTTGGATATTTGTAGTCTCTCCAAGATGTGACTGGAGCAGAATTTAAGATGTTTATGGACTTCTTAAAAAGTTTGACCATATTTGGAGAGAAAGCTCCAGCAGAACGTATTCAAGAACTTATTGAAATCATTGAAGGCCAAGCTGATTTAGATGCTCAGTTCAATGTTAGTAAATGTCTCGTCATGCTACATTCTGAAATATGTTCCTCCCTGAGTTCTAGTGCTTTGGTCTTCTAACGTATGCAATTCATTGTCTATATCAAGTTTCACACTTCTTCTCTAGGCGCTCATAAACCGACCACATAACTTCTCTGCTCACCATATCACTTTCTAAAGTTGGGATTGCAATTCTGAGTACAGGTCACAGATGGAGACCACATTGATAGATTGATATCATGCTTGTTTATGGCCATTTCATTTTTTGAGGTTCGTAGTTCTGTTTATTTTTGTTACCATTTCATATCAGTTAGGTATCTTTCTGTTCAACTAAATAACTGCCTCATTTGCAGAGGGGTGCATCTAATGGCAAGTTTCTCAGCTATTTGAACAAGCACATATTTCCTGTTTTTGACCAGGTAACCTTACATGTGCATGCAAATAAGTTACTGTTCAATTCATGCATGTTGATTTCTGTTATTCGGTACTCTTTTTCTTTGTTTTTAGAATAATAATGTTTTAAAATAATGGGGCTATTATTTGCTGAGCTCCCATGATTTAGGCATTCTGATTTTTAGCTTTTTAAGGTATTCTCATTGTTTGTTTGCCAATGTGATGGTTTGCTTGCATGGAATAAAATGGTATTAAGTAAAGTAGTTTGTTGCTCTTTTGGTTGGGATTATAGACATTTTTTTCCATTTTCAGATGATTTCCTTTATGCTTACATACTTAATTAAAGCAGAAAGGGAAATATCCACAAGTCCCTGGTCATTTAGAAAGCTATTCGATGCTAACCTAGTGTATCTGTGATATACTTTTTTGGTGGATTTTCTATGTTTAGCAAAATTAGTAGCCTTATAATTAAACATATAGTATTTCCAATTAGTTGGTTCCAATCTTATTGCTTCCATTTAGTAATTAGCCTTAACTGGAGTATGTCTTTCCCAGATGAGGCCAGTGTAGCTAGTTTCATTAGCTTTGTATGGGAATTATTTATAGTTAAATTTTGTCTTTTGGATTATAAATTTTTTCTAATATACTTTTTGACATGAGCCAGCTTCCAGAAGAACGCAAAGTTGATCTACTGAAGGATCTTGCTGAAAGTTCACCTTACACAACACCACAGGACTCGAGACAAATTCTTCCCTCTGTTGTTCAGCTTTTAAAGGCAAGCATTCTGCATAACAGTTTGCATATAAATCACTAGATCATGGTAGAGCTAAAAAATTTTCTATGATCTTCTGGTGTCGCTCCATGTCGCTCCATGTTGCCACTGCACTCAGTATTTTTCATGCTCTCTTCCACTCAAGTTTCTGAGTCATATTTAATGTTTCCTTGCAATATGTTCACTTCTTTCAGATTAAGGACTGATGGTGCTGGTCTTGGAATTAGCTTTATTTTCAGGATCAGAAATAGCTTTCCCAGTTGTTACTCATTTCAGAACAGATGTTTTGGTAACTTTTTTCGGCTCCTTTGATTTTTTCAGAAACACATGCCTCGAAGAAAAACCGGAGAAGAAATGAACTTCACTTTTGTTGAGTGCCTGTTGTACACATTCCACCAGTTAGCTCACAAGGTCGGATTAATGCTCTGTTCACTTCTAATTATTCTTTGCCTGGTACTCGACGTTCAATGCTTATATCTTCTTTGTTTCTTAATAGGCTCCAAATGCCACAAATAGCTTGTGTGGTTACAAGATTGTGACTGGCCAACCTTCTGATAGGCTTGGTGAGGACTTCTCGGAGCATTATAAAGATTTTACTGAGCGGTACTTTTCTTCGTCCCTGACTACCATTCTTTTTTGATATGGCTTTCTACTAATTCTGATCAAGTCAACTTCTGGTAATAGATTGCCTTGCTGCTGGAGTTTCGAGGCTTCTAGACAGATTTTGCATTCCGTGTTTTAAACTCTGTTAAGGGCTAATTTGCTTTGTTTTACTCAAGTGGTAACTTGTTAGTATGATTCAGCTTGCAAAATGTAGAATATGCATCTTGTTGTTATCTTTTAATTGTATTGAAATTTTATTTTCATCCTTTATCGTTATTTTTATGGATTTTTTAAAGTCAAATAGTTCTTTGACTTTACTGTACACAGCTTAAATTGTGTTGAAGAGCTAACTAGGGCTACTCTGAAGAAATTAACTCAAGGAATGGCTGAAAATAATAAAGCATTGGCTGCTGCCGCATCTGATGAAGCAAAGGCCAGCATTGTGAGTGAAATCTATGCAAGTTGGATTTACTTTTCTATTAATATCTGTGATTTCTTCTAATAAAGTTATTCTGATTGTCCCCTGGGATTTTCAGAAAACACAGAAGCAGAACACGACATCAGGTTTACGGACTTGCAACAACATATTAGCTATGACACAGGTGAGTAAATACTCTTTTGACTTTAACATGAATAAACTTTTCTGACCTAACATTTTT
Organism: Catharanthus roseus; assembly: GCA_028651295.1. Taxonomy (NCBI): domain Eukaryota; kingdom Viridiplantae; phylum Streptophyta; class Magnoliopsida; order Gentianales; family Apocynaceae; genus Catharanthus; species Catharanthus roseus. Next base: position 7,027,952 of record JAPQWS010000104.1, on the reverse strand, counting down.
TTAACACGGTACTGGTTCAGCCACTACATGCAAAATCACCTTCATTTATTGACAACAAGAAAATAAATCTATCTTGGAAAGAAGTTCAGAAACCTTCTGCACCATCAAATGTAGCAGCATCCGGGTATGTATGAAACTGCAAGCTATATTTCCATCTCATGTTTTCAGTCACATGCATAAACTTAGTTGAAAAGGTTTCCCAGGTCATTTGCAATCGCCTTTATTGCTTCTTGACCTAAAAATCTGTCGTCAGGAGAATATTCTTGAGTGAATTGCACCAATCCTCCATTATAGTCTGTACCATATCACTTGGCCACCTATTCGTCATACTGAAATTCTTTTTGCATTTTTCTGCAGAGTTAAACGTCTGGCTGGTGCTATTAATGGGGCAAGCGATAATGCATCTAAAAAGGGACGTGGAGCTGGAGGAATGCAAAACCAAGTTGTTAATAGAGGATTTCAAGGTCTATCATATGGTGGCAGAAATGGAGGAAGAGGAAGAGGCAGAGGCAGAGGCAGAGGTCGTGGTGGACGAGGTTGGGGAAGGGGTTACTTTTAGATTCGATGTGTTAGTGTGAATGAATTTTGCATTTTAAATTGGTTTCCCCGGGCTGGTAGAGACATATGTTCGTCTACCTCTCCCCTCACCCCACCCCACACCCCCCAACAAAAGAAAAATAATCTGGTCTAATATTCATTGTGTTGACAAGTTTTTAGATGAGTCTTTAGACTGTTGATTCTAGGTTGTGATGACCGGTAGTTTCTCAAAGTAGAGATCCCAATGTTTACTGTTGTAATGTAATTTATTCCGAGCTTTTTTTTTCATCATCAACATAACTATGGCCAGTAAAACGTTTGATGTACAGTTGGGGCCATGCCAACTATTGCTTGAAATATATAAACAAATTGAGAATGACGCATTTCATCATTTTTGGTATGGAATATCGATAGGGAATTGTTACTCACAGAAATGTAAATTACGCTTAAAATTCGTTTACATTTACCCCTCTCTCTGCTTTCTCTCACTACCTCTGTAAATTCAAATTTAACAATCTGAATTTTTTGGAGTAAAAGTGGAAGAAGATTTGAGCATAAATTTCGAAGTGTTTTTTTGTTTTAAATTGGATGAATTATGTGGTGGTTACAATTTTGCCACTTATAAATCACACGAGGTGAGGTGTTAGTTTCTTTTATTCTTAATTTTTATATTTTATATATTTTACGTTTTACTTGTTGGCATTATAGAGAATTAGAATTATAAGAAAATTAGAGGAATTAAAGTTATTTAATTGGAATTAAAGAACTAAGAAATTGATTGAAATTTGAATTGGTAAAAATGAGTAGAGAGAAAGTAGAGAGAAAAAAAGTAGATGCAAATGAGGTTTGTATTTATTATCTGAGTAATTTATTTACTGCAAATAGCAATGACTATTGATAAACATTTCTTTTTTTCACTTCTTTGAGTTGTAATTTGCTGAATGCTTGATGCCATTTTGCATAGACTGATTCTGTCGCCCCCAAGAATCCCACCTCTGAATGTTTTTATGTCAATGTATACACATAGTTCGTCTAGTTGTGGTTGTGTTATGCACTTTTTATCAGATTAAAAATTTTGTGCCTTCTCCAATGTATCGGAGAAAGAAACAAAGATATATAATCCTGATTCGAACCACGTAGCTTCCAAGATTGAAAAGAAAACATATCGGCTAGGTCCTGATTTATTGTAAATATTGTTAAGAATAGAATACATTCTGAGTCTCCTAAATCCATCCTATCTTTCTAGCAAATCTATTCCTGTAGCATATACAAATCAAAGAATCTTTTCGAGGTATCCAACATTGACGCCGCCTTAACGCCTGAGGTGGACCTGAGGCTGAAATCAATCTTTTACTTGGATTCCAACTTGTTTGGACGAGGAAGAATCGAAGTGTTCTGATGCAGGGTCCGAGGGGCTTAGTAAGTCCCACTTAGAAGAACCACATCTGCGAGTAAGTGTTGAACTTCTCCCCAGAATCACAGATGTAGTAGACCTTCTAGGTTGAGCAAGTTGAAGAACTGTGTTATTGATGATGCCCCCCTTGTTTTGAGCTTCATTTTTCTGATACAGCTGCTCCAGACGTTTCCACCAAGTTTTTCTCCATAAGCTAATGAGGAAGATTAACAAACACAGAGTGGAAGTGATTCCAGAAATAAGGTATAAACTCCAGAAGCTCGAGAAACTCAGGCTTTCCGTTTCCAGGGAGTCTTTAGTCTGTGAACAATCTGTAGAGGAACCAAGCCAGTGATCTTCAAGGCCTTTAAGCTTGCCATTCTCTGATAGAGTTAAAATGGCTTTGGAGAAATCGCGTGCTATCGGTGAACCTTTCTGGAAAACCTGCATATAAGAATGGAATACAGACCAGTCAGAATAAATTTTAAGCAACCTGCATAAAAAGAAGCTGATTAGAATGAATGGAGATATACTTACAAAGCCTAGACCACCAAATCTGTAAGTAGGTCCAGTTACAGTATACTCATTGCAGAGATGCTTAAGGAAAACTTTCTGATATGGGACTTCAAGAAATGCTGCTGTTATATTTCCACTCTCAAATTCGCCCGGGTAATCATCTTGGTTGGTGATGTTCTTGATGTTTTGAAGTTCAAGTACATTCCTCAAGTAATTATACACAACGGAATCACCATCACATCCGACAGGTACATTTGTTCTCTTTATCCATTCTATGTTAGTGACATTAGGCTCGAGTCTGGAGACCGTAAGCATTGAAGTGAGACTAGCTGTATAACTCTGGGTTAACACAAACACCAGAAACAGCCACACTATAACCACCACTTTTGAAAGGTTGTTTTGGATTTTTTCTCCTGTAACATAAAGACGTGGCCTTTTCTGAGTAATTCTATTTATCATTTATGCTTAGTTACCATTCTATAGCAAACTTTAAGTAAAATACTAGAACAATGATGCAAAGGAGTACTTACTGTGAGCAAAGAAAAGAGAGGAGAACGTGAACCATAAAGAAGTTTGAAGCTGAGCTTTCCAAGGACCTCCAAATTCTTCGTTAGATGATTTGTGCTCTATGAACCATATCACGAACATAGTGTAGAACAAGATTACAAAAGTAGCAGACCACAAGTTTGCAGTGAAAGGCCTCATAAACATCCATACTTTATGCATCTTAGAATCACGTTTCACAGGAACTAACATAGACAAGCCAGACTCGGCAAATGGCTGGGTAAATTCCACATTACCTAACCGACTGGAAAATATAGTTATATCACCCACGACAGCATCATATGTCTGCCATCAAGTAAGATTTATGAAGAGAAAAGAAGAAATAAAGTCATCAGAAATGAATAGGTAATAAATCAGAATAAGTGCTCATGCAATTTTAAATCATTTTGTTTTCTGTCACCCTTTCTGTTTTTTATTTTGTTTGGAGATGTTCTTAGCTAGATTTTGGACAAATATTCCAGAAAATATCTTTTAGCAAGAGTTTCCTGAAACATACTATAAAGGTTAAAATCAAAATGAATTGGTAAAGCAGGCCTAACATTCTAGCAAGTTTGCTACTAGAAAAGATTTAAGCAAAGCAGGAAGAAAGAACATTTCAATCATGACATTTTGCCATTTAATCTGGAAACTCTCTACTAAGGCGCAATTTTGTGAAAAGAGAAAATGGTATTCATACATGACACAAGTTAGAAATGCTACTTCTACATTAAAGAGGTTGGTTATGAAACTCAAATCAGAAAATTGCAAGCTAAGTGAATTCTGAAGGCATGCCAACTGCACAGGCTTAGTAGAAAAAGGAACATTAATAACTATAATGTAGTTGATACCTTGTTGAAGACATGATCAACCAAATGATCATAGCTGCCATTGTAGGGATAAAATTCATAAGGAATGGCGTAATCTTCTTGGATTATTGTAAGAACTTCTTTAAAGAGATCGATGCAGAAACCATCATATTTCTCCTTGTTAGTTTTGTCAGACCAGTCAACCTTTACAAAACTATCAAAAGAAGTTCGTCCTGGAACTCCAATCTTCATTGGCTTTGCATCAGTAGGCATTGCCCAACCTTTGGGTGTTCTTCGGTTTAGTTCCCCTGGCCAGTTTATTGTAACCTGGAAATCTTCCACAGTCTGCACCCTATTAATATCACCCAGTTTCATGTTCCCAAGTTTGTTAAAGAATCCAAAACTAGATGACCAAAAGCCAAGCTCTTTGTAGCTCTTTCCAACAATGTTGATAACCCTAAAATTTGATTCGTGTGATAGGTCTTCTCCCCTGAGAGAAACACCACCAGTTAAACCAGTGAAATTGCTTTCTCGAATTTTGTTAAGAAGCAGCTCTGAAGTGTTGGTAGTATTACTGCTACCAAAATTCTCCAATGCTTTATAAACGGCTGTAATGCCATCATATGCTTGAAGAGCATGAATCCCTGGCTCCAAATTATCTTCATATGGGTATTTCAATCTGAAACTTTTCTGAAATTGACTTTTGAAGTCCAGAAATGCTTTCGTATCTTGAGAGTAATATTTCTTGATTCCCAGAGCACCTTGCACAGAATAGATAAAGGAAGTGCCAACAGAGTCCAAAAGATCAGAAAGAGTGTCCCCAATTATCCATGCAGAGTCTCTACCCATTAATCCTATGCGCTTAGCTTCTTTAAATAATAGATTAGCCATAGGTAATGATGCTCTAAGAATGATGAAAACCCTTGATTGTGTTCTTAACAATTTTGCCACTTCTTCCTGAATAACCCTTTCTGAATCAAGCAGGGAAGATGGCGGTGGAAGAGCTAAATAGAACTCGATTTCTGAATCAACAACTTGAAGTGCACTTGCTAACAGAGGAAGCATTCCTGAATCACCACCATAGGCATTTTCCTCGTATATCACTATAACTCTTCGCCAATGGTAAGAATCAACTATACCGGCAATGCAATCCATTTGATGAGAACTATAGGAAGGCATTTGTAACAAGAAAGGCCGTCGATGCTGCATGACTTTGGACACATCAGAAGCAGCTGCTAAAGAAAGAAGAGGCACTTGGGCTCGTCTTCCAACATCAGCAACCATAGTAGCTTGCTCCCAAGTCTGCAAACCAAGTATCACTTTTACTTGATTTTCTCTTATCAGTTCTTCAGCTGTCGGCAAAAGATTCAGCAAAATACATGAGTTTATTTTGACAATTTAATGCACGGAAGAAGAACCCAATTATAAAAAAATTAACCTGATGAAACTGCTTGAATTGGGTTGTCATCGTTGATTTCCCTAAAATGAATGGCAAGTTTATGATTTATTGAAAAATTATTGAAATTCTCAACAGCTAACATCATGGCAGTCTTTTGCTCCTTCCCAACACGGGTATCCACATCAATAATTGCTCCAATACTAAAGGAATTATTACTAGCTTCTGTAAAAACACCAAGGCAGATCACAAAGAACAATAATTTCAATACCAGGAAGAACAAAGCTGAGCAGTTCGAACCCATGTTGTCCCAAAGAAGTAATCATCAACAAGGGTATCTTTTAATCACAATTTCCTCTTCTTCACAGATGGCATACTACATATACTAGATTTGGAAGACGCGGGCTGCCAAGAAATGTCTATTGACGATTTGGTATGCTGCTCTGAAAAGTGAAAAGTCCATGGGCATGTTTTGCCTCTAAATAGCTCTCGAAAAATCTCGACTCCATATGACATGACTTTTCTTCTCAAATTGTTTTTCCACAATGAGACGAGTTTCGTGTATGAATTTAATTCGTTTGCAGTCGGATTCCGAAATAGACCACAAGCAGGAATTCTATTAGGAACAGTGAAACGCCAGAAAATTTAGAATAATAAACCATCAGAAAATGCTGCCATCTTGTTTTTTTGATGGGGGGTCCAAGGTGTTTTCCTCTGAATATTCTGTGGGGTTCTCTTTCTCGGAACTGATGGCTTGAAATGAATGATGGCATGAAAGGGAGTAGCAACCAAAGTGAAGAATGTAGTTGTGAATATTTGGTATTTTGGTACCAAGAATGTAGTTGTGAATGTTTCGTTAGTCAAAATTTATTTATGATAAACTTAACTTGATTATCATAATTCTATTAAGATGTCAAAAATATATAAAAAATTAAAGTGTCTCTTTATATAAATGCTAATATTTTTGTTTAGTTAGATTTAATTCTTAAACTTTTCAAATGATAGTATGAAAATATAAACTTATTTTACGGGATGACGATTAGGCTACCAAAGAGAGAGAGTCAAACGCGGCCAAAATAAAGAAAGAACCAAACAAAAAAAACACGAGGGGAAAAGGTGAAGTTGATGATGCCGTTGAAAGCAAAATGTCAAACGCTAGACTGCGTTTTCGGGGTTTGACAGCTCCTCGACCACCACACAGATATACCTATTTTCATGTCCATTTTCTACCTGCTCCGCCAAGACTCCTCTCTCTCCCATCAGCCCATGGAACCAAGACCTAAATCAAATCCACACTACCACTAGATAGCGTTTTCTTCTGGCCATTCCCAGGTGTGAGTCTACCAATACTATTTTGTAGGTTTTTCCTTTTTCTTTTTTGTCGAGTTTGCTCCGGTAGATATTTGGGGAGCAGGAGTTTCAATAGATTGGGCCCCAAAAGAATATGAAGCACAGGCCCTGACTGATTATGTTGAAGGGATAACATATATAGTCTATTTGGTCAGAGCTTCAAATTGTTTGTTAGAGTAATATAATATCAAAGTGAAAAATTACATTTGAGTTTTCAGAAATCTTGTCCAAACACGAGTACTCAAACCAGAATAAATCTACACAACTTATATTTGAAGCATGATGATAATACGTCTTCTTAATAGATCAAAATACTTAACAAGATCATAACTACCAGATCTGCTTGTGATAGAAAGGCAGTAATCAAGTCAATGCAAGAATTGTTCCAATTGTGATCGAAATCAGTAAGCAAAAGCTCATTAGTTTTCACATTATTGCTTCAGAGCAGAATTGTCCAATTCTGATGCAAGAACAACTTTGCCACCACCATCAGGATGATCAACATACAGTGGCTCTTCGGGAAGTTGCACCCGCTGTCTGTATTGGTCAAATGACTTCTGAACCTCATTCAGAGCTGTCCTATACTCATCCAAAACACATCTCGTCAGATATATTTCACGCCCATATCTATGCATATCCTTCAGGTGCATATAATGTTCTTGGAGCCTTGTTTTCTCGTATTGTTCAATAATTCGTTTCTTTTCTTCCAGTTCCTTCAGCAGAACTCCATTTACATCATTATCCAACTGGGCGCGCTGGTAAGTTGCACATTTTAGCCTTGACATCCAAAGCTCCATTTGTTCAAAGCATGAATCAATGTCAAATGACTCATAGGCTGCAGAATTCACTCCTCTAAACTTGTGAGTTTCATTCAGGCACTCAAACTGACTATCATTCAAGCGGTCAATTTCACTCTTCAACCAAGTATCAGTGCAAGAATCTGCCAAATTCATGTAAATTCCCCGCTCAGATGCAAAAGGTTCCGCAAAAAGTTCAGTCTTGATGGCATTCTTGTTTTGCAAATCCATCTCAGCACCTATAGATTCATTCAAGACACTTGCCTCTGGCTTAACAATTTCCTCACCTTCTGTCAAGGAATCATGTATGCCCTGCACCTCTGGCTTCTCTTCCTCCATAGCCATCTCAGCGCTTTTTCGGTTCTCACTATCTCTGCAGCTCATCTCTGCACTGAACTCGACCTGTATTATGAAACAAACAGATATCTATATTAAAGAAATTCAATTTCCCCCTGCAAAACTGCAGTAATAGGTTAAGATGTTTCATTTTTGTACAGTCTGAAACTGGTTCTCATTACCTTTCCACCAGATAACGCTCACAAATTTCAAATTCTAGTGAAACTTCCACATTCTCTAACAGCTATAACTAATCAGATCCCATGTACATTCTGTTCCCTCATTTTCAGGCACATGCCAATATGACCTATCACAAACAATCCCATTTTTAACATGTTCTTACTTAGGCATGGGTTAGCATATTGACGAATCTACCTCTTTGATTTTGCAAAGGTCAATAAACTAAAGCTAAAAAAATTACGAAAACACGTTCTGGACATGATAAATATTCAAAATGACAAGAAGATAAGATCTGAAGGTTTACTAAATGGAAGGAACTTCAATAAGAATTTCTATCGTCCCTGAAAAAGCTGATTTTTTTACTTTTATTTTTTTGCTGGGTCCTGAAAAAGCTGATTTACTGCATAAAGAAGTAAATTTGCAACCATATTTTTTAGAATGACCTATCTAATCAGAGGGAGGGAGAATTAGTCCCCATTGACCTAATCCTTTTACATAAAACAAACATGCAGTTTGAACACCAATTTCTTCAGCAACGGGGAGAAGATATTAGATATTGTCAATGAACGACATGCTGTTTACCTCGTTTTGGTTGTCACGCAATTTACCAGTTTTGGCATGGCCTGGTTCTTCCGTCACCAACCCTTCTGAGAATTCACTTTCATAGTTGCCATGCACCAATGTTGATTCCCTGTAGTCTTCCTCCATCTTTATATGATGTTCAGTGGAAATAAGTCCATCACCAACCTATATATAGTGCAAAAAAACATATATTCAACAAAAACCAATTTTCCTCAATTAAAAAAAAAAAGAAGGAAATGTTATGTGGAAGGAAGAGCTAGATAAGGTCATGCCTTTCTCTAAAACAAACAAGCAGTTCAATGAGAAGCTATTGAGAAAAGGAACCACGAATTGACATGCAGGTTTTTTATTTTACCTTCTTTTCTCGGCTGTCAATCGATTCACTAGCTATTCTAACAAGAAGTTTATCTCCCACCAATCCTCCTGATAGCTCATCTAGCAACCTTGATTCTCTGTTTTCATTTTCCCTCTCAGTTGCACATTGTTCATCTGAAGAAAAATATTTTCAATCAATTAAAATTTTCATCCTCCATTACAACATATAGCCCAAACTCCCTTTTACCTTTGTCCTGTCTTAAGACCAAATCCATTTGCTGAGAGTCAGTTTCTTGTCTGCTAAGAGTATGCACTGCACACATTCTCAGATCACTTGAACATTCTACTTTCCGTCTCTCTTCATTGCTATCTTCATCCATTAAAATGTCGTTGGCAGAACCTGATTCTAGGACTTCACCATATTTATCCTCCTGCGAGCAATTCAACTGGGTTTGATGATAATCCATTTGCTTACACTCATAATCATCCTGTATATAGCACAGAAGGAAAATACAATTAACAAAAGAACAAATCTTCCCATTTTTATAAGCTGTAGGAAAGAGAATGGGGGAATCCCGACAAGTTTATTCATCTATTTATCTTTCATAAAGGAGAGGAGAGGAGTGGGAATTCTGTTTATCTTTCTATTTATCTATGCACAACCAACAAGATGTTCTCCTGAGAAGTCTTGCATAAGTGGGAAAGGGCTGGGGGTTGGGAGGAAAGAAGCATGTACATTGTTACCTCTTTCTCTTGGCTGTCAAGTAATTCATGAGCTCTTCTATCATATATTTCTTCCTTCACCAACCCTTCTGACAGCTTTCTTTCATCCTCACCATGAAGCAATTTCATTTCCCCTCTTCCATCTTCTGTTTCTGAATGTATTTCAGACTCTAAAAACACTTTTGAGGGCTTATTTTCATTCTCACTTGACAGCAATCTCAATCCCCCGTTTCCATCTTTCATTTTTACTGCATATTGTTCATCCAAAATACAAGCATTCTCACTGATTATTTTGCAATCCTGCACTGAAGCATCTAAACTGAACTCTTTCTCACCTTTCTCTTGACTTGAGACTAAATCCATCTGCTCAAGTTCATGCTCTAGCCTATTCAGAATATGCATTTCACTCATTGTAAAACCACTTGAACATTTTATCTTCAGTCCCTCATCATTGCATTCCTCATTTATTAACATGTCACCTCCAGAACTGTATTCTCGGTCCGTCAGCTCCCCTTGATGGCACTCCATTTTATTGCATCCAAGGCCAATAGTTAAGTGCACATTCTGCAGGAAAAACAATACATTTCAGAAAGGAACCAACTCTTGTCTGTATACCAGTATAGATGGAATGTCAATTTTAAGACAGTCACCAAACAAAGTCTGTCCAATCTCACCCTATGCTCTTTGGCAATGATCTTTGCAAACTCTTATGGCACTTGGTAATTTCCAAGTCTAATACTCAAATGCATAAATCCATCCTATTCTCACCTTCAGGCACGTATTTGTTAAAGTTACCAAAAACAACCAGTCTGGTTTCTCCATTCTTAATCTTTTAGGCATATATTTTGAATTTTGAGAAACGGAAGCAACAACAATTTGGTGATTTATGCGAACACAGTAAGGCTTTAGATTTTTTTTTTTCTTTTTTAAAAAAGGCCTATTACATACAACATCATGTATTCCAGATAGCTACTATTATTAGATACCCACAATATGTTAAAGATAATGAACTTCAATATTCAATAGGCACTTCTACAGCTGATGACCACACGAAGCAAATAACAATTCAGTTCATTTGCCTTTGAGAATATCAAGAATGGTAGAGATATTCCATAAGATTATCCTTCAATGCATGACAACAAGCAATTGATAAGAAATTTTGGGGAAAAAAAGAGCAGAAACATGAATTAGTGCTTGTGTTATTTACCCTCTTTCCTAGGCTGTCATGTGATTCTCCAGATATGTTACCAAATGAGTCTTCTTTCAGCACTGCTTCTGAAAGGTTGTTTTCATCCTCATCGTGCAGTAATCTCAATTCTCCATTTAGTTCTTCCTTCAGTATGGCACTTTCTTGATCTGGAAAACAAATTTCGCCATCAATTACTTTCTGATCCACAGCCAAAACAGATAGCCCTAAACTCATCTCACCTTCTTCTGGATTGAGGACCAAATCTCTCTGCTCAATAACAGTTTCTTGCTTATTCAAGATATGCATTCCATCCTCATCAATGTCCTCCTTTGCCAACATATCATTGGCAGAACTGGAGGCGTGGTTTTCTCCATTTTCAGCTTCCATGTAATCTGATACACCTTGTTGGTTATCTGATTCCTCTATCTTATCGCAAAGTAGACGTAATTCAACTGCATTATTATACTGAACTTCATGTGTAGCATTTCCAACTGATGGAGTAACAATAGTTTGTGGGTCTTGTAGTTTTTCCCCATCGAAAGTGCTGCCTTCTGTGCCGACCTTAAGAGATGAATTTGTGCTCTTACAACACTTCTTAAAATTAGTCTCCATTGTCTGCTCCCTTGCACTCTCTTCAACATCAAGAGATCTTTCTTTCTCAGAGTCCTCATTAAATAAACCAGTTCCTCTATTAACCATTTCTGGCTCTTCCAAATGACACAATCTTTTACCCATGGGTTCTTCATTAGAAACAGCAGCTCCAGAATCTAGGAACAATAACCCCATATCCCACGCATGATCCTGAAACAATTGAGGCCTCTGATTCTTCAGTAAAAGCTGCAAATGCGAAGCATAATAACAATTAACCAGCTTATCCCTTTTCATTATTTCGTTTCTCACCATAATCCACACCAAACCAGCCCAATCCACTTCGTCCGGTCTTCTCTCTCTAATAAGATTTCTAACCTTCATAACCTCACCAGGCAACTCATGATCACCATCTTGCAGAACCAACCAGCTACAAACCAACTCATCTAAAAACAAGGACGACTCCTCAGAACCCATGAAAAGATCAGTTCCAGAAGCATCATTTCCAGAAAATTTTAGCCTTTTGGTAGGCAAAGCCAGAGCATGACCCATTGCGGCACGGGTCAACATTATCGGGTAGCCATTAACGTGGGTTCTTCGATGGACTGGTTTCTTTGGGCTGTAAAATGATATTAGCTGTTTAAGCAAGTCAATTCGGATATTTTGATCGAAATCAAGATGGAGTAAACTCCAGAGGCCTAGTCGAGTAAGTAAAGACTGGAAATCTGCAATATTTTCAGTCTTTTCACGTACAAAGGGTATAGGCTTAAAATGATTCGACAGAGTTGCAAGCTTTTTCCTGTTCCAGTAATTACTCAAAGTTTGATTCTTATTTTTCCATCTGGAAACTCTACTGGAAGAAGTAATTGGCCGTTCATATGGGACAATACTAAGATGGGATAGGGTTGGAGGGAATGGAGATATAGATGAAACGGCTAATGTACCTACAAAGTCTTCGGGCTTAAGGCCACCGGTATGCTCTAGAGAAAGAACAATATCTAGGTAAGGGTTTTCGGTTTTTAAATCGGAACAATTTTGAATCGCTTCTTCTGCCCGCTTAAATTTCTGGGTAGTTTTAGGTTCCAAAGCTTGAGACTTCTGATTCTTCCTTTCTTCATTTCTTCTTCTTCTTCTTCTTCTTCTTCTTCTTCCCATTTTTTGTCTTCTTCTTTTCACAAAGAGGTTAAAACTGCTTCACTTTTCCAAAGAAAGAACTTTTTTTTGCTGCGTAGCAAAGAAAGAAGCGAGAGGAAATGGCGAATGGAAATCAATTTCTTTCTTTCTTTGATCGGTGTAGTTTATATACAAATATGTATCCTGTGGAACCGACATGAGAAACGGTTCTGATGCATTTTACATACTAACAAAAAGGAAACTGAACCGTCAAATGCCGTGTACTGAATGCCCATTATTCTTCTCATGCAGATGACAGTTTTTTGATTCTCTGATGAGTTTAAATCCGATTATTTATAATTTTTTTTTTTAAAGTTCAAGATCCAATTAAGAATAGCCATCTTGTACTCTGTGCCTTGCCTGGGAAAAGGTGCAAACTTCACCCCTGCGAGGCCTTTTCAGTAATTAGCTTTCACTCGAGTTAATTAAATTTGGAATTAATAAAAATTTAACTCGATATTCTATATGTATAGCGCGAAAAATTCATTATTTTTCTCTCTTTTTCTCTCTTACTTCTCACTTCTCTGTACTATCCTCTACTCTAAAATTGTAATATTTAACATTGAACTTGTATTGGAGGTAGATATGGATCATTTTGAAGATTTTGTATTAGAAAATATCGATTTTGATATAAGAAAAGTTGAATTTATTTTTTTTTTCAGCGTTGAGGCTTCATTTGCCCGGACTGGCGAGGTGATCCGTTCTTAGGAAAATTTGCCAAGATGGGCAACCCGCTTCTTTCCAAATTGCCTGTCTAAACGAATTTGGGCGATTTTTTTTTTTATGTTAAAAAAAAAAATTACCGAACTGGAAAATTGCGGGTGTACAGAATCACTGGACCGGGAGATCTGACTCTACTCCAATATTTGGATCGGGATATCCGACTCTACTCCAATCTCTGCTTCGGGAGATTCGAAAGGGTTTTGGGAAAATTTTTAAGACATCCAAAAACAATGATTTTTTTTTCAATCCAACGGATATTTTAAAATTTTCAATCGATAAAAATGTAAATAAATGAGTATGGATCGAATAATTAACCTTTTTTCAAATTACAACGGGCGGATCTTCTTAAATCTGAAGTTGAAATTTGTAGTTTTAGAGAGAGTTTAGAGGGTTTTACATTAAAAAAATAAAATTTTTTGAATTTTTTCGCTATACATATAGATTCCCGAGTTGGGTTTATTAACCTCCTTCAATGTTTAGCATTTTTTGTTTGATTATTTGAAAATTTAATATTATTTATTTGTTGATTTTTGTTTTAGTATTCTTTTATTTGATAATTTGACCATTTAGTAACAATTTTTTATTGACAATTAAGTGGTCAAATTAGTTAAGTGTGATTTTTTACTGGTTGTAGAGATTTAAACATAAATTTTTATTTTGTCCCCGCCGGATACACAGAAAAGGGATGAATTTTTATACCGTCAAAAAATCATACTTGACGGTGAGCTACAATATTTTCAACAAAATTGATTTAGTCAAAATTCTGATTTGGTCACTTAATTGTCAATCAACAAATAAGTAGTATTAAATTGTAAAAAAATAGATGAGTTTTCATGTTAATATCTATAAACAGTCAAATAATACATTTGATATTGGGCCACAACATTCTCTACAAAATTGATTTTACTGGAATTCTGATTTGGTTACTTAATTTTCAATTAACAAACAAGTGGTACTAAATTGTCAAATAGCCAAACAAAAGGGCACTAAAATGGAACTAACCCCAATATTACGGCTCATTGTTAGGTGTGATTTTTTGATTGTTTGTAGAGATTTAAACATTGAATGGAGATTTATCCTTTTTCTTCTGGTCCGCTAGGGGCAAAATGAGAATTTATCTTTAAATCTCTAAAAATAGTAAAACAAATCACACTTCATGGTGGTCCGAAATTCTGATTCGGTCACTTCATTGTCAATCAACAAACAAGTGATACTAAATCGTTAAATAGCAAAAAGCTAAAATGGAAATTAACAATGACCAAAGAAAAATATACTAAAATGGAATTAACCCTTTTCACTTCTTGAACTATGATGGAGCAGAAGAGGAAATTTGGAGTTCTCCCTATTTTGAATTTCGATTTTATAATATTTTTTAATCGAACAATTTTTTTCAATCATTTTCCTTTGTACTTTCATATTTGAGAAATTTGCTATAACGAGGACATGAGAAAGAGAGTTTTATAATCATTCTCAAATAATTTATATTTTTTTCATTATGGATGAGATATTTTATTTTATCTTTTTAAGTATATTTTATTTATAATATTTTAAAAATTTTTTGAATATTTTATCATGACATTAATGTGATGATAGAAGAATTTGACAATGAAATATATGCTCCACTCAAGTGTAAATATAACAAGAAAATAATTTAGCCCTTTCACATAATCTTAACTGACAATCCATATGAAACTAGATCAAAATGATCCTTTTCATAGTTTATTCCTATGCATTGGCCATTGAAATTATGTGAAATTACTAAATTACCATTTCTTGTCTACTGCACATGAATGGGTTGTGCATTCACAACCCAATTCTATCTCTTCTACATTAATTGTCATAGCAAGCTATTAAAAAATTATTCGAGAATATAAAAAGATAAAATAAAATGTTTTAAATATAAACATAAAACATAATTATTTGAGAGCATTTATTGATGAATTTCTAGCTTTTTGACCTATTTGGCTGTGTATTTAAAAAAAAAAAATAGACAGTAATTATTTTGGGGATTTTTACTTTGGCCATAACATACACGTGATATGCGTTATCCATAAGGATAACGTACATCCTATATATGTTATCTTTAAGATTGCGATTAACAAAGTAATTAGTGGCTTTGAACTCAGGGAAACCCCTTCTTTCTTCTTCTCCAGCCTTTTCTTCCATTTCTTTTGTTCTTCTTCTTCCTCTAACAGACCAAAGCTTTTACTCTCTCTCTCTCTCTCTCTCTCGCAGACGACATATAGGGTTTAGGGTTTGAGAAAATTATTCGATCTCTTCATCAAGATCATCAATAAATTTGAATTTCAATTTACAAGGTAATGAAATGTCACGATCTTCACTTGAATTTCTGTTTTCAAACTTTAATTTGAATAATTTGTGTTGAATAATTCTTGACCTTAATTTTAATTTATGTTGAATTTGGGTTCTCAATTTGAAGAAATTGCAGAAATCTAAGAGTAAAAACTAGTTGGGTTCTGAGTTTTAAAGCTTCTTTGTGAGAAATTCTAAAAATTTCGGTAGCGGATTCCAGCGGTCTTGAATTCCAACAATGGCAATTTCCGGCAGCATGGTAATATTTTTTGGAAAATTGTACTTTCGTAGTGTGAAATTGTGATCTTTTCTTTTTTGGCTGATCTTTTTTTTTTTTTTTTTTTTTTGTGGTTAGATACTCCAATTCCTCCTACTATTGGGACAGAACTCTCCGTAGTTGGAGTCGGAGGCTGAGGATGAATGTTTATCGTTGGCGATAAAAGGCGACCAATACCGGCAAACACTAGGCGGCAGTTGCAATTAGACGTGGAGAATTTGCTACTACTCCAAGCCTGAGGCTACACCTACACTGCAGCTTTTGAATTTCGTTTCTCTTGCATCCCGTTTGTTTTCAGGGCAGAGAAGAGGATGGATGGTCTAATCACTAAGCTACAAAGCTAATCACTTTTGTAATTGTTGATTTATCCATGATACACATAGGGTATGCGTTGTGCGTGGCCAAACTATAATTTAAAAAAATAACTTGGCCATTTTAGTAACTTTTTTTAAAAACATGGCAAAAAAATATGTCAAAAAGCCTGAATTTCTTCTGTACGATCTCTCCCCCATAAAAAGTGAACTAGGTGGGGTTTTTTGGGAAATAATCCTACGACAATATTAACTTATCTAACAACAAACAACAAAACACTATTGAATGTTTCTTATTACAACTACCTAACTTTACTTTCTAATGTACTATGAGAATAGACCAGACACATTTCATCTGATGTAACTTATTAATATTAATAAAGAGTAATGATAAAGAGATTAATATTAAGCCAATTATAGTGGTTCAATAGTTATTTATGCTCAAAAGTACTTATACCAGCAAGGGGGCAAAAGTATAGTTGATGTGAATCCACTTGTAGAAGCTTGATTGGTTCAATCAACAACCCAAGATCACCTCCTTGTTTGAAGAACTTCTATTGAAGATTTGAAATCAACACACTCCACTATAAAGCCTATGGAGAACTAAGCACTATAAACCTCATAATGAAAGGGATGATTCTTTCCAAATCGGCAACAAGAACCTTAGGGTAACAAATACCCTAAAACCCAAGCTACACAATTCAAGGACCTAATCAATCAACCAAAGAAACAAGAACTTCTAGGATTGACGAAAGAGGAATTAATGATGACCAATTGAGTTTTATAGACCTACAATCTAGGCTCATCAATTGTTCAACAACTAAGAAAGGAAACCCTTAGGAACTATAAGCTAAGATGTGTTGAAGAACCTAGAAATCCATTTGGGAATTCTCTCAATTTTCATTCAAAATTTAGCTTGTCTACAAAGGAGGCATAATATGATATTCATAGAAAGTCCCTAACTTCTCTTCCTAAACCTAATGGGAGTTTAAATTACCTAATTATCCTTTTAATATAGTTAATTAAAAACTTGGAAATAAAGAAACTACAAGTCGGCCTAATTGATAACTAAATTGACCAATTGGTTGTGTGGAGGCCGAGACCTACTGGGACGGTACTGTCTCCAATAGGCTATGTTTTCTTCCCTTCATTTCTTCTTTCATCGTCTATGATGGCCGGGAGCTTCTAGTTTGATTTTATTGAGCTTCTTGTGACTTTAATGAGTCTCGGAGGTCTAGTAAACTCTTTCAAGCCTTCTATTTGAATCCGAGATTCCTTTCTTGAAGTTTTCAACCATGATATCTTCAATATTCTAATGCCATTAGTTGCTCCTATGGAAATTGTTGAATGATCATTTGTTTCTTATTTTTCCAATTTTGCCCTTATTGAACCACTATAATTAGCTCAATATTTAGAACCTAGTGGCGGAGCTTGAATAAAAATTTTGGAGGGGCCAAGTTAATAACTGTTTTTTTTTTTACTAATATACTAAAAAAAACTCTTTACTTTATATACATAAAGTTATAGGTTTCGAGTTTTATTTAGAATATTTTATCATGATAATATTAATCTTATGTGTGGGTAATATTAATTATTTTAAAAAATAAATTAGTTCACCTTATCTTTAAATATATCTAGACTATGTGATAGAATCATCAATATCGCCTAATGTATATTATTATACTTTTTTTTCAATCTTTATACTCTTTTTATTAAATTTTATAAAATAATGGATAAATTCAAAGTTATAAACGAAGATTTTTATTATACAAGTGTAGTATAAAATATATTAGAAATTATATCAAAAAATTTACAATGATAATAGAATCAATATCTAAAAGTCTTATTATGAAATTAGTATACAATATATAATGCATAACTTTTTTTGAGGGGCTAATGGCTATTAGCAATCAATAATAGGTAATAAAGCAAAATCTGTTCCTTTGATTTCCTTTTGTATATTTTTTAAGTTAATATATGTATTTAGTATTTATCCTAATTAGACTAGTACTAAGGTAATTTCCTTATTTGCTTAGACGTCTAGTTGGTAAATACCTTAGATAGCTTATTTCTTAGTGGATTCACAACTCTTGTACATGATAATAATGAAGGCCATTCAGCTTTATAAATCAGAACATTGGGAAAATTTCCTCAATTCTCAAAATCCTTTATCTTGTTCAATTTTTACAAGATCTTAGGGGGTCATGGCCCCACCCCTGCCTCTGTGAAGCTCCGCCCCTGCCTACAAGTAAATAAAATTAGAAGAATATTAAATTCTAACGAAAAATGAGGTTTTCTCTTTCTTTTTTCCTTTCTAGATTCCATTGGAAAGGGATTTAGGGCTACAAAAGGAAAATTGTGCAAAAATTTATTTTGCAAATTGAAATTTAAATGTGCATCATTGTCCAAAGCATGTAGTTATTTAAAAATAATTATAATAGAATATGCATGATTGATATATATATATATATATATATAACTTCTAGAGTAAAAATTCTTTGTTTGACATTGAAAAAAAAAATGACTGTCCATTCTATTATTTTTAATACTTATTGGATTTGAATACATATGAAAAATTTTAACAAGAAATTTAAAAGAAAAAATTTTAATTTCTTTTTACGTAAAAAAGAACTTAAAAAGGTTAATTAATTGAGAGAATGGTGTTATGATGGTAAACTTTCAATAAATTTATAAAGTCACAACACTCATCCCTAGAATTTTACATATCATACTATGAATAATAATATAAAGATCTATGAAAATATATATTAGAAAAATAAATTTACTTCAAGTTTAGTTCATATATAAGGTCACACATAAACAATCAACAATTAATCATTTAAATCTTTGTGAAAAAAAGAACTAATTAAACTAAATGAAAATAAAACATAGAAGAGGTACCTTTTCTCTTTTGGTGGGTGGGATTTTTCTTGGAGAGTTTTTTAACCAAGCTTTTTTAGATTAATTAATAGCTTTTGGTTGGTCTAAAAAACGCTGGAAAATCAAAACTAAAGAAGTTAGGAAAAAAAATCAAATCTTTGAAAACTAAAAAGAAAAAAATTAAAATTTATTTTGTGCAAATTAATCTTTAAAAAAAAAAAATAAAAATGGGCATTGAGCAAATCAGGAAGACCGTAATCACATCTTATATGTGATAGATTTAATATGTAAAATGGGCCGAACCGGCCCTGCCCAGACCAGACCGCATTTAGCCCGCACTCAAATAGTCGGTTCGGGCTGATTTTTGGCGGGTTGAAAATTCTTATAATCCACATCTGCCCACGGTTGGCCCACGGATAAATGGGCCAGCCCGTGGATTTTTTTTAATAGAAATTATTTTTAAACTTAAAAAATATTAAAAATTAATTTTATTTAAAAATATTCAACTAATCATAAAAATTATACTAACTTCTAAATAAGAAATAAAATAATTACACATAAATAACACTATTTTTTGATAAAAATTATTTTTAACCTTAAAAAATATTAAAAATTAATTTTCTTCAAAAATATTCAACTAATCATAAAATTAGACTAATATCTAAATATGAAACAAAATAATTACACATTAATAACACCTAAATAAATTATATTGAGAGGTAAAAAAATGAAAAAAAAAGCAAGCCCCCGATCCGGACCGGACCAGACCGCAAAAGTCCGCACGCAAAACGGGTCGGTCCAATCCGGGCTAATTTTTAACGGGTCTAATTTTGGAAATCTATATCCATCCATTTTACGAAAGATCCGGGCCAGCCTGCCGGCCTAGACCCGTTTTGACACTGTTAGATAGATTAGACAAAACCATGTTGGGATCAACAAAAAATTTAAATCTTATGACTTGAAAACATCATATCTGAGATTGTACTAACTCAAAATTAAATTTAAAAATAGATTTTTTTCACAATGCATGATCGTATAACGATCTATCACTTGCTTAGCACAAAAGGATTGCATATAGAGGAAGGGAGGTTGAAAAATGAAATTCAAACAGAAAAATAAAAATAAATATTTTTCGAGGATGCATACTTGCAAATCAGCATCTTTTGAGTCCAACATACTTGCAAATCAGCATCTTTTGAGTCCAAGCAAACCAAAAATCAATAGAGAAAATAAATGTTATATTTCTTAAGAAAAAATTAGAAAAATGCCAAATCATAACACAAAATCGGGTTCTATCTTTCTTTTTTTCCTTCTAGGGCTCTTTTGGAAAGATAAACCAAGATTACAAAAGGAAGATAGTGCAAAAGCTTTGTTTGATAACGCCCTAAAAATTATTAAAACATGATCAAGATTTTGTTGTTTCAATGCCTTCACTTTGGCAAAAGAAAGCCATATCTTAAACATAATGAAAGAGCAAAAAAAATAAAACTCCACTAAACAAGAAACATCAAAGATTAAAAGTGAATGATTTTTTGCCAAAAAAAAAAAAGAAGAATAAAGTGAATGATATTTCCAAGACTAATTTAGCATGAAAGGTCGTGTAAAAACTTTGTTTGATAAACCTAAAAAATATTAAAACATGATCATGGCTTTCTTTCTTCGATGTCTTCACTTTGGCGAAAGAAAGCCATATCAAGTAATGAGAGAGCCAAAAAAATCAAACTCTATAGAACAAGAAAAATCATAGATAAAATAATGAGTGATGTTTTGCAGAAAAAAGAATAATGAATGATTTTTTCAATGCTAAACTAGCAAGAAGCCTATCTAAAAACTCTTGAACTCAAGAACGCAAAGCAAACCTAAACCCACCTTACGGAAAAATCATAGATTAAAAGAGAGTGTTTTTTGAAAAAAATTGAAAAATAAAATAATTAAGTGAACGATATGAGTGAGCAAAAAATCAAATCCCACATAACAAGAAAAATCACAAATAAAAAATGAATGATTTTTGAAAAAAAATGAATAATGATTTTTTTTTCCCAAACTGAACTAGCAAGAAACCTTACCCCAAAAGCTCTTGAACTCAAGAACTCAACGCAAAACTAAAACCACTCCATGGAAAATCATAGATTAAAAGTGAATAATTTTTTGCACAAAAAGAAGTGAATGATTTGAGAGATCCAAAAAATCAAACTCCACAGAAAAAGAAAAACCAAACATTAAAAATGAGTGTTTCTTTACAGTAAAAAAGAATAATGAACGATTTTTCTAGACTAAACTAGCCATAAACCTTACCTAAAAACTCTTGAACTCCAGAATTAAGAGCAAACATAATGATTTTTTGCCAAAAAGAAAAAAAAAGGTGAATGATTTAAGTGAACGAAGAAAAATCGTAGATAAAAAATGAATGACTTTTTTGCAGAAAAAAGAAGGGTAAAAAGTGCTACATATATGTGAACTTTTCCTTTTTCTCTATTTTAGCACTTAAACTAAAAGACTGTCGATTTTAGTACTTTATCTATAAAAAAAACTCTCAACTTTCACACTTACATCTATTTTAGTAGTTAACTACTAATAGATAAAGGGTATTTTTGTCAAAAAAACTCCCATTCATGCTTCCCAAAGAGAAGTAGTCAGATTTGAAGAATCAAAACCTAAGTCCCACTTTTATCTCTCTCTCTCTCTCTCTCTCTCTCTCTCTCTCTATATATATATATATATATATATCTATCTACTAAATAAAACCCCACATTCAATAAATATATATATACACACTGAAGTGGAAGGATCTCCAAGAGCATAAAATTTCGTCCAAGAAGTGAGGGAGAGAACAAACAAAACAAGTGTAATAAGTAGAAGAGCGAAAGTGCTTTTGAAAGGACTTGAAAATGTTAAACTTCAAGCAACCTTGGATATATTAAATCCAAGACCTCAAGAAGGTTTAAACAAAATCTTTTCTTCAAAGTTCAAGTAACCTAAGGTATTTTGAACCTTAGACCTCAATGAAACAGAAGAAGACCTCAAGACTAGTTTTCTACAATTTTGATGATCAACCTTGAAGCTCTTGGAACTTTCAACAAGTCTTCAAAGTGATTTATCCTTCAAGGAAGTTCACCCTTGAAGAAGATAGAAAAACTAAGCTAAGAACTAAGAATACTAAGAGAAGAACCTTTGTCTTGAAAAATTTCTTGATTAGCTTCTTCAAAATGGAAGACTACATATTTATAGAGACTTGAGGGAAAAAATAGGAAATTTTCCCTCTCATATTTTCAGCCCAAAGGATAGATATAACCTGTACATACACTTGGTAAGACAATAGAGGTGTTTTAATTGCATTTGGACTATTCTAAAGCACTAGTGAACGCATTGCCAAAAATAGGAGGCAATTTTTCAGCTTGAACAAAAAGGATTCCAACCGTCTACCAAGGTGAATTTTCAATTTCTAACTTATTTAAAAATTTAGGATATTGCCCCATAAAGTCTTGGAAATCAAAATTTAAGCCCCATAAAGTCTTGGACATCAAAATTCACATCAAAATTTAAGCATTGAAACTTCTCTTGCTCAATTTGATCCTTGTGACTCTTTAGTTGTTTTGCCTTGGCTCTTGTCACAACTTTTTGATGTTCTTGCATGTCTAACTGGTTCACATCATCCTCTCCCTCTTGAAAAGGATTCTTTCTCGAATCTCCATCACCTATATCAAATAAAGAGAGATCGGAAACATTAAAAGTGGCACTAACATTATAATGTCTCGAAATATCAACTTTATAGGCATTGTCATTAATTTTCTCAAGGATTGTAAATTGTAAATTCTCCTAAAAGAATGTAGTGCCAATCATAAGCATTAAAAGAGGGCACCTGACAGAGAGGGGTGTCCTTGATCAGTTGGATATCTCTTGCGTAAAAAGTTATTTTGCATAAGGAGATATTTTATCATCTTGGCTGGGTTTGGATGAGATTTGCTACTCTTAGGTTCGAGATAGTGACCTTATTAAATGGAAATAGTTTGAAACTGTAGGTTTGATAGCCAAGGTATCACACATTTATGTTCTTTCCATCTAACTCCCATTTTTAACATATGCAAACCCTTGTTGATATTTTTCCATAGAAAGGAATGTTTGGTTTCAGTCGGCTCTTTACTTGGAGTATGGAAGTGTTCGCGAAAGACTTGGCTTTGAAATGTTAGCCCCTAATGCTTAAAGTTTAGTTAAGATTCTTCAAAATTTCTTAGCAAAAAAGGCAAGGTTTCAAAGCTTGTAAATCTTATGGGGTCACAGTCTTTTTATTGAATTATAGAATCAACTATGTCAAATTTATTATTGAATTTCCCTTTATATAACGTACTCTCCACACAACTTTTTATTTCTATTTTCATACAGTAATTATTTTTTAATGTGACAACAAATTCTAGATGTATTAAATATTAACACAAAATTATTCAGAAAAAAATGTTAACATGAAATTCTTTCTTGCTGCGAGATACATGTTTCTTTTCATAACATTTATTTATTAATTTTTATACCACATGGATATTATAAAAGAGACTTAATGTAATAAATTTTAACTACTTGACCTTATTACCATATTACCCAAGAGAAATTCTCAAGGTAGTTATGTTGTATATATCCTTAAAAGTTGAACTGCTTGACCTTGTTACCAAGAAAAAAAAAAAAAAAAAAGACTTCTTAACCTTATGATGAGTATCCATCTACATGCGTATGAAAATTAAAATTTTTTTGGGCAAATTTTAGAAACTATGTTTGATTGCAGTATTCTTACTGCAAAAATGATAAAATCAAGCACGAATAGTTGTGACAAGGTAATAGATCTATAATAATTGTAAAGATTGGCCCCCAAAAAATAATGTATACTTTTGAATATTTAATTTGACACCCTAAAAAATAATTTTGAAGCTCTGCAATTGGTCTAGATACTGCTTGTCAAACTAGAAGTTCTAAGTTTGAACCGAATCTCCCTCCCTAGAACGTATCAAACAAAGTACAAAAAGTTAAGGAACTAACACTAATCTTTCTTTCTTTTCTTTTGCAAATATATATTTTATAAGTGTAGATACAAGGACTTTCATATAAGAGAAATGATGTGCTCTTTTTCCCCTCAACGTTATCAGTTTTTCAAGGAAAGAGGCGATACAAAAGATATAAGAATAAGTAAAAGGGATGATTCATAAATCAAAGAAAACTTTGATTCCCAACCTTGAGAAGGAATAGAATAATAGTCTAGTAGGGTAGTTGCCCAAGTTTAAAAGAGTTTCCATATAAATAGTGATAATGACCATAAATTCTCTCAATGTATTTGTTTCCTCTCAAACATTTGGGCTCCAACCTTCTCCAGTAAATTCTCAGGTGATTTTTTTAGGCCATGTGTAGTTCAACGATTTTAGTGAGGAAAAGGAAAAGAGAGAAAAAGAAAATAAAAGTCTTAGAAAACTAAAATCCATACATTGTTTGGTTAGTTGAAGAAAAAAGTAAGGAAATAAAATTTCTCTTGTTTGATTAGTAGATTTTGTGATGAAAATGGAAAAGGAAAATAATGACAAAGAAGGATATCATTTAAAAAGGTCTTATTAGCACTTTACCGACTTTAGTTTTTTTTTTTTTTTATAGAAATTGATGTTAGTTTTAAAACTATTCAATTTGCATTAACTTAATTTATCTTTAGAGTTTGATTTGGATAAAAAGAGAATAATTATATACATGATTTACAAACAGGTAGCATTGTGCATATGTTTTTTATGTTTAATTTTGATTTTTTTATTTTGAAAAAGTAAAATAAAACCAATTTTTTGAAAAATCAAAATGAACTAAAATTTATTTCAGTTTCTTAGTTAAGTTGGATTTAAAAGTGAATCATTAATCCAGTTAGATTTAAAAGTGAATTTATTATTTATTATTTGAAAAATATATAACTTCCAGTTTGTCCAACTAAACTAATAATTTGCTAATTCAATTTATTATTATGATAGAAGAGTGGTCATTCGCATTAAATTAATGCCTCTAGTTTGTCAAAATAATACTCCTTCCAATTTTTTACTTGTTACATTCTACTAATTCTCGTGTTTTTTATTTGTTACATTATAAAAATAATGCAATATTTAATTAACTTTTTCCTAATATACTCTCCCATTAAAAACAAATTTCAACATCTTTCACTCTTTTAACCTAGAAACTTATAGAAATAATATGAGAAGAGATAAGAGCTTGAAAGACATTCTAGTCCACACAAGAAAAAATATCTAAAATTTTATATTTCCTTAAACAATGTAATGTTCGAAATATGACAACTAATAGAAAATTAAAGGAGTATAATTTGCCGTATTAAAAATAAAACACCAAATAGTTTATAAGTATTTTCCTTCTACTTTTCTTTTTGCTCACCAAAATGTGAGGAAAGTGTTTTCCCTTGATTTGAATGGAACTTTTCCTTAAAAGTTTTTCTCACTTAATTTTTCTTAGTGTTTTCTCTAGTTAGCAAACTAGAGAAAATCTTTTCTAAGAAAAAAATATTTTTTTTCTATAGTAAAATTCTACAACCAAACAAACTCTGAGTACTGAGTTTCTCAGCTTTTTCTCAAGTCAAGCAATATGCTTTAATGTTAATTCCCTTTAGATGACCAATCTTATTTATTCATAGATTATACTATTATGTTATACATAATAGTGAATTTATTTAGTTGACCTAGTTGATTTTACAAAGAAAAGAAGTCACCAAGATCCTTAAATACATCTAAATTAAAAAGCAGAGAATATAACTAAAAATGCCCTTTGTCTTTCTATGTTTTACTGATCAAGGGTTCATTCTTTTTTTGTCGCCACTTATGGCGCTTGAATAATTTTTTTGTATTGCCCCTTATGCCATTCAACTTTTTATGAATTAAAAAAAAAAATACAAAAATGTGGAGGTTTCTAGTGTCTTTGTGCAGAAATGATCACATAAATACTCATGATTTGTTCATAAGAGGGAAAAATAGGCATAATACTACCCTTGTAGAGTGACAATTGAATGATACAAAAAAAAAAAAAAAAAAATATGAGGGAAAACTCTACATGTGGAAGATATATATTTCTATGCACGACGGGGACCATTGGTTAGCAAATAAGGACACTGTTTTATGCCTATATTACCCTTTCAAAAAAAACCATGTATAATTCACACAATGATCTCCACCTGGACACTACAAACCAACGTCTTTTGATAGTTTTGGCATTCGTAAAATGTTAAGTGGGATAAATAGTGACAAAAAAGAATATGCCTCAAAGTAGCAAAATATAAAACGTTGAAGGGTATTTTTGGTTGTATTCTCTAAAGTATATTAGAAAATCCTATCAATATTATAAAAATGTGTATGAAAGAGTATATTCGAAAATTATAAACTAAAATCAAGCTACTCAACCTGATGATATTATGGTTCAAAAAAGATTTTAGGATTAACATTTATCCAATTAATTGAGTCACCACAAAATAAAATTATCAAGATAAGGAAAATGTACTTACTTTTATCCCTTATCCCTTATTGATCCTATTAATTAGGTCAATGTGAGTCTCCAATAATCACTTTTGACACTATTTATGCTTATATGGTTGAATGGAGATTCCCCTTTTGAAAAAATAAAAAAATAAAAGGAAACTTTTGAAATAAGCCATTGATGGGTTGTCTTGATTTCTTTAAGACAGAATGCTTTGATCATAACAACAATACTATCTTTGTAAAAAAATTTATATAAAATTTTGTTCCCTCTAAATTAAAATATTTTCATTATATCTATGTCTATAATTAATTAAGAATCTTTTCAAAATACATTTTAACGCTTTAAAATATTTGTTCCATTATATTTTGCTAGTGCAATCTAGTGCATATTATACTATTTAATTGTTTGAAGAACTTTATATATCTATTTAAATGAAAGTCCATCTTTATTTCTCCATCTCGCTCACGTTCAAAGTTTGAATTTCTTTCCTTGTTACTTCTCTTGCTAATAAAATTTTGTTTCTAAGAGTTATAGGGTACAGAAACCTAATTACCCCCGATATTGATACGTGTTGTGACTGTGAGCTACTTAACTCATAAAACAATTATAAAATAAAATTCTAATAAACATGGGTTGCATTTATACAAGAAAAGGCATATTAAGATGTCTAACTCTTTAACAAACAAAGTTCTATATCATCACAATATAAATGTAAAATAAATTGTCTTAATATGCGAAGCAATAATGCTGAACCAAGTTAAATGTCTACGACAAAAATGTAAATAAATACTTAAAGAAATGTTGGAAATAATATAACAAAAAAATAAAACATCAATAGCATCTTTTTCAACCGTTAGTACTCATCGTGAGAGAGAAATAGAAGAACTTATTTCCTTCTTATTTAAGAATTGCAGTTCTCTTGCATAGCGGACAACAATTTTTTTCCATGAGCCATTTTTTAATGCACGCCAGATGGTAGTTATGGCGGCAGTCAAGCTTCCCAGGCTCTTGACGGTTCACAAATTCATCTTAACAATAGAAAATTTTCAAATAGAAACAACTCACAGATCAAATCAATTAAGGGTTTAAATAAAGAAAAAAAATGCAAAAATTAAAAGTTTCTTACCTGACAAACGCAACAAATTTTTTGTTTTTTTCGGAGTACCTACATATTTATTAACGCGGTATTTACCGTGCTTTATGGGATTATGAATTTTTTTCCTCGTTTAAGGTCATGGATGCATTCCCTATATTGTCTCCAAGGGCTAGTAGGTCCTGAGGTCCACAAAATTATTTTCATTAAATTAGCTAAAGAAGATTGAACATATATATGACATTGTCGATGTTAAAGGAACAAAATTATTATATTATTACCTCAAAGCTCAAATTATCTATGTCCATACGCATTCTGTCATGCTCAGAGTTATTGTTCTGAACATTGTTAGCCACCTGTAATGACATAGCCAATAGATTCATTAGTTTATCAATATATTATTCATGCGATATAGGTGATAAGAAATGGGATGAATTGAGAAATATATTCAAAATTTTTATTTTAATAAAGAAACTTATTACTAAAGATACTTATTACTTAATAAAGATACGATATATTTCAAATTGTAAGAGCTAATTAATAAAAAATAATTTTAATAGAAGTGGAGAGAGATAGAAAAAAAGTAACACAAACCGTGGCCCTATTAGGTTCTGCAAGTGTAGAAGAAGGTTCAATGGTTCGTTCATCAGAAGCATCAATACTAGTTAAGACGTGCACAAAGGACAGTTGATTAGGATTTTGACTAATTAATCTTGGATCTGTCATGTTAACATCAGACTGACTGGAACAAGAACTACTACCGTGGCCTTGCTTGACATTACCAATAGAAGCTGGCACTGATACTGGTTGATGATGCTACCCAGTAAGACTCTGATTAACAACATTTCTAGATGAAGAACCATCGTCTCGTTGTTCACTTGCGTTTGAGCGAACCATCAAAACTTCCAAGTAATAGATAAGCAAAATCAGTATTTAGACCAAAAAGTATTTGCGATAATGTGAGTGTGTGTGAGTGTCTATATGTATATGTATGTATATATATGTATTTATGTATATATATGCATATATATATATATGTATATATACATATATATGTATATAAATATATACATATATATACATATATATACATAGATATATATATATATATGTAGGCCTTTTGGGCCTTGAAGTCTTCCCAATATTTTTATTTTCCAGCCCATTTTTCCCTATGATGAAATTGGACCTCAGCTGGAGAAGAGGTGCCCTTTGACTGGGTCAAGAAAGACCGGGTCAGACCCGAGCCTAGCCACCTGAGCTGCCCGTTGGTGTCTCCCCATTTAACCCCTCTCTCTCCCCCTCGTTTCTGGAGCAGTCGTTTTTCTTTATTCTCTTGGGATTCATTCTTCTCTCTTTTCGACTGTTAGTTTTTCCCGACTTTTCCTTCTCTTCTTCTTTGCGGTTTCAACTGCTGCTCTCCTTCGCCCGTCGGCTTCCTGCGACCGTCTGCTTTCCTGGATCTTTGTTTGATCCTTTTTTCTGTATATGTTTGAGAGAGAGCCGAAAGATAGAGAGAGAGATAGAGAGAGAGAGAGAGAGAGAGAGAGGGTGCGCCAGTGACGGTTACCGGTTGAGGTCCAGATCTACGGGTCCGATCACTCCTCCACTCACCGGCGACGCCTCGACGCGGCTCATCCCTCACAGCCGCTGCTCGGCGACTTGTCTCTTACTTAGCTCGTCACTGCTCCCGTCGGCGGCCATTGTCCGTTGCGGTGGTAAGTTTTTCTTCCAATTTCTTTACCTTTATTTTACTATTAATCGTTTATTATTTTGCAGCTCTGGAATTTTATTCTTTTTGTTCGCCGTGAGCAAAGAAGGTTGTATAATTTTTCTTGTTTCTTCCGCTGTTATTTTTCCTCTGTTTTTTGGCTTGTAATAGTAAATAGCTTCTGTAATAGTAATTAGTTTCTACAACATATATATATATATATATATATATAAGAGTAAGCCAGATCCAAGATTGGGGAAATTCTATTATAAACTCGTTATATAAGTGACATGAACCCCTTGACTTGTATTATCCCACATCACCTTTATTATTAACTTGGAGCTCTTGTCCCCACGGTGATGTAAGTAGCTTAATATAAGGCAAAGCGGTACATGTCCTCATTTATGGATCAGTTTCATTATAGAATTGTTTCCATTGTTGTGGGAATACTAAGAGGCAACCTCACTGATAAACCAAACAAATATGCTGCAATTTTTAGTTATGATGCTCTCCCATGTAATCCTTGAAGCTCAGTAGGCCACTTGCTAGCACCATAGTCTGAAATACTGAAACGTCTATTATCTCTTGCGATATTTCTACTCTCTGGTGGTGGACCTTGGGAGCAATAGTAAAAGGTGAAAACTCAGTGGAAGTTGTAAAAACACGTTGGTTAGGAGAAAGCAAGTACGCTTCTTCCTTAATGTGTTGGAGAAGAGAGGTCTTCGGCCCCAGTTGAGTAGTGTAGCTGGCCATACCACTTTCGGTATTGGATGATGTGCTAGCCATAACGTTGAGTGAATTGTTACAACCATTGGAAATACTTCCACTGTTGGAAGAGTCCATAACCAATGTCAACACAATCTTCACCATGATTAAAAATATAAATGCAAAATACACAAATTAGGAAAAAAAGTGATACTAGTATACATGCACATGCTCAAACATATACTCTAAATCAAATTGCAATCTTATATACAAAAAAAAACTGAAATATACATCATTATGCTAGAATGTGGGTATATATCGAGCAAAAAAGAAAAAAAGAAAAGAAATTGTAATGTGCATCATTGTGCAAAACATGTGGATATTTAAAAACGACTTACACATATGGGTATATATTGAAAGTAAAAGAAACATTGAAATGTGCATCATTGTGTAAAGTATATAGTTATCTAAAAACAAATTTTGAATAATATATGTGTGTGTGAAAAATTTATAAAAAATAATTTGTTACGTAAAAAAGAACTTAAAAAGGTAAATTAATTAAGGAATTGGTGCAATGATGGTTTACTTTCAATAAATTTACACAGTCACAACAATTGAACTCATTCCTTGAACTTATACACATTGGATTATAAACAAGTTCAAAGATCTATTAAAATGTATAGTAGAAAAATAGATTTTCTTCAAGTTTAGTTATAACATATAACAACAAACAATTAATCACTTAAATCTATGTGGAAAAAGACTATTAAAATATATGAGACCAAACATATAGGAGTTCTTTTTTTCTTGTGGTGGGTGGCTTTTTCTTAGAGAGGTTTTGAACTGAGTTTTTTTAGATTAATTAATAGCTTATAATTAATCTCACAAAATGCTGCAAATTCAAAACTAAATAAGTAAGACACATGTGATAGATCAGACAAAACAATGTTGGGATCAACAAAACATTCAATCTTATGACTTGAAAACATCAGTTATGAGATTTTACTAACTCAAAATTAATTTTAAAAACAAAATTTTTTATGATGCATAGTCATATAACTAAGTCTATCCCTTTCTTAGCACAAACTGATTGCACATGGGTGAAGGAAGGTCATAAAAATGAAATTAAATTAGAAAAATGAAAATAAAACTTTTCCATGAATGCATAGTTACAAATCAGCACATTCCAGGTCCACATTAATAAAAAAAATTACTAGAGAGGAAAAATGTTATCTTTCTTAAGGAAAATAAAATTAGGAAAACATCAAAATCATAGCAAAGATGGGTTTTCTCTTTCCTTTTTCCTTTCTAGGGTTCCGTTGGAAAGGGATTTAGGACTAGAAAAGAAAGATTGTTCAAAACCTTGTTTTGCAAATTGAAATGTAAATATGCAACATTGTCCAATGTATGTGGTTATTTACAAACAACTAGAATAGAATATGCATGATCAATATATATGGCTTCTAGAATAAAAATTCTATGTTTCACACCCAAAAAAAAAAAAAAAAAAAAATGATTGTTCAATCTATTGTTTCAACACTTATTGGATCTGAATATATATGAAAAATTTAACAAGAAATTTTTTATAAAAAATTAATTTCTTTTTACATAAATAAGAATTTAAAAAGGTTAAATAATTGAGGAATTGGTGCAACGATGGTAAAATTTCAATAAATTTATAAAGCCACAACAATTATACTCATACTTAGAATTTATAAACTTTATACAGATCTGTGCAAATATATACTAGAAAAATA
The DNA here is from genome assembly GCA_028651295.1 of Catharanthus roseus. Lineage (NCBI taxonomy): Eukaryota > Viridiplantae > Streptophyta > Magnoliopsida > Gentianales > Apocynaceae > Catharanthus > Catharanthus roseus. Next base: position 6,996,273 of record JAPQWS010000104.1, on the reverse strand, counting down.
AATTTATTTCAAGTTTAGTTGATAAATATGGTTGCCTATAAACAATCAACAATTAATCACTTTAGTCTTTTTGGAAAAAAAATAATTAAAATAAATGAAAATAAAACATAGAAGAGGTACCTTTTTTCATGTGGTGGGTGAATTTTTTCTTAGAGAGTTTTGTAAACCAAGATTTTTGAGATTAATTAATAGCTTTTGGTTGGTCCCACAAATGCTACAAAATCAAAGCTAAATAAGTTAGGGAAAAAAATCAAATCTTTGAAAACTAAATAAGCAAAAATTGAAATTTATTTTTGCAAATTAATTTTTGAAAAAATCAAATGGGCATTGAGTAAATAAGGAGGGCCGTAATCACATCTTATATGTGATAGATTAGACAAAATCAGGATAGGATCAACAAAAAATTTTAACGTTATGACTTGTACACATGATATTAGACATATACTAGCTCAAAATTAAATTTAAAAATAGATTTTTCCATGATGCATGGTCGTATAATAGGCTGCGGATAGAGGAGGAGAGGTAAAAAAAAAAAAGAAATTAAAATAGAAAAATAAAAATAAATCTTTTCCAAGGATGTACACTTGCAAATTAGCATCTTTCGAGTCCAAGCCAAAAAAAAAAAAAAAAAAAATCACTAGAGAAAAAAATGTTATATTTCTTAAAGAAAAAAAAATTAGAAGAATGCCAAAATCACAACACAAAACGGGGTTCTCTCTTTCTTTTTTTCTCTTCTTGGGTTTCTTTGGAAAGGGAACCAGGGCTACAAAAAGAAGATCATGCAAAGACTTTGTCTGATAATCCTAAAACACGTTAAGACATGATCAAGGCTTTGTTATCTCGATGCCTTCACTTTGGCAAAAGAAAACCACATAATACAAATAATGAGAGAGAAAAAAAAACAAAACTCCATATAACAAGAAAAATCAATAATTAAAAGTAAATAATTTTTTATTAAAAAAAGAATAGATGAATAATTTTTCCAAGACTGAATTAGCAAGAAAGATCGTGCAAAACCTTTTTTTGGTAAACCTAAAAACATTAAAACGTGATCAAGGCTTTGTGTTTTCGATGCCTTCACTTTAACAAAAGAAAGCCATATCTTATAGGTAATGAAAGAGCCAAAAAACACAAACTTCATAGAACAAGAAAAATCACATATAGAAAATGAGTGACTTTTTGCAGAAAAAAGAATAATAAATGATTTTTCAAATACTAAACTAGCAAAAAAGCTTACCTAAAAACTCTTGAACTCAAGAACTCAGAGCAAACCTAAAGCCACTCAATGGAAAAATCATAGATTTAAAAGTGAATGATTTTGAACCAAAAAAAGGAACTAAGTGAATGATTTGAGTAAGCCAAAAAATCAAACTACTCATAACAAGAAAAATCATAGATAAAAAATGAATGATTTTTTACAGAAAAAAGGAACAAAGAATGATTCTTCCCAGATAGAATTAGCAAGAAAGCTTACCTAAAAACTCTTAAACTCAAGAACCCTGAGCAAACCTAAAACATTCTACGAGAAAATCATATATTAAGAGTGAATCATTTTTTTTGCAAAAAGAATAATAAAAAAAGTGAATGATTTGAGTGAGCCAAAAAATCAAACTCCTCATAACAAGAAAATCCATAGATAAAAAAGGAATAAATTCTGTAGAAAAAAAAAAAGAATAATGAATGATTTTTTCATACTAAACTAGCAAAGAAAGCTTACCTAAAAACTCTTGAACTCAAGAACTCAAAGCAAATCGAAAACCACTCTATAGAAAAATTATTGGTTAAAAGTGAATAATTTCTCGCAAAAAGATAAAAATAATAAGTGAATGATTTGAGAGAGCCAAAAAATCAAACTCCACGTAACAAGAAAAATTATAGATAAAAAATGAATCATTTTTGCCGAAAAAAGAAGGGTAAAAAGTCCCACTTTAAAAAAATTAAAAAAGAAAAAAAAATCAAACCCACCCTAATACAATTAGCCCTAGAACAATGCTCTACAGAAGAGCTTGATTGCTCCAAGCTGAGCAATGGCACTGTGAAAGGAAAAAGAAAAATCAGATCTCGTGTTGTGGAAGGAAAAAAAAATCATCTGAATCCTCAAACTTCAAACTGAGTGTAATTTGGAGTATTTCCTATTAATTTATTTTGGCTATTAGAAGAAATAGGGAGAAGCACGAAAAGATAATTTTTCCAAAAAATAAATTTGTACAAAATGTTAATGGTATCAAGGAAATTACACCACACAAGCTTTAGAATTAGCGTTGTTGTATGTGAATGAGGATTATACTGAACTCGCAGTTGATGGGGATAGCGATGCAGATTAAGATTGAGATAAACTAACCTTTTCTTTGAAGTCTTTAGGAAATATCACCAATTTCTCGCACCTTGTTTCTTGCTCTATATCTTTCTTTCTCCACAACAAATGAAAAAAATAAAATAAAAAACAAGCAAATCTTCAAATTTTCAACAACAATGGCAGACACGACAAAGGAAAGATGGAAAGGGAAGGGGATAAGAAAAAAGGCTTGAGTTTTGGGAGGGGATATATGACGGCATAAGGAAGAATGACAGATGAGAGTGGGATTTAGGGTTTTGATTTGGGAGAAGAATGAAGGGGAAAGAAAAAATATGAAATAACAAAAACAATAGTTCTCCTTCTTTATTTTGACAAAAATACCCCTATACTATTAATATTTAACGCTGAAATTGGACAGAAGTTTTAAAGTCGAGAGTGTTTTGAAGTTAAAGTGCTAAATCGATAATTTTTCAGTTTGAGTACTAAAATAGAGAAAACGGTAAAGTTCAAGTGTGTACGGTACTTTTTATCCAAAAAGGAATTATGAATGATTTTTACTAGACTAAACTTACAAAAAATATTACCTTAAAACTCTTAAACTCAAGAACTCAGAACAAACCTAAAACCACTTTGCGGAGAAAGCAAAGAGTAAAGCAAAAGCAAGAATAGCTAGTGAGTGATAAGATGAAATTGATTGGCAACATAGGGGTGGTTTCATAGTGATATATAGAGAGGATACAGCCAAGCTTAAACTTCAAAAAATACTAAAATACAATATTTGAATTTGTTTTTCCAAATCAAATACTAATTGTTCTTTCTCCTTCCTCTTATTTGATAATGTCAAATCAAACCCCTAATTTGATTTCATTCTTCACGTCCCTGTTTCTCTGAAAACAACTCTTTCAAGATATATTTCCTTTCCTTTCCTTATGTGAAATTATAAATTTCAAACATGGAGTCTGTGAAGAAATTCAAGAAGACAAAATTGGGAAAATTGGAAAAATATTATGCCTCAATATTCTGAGCTTTAGACATGGTCATTGCCATAGCCGCCTATATATGCTTTTTCACAAAAGGCAAGATCGCACAGAAATCTAATCACAATTGGAAACTTCTATTCTAACTAGGAAACAACAAGTCAACATATCAATTCACAAATCAACAAGGATATATGTGAAGATATAGAATTGTAGAGAATAAAGAATTCCAATTCCAATATAGCTCTAATTTCAACTGTTACAACTTAAAACCCTTAATCCAGCCCCGCTCACCAACCTCAATCACTAGATGATAACCCAACCAAAGATGGCCGTTCGTTTCTCAGAACTGAAACAGGATCAAATTCTATTAACAAGTAGCTCAAATCTTATATACCTTTGGGTGCTGAATGTAGATTTGTTGTCTTAGGGACAAAGAATCGACCAGTTTGGGCTTCAATTACTCACAGGGATCAGAGACAAACAATTGAGTTGCCTTCTATAGTAAAGGTTTGTGAGAGAAAGAAAGGAGAAGAGGAATACCGAGGATGACTATTTGAGCAGCAAGCATAGGATTGGGATGCCGTTGATGTTAGTCAAGATGCTTCACAAGATGCATCGACTGCATCTTTTAGGGGAAGAAGAAACTACTTTGCTCTCTTTTGGGGAAGAAGAATGTGTGAAGTTCCAAAATTGTCCCGAAAAAGAGATCACATGGGTGTCCTGTGGCTATTTTCAGTTCAGATTTACAGGAATTCTGACAAAAATTTTAAAATGAACAACTCTTTTTTAAGTTTAAGTGTTAAAATCAATAACTTTTTAATTACACTTTTTATCTTTTTTTTGGTCAAACATTTCAGACCTATGTTACATTTAAATAAGGGTATCTCATTCACTCCTTAAAAAGTAAATTATGTAATTTTTTTTAGGAAATAATGAAAACATATTCCATTTTGGAAGTCAACGAAATTTCACCTCGTATCTTTCTAGCATTGGTAGCTTGAGGCTCAAGTTTAATAAATGAATATTAATACTAGGAATGAGAATAAGATAGAAAATCAAAGTATAACTCATGCTAAGGGATAGTAAGGTGAAATATTTCTTGTAAATTTTGTTTGGGAATTTTGGATAAAAAAAGAAATAATTATTTCATTTCTATTTATGAGATTGAAGAGAAGTGGGAAAAGAGTTAAAAATAAAGTGTTCTTTTGCTGTAATAACTCGTTCATGAAAAAATACATTTGGTAATAGTGATATTTTATTCTCTCATAAGGATGTAGTTGACATTTCATCCCATCATTTAAAACTTAGGATCTTCATCTGTCTCTTCTTCTCCAAAAGTGGAGAGAATGGATTTGAGGTGAAAAAGGATGACAAATCTCTCCATTTTCATCTTCTTCCTTTACAAAAACTCCCAAACATATATAAACTATCCCCTTCTCTTCAAACCCCTTCTCTTCTCTCCAATTATCAACTTCCAAACTAGCACTAAGGCTTTATTTGAAATCCAATAAATTTTTTTTCACTCTACGTTCCACGTGGTCTCCAAGATGGAAAAAGTTTTTTTTATTGAATTTAAGAATGAAAGACTTTGAAATTTTTTCCTCAATTTTTGTAAAAGATAAATTATTTATTAGTTGTTATGAATTAAATAATATTTGTGGATGTCCATAGGAGATAAGAATATCTGAAATAAAGTGTATCTTCTGAAGATATATATATATTTTAAAGATATAGACACCTTGAAGAGATAGATATTCTGAATATAAATATATTGATGGAGTTTTAATCTTATCTTAGATATGGTTAGTTATGATAGTATCTATCTCATATTTCATCTCTACCTCTTATATCCCCTAACCACTATAAATAGGGCCATTGGCCTTCAATTGTAAATACAACTCATAGAGGAATCAATACTTTATTGTCTTCTTTGTCTTTTTTTCTTCTCTATTTATTCATATAGTTATTTTAGATAATTTTCTCTTTATTATCTATTTTTTTTTACTTTACATTATATATCAATTATTTTATTGTATCGACAACACTGCGTCAACAAGTTTCATAACACATTATCAGCAAGAGACTCTACCATGAGTTGTTGCCTTCTCCGAGACCAAGGAATTATTTAGCAGCGGTGTCGTTACCCTATCCGAAAAAGAGATAATTCTTTTACTAATATATTGATTATAAAACTTGAGCTTTTGGCTCATGATATTTTTAGAAAAAAAATTATACTTTTGTTTTATAATTATTTATGCAAATCTATCTGGATATATATAGTGGGTTTGGAAGAGACTATTAAATAAATATATTTAGATGCAAGTGTCTTGAAGACAAACTATAAAATTAAAGCCACATGGAACCTGTATTATGAACCACAAGAAGTTGGTTGTTATACCATTTTAGATCAACTATGCAACCACCACAAGCTGGTTATTATACAAACACAGGTTGTGTTTGGTTATACTTGTGACTAAAAGCTTTATATTTTTTAGTAGCATACTTCTATCCCTTTTAGAATTTCTCCTTAATGAAAATCTACGGAGAAAATATTATTAGTGGTGATAGAGAAAATATACTACCTTTATCATATCTTAAATATGCTCTTGTAGTAGCAATATCGAGCAATATCTGCAACAACTTTATTCACAAAGTAAAAGATGTCAAAATTTTGGAAACCAGGAATGGAGAGGCCGTGCCTCCTCGACGATGAAGAAGGAGTTGTTCTCTTTTACTCTGATTCTCCCATCTCCTCCTCTGAGTACTCTCTTATATTGCATGCTTATCTCTATTTGATTTTGAGTCTATTGTAATCAGAAATAAAACTAATGCCTTGAAATTGCAAATATGGATACAGAAATATGGAGAAGCAGAGGTAGAGGTTGCCCGTTTACAAGTACAGGACGACCATTCTATATTTAGTAGAGACTCATGCCACTACCATTGTTGTCGGCAAAACTGGCAGTGGAAAAACCATTTAGATTTCTCAAGTCCACTTTACAATGTTCCCCAACTCTCTTATCTATCTTTATGTGTTTTCAGTACCCTTTCATGGTTATATTTTGGTTTTTCTTCTTCACTTATGTTGTAATATCTTTTGTGTTTGATGTTTGGGCATATCAGCAAACTTAGAGGTTTATATTAAACTCGATCAGGCATTAAAGAAGTCGCGAATGTGTTGATAATGGTAGTCTTTTGTGACCTTTGTACAGTTTTTGAAAGAAGCTGGTTAGGCAGAAGGTGGGCGTGTCATAGCTTGCACGCAACCAAGGTGACTTGCTGCTCAGGTATAAATATCTAGCAACCTATTTGACAGCATATCTGGAGTCATGATGAGTTCTCCTCTTAAAATCGTAGTTCTTTATTGAATTTGAGCTTATTTCAGAAAATAATGTTACCTAGAATGCCATACAGATATCAGGATTTTATTACTTTGATGGGGTAGTGAGTGATTCAACTTTTGATTGGTTTTAAGCAAGTGAGGTTTTTTAGATTGTCCTGTGGGACATTATTGAATTGGACATCTATGCTTGATATTTAGAAATTACCATCTTGCATAGTGAATGTGTGGAATGCATAACTTTTAAATAAGCAAAGTCTTCTGCAATCTGAGAAAATTTCAATGTAACTTTTTATTTCCCAATTATTTTAAAAGATAAATCTTTTTATTGGTTTTGTTGCTAATCAATGGCCTGAAACAGTAGTGCAGTGTCGACTTTAACTTATTTGATTATTGTCTTTTGCACTCCTAGCCAGATACAATAGTGTAATATTACATTGACATGGTTGAGGTTGTCCCATGTGCAGTCGGTTGCTTCAAGAGTTGCTGAAGAGATAGGTGTTAAACTAGGAGAAGAAGTTGGTTACACAATCCAGTTTGAAGATATTTCACATACAGTGAGATCTCTTGTCTACGTTTATATGGAAGAATGTGGTTTATTAATTGGTAACAGTGGTGTTACTGTAATAGGAGATGGCTTCCATGTACTGATCTATGTTTGTCAGCCTCTTACCAGGCTGGTGAAAAGTGTGCCGTAACGGCGGAGAGGAGATTCGCCTCGAATCCAAATCGGGAAGAAGGATAAAGGAAAGAGTAATGCCTACATTAAATCAATTGATTCGTCATAGTAGAGAAGAAAAACGGCACATGGACCTTTTTTCGATAAAGCAAACAATTCGGTCCGACCATGTAGCTATTATCAGTGACACACTGATATCTGGCCTTCATTTCTATTTAGCTGATTCATATGCTTAATGGTCAAAATTTTGTTTTCCTGTCAGCACAGGACTTAATGAGGATCAAGTTTCTCACCGATGGAGTGTTGCTAAGAGAAATGATGGATGATCCTCTTTTGAGCAAGTATAGGTACTTACCTACTAATCCTTAATTTATCTCCTTCGTAGATGTAGCATTTCTCTTTTTGTCTCCTTGGCCATGTCACTTTTGCATGGCAAACAATTTTGGCTGAGAGCATCACTAACTCATTGGAAACCAAGTTGTCTATGCAATCCCTTGTCCTCTATCTCTCTGTTGAACTGTCAAGTTTCGTAGCTACTTAAGTTAGTTTTTGAATATGTAGTACTTCATGGAAGCGTTATTTGTTGATCTGGTCCTAGATCTACATGTCATTATTCGTTCTAAGCTCTTGAGTCCTTGGTCCTTGCATCTTTAACTTGTTCCAATTTTTAGGTGCTAATCTTCAAAGATATTCTTGAGTTTCTCTTAAACGATGCTGGAATTATTTGGACTATGCAATTCCTTGTCATGCTAGAACATAAAGTGATCTTCATTTTCTCTTCTAAATTTTAGAACTCATTTGCGTCTTGTCTTGACTTTGGTTTCTCTACTTAATCATCTTGTACATATATGAACTGAACTTCTAAATTTTGACAATGCAGTGTTATAATGGTAGATGAAGCACATAGAAGGTCTCTTTCAAAAGACATCTTATTAGGTCTACTGAAAAAGTTATAATCAATGATGAATAAGTTCCAGGATTGGTGGTTTCTTGATGGTGTACTAACTAGTGTTAGAAAATCATACTCAAAGGCGTCGGCCAGAGCTATGTCTTGTCATCTCATCAGCTTCAATTGAAGCAAAAATCCATGGTTGCTTATTTTTTTACCAGGTCCTAATTTATTATATGATTTAGAAGATACTCTTTCCTTGGACATTTTATTTGTATGCACTTTGTTCTTGGCATTTATGGCATCTAATTTTTTTCAGTGTGTAACATTTTATATGTATGCACTTGTTCCTGGCATTTATGGCTAAAAAATCTAAGGATACCAAAAAACAGAAATAACTTATAGAAAATGTTTCTTTCTTGTACAAACTTGTTCATGTACTTAGAGTCTTGCATTCTGCTTTCAGATATGCTTTTTCTTTGGAATTTTTTTTTGTCATGTGACTTTGTTCTAATGGACTATCATTTATATCAAACTAGTGCTTGTTCTTCGTCCAATTGGCCATTACTTATTTAAAAGTCAGTGGACGTGAAAGCTCTTGAAATGCATGTTAAATATTCTAATCTTTCTTAGTTTGGCCTTGTTGTGGGGGAATTTGTAAAAAAATGAGGAAAGTAAAATCCTGGGGCTCATATCATTATCAAGAGCTTTATGAACACCTAGACTTCTGTGAGAGTTGACAAAGCTGTCAACTTATATTACCCACTAAAAGAAATGAGAAATACTAGAAGGAATGCATGGAGAGAAAGTGGAAAAGGAGATCAAAGATCTTCTGTAGCTTAGAAGAAAGATTGCATTATCTTGGTAATTCTTAGTTCTTACTATTTTTTGGGACATAGTTATCTTTTGGAATATTGATAACGTAAAAAAACTTTGAAGATTGTTTTATAATTTGTCTTGGTTCTTTTTTGTATAAATCTGATTGGAATTGTAAGAGAACATTAGTTTATGATAAGATTTGAGTACTGTTGGTTGCATTAGCATATGAGTAGTAATCCTACTAAAGTTGTTGTCATCTACATAGTTGTATAATAAAACTTTATGTAACAGATCAGGTTGGATGTCGTCTTAGGATCCTATGGTGTCTCTCTTAAATTTTCTTCTATTCAATTTCATTTTGTTTCTATCACAGTGGTATTGTTTTCAAAAATTTTGGTAGCCTATTTTAAATTTCTCTTAGCATGTAATTTCCTGTGAACTTACACTTTTTATGGCTAAACCCAAAAAAAGATGCCATGGACCAACAGAAAATATGGAGCACGGACCAAGCACGGAGGCTGCCATTCTTTCAGTGAAGGTATAAGAAGCTATTGTCTTTATCATTTGTTGTTGCAGGATGCAGATTACTTCCTGCAGTATTTGCAAGTTTAGATAGTGACATATGACATATTTTGGATGTGATGCTTGGTTGATATCTTAAATTTTCTAACTTCCAGGGCCGAGGATTTAATGTGGAGGTTTTCTATCTCAACAATCCTACTCCGGATTATTTTCAAACAACTGTTTCAACAGTATTGTCAATACATGATAGGGTATATTCAAGTTTAGAAGAGAATGACTATATTCTCATGATCTTTTTTTTTTCTTTTGTTTCAATTAATTTGGCAATCTTCTACCTTTTGTTCGCACAGCTCTCAGTTTCAGGTTTTCAGTTGTCTTAACAATATCATAAGTTATCTCTTGGTTTATGATTATTTCAAGAAAGGAGGGACACAAATACAGTCATTTTCGACTGTCACCTCCTTGCTAGATCTCCCACAAATCTTCACAAGGGTGCATTATTATATAGTTTTAAGTATAGAGGATTTGATATAATAGATCAGTAGTCATTATGGCAATGCACAGAGTACATGACGTGATTTGTTTCATAACACTGCATTAGTATTTCTTGCTGCGGGGGGAGACTAGGATAAGGTTTCTCCATGACACTTAACATCATATTGTAATGTCCTGAAGCAACTTTTCTTTTTATAAACTTGTGCCACATACATCTTAACCTTTCCAAAACGTAGAACTTGACAACCTGAGATATCAATTCACTCGTGTAACTACTTTGGCTGTTGTTTGCCTTCTTGTTCCTGTGCACTTCCTAAGCCTATTACTCTTACAATTTTCATTTCTTAGCTTATAGAATCTTCAACAACATATTGTTGTTCATCCTAAATGCTATATCATCAATAGATATACAGAATACTGCAATGCTTATGCATAAAATGTTCTGTTCCTGAAGGAACCAATGGGAGATATCTTGGTATTCCTGATGGGTCAAGATGATATTGATGCAGCAGTACAGTTGCTTTCAGAAGAAGCTCATAAGCATCTTTCAGAGCAATGTTGGTTTTATACATTTTGCTGTTTGCTTCAAACTGCTATTACACTATTCTTGATAAGAGGATTGAATTGGTTCTGTTAGCACCCTTGTCCCATAAGCTTTGGTCTGGGGACAAGTCTGTTTCTCTCTTGATTGATTATTTGCAGGGAACCTTTTGCTTACCTTCACGCATTTGTTCTCTAAACATAAATAAATGTGATCCATGGATTTCTTTGAAGATAAAATTTAAATCTTGTGTTCATTTAACATATCTCAGATATTGAGAATCTGGTAGTGGCACCAATATCTAGGGCATCTGCTCGACAAAAGGCTGGTAAGGCTGGAAGAATTCGACCTGGAAAATACTATAGGTGCAAATTTTCTACCATAATATTGAGATCTCTTCATTTTAAAGTTCATTTAGGATGATGGTGATGATTTACGATTAACTGATTAGAACTTTGCTATAGCAATATTGAACTACTGCCAGTTTTTAAAATAGAGTTTGTTTGCTATCACACCTTATTACATGATTGTTTAAATGTGCATATTGATACACACGTGCTTGCATTTTTTCTGGAAGCATGTTATACATTTGCATGTAGTCCAGGGCAATGCCATTTGGAAAACCTTTGGGGGGGGATAAGGTTTTTGGCTAATCTTAGAAATATTTTGTGTGATTAAAAGTTAAACCTCTAATTTGTTTGAGAAAGAATTCTAAAACTCTTTTTAAATAAAATTCCAAACCAAACAAAATCTTATAGTTTATAATAATTAAAGAATAAGCATAGAATCAAACTTTAAAGATTAAAGAGGCACAACAATTTATAGTGGTTCACTCTCTCAACAAGCTACATCCACTACCTTGAGTTAACACCTAAGGATTTACCAAATCCACTATAATTATATTCTACAACAGTCACAAGTCTGAGGATTACCCACCAATGATTTTGCAAGCAACCTCAATCCACAAATACAATTACAATCAAAGGATAACCCAAGGGGTTTTTCAACACGAACCTTTGATATCAATAGAAAAAATAGAGAAGAATTTGAAACAAGGTTGCCAAAGGAGCTAGACAAAATGTAGATGATTATAACAATAAGAATCTACAAGCTTCACTTCCTTCTTTTTTGAATGATGATCACAACCCAAAAAGATTTTTGATAAAGATATATATATATATATATGTTAGTTGAAAAGTTGTAGCACTTTTTGATCAAAGAATGGTCTTAAACTTTTAATGATCTGATCTTGTATTCTCTGAAAAATTTTCTCTGTTAGTTGTCATAAAGAATAAGGAATGAATCCTTTATATGGCAGAGAAATGTGAGAGTAGAGAACAAGCCGTTACTTTGTAACTGTCAAATTCTATAAAAATTGGACGACTGAAATTCAAAACCAGACATCCGAAATTCTTTTTTCTCAAAGAAACTGGATGACCATTTCCAGAAATGGAAGTCCATTTTTTTACTTCTTCAAAAGGTGAAAAACCGGACGTTTGAAATACAAAACAAACATCCAATTTTTGTCTTTTAAGGACAAAAAATCAGATGGTCAATTTAGAAAATGGATGCTCTCAAATACTTCAAAATATGCTGATGAAAAAGGTTTGTGACATAGAACAATTTTTTTTAAAAAACTTAAGCTTCAACATCAGATCAATTTTGAAGATCATGCTAAAAAAAAAAAAAAAAAACTTTGAAAGATGTGTGCACTATAAACTGTAATCATAACACAAAGAAACAAGATTAAGGTCTTTACAAATGTACTTTAATCACACCCAAACAAAAACATAAGTCTTCAAGGTCTTCAATAGCTTGATCTTTTCTTCTTCATTATGCCTTGATAACCAAGATCTTTTGGTTTTATGTAGTGTAGCCTTGAGACTCCAAAGATGCTTCTTTTGTTCTATAAAAACTAAGCTTAATAATCATCACACAAGCATATGTTAATCATAATCAAAATCATATGCAATAATGCCCTTAGGGTTAACAATCGTCCCCTTTTTGATAATGACAAATACATATGCATGAAGATAACAAAAAGAACAAAAGAGCAAGTATAAAAACATGGTGATGCTTCAAAGAAATCATCAATAAGAGCAAAGCATATCAAACACCATAAGAGAGATATAACTCCCCCTATAAATTTGAAAACATGCCAAGGGTTTATAATAAAATATAGAACATAAAGCTACCCTTATGGACATGCTATAACCAACAAATATGGCATAAAAGATAGAACTTAAAAAAAAAAAAAAAGCCATATAGGTAACATGATATGTTGCCAACCAAAAGGAAACATGAGCTTTAATATTATCAAAGGCAATAATAAGATGGCAACAAGAGAAGAGCGTGATGCCAACAACAATATATCTCCAACCATATAATCAAAAGCAAGAACATCTTGCAACTCATAACAATCTTTCCCCCTTTGACAAGAAAACAAAAGAATATCATAATATAATCACATTAGCTTGCCATAATCATATAATAAACAACATATAACAACATATCTTGCACTTAACAACATTTTCTCCCTCTTACTTCTTGCACATATTTCTCCCTCTTTTGTCATAAATCAAAAAGACACTTAGGAGCATTTTTAAGGGATCATAGAAAAGGGAACTACAATTCGACTTTCAACATTAAAGTATCATCATTAAGTCCATGTTAAAGGGGAGAACACAACATCAAGAAAACATATAGAAAGATTGATACCAAAGAAAAAACATAACATATTATCAAAGCATACGGTTCATATAGCAAAAGAACGAAGACCAAAAAGAAATAATACCAATTTGAAAAACATAACATAGCATATATCAAAACATGAGTTCAAAATAAACAAACATGATCAAAGAAATATCACAAGAAGACCATAATCAAGTTTGATAAAAAACAAAGAAAACAAAGGAAAGATAAGAAGTTTAAGAGAATATCCTCAATCATCTTCATCTCTTCCTCCTCGCTCCAATCTCATAACCCAGTTTTGAATATCTACAATCTTATCATCGATGTTTTGAGTTGACTTTTGAGTTGTCATTGCATTGTAATAATCGTAGCCATGAGTTGAGCTATGTTCACTGATGACTGTCCTTCATATTCTCTTTCTTGTCTCTTCTTAAAACTTAGTTCCCTTTGAATCTCTTCTACATTTTTCTCATCTTCATCAGTACCTTCGGGCTCATTGCCCTCTTCTTCTTCTTCTTCTTCTTCGCTATTTTCACTTTCTTCCTCTTGGCCTCCCCTTATCAATTCCCCATCTTCATTTCTTGAAATCCCATTCTCTTAAATATATCTTACCGATTCCATTGTGGTCATTTGGTCTAAAGAAAGTAATCTCAAAATATTGGAACACTTTGGTAAGGAAACAACCATAGGGCAAACGTTCTGTTGATGAGGATTGTGTAGCTAGCATATGTTCTATTGCCATAGAACCAAAATTCATCTTTCTTTGGTCGTTTTGCCAAAAGAAAATTTTCTTTTCTTTCACCGTGAAACCCGAGACTTCCGGATGACAAAAACGAGCTCTTCCAAAATTTTCGGATGTCCGATTTTCTGTAATATTAAAATCCGGGGACTGAAACTCAAAAAAATGACCGACCAATTTTTTGGGGATTTTGACGAGACTCAGTTTCTTTTAAACACAAAAAGGGGGATTATCCCTTCATTCTCAAAATCCCTAAATTCTCTCTCTCTCTCTAGAACCTAGCTCTTCAAAAAATCCTCAAGAACTGCTGCTATTGCTCTTGAAAATCTTCTCTCTCAAACTTCTTCTCTCAATCAGCGGTCTCTCTTTCACTCAATTTTTCTCTTAGTTGTATCCCTCTCTCTCTCTCTCTCTCTCTCTCTCTCTCTGTATTTCCAGATTGAAGCACATCCTTCTCTCTCACAAACTTGAAAACCTCTCAAATCTTCAATCCTCCCCTCTTGATTCAAAAATGGTCAAAGTAAAGAATGCCACTGTTGGAAGAGGTGGCTATGGTGAAGAAGGTGGAGGTAGTAGAGGTGGTAAAAAGGGCAAGGGCAAACAAGTAGTAAGGAGTGAAACTCCTTTAGATAAATTCTCTTAGTAAAAGCTGCTGCTAACTATGAAGATTGGAGAAAGAAGAAAAGGGAAATCACTCTCGAACATCAAGTCAACTTATCATACATGGGAGGTTTGAAGAATTATTTACCAAAAAAATTGTGCTAAAAATGAGTGAAGATAGAACAGTTGACAAACTTGATGCCTATGGGAGGATTTTACATCACATTATTTCGAATATTGTTATCCCTAATGTAGGGCACAAGTCTTCAATTTACAAACATGCATTCCTTTGTTATGCTAGCAATGCATGAACACAGAAAGATGAATTTTGGTTATATGGCAATAGAACACATGCTAGCTACACAATCCTCATTAACAAAATGTTTGCCCTATGGTTGTTTCCTTACCAAGGTGTTCCAATATTTTGAGATTAATTTCTTTGGACCAAGTGACCATATTAGAATCGATAAGATATACAATCAAAACACTTTCAAGAGAATGGGATTTTCAAGAAATGAAGATGGGGAATTGATAATGGAGGGCAAGAGGAAGAAAGTGAAAATAGCGAAGATGAGAAAAATATAGAAGAGATTCAAAGGGAATTGAGATTTAAAAAGAGATAAGAAAGAGAATATGAAGGACAGTCATCAATGGACATGGCTCAACTCATGGCTAGGATGATTACAATGTAATCATAACTCAAAAGTCGACTCGACGATAGATGGAAATCTCCACAACCGACTTGATGACATGGATGATAAGATTGTAGATATTCAAAACCAGTTATGAGATTGGAGTGAGGAGGAAGAGATGAAGATGATTGAGGATATTCTCTTAAACTTCTTATCTTTTCTTTGTTTTCTTTGTTTTTTTTTTTATCAAACTTGATTATGGTCTTCTCGTGATATTTCTTTGATCATGATTGTTTATTTGGAACTCATGTTTTCATATATGCTATGTTATGTTTTTCAAATTGGTATTATTTCTTTTTGGTCTTTGTTCTTTTGCTTTATGAACCTTATGCTTTGATAATATGTGATGTTTTTTCTTTGGTATCAATCTTTCTATATATTATCTTGATGATGTGTTCTCCCCTTTAACATGGACATAATGATGATACTTTAATATCGAAAATTGTAGTTCCCTTTTCTATGATCCCTTAAAAACTTTCCTAAGTATCTTTTTGATTTATGACAATAGAGGGAGAAATATGTGCAAGAAGTAAGGGGGAGAAAATGTTGTTAAGTGCAAGATATGTGGTTATATGTTGTTTATTATATGATTATGGCAAGCTAATGTGATTATATTATGATATGCTTTTGTTTGCTTGTCAAAGAGGGAAAAATTGTTATGAGTTGCAAGATGTTCTTGCTTTTGATTATATGGTTGGAGATATATTTTTGATGGCATTATGCTCTTCTCTTGTTGCCATCTTATTTTTGCCTTTGATAATATTAAACTTTCATGTTTATTTTCTGTTGGGAACATATCATGTTACCTATATGGCTTATGTTTTGTTTTTGAATATTGCACAGGGTTTATGGAAAGATTTATAGCACTAGTATTATCACACAAAATAGGTATATTTTTAAAGAAAAATCCAAAATCAATCAAAGCGTGTTTCATCCAAAATACCAGTGCACAACAACCGGCTGCAATATATTCCGCTTTAGCGGTTGATAAGGATACATATGATTGCTTGTTGAACCAAGATACCAAGCATCCTCCTAAGAATTGGCAATTTCCACTTGTACTCCTCCTTTCTACCTTACATCTTGCATAATCCGCATCGATGTAGGCAATAAGATCAAAACAAGATTGTTTAGAGTACCATAAGCCATAATCATAAGATGAAATCAAATATCTCAAAATACGCTTAACATCTATTAAATGGGATTCTTTGGGGCAAGCTTGGAATCAAGCACATAAACATAGTACAAACATAATAGTCCGACCTACTAGCCGTTAAGTGAAGCAAGCTACCAATCATACCTCTATACCTTTTTCCATCAACCTTTTTACCTTTGTCATCCTTGTCAAGCTTTAGTGATGAGCTCATTGGAGTGGCAATACCTTTTGCATCCGTTGGGAAAACTAATTAATATTACAAATCAATCTATTTACTATTACAAATAAAACTAAAAACAGGGGAAAAATAAACCCTGTCTATTACAATAATTTCTTCCTCTTCTTCCAGTGAATCAGTTCAAGCCGAGAATGGCCAGACCAAATGGCAACCAAAACAAAAAGTCAAGAGAAGAAAATAATAAAGATAAATGCACTCTTCCTCGTACAAAAAGGTTTTCACCACGTGATTTATTCTCTTTTTGTAAATCCAAATCTTTAGATTTCAAAGCATTTTTAACATCAGAAAGAGATAAACCATCTTTGCCATATTTAATAGCAGATTTGACATTGTTGAAATATGCTGGTAAGGCATTTAATAAAATGACTGCAATATTTTCATCAGAGATGTTCTCTCCAACGTTTTGAAGTTCCAAAATGATTTTATTTAAATCATCCATATTTTCTGAAAGTGTTTTTGACCCGCTTATGTTAAAATCGAAAAGCTGCTCTTTTAAATAAATTTTATTTGAAAGTGATTTTCCCAAATATAGTTTTTCCAGTTTAGTCCAAATTTCGAAAGCATTGTCTTTCTCATCAGTTTCTTGTAAAACATTGTCAGTTAAATGCAAGGTGAGGCAACTGTGAGCATCGCCTAGTTTTTTTGAAAGAATTTCACCCTTCCAAGATTCTGAATACTCTTTAGGGCTACAGATAGCGGGCACAATTTTATTTTGTACCAAAACTGCTTTCATTTTCCTCCGCCACATTACAAAGTCAGATTTGCCATCAAACTTATCAGTTTCAATTTTTGGAAGTGACATGTTTCGAAGGCAAATAAGTGTAATTAAATGACTAGGACAGATGAAAGATTTGAAAAATTCTTGAAAAAGAATAAAGATGCCTGGATTTTTCAAAAAATAGAAAAGTATACTTTCAAAGAAAAACGACATTGGTTTGTTTTAGTTTGCTTGATTTGTTTGGTTTTTTTTTTATTTTTAAAAAACGGTGCAACAACGTGAAGCACGAAACCCAAGAAACAAATAATATAACTGAAATAACGAGAAACACGGCAGCAACAAAACTGCCTTACCAAAAACAGAAAAAAACAAAGAACAGAGGGAGCAAGATAAAAACTTTTGAAAAATAGAAAATCCGCGCCAAGACACAGATACTTGAAATCTCACGGATTCAAGCCAGGCTTGGGTTTTATAGTTTTTTTTTGTTTAAAAAAACTGACTGGAAAAACCCAAAACAAAAAACAGAACAACAGCAGCAAAATAACATAAGTAGGTATAAGAATAGTAAACAGAAAAAAACTGAACAGTAACGCAATTTAGTAAAAACGCAGTAATAGTAATCACAATCGGCGGCAAACCAAAGCAACAGAGAAACAGAAAACAAACAGCGGTGAGCCGAGAATCACAATAGAAACACAAGCAATAACTGGCAGCAAGCCGAAATATGAAAAACAGAAAATAAAACGGCGGCAAGCCGAAAAAAAAAAAAAACACAGTAAAGGATAACCGAAAGAAAAAAGAAAGTGAAAGAAAACTTCACTGGCCAGATCTGAGGAACATAACAGTTCCCTCAGATTCGAAATCTTCCGATGGTTGCCGGCGCCGACGAGCCAAACCGTGGCTCTGATACCACTTGTTGGGAAAACTAATTACTATTACAAATCAATCTATTTACTATTACAAATAAAACTAAAAATAGCAAAAAAATAAAACCCTATCTATTACAATAATTTCTTCCTCGTTTTTTGTGAATCGGTTCAAGTCGAGAATGGCAAGACCAAATGGCAGCCAAAACAAAAAGTCAAGAGAAGAAAATGATAAAGATAAATGCACCCTTACCTGCCGCGGCGATGTAGGTATGCTAGCGGAGAACCACTGTGCCAGGATGTTTGCGGTGCTGAGTAGCAGCAAGGAGCGGCAAGCTGCGTCGAGACATCGGCGAAGAACATGACGAGATCGGTGAAGATGGAGGTTTTCCCTCAGTCTAAGAGCCACAATATCATCAGTTCTTCTCTCTCTCTCTCTCTCTCTCTCTCTCTCTCTCTCTCTCTCTCTCTCACCCTTTCTATTTCCCTCAAGCAAACAGCAATCAAGAAATGATTGCAAGAGACTGATGATCGGTACAAGCAAGCAGCGGTGCAGAAGCCGAAGAGGTGAAGAGGTAGCGCTTACAGCTAGCCGCAAAACCAAGAAATGAAGAAGAACAGATAGAGACGCAACGGGCATCAAAGGAAGAGAAAGAGACAAGAGAATCAGTCATGTGTTGTGTGAACCGAGGAGAGGAGAGGGTTGATGATCGAGTCACAACGGGCAAGCCCGGGCTGGCCCTGCCTGACCCGACCCAACATCTCTGACCAATTCAACAACCTAATCTTTCTGTTGTAGCCCAATAGTAACATCATAGGGAAAGTTGGGAAAGAAATTAATGGGCTGGAAAAATGTGGAAAAAAATTGGGAGACTAAGTCCCAAAGGCCTACAACATCTTTCATTCAAAATCTTTTAAGGAGTTCCTTTGTGTATTTTTCTTGATTGATGAAGATGCCTTCACTTGTTTGCTTGATTTGGAGTCTGAGAAAGTAAATTAACTCTCCCATCATACTCATTTCAAATTCTTTTTGCATTAAGGCTGCAAATTCTTCACATAAGAAAACATTAGTGGAACAAAAAATAATGTCATTAACATGTATTTGGACAAGCAATACATCATTGTTTGAAGAGGTTTTTGTAAAAAGGGTTGTGTCCATCACACCTCTTGAAAAATTGTTTGAAAGAAGAAAGCCACTTAATTTTTTGTTGCAAGCTCTTGGAGGTTGTTTTAAACCATATAAAGCTTTGGAAAGTTTATAAATATGGTTAGGAAACTTTTCGTGCATAAAACCGGGAGGTTGTTCAACATAAACTTCCTCCTCAATGACACTATTTAGAAAAGCAATTTTAAGATCCATTTGAAAAAACTTGATCCTTTAAAACAAGCAAAGGCCAAAAGCATCATTATGGATTCAAGTCTAGCAACCAGCGCAAAGGTTTCATCAAAATCAATGCCCTCTTCTTGATTAAATCCTTGAGCTACAAGTCTGGATTTGTTTCTTATAACTTCTCCGGATTCATTTAGTTTATTTCTAAAAGCCCATTTTGTGCCAATGGTGGGGTGATCACGAGGTCTAGGGACTAAAGTACAAACTTTGTTTCTTACAAATTGGTTTAATTCCTCTTGAATAGCAATGATCCAAAACTCATCACACAAGGAATCGTCAATAACTTTAGGTTCTATTTGAGATAATAATGCAAAGTTATCTATGAAGTACCTTCTTGTTCTTACCCCTTGTAATACATCACCAATGATTTCATCCTTTGAGTGCCCTTTGGTATATATCACATCTTGAGGAATGTCTTGAGTTTGTTGATCCTCTTCTAGTATCTCCTCAATCTCCTCTTCCTCTTTAGTATGATCTTCCAAAGCTTGAGTGTGTATTGGTTGATAGCTCAAAGAGTTATCTATGTCATCATCACTTTTCTTTTAAAAAATGTTAGATTCATCAAAGTTTACATGAATGGACTATTCAATACATAAAGTTATTTTGTTGTAAATTCTATAAGCTTTCTTGTTTGAAGAGTATCCAATAAAAATTCCTTCATCGGATTTTTATCAAATTTCTAAGATTATCCTTGGTGTTTAAGATAAAGCATTTGCATCCAAAAACTTTGAAGTAGCCAATGGAGGTAATTTTGTTGAAAATAAGTTTAAAATGAGTTTTCTTTAAAAGAGGTCTCAAGAGAATACGATTCATCACGTAACAAGCAGTGTTTACAGCTTCAACCCAAAAATATTTAGGTAAAGAGTTTTCACAAAGCACTAACCTTGCCATTTCTTGTAAAGTTCGATTTTTCCTTTCCACAACTCCATTTTGTTGGGAGGTTTGGCGGCCGAAAAGTTGTGTGAAATACAAAAATCATCATAAATTTTTTTAAAATCTTGGTTGTTAAATTCTCTCCCATTATCACGTCTCATGGAAATCAATTTGCAATCAAGGGAGGTTTGGGCTCCTTTGAATAGTTTAACAAATTCATGAAAGGCTTCATCCTTTCAGCTTAAAAACAAAGTCCAAGTAAATCTAGAAAAATCATCCACAATAACAAAGGCATACCTCTTAGCACCAAGACTAGTGGTCCTCATTGGTCCAAACAAATCAATGTGAATGAGTTCTTAGGGTTTTGAAGTTGAAATAGTTTTCTTTGGTTTAAAAGAAGATTTACTTGTTTTCCAAATTAGCAAGCATCACAGAGTTTGGTTTTCTCAAAACTAAGTTTTGGCAAGCCTCTAACAAGTTCTTTAGAAGAGAGTTGATTTAACAAATCCATACTAACATGGCCAAGCCTTCTGTGCCGTAAGAATGCATCATCATCATAAACCGAGAGACATTTTAGTTTTTGTGAGATAAGATCTTCAAGATAAAAAGCATAGACATTACCAACTCTTTTTGCAACAAAAAATAGTTTTGTTCTCAAGCTTGTGTATGATAGGATAAGAGTCACTTTAAAAAACAACTTTGCATCCATTATCACACAATTGGATAATACTAAGCAAATTAAACTTCAAACTATTAATTAAAAGCACTTCCTTAATTAATGAAGATGAACCATATCCAACGTTACCTATACAAATGATCTTTCCTTTCTTCTTATCACCAAAAGTTACAAAGCCACCTCCGGTTTCTCTTAGCTCATTCACGAGGGATGCATTTTCGGTCATGTGCCTTGAGCATCCACTATCTAAGTACCACTTGGAGCTCGATTTATGTTCCCACAATAGGAGAAGAAGAGATGACTTTTGGTACCCATATTCTTTTGGGTTCATAAATGTTAGTAGTTTTATTCTCCAAATAGTTTTAATTCCCATTTCAACTTTTCTTTTTACAAAACACCTAGTGGCCTTATGGCCACTTTTACCACAATAAGTACAACAAAGATGGGAGAAAGATGAAGAAGCTTTGACAAATATGTTTGCTTTGAAGAAGCATTAGAGTGGTTGTATCCAATGCCTTTTTTATCATAAGAAGATCTTTCTTAACCAAGAAGCTTTTCAAAATTTTCTTTTACTTGAGTAAATCTTTCAATGCACAATGTGAGATCATTCACCTTTTTCTTTAAAATTTCATAATCAATCAAGCGTTTTTCAAGAGAGGAAACCTTTTCATAGAGGTTCTTGTTTTCTAAAACAAGTTTTTGTAAAGTATTGTTTAAACACTCTTTTTCATTCTTCAAGGCTTCTAAAGATTCAAGAAGAGATTTGTTTTCACAAATAAGTTTTGAATTCTCATCTAGCAAAACTTGAGTCTTGTTTTTCAAATCTTTGTTTCTTTTAGAAACCTTTTTGAACTCATCATACATTTCAATGTGTAACATCCTGTCTAAGCATCTCAAAGTTAACGTAGGTCGCGATAAGTTAAAACAAAAGTTTCGGGGTTAGTTTATAAAGAACAGAAAGCTTTGGGGTCATTTGGTAATTTTTAGAAAAATTAGATGAATTTTTCTTTGGAAAACTTTTTGGGCATATTTTAGAATTATTAGTGTTTAACGCTTTAAGTTGGAGACTGATATCTTAAGTTTAATATGAATTTTAAGTCATTTTTAAGATTCGGGGTCAACGTAGAAACTCTAGAAATTCGGATGACTTCAGTGCAAATATGGATATTAGTGGTGCTAAGTGGGATGGTAAATTGTGGACACATGGCAAGTGAGTGCCATGTGTCTTGACCACATAAGGCTAAGCCATGCACACATGACCATATAAAGGGGTTCAAGGGGAAGATATTTTCTCATCCATTTCCACTTCTCTCTTTCTTCCCCAATTTCTTCTCTCCTCTCTTGGCAGCCCACTCTCTTCTCTCTCTCTCTCTCTCCACTTTCTCTTTCTTTCTACTTTTCTTTTTTTTTTTTGTCTCGGATTTCTATCTTTCTCTCTCTCTCTCTCTCTCTCTCTCTCAAGGTAAGTCTTCTTCTCATTTTATTTATTTATTTATTCTATTTTTATTATTAGGAGAAGTTTTTATTTTATTTTATTACTAGGTTATATTTTCTAAATTAAATAAAATTAAGGTTTAATAATTATAGATTTATTTTAAGAACCCATAATTTTTAAGGAATTATTATGAAATTATTTTGGATATTTTCTTAGAATTCCTTTGGGTTTAGAATAAATTTAGGTACACCCTAAGATCATCATGGGGTGATGGTTATATTTTTATGGAGCTATTTAACTAAGTTTGAAATGATATTATTTGTAGGTTTAATTCATATTGCGGCTCCACGTGAGTTCACCAACCTTTTTCCTTTTGAAAGAAGATTTAATTATTTTTCTTGAAAAACATATTTCTTTGCCATTTGTTCTCGACATAATGCACAAAATATTTATCGGTGGTATATTACAGGTTATGCTAAAAAATATGGTAAGTTATTAAAATATTTATGTTTTAAATATTCTTTTACGGCACTAAAATATGTTTTAAGTTAGTGTCATATTTTCATGATGCTTTTACTAGAAATATTTCTACAATCCGTTTATTTTGAATTTTGAGTTCTAAAATTATTATGAGAATCTATTTTTAAAATATGTATTATTTCTTTTTGGAAATAATATCTTTAATTATTTTAAATTCTCTTAAGGTTTTGAGTTTTAAAATGATTTTGAGAAATTATTTTCAAAATGTTTATTATTTCTTTCTGGAAATAATATTTTAAATATTTTAAATTCTTTTAAAGGTTTTGAGTTTTAAGATTATTTTGAGAAAATTATTTTTAAGAATATTCATTATTTCTTTTTGGAGATAATATCTCTTTAATATTTTATATTTTTTGAAAAGGGTTTTGAGTTTTAAAGTTATTTTTAGAGATTATGTTTAAAATGTTTATTATTTCTTTTTGGAAATAATATTTTTAAATACTTTAAGTTTTCTTAAAAAGGTTTTGAGATTTATTATTTATTTGGAAAAATATTTTTAAAATATTTATTATTTCCTTTGGAAATAATATTTTAAATATTTTAAATATTCTTATAAGGTTTTGAGGTTTAAATTATCTTTAAAATATTTATTATTTCTGTTTGGAAATAATACTTTACATATTTTATAAATATTCTTATAAAGGCTTTTGAATTATTAAAATATTTTCATAATACTTTTATTTTAAATATTCTTATATTATGATTTCAAAAATGTGTACTATTTAAAAAGAATATTTCTCTATGATTTTATTCATATATTACTTTAAATTTTTTGAAGTATTTAATAATTTCCTTTTTGAGAAATATTTGGCATTATTTTGAAAAGCATATTGGTGTAACCTATTTTATACCCGGTAGTATGTTTTAAAACTTATATTCCAAAGTCACATGAGTATTTTTAATGGCTATGAGTTTTGCCTAGCGGATAGGGATTTTTCCATACCAGAAGAGTTTCTTGTGGCCGAGAGATGTCCTATGATTTTATAAAAATAAATTAAAACCCTAATCCGGCAAGAAGGGGCTTGGTATATATTTTTGATCAGCATATCCAGAGGACTTGCACTGTGCGTGGCTACTCTCCTGTACGAGGGAATCTTCTGAACGACATGCTTGGTAGTGTTACTCTTGATTTGGATCCAGTTGACAGAGGTCGTAGTACCGTTGGAGGGTTAGGCCCAAAGCGGTATTGCATTTGACTCCACTCATGCTCTATGGTAAGGGCTATTTTCTAGCAGGTTTGGTCAAGAGGTGTTCACCGGCTTACGTAGCACAGGGCGGCCTGGTAGGTACCCCAGGGCGCATTACCTGTAGGTGTATATGTCGTGTGAGGTTAAAAAATTGAACGTTCGTACAATGTGCTTTGGAGTTTAGGCTGGTATTGACTACGGGATGCCGAAACTTGTTCCGATGACCCTATTTAAGGATCCAGACTCTGTCCGTTGAGCCTATCATGGTGCATGCATGGTTCTAAAAGTTTGGGTGTCACGACAGCGCCGATGTGTCTTAATTTGCTCAGACTTCCTGGCTGCGCCCAAACCCTTCAGAGATTTTATAACTTGCATACATGAGATTTTTATGAAATTATTTCTTTTCTGGCATGTGAAACTGTTTTATAAAATGTATTTTTACCTTTATGAAAACTCATGGAAAATACACATGCACGTGAACTCATTGAGCATTCATCGCTCATGCCTTTCAAATGTTTTCTCCCTTTTTTCGGATGAATCGGTAACTAGATCTGGATAGTTGAACCAATATGAGCCCGCTGGATACTTTAGACTTGGGGTCTTCCACCTCTAGCCATAAGGTTTTGATTTATGAAGATTTTGGCCTCACGGCCTTAAACATATATATAAGTTTTGAGAAGTTTTCTTTTATCATGATATATTTACATTATTTTGTCTTTCTCCTTCCGCTATTTAGTTTAGAGGGACGAATTCTAGTTCCTCCCTGATGTATAGCTTTATGTTTTTGTAAGTCGAGTGCCAAGAGGCACGCAGATACCTTACCCAGCCCCAGTTGACCTGGCGGAGGGGTACGAGGTACCACAGGTGGTATCAGAGCTCTAGGTTCGACATTTGGTTCTCTAAATCTTTGATGAGCTTTAAGAGCTGACTTCTTTGACTCTATGTCTTGTAGATTTGGTAGTTTTATTCGTCCTTTCTTGTTAGACAGTTAGAGACTAAAAATAGGTTGACAGCTAAGGTAACACTGGTGATAGGAACCCTTGAGGCTCAACAGTAGGTTATGACTCGACGACGATGGGTGGGATCGGCGAACAGGTCAGTAAGAGACTCCGGTAGCGGCTGAGGCTCACCGAAGAGGAGTTAGTAGTCGTTTTCCCCACCAAAATTAAACTCTTGACAGACCCTTTTATGATCTTAATGTTTGGATAGTAGATACTAAATAAGCTTGATACCTTTGTATTTGGTGTAACCTTTTTAGCTCGACTTGTGTTAGATTTTCTCTGTCAGCTTGAGTCTTTTGAAGGGATTGGCGTAATAAAGTATGATTTCTGTATGATTATATTTTCTTTTAAGTTTTGATATCTCTTTTGATTATGGGATGTTACGTGTAAGCTATAACTTCAAACTTAAAGTTAGCACTCCTAATTTTCATTAGATTCGAACTTATCCTTAGTTTGGAATAATGCTAGGACCCCACCACCCAGGTCACGAAAACAAAACTATGCCAGAAAACTCATCGCACAGACCAACAGATACTGGAAGTCATGAAATAATAGGAAATTTCCTGACAAAAATGACTGAAATGCTGGAAACCACTTTGGCAAATCAAAGAGGAGAAAGAACCTAGAATACTAGTAACGACAAGGCCTTGGAACGATTCCTAAGATTTTGACCCCCGGAATTCCATGGCGAAGTTGAACAGGAAGCTAAGCAAGAGTTATTTTTAGAACAATTAAACGATATATATAATACTCTGCAATATGATGGCGCCAAGAAAGTAACCTTCACTGCTTTTCGACTTAGGGAAACAATGAAAGACTGGTGCTTAAGGATTTCCGAAACCCGAATAATAAGAAACCAATTATGAACGTGGGATGACTTTCAAGAAGAATTTAAAAAAGAATACATACCCCTCTAGATAAGAAAAACGGGGTGAGGACGAATCCCAACAGCTGAAGCAGGAAAGGATGACGGTAGCACAATATACTGCAAAGTTTAATTGTCTAACTAAGTATTGTCTGCATCTTATAGACACGAAAGAACATAAGACACGCTAGTTTGTGAAGGGGTTGCATATAGAACTGCAACGCGCACTAGCCCCTCTACCACCAACAAGTTTCGCTGCTACGGTTGAAGCGGCTACCAGGACCAAAATAGCTGATTAGATGGAAATGCAGAGAACGGTGACAACGAATGTTTTATCCCATCCTGACAAACGACCTAGACAAGAACCCTGGAAACCCTAATATCCAAAGAAGCCACAAAGCAACAATCAAACGGGGAATGGGAACCATAAAAATTCTATGAGAGGTAACCCTCATCCGAGTTGTACTTCTTGTGGACGTGAGGTCCACACGGCAAAAGTATGTTATAAAAAGACAGGAACATGTTTTCAATGTAGAAAGGTAGGACACTTTGCGAAACAGTGCCCTGGAACACAACCAGCAATCTCAAGAATGTCCAGAGGAGTGGGACGACCACTAAATGTAGTAGGGGCATCAGTAGGCTGGAACAACAAGCCGCAGGTTAGAACCAAGGTCTACACCTGGATGGTCAACCCTTAGACGGTGAAACATAAAGTAGTTGAAAGTACTATTCGTATCTTCTCTCACCCTGCTAAGGTATTAATTGATCCACGAGCTATGTTTTCATTGTGAGTATACCTTCCATAAAATATATCCCTAAGAGCCCTGTTAGCATGCCCTACCAATGGATTGTTTGCACATCTATGAGAGTGAGTAGGGTCATTGAGGAAAAGTAACCCGATTGTGACATTTACATAGAGAGCGCGATATTACCTAGAGATTTAATCACCTTATCCTTTAAGGGATATGATGTGATATTAGGAATATATTGTTTATCTAAGCATTAAGTTTACTCGACCGGAGATATCTACCCTAGAATTTCAAGGAGATAAAACCAAGAAGGAATACCATTGGATCTCCGGTATTACAACAAGAAAGTTGATCAAGAAAGAATGACAAGGGTGTTTGGCATACTTGCTTAACAAGACGAGAGAAGAAATACGAATGGAATTACTTGAAGAATACCGATGCCCAATCAACTATCACTCCGGGAAAGCGAATGTGGTAGTTGATGCTTTAAGTAGAAGTGCCAAGTTAACAAACCTCACTTCAACTTCAACCTTCTAACCAGACATTAAGGAAGTGCAAAGGAGGAATGAGGAATTTCAAAGCTTTAAAACTTGAGTGTAGGCAAAGAAATTAGACGACTTTCAAGTCTTGGGTACTGAAGGAAGCTTGTACTTTCAAAATCGGTTATGTATACTGAATGAGGGGGAGATTAAACGAAGAATTTTTGAGGAAGCACATAAAAGCAAGTATTCCCTACATCCTGACGAGAACAAGATGTATCAGGGTTTCAAGAGGAGGTTTTGGAGGAACGGAACGACAAGAGATGTGGAGGAGTATGAGGCCGCTCGTCTTACTTGTCAAAGGGTGAAGGTAGAATACAAGAAGTATGCAGGATTCTTGCAGCCATTACCTATCTCGGAATGGAAATGGGATTGTGTTACGATGGACTTTGTCATACGGTTGTCATGGACAAAAGGTTACAAGGATGCCATTTGGATCATAGTTGATCGTTTGACGAAGGTGGCACACTTTATTGCTATCAACCGAACGTACTCTTTGGAATAGCTAGCCCAGCTTTATGTAGAGGAGATTGCATGATCTCATGGAGTACCTGTAGACATTGTATCAGACCGAGATCTAAGATTTACTTCGAGATTCTGGCCTAAGTTTCAAGCTGCATTGGGAACTAGTTTAAGCTATAGCACGGCCACACACCCCCAGACTGATGGACAATGAGAAAGAACAATCCAAACTTTGGAAGATATATTGCGAGCATGTGCTTTAGAGTTTGGAAACAAATGGATTGATAACTTGGTCTGGTTAAAGTTCGCTTACAACAACAGCTAGCATTCCTCAATCGGAATATCGCCATTTTAAGCTCTATATGGGAAGAAATGTGGAACGCCTTTATATTGGGATGACATTGGAATTTGCCCCTTTTGGAGGCAGAATTGTTGGATGCCAGAGTTAGAAGAGACATAGAAACGGGTAAAAGTAATTCCAGAATGGCTCCGAGCTGCTATAAAAAAAAACTCGACACAAGAGCTACGCCGACAATCGACAATGAGAGTTGGAATTTGAGGTAGGAGATCGAGTTTTTCTAAAACTCACATCACACTGTGGGAACCCCAAAAAACCAAGAAAGGGGAAGATTAAGCCCCGATACATTGGACCATTTGAAGTAAGCGACAAGATTGGTGAGGTAGCCTACAGACTGATGTTACCAGAAGGATTAACGGGCATTCATGTCGTCTTTCACGTCTCCCAACCAAAGATATATCGACTAACGCCCGAGCATGTACTGAAGGATAACTCGTTGGAATTGCAAACCAACTTGTTATATGAGGAAAAGCTTAGTAGGATTGTGGAATGATGCGGAAAAAGAATTTTGATGTGCAAGGTATTATGGAGACACATGGCGTTAAGGAGGCAACGTGGGAAACCGATGTATTTCTACGTAGGAAATATCCAGAGGTTCTAGGTACGTAAATCCTAAAATTTCAAGGAAGAAGTTTTTCTAAGGGGGATAGAATGTAACATAATGTCTAAGCACCTCAAAGTTAACATAGGTTGCGGTAAGTTCAAACAAAATTTTCGAGGTTAGTTTATAAAGAATAGAAAGCTTTGGGGTCATTTGGTAATTTTTAGAAAAATTAAGGAAGAATTTTTCGTTGGAAAACTTTTTGGGCATATTTTAGAATTATTAGTGTTTAACACTTTAAGTTGGAGACTGATATTTTAAGTTTAATATGAATTTTAAGTCATTTTTAAGATTCGGGAACAACGTAGAAACTCTAGAAATTTGGAGGACTTTTGTGCCAATATAGATATTAGTGGTGCCAAGTGGGGTGGTAAATTGTGCACACATGGCAAGTGAATGCCATGTGTCTTGACCACATAAGGCTAAGCCATGCACACATGGCTATATAAAGGGGTTCAAGGGGAAGGCATTTTCTCATCCATTTCCTCTTCTCTCTTTCTTCCCCAATTTCTCCTCTCCTCTCTCTTTCCCACTCTCTCTTGTTAGCCCACACTCTTCTCTCTCTCTCTCTCTCTCTCTCTCTCTCTCCACTTTCTCTTTCTTTCTTCTTTTCCTTTTCTTTCTCTCGAATTTCTCTCTCTCTCTCTCTCTCTCTCTCTCAAGGTAAGTCTTCTTCTCCTTTTATTTATTTATTTATTCTATTTTTATTATTTGGAGAAGTTTTTATTTTATTTTATTATTAGGTTATATTTTCTAAAATAAATAAAATTAAGGTTTAACAATTATAAATTTATTTTAAGAACCCATAATTTTTAAGGAATTATTATGAAATTATTTTGGAGATATTTTTAGAATTCCTTTGGGTTTAGAATAAATTTAGGTACACCCTAAGGTCATCATAGGGTGATAGTTATATTTTTATGGAGCTATTTGACTAAGTTTGGAATGATATTTTTTGTAGGTTTAACTCATATCGCGGCCCCAGGTGAGTTCACCAACATTTTTTGTTTTGAAAGAAGATTTAATTATTTTTCTTGAAAAGCATATTTCTCTGTCATTGGTTCTCAACATAATGCACAAAATATTTACCGGTAGTATATTACGGGTTATGCTAAAATATGTGGTAAGTTATTAAAATATTTATGTTTCAAATATTCTTTTATGGCACTAAAATATGTTTTAAGTTAGTGCCATATTTTCATGATGCTTTTACTAGAAATATTTCTACAATCCTTTTATTTTGGAATTTGAGTTTTAAAATTATTATGGGAAACTATTATTTAAAATATGTGTTATTTCTTTTTGGAAATAATATCTTTAAATATTTTAAATGCTCTTAAGATTTTGAGTTTTAAAATGATTTTGAGAAATTATTTTCAAAATGTTTATTATTTCTTTTTGGAAATAATATTTTTAAATATTTTAAATTCTTTTAAAGGTTTTGAGTTTTAAGATTATTTTGAGAAAATTATTTTTAATAATATTTATTATTTCCTTTTGGAGATAATATTTTTTTAATATTTTATATTTTTCGAAAAAGGTTTTTAGTTTTAAAATTATTTTTAGGGATTATTTTTAAAATATTAATTATTCTTTTTGGAAATAATATTTTTAAATACTTTAAGTTTTCTTAAAAATGTTTTGAGATTTATTATTTATTTGGAAAAATATTTTTAAAATATTTATTATTTCCTTTGGAAATAATATTTTAAATATTTTAAATATTCTTATAAGGTTTTGAGATTTAAAATTATCTTTAAAATATTTATTATTTCTTTTTGAAAATAATACTTTACATATTTTATAAATATTCTTATAAAGGCTTTTGAATTATTAAAATATTTCCATAATATTTTTATTTTAAATATTCTTATATTATGATTTCAAAAATGTGTACTATTTAAAAAGAATATTTATCTATTGTTGTATTCATATATTACTTTAAAATTTTTGAAGTATTTAATAATTTCCTTTTGATAAATATTTGTCATTATTTTGGAAAGCATATTGGCATAACCTATTTTATGCCCAGTAATATGTTTTAAAACTTATATTCCAAAGTCACATGAGTATACTTTCATGGTGAACATGATTTTGAAAGACAAATGGTTGAGAGAAGCAAATGCTTTTATGGGTTTACAAAATTGCATTCATGATACATTTTTCATGGCTACGAGTTTTGCCTAGCGGATAGGGATTTTTCCATACCAGAAGAGTTTCTTGTGGTAGAGAGATGTCCTATGATTTTATAAAACTAAATTAAAACCCTAATTCGGAAAGAAGGGGCTTGGTGTATATTTTTGATCAGCATGTCGAGAGGACTTGCACTGTGCGTGACTACTCCCTCATACGAGGGCGTCTTCCGAACGACATGCTTGGTAGTGTTACTCTTGATTTGGATTCAGTTGACAGAGGGCGTAGTATCGTTAGAGGGTTAGGCCCAAAGCGGTATTGCATTTGACTCCGCATCATGCTCTGTGGTAGTGGCTATTTCCTAGAAGGTTGGGTCCGGAGGGGCTCACCGGCTAAGGTAGCACAGGGCGGCCTGGTAGGTACCCCTAGGGCTCGTTACCTGTTGGTGTATATGTTGTGTGAGGTTGAAAAATCGAACGTTCGTACAATGTGCTTTGGAGTTCAGGCTGGTATTGACTACGGGATGCCGAAACTTGTTTCGATGAGCTCGTTTAAGGATCCGGACTTTGTCCGTTGAGCATATCATGGTGAATGCATGGTTCCAAAAGTTTGGGTGTCGCGACAGTGCCGATATGTCTTGATTTGCTCAGACTTCCTGGCCGCGCCCAAACCCTTAAGAGATTTTATAACTTGCGTACACAAGATTTTTATGAAATTATTTCTTTTCTGGTATGTCAAACCGTTTTATAAAAAGTATTTTACCTGTATGGAAACTCACGGAAAACACACATGCACGTGAACTCACTAGGCGTTCATCCCTCATGCCTTTCAAATATTTTATGCCTTTTTTCAGATGACTCGTTAACTAGGTCTGGCTAGTTGAACCAATGTGGGCCACGTTGGATACTTTAGACTTGGGGTCTTCCACTTCTAGCCATAAGTTTTTGATTTATGAAGATTTTGGCCTGACGGTCTTAAACATATGTACAAGTTTTGAGAAGTTTTCTTTCTCTTTCCACTGTTTAGTTTAGAGGGATGCATTTTAGTTCCTCCCTGATGTATAGCTTTATGTTTTTGTAAGTCCAGTGCCAAGAGGCACGCAGATACCTTACCCAGCCACAGTTGACCTAGCGGAGGGGTACGGGGTATCACACAATGAGCATAGAACTAGGGTTATCATCACAATTATCATCAATAAGACTTGAAGAGTTAGAGGGTGAAGATTGTACCTCATTCTCCATTGTCATGAAGCACATGTTTGCCTTTTTATCACCTTCATTTTCACTTGAATCTTGATCCCATGCACCAATTAGTCACTTTCCTTTCTTCTTTTTCTTTAAGGCTTCAACCTTAGCTTCCAATGCTCCATTTTCCTTTCCAATAGCCTTTGGACAATCAGCTACAAGGTGTTCTGTGCTATTACATTCAAAGCATCTTGCTTTGAATAATAAAAGAGTTTTGTCCCTCTTTCTTAAATGGAGGTTTCTTTCCCTTTTTGTTAAAGCCTCTCTTATAGAATCTTTTGAATTTTCTAATAACCAAGGCCATGTCTTCATCATCATCATGGTCATCCTCATCGTTGGAAGAACTAGCTTGTTCTTCCTCATTAACTATGAGAGCTATACTTCTTCTTCTTTTTTCTTCTTATTCTTCTTCCATTTCATTTAACCTTTTTACTTTTATTTCATAGGTGAGAAGAAAGCCTATGAGTTCTTCAATTGGGAAAGTTCTTAAATCCTTTGATTCCTCTATGGCAAGAGATTTTGGTTGCCATACCTTAGGGAGTGCATCTAGAACGTTTCTTTTTTATCCTTTTCTTGAGTATTCCTTTCCCTAAGCCTTGAGTCCATTTGTGATGTTTGTGAATCTAGTGAATAGTTCACTTATACTTGCATTTTGCTTCATCACAAAGACTTTATAATCCCTTACTAACAAAGCCAACTTTGATTCTTTGACTTGGTTGGTTCCTTCATGAGTGACTTCCAATAGTTTCCACATGTCACGGGCCAAGTCACATCCACTTACTTGATTGTATTCATTTACATCCAATGCACAACTTAGGATGTTCATGGCTTGATAGTTTAAAGTCATCCTTTTTTAATCAAATTCATCAAACTCTTCTGCTTCTTGATTCTTCCATCTTTTTGAGGGACAAAAGGTCCTTTCTCTATAATACTCCAAAGATCAAAATTAATAAAATGAATATATATTTTAATTCTTGATTTCCAAAATGTATAATTTGTTCCATTGAAAAGAGGAGGTCTATTCGTAGAAGAGCCTTCTACATAGGGTAAATTAGAAACATTAGCCATAGTAATTGAAAGATCTTTTGCTTCAAGGATGTTAGTCCTTTTTTAAAGAAGCCCAGCTCTAATACCAATTGAAAAACCTTAGAGGGGAGTGAATAAGGTTTTTGGCTAATTTTAGAAAATCTTTTGTGTGATTAAAAGTTAAACCTCCAATTTAGTTTGAGAAAGAATTCTAAAACTTTTTTTTAATAAAATTCCAAACCAAACAAAATCTTATAGTTTATAACAATTAAGCAATAAGCATAGAATCAAAGCTTAAAGAATAAAGAAGCACAACAATTTGTAGTGGTTCACTCTTTCAAAGCGCTACATCCAATACCATGAGTCAACCCCCAAGGATTTACCAAATCCACTATAATCAAAGTCTAGAGTAATCACAAGTATGAGGGTCACCCACCAAAGGTTTTACAAGCAACCTCAATCCACAATACAATTACAATCAAAGGATAACCCAAGGGGTTTCTCAACACGAACGTTTGATATCAATAGAAAAAGTAGAAAAGTGTTTGGAACAAGGTTACCAAAGGAGCTGGACAAAATGTAGATGATTACAACAATGAGAATCTACATGCTTCCTTTCCTTCTTTTTTGAATGATGATCACAGCTCAAAAAGATTTTTGATAAAGATATATATATATATATATATGTTAGCTGAAAAGTTCGAGCACATTTTGATCAAAGAATATTCTTAAACTTTTAATAATCTGATCTTTTATTCTATGAAAAATTCTCTGTTAGTTGTCTTAAAGAATAAGGACTGAATCCTTTTATATAGAAGAGAAATGTGAGAGTAGAGAACTACCTTTTACTCGGTAACGGTCACATATTGCTTTTAGACACCAAACTTTGATAAGCATCGTCTAGAGCAGTGTTGGTTTTATACGCTTTCCTGTTTGCTTCAAAATACTATCACACCATTCTTGATAAGAGGATTGAATTGTTTCTGTTTAGCACCCTTGTCCCATAAGCTATGGTATGGGGACAAGTCTGTTTCTCTCCTGATTGATTATTTGTAGGGAACCCTTTGTTTGCCTTGACGCGTTTCTTCTCTAAACATAAATAAATGTGATCCATGGATTTCTTTGAAGGTAAAATTTAAATCTTGTGTTCATTTAACAGATCTTAGATATTGAGAATCTGGTAATGGCACCAATATCTAGGGCATCTGCTCGACAAAGGACTGGTAAGACTAGAAGAATTCGACCTAGAATATGCTACAGGTGCAAATTTCCATAATACTAAGATCTCTTCATTCTAAAGTTCATTCAGGATGATGGTGATGATTTACGATTAACTGATTAGAACTTTGCTATAGCAATATTGAACTATTGCCAGTTTTTAAAATAGAATTTGTTTGCTATCATATCTTATTACGTGATTGTTTACATGTGCATATTGATACACACGTGCTTGTATTTTTTTTTTTGGAAGCATGTTATACATTTGCAGGTAGTCCATGCCAATGCTATTGTTGATAATTTTGATTTTTTAGAAATGAAAACTTTTGCTTGTTTAACTTTAGCCGTCTCCTGCTTGTTTAGGCTATAGGTTTTCTCCCTTATCTTGTCAATTATCAAGATTTAGACTATTTCACATATTGTCACACACTTATGCCTAAGATTAAATTTTACCCCCAAAAGAACTTTCCATTATTTTTTTATTTGCTCTTGCTATTTGTTATTGACCCAGAGTTAATGAAAAGAAGCAACTAATGCCGGTTCACTTTTGTCAGATCTTAGGGTGAGTAAGCGTGTTATATTTGCATATGTGCGACTAGTAGTTTTGCTTCACAATAAGTTTCATACTGAACATTACTTCACAATAAGTTTCATACTGAACATTACTTGAAGTTCCAAATAATTGCTCATGTTATATAAGATAATATCTATTTTCAGTGTATTTTGAAAAATTCATTGTTTCCTGTTTTGTATCCATGCTTATATATTCTTGCTTTTCTTCCTTCTCATGTTCTCTAGGAGCTATCTTTTTTTCAAGGACTGTGTTTCCATCTCTGTAATATTCATGAGTGCATATAATATATTTATTTCAGAATCTTTTAAGCTATATTTTTCTTAGCTTCGTTTCTTATTCTCAAACAAACTTTTACTTTTGGTTCCACATCTTTTCTCATAAACAATTCATTTTCACCAAAAAAAAAAAAAAAACCAAATCCAAAAACATTCTTAGTCTTTCCCCCCTCGCTTCCTTTCTTTGGGCATTCTTCTTACTTTTAAGAGTGAAGCTAACTTTTTCACAACCTTACTGCCATGGTGCGGATGAATGAGTGCTTGGGCACTCTATTGTTCTTGTCCTTTCTTTCTTATTCAATTGCGATAGTACTACGACTAGTTTGCTATCATTTTTTAGTGTCACTTTCCATGATTTAGATTCACCTTGTATCATGTAACATACATGAAGTTCACTGAGCAGACTTTATATAGAGGAATATTTTCTGAATGAGATGTTTGCTGAGAGAATTCCAGAAATCCAGAGATCAAATCTTGTTGCTTCTATGATCCAGGTATGCAATCTGCTACTTGAGGACACTTGTACATGTATACTTAATGGTTTCTTGCATTTTGACAGTTTTAGAAGTTCTGAGTTCAAGAGGCATTCTTCCTAGACTTTAAAATAGTTGAGTCTTCTTTAAATATCACATTCAAAATGTAGATCCAGTATAGGAGTCTCTTTTATCTTTCCCACCATGCTATTTTAATAGCTATACCCAAACAGTTTGAGGGCATGAACCTAATGCGCCCTTGGAATTTTCTGTTTCAAGTCTTCTAGTTGTAACCAATAATGTACTTGGAATTTCTCCGTTTTATGCTTGAAAAATTATATTGCGAGATTTTAGGTTATGGTTACTCCTTAATTTCTCAGAAGCATGTAAATATATCCTTGCATCCAATGCTTCTCTCTCATATTCCATTCTCCTATTTCAATGAAAAAGAAGAAAAGGGGGGGAAAAAAGGACCACACTGAGAGGAAAAGAAAAAAAAAGAAGGAAAGGGTATAGGCTAGAGGTTAGATTTGAAACGGGAATGAATTTTTCACTCAAAAACGAAAATGAGTTGAGAATAAAGATAAAATGGAGAAGTTGGGATGAGACAGGGGGATGGTGCCTCCACCCCATTGCCATCCCTACTTACAAGTTGTGAGCCTGGAGCATTTCTCCAACTCTGATCTTAATGTTGTCAACTTACTTGTTAGCTTGTAGGTTAATATCCTCATTCACAAAGTCAGTTCTATCACTAGCATTTTCATAAGCTATAGAATTCCCCTATTTCCAAAGAGCAAAAGTTGCTTCTCGAAAGTAGTATTTCCACTCATGTTGTTGAATATCTCTTCCCCAATCCCTCACCAAATTACTAGCAACCCAAGATTCATATTCAGTAGAGGAGTAGAAGTCATGCTAAAAGTTTGGTCTTACCATCTTTTGCCGTGCCTATTCTGCCATAGCACAGTCCCTTAAGAGTGTGCATTATTGTTTCCTCTCTTTCCAAACATATTGGGCAAATATCTGTGCTGCATATATTTCGTTTAAACAAGAGCTCACTAGTCGGGAGTTTTCGATGAGGTGTAAACCACAAAAAAAGTGCGTCTTAGAGGCCCTTTCATCCTCCAAATGTGTCGCCACTTTTCCTTTTCCTCACCAAATTGTGAGGAAAGTGTTTTCCCTCGATATGAATAGAACTTTTCATTAAAGTTTTCCTCACTTAATTTTTTTTGGTATTTTATCTTGTTAGCAAACTGGAGAAAATCTTTTCTGAGAAAAAGGTGTTTTTGTTTCTATAGTAAAATTTCACAACCAAACAGACCTTAGTACTGAGTTTCTCAGCTTTTTCTCAAGTCAGCAATATGCTTTCTTGTTAATTCCCTTTAGATGACCAACCTCATCTATTCATAGATTATAGTATTATGGTATACGTAATAGTGAATTTATTTAGTTGAACTGGTTGATTTTAGAAAGAAAAAAAAGTCACCAAGATCCTTAAATACATCTAAATTAAAAAGTAGAGAATATAGCCAAAAATGTCCTTTGTCTTTTTACATTTTTACTGATCAAGGGTTCATTCTTTTTTTTTTTTTTTCGCCACTTATGCCACTTGAATAATTTTTTTGTACTGCCACTAATGCCATTCAACTTTTATGAATGACCAAAAATACAAAAACGCGGAGGTTTCTGGTGTCTTTGCGCGGAAATGATCATATAAATACACATGATTTGTTTATAAAAGGGCAAAATAGCCATAATAATACCCTTATTGAGTGAAAATTTAATTGTACAAACAAAATATGAGGGAAAAACATACATGTGGAGGATATATATTTCTATGCATGACGGGGACCATTGGATAGCAAATAAGGACTGTGTTTCATGTCTATTTTACCCTTTCATAAACAAATCATGTGTAATTCACACAATGATCTCCGCCTGGACACTAGAAACCAACGTCTTTTGATAGTTTTGGCATTCGAAAAATGTTAAGTGGCATAAATAGTGACAAAAGAGAATACGCCTCAAATTAGCAAAATATAAAAAGTTGAAGGGTATTTTTGGTTGTATTCTCCAAAGTATATTAGAAAATCCTAAATCAATATTATAAAAAGGTGTATAAAATAGTATATTCAAAAATTCTAAACTAACATCAAGCTACTTAACTTTGATGATATTATGGTTCAAAAAATATTTTAGGATTAACATTTATCAAATTAATTAAGTCACCACAGAGTAAAATTATCAATACAAGGAAAATGTACTTACTTTTATCCCTTATTCCTTATTGATCCTATTAATTAGGTCAATGTAAGTCTCCCATCATCAATGTTGATATTCTTTATGCTTATATGGTTGAATGGAGATTCCCTTTTTGAAAAAATAAAAACTAAAAGGGAACTTTTGAAATAAGGCATCAATGGGTTGTCTTGATTTCTTTAAGACAGAATGCTTTGATCATAACCACAATACTATCTTTGTAAAAAAATTTATATAAAATTTTGTTCCCTCTAAATTAAAATATTTTCATTATATCTATGTCTATAATTAATTAAGAATCTTTTCAAAATACATTTTAACGCTTTAAAATATTTGTTCCATTATATTTTGCTAGTGCAATCTAGTGCATATTATACTATTTAATTGTTTGAAGAACTTTATATATCTATTTAAATGAAAGTCCATCTTTATTTCTCCATCTCGCTCACGTTCAAAGTTTGAATTTCTTCCCTTGTTACTTTTCTTGTTGATACAATTTTGTTCTAAGAGTTATAGGGTGCAAAAACCCAGTTGCCCCCAAGATTGATACGTCTTGTGACTGTGAGCTACTTAACTCATAAAACAATTATAAAATAAAATTCTAATAAACATAGAGTTGCATTTATACAAGAAAAGGCATATTAAGATGTCAAACTCTTTAACAAACAAAGTTCCACAACATCACAATATAAATGTAAAAGAAATTTTCTTAATATGCGAAGCAATAAGGCTCAACCTTGTTAAATGTCTACAACAAAAATGTAGATAAATGCTTAAAGAAATGTTGGAAAAATATAACAACTAACAAAAATATCAATAGCATCTTCTTCAACTATTAGTACTCATCGAGTGAGAGAGAAATAGAAGAACTTATTTCCTTATTCGGGAATTGCAGTTCTCTTGCATAGGACAATAGTAGTTTTTTTCCATGAGCTATTTCTCAATGCACGCCACATGGTAGTTATGGCGGTAGTCGAGCTTCCCAATCTCTTGACAGTTCACAAATTCATCCTAACAATAGAAAAAGTTCAAATAGAAGCAACTCACGCATTAAATCAATTCAGGGTTGAAATAAAGAAAAAATATGCAAAAATTAAAAGTTTCTTACTTGACAAATGCAACAATATTTTTGTCTTTCTGGAGTACCCATATATTTATTAACGCGGTATTTATTGCGCTTTAAGGGATTACAAAATATTTCCTCATTTAAGGTCTTGGATGCATTCCCGATATTGTCTCCAAGGGCTTGTAGGTCTTGAGGTCCACAAAATTGTTTTCATTAAAATTAGCTAAAGAAGATTGAACATATATATGACTTTGTAGATGCTAAAGGCACAAAATTATTATACTATTACTTCATAGCTCAAATTATCTATGTCCATACGCATTCTATCATGCTCGGATTTATTGTTATGAACATTGTTAACCACCTGTAATGACATCGCCAATAGATTCACTAGTTTATTAGAATATCATTCATGCAATATAGGTGATAAGAAATGAGATGAATTGAGAAATATAATTCAAAATTTTTATTTTGATAAAGCAACTTATTCCTAGAATACTTATTACTTAATAAAGAAAAGATATATTTCCAATTATAAGAGCTAATTAATAAAAAATAATTTTAATAGAAGTGGAGAGAGATAGAAAAAGAGTAACACAAACCGTGGCCCTATTAGGTTCTACAAGTGTAGAAGAAAGTTCAATGGTTTGTTCATAAAAAGTGTCAATGCTAGTCAAGAGGTGCACAAATGGCAGTGGGTTATAATTTTGACCAATTTGTCTTGGATCTATCATGTAACATCAAACTGACTGGAACTAGAACTACCACCATGGCCTTGATTGACATTATCAATAGAAACTAATGTTGCTGACACTCATACTGGTTGATGATTCAATCTAGTAAGACTCTGATTAACAACATTTCTAGATGAAGAACCATCGTCCCGTTGTTCACTGGCATTTGAGCGAACCGTAAAAACCTGAAGGTAACAGATGAGCAAAATCACTGTTTAGACCAAGAAATATTTCCTCTAATTTGAATGTGTGTGAGTGTCTATATATATATATATATATATATATATGAGAGCAAGCCAGATCCATTTTTGGGGAAATTCTATAATAAACTCACTACATAAGTGACATGTACCCCTTGACTTGTATTTTCCCACATCACCTTTATTATTAACAAGTTGGAGCTCTTGTCCCCATAAATAGGGACATGATCAAACAATAACGGTAATGTAAGTAGCTTAATACAAGTCAAAGCGGTACATATCCTCATTTATGGATCAAGTTCATTATAGAATTGTTTCCATTGTTGTGGGAATACTGAGAGCCAACCTCACCGATAAACCAAACACATATGCTACAATTCTTAGTTCTGATGCTCTCCCATGTAATCCTTGATGCTCAGTAGGCCGCTGGCTAGCAACATAGTCTCAAATACTGAAATGTCTATTATCTCTTGCGATATTTCTATTGTTTGGAGGTGGACCTTGGGGAGCAATAGTAAAGGTTGAACCTCAGTGGAAATTGTAGAAGCACATTGGTTAGGAGAAAGCAGGTACGCTTCTTCCTCAACGCATTGGAGAAGAGAGGTCATCTGCCCCAGTTGAACAAGGTAGCTGGCCATACCACTTTCGGTATTAGATGATGCGCTAACCATAATGTTGAA
Source organism: Catharanthus roseus (assembly GCA_028651295.1). Taxonomy (NCBI): domain Eukaryota; kingdom Viridiplantae; phylum Streptophyta; class Magnoliopsida; order Gentianales; family Apocynaceae; genus Catharanthus; species Catharanthus roseus. The sequence continues at coordinate 6,955,457 of JAPQWS010000104.1, read as the reverse complement.
TGAATTGTTACGACCATTGGAAATGCTTCTATTGTTGGAGGAATCCATCACAAATGTCAACACAATGTTCACCATGATTGAAAATATAAAAGCAAAATACGTATATTATGAAAGTGATATGCTAGTATACATGCACATACTCATACATATACTCTAAATCAAATCGCGCAATTGTATATAAAAAAAAATTGAAATATGCATCATTGTGCTAGACATGTGGGTATATACAGAGAAAAAAAAGAAAAGAAATTGTAATGTGCATCATTGTGCAAAACCTGTGGTTATTTAAAAACGACTTAGGCATATGGGTATATATTGAAAGAAAAAAAGACATTGAAATGTGCATCATTGTGTAAAGTATAAGGTTATCTAAAAACAAATTTTGAATTATATATGTGTGTATGTGTGAAATTTTTCTAAAAATTAATTTTCTTTTACATAAAAAAAAAAAGAACTTAAAAACGTAAATTAATTAAGGAATTGGTGCAATGATAGTTAACTTTCAGTAAATTTACACAGTCACAACAATTAAACTCATTCCTTGAACTTATACATATCAAATTATAAACAAGTTCAAAGATCTATGAAAATGTACAGTAGAAAAATAGATTTACTTCAAGTTTAGTTTATAAATATGGTAACGTATAACAAGAAACAATTAAACAACTTAAATCTATGTGGGAAAAAAAAAGCTATTAAAATATATGAGATAAAACATATAGGAGTTCTTTTTTTCTTGTGGTGAGTGGGTTTTCCTTTGAGAGGTTTTGAATTGAGTTTATTTAGATTAATTAATAGCTTATAATTAGTCTTACAAACACTGTAAATTCAAAACTTAATAAGTAAGACACATCTTAAATGTGATAGATCAGACAAAACAATGTTGGGATCAACAAAACATTCAATCTTATGACTTGAAAACATCAGTTATGAGATTTTACTAACTCAATTAATTTTAAAAACAAAATTTTTTATGATGCATGGTCATATAACTAGGTCTATCACTTTCTTAGCACAAACTGACTGCACATGAGTGAAGGAGGGTCATAAAAATGAAATTAAATTAGAAAAATGAAAATAAAACTTTTCCAAGAATGCATAGTTTCAAATCAGCACATTCCAGGTCCACGTTAACAAAAAATTACTAATGAGAAAAAATGTTATCTTTCTTAAGGAAAATAAAATTAGGAAAACTTCAAAATCATAACAAAAATGGGGTTTCTCTTTCCTTTTTCCTTTCTAGGGTTCTATTGGAAAGGAATTCAGGGCTACAAAAGAAAGATTGTGCAAGACTTTGTTTTGAAAATTGAAATTTGAATGTGCAACATTGTCCGAGGCATGTGATTATTTACAAACAATTAGAATAAAATATGCTTGATCGATATATATGACTTCTAGAATAAAAATTCTATGTTTCACACACAAAAAAAAGATTGTTTAATCTATTGTTTTCAACAATTACTAGACCTCAATATATATGAAAAATTTAAAAGAAAATTTTTATAAAAAAAATTAATTTCTTTTTACATAAATAAGAACTTAAAAAGGTTAATTAATTGAGGAATTGGTGCAATGGTGGTAAAATTTCAATAAATTTATAAAGTCGCAACAATTATACTCATACTTAGAATTTATACACATCATACTATAAACATTATAAAGATCTGTGCAAATATATACTAGAAAATAAATTTATTTCAAGTTTAGTTCATAAATATGGTCACCTATAAACAATCAATAATTAATCACTTTAGTCTTTCTGGAAAAACAAAAATAAAAAACTAATTATAATAAATGAAAATAAAACATAGAAGAGGTACCTTTTTTCTAGTGGTGGGTGGATTTTTTCTTAGAGAGTTTCTGAACTAAGAATTTTGAGATTAATTAATAACTTTTGGTTGGTCTCACAAATGCTACAAAATGAAAACTAAATAAGTTAGGAAAAAAATCAAATCTTTGAAAACTAAAAAAGCAAAAATTGAAATTTATTTTGTGCAAATTAACTTTTAAAATCAAATAAGCATTGAGCAAATAAGGAGGGCCGTAATCACATCTTATATGTGATAAATTAGACAAAATTAGGATGAGATCAACAAAAAATTTCAACCTTATGACTTGAACACATCATATCAGATATTTACTAACTCAAAATTAAATTTAAAAATAGATTTTTTCATGATGCATGGTTGTATAAGAGGCTGCACATAGAGGAGGGGAAGTAAAAAAAAAAAATTAAAATAGAAAAATGAAAATAAATCTTTTGCAAGGATGTATACTTGCAAATTAGCATGTTCCGAGTCCAAGCAAAAAAAAAAAAAAAATAAAAATCACTAGAGAAAAAAATGTTATATTTCTAAGGGAAAAAAATTAGAAGAATGCCAAAATTATAACACAAAACGGGGTTCTCTTTTTCCTTTTTTCCCTTCTAGGGCTCCTTTGGAAAAGGAACCAGGGCTACAAAAAGAAGATCCTGCAAAGACTTTATCTGATAATCCTAAAACACATTAAGACATGATCAAGGTTTGTTATCTCGATACCTTCATTTTGGCAAAAGAAAACCATATAATACAACTAATGAGAGAGCAAAAAAAAAAAAAAAAAAAATACTCCACATAACAAGAAAAATCAATAATTAATAGTAAATAATTTTATATTAAAAAAAGAATAGGTGAATAATTTTTCCAAGACTGAATTAGCAGGAAAGATCGTGCAAAAACCTTTGTTTGGTAAACCTAAAAAACATTGAAACATGATCGAGGCTTTGTTGTTTCGATGCCTTCACTTGGACAAAAGAAAGCCATATATTACAGGTAATGAGAGAGCCAAAAAAATCAAACTTCATAGAACAAGAAAAATCACAAATAAAAAATGAATGATTTTTTTGCAGAAAAAAAGAATAATGAATGATTTTTCCAATACTAAACTAGCAAGAAAGCTTACCTAAAAACTCTTGAACTCAAGAACTCAAAGCAAATCGAAAACCACTCTGCAGAAAAATTGTTGGTTAAAAGTGAATAATCTCTCGCAAAAAGATAAAAATAATAAGTGAATGATTTGAGAGAGCCAAAAAATGAAACTCCACGTAACAAGAAAAATTATAGATAAAAAATGTATCATTTTTGCCGAAAAAAGAAGGGTAAAACTCCCACTTTAAAAAAAATTAAAAAAGAAAAAAAATCAAACCTACCCTAATACAATTAGCCCTAGAACAATGCTCTACAGAAGAGCTTGATTGCTCCAAGCTGAGCAATGGTGCTATGGAAGGAAAAAGAAAAATCAAATCTTGTGTTGTGGAAGGAAAAAAATCATTTGAATCCTCAAACTTCAAACTGAGTGTAATTTGGAGTATTTCCTATTAATTTCTTTTGGCTATTAGAAGAAATTGGAAGAAGCACGAAAACATAATTTTTCCAGAAAATAAATTTGTACAAAATGCTAATGGTATCAAGGAAATTAAACCATACAATCTTTAGAATTAGTTTTGTTGTATGTGAATGAGGATTATACTGAACACGCAGTTGATGGGGATGGCGATGTAGATTGAGATTGAGATACACCAACCTTTTCTTTGAAGTCTTTAAAAAGTATCACCAATTTCTCGCACCTTGTTTCTCACTCTACGTATTTCTTTCTCCAAAACAAATGAAGATAAAAAATAAAATAAAAAATAAGCAAATCTTCAATTTTTCGACAATAATGGCAGACACGACAAAGGGAAGAAGGAAAGGGAAAGGGGAGAAGAAAAAAGGCTTGACTTTTGGGAGGGAATGTACGATGGCAGAAGGAAGAATGAATGATAAGAGTGGGATTTAGGGTTTTGATTTGGGAGAAGAATGAAGAGGAAAGGAAAAATATGAAATAACAAAACAATAGTTCTCCTTATTTATTTTGACAAAAATACCCCTATACCATTAATATTTAATGCTGAAATTTGACAGAAGTATTAAAGTAGACAGTTTTTTGAAGTTAAAGTGCTAAAATGAATAATTTTTCAGTTTGAGTACTAAAATGAAGAAAACGGTAAAGTTCAAGGGTGTGTGGTACTTTTTATTCCAAAAAGAATAATGAATGATTTTTCCCAGACTAAACTTGCAAAAAAGCTTACCTTAAAACTGATGTGAACCGGTTAGACATGCAAGAACATCAAGGAATTTTGACAAGAGCCAAGGCAAAACAGCTAAAGAGTCACAAGGATCAAATTGAGCAAGAGAAGTTTCAAGGCTTAAATTTTGATGTCAATTTTGATGCCCAAGACTTTATGGGGCTTAAATTTTGATGTCAAAGACTTTATGGGGCAATATCCTAAATTTTTGAATAAGTTAGAAATTGAAAATTCACCTTGGTGGATGGTTGGAAGCCTTTTTGCCCAAGCTGAAAATTTGCCTCCGATTTTTGGCAATGTGTTTACTAGTTCTCTAGAATAGTCCAAATGCAAATAAAACACCTCTATTGTCTTATCAAGTGTATGTATAGGTTATAGCTATCCTTTGGGCTGAAAATATGAGAGGGAAAAATTCCTATTTTCTCCCTCAAGTCCCTATAAACATGTAGTCTTCCATTTTGAAGAAGCTAATCAAGAAAGTTTTCAAGACAAAGGTCCTTCTCTTAGTATTCTTAGTTCTTAGCTTAGTTTTTCTATCTTCTTCAAGGGAAAAATCACTTTGAAGACTTGTTGAAAGTTCCAAGAGCTTCAAAGTTGATCATCAAAATTCCTTCATACTAGTTACTACACTCTTGTAGAAAACTAGTCTTGAGGTCTTCTTCTTGTTTCATTGAGGTCTAAGGTTCAAAATACCTTAGATAGCTTGAACTTTAAAGAAAATATTTTGTTTAAACCTTCTGAGGTCTTGGATTTAATATATCCGAGGTTGCTTGAAGTTTAACATTTTCAAGTCCTTTCAAAGGCACTTTCTCTCTTCTACTTGTTACACTTATTTTGTTTGTTCTCTCCCTCACTTCTTGGACGAAATTTTATGCTCTTGAAGATCATTCCACATCATTTGGTATCAAAGCCACCTTCAAGTAAGTGTTTTTGAGATATCTTACATACAAAAACACAAGACAAAAAGAAAAAAAAAAAAAAGAAAAGAGACAAGGTTGCTGGAAAATGGCATCACAAAAATAGAGTGCCTGAATGACCTGGAATATGACTAGAAATTTGCAATATTTTTACATGGAGTTATAATAAATTGACCTGGGAAATAAATAAAACAAGTCTCATCTAATTTGGACTTCATTTGATATCTCAAAATAGTCAAAACTTGAAGGTGTACCTGGCTTTTCCGTAGACAAAAAGTACTGAAATGGTCTGAGTATATCTTCTTTTTTTATAGACCTTTTTCTTTGATTCTTGAGCCTAAACTTAAGCATTTTGAGTGAGGATTCTTTCTAGGCAGACCTCATTCAATACCAGTTTTCAAAACAAGCCGAGCACGTCATCTACTCTGCTTGCTGGAAACTTTTGTTGTGTATTCTTTGTGTTCTTGAAGTATCCTAGCTTTGTGCTTGTATTTGCGGTCGAATTTCTTTCCTTTTTCAGTGCTTATTTCTTCATTTGTTTAATCTACCATTATTGACTCAAATGCTCTTGGAAATGTTGTTGAACTTCCTTACAATGATTGGATGACTCAATATCATTTTCCTTGCTAATATTTCTCAACTAGTTTTTGTTTGTGATTTATTTTTTTTATTTTGGTTGTTTTAAACTTGAGTAGAGGTATTAAATCTTTGTTAAGAACTCATAGAACTCCTTGAGACTTGAGCCTTTAGAAAAAGGCAAGAGTTGTGAGAATATCCTCAAAAAAAGCCAAAGAGAGTTAAACAAGAGAGTTTTGTGAGGTAAACACTATCAAGATGTCAACACAAGCTCAAGCACCAACTCCTTTTGGAGAAGAGTTTAGCAACTCCCAATATGATGACCCTTTAAGGCTCATAATGCAAGAGTTACAATCTCTAAGAGATGAGATGAGGGATATTAGAAGGAATGTCACTAATCTCTCTAATCAACAAAGGGAGATTAGTCCTCATGGTAGTCTCAATGCTACTATCCCAAGTAGTATTGGACCATTCAATTGCTCTAGGACAACCGAGTTCCACCAACCTTCACATTTTGATGAAGAACTTCATCCACCTCCTTACAGTGGTAAAAGAGGCAGTTTTGGAGGAAGAGGCATGCCTAGACATTTTGAAGAAGTTCCAAGACCACAAGCTAGGCATGGAGAGCCATTATATGATGATCATGAACATGTTCCATATGTTGCCAACTGTGGAAGAGACCAAGGTGACCAAACCTTGGACCGAATGAAGTGGAAGCTCCCTAGTTTTAGGGGCGAGAATGACCCTAACATTTTCTTAGATTGGGAGAGACAAGTAGAAAACATGTTTATGTTAAAAAATTGTAATGAGTTCTTAAAAGTTAGACTTGTAATAGCTTAATTTTCCGGCTATGCTTCACATTGGTAGGAAAGGGTAGTAAACCGAAGAGTTAGAAGTGGCAGACTACTGGTTGATACTTGGAGAGAATTAAAAGCTTTGATGAGAGAAAGATTTGTGCCCGAGCACTACTATAGAGAGCTTCATTATAAGCTCATGACTTTAAAACAAGGTGCAAAAAGTGTAGAAGAGTATAGACAAGAGCTTGAGCTCTACATCTTGAGTTTGAACTTGGAAGAAGACAAGGATGCTTCAATGGCTAGGTTCCTTAGTGGTCTCAATAGCGAGATAGCCAACCAACTTGAGTTGTATCCACATACAACTTATGAAGACATGCGCCACCTTGCCAACAAGATCGAATCACAAAGGAAAAGAAATGGGATGATGCGATCCTCATTTCCCAACCAAAGACAAGTTGCAACAACAAAACCACCTACTTTCAACTTCAAGCCATGGACAAAACATGAGGAGGCTTCTAGAGGTACTTTCCAACCTCCAACAGAACCAAAGATGGAAGAGAGAGGTAAAATCATTTCTAACCCTCCTAAGTGCTTTAAATGTAATAGTGTAGGACACTATGCAAGTAGTTGTCCAACAAAGAGAGCTTTGATCTTTAGGGAGGATTTGAATGGTTGGATTGTGAAGGATGAGGATGAAAGTAGCGAATGTGTTGAGGGTGAAGAAAATGGTGAGGATGATGAACATGTTGATTTGAATCCTTTAGAAAGTGATGATGATGTCTTGAGCTTAGTTACCATAAGAGCACCAAGTGCTCAAGCTTTTGATGATAACATGATTGAACAAAGAGAAAATATCTTCCATTCTAAATGTAAAGTTGAAGGAATGATTGCCAACCTTATCATTGATAGTGGTAGTTGTGTAAATATGGCTAGTGCTTATCTTGTTGAGAAGTTGAAACTAACTACTACAAAACATGATAAACCCTACAAACTCCTTATGCTAAATGATAGTGGAGAAATTAAAGTGTTGAGACAAGTAGTGGTACCAATAGAAATAGGAGCTTACAAAGATGAGATACTATGTGATGTGGTGCCTATGTAAGGATGCCATCTCCTCTTGGGAAGACCTTGGCAATTCGATAGAATGTCCCCCCACAATGGGGAGAAAAATGCTTATTCTTTTGTGAAAGATGGAAGAACATTCACTATGAATCCTCTTACATCTGAACAAGTGAGAGATGAACAAAAAAAGATGAGGGAGAAAGAGAGGGCCGAAAGTGAGCTCAAAAGAAAAAAAAAATTGAGGAGGGAAAGAGAGTTGAGGAAAAAGAAAAGAGTGAAGAAAGAGTGATGAAAAACAAGAGTGAAAAGAAAAAGAGTGACAATATTTCTTGGCTAATATTTATCTCTTTGGATTTGTATTTATAACGTCTTAATTGTACTCCTTAGAATTGCAAAAAGTATATTCAAGATAACATCAAAATTATTTGTCATAGTTCCATTAATCACAATTGGAAACTTCTATTCTAACTAGGAAACAACAAGCCAGCATATTAATTTACAAATCAACAAGGATATATGTGAAGATATGGAATTGTAGAGAATAAAGAATTCCAATTCTAGTATAGCTCTAATTTCAACCGTTACAACTTAAAACCCTTAACCCAGCCCCGCTCACCAACCTTAATCACTAGATGATAACCCAGCCAAAGATGACTGCTCATTTCTCAAAACTAAAACATGATCAAATTCCATTAATGATTAGCTCAAGTCTTATATACCTTTGGGTGCTGAATGCTGATTTGTTGGCTTGGGAACAAAGAATCGACCAGTTTGGGCTTCAATTACTCACAAGGAGTTAGAGACAAATAGTCGAGTTGCCTTTTGTGGTAGAGGTTTGTGAGAGAAAGAAAGGAGAAGAGGAATACTAAGTATGACTATTTGAGCGGTGAGCATAGGATTGAGATGCCGTCGATGTTAGTCAAGATGCTTCACAAGATGCATTAACTGCACATTTTAGGGGAAGAAGAAACTACTTTGCTCTCTTTTGGAGAAGAAGATGTGTGAAATTCCAAAATTGTCCCGAAAAAGAGATCACATGGGTGTGCTGTGGCTATTTTCAGTTCAGATATAATAGGAATTTTGACGAAAATGTTAAAATGAACAATTTTTTTAAGTTTAAGTGTTAAAATTAATAACTTTTTAATTACACTTTTTATCCTTTTTTTGTCAAACATTTTAGACCTATGTTACATTTAAATTAGGGTATCTCGTTCACACCTTAAAAAGTAAATTACGTAATTTTTTTTAGGAAATAATCAAAACATATTCAATTTTGGAAGTCAACGGAAATTTCACCTCATATCTTCCTAGCATTGATAGATTGAGGCTCAAGTTTAATAAATGAATATTAACAATAGGAATGAGAATAAGATAGAAAATCAGAGTATAACTCATGCTAAGGGATAGTAAGGTGAAATATTTGTTGTAAATTTTGTTTGAGAATTTTTTATAGAAAAGAAATAAATATTTAATTTCTGTTTGTGAGATTGAAGAGAGATGCGAAAAAAGAGTTAAAAATAAAGTGTTCTTTTACTATAATAACTCGTTTATGAAACAATACATTTGGTAATAGTGATATTTTATTCTCTCATGAGGATGTAGTTGACATTTCATCCCATCCTGTAAACCTTGGGATCTTCATCTGTCTGTTCCTCTCTAAAAGTGGAGAGAAAGGATTTGAGGTGAAAAAGGATGAGAAATCTATCCATTCTCCTCTTCTTCTTTTACAAACACTCCCAAACATATATAAACTATCCCCTTCTCTCTAATTCTCAACTCCTAAACTAGCACAAAGGCTTTATTTGAAATCCAATACAATTTTTTTTGGCTCTACGTTCCGCATGGTCTCCAAGATGGAAAAGTTTTTTCTTGAATTTAAGAATGAATAACTGTGAAATTTTTTCCTCAATTTTTGTAAAAGATAAATTATTTATGAGTTGTTATGAATTAAATGATATTTGTGGATGTCCGTAAAAGATAAGAATATATGAAATAAAGTCTATCTTCTGAAGAGATATATATTCTAAAGATATAGACATCTTGAAGAGATAGATATTTTGAAGATAGATATATTGATGGAGTTTTAATCCTATCTTAGATATGATTAGATATGATAGAATCTATCCCATATTCCATCTCTATCTCTTATTCTCCCTAAGACTATAAACCCTGGACCTTCAATTGCAAACACATCTCATAGAGTAATCAATACTTTTCGCGCAACTCTTCTCTGTCTTCTTTTCTTCTCTATTTATTCATTTAGTTATTCTAGATATTTTTTCTCTTCATTATCTATTTTTTATACATTACATTATATGTCGATTATTCTATTGTACCGACAACACTGCATCAACATGTTTCATAATACATTATTAGCAAGAGACTCTATCATGAGTTGTTGCCTTCTCCGAGACCATGGAATTATTTATCAGCGCTGTCGTTACCCTAACTGAAAAAGAGATACTTCTTTTACTAATATATTGATGATAAAACTTGAGCTTTTAGCTCATGATATTTTTAGAAAAAAATTTATACTTTTGTCTTATAATTATTTATGCAAATCTATCTGGATATACATAGTGAGTTTGGAAGACACCATTAAATAAACATATTCGGATGCAAGTGTCTTGAAGACACAAACTATTAAACTAAAGCCACATGGAACCTTTATTGTGAACCACCAGAAGTTGTTTACTTTACAATTTTAGATAAACTATGCAACCACCACAAGTTGGTTATTATACAAACACCGATTGTTTTTGGTTATACTTGTGACTAAAAGCTTTATATTTTTTAGTAGCATACTTTTATCCCTTTTAGAATTTCTCCTTCTACGGAGAAAATATTATTAGTGGTGATAGAAAAAATATTCTACCCATATCATATCTCAAATATGCTCTTGTAGTAGCAATATCGAGAAAGGTGTATTTAAACATTTTATTAAATTAGTCTCACATCTTCTTGAGACTAAATGGAAATTGAGCCATTGATGAAAGTAATACTGGCCCACCAATTGATTTTATGTCATTTCTTGAAGTGAATGCATTAAACTTATAATTTATTTATAGAATAGACTTTGGTCGTGACCACAACTATCGTATAAATATTATTTATAGTTATCGCAATGACTCAATAAACTCTCAATGTTTGGATTTCACCAGAAGTGAAAATTAGTGAGAAAGAGAAATATGATATACTGCAACACTTTGTAAAATAGCTATTGATGAGAATACTTTCGTACTTGAAGTACGCCTTTTAAATTGTTGTTAAGTATCGTCTAAGAAGGGATATGAAGGTATTGCTTACTTCTCGAAATTATGGTACTGATATTAGTGATGCTATTATTAATCACATCGAAATAGCACATGTAAATGATACCAAATTATTCAAAAAATATTCAGATGATTTGTCCTTGACATATATTGTGCTTGTTAGATTTTTTTTTTCCCAAAGTAGCAAATTATTTTATTTGTATTTCTTATATTTAAAGTTAATAATTATTTTTTATTTGATTTCGACTGCTTTTGGATAGAATTGTTTACTAGTTTGGTTTCTAAATGAAACAAAAGAGGTCCCTATCTTTTGTTTCCACACCATCATAAGTCAGATTTTTTAAGACAACCAGAATATGAGGGTGTTCGAATCATCTCACATCATTGTCTTAAACATAAAAAATAGATCATAAGCTTTTTTCCACCAATTCTAAAATGAAACTAACATCTGACATTTGAGCTCTACTCTTGGATAGTATTTCTAACTAGTTTGGTTTTGAAATGAAACCCAAAAAGAGTCCTTTGGCTCTTTTGTTTTCTAAACCATCCCAAGTTGGGTTTTTTAAGATAACGAGAATGTGAGATTGTCAAAACCATCTCATATTTGGCTTTTAAAAATGAAAAATATATATTAAACTCATTTCCCGCCAATTCTGAAATGAAATTGAGATTTGAGATTTGAGGTCTTATCTAATCATACCTTTTTTTTTAGATTTTAAAAAAAAGTAATTCCATTTTACCCATTGAAGTTTGTTTAATATACCACTTCATTCATATATTTTACACAAATTATAAATAGATATCATTATGATTTATATATTTATAACTAATTAATCCATATTGTTAATTTTAATAAAAAGATTTCTAGAAAATAAGAATTTTGTAGTCAAAAGTTTAAATTTTTCTTAGATATCATTTGTAGGTTTAATTATTGTTTTTTTAATGGAAGTGTTTAATTATTGTTTAGTACTATATATTGAGGCAATAATATTATTCATTATGCCAGTTAGACTCATAAAAAAAATTATTGTGGAAAGGGAAATATGGTTTTAATGTATGATAGTGATAACAATTAAATACAAAAAATGATATTTTAGGAAGATTTAATAAGTTTTGCTATAAAATCATTATTTTTAATAATTTTTTACATTAAAATTAGTATTAAGAGTAGATTAGTTATAAATATACCAACAATGAAGATGTATTTATTGTATGGAGAGATAAAATTATAAATTAAACAAATTTTAGGGAGAAAGATGTAATTATCCTAAAAGCTCCGTAGACATAACACGGTGGGAAATGCGTCCATTTAGATTACAAATGAGATGAAAAAGTGAAAAATTTTTACTCAAAATCTGTAAACGTTAATTATTCGTGAAAGAAGAAATACGTTCCAAAATAAAAAAGTACAAAAAAGTAAATAAATTTTGTACTAAAAAACGTAACCAGAATGACCCTCAATTTCTTATGAATTTGTTTTTGAACTGCGTTCATTTTGAAAAATAATTATAAATTGTTGTATTTATATAATCTTGCTCAATAGAAATTTTCTATACTTCTAACCTTACGGACTTACAGTAATCGCCCATAAGCAAAAACAAGGCCAAACAGGTCAAAAACCCTATAGCCATTGCTTCCAATGGAGAGGCTGCACCTCCTCGATGATGAAGAAGGAGGCGTTCTCTTTTACTTCGCTTCTCCCATCTCCTCCTATGGGTACTCTCTTATATTGAATGCTTATCTCTTTTTGATTTTGAGTACATTGTAATCACAAAAAAAACTAATGCCTAGAAATTGCAGATATGGATATGCAAATATGGAGAAGTAGAGGCAAAAGCTGCCCATTTACATGTAAAGGATGACCATTCTATATTTAGTTGAGACTCATGCCACTACCATTGTTGTCGGCGAAACTTGCAGTGGAAAAACCACTCAGATTCCTCAGGTCCACTTTACAATGTTCCCCAACTCTCTTATCTATCTTTATATGTTTTCAGTACCCGTTCGTGGTTATATTTTGGTGTTTCTTCTTCACATAGGTTGTAATATCTATTGTGTTTAATGTTTGGACTTATCAGCAAACTTAGAGGTTTTTATTAATCTCAATCAAGCATTAAAGAAGCTACGAATGTGTTGATAATGGTAGTCTTTTGTGACCTTTGTACAGTTTTTGAAATAAGATGGTTGGCCAAAATGTAGGCGTGTCATAGCCTGCACGCAACCAAGGAGACTTGGTATTCAGGTATAAATATCTGGCTACCTATTTGACAACATATCTGGAGTCATGATGAGTTCTCTTTTTAAAATCGTAGTTCTTCATTGAATTTGAGCTTATTTCAGAAAACAATGTTACCTGTAAGATATCAGACTTTTATTGCTTTGATGGGGTCGTGAGTGATTCAACTTTTGATTGCTTTTAAACGAGTGAAGTTATTTAGATTGTCCTACAGGACATTATGGAATTGGACATCTGTGCTTGATATTTAGAAATTACCATCTTGCATGGTTAATGTGTGGAATGCATAACTTTTAAATAAGGGAAGTCTTCTGCAATCTGAGAAAATTTCAATGTTACTTTTGTTTCCCAATTATTTTAAGAGATAAATCTTTTTTGTGGTTTTGTTGCTATCGATGGCCTGAAATAGGAGTGCAGTGTCGGCTTTAACTTATTTGATTATTGTCTTCTACACTACTAGCGAGATACAATAGTATGGTATTGCACTGCCATGGTTGAGGTTGTCCCACGTGCAGTCGGTTGCTTCAAGAGTTGATGAAGAGATGGGTGTTAAACTAGGAGACGAAGTTGGTTAAACAATATGGTTTGAAGATGTTTCATAGACAATGAGATCTCTTGTCTTCGTTTATGTGGAAGAATGTGGTCTATTAATCGGTAACAGTGGCGTTACTGTAATAGGAGATGACTTCCATGTATTGATCTATGCTTATATAGCTATTATCAATTTCTATTTAGCTGAATTCATATGCTTAATGGTCAAAGTTTTGTTTACCTTCCAGCACAAGACTTAACGAGGATCAAGTTACTCACCGCTGGAGTGTTGCTAAGAGAAATGATGGATGATCCTCTATTGAGCAAGTATAGGTACTTACCTACTAATCCTTAATTTATCTCCTTCATAGTTTTGGCATTTCTCTTTTGTCGCCTTGGCCATGTTGCTTTTCCATGGTAAATAGTTTTGGCTGAGAACATCACTAACTCACTGGAAACCAAGTTGTATACGCAATCCCTTGTTCTCTATCTCTCTGTTGAATTGTCAAGTTTCGTAGCTACTTAAGTTAGTTTTTGAATGTGTAGTTCTTCATGGAAGCATTATTTGTTGATCTGGTCCTGGATTTGCATGTCATCATTTGTTCTAAGCTCTTGAGTCCTTGGTCCTTGTATCTTTAACTTGTTCCAATTTTGAGGTGCTAATCTTCATAGATATCCTTGAGTTTCTCTTAAATGATGTTGGAATTATTTGAACTATGCAATTCCCTGTCATGCTAGAACATAAAATGATCTTCATTTTCTCTTCTAAATTTTAGAACTCATTTGCATCTTGTCTTGACTTTGGTTTCTCCACTTAATCGTCTTGTACATATATGAACTGAACTTCTAAATTTTGACAATGCAGTGTTATAATGGTAGATGAAGCACATGAAAGGTCTCTTTCAATAGACGTCTTGTTAGGCCTACTGAAAAAAAGTATAATCAATGATGAATAAGTTCAAGGATTGGTGGTTTCTTGATGGCGTACTAACTAGTGTTGGAAAATCATACTCAAAGGCATCGGCCAGAGCTATGTTGTGTCATCTCATTGGCTACAATTGAAGCAAAAATCCATGGTCCTATTTGTTATATGATTTAGAAGATAGTCTTTTCTTGGACATTTTATATGTATGCACTTTGTTCTTGGCATTTATGGAATCTAATTGTTTTCAGTCTGTTAAACATTTTATATGTATGCACTTTGTTCTTAGCATTTACGACTGAAAAACCAAAGGATACCAAAAAAATAGAAATAACTTATAGAAAATGTTTCTTTCTTGGACAAACTTGTTCATCTACTTAGACTCTTGCATTTTGCATTTAGATAGGCTTTGTCTTTTGGAATTTTTTTGTCATGTGAATTTGTTCTAATGGACTATCATTTATATCAGGCTAGTAGTTGTTCGTTGTTTTATTGGCCATTACTTGTTTAAAAATCAGTGAATGTCAAAGATCTCGAAATGCATGTTCAATATTCTGATCTATCTTAGTTTGGCCTTCCTGAGGGGAAATTCGTAAAAAATGAGGAAAGTACAAATCTGGGGCTCATATCATTATCCAGAGCTTTATGAACACCTAGACTTTTGTGAGAGTTGATAAAGTTGTCAGTTTGTATTCCCCACTAAAAGAAATGAGAAATACTAGAAGGAATGCACGGAGAAAGAGTGGAAAAGGAGATGAGAGATCTTCAGTAGCTTAGAAGAAAGATTGCATTATCTTGGTAATTCTTAGTTCTTACTACTTTTGGGACATAGTTATCATTTTGATTATTGATAACTAAAAAAGCTTTCAAGATTGTTTTATAATTCGTCTTGGTTATGTTTTGTATAAATCTGATTGGAATTGTAATAGCACATTAGTTTATGATCAGATTTGAGTGTTATTGGTTGCATTAGCATATGAGTAGTAATCCTACTAAAGCTGTTGTCATCTACATAGTTGTAGAATAAAACTTTAAGCAAAAGATCAAGTTGCATTTCGTCTTAGGATCCTGTGGTGTCTCTCTTAAATTTAGTTCTGGTCAATTTCATTCTATTTCTATTATAGTGGTGTTGTTTTCTGAAATTTTGGTAGTCTATTTTAAATTTCTCTTAGCATGTAATTTCCTGTGAACTTACGCTTTTTATGGCTAAGCCCAGAAAAAAGTGTCATGGACCAGCAGAAAATATGGAGCACGGACTAAGCACGAAGGTTGCCATTCTTTCAGTGGAGGTATAATAAGCTATTATGATAGACTTGTTATCATTTGTTGTTGCAGGATACAGATTGCTTCGTGTGGTATTTGTAAGTTTAGATAGTGACATATGAGATATTTTGGATGTGATGCTTGGTTGATATCTTAAATTTTCGAACTTCCAGGGCCGAGGATTTAATGTGGAGGTATTCTATCTCGAGGATCCTGCTCCGGATTATCTTCAAACAACTGTTTCAACAGTATTGTCAATTCAAGATCAGGTATATTCAAGTTCAAAAGAGAATGACTATATTCTCATAATCTTTTTTTTCTTATATTTTGTTTCAATTAATCTGGCAATCTTTTGCCTTTTGTTCGCACAGCTCTCGGTTTCCGGTTTTTAGTTGCCCTAGCAATATCATAAGTTATCTCTTTATTTATGAATATTTCAAGAAAGGAAGGATAAGATGCAAATACAGTCCATTTTCAATTGTCATCTCCTTGCTAGATCTCCCACAAATCTTCACAAGGGTGCATTATTATATAGTTTAAGTATAAAGGATTTGATAAAATAGATCAATAGTCATTATAACAATACACATAGTACATGACGTGATCTGTTCATAACACTACATTAGTATTTCTTGCCGCGGGAGGGGGGAGACTAGGATAAGGTTTCTCCACGACACTTAACATCACATTGTAATGTCCTGAAGTAACTTATCTATTTATAAACTTGGGCTACATACATCTTAACCTTTTCAAAACCTAGAACTCTACAACCTGAGATATCAATTCGCTCGTGTAACTACTCTGTTGTTGTTTGCCTTAGCGTACAAAATCCTCAACAACATATTATTGTTCATCCTAAATGCTATATCATCAATAGATATACAGAATGCTGGAATGCTTATGCATAAAATGTTCTATTCCTAAAGTAGCCAATGGGAGACATCTTGGTATTCTTGAGGGGTCAAGATGATATTGATGCAGCAGGGCAGTTACTTTCAGAAGAAGCTCATAATTCCCGGTATCAAGGTAGTTTCAATTGCTATTTCTCCGTGCCAATTGGAGAAGGCATTTTCTTGTTGCAGATAATAGAATTATCTACATTTCTCCGGTGGACCTTTCTTGGACTCTTTATTATGCCTTAATTTTTGGCTCACTTTGATTTTACTTACTCAAAAATGTTTCTGATATGGGATTGTGTCTCATGGCTGACATCTCTATTTAAAATCTTACCGCCCATTGTAAGGCTAATGTGCTCTCTTCTAGGCGCCTCCTGTTCTATTTTTTATTAGCCAACCTTTTTTTTAAATATATATTCATGGGTTGAGATATATCAATAAACATAAGTACTCTACCCATGAAAATTTGCATCAGTTGTTGATGTGAATATAACTAATTTAGTGTTAGGCACCTTAGAGCCAGGAATTATTATGGTAACCATTTTTTGACCTTGGTGGATGGACGACAGTTTTTTCTTAGCAAGTTAGTGTTCTTACATGATATCATTTGCTTGATTCGCTGGCAGAATTGATTGTTTTGCCAATTTATTCAGGACTGCCACGAGCAGATCACATCATTACTCTGAATATTATTTCTTAGAATCCATTTTCTTGATTACCTGTGTGCTGTCAAAGTTTTCTTCTTAATCTATTCGTGAAGGATCTTATCTTTTCTCTGACGCCTAGAGGGAAGCAGAAAATGGTCATATCAACAAACATAGTGAAGACATCATTAACATTAGAGGTGATGAACATCCTGAAGCTTCTTAAACTAGTTAATAACTATCCTTATCTTTTCATGACAGAGTATTGTGTGTGTTGTTGATACTGGATTCTCTAAGCAACGGTTCTACAACCCGGTACTTTGTTGCTTTCGGCATTCCTAGTGGGGATACAAGAAGATTATGATATTATCTTTTATAGAAGGACAACAAATAGAAGTCTTCCCTATCCCCACCCCTAAATAGGTATTCAGTATTAGGAAAACAATAAGATTAGTTAACGCAACAACTAAAGTTCAACGAACATTCCATTTCCAATAACTAACTTCGGTTTAACAAAAGTGAAATACATAGTTTTATTTTCTATCTTCTACATTTTATGAACTTGAACTTTTGACGCTAAAGGGTGGATCCCCCTTTCTTTAAGTAATAAAACTATGAAGGTCAGCCCTTTCTCCTATAGCTAAGTGGAAATGTCACCTTTTAGCAACTTGAGAATATGATCTCAATGTTCTTTTATTATTTATTTATTTATTTGTTTGTTTTAGGTTCTGGGGATTGTTGTCGAGCATCAAGTTCAAAATGAAAATTTTGGCTTGTGTAAGATGCTTGCCAGTTTATTGGAATGTGGGCATATTGCTTTTTGACACCAAACTTTGATAAGCATCCTCCAGAGTAGTGTTGGTTTCATACAATTTGCTGTTTGCTTCAAAATTCTCTTACATTATTCTTGATAAGAGGATTGAATTGGTTCTATTTAGCACTCTTGTCCCATAAGCTATGGTCTGGGGACAAGTCTGTTTCTGTCCTAATTGATTATTTGTAGGGAACCCTTTGCTTGCCTTGACGCATTTCTTCTCTAAACATAAATAAATGTGATCCATGGATTTATTTGAAGGTAAAATTTAATCCTGTGTGCATTTAACAGATCTCAGATATTGAGAATCTGGTAGTGGCACGAATACCTAGGGCATCTACTCGACAAAGGGCTGGTAAGGCTGGAAGAATTCGACCTGGAAAATACTACTGGTGCGAATTTTCTACCATAATACTGATATCTCTTCATTTTACTGTTCATTCAGGATGATGGTGATGATTTATAATTAACTGATTAGAACATTGCTATAACAATATTGAACTATTGCCAGTTTTTAAAATAGAGTTTGTTTGCTAATATTCTATGTTTATGCTATGGTATCAATTTGTCTATATATTATCTTGATGATGTGTTCTCCCCTTTAACACGGACTTATTGACGATACTTTAATGTTGAAAGTCCAATTGTAGTTCTCTTTTCTATGATCCCTTAAAAACTCTCCAACATGTCTTGTTGATTTATGACAAAAGGGGGAGAAATATGTGCAAGAAGTAAGGGGGAGAAAATGTTGTTAAGTGCAATATATGTTGTTATATGTTGTTGATTATATGATTATGGCAAGCTAATATGATTATATTATGATATGCTTTTGTTTTCTTGTCAAAGGGGGATTATGATTTGCAAGATGTTCTTTCTTTTGATTATATGGTTGGAGATATATTGTTGATGGCATTATGTTCTTCTCTTGTTGCCATCTTACTGTTGTCTTTGATAATATTGAAGTTTGATGTTTCCTTTTGGTTGGCAACATATCCTGTATTGCTTACGTTTTGTTTTTGAATGTTGTGTAGGGTTTATGGAAAGATTTGTAACACTAGTATTATCACACAAAATAGGTATGTTTTTAAAGGAACCAAAATCAATCAAAGTGTGTTTTATCCAAAGTACCTGTGCACAACAGCCGGCTACAATATATTCCACTTTGGCGGTTGATAAGGATACGCACGATTGCTTCTTGCTGCACCAAGATACTAAGCATCCTCCCAAGAATTGGTGATTTCCACTTGTACTCTTCCTTTCTACCTTACATCCGGCATAATCCGCATCAGTGTAGGCAATAAGATCAAAACGAGATTGTTTAGAGTACCATAAGCCATAATCATAAGATGAAATCAAATATCTCAAAATACTTTTAACAACTATTAAATGGGATTCTTTGGGGCAAGCTTGGAATCTAGCATACAAACATACTACAAACAGAATATCCAGCCTACTAGTCGTTAAGTAAAGCAAGCTACCAATCATACTTCTATACCTTTTCTCATCAACCTTTTTACCTTTGTCATCCTTGTCAAGCTTTATTGATGAGCTCATTGGAGTGCCAATACCTTTTGCATCTTTCATCTCAAATCTTTTAAGGAGCTCCTATATGTATTTTTATTGATTGATGAAGATGCCTTCACTTGTTTTCTTGATTTGGAGTTCGAGAAAGTAAATTAACTCTCCCATCATACTCATTTCAAATTCTTTTTGCATTAAGACAACAAATTCTTCACATAAGCAAACATTAGTGGAACCAAAAATAATGTCATCAACATATATTTGGACAAGCAATAGATCATTGTTTGAAGAGGTTTTTGTGAAAAGGATTGTGTCCACCACACCTCTTGAAAAATTGTTTGAAAGAAGAAAGCCACTTAATTTTTCATAGCAAGCTCTTGGAGCTTGTTTTAAACCATATAATGCTCTGGAAAGTTTATAAACATGGTTAGGAAACTTTTCGCGCGTAAAATCGGGAGGTTGTTCAATATAAACTTCCTCCTCAATGACACCATTTAGAAAAGCACTTTTAACATCCATTTCAAAAAGCTTGAATCCTTTAAAACAAGCACATGGCAAAAGCATCCTTATGGATTCAACTCTAGCAACCGGAGAAAAGGTTTCATCAAAATCAATGCCCTCTTCTTGATTGAATCTTTGGGCTACAAGTCTAGCTTTGTTTCTTATAACTTCTACGAATTTATTTAGTTTATTTCTATAAACCCATTATGTGCCAATGGTGGGGTGATCAAGAGGTCTAGGGACTAAAGTCCAAACTTTGTTTCTTTTAAATTGGTTTAATTCCTCTTGCATAACAATGATCCAAAACTCATCACACAAGGCATCATCAATAACTTTAGGTTCTATTTGAGATAATAATGCAAAGTTATCTATGAAGTACCTTCTTGTTCTTACCCCTTGTGATACATCACTAATGATTTCATCCTTTGAGTGCCCTTTGGGATATATCACATCTTGAGAAATGTCTTGAGTTTGTTGATCCTCTTCTAGTATCTACTAAATCTCCTCTTCCTCTTTAGTATGATCTTCCAAAGCCTGAGTGTGTATTGGTTCATAGCTCAAAGAGTAATCTATGTCATCATCATTTTTCTTTTAAAAAATGTTAGATTAAAAAACTTTGAAGTAGCCAATGGAGTGAGTTTTGTTGAAAATAGGTTCAAAAGGAGTTTTCTTTAAAAGAGGTCTCAAGAGAATACGATTCATCACGTAACAAGCAGTTTACAGCTTCGGCCCAAAAATATTTAGATAAAAAGTTCTCACAAAGCACTGACCTTGCCATTTCTTGTAAAGTTCGATTTTTCCATTCCACAACTCTATTTTGTTCGGATTTTGGCGGCCGAAAATTTGTGTGAAATACAAAAATCATCATAAATTTTTTAAAATCTTGGTTGTTAAATTCTCTCCCATTATCACGTCTCATGGAAATCAATTTGCAATCAAGGGAGGTTTGGACTCTTTTGAATAGTTTAACAAATTCATGAAAGGCTTCATCCTTTCGGCTTAAAAACAAAGTCCAAGTAAATCTAGAAAAATCATCCACAATAACAAAGGCATACCTCTTACCACCAAGATTAGTGGTCCTCATTGGTCCAAACAAATCCCTGTGAATGAGTTCAAAGGGTTTTGAAGTTGAAATAGTTTTCTTTGGTTTAAAAGAAGATTTTTGTTTTCCAAATTGGCAAGCATCACAAAGTTTGGTTTTCTACAAAGTAAGTTTTGGCAAGCCTCTAACAAGTTCTTTAGAAATCCATACTAACAAGGCCAAGCCTTCTGTGCCATAAGAATATATCATCATCATAAACCGAGAGACATTTTAGTTTTTGTGAGATAAGATCTTCAAGATAAAAAACATAGACATTACCAGCTCTTTTTGCAACAAAAATAGTTTTGTTCTCAAGCTTGTTTATGATAGAAGAAGAGTCACTTTCAAAAACAATTTTGTACCCATTATCACACAATTGACTAATACTAAGCAAATTAAACTACAAATCATCAACTAAAAGCACTTCCTTAATTAATGAAGATGAACCATATCCAACGTTACCTATACAGATGATCTTTCCTTTCTTCTTATCACCAAAAGAAACAAAGCCACTTTCGGTTTCTCTTAACTCATTCATGAGGGATGTATTTTCGGTTATGTGTCTTGAGTATACACTATCTAAGTACCACTTGGAGCTTGATTTATGTTCCTACAATAGGAGAAGAAGAGATGACTTTTGGTACCCATATTCTTTTGGGTCCATAAACGTTAGTAGTTTTTATTCTCCAAATAGTTTTAACTCCTATTTCAACTTTTCTTTTTACAAAACACCTAGTGGCCTTATGACCACTCTTACCACAATAAGTACAACAAGATGGGAGAAGGATGAAGAAGCTTTGACAAAATATATTTGTTTTTAAGAAGCATTAGAGTGGTTGTATCTAATGCCATTTTTATCATAAGGATATCTTTGTGAGCCAAGAAGTTTTTCAAAATTTTCTTTTCCTTGAGTAAATCTTTCAATGCACAAAGTGATATCATTCACCTTTTTCTAAAATTTCATAATCAATCAAGTATTTTTCAAGAAAGGAAACCTTTTTACAAAGGTCTTGTTCTCTAAAACAAGTTTTTTAAAATTATTGTTTGAACATTCTTTTTCATTAGTCAAGACTTCTAAAGATTCAAGAAGAGATTTATTTTCACGAATAAGTTTTGAATTCTCATCTAGCAAAACTCGAGTCTTGTTTTTCAAATCTTTTTTTTTTTGAAGCCTTTTTGAACTCATCATACATTTCAATGAGCATAGAACTAGGATCATCATCACAATTATCATCAATGAGACTAGAATAGTTAGAGGGTGAAGATTGTACCTCATTCTCCATTGCCGTGAAGCACATGTTTGCCTTTTCATCACCTTCACTTTCACTTGAATCTTGATCCCATGCACCAATTAGTTCTTTGCCTTTCTTCTTTTTCTTTAAGGCTTCATGCTTGGCTTCCAATGCTCCCTTTTCCTTTTCCATAGCCTTTGGACAATCGGCTATAAGTTGTTCCATGCTATTACATTCAAAGCATCTTGCTTTGAATAATGAAGAGTTTTGTCCTCCTTTCTTAAATAGAGGTTTCTTTCCCTTTTTGTTAAAGCCTCTCTTATAGAATCTTTGTGCATAAATAATCACATAAATACACATGATTCATTCATAAAAAGGAAAAATAAGCATAATACTACCCTTAGAGAGTGACGATTTAATGATACAAACAAAATATGAGGGAAAACTATACATGTGGAGGATATATATTTCCATGCATGACGGGGATCATTGGTTAGGAAATAAGGATCGTGTTTTATGTCTATAAACAAATCACGAGTAATTCACAAAATGATCTCTGCCTGGACAATAGAAACCAACGTCTTTTGATAGTTTTGGCATTCGTAAAATGTTAAGTAGCATAAATAGTGATAAAAAAAGAATATACCTCAAATTATCAAAATATAAAATGTTGAAAGGTATTTTTTGTTGTATTCTCTAAAGTATATTAGAAAATCCTAAATGAATATTATAAAAAGGTGTATGAAAGAGTATATTTGAAAATTCTAAACTAAAATCAAGCTACTCAACCTTGATGACATTATGGTTCAAAAAAGATTTTAGGATTAATATTTACCTAATTAATTGAGTCACTACAAAGTAAAATTATCAATACAAGGAAAATGTACTTACTTTTATCCCTTATCCCTTATTAATCCTATTAATTAGATCAATGTAAGTCTCCCATCATTACTCTTGATACTCCTCATGGTTATATGGTTGAATAGAGATTCCCCTTTTCAAAAAAATAAAAACTAAAAGGAAACTTTTGAAATAAGCCATCAATGTGTTGTCTTGATTTCTTTAACACAAAATATTTCGATCATAACCACAATGCTATCTCTGAAAAAATTTTATATAAATTTTTTGCCCTCTTAATTAAAATGTTCTGGTTATATCTATGTCTATACTTAATTAAGAATCTTTTCAAAAAATACATTTTAATGCTTCAAAATATTGGTTCATTATATTTTGCTAGTGCAATCTAGTGCATATTATACTATTTAATTGGTTGAAGAACTTTATATAGCTATTTAAATGAAAGTCCATCTTTATTTCTCCATCTCGCTCACATTCAAAGTTTGAATTTCATCCCTTGTTACTTCTCTTTTCATACAATTTTGTTCTAAGAGTTATCAATTGCCCCCACGATTGATACGTGTTGTGACTGTGCGCTACTTAACTCGTAAAACCATTATAAAATAAAATTCTAATAAACATGGAGTTGTATTTATACAAGAAAAGACATATTAAGATGTCTAACTCTTTAACAAACAACGTTTTACAACATCACAACATAAATGTAAAATAAATTGTATTAATATGCGATAAGGCTCAACCAAGTTAAATGTCTACGGCAAAAGTGTAAATAAATGCTTAAAGAAATGTTGGAAATAATATGACAACAAACAAAAACATCAATAGCATCTTCTTCAATCGTTAGTACTCATCGAGTGAGAGAGAAATAGAAGAACTTATTTCCTTCTTATTCGGGAATTGAAGTTCTCTTGCATAGAGGACAACAATTTTTTTCCATGAGCCATTTCTTAATGCCCGCCACATGGTAGTTATGGCGGCAATCAGGCTTCCTAATCTCTTGACGGTTCACAAATTCATCCGAACAATAGAAAAAGTTCAAATAGAAACAACTCACGGATCAAATCAATTGAGGGTTTAAATAAAGAAAAAAACGCAAAACTTAAAAGTTTCTTACCTGACAAATACAATTTTGTTTTTTTGGAGTATCCACATATTTATAACGCGGTATTTACCACGCTTTAAGCGATTATGAATTGTTTTCTCATTTAAGGTCGGGGATGCATTCCCGATATTCTCTCCAAGGGCTAGTAGGTACTGAGGTCCACAAAATTGTTTTCATTAAAATTAGCTATAGAAGATTGAACATATATATGACTTTGTACATGTTAAAGGCTCAAAATTATTATATTGTAACCTCATAGCTCAAATTATCTATGTCCATACGCATTTTGTCATGCTCGGAGTGATTGTTCTGAATATTGTTAACCACCTCTAATGACATAGCTAATAGATTCATTAATTTATCAGTATATCATTCATGCGATATAGGTGATAAGAAATGAGATGAAAATTGAGAAATATAATTGAGATATAGGTTATATATAATATATATTTCCCATTGTAAGAGCTAATTAATAAAAAATAATTTAATAGAAGTGGAGAGAGATAGAAAAAGTGTAACACAAACCATGGCCCTACTAGGTCCTACAAGTGTAGAAGAAGGTTCGATAGTTCGTTAATCAAAAGTGTCAGTGCTAGTTAAGATGTGCACAGATGGCAGTTGATTAGAATTTTGACCAATTTATCTTGGATCTGTCATGATAACATTAGACTGACTGGAACTTGAACTACCACCATGGCCTTGATTAACATTACAAATAGAAACTAATGTTCTTGGCGCTGATACTGGTTGATGATTCAATCCAATAAGACTCTGATTAACAACATTTCTAGATGAATCTTCCCGTGGTTCATTGGCGATAGAGCGAATCGTCGAAACCTGTAAGAAACATATAAGCAGAAATCAGTATTTAGACCAAAATATATTTGCTCTAAATAAGTGAAATGAGAGCAAGCTAGATCTATTATTGGGGAAATTCTATTATAAACTCGCTAAATAAGTGACATGAACCCCTTGACTTGTATTATCCGAAATCACCTTTATTATTAACAACTTGGAGCTCTTGTTCCTATAAATAGGGACATGATCAATAATAACGGTGATATTAACTTAAATAGAGTCCCGAAATGTAAGTAGCTTAATACAAGTCAAAGCGGTACATGTCCTCATTTATGGATCAAGTTCATTATACAATTGTTCCCGTTGTTGTGGGAATACTAAAGGGCAACCTCACGGATAAACCAAACACATATGTTGCAATTCTTAGTTCTGATGCTCTTCCATGTAATCCTTGAAGCTCATTAGGCCGCTGGCTAGTACCATAGTCTCGAATACTGAAACGACTATTATCTCTTGCAGTATTTGCATTGTCTGAGATGGACCTTGGGGAACAACAATAAAAGGTGGAAACTCAGTAGAAGTTGTAGAAACACGTTGGTTAGGAGTAAGCAAGCCATCACGTCGAAAAAATTGTTACGGCCATTGGAAATGCTTCCATTGTTGGAGGAATCCATCACCAATGTCAACACAATCTTCAAAATGATTGAAAATATAAAAGTAAAATACGCACATTAGGAAAAAAAGTGATATACTAGTATACATGCACATACTCATACATATACTCTTAATCAAATTGCAATCTTATATACAAAAAAATTGAAATATGCATCATTGTGCTAGACATGTGGGTATATACCGAGCAAAAAGAAATTGTAATGTACATCATTGTGCAAAACATGTGGTCATTTAAAAACGACCTAGGCATATGGGTATATATTGAAAGAAAAAAAAAGAGATTGAAATGTGCATCATTGTGTAATGTATATGGTTATCTAAAAATAAATTCTTAAATATATATGTGTTTATGTGTGAAAAATTTATAAAAAATTAATTTTCTTTTACATTAAAAAGAACTTAAAATGGTAAATTAATTAAGTAATTGGTGCAATGGTGGTTAACTTTAAATAAATTTATAGTCACAACAATTAAACTTATTCTTTAAACTTATACACATCAGATTATAAACACGTTCAAAGATCTATGAAAATGTATAGTAGAAAAATAGATTTACTTCAAATATAGTTCATAAATATGGTAACATGTAACAACAAACAGTTAATCAACTTAAATCTATGTGAAAAAAAATATTAAAATATATGAGATAAAAAATATAAGAGTTATTTTTTTCTTGTGGTGGGTGGGCTTTTCTTAGAGAGGTTTTGAACTGAGTTTTTTAGATTAATTAATATAGCTCATAATTAGTCTCACAAATGCTGCAAATCAAAACTAAATAAGAAGACACATCTTATATGCGATAGATCAGACAAAACAATATTGGGATCAACAAAACATTCAATCTTATGACTTGAAAACATCCGTTATGAGATTTTACTAACTCAAAATTAATTTTAAAAACAAAATTTTTTATGATGCATGGTAATATAACAAAGCCTATCACATTCTTAGCATAAACTGACTGCACGTGGGTAAAGGAAGGTCGTAGAAATGAAATTAAATTAGAAAAATGAAAATAAAACTTTTCCAAGAATTCATAGTTAAAAATCATCACATTTAAGTTCCACGTTAACAAAAAATTACTGGAGAGAAGAAATATTATCTTTCTTAAGGAGAATAAAATTAGGAAAACATCAAAATCAAAATAAAAATGGGTTTTCTCTTTCTTTTTTCCTTTCTAGGGTTCCGTTGGAAAGGGATTCATGGTAACAAAAGAAAGATTGTGCAAGACTTTGTTTTGCAAATTGAAATTTAAATGTGCAACATTGTCCAAGGCATGTGGTTATTTACAAACAATTAGAATAAAAATATGCATGATTGATATATGACTTCTAGAATAAAAATTCTACGTTTCACACAAAAAAAATGATTGTTTAATCTATTGTTTTCAACACTTACTGGATCTAAATATATATGAAAAATTTAACAAGAAAATTTTAATAAAAAGTTACTTTCTTTTACATAAATAAGAACTTTAAAAAGTTAATTAATTGAGGAATTGGTGCAACGATGGTAAAATTTCAATAAATTTATAAATTTACACCAATTATACTCATACTTAGAATTTATACACATCATACTGTAAACGTTATAAAGATCTGTGCAGATATATACCAGAAAAATAAATTTATTTCAAGTTTAGTTCATAAATATGGTCACCTATAAACAATCAACAATTAATCACTTTAGTCTTTGTGGAAAAACAAAAAAGACTAACTAAAATAATTAAAAATAAAACATAGAAGAGGTACCTTTTTTCTTGTGATGGGTGGATTTTTTATTAGAGAGTTTCTGAACCAAGATTTTTTAGATTAATTAATGGCTTTTGGTTGGTCTCACAAATGCAACAAAATCAAAACTAAATAAGTTAGGAAAAAAATCAAATCTTTGGAAACTAAAAAAGAAAAAATTGAAATTTATTTTGTGCAAATTAACTTTTGAAAAAATCAAATGGGCATTGCGCAAATAAGGAGGGCAGTAATAACATCTTATATGTGATAGATTAGACAAAATGAGGATGGGATTAAGAAAAAATTTCAACCTTATGACTTTAATACATCATATCAGACATTTACTAACTCAAAAATAAATTTAAAAATAGATTTTTCCATGATGCATGGTTGTATAAGAGGTTGCAGATAGAGGAGGTGAGGTAAAAAAAATGAAAATAAAACAAAAAACTAAAAATAAATCTTTTCCAAGGACGTATACTTGTAAATTAGCATCTTCCAGGTCAAAGCAAAAAAAATCACTAGAGAAAAAAATGTTATATTTCTTACGGAAAAAAAAAAAAAATTAGAAGAATGCCAAAATCTTAACACAAAACAGGGTTCTCTCTTTCTCTTTTCCCTTTCTAGAGCTCCTTTGGAAAGGGAACCAGGGCTAAAAAAAGAAGATCATGCAAAAACATTGTTTGATAAACCTAAAACACATTAAGACATGATCAAGGCTTTGTTATCTCGATGCCTTCACTTTGGCAAAAGAAAACCATACAATACAAATAATGAGAGAGCAAAAAAAAAAAAAAACTCCACATAACAAGAAAAATCAATAATTAAAAGTAAATAATTTTTTTATTAAAAAAAGAATATGTGAATAATTTTTCCAAGACTGAATTAGCAAGAAAGATCGTGCAAAAACCTTTGTTTACCTAAAAAACATTAAAACATGATTGAGGCCTTGTTGTTTCGATTCCTTACTTTTGCAAAATAAAGCCATATCTTACAGATAATGAGAGAGTCAAAAAATCAAACGTCACAAGACAAGAAGTCATAGATAAAATAAGAATGATTTTTTGCAGAAAAACGAATAATGAATGATTTTTTCAATACTAAACTAGCAAGAAAGCTTACCTAAAAACTCTTGAACTCAAGAACTCAGAGCAAACCTAAAACCACTCTATGGAAAAATCATAGACTAAAAGTGAATGATTTTGACCAAAAAAAAAAAAAAAAGAAATAGGTGAATGATTTGAGTGACCTAAAAAATCAAACTGCACATAACAAGAAAAATCATAGATAAAAAATGAATGATTTTTTGCAGAAAAAAGGAACAAAGAATGATTCTTCCCAGACTAAACTAGCAAGAAAGCTTACCTAAAAACTCTTAAACTCAAGAAATTTGAGAAAACCTAAAACCATTCTACGAAAAAATCATATATTAAAAGTGAATCATTTTTTTTCCAAAAAAAAAAAAGAATAATAAAAAAATTGAATGATTTAAATGAGCCAATAAATCAAACTCCTCATAACAAGGAAATCCAAAGGTAAAAAAAGAATAAATTTTGTAGGAAAAAAAGAATAATGAATGATTTTTCCATACTAAACTAGCAAGAAAGGTTACCTAAAAACTCTTGAACTCAAAGCAAACCAAAAAGCACTCTGCAGAAAAATTCTAGGTTAAAAGTGAATGATTTCTTGCAAAAAGATAAAAATAATAAGTGAATGATTTGCGAGAGCCAGAAAATTAAACTCCACATAGTAAGAAAAAATCATAGATAAAAAATGAATCATTTTTGCAGAAAAAAAAAAAGGGTAAAAAGACACGCTTTAAAAAAATTAAAAAAGAAAAAAAAATCAAACCACCCTAATACAACTAGCCCTAGAAGAACGCTCTACAGAGGAGCTCAATCACTCCAAGCTGAGCAATGGCACTATGGAAGGAAAAAGAAAATCAGATCTTGTGTTGTGGAAGGAAAAACAATCATCTGAATCCTCAAACTTCAAATTGAGTGTAATTTGGAGTATTTCCTATTAATTTCTTTTGGCTATTAGAAGAAATTGGGAGAAGCACAACAAGATAATTGTTCCAAAAAATAAGTTTGTCCAAAATGCTAATGGATCAAGGAAACTAAACCACACAAGCTTTAGAATTAGCATTGTTGTATGTAAATGAGGATTATACTGAACACCAGTTGATAGGGATGGAGATGCAGATTGAGATGGAGATAAACCAACATTTTCCTTAAAGTCTTTAAGAAATATCACCAATTTCTTGCACCTTGTTTCTCGCACTATATCTTTCTTTCTCCACAACAAATGAAGATAAAAAATAAAATGAAAAACAAACAAATCTTCAATTTTTCAACAACAATGGAAGACACGACAAATTGAAGAAGGAAAGGGAAGAGGGAAAAGAAAAAAGGCTTGAGTTTTGGGAGGGGATGTCCGACGGCAGAAGGAAGAATGAAAGATAAGAGCGTGATTTAGGGTTTTTATTCTGTAGAAGAACGAAGAGGAAAGAAAAAATATGAAATAACAAAAACAATAGTTCTCCTTTATTTTGACAAAAATACCCCTATACCATTATTTAACGCTCAAATTGGAAAAAAGTATTAAAGTAGAGAGTTTTTTGAAGTTAAAGTGCTAAAATCGATAATTTTTCAGTTTGAGTACTAAAACGGAGAAAATGGTAAAGTTCAATTGTATATGATACTTTTTATCCAAAAAAGAGTAATGAATGATTTTGCCCAGACTAAACTTGCAAAAAATAATAAGTAAATGTGGTTTTGTAAAATTAATCACGATATGTATGATGATGCATGTAGAATCCTTCCCGTGTCAAATCAAAAGGGCTATGATCTTTCTTTGTAGGTTTTGAATATATTCTTCTCTTTCTTTCTCAATTTACTTCATCCTCATCCTCTATCTATTATTTTTTGTGACTTTGTGGTTGTAAAACTGTTAAAGTTTTCTTGGTATGTGTTGTTTCCTCCTTTTCTAGATTCTTTTCAAACATCTAGCAGTATTCATGATTTTTTTGTTGTTTTGTTGGTTTCGTTTATTAATTCCCTGTAACCATAAAATTTATCACCGAAACCAATCTATTATTCTCATTTAATTAGCCACAAAAAAAAGATGCACTGAATTCAGAAGTTATATAGTCATGATCATAATACATTATTCATCAAACCAAAGAAAGAAAGCTATAAATATGAGGACACTCACTTTTGCATTCATTAGGAAACATTGAATGCATGAGTCAGTATCCCCATATTAATAGATTTCTTTATTTAGTTGTGACTTATATTATTCCTTAAAAAAAAAATATTTTGATATATATATATATATATATATTCTTGGCTAATATTCCTCTCTTTGGATTTGCATTTGTAATGTCTTAATAGTACTCCTTAGAATTTCAAAAAATGTATTCAAGATAACATCGAAACTATTTGTCATAGTTCCATACAAAAATGGAAATGATAATTAACATGTTTCTATATCTTGTTTAAGTAATTAGTTAACTCAAGAAACTAGAACAAATTGTGTCCATATATCAAACAATCTAAACAAGTCATACATTAAATCCATTATAGATTATCAAGATTTAGCCATTGTTGTATTTTAATTACTAACAATGCCAATTCATCATGATGATTCAAGATGGTTGTAACTTATTATTAGCATAAGCAACAAACTTAGTTCCTTTTCTTCTAAAGAAAGGCTATACACACACCTATACTTTTCACTTTTGATAATCAAGTTATTATATTAATTGCTTGTTGTAACTCTTGCCTTTTGTTTAGGTATGTATCAGATAATACGTAATAAATGTTAACATGAACCTCTTGATGTCATATACATATCAGCTGATGTGTAATAAATGTTAACTCTTTTTACATGTGTTGCTTTCTTAAACTAAAAATTTTAGAAAAAAACAATACTCATTTCCTTGATCGTTAGACGTAAAGTCTTTAATACAATGTGAGATTATAAATGATGAGGTATTATCCAAACTTACGTCAACCCAAATTTTGCTAACTTATCTGCAAGAATATTTGCTTAACAGCTTACATACTGAATCTAAGTTTAGGGAAATGAACGGTGAAGATAGCATATTTTCTCAATCATATGATCCACAGGAGAATAGTATTTCCTCTTTTGATTGACTTGTTTGACTCTAAATCATGAGGTTGAAGGAGAAACTTAGTTAAGTCGATCTTAGTGGCTAGAGTGTATTCTTGAATGTAGCTTGTGTTTATAGAGCTTGTATTGGAGACATATGGGGAATTGGTTGAAACATTCATGATAATACCTCACTATTATGGTTCGTGATCAATACTCAAATAAAAAATCTACCATTCTTTGTTGCATAGGATAAACCTTGACTTTAAAATAGACATCCATATAAGGAGGTCTAGTGTTGTAATTGGTCAATTAGCAAGGTTTAACTACCTGAACAAATTCTCCAGAGCTATATGGATGCAAAAGAAATAGAAAGAAATAACCTCGCAATCCTTATGAAGGCATTTAACCTAGATGATAATATCTGCTAGGTTAATTTTTTTTTGTGATCAAATAAAGATGCTTTTCGAGCTCTCCAGATACTCCATGATAGAGATGTCATTAGCTTCAAGGCAATATTCTTAAGCATCTGAGGATAATGTTGAATATTTGTCCAGAAGCCTTAAATTCATGATTAGGGTGTTTAGCTTCGTGTAAATTTATGCACCATCTATCCATACCCTCGTTAACTTTCTGGCAGTCTTTGATGAAATGAGTGTGTATCAAAATTTCTTTTTGAAAAACAACTACAAATCCTTTGAGTCTTTGATGATTTTTCTATAGAGGAAAATGACATTTTGGAAAGTGTTCTTGTAAGACATCTCCACATATTCATTTTTACTCGGGAGAGTATTCAATTTATATAGATTTTTGCAAGAAAAACTTGCATTACCAGAAGATGTAGATGGCCATTGGTTATATTCTATAGATACTCGATCAGCCCAGGAAATAGTAAATTCTCGTAAAAGAGTGTAGTACCAGACATAAGCATCAAGAGAGGGCACTTGACAAAGAGGAATGTCCTTGATCAGTTGGATATCTCTTGCGTAAAAAATTTCTTGCATGAGGGGATATTCTATTGTCTTGGCTAGGTTGGGATGAGATTTGCTACTCTTAGGTTCGAGATAGTGACCTTGTTCAATGGAAATGGTTTGAAAGTGTAGGGGCTTAGTAGCCAAAGTATCACATTTATGTTCTTTCCATCTAACTCCTAATTTAAAACATGCAAACGCTTGTGGATACTTTTCCATAGAAAGGAAACACGTCGTTTTAGTCGACTCTTTAGTTGGAGTATGGAAGTATTTGGGAAATACCTGGCTTTGAAATATTTGGCCCCTAATGCTTTAGGTTCAGTTAAGATTCTCCAAAATTTCTTAGTAAGAAAGGCAAGGTCTCAAAGCTTGTAAATCTGGATCACGGTCTTTTTATTGAATTATAGAATCAATTATGTCAAATCTATTATTGAATTCCCTTTATATAACACTCTCTATAAAACAGTTTGTTATTATTTCCATATGTTAATTATTTTTTAATTATGTGAGATGTAATAAATGTTAACATGAAATTATTCAGAGAAAAATGTTAGCATGAAATTTTTTCTTTCTGTGATAGATACATGTTTCTTTTCATAATATTTAATGCATTAATTTGCATACCACATGGATAATATAAAAGAGACTTAGTGTAATAAATTTTAACTACTTGACCTTAATATCGTATTACCCAAGAGAAATTCTCATGTAGTCATATTGTATATATCCTTACAAGCTGAATTGCTTAACCTTATTACCAAAAAAGAAAAGAAAAAAAAAAGACTTCTTAACTTTATGATGAGTATCCATCTTTACCATATGAAACTTATATTTTTCTTTTGGTCAAATTTTAGAAACTATATTTGACTGCAGTACTTTGACTACCAAATGATGCAATCAAGCTCGAAAATTTGCTACAAGGTAGTGGCTCTATAGTAATTATAAAGATTGGCGCCCAAAAGATAATATATACTTTCAAATATTTAATTTGTCCCCCCTAAAAAATATTGTTGAAGCTCCGCCACTGCCTAGAAGGCTTTTTCAGTTCTTCAACTATGATAGAATAGAAGTGGGAATTTGGAGCTCTCTATTTTCAATTTTTTATTTTATTATTTTTCTAAATCAATAAAAAAAATTTTAGAATTATAATTTATATTGAGATGCCCCGATATTTTTTTGAGGAAAAAGTACCATAAACACATGAACTTTTCCATTTTTCTATCTTAGTACTCAAACTAGTTGATTGTGACACTCAAAAAAATACTAAAATACAATATTTTGAATTTTTTTCCAGATCAAACACTAATTGTTCTTTCTCCTTCCTCCCAATCTCATAATGTCAAATCAAATCCCCAAGTTGATTTCATTCTCCACGTCCCCGTTTCTCTGAAAACAACTCTTTTAAGATATATTTCCCTTTCTTTCCTTACGCGAAATCGACTACAAGATATAAATTTCAAACATGGAGTCCGTGAAGAAATTCAAGAAGACAAAATTGGAAAAATATTATTCCTCAATATTCTGAGCTTTAGACATGGTCATTGCCATAGCCGCCTATATATGCTTTTTCACCGAAGAAAAGATCACACAGAAATCTAATCACAATTGAAAACTTCTATTCTAACTAGGAAACAACAAGCCATCATGTTAGTTTACAAATCAACAAGGATATATGTGAAGATATGGAATTTTAGAGAATAAAGAATTCCAATTTCAGTATAGCTCTAATTTTAACCGTTACAACTTAAAACCCTTAACCTAGCCCTGCTCACCAACCTCAATCACTAGATGATAACCCAGCCAAAGACGACCGCTCATTTCTCAAAACTGAAACAGGATCAAATTCCATTAACAATTAGCTCAAGCCTTATATACCTTTGGGTGCTGAATGCTAATTCGTTGGCTTGGGACAAAGAATCGACTAGTTTGCGCTTCAATTACTCATAGGGAGTTAGAGACAAAAAATCAAGTTGCCTTCTGTGGTAGAGATTTGTGAGAGAAATAAAGGAGAAAGGGAATACCGAGGATGACTATTTGAGCGGTGAGCATAGGATTGGGATGTCATCGGTGTTAGTCAAGATGCTTCACATCTCATTCATGGCAAAATACATTTGGTAATAGTGATATTTTATTCTCTCATGAGGATATTGTTAATATTTCATCCCATCCTTTAAAACTTGGGATCTTCATTTGTCTCTTCCTCTCCAAAAGTGGAGATAAAGGATTTCAGGTGAGAAAGGATGAAAAATCTTTCCATTCTCCTCTTCTTCTTTTACAAAAACTCACAAACATATATAAACTATCCCATTCTCTCAAAACCGCTTCTCTTCTCTCCAATGCTCAACTTCCAAACTAGCACTAAGGCTTTATTTGAAATCCAATACAATTTTTTTCGCTCTATGTTCTGCACGGTCTCCAAGATGGAAAAAGCTTTTTATTGAATTTAAGGCTGAAAAAGTATGAAATTTTTCCTTAATTTTTGTAAAAGATAAACTATTTATGAGTTGTTATGAATTAATTATTATTTGTGGATGTCTATAAGAGATAAGAATATCTGAAATAAAGACTATCTTCTGAAGAGATATATATTCTGAAGCTATAGACATCTTGAAAGGATAGAATCTATCTCATATTCCATCTCTATCTCTTATATCCCCTAAGCACTATAAATAGGGCCCTTAGCCTTCAATTGTAAACATATCACATAGAGAAATCAATACTTTTCTCGCAACCTTCTCTGTCATCTCTTCTTCTCTATTTATTCCTTTAGTTATTCTAGATATTTTTTCTCTTTATTATCTAATTTTTTATACTTTACATTATATATTGATTTTTCTATTGTACCGACAACACTGCGTCAAACAAGTTTCATAACACATTATTAGCAAGAGACTCTACCATGAGTTGTTGCCTCCTCCAAGACCAAGGAATTATGTAGCAGCACTGTCGTTACCCTATCCAAAAAAGAGATACTTCTTTTACTAATATATTGACTATAAAACTTGAGCTTTTAGCTCATGATATTCTTAGAAAAAATAATACTTTTGTTTTATAACTATTTATGCAAACTATCTGGATATATATAGTGGGTTTGGAAGACACCATTTAATAGATATATTTGGATGCAAGTGTCTTGAAGATACAAACTATAAAATTAGAGCCACATGGCACCTGCATTATAAACCACCAGAAGTTGGTTATTATATAATTTAACAATGCAACCACCAAGCTAGTTATTATACAAACACCGGTTGTGTTTGGTTATACTTGTGACTAAAAGCTTTATATTTTTTAGTAGCATACTTCTATCCCTTTTAGAATTTCTCCTTAATCAAAATCTATGGAGAAAATATTATTAGTGGTGATAGAAAAAATATTCTACCCTTATCATATCTCAAATATGCTCATGTAGTAGTAATATCGAGAAAGATGTATTTAAACCTTTTATTAAATTAGTCTCACATCTTTTTGATACTAAATGGAAATTGAATCATTGATGAAAGTGAAGCTGGCCGACCAATTGATTTTATATCATTTCTCGAAGTGAATGCATTAAACTTATAATTTATTTATAGAATAGATTTTGGTCGTGACCACAACTATGGTATAAATATTACTTATAGTTATCACAATGACTCAATAAACTCTCAATGTATGGACTTCACCAGAAGTGAAAATTAGTCAGGAAGAGAAATATGATACATTGCAACACTTTGTAAAAAATAGCTATCGACGCAAATACTTTCATATTTGAAGTACACCTTTTAAATTGTTGTTAAGCATTGTCTAAGAAGGGATATGAAAGTATTGTTTTCTTTCCGAAATTATGCTACTGATATTAATGATACTATTAGTAGTCACATCGAAATAGCACATGCAAATGATACCAAATTGTTTAAAAAATATTCATATGACTTTTCCTTGACATATATTATGGTTGTTAGAATTTTTTCCCAAAGTAGAATATTATTTTATTTGTATCCCTTATATTTAAAGTTTATAATTATTTTTTTATTGTATAATGTTGAGATGAAATATCTCTAATTAATGGAGCATGAGGATGTGCATTGAATAAAGATTTAAATGTATATATGGTAATACAAAGTTCCATAAGAATTGATTGTTTAAAACTCCAGAAAACTTAGCTAATTAAAGGGTTCCAAAAGAGCTAGTGTATCTTTACACAAAATTTCAAATTTGTAATGCATTCTCCTCGACAAAGTGTCGCGCTATATTACTTTTAATCTTGATGATACTTTCCATCATCTTGAGATAATGGATAAGAAATATTCATTACTATTAGTCTTCTATAAAATAAATGTTACCATTTATTTGTATATCACCGAATAAATAAATTTGAGATACAATTGTTCAATAAACCAAAAGTTTATTGAGTTAAATAATTTATTATTGGGCATGACCACTTCGACCATCTTTGATCATTAAAATACGAATAATATTTATGAAGTCATATAGAATCAGAAGTTTCATAATTTATGAATTCGTTGTGCTACTTATTTTTAAAAAAAGTGTGTACAAATATCACAAATACTATTTTAGGGTTGAATGTATAACTTTGGGATGAATGCAAAATTATTAATTAATGCATCGATAAGATAGTAGTGTGAATATTATCGACTCATAACCTACATTTTACAATGTCTTAATGAGATCATATTTTAAAATTTCTCAAAGGCACAATTTTTCCTAATTATACTGGTTGTGATATGTGTCTATTGATATTAGTGTTGAACATTCTGCAGAATATGTTCATACACTAAATGATCCTGTAGACCATAAATGCATAAATATGAGTTATTATAAATGTAGTAGCACTCACTTCATATTTTTGACAATAAATTATTATATATAGTCATCTTTGTTATTGTTTTATGGTTAGAAACCAAGTATTGCATTTACAAATTACATGTGCACTATTCATTTTTAGTACTCCATCAAATGTAGATGGGCTTATATATGTTAGGCAAAGAATATCAAAAGATATATTCATAATTTGTTGATTTTAAATATCCCATCATTAAGAGAAGAAAACATGTAGTCGGATGAAAATATTAATTATTATGTGTCTTTATAAGTTTTGAACAAAAAGTTCGAACGCATATAGCCAGGCATGTTTTCTGACTAACATCTAACCAATAATACTCCTAATATATTTGTTGTCCCTGAATGACAACCTACCACTATCAAAGTATTTGAGACACAATCGAAATGTGGTAGATAAGTCAATTCCATGAATATGAAGTCCTTGGATATGAAATGAGAAAATGTTTAGCTGGTTATATTATAAAGTCGAAGAAATAAAATTCTAGAAGAATTTTCCAAATATGACCAATATTTTTCTGGAAGAAATTCAAGTGCCTGAATAATGGTGATATTATGAGATCTCAACATAATAGGTCATGGTTGAGAATGAATGGAATCGCAAAAGTACTAGAGTATTTATACGCGTTATGGTATTGAATTAGAATAATTCAAAGTCTGCAGACTGATAATAATATAGAATTCGCATGAGAAGTATAAATGTTAGTCCAGAAAATTAACAAGTACACATGAAGTGTACATAATTCCTAGAAGGATTTATACACTCGAAGTGTTCATCCCAGAAGGATAGTTATGAATATTCATTTATGCAAACTATGAAATGAGTATTGATCTAAAATTCTTCGTAAAAGCCTGGCATTACTTGCAAAAGAATATTTCTGGTGGAGAACAAGATTAATTTTCTTATATAGAGAGCACGAGAAAATTGGTATACTTTTGTTTAAGTTATCATTTGATAACATATTTATATGAAGTCCATGGTGGACTTAGTATGCCTGAAGCATATAAGAAAATTATTCCAAAAGAACATAATGTAACTATCTTAGTGAATCATCATTGAAGATAATGATGAGAAGATCGAGTCTATATGAGGAAACATTTACTCACCTTGATTAATTATATTTGCCACAGATATTACTTCATGAAAAAATACTATTATTGTACAATTTGCTGATTAACACTTTGATGAACTAGTGTACCCTACATCAGGGGACAAAAGTTAACAATACTATAAAAATGATATCATATGAATATTCTGCCCGCAAGAATAAGTGAACTAGATATTCACAACATTTGGCCATGTATAGATGATTGTGGATCAAGTATTTTGTATACTTTTGCCTAGTTCATGAGAGTTTCTAATAGATACTCTTATTTGGGCAAATGTCCTAGAAGGACAAAATACAACTTATAATTTTAAATCTCTCCTAAAGCGTGACCTAACACTTAATTCTAAAGATGATTAGCCTCTAAAAGAAGAGGACTATGTGAGCAAATGTTTTTCTTGACGAATAAACAAAAGCAAGTATGATGATCAAGAGTACTGAAATCAAGCTTTTTCCTTTATTCCTAAATTGAACATTCTGAAAATATTCTACATAGCACATCATTGCCATTTCAATTCATTGAATCATTAGATATCGATAAAAATCTTTTGTAAAATAATATTGAAGAGCCCATGGGTCTTGAAGCACCATGATCATGCAAATTAGTAAATGATTTTACTTGTTTCATGCAATTATATAGCTATTATGGTTCTTTTCTAACTAATGACTTTGGAATATATATTAAACTTTTCGTTTGATATCTCCTTCAAATAATTATCTCAAAATTTGAAAAACTATCCAGCTCCTGAAGAAATGGATATATAAGATAATAATTATATAGATGATCCACACAAATCATGTCATGCATTGACACACACAATGATTGTGTATATAGATATCTATAGTAGCTGGTTAAGATGTACCTGATCAAGATGAAGAAATTATCTTATTCGAGATTTATATATATCCTTTTAGATGAAATTCCAATATGTTGTTGGAAATAATTGTAAAGTTTGAGGACATACAAAAGGAGATAACATAAATATATCTATTCATGAACTCCAGAAGAGATATAGCATTTATTTACAAACAAGTTCGATCACTAAAATCTAGAAGATTTATCCATTATGGCATTACTGATAACAACACTTGAAATCATCCATTATGGCCTCCAGTTGTAAACACACCTCAGGAGATATCAATAAAAGTTCTCTACTTTTCTCTTCGCTCTTTTTTGTCTTCTTTTCTTACCTATTTATTGATGAGGTATTCTAGATATTTTTTCTCTTTATTATTTATTTCTTTATACTTTACATTGAGCTAAAAAAATACTAATATTTAAGGTAAAAGTTTAAAATTGTATTCATTACTCAATCAAACCCAAATGCGGTAAACTAAAATCAATTCAAATAAAGTCTAGATGAATCCTAAATGTGTGATTTGACTTATTTGATTTCGACTACTTTTGGATAGCAATTTTTACTAGTTTGGTTTGTAAATGAAACAAAAGAGGTCCCTTTGGATCTTTTGTTTCCATGCCATCATAAGTCAGATTTATAAGATAACCAGAATATGAGGGTGTCCAAATCATCTCACATCTGTCTCTTAAACATGAAAAATAGATCTTAAACTTTTTTCCATCAATCCTGAATTTAACTTAGATCTGACATTTGAGCTCTACTATTGGATAGTATTTCTAACTAGTTTGGTTTCTAGATAAAGCCCGAAAAGATTCCTTTGTTTCTTTTGTTTTCTATCCCATCCCAAGCCGGGCTTTTAAGATAACCCAAATGTGAGATTGTCAAAACCATCTCATATTTGGCTTTTAAACATGAAAAATGGATCTTAAACTCATTTCCCGCCAATTCTGAAATGAAACTGAGATTTAAGATTTGAGGTCTTATCCGATCTTTCGTTTTGTGTTAGATTTAAAAAAATAGGTAATTACATTTTATCCATCGAAGTTTGTTTAATATACCATTTCATTCATATGTTTTACACAAATTTTAAATAGATATTATTGTTATTTATATATTTATAACAAATTAATCCATATTGTTAATTTTAGTAAAAAGATTTCTAGAAAATAAGAATTTTGTAGTCAAAACTTTAAATTTTTCTAAAATGTCATTTGTAGGTTTAATTATTGTTTTTGAATGGAAAGGTTTAATTATTTTTGGTATTTTATATTAAGACAATAATATTATTCGTTATGCCAACTAGACTCATAAAATAAAATATGTTAGAAAAGGAAATATGGTTTTAATGTATGATACTGATAAGAATTAAATACAAAAAATGATATTTTAGGAAGATTTTATAAGTTTTGCTATAAAATCATTATTTTTAATAATTTTTTGCATTAAAATTAGTATTATAAATATACCAACAATGAAGATGTATTTATGTATGGAGAGATAAATTATAAATTAAACAAATTTTAAGGAGGAAGATATAATTACCCTAAAAGTTCCGTCGACAAAACACGGTGGTAAATGCGTCCATTTGGATTACAAAGAGATGAAAAAAGTGAAAAATTTTTACTCAAAATCTGTAAATGTAAATTATTCATGAAAGAAGAAGTAGGTTCCAAAAAAAAAAAAAAAAAGTGTAAAAAAGGAAACAAATTTTATATTTAAAACGTAACCCAAACGACCCTCAATTTCTTATGAATTTGTTTACGAACTGCGTTGGCTTTGAAAAATAGTTATAGATCATCGCGTTCCTAGCATCTTGCTCAACAGAAATTTTCAATACTTCGAACATTACGGAGTTATAGTAATCACCGTAAGCGAAAACAAGGCAAAACAGGTCAAAAATCCCATAGCCATTGCTTCTAGAGTAGTGAACTCTCTTCTGTATCAGCTTCATTCACAAAGTAAAAGATGTCAAAATTTTGGAAACCAGGAACGGAGAGGCCGCGTCTCCTCGATGATGAAGAAGGAGGCGTTCTCTTTTACTCTTCTTCTCCCATCTCCTCCTCTGGATACTCTCTTATATTGCATGCTTATATCTATTTGATTTTGAGTCCATTGAAATCACAAATAAAACTAATGCCTGAAAATTGCAGATATGGATATGCAAATATGGAGAAGCAGAAGCAAAGGCTGCTCGTTTACAATTACAGGATGGCCATTCTATATTTGGTAGAGACTCATGCCACTACCATTATTGTCGGCAAAACTGGCAGTGGAAAAACTACTCAGATTCCTCAAGTCCACTTTATAATGTTCCCCAACTCTCTTATCTATCTTTATGTGTTTTTAGTACCGGTTCGTGTTTATATTTTGGTGTTTCTTCTTCACTTAGGTTTTAATATCTTTTGTGTTTGATTTTTGGACTTATCATCGAACTTAGAGGTTCATATTAATCTCAATCAAGCATTAAAGAAGTCGCGAATGTGTTGATAATGGTAGTCTTTTGTGACCTTTGTACAGTTTTTGAAAGAAGCTGGTTAGGCAGAAGGTGAGCGTGTCATAGCCTGCACACAACCCAGGACTTGTTGTTCAGGTATAAATATCTAGCAACCTACTTGATAGCATATTGGGAGTCATGGTGATTTCTCTTTTTAAAATCATAGTTCGTTATTGAATTTGAGCTTATTTCAGAAAACAATGTTACCTGGAATGCCTTACAGATATCGGACTTTTATTGCTTTGATGGGTCGTGAGTGATTCAACTTTTGATTGGTTTTAAACGAGTGAAGTTATTTGGATTATCCTATGGGACATTAGTGCTGGATATTTAGAAATTACCATTTTGCATAATGAATGTGTGGAATGCATAACTTTTAAATAAGGGAAGTCTTCTGTAATCTGAGAAAATTTCAATGTAATCTTTTGTTTCCCAATTAATTTAAAAGATAAATCTTTTTGTGGTTTTTTTGTTATCGATGGCCTGAAACAGGAGTGTAGTATCGGCTTTAACTTATTTGGTTATTGTCTTCCGCACTACTAGCCAGATACAATAGTGTAATATTGCACTCACATGGTTGAGGTTGTCCCATGTGCAGTCGGTTGCTTCAAGGGTTGCTGAAGGTATCGGTGTTAAACTAGGAGAATAAGTTGGTTACATAATACGATTTGAAGATATTTCACATACAGTGAGATCTCTTGTCTTCATTTATGTGGAAGAATGTGGTCTATTAGTTGGTAACAATGGTGTTACCGTAGTAGGATATAACTTCCATGCACTGATCTATGTCTTGTATAGTTATCATCAGTGACGCATTGATATCTGGTCTTCATTGCTATTTAGCTGAATTCATATGCTTAATGGTCAAAATTTTGTTTTCCTATTAGCACAGGGACTTAACGAGGATCAAGTTTCTCATCGATGGAGTGCTACTAAGATAAATGATGGATGATCATCTACTGAGCAAGTATAGGTACTTACCTACTAATCCTTAATTTATCTCCTTCTTAGTTTGGCATTTCTCTTTTTGTCGCCTTTGCCATGTTGCTTTTGCATGGGAAACAGTTCTAGCTGAGGGCATCACTAACTCATTGGAAACCAAGTTGTCTACGCAACCCCTTGTCCTCTATCTCTCTGTTGAATTGTCAAGTTTCGTAGCTACTTAAGTTAGTTTTTGAATGTGCAGTTCTTCATGGAAGCATTATTTGTTGATCTGGTCCTGGATTTGCATGTTATCATTTGTTCTAAGCTCTTGAGTCCTTGCTCCTTGTATCTTTAACTTGTTCCAATTTTTATGTGCTAATCTTCATAGATATCCTTGAGTTTCTCTTAAATGATGTTGGAATTATTTGGACTATGCAATTCCTTCTCATGCTAGAACATAAAATGATCTTCATTTTCTGTTCTAAATTTCAGAACTCATTTGCATCTTGTCTTGACTTTGGTTTCTCCACTTAATCATGTCGTACATATATGAACTGAACTTCTAAATTTTTACAATGCTGTGTTATAATGGTAGATAAAGCACATGAAAAGTCTCTTTCAACAGACATCTTATTAGGTCTGCTGAGAAAGGTATAATCAATGATGAATAAGTTCCAGGATTGGTGGTTTCTTGATGGCGTACTAACTAGTGTTAGAAAATCAGACTCAAAGGCGTTGGCCAGAGCTATGTCTTGTCATCTCATCAACTACAATTGAAGCAAAAATCCATGGCTGCTTATTTCTCTACCAAGTCCTATTTTATTATATGATTTAGAAGATACTCTTTCCTTGGACATTTTTATATGTATGCACTTTGTTCTTGGCATTTATGGCATCTAATTGTTTTTAGTCTGTTAAAAATTATGCTGAAAAACCTAAGGACACCAAAAAACAAAAATAACTTATAGAAAATGTTTCTTTCTTGGACAATCTTGTTCATCTACTTAGAGTCTTGCATTCTGCATTCAGATCTGCTTCTTCTTTGGAATTTTTTTATGTCATGTGAATTTGTTCTAATGGACTATCATTATATCAGACTACTGGTTGTTCTTTGTTCAGTTCGCCATTACTTGTTTAAAAGTCAATGGACGTTAAAGCTCTCGGAATGCATGTTAAATATTTTGATATGTCTTACTTTGGCCTTCCTGAGGGGGAATTTTTAAAAAATGAGGATAGAACAAATCTGGGGCTGATATCATTATCTAGAGCTTTATGAACACCTAGACTTCTGTGAGAGTTGAAAAAGCTGTCACCTTGTATTCCCCACTAAAAGAAATGAGAAATACTAGACAGAATGCACAGAGAGAGAGAGAGTGGAAAAGGAGATTCAATTTTAGAAAATGCATGCTCTCAAATACTTAAAAATATGTTGATGAAAAAGCTTTGTGACATAGAACAATTTTTATTAAAACACTTAAGCTTCAATATCAAACCAATTTTAAAGATCATGCTCCAAAAAAAAACTTTGAAAGATGTGTGAATTATAAACTGTGATCATAACACAAAGAAACAAGGTTAGGGTCTTTTGCAAATGTACCTTAATCACACCCAAACAAAAA
This sequence comes from Catharanthus roseus, assembly GCA_028651295.1. Lineage (NCBI taxonomy): Eukaryota > Viridiplantae > Streptophyta > Magnoliopsida > Gentianales > Apocynaceae > Catharanthus > Catharanthus roseus. The sequence continues at coordinate 6,910,995 of JAPQWS010000104.1, read as the reverse complement.
CATAAGTTTTCAAGGTGTTCAATGGCTTGATCTTTTCTTCTTCATTATGCCTTGATCACTAAGATCTTTTGCTTCTATATAGTGTAGCCTTGAGATTCCCAAGATGCTTCTTTTGTTCTATAAAAACTAAGCTTAATAATCATCGCACAAACATATGTTAATCATAATCAAAATCATATGCAATAATGCCCTTAGGGCTAACACTATTGTTGATAATTTTGAATCTTTTGATCCTTTAGAAATGAAAACTTTTGCATATTTCACTTTAGTTGTCTCTTGCTTTTTTAGGCTACAGGTTTTTTTCTCTTATCTTGTAAATTATCAAGCTTTAGACTATTTCACATATCGTCCCACACTTATGCTTAAGATTACATTTTACCCCCAAAAGAACTCCATTATTTTTTTATTTGCTCTTGCTATTTGTTATCAACCCAGAGTTAATGAAAAGGACCAACTACTGCGGGTTAACTTTTGTAAAATCTTAGGGTCTGTAAGCATGTTATTCTTGCATATGTGCGACTAGTAGTTTTGTTTCACATAAGTTTCATAGTGAACATTACTTGAAGTTCCAAATAATGTTCATGTTATAAAATAATATCTATCTTTCAATGTATTTTGAAAAGTTCATTGTTTCCTATTTTGTATTCATGCTTATATATTCTTGCTTTTCTTCCTTTTCATGTTCTGTAGGAGCTATCTTTTTCTCAAGGACTGTGTTTCCATCTTTGTAATATTCATGAGTGCATATAATATCTTTATTTCAGAATCTTTTAAGCTATATTTTGCTTAGCTTTGTTTCTTATTCTCAAACAAACTTTTACTTTTGGTTCCACATCTTCTCTCATAAACAATTCATTTTCACCAAAAAAAAAAAAGAAAAACCATATCCAAAAACATCCTTACTCTTTTCCCCCTCTCTTCTTTTTTTGGGCATTATTCTTACTTTTAAGAGTGAAGCTAAATTTTTCACAACCTTATTGCCATAGTGCTGGTGAATGGGTGCTAGTGCAATCTATTGTTCTTGTTGTTTCTTTCTTATTCATAATTACAACAATACTTTGTCAAGTTTGCTGTCATTTTTTAGTGTCACTTTCCATGATTTAGATTCACCTTATATCACTTTATATAAAGTTCACTGAGTAGACTTTATATAAAAGAATATTTTCTGAATGAGATGTCTGTTGAGGGAGTTCCAGAAATCCAAAGATCAAATCTTGTATCTTTAGTGATTTAGGTGTGCAATCTGCTACTTGAGGACACTTGTACATGTATACTTAATGGTTTCTTACATTTTGGCAGTTGTAGAAGTTCTGAGTTCAAGAGGCATTCTTCCTAGACTTTGAAATAGTTGAGTCTTCTTTAAATATTACATTCAAAATGTAGATTTAGTATAGGAGTCTCTTTTATCTTTCTCATCATGCTATTTTACTAGCTATACCCAAACAGTTTGAGGGCATGAACCTAATGCGCCCTTAGAATTTTCTGTTTCCAGTCTTCTAGTTGTAACCAGTAATTGTACTTGGAATTTTTCCTTTTATGCTTGAAAAATCATATTACTAGATTTTAGGTTATGGTTACTCAATTTCTCAAAAGCATGTAATTATATTCTTCCATCCAATGCTTCTCTTTCATTCCATTCTCCTCTTTCGATAAAAAAGAAGAAAATGGGGGAAAAATGACCACACTGAGAGGAAAAGAAAAAAGAAGGAAAGGGTATAGGGTATAGGTTAGATTGGAAATATGAATGAATTTTACACCCAAAAACGAAAATGAGTTGAGAATAAACATAAAATGGAGAAGTTGAGATGGGATAGGGGGATGGTGCCTCCGTCCCACCCGCCCCATTGCCATCCCTACTTACAATTTGTGAGCCTAGAGCATTTCTCCAACTCTGATCTTAATGTTTTCAACTAACCTATCAACTTGTAGGTTAATATTTCATTTACAAAGTCAGTTCTATCACTAACATTTTCATAAACTATAGAATTCCTCCGTTTCCACAAAGCAAAAGTTACTTCTCGAAAGTAGTATTTCTACTCATGTAGTTGAATATCTCTTTCCTAATTCCTCACCAAATTACTAGCAACCCAAGATTCATATTTAGTAGAGGAGTAGAAGTCATGCCAAAAGTTTGGTCTTACCATATTTCGCCGTACCTATTCTGCCGTAGCACAGTCCCTCAAGAGTGTGCGTCATTGTTTCCTCTCTTTCAAAACATACTAGTTAAATATCCGTGCTGTACATATTTATTTTAAACAAGAGCTCCCAAGTGGGGAGTTTTCCATGAGGTGTCAACCACAAAAAGAGTGACTCTTAGAGGCCCTTTCATCTTCCAGATGTGTCATCACTTTTCCTTTTCCTCACCAAATTGTGAGGAAAGTGTTTTCCCTCGATTTGAATAGAACTTTTTCTTAAAGTTTTCCTCACTTAATTTTTCTTGTGTTTTCTCTTGTTAGCAAATTGGAGAAAATCTTTTCTGAGAAAACAGTGTTCTTCTTTTTCTGCAGTAAAATTTTACAACCAAACAAACCCTTAGTGCTGAGTTTCTCAGCTTTTTCTCAAGTCAAGCAATATGCTTTCTTGTTAATTCCCTTTAGATGACCAACCTTATCTATTCATAGATTATATTATTATGTTATACGCAATAGTGAATTTGTTTAGTTGAACAGGTTCATTTTACAAAGAAATGAAGTCATGAAGATCCTTAAATGCATCTAAATTAAAAAGTAGAGAATATAGCCAAAAATGCGTTTTGTCTTTTTATGTTTTACTGATCAAGGGTTCATTCTGTTTTTGTCGCCACTTATGCCACTTGAATAGTTTTTTGGTATTGCCACTTACGCCATTCAACTTTTTATTAATGACAAAAAATACAAAAAAGCAGAGGTTTTTGGTGTCTTTGTGTAGAAATGATCACATAAATATACATGATTTGTTCATAAAGGGCGAAATAGGCATAATACTACCCTTATAGAGTGATAAGTTAATGACACAAACAAAATATGAGGAAAGACTATACATGTGGAGAATATATATTTCTATGCATGATGGGGATCATTGGTTAGCAGATAAGAACCGTGTTTTATCATAAACAAATCATGTGTAATTCTCACAATGATCTCCGCCTAGACACTAGAAACCAACGTCTTTTGATAGTTTTGGCATTCATAAAATGTTGAGTGGCATAAATAGTGACAAAAAATAATATGTCTCAAATTATCAAAAGATAAAAATTTGAAGGGTATTTTTCATTGTATTCTCTAAAGTATATTAGAAAATCCTAAATCAATATTATAAAAAGGTGTATGAAAGAGTATATTTAAAAATTCTAAACTAAAATCAAGCTACCTAACCTTGATGATATTATGGTTCAAAAAAGATTTTACGATTAATATTTATCCAATTAATTGAATCACCACAAAGTAAAATTATCAATACAAGGAAAATGTGATTACTTTTAAACCTTATCCCTTATCTATCCTATTAAGTAGGTCAATATAAGTCTCCCATCATCACTCTTGATACTCTTTATGGTTATATGGTTGAATGGAGATTCCCCTTTTGAAAAAATAAAAATTAAAAGGAAACGTTTGAAATAAGCCATCAATGGGTTGTCTTGATATCTTTAAGATAGAATGCTTCGATCATAACCTCAATGCTATCTTTGAAAAACATTTTATACAAATTTTTGCTCCCTCTAAATTAAAATGTTTTGGTTAAATCTATGTCTATACTTAATTAAGAATCTTTTAAAAATACACTTTAACACTTTAAAATATTGGTTCCATTATATTTTGCTAGTGCAATCTAGTGCATATTATACTATTTAATTGGTTGAAGAACTTTATATATCTATTTAAATGAAAGTCCATATTTATTTCTCCATCTCACTCACGTTCAAAGTTTGAATTTCTTCCCTTGTTACTTCTCTTATTGATGCAATTTTGTTATAAGAGTTATAGGATGCAGAAATCCAGTTGCCCCCAAGATTGATACGTGTTGTGACTGTGAGCTACTTAACTCGTAAAACAGTTATAAAATAAAATTCTAATAAACATGGAGTTGCATCTATACAAGAAAAGGCATATTAAGATGTCTAACTCTTTAACAAACGAAGTTCTACAACATCACAATATAAATGTAAAATAAATTGTCCTAATATACGAAGTGATAAGGCTCAACCAAGTTAAATGTCTACAGCAAAAATGTAAATAAATGCCTAAAGAAATGTTGGAAATAATATAACAACAAACAAAAACATCAAGAGCATCTTCTTCAACCGTTAGTACTTATCGAGTGAGAGAGAAATAGAATTGTTTACCGCGCTTTAAGCGATTATGAATTGTTTCCTCATTTAAGGTCGTGGATGCATTCCTGATATTCTCTCCAAAGGCTAGTAGGCCCTGAGGTCCACGAAATTGTTTTTGTTAAAGTTAGCTAAAGAAGATTGAATATATATGACTTTGTAGATGTTAACGACACAAAATTATTATATTATTAGCTCATAGCTCAAGTTATCTATATCTACACACATTCTATCAAGCTCAGAGTTATTGTTCTGAACATTGTTAACCACCTGTAATCACATGGCCAATAGATTCATTAGTTTACCGGTATATCATTAATGCAATATAGGTGGTAAGAAATGTGATGAATTGAGAAATATAATTCAAATTTTTATTTTGATAAAGCAACTTATTACAAGTGATACTTATTACACAATAAAGAACCGATATATTTCTAATTGTAAGAGCTAATTAATAAAAAATAATTTTAATAGAAGTGGAGAGAGATAGAAAAAGAGCAACACAAATCGTGGCCCTATTAGGTCCTACAAGTGTAGAAGAAGGTTCAATGGTTCGTTCATCAAAAGTAGCAATGCTAGTCAATTAACATTGTCTTAAATTTGTCATGCTAACATCAGCCTGACTGGAACTGGAACTACCACTATGGCCTTGATTGACATTACCAATAAAAACTAATGTTGCTGGCATTGATACTGGTTGATGATTCAATCCAGTAAGACTATAATTAACAAAATTTCTAGATGAAGAATTATCATCCTGTTGTTCACTAGCGTTTGAGCGAACCGTCGAAACCTGCAAGTAACAAATAAGCAAAATCAATATTTAGACCAAGAAATATTTGCTCTAATATGAGTGTGTGTGAGTGTCCATATAAATATATATATATATATATATATGTATGAGAGCAAGCCAGATCCATTGTTGGGGAAATTCTATTATAAACTCACTACATAAATAACATGTACTCCTTGTCTTATATTATCCCACATCACCTTTATTATTAACAACTTGGAGCGCTTGTCCCCATAAATAGGGACATGATCAACAATAACGGTGATGTAAGTAGCTTAATACAAGTCAAAGCAGTACATGTCCTCATTTATGGATCAAGTTCTTCATCACAGAATTTTTCCACTGTTGTGGGAATACTAAGAGGCAACCTCACCGATAAACCAAACCAATATGCTGTAATTCTTAGTTCTGATGCTCTCCCATGTAATCCTTGAAGCTCAATAGGCCATTGGCTAGCAACATAGTCTCGAATAATGAAACGTCTATTATCTTTGCGATATTTCTACTGTCTGAAGGTGGATCTTGGAGAGCAACAGTAAAAGGTGGAAACTCAATGGAAGTTGTAGAAACACGTTGGTTAGGAGAAAGCAAGTACGCTTCTTCCTCAATGCATTGGAGAAGAGAGGTCATCGGCCCCAGTTGAACAAGGTAGCTGGCCATACCACTTTCGGTATTGGGTGATGCGCTAGCCATAACGTTGAATGAATTGTTACGACCATTGGAAATGCTTCCATTGTTGGAGGAATCCATCACCAATGTCAACACAATCTTCACCATGATTGAAAATATAGAAGAAAAATATGCACCTTAGGAAAAAAAAGTGATATACTAGTATACATGCACATACTCCTACATATACTCTAAATCAAATTGCAATCTTATATACAAAAAAATTGAAATATGCATTATTGTGCTAGACATGTGGGTATATACCAAGCAAACAAAAAAGAAAAGTAATTGTAATGTGCATCATTGTGCAAAACATGTGGTTATTTAAAAATGAATAAGGCGTATGGGTTTATATTAAAAGGAAAAAAAAAAGACATTGAAATGTGCATCATTGTATAAAGTATATGGTTATCTAAAAATAAATTCTGAATTATATATGTGTGTATGTGTGAAAATTTTCTAAAAATTAATTTTCTTTTACGTAAAAAAGAACTTAAAAAGGTAAATTAATTAAGGGATTGGTGCGATGATGGTTAACTTTCAATAAATTTACACAGTCACAATAGTTAAACTCTTTCCTTGAACTTATACACATCAGATGATAAACAAGTTCAAATATCTATGAAAATGTATAGTAGAAAAATAGATTTACTTCAAGTTTAGTTCATAAATTTGGTAACCTATAACAACAAACAATTAATCACTTAAATCTATGTGAAAAAAACTATTAAAATATATGAGATAAAACATACAAGAGTTCTTTTTTTCTTGTGGTGGGTGGGCTTTTTCTTAGAGAGGATTTTAATTGAGTTTTTTTAGATTAATTAATAACTTATTATTAGTCTCACAAACGCTGCAAATTCAAAACTAAATAAGTAAGACACATCTTATATGCAATAGATCAGACAAAACAATGTTGGGATCAACAAAACTTTCAATCTTATGACTTGAAAACATCAGTTATGAGATTTTACTAACTCAAAGTTAATTTTATAAACAAAATTTTTTTATGATGCATGGTCATATAACTAAGTCTATCACTTTCTTAGCACAAATTGACTGCACACGGGTGAAAGATGTTCATAAAAATTAAATTAAATTAGAAAAATGAAAATAAAACTTTTCCAAGAATGCATAGTTACAAATCAGCACATTCCAGGTCCACGTTAACAAAAATTTACTAGGGAGAATAAATGTTATCTTTCTTCAGGAAAGTAAAATTAGGAAAACATCAAAATGGGTTTTTCTCTTTCTATTTTCCTTTCTAGGGTTCCGTTGGAAAGGAATTCAGGCTGCAAAAGAAAGATTGTGCAAGAATTTGTTTTGCGAATTGAAGTTTAAATGTGCAACATTGTCCATGGCATGTGGTTATTTACAAACAATTAGAATAAAATATGCATGATCAATATATATGACTTCTAGAATAAAAATTCTATGTTTCACACCAAAAAAGAAAATGATTGTTCAATCTATTGTTTCAACACTTATTGGATCTAAATATATATATATGAAAATTTTAACAAGAAAATTTTTATAAATAAATTAATTTCTTTTTACAATAAATAAGAACTTAAAAAAGTTAATTAATTGAGGAATTGGTGCAAGGATGGTAAAATTTCAATAAATTTATAAAGTCACAAAAATTATACTCAGAATTTATAAACATCATACCATAAACGTTATAAATATCTGTGCAAATATATACTAGAAAAATAAATTTATTTCAAGTTTAGTTGATAAATATGGTCACCTATAAACAATCAACAACTAATCACTTTAGTCTTTGTGGAAAAACTAAAAAAACTAATCAAAATAAATGAAAATAAAACATAGAAGAGGTACCTTTTTTCTTGTGGTGGGTGCATTTTTTCTTAGAGATTTTTTGAACCAAGATTTTTTAGATTAATTAATAGCTTTTCGTTGGTCTCACAAATTCTACAAAATCAAAACAAAATAAGTTAGGAAAAAAATCAATCATTGAAAACTAAAAAAGCAAAAATTTAAATTTATTTTGTGCAAATTAACTTTTTAAAAAAATCAATGGGCATTGAGCAAATAAAGAGGGTCGTAATCACATCTTATATGTGATAGATTAGACAAAATCAGGATGGGATCAACAAAATATTTCAACTTTATGACTTGAACACATCATATCAGACATTTACTAACTCAAATTTAAATTTAAAAATAGATTTTTCCATGATGCATGGTCGTATAAAAGGCTACAATAGAGGAGGGGAGGTCAAAAAAATGAAACTAAAACAGAAAAATGAAAATATGTGATACCCGTGTACCCCTACTCTAGGTCAACTGCGGCTAGGTAAGGTATCTGCGTGCCTCTTTGCACTAGACTTACAAAGAAAACATTAGGGAGGAACCAGAACATGTCCCTCTAAACTATGCAGCGGAAGAAGAAAGAAAAATATGAATATAATTTCATAACCAAAGCTTCTCAAACTTCTACATAGGTTTAAGGCCGTTAGACCACAATCTTCATAGATCAAAACCTTTGGCTACAGGTGGAAGCCTCCCATAATATTGCATCCAGTGGCCCCACAATGGCTCAACTAGCCAGATCGGGTTACCAAGTCATCTGAAAAAGGGGAGAAAACATTTGAAAGGCATGAGCGGTCGACGCCCAGTGAGTTCACGTGCACGTGTGTTTTCCGTGAGTTTTCCATACGGGTAAAATGCTTTTTATAAAATAGTTTGACATGCAAGAAAAGAAGTAATTTCATAAAAATCCCTTGTATGCAAGTTATAAACTCTCTGAAGGGTTTGGGCGCAACCGGAAAGTCTGAGCGAATCAAGACACATCAGCGCTGCCGCCGCACCCAAACTTTTAGAACCATGCATGCACCATGATAGGCTCAGCGAACAAAGTCCACATCCTTAAACGGGATCATCGGAACAAATTCCGGCATCTCGTAGTTAATACTAGCCCGAACTCCAAAGCACATTGTACGAACATTCAATTTTTTAACCTCACGCAACATATACACCTACAGGTAACGGGCCCTAGGGGTACCTACCAGGCTGCCTTGTGCTATCCTAGCCGGTGAGCCTCTCCTGACCCAACCTGCTAGGAAATAGCCACTACCGCAGAGCATGATACGAAGTCAAACACAATATCGCTTTGGGCCTAACCCTCCAACGGTACTATGCCCTCTGTAAAAAAAATACATACCAAGCCCCTTTTTGCTGGATTAAGGTTTTAACTTATTTTTATAAAATCATAGGCCATCTCTTGGCCACACAAAACTCTTCAGATATCAAAAATTCCCTATTCGCTTGGCAAAACTTGTAGCCATGACAAATGTATCATGAATGAAATTTTGTAAAACTCATAAAAACATTTTTTTTTTCTCAAAACATTTTATCTTTGAAAATCATGATCACCATGAAATCACGCATATGTGACTTTAAAACTTATTACCTAGTATAAAATAGGTTATGCCAATATGCGTACCAAAAATCATGATAAATATTTCTCAAAGGGAAATTATTAAATACCTCCAAAAATTTAAAGTAATTTAAGAATAAAACCGTATAGAAATATTCTTTAAATAGAAATAGTTAACATTTTTTAAATCATAATATAACAATATTTAAAATAAAAGTATTATGAAAATATTTTAATAATTCAAAAGCCTTTATAAGAATATTTAGAAAATATGTAAAGTATTACTTTCAAAAAGAAATAATAAATATTTTAAAGATAATTTTAAATCTCAAAACCTTATAAGAATATTTAAAATATTATTTCCAAAGGAAATAATAAATATTTTAAAAATAATTTTGCCAAATAAATAATATATCTCAAAATCTTTTTAAGAAGACTTAAAGTATTTAAAAATATTATTTCCAAAAAGGAATAATAACTATTTTGAAAATAATTCTACAAATAATTTTTAAAACTCAAAATCCAAAATAAAAGATTGTAAAAATATTTCTAGTAAAACCATCATGAAAATATAGCATTAACTTAAAATATATTTTAGTGCCATAAAAGAATATTTAAAACATAAATATTTTAATAACTTACCACATTTTTAGCATAACCCCTACTATACCACCGGTAAGTATTTTGTAACTTTTGTCAATAAACAACAAGGAAGAAATATGCTCTCAGGAAATTTATTAAATTTTCTGTAAAAGAAAAAGGGTTGGTGAACTCACTTGGAGTCGCGGAGCAAGTCACCTAAATTTATTCTCAACCCGAAGAAATTCTAAAATAACTCCAACAAATAAATTCATAATAACCCTTCAAGAAGTATGGCTCCCAAAATAAATCTATAATTATTAAACCTTAATATTATTTATCTTAGAAACAATGACTTAATAATAAAATAAAATAAAACTATAAAAACAAAACAAAAAGAAAGAATGACTTACCTGGGGGGGGAGAGAGAGAGAGAGAGAGAGTGGAGAAAAAGAAAAAAGAAAGAAAAGAGAGAAAGTGGGAAGAGGGAGAAGAGGGCTACCTAGAGAGAAGAGAGAGAGAAGGAGAAATTGGGAGGAGAGAGAGAGAATAGAAGAGAAGAGATAATGGGAGAGAGGTGAATAAAAAACGGCTTCCTATCACCTCAAATATATATATATATATAGCCAAGTATACATTGCTTTAGCTTGTGTGGTTACTTACCATGTGTCAACAAATCACCTCCCCACTTGGCACCACTAATCCATATAATTGCACTAAAGTTCTCCAAATTTCTAGACTTTCTACTTTGGCCCCAATCCTCAAAAATGACTTAAAACTCATATTAAACTTAAAATCTCAATCTCCAACTTAAAGCGTTAAACACTAATAATTCTAAAATACGCCTCAAAATGTTTTCGACGAATATTCTTCCTTAAATTTTCTAAAAATTACCAAATGATCCCAAAACTTTCTATTCCTTATAAAATAACCCCAAAACTTTTGTTTGAACTTACCACGACTTGTGTTAATTTTGAAGTGCTTAGAGGGGATGTTACAAAATAAATCTCTCCCAAGGATGTATACATGCAAATTAGCATCTTTCGAGTCCAAGCAAAAAAAAAAAAAATACTAGAGAAAAAAATGTTATATTTCTTAAGGAAAAAAAAATTAGAAGAATGCCAAAATCACAACACAAAATGAGGTTCTCTCTTTCTTTTTTTTCCCTTCTAGGACTTCTTGGAAAGGGAACCGGGGCTACAAAAAGAAGATCATGCAAAGACTTTGTCTGATAATCCTAAAACATATTAAGACATGATCAAGGCTTTGTTGTCTCGATGCCTTCACTTTGGCAAAAGAAAACCATATAATTCAAATAATGAGAGAGCAGAAAAATAAAACTCCACATAACAAGAAAAATTAATAACTAAAAGGAAATAACTTTTTATTAAAAAAAGAATAGGTGAATAATTTTTCCAAGACTGAATTAGCAAGAAAGATTGGCGAAAACCTTTGTTTGGTATACCTAAAAAACATTAAAACATCATCGAGGCTTTGTTGTTTCGATGCCTTCACTTTTGCAAAAGAAAGACATATCTTACAGGTAATGAGAGAGCCAAAAAAAATCAAACTTAAGAGAACAAGGAAAATCACAGATAAAAAATGAATGATTTTTTGCAGAAAAAAATAATGAATGATTTTTCCAATATGAAACTAGCAAGAAAGTTTTCAAAAATTCAGAGCAAACCTAAAACCACTCTGCAGAAAAATCATAGATTAAAAGTGAATGATTTTGAGCAAAAAGGGAAATAAGTGAACGATTTGAGTGAGCCAAAAAATCAAACTACACATAACAAGAAAAATCATAGATAAAAAATGAATGGTTTTTTGCAGAAAAAAGGAACAAAGAATGATTCTTCCTAGACTGAACTAGCAAGAAAGCTTACCTAAAACCTCTTAAACTCAAGAACCACAGGGGGGTGCGGACACACCTGCGCGGATTACAGGTGACAGTTACAGAAGCAGCTTAAACATCCTGGTTTCGGGAACCTCCAAGCTATCAGCGCTGAGCGCTGTCTTAGATTGAAGAGCGGATAGGAGTTGTATTCGATCTAGTAAATACGAACCTGAAGGAATTAGAAGAGAAAGAACTGGCAACAACAGAAAGGAAGGGCCCTCTATAGAAGGGAGACAGGAATCGAAAGCACAGACTGAGCCCGACCGTAGTGATATTAATTGTGGTTTGTTCAAGTTGCTTCAGTGAATGAAAATGCTCAATAAAGCGGCGCGTGTAGTCTCTGAGGTCTCTGAGCAAACTTAAAACCATTCTACGAAAAAATCATAATTAAAAGTGAACAATTTTTTTGCCCCAAAAAAACAAAGAATAATAAAAAAATGAATAATTTAAGTGAGCCAAAAAATCAAACTCCTTGTAACAAGAAAATCCATAGATAAAAAAAGAATAAATTTTTGTAGGAAAAAAAGAATAATGAATGATTTTTCCATACTAAACTAGCAAGAAAGGTTCTCTAAAAACTCTTGAGCTCAAAATCTCAAAGTGAACCGAAAACTACTCTGCAGAAAAATTATAGATTAAATGTGAATGATTTCTTGACAAAAGATAAAAATAATAAGTGAATAATTTGAGATAACCAAAAAATCAAACTCCATAACAAGAAAAATCATACATAAAAAATGAATCATTTTTGCAGAAAAAAGAAGGGTTAAAAAGTCCCACTTTTAAAAAAAAATTAATAAAGAAAAAAATTAAACCTACACTAATAACAAATGAAGATAATAAATAAATTAAAAAATGAGCAAATCTTCAATTTTTCAACAACAATGGCAGACACGACAAAGGGAAGAAGGAAAGGGGAAGGGGAGAAGAAAAAAGGCCTGAGTCTTGGAAGGGGATGTGCGACGGCATAAGGAAGAATGAAAGATAAGAGTAGGATTTAGGGTTTTGATCTGGGAGAAGAATGAAGAGGAAAGAAAAAATATGAAATAACAAAGTCAATAGTTCTCCTTCTTTATTTTGAAAAAAATACCCCTATAGCATTAAGATTTAACCCTCAAATTGGATAGAAGTATTAAAGTAGAGAGTTTTTTTATGTTAAAGTGCTAAAATCGATAGATTTTCAGTTTGAGTACTAAAATGGAGAAAACTGTAAAGTTTAAGTGTATGTGGTACTTTTTATCCAAAAAAGATAATGAATGATTTTTCCCATACTAAACTTGCAAAAAAGCTTACCTTAAAACTCTTGAATTCAATAACTTAAATTAAACCTAAAACCACTTTGCGGAGAAAGAAAAGAGTAAAGCAAAAGCAAGAATAGCTAGCGAGTGATATGATGAAATTGATTGGCAACATAGGGGTGGTTTCTTAGTGATATACAGAGAGGATACAACTAAGCAGGAAATGTCAAAGAAAATCCAAATCAGAGTTGTAGCTACCATAATTGCAACTTTTCCTTATGAGTCAATGTGGTTTTTTAAAATTAATCACCATATATATGATGATGCATGTAGAATCCTTCATGTTTCAAATCGAAAGGCCTACGATATTTCTTTGTAGGTTTTGAAAAGGCTCAGATATATATATATATATTCTTCTCTCTCGTTCTCAATTTACTTCATCTTCATCCTCTATCTATTATTCTTCGTGACTTTGTGGGTGTAAAACCGTCAAAATTTTCTTGGTATGTGTTGTTTCCTCCTTTTCTAGATTCTTTTCAAACATCTAGCATTATTCATCATTTTTTGTTGTTTTGTCGGTTTAGTTCATTAATTCCCTCTTACCATAAAATTTATCACTGCAACTAATTGAAACTAATATGTTATTCTCATTTAATTAGGCACAAAAATAAAAATAATAAACAGGCACTGAATTAACAAGTCATATAGTCATGATCATAATACATTATTCATCAAACCAAATAAAGGAAGCTATGAATATGAGGATCCTCACTATTGCATTCATTAGGAAACATTGAATGCATGAGTCAGTATCCCTATATTAATAGATTTCTTTATTTAGTTGTGACTTATATTATTCCTTAAAAAAAGATTCAAATATATATGTATATATTCTTGGCTAATATTTATCTCTTTGGATTTGTACTTATAATGTCTTAATAGTACTATTAGAATTGGAAAAAGTGCATTCAAGATAACATCGAAACTATTTGTCATAGTTCCATAGAAAAATAAAATGGTAATAATAATAATTAATATGTTTTTATATCTTGTTTAAGAAATTAGTTAATTCAAGAAACCATAACAAATTTTGTTTATATATGAAACAATCTAAACAAGTCATATATTAAATCCATTATAGATTATCAAGATTTGGCCATTGCTGTATTTTAATTACTAACAATGCCAATTCACCATGATGATTCAAGATGGTTGTAACTCATTATTAGCATAAGCAACAAACTTAGTTCCTTCTCTTCTAAAGAAAGGCCATACACACACCTTGATACTTTTAGTTTTGATAATTAAGTAATTATATTAATTGCTTGTTGTAACTCTTGCTTTTTGTTTACGTACATATCAGATAATACATAATAAATGTTAACATGAAGATCTTGATTTCATATACACATCATATGATACGTAATAAATGTTAACTTAACCTCTTTTTACATGTGTTGCTTTCTTAAACTTAAAAATTAAAAAAAATAACAATTGTTTTATTGATCGTTAGACATAAAGTCTTTAATACAATATGAGATTATAAACCATGAGGTATCATCCAAATTTATGTCAACCTAAATTTTACTAACTTACCTGCAAGAATATTTGCTTAACAGTTTACATACTGAATCTAAGTTTTGGGAAATGAACAGTGAAGATGGCATATATTCTCAATCATATGATCCACATGAGAATAGTATTTCCTCTTTCGACTGACTTGTTTGACAACCTCTAAATCATGAGATTGAAGGAGAAACTTAGTTAAGTCGATCTGAGTGGCTAGAGTGTATTCCTGAATGTAGCTTGTGTTTATAGAGCTTATATTGGAGACAAATGGGGAATTGATTGGAACATTCATGCCAATACCTCATATTATGGTTCGTGATCAATACTCCAATAACAAATACCATTCTTTGTTGCATAGGATCAACCTTGACTTTAAAATAGACATGCATATAAGGGGGTCCAGTGTTGTATTGGTCAATTAGCAAGGTTTAACTACTTGCCGAATTTTCCAAAGTACTATAGATGCCAAAGAAATAGAAAGAAATAACTCTCGTAGTCCTCATGAAGGCATCCAACCTAAGTTATAGTATTTGCTAGGTTAATTTTTTTTTTTTTTTTTTGCGATCAAATATAGGTGCTTGATCAATTGGATGTCTCTTGCGTAAAAAATTTCTTGCATGAGGGGATATTGTGTCGTCTTAGTTAAGTTGGGATGAGATTTGCCACTCTTAGGTTCGAGATAGTGACCTTGTTAAATGGAAATGGTTTGAAATTGTAGGGTCTTGGTAGCCAAGGTATCACATTTATGTTCTTTCCATCTAACTCCTAATGTAACAAAGGCAAACCCTTGTAGATAATTTTCCATAGAAAGGAAACACATCGTTTCATCGGCTCTTTAGTTGGAGTATGAAAGTGTTCAGAAAATACCTGGCTTTGAAATATTTGGACCCTAATGCTTCAGGTTCAGTTAAGATTCTCCAGAATTTCTTAGCAAGCAAGGCAAGGTTTCAAAGCTTATAAATCTTATAGGTCACAATCTTTTTATTGAATTATAGAATCAAATGTGTCAAATCTACTATTAAATTTCCCTTTATATAACATACTCTCTATAAAACTTTTTATTACTATTTTCATATGTTAATTATTTTTTAATTATATGAGATGTAATAAATGTTAACATGAAATTTTTTCTTTCTGTGATAGATACATGTTTCTTTTCATAATATTTAATAAATTAATTTGTATACCACATGGATAATATAAAAGAGACTTAGTGTAATAAATTTTAACTACTTGACCTTAATACCGTATTACCCAAGAGAACTTCTCATATGGTCATATTGTATATATCCTTAAAAGTTGAATTGCTCGACCTTATTACCAAAAAGGAAAAGAAAAAAAAAAGGACTTTTTAACTTTATGATGAGTATCCATCTTTACCATATGAAACTTACATTTTTCTTTTGGTCAAATTTTAGAAACTATATTTGTCTGTAGTATTTTGACAGCCAAAATGATGCGATCAAGCTCGAAAATTTGCTACAAGGTAATGACTCTATAGTAATTATAAAGATTGGCGCACAAAAATTAATGTATACTTTCAAATATTTAATTTGTCCACCTAAAAACTATTGTTGAAGCTCTGCCACTGCCTTGAAGGCTTTTTCACTTCTTCTCTATTTTCAATTTTTTATTTTATTATATTTCTTAAATCAATCAAAATTTTTTATAATTATGATTTATATTGAGATGCCCCAACATTTTCTTGAGTAAAAAATACCATAAACGCATGAACTTTTCTGTTTTTCTATCTTAGCACTCAAACTAGTTGATTGTGACGCTTAAACTTCAAAAAATACTAAAATAAACTATTTTGAATATTTTTCCAAATCAAACACTAATCGTTTTTTCTCCTTCCTCCCAATCTGATAATGCCAAATCAAATCCCCAAGTTGATTTCATTCTCCACGTCCCTGTTTCTCTGAAAACAACTCTTTCAAGATATATTTCCCTTTTCTTTCCTTATGCGACATCGACTACAAGATATAATTTCAAACATGGAGTCCGTGAAGAAATTCAAGAAGACAAAATTGGAAAAATTGGAAAAATATTATTCCTCAATATTCTGAGCTTTAGACATGGTCATTGCCATAGCTGCCTATATATGCTTTTTCACGAAAGAAAAGATCACACAGAAATCTAATTACAGTTGGAAACTTCTATTCTAACTAGGAAACAACAAGCCAGCATATCAATTTACAAATCAACAAGGATATATGTGAACATATGGAATTGCAGAGAATAAAGAATTCCAAATCCAGTATAGCTCTAATTTAAACTGTTACAACTTAAAACCCTTAACCCAGCCCCGCTCACCAACCTCAATCACTAGTTGATAACCCAGCCAAAGATGACTGACCATTTCTCAAAACTAAAATAGGATCAAATTCCATTAATGATTAGCTCAAGCCTTATATACCTTTAGGTGCCGAATCCTGATTTGTTAGCTTGGGGACAAAGAAGCGACCAGTTTAGGCTTCAATTACTCACAGGGAGTCAGAGACAAATAATCAAGTTGCCTTTTTTGGTAAAGGTTTGTGAGAGAAAGAAAGGAGAAAAGGAATACCGAGGATGACTATTTGAGCGGCGAGCATAGGATTGGGATTTTATCGATGTTAGTCAAGATGCTTCACAAGATGCGTCAGCTGCACCTTTTAGGGAAAGAAGAAGCTACTTTGCTCTCTTTCAGGGAAGAAGAATGTGTGAAATTCCCAAATTGTCCTGAAAATGAGTTTAGATTTAACAGGAATTTCGACAAAAATGTTAAAATGAACAATTTTTTTTAAGTTTAAGTGTTAACATCCATAACTTTTAATTTCACTTTTTATCTTTTATTTTGTTAAACATTTCAGACCTATGTTACATTTAAATAAAGGTATCACATTCACTCCTTAAAAAGTAAATTATGTAAATTTTTTTTTAGGAAATAATCAAAACATATTCCAGTTTGGAAGTCAACGGAAATTTCCCCTCGTATCATCCTAGCATTGATAGCTAGAGGCTCAAGTTTAATAAATGAATATTAATAATAGGAATGAGAATAAGATAGAAAATCAGAGTATAACTCATGCCAAGGGATAGTAAGGTGAAATATTTCTTGTAAATTTTGTTTGAGAATTTTGGATAGAAAAGAATAATTATTTCATTTCTATTTGTGAGATTGAAGAGAAGTGGGAAAAAGAGTTTAAAATAAAGTGTTCTTTTACTATAATAACTCGTTCATGAAAAACTACATTTGGTAATAGTGATATTTTATTCTCTAATGAGGATGTAGTTGACATTTCATCCCATCCTTTAAAACTTGGATCTTCATCTGTCTCTTCCTCTTCAAAAGTGGAGAGAAAGAATTTGAGGTGAAAAAGGATGAGAAATCTCTCCATTCTCCTCTTCTTCCATTACAAAAACTCCCAAACATATATATACTATCCCTTCTCTGAAAAACCCTTCTCTTCTATCCAATTCTCAACTCCCAAACTAGCACCAGATTTATTTGAAATCCAATACAATTTTCCTTCCGCCCTACGTTCTGCTGTGGTCTCCAAGGTGCAAATTTTTTTTTTTTATTGACTTTAAGAATGAAAAACTGGGAAATTTATATTCTGAAGATATAGACATGTTGAAGAGATAGATATTCTAAAAATAGATATATTAATGGAGTTTTAACCTTATCTTAGATATCATTCAATATAATATAATCTATCTATCTTAGATATCATTCAATATGATATAATCTATCTCATATTCCATCTCTATCTCTTATATCCCCAAGCATTATAAATAGGGCACTTGGCCTTCAATTGTAAACACATGTCATAGAGAAATCAATACTTTTCTCGCAACTTTCTCTGTCATCTTTTCTTCTCTATTTATTCATTTAGTTATTCTAGATATTTTTTCTCTTTATTATCTATTTTTTGTACTTTACATTATATATCTATTATTCTATTGTACTGACAACACTGTGCCAACAAGTTTCATAACATATTATCAACAACTCTACCATGAGTTGTTGCCTTCTCCGAGACCAAGGAATTATATAGAAGAGCTGTCGTTACCCTATCCGAAAAAGAGATACTTCTTTTACTAATATATTGATTATAAAAACTGGAGCTTTTAGCTCATGATATTTTTAGAAAAAAATTATACTTTTATTTTATAATTATTTATGCAAATATATCTGGATATATATAGTGGGTTTGGAAGGCACTATTAAATAAATATATTTAGATGCATGTATCTTGAAGACACAAACTATAAAATTAAAGCCACAAGTCACCTATATTATAAACCACCAGAAGTTGGCTATTATATAATTTTAGGTTAACTATGCAACCACCACAAGCTGGTTATTATACAAACACCAGTTGTGTTTGGTTATACTTGTGACTAAAAGCTTTATATTTTTTAGTAGCATACTTCTATCCCTTTTAGAATTTCTCCTCAATAAAAATCTAAGGAGAAAATATTCTTAGTGGTGATAGAGAAAATATTCTACCCTTATCAAATCTCAAATATGCTCCTGTAGTAGCAATATCGAGAACGGTGTATTAAATATTTTATTACATTAGTCTCAGATCTTCTTGAGACTAAATGAAAATTGAGTCATTGATGAAAGTGATAATGGCCGACCAATTGATTTTATGTCATTTCTTGACATGAATGCATTAAACTTGTAATTTATTTATAGAATAAATTTTGGTCGTGACCACAACTATGGTATAAATATTACTTATAGTTTTCACAATGACTCAATAAACTCTCAATGTATAGATTTCACTAGAACTGAAAATTAGTGAGGAAGAGAAATATGATACGTTGCAACACTTTGTAAAATAGCTATCGATGTGAATACTTTCATACTTGAAGTGCGTCTTTTAAATTGTTGTTAAGCCTCGTATAAGAAGGGATATGAAAGTATTGGTTACTTCCCAAAATAATGCTACTAATATTAGTGATGCTATTAGTAATCACATCGAAATAGCACATGCAAATGATGCCAAATTATTCAAAAAATATTCAGATGGTTTTTTTTACATATATTATAGTTGTTAGATTTTTTTTCCCAAAGTAGCATTTTATTATTTTATTTGTATTCCTATATTTAAAGTTTATCATTATTTTATTATTGTATCATGTTGAGATGAAATATCTCTAATTAATGGAGCATGAGGATGTGCATTGAATACATGTCCAAATGTATACATGGAAGTACAAATTTCCAGAAGAATTGATTGCTTAAACCTCCAAAAGAGTTAGCTAATTAAAAGGTTCCAAAAGAGCTCGTGTATCTTTATACAAAATTTCAAATTTGTAATGCATTCTCCTCGACAAAGTGTCGTAGAATATTATTTTTAATCTCGATGATATTTTCCATCATTTTGAGACAATGGATAAGAAATATTCATTACTATTAGTCTTCTATAAAATAAATTCTACCATTTATTTGTATATCACCGAATAAATAAATTTCAGATACAATTGTTCAATAAACCATAAGATTATTGAGTTAAAAAATTTATCATTGGGCATAACCGCTTCGACCATCTTGGATTATTAAAATACGAATAATATTTATGAATTCATATGGAATAAGAAGTTTCATAATTTATGAATTCGATCTGCTACTTATTTTTTTAAAAAAATTATGTATAAATATCACCAATACGTTTTAGGGTTGAATGTACAACTTTGGGATGAATACAAAATTATTAATTGATGCATCGATAAGATAGTAGTCTGAATATTATTGACTCGTAACCTGCAGTTTACAATATCTTAATGAGATCATACTTTAAATTTTTCCAAAGGAACAATTTTTCCTAATTATAATGCTTGTCATATGTATCTATTTATATTAGTGTTGAACATTCTGCAGAATATGTTCATATACTAAATGATCCTGTAGATCATAAATGCATAAATATGAGTTATTATAAATGTAGTAGCACTCACTTCTTATTTTTACTAATAAATTATTATATATAATCATCTTTGTTATAGTTTTATGGTCAGAAACTAAGTATTGTCATTCACAAATTATATGTGAGCTATTCATTTTTATTACTCCATAAGGTAGATGGGCTTATATATGTTGGGCAAAGAATATCAAAAGGGATATTCATAATCTATTGATTTTGTATATTCCATCATTAAGAGAAAAAAACATGTAGTCGGATGAAGATATTAATTATTTTGTGTCTATAAGTTTTGAACAAGAAGTTCAAACACATATAGCCAAGCACATTCTCTGACTAACATCCGACCAATAATGCTCCTAATATAATTGATGTCCCTGTATGACAACCTACCACTATCAAAGTATTTGAGACACAATCAAAACATGGTAGATAAGTCAATTCCATGAATATGAACTCCTCGGATCAAATGAACAAATGTTTAGATGGTTATATTATAAATTTATGGAAATAAAATTCTAGAAGAATTTCCCAAATATGACCAATATATTTCTGGAAGAAATTCAGGTGCTTGAAAAATGGTAATATTTTGAAATCTCAACATAATAGGTCATGTTTGAGAATGAATAGAATCACAAAAGTACTAGAGTATTTATGCGCATGATGGTATTGAATTAGAATAATCAAAGTTTGCAGATTGATAATTATGTAGAATTCGCATGAGAAGTATAAAAGTTTGTCCAGAAAATTAGCAAGTACACATGAAGTGTACATAATTCCTAGAAGGATTTATACACCCGAAGTGTTAATCCCAGATGGATAGTTATGAATATTCATTTATGTGAACTATGAAATGAGTATTGATCTAAAATTCTTCGTAAAAGCATGGCATTAGTTGCGAAAAATATTTTTGGTGGAGAACATGATTAATTTTCATATATATATAAAGCACGAGAAAATTGATATACTTTTGTTTAAGTTATCATTTGGTAACATATTTATATGAAGTCTTCGGTGGACTTAGTATGCCCGAAGCATATAAGAAAATTGTTCCAAAATAACATAATGTAACTATCTTAGTGAATCATCATTGAAGATAACGATGAGAAGATCAAGTATATGTATGAGGAAACATTTACTTATCTTGATTAATTATATTTGCCACAAATATTACTTCGTGAAAAGATACTATTATTGTACAGTTTGCTGACTAACACTTTGATAACTAGTGCGCCCCACATCAGGGGGTGAAAGTCAACAATACTATAAAAATGATATCATATGAATATTTTGCCGACAAAAATAAGTGAATTAGATGTTCAAAACATTTGGCCATGTGCAAATGACTGTTGATCAAGTATTTTGTATACTTTTGCCTAGTTCATGAGAGTTTCTGATAGATCTTCTTCTTTGGGTAGATGTCTTAGAAGGACAAAATATAGCTTATAATTTTAAATCACGCCTGAAGCTTGACTTAACATTTAATTCTAAAGATGATTAACCTCTAAAAAGGGAGGACTACATGAGCAAATGTTGTTCTTGAAGAATAAACAAAGGCAAGTATGATGATCAAGAATACTGAAATCAAGTTTTTGCCTTAATTCATAAATTGAACATTCTGAAAATATTCTACATAGACATAGCACATCATTGCCATTTCAAGTCATTGGGTCATTAGATATCGATAAATTCTTTTGTAAAATAATATTGAAGAGCCAATGGGTCCTAAAGCACCATGATCATGCAAATTAGTAAATGATTATACTTGTTTCATTCAAGTATATAACTATTATGGTTCTTTTCTAACTAATGAGTTTGGAATATATGTTAAACTTTTCGTTTGATATCTCCTTAAAAAATTATCTTGAAATTTGAAAAGCAATCGAACTCCTACAGAAATGTATATAATAGATAATAATTATTTACATGATCCACATAAATCATGTCATGCATTGACACACACAATGATTATGTATATAGATATCTATAGTAACCACTTCTTTCACTTATGTTGAAGGAATAATTAGTTATGATGGCTGGTTAAGATGTGCGTGATCAAGATGAAGAAATTATCTTATTCGAGATTTATATATATCCTTTTAGATGAAATTCCAATTATATTGTCGGAAATAATTATAAAGTTTGAGGATATACAAAAGGAGATAACATAAATATATGTATTCATGAACTCCAGAAGAGATATAGTAATTGTGTACAAACAAGTTCGATCACTAAAATCTAGAAGATTTATCCATTAAGGCATTACTGATAACAACACTTGAAATCATCCCTAAATGCGTATGTTTAGAAATCTCAAGTGATTATCTCATCAGGGGAGTAATGTTTAATATAGAGAATAGCGTACTCTTTTTCCTTCACTAGCGTTTTTTTCACTGGGTCTTTATGTTGTAAGGTTTTAACGAAGCATATTATCTATGTAATGAACATCCAAGGGGGAATATTATAATATTTGTGGATATACATAAGACACAAGAATATTTGAAAGAAAATTTATCTTCTAAAGAGATAGATATTCTGAAGATATATATCTTGAAGAGATAATGATAGAGTTTTAATCTTATGTTAGATATGATTACATATGATTGAATCTGTCCTCTATTCCGTCTCTATATCTTATATCCTCTTAGCAATTATAAATAAGGCCCTTGGCCTCTAGTTGTAAACACACCTCAACGAGAACTTTTCTCTTCGCTCTTCTCTGCCTTCTTTTCTTATCTATTTATTAATGAGTTATTCTAGATATTTTTTCTCTTTTTATTTATTTTTTTATACTTTACATTGAGGTAAAAAAGCACTAATATTTAAGGCAAAAGTTTAAAAGTGTTTTCATTACTCAATCATACCTAAATGCGGCAAACTAAAATCAATCCAAATAAAGTCTAGATGAATCCTAAATGTGTGATTTGACTTATTTGATTTTGGTTGCTTTTAGATAGCACTTTTTACTAGTTTGGTTTCTAAATGAAACAAAAGATCCATCCCATCATAAGTCAGATTTTTTAAGATAACCAAAATATGAGGGTGTCCAAATCATCACACATCTCTGTCTTAAACGTGAAAAATAGATATTAAACTTTTTTCCACAAATTCTGAAATGAAACTAAGATCTGACATTTGAGCTCTACTCTTGGATAGTATTTCTAACTAGTTTTGTTTCTAAATGAAACCCAAAAAGAGTCATTTGGTTCTTTTGTTTTCTATCCCATCCCAAGTCGGGTTTTTTTAAGATAACTCCAATGTGAGATTGTCAAAACCATCTCATATTTGGCTTTTAAACATGAAAATTGGATCTTAAACTCATTTTCTGCCAATTCTGAAATGAAACTGAGATTTGAGATTTGAGGTCTCATCCAATCTTGCCCTTGTATTAGATTTTAAAAAAGGTAACTACATTTTATCCATTGAAGTTTGTTTAATATACCATTTCATTCATATATTTTACACAAATTGTAAATAGATACCATTATGATTTATATATTTATAACTAAATAATCCATATTGTTAATTTTAATAAAAAGATTACTAGAAAATATGAATTTTTTAGTCAAAAGTTTAAATTTTTCTAAAATATCATTTGTAGGTTTAATTATTGTTTTCAATGGAAGGGTTTAATTATTGTTTAGTACTATAGATTGAGACAATAATTTTCTTTATTATGCCAGTTAGACTCATAAAAAAATATTTTAGAAAGGGAAATATGATTTTAATGTAAGATAGTGATAAGAATTAAATACAAAAAAAAAAAATGCTATTTTAGGAAGATTTAATAAATTTTGCTATAAAATCATTATTTTCAATAATTTTTTTACATTAAAATTAGTATTAAGAATAAATTAGTAATAAATATACCAACAATGAAGATGTATTTATCGTATGGAGAGACAAAATTATAAATTAAACAAATTTTAGGGAGAAAAAGATGTAATTATCCTAAAAGCTCTATCGACATAATGCAGTGGGAAATCATTTGGATTACAAATAAGATGTAAAAATGATAATTTTTTACTCAAAATCTATAAATGTAAATTATTCGTGAAAGAAGAAATACGTTCTAAAATAAAAAAAATGTAAAAAAAGTAAATAAACTTTTATATTTAACAGGTAACTAGAATGACCCTGAATTTCTTATGAATTTGTTTCCGAACTGCGTTCGTTTTGAAAAATAACTATAGATCGTCGCATTTATATCATCTTGCTCAACAGAAATTTTCAGTACTTCTAACCTTCCGGACTTACAGTAATCGCCCGTAAGCAAAAATAAGGCCAAATAGGTCAAAAACCCCATAGCTGTTGCTTCCAGAGGAGTGAACTCTGTTCTGCAGCAGCTTCATTCACAAAGTAAAAGATGTCAAAATTTTGGAAACCGGGAATGGAGAGGCCGCGTCTCCTCGACGATAAACAAGGAAGCGTTCTCTTTTACTCTACTTCTCCCATCTCCTCCTCTGGGTACTCTCTTATATTGCATGCTTATCTTGTCCATTGTAATTACGAATAAAACTAACGCCTTGAAATTGCAGATATGGATATGCAAATATGGAAAAGCAAAGGCAGAGGCTGCCCGTTTACAAGTACGGGACAGCCATTCTATATTTAGTAGAGACTCATGCCACTACCATTGTTGTCGGCGAAACTGGCTGTGGAAAAACCACTCAGATTCCTCAGGTCCACTTTACAATGTTCCCCACTTCTCTTATCTATCTTTATGTGTTTTCAGTACCCGTTCGTGGTTATATTTTGGTGTTTCTTCTTCACTTAGGTTGTAATATCTTTTTTGCTTGATGTTTGGACTTATCAGCGAACTTAGAGGTTTATATTAATCTCGATCAAGCATTAAAGAAGTCGCGAATGTGTTGATAATGGTAGTCTTTTGTGACCTTTGTATAGTTTTTGAAAGAAGCTGGTTGGGCAGAAGGTGGGCGTGTCATAGCGTGCACGCAACCAAGGAGACTTGCTGTTCAGGTACAAATATCTGGCAACGTATTTGACAGCATATCTGGAGTCAAGATGAGTTCTCTTTTTAAAACCGTAGTTCTTTATTGTATTTGAGCTTATATCAGAAAACAATGTTACCTGGAATGCCATGCAGATATCGGACTTTTATTGCTTTGATGGGGTCGTGAGTGATTCAACTTTTGATTTGTTTTAAACGAGTGAAGTTTTTTAGATTGTGCTGTGGGACATTATTGAATTGGACATCTGTGCTTGATATTTAGGATTTACCATCTTGCATAGTGAATGTGTGGAATGCATTACTTTTAAATAAGGGGGGTCTTCTGCAATCTGAGAAAATTTCAATGCAACTTTTTGTTTCCCAATTATTTTAAAAGATAAATCTTTTTTGTAGTTTTGTTGCTATTGATGGCCTGAAACAGGAGTGCATTAACTTATTTGATTATTGTCTTCTGCACTACTAGCCAGATACAATAGTGTAATAGTGCACTCACATGGTTGAGGTTGTCCCATGTGCAGTCGGTTGCTTCAAGAATTGCTGAAGAGATGGGTGCTAAACTAGGAGAAGAAGTTGGTTACACAATCCGGTTTGAAGATATTTCACATACAGTGAGATCTCTTATCTTCGTTTATGTGGAAGAATGTGGTGTATTAATTGGTAACAGTGGTGTTACTGTAATAGGAGGTGACTTCTACGCACTGATCTATGTCTTATATAGCTATTATCAGTGACGCACTGATTCTGGCCTTCATTGCTATTTAGCTGAATTCATATGCTTAATGGTAAACATTTTGTTTTCCTGTCAGCACAGGACTTAACGAGGATCAAGTTTCTCACCGATGGAGTGTTATTAAGAGAAATGATGGATGATCCTCTATTGAGCAAGTATAGGTACTTACCTACTAATCCTTAATTTATCTCCTTCGTAGTTTTGGCATTTCTCTTTTTGTCGCCTTGGCCATGTTGCTTTTGCATGGCAAATAGTTCTGGCTGAGAACATCACTGACTCATTGGAAACCAAGTTGTCTATGTAATCCCTTGTCCTCTATCTCTCTGTTGAACTGTCAAGTTTTGTAGCTACTTAAGTTAGTTTTTGAATGTGCAGTTCTTCATGGAAGCATTATTTGTTGATCTGGTCCTGGATCTGCATGTCATCATTGGTTCTAAGCTCTTGAGTCCTTGGTCCTTGTATCTTTAACTTGTTCCAATGTTTAGGTGCTAATCTTCACAGATATCCTTGAGTTTCTCTTAAATGATGCTGGAATTATTTGGACTATGCAATTCCTTATCATGCTAGAACATAAAATGATTTTCATTTTCTCTTCTAAATTTTAGAACTCATGTGCATCTTGTCTTGACTTTGGTTTCTCCACTTAATCATCTTGTAAATATATGAACTGAACTTCTAAATTTTGACAATGCAGTGTTATAATGGTAGATGAAGCACATGAAAGTTCTCTTTCAACAGACATCTTATTAGGTCTGCTGAAAAAGGTATAATCAATGATGAATAAGTTCCAGGATTGGTGGTTTCTTGATGGCGTACTAACTAGCATTAGAAAATCAGATTCAAAGGCGTCAGCCAGAGCTACGCTTTGTCACCTCATCAGCTACAATTGAAGCAAAATCCATGGCTGCTTATTTCTCTACCAGGTCCTGTTTTATTATATGATTTAGAAGATACTCTTTCGTTGGACATTTTATATGTATGCAATTTGTTCTTGGCATTTATGGCATCTAATTGTTTTCAGTGTGTTAAACATTATGCTGAAAAACCTACGGACACCAAAAAACAAAAATAACTTATAGAAAATGTTTCTTTCTTGGACAGTCTTGTTCATCTACTTAGAGTCTTGCATTCTGCATTCTGATCTGCTTCTTCTTCGGAATTTTTCTATGTCATGTGAATTTGTTCTAATGGACTATCATTATATCAGACTTGTGGTTGTTCTTTGTTCAATTCGCCATTACTTGTTTAAAAGTCAGTGGACGCTAAAGCTCTCGAAATGCATGCTAAATATTCTGATCTGTCTTACTTTGGCCTTCCTGAGGGGGAATTTGTAAAAAAATGAGGAAAGTACAAATCTGGGGCTCATATCATTATCCAGAGCTTTATAAACACCTAGACTTCTGTGAGAGTTGACAAAGCTGTCACCTTGTATTCCCCACTAAAAGAAATGAGAAATACTAGAAGGAATGCACAGAGAGAGAGTGGAAAAGGAGATCAAAGTTCTTCAGTAGCTTAGAAGAAAAATTGCATTATCTTGGTAATTCTTAGTTCTTACTATGTTTTGGGACATATTTATCTTTTGGATTATTGATAAGGTAAAAAAATTTTCAAGATTGTTTTATAATTTGTCTTGGTTATGTATTGTTTAAATCTGATTGGAATTGTAAGAGCGCATTAGTTTATGATAAGATTTGAGTGCTATTGGTTGCATTAGCATATGAATGGTAATCCCACTAAAGCTGTTGTCATCTACATAGTTGTAGAATAAAACTTTATGCAACAGATCAGGTTGGATGTCGTCTTAGGATCCTGTGGTGTCTCTCATAGATTTTCTTCTGTTCAATTTCATTCTGTTTCTATCACAGTGGTGTTGTTTTCAGAAATTTTGGTAGCCTATTTTAAATTTCTCTTAGCATGTAATTTCCTGTGAACTTCCACTTTTTATGGCTAAACCCAGAAAAAGGCGTCATGGACCAGCAGAAAATATGGAGCACGGACCAGGCACGGAGGCTGCCATTCTTTCAGTAGAGGTATAAGAAGCTATTATAATGGACTAGTCTTTATCATTTGTTGTTGCAGGATGCAGATTGCTTGCTGCGGTATTTGCAAGTTTAGATAGTGACATATGACATATTTTGGATGTGATGCTTGGTTGATATCTTAAATTATTGAACTTCCAGGGCCGAGGATTTAATGTGGAGGTTTTCTATCTCGAGGATCCTGCTCTGGATTATCTTCAAATAACTGTTTCAACAGTATTGTCAATTCCTGATCGGGCATATTCAAGTTCAGAAGAGAATGACTATACTCTCATGATCTTTTTTTTTTTTTTTTTCTTTTCTTGTGTTTCAATTAATCTGGCAATCTTCTGCCTTTTATTTGCACAGCTCTCAGTTTCAGGTTTTCAGTTGTCTTAACAATATCATGAGTTATCTCTCGGTTTATGAATATTTCAAGAAAGGAAGGATAGGGACACAAATACAGTCCATTTTCGATTGTCACCTCCCTGCTAGATCTCCCACAAATCTTCACAAGGGTGCATTATTATATAGTTTTAAGTATAGAGGATTTGATAAAATAGATCAGTAGTCATTATGGCAATGCACGGAGTACATGACATGATCTGTTTCATAACACTGCATTAGTATTTCTTGCCGCCGGGGGAGACGAGGATAAGGTTTCTCCATGACACTTAACATCACATTGTAATGTCCTGAAGCAACTTATCTATTTATAAACTTGGGCCACATACATCTTAACCTTTCCAAAACCTAGAACTCGGCAACCTGAGATATCAGTTGGCTCGTGTAACTACTCTGCTGTTGTTTGCCTTCTTTGTTCCTGTGCACTTCCTAAGGCTATTACTCTTACAGTTTTCGTTTCTTAGCTTACAAAATCTTCAACAACATCTTGTTGTTCATCCCAAATGCTATATCATCAATAGATATACAGAATGCTGCAATGCTTATGCGTAAAATGTTCTATTCATGAAGGAACCTATGGGAGATATCTTGGTATTCCTGATGGGTCAAGATGATATTGATGCAGCAGGGCAGTTGCTTTCGGAAGAAGCTCATAATTCCTGGTATCAAGATAGTTTCAATTGCTATTTCTTCGTGCCAATAGGAGAAGGCATTTTCTTGTTGCAGATAATAGAATTATCTGCATTTCTCCTGTGGACCTTTCTTGGCCTCTTTATTATGCCTTAATTTTTGGCTCTCTTTGATTTTACTTGCTCAAAAATGGTACTGATATGGGATTGTGTCTCATGGCTGACATCTCTATTTAAAATCTTACCACCAATTGTAAGGCAAATGTGTTCTCTTCTAGGCGCCTCCTGTTTCATCTTTTATTGGCCAACCTTTTTTTAATATATATTCATGGGTTGAGATGTATCAATAAACATAAGTACTCTACCCATGAAAATTGGCATCAGTTGTTGATGTAAGTATAACTAATTTAGTGTTAGGCACCTTAGAGCCAGGACTTTTAGGGTAACCATTTCTTTGACCTTGGTGGACAGATGGCAGTTTTTTCTTAGCAAGTTAGTGTTCTTGCATGATATAATTTGCTTGATTCACTGGCAGGATTGATTATTTTGCCACTTTATTCAGGACTGCCACGAGCAGATCAGGTCATTACCCTAAATATTATTTCTGAGAATCCCTTTTCTTGATTACTTGCGTGCTGACAAAGTTTTCTTCTTAATCTATTCATGAAGGATCTTATCTTTTCTCCAACGCCTAGAGGGAAGTGGAAAGTGGTCATATCAACAAACATTGCGGAGACATCATTAACATTAGAGGTGATTAACATCCTGAAGCTTACAGTTTCTGGATTTATATTCTTAAACTAGTTAATAACTATCCTTATCTTGTCATAGCAGGGTATTGTCAATAACTAGTTTCTGGATTCTCTAAGCAACAGTTCTACAACCTGGTACTTTTTTGCTTTCGGCGCTTCTAGTAGGGATACAAGAAGATTATGATATTATCTTTTATAGAAGGACAACAAATTGAAGTCTTCCCTATCCCCACCCCCAAATAGTTATTCAGTATCAGGAAACCAATAAGATTAGTTTAAGCAACAACTAAATTCAAGGAAACATTCCATTTCTAATAACCAACTTCTGTTTAACAAAAGTGAAATATATAGTTTTATTTTTCTATCTTCTACATTTCATGAACTTGAACTTTTAACGCTAAAGGATGGATCCCCCTCTCTTTAAGTAATAGAACTACGAAGGTCACCTCTTTCTCCTATAGCTAAGTTGAAATGTCACCTTTTAGCAACTTGAGAATATGAGCTCAATGTTCTTTTATTTATTTACTTCTTTCTTTTGGGTTCCGGGGATTGTTATGGAGCATAAAGTTCAAAATGAAAATTTTGGCTTGTGTAAGAGGCTTACCAGTGTATTGGAATGTAAGCATATTGCTTTTTGACACCAAAAATTGATAAGCACCTCCAGAGCAGTGTTGTTTTTTTACACTTTGCTGTTTGCTTCAAACTGCTATTACGCTATTCTTGATAAGAGGATTGAATTGGTTCTGTTCCCTTGTCCCATAAGCTATGGTCTGGGGACAAGTCTGTTTCTCTTATGATTGATTATTTGCAGGGAACCCTTTGCTTGCCTTGACGCATTTCTTCTCTAAACATAAATAAATGTGATCCATGGATTTCTTTGAAGGTAAAATTTAAATCTTGTGTGCATTTAATAGATCTCAGATATTGAGAATATGGTAGTGGCACCAATATCCAGGGCATCTGCTCGACAAAGGGCTGGTAGGGCTGGAAGAATTCGACCTGGAAAATGCTACAGGTGCGAATTTTCTACCGTAATACTGAGATCTCTTCATTTTAAAGTTCATTCCGGATGATGGGTGATGATTTACGATTAACTGACTAGAACTTTGCTACAACAATATTGAACTATTGCCAGTTTTTAAAATAAAGTTTGTTTGCTATCACACCTTATTATATGATTAAGAATATTTTCAAAATACATTTTAAGGCTTTAAAATATTAGTTCCATTATATTTTGCTAGTGCAATCTAGAGCATATTATATACTATTTAATTAGTTGAAGAACTTTATGTATCTATTTAAATGAAAGTCCATCTTTATTTCTCCATCTTGCTCACGTTCAAAGTTTGAATTTCTTCCCTTGTTACTTCTCTTGTTGATTCAATTTTTTTCTTAGAGTTATATGGTGCGGAAATCTAGTTACCCCCAAGATTGATATGTGTTGTGACTCTGAGCTACTTAACTCGTAAAACAATTTTAAAATACAATTCTAATAAATATGGAGTTGCATTTATACAAGAAAAGGCATATTAAGATGTACTCTTTAACAAACAAAGTTCAACATCACAATATAAATGTAAAATAAATTGTCTGAATATGCGAAGCAATGGAGCTCAACCAAGTTAAATGTCTATGGCAAAAATGTAAATAAATGCTTATAGAAATGTTGGAAATAATATAACCAAAACAAAAAATCAATAGCATCTTCTTTAACCGTTAGTACTCCTCGAGTAAGAGAGAAGTAGAAGAACTTATTTCCTTATTCGGGAATTGCAGTTCTCTTGCATAGGGACAATTTTTTTTCATGAGCCATTTCTCAATACACGCCACATGGTAGTTATGGCGGCAGTCAAGGTTCCCGAGCTATTGACGGTTAACAAATTCATCCTAACAATAGAAAATGTTCAAATAGAAACAACTTACGGATCAAATCAATTGAGGGTTTAAAATAAAGAAAAAAAAAATGAGAAAAATGAAAAGTTTCTTACGTGACAAATATGACAAACCTTTTGTTTTTCTGGAGTATCCATATATTTATTAGCAGGTATTTAATGCCCTTTAAGTTATTACGAATTGTTTCCTCATTTAAGTTCGTGGATGCATTCCCGATATTCTCTCCAAGGGCTAGTAGGTCCTGAGGTCCACAATTGTTTTCGTTAAAATTAGCTAAAGAAAATTGAAAATATATATGACTTTATAGATGTTAAAGGCACAGAATTATTATATTATTACCTCATAGATCAAATTATCTATGTCCATACGCAAGTTATTGTTCTGAACATTGTTAACCACCAGTATATCATTCATGCAATACAAGTGATAAGAAATGAGATGAATTGAGAAATATAATTCAAAATTTTTATTTTGATAAAGCAATTTATTAGTAGAGATACTTATTACTTAATAAAGAAACAATATATTTCCAATTGTAAGAGCTAATTAATAAAAAATAATTTTAATAGAAGTGGAGAGAGATAGAAAAAGAGTAACACAAACCGTGGCCCTATTAGGTCCTACAAGTGTAGAAGAAGATTCGTTGGTTCGTTCATCAAAACTATCAATGCTAGTCAAGACGTGCACAGATGGCAGTTGATTAGAATTTTGACCTATTTATCTTGGATCTGTCATGTTAATATCGGACTGACTGGGACTACCACCATGGCCTTGATTGACATTACAAATAGAAACAGATGTTGCTGGCGCTAATACTGGTGGATGATTCAATCCAGTAAGACTCTGATTAACAACATTTTCAGATGAAGAACCATCGTCCCGTGGTTCACTAGCGTTTGAGTGAACCGTTGAAACTTGCAATTAACAGATAAGCAAAATAAGTATTTAGACTGAGAAATATTTACTCTAATGTGAGTGTGTGTGAGCGTCTATTTATACATATATGTATATATATATATATATATATATGAGAGCAAGCTAGATCTATGGTTGGGGAAATTCTATTATAAACTTGCTACGAAAGTGACATGTACCCCTTCACTTGTATCATCCGGCATCACCTTTATTATTAACAGCTTGGTGCTCTTGTCCCCATAAATAGGGACATGATCAATAACAACGGTGATGTAAGTAGCTTAATACAAGTCAAAGCAGTACATGTCCTCATTTATGGATCAAGTTTACTATAGAATTGTTTCCATCATTGTGGGAATACTAAGAGGCAACCTCACAGATAAACCAAATATATATGTTGCAATTCTTAGTTCTGATGCTCTCCCATGTAATCCTTGAAGTTCAGTAGGCTGCTGGCAAGTAACATAGTCTTGAATACTAAAACGTCTATTATCTCTTGCGATATTTCTACTGTCTCGAGGTGGACCTTGGGGAACAATAGTAAAAGGTGGAAGCTCAGTGGAAGTTGTAGAAACATGTTGGTTAGGAGAAGGAAAGTACGCTTCTTCCTAAATTCGTTGGAGAAGAGAGGTCATCGACCCTAGTTGAGCAAGGTAGATGGCCATACCGTTTAGGCATTGGATGATGCGCTAGCCGTAACATTGAATGAATTGTTACGGCCATTGGAAATGCTTCTGTTATTGGAGGAATCCATCACTAATGTCAACACAATCTTCACCATGATTGAAAATATAAAAGCAAAATACGCACATTTTGAAAAAAAAAAAAAAGAAAAGTAATATACTAGTATACATGCACATACTCGTACATATATTCTAAATCAAATCGCAATCTTATATGCAACAAAATTGAAATATGGATCATTGTGCTAGTCATGTGGGTATATATCGAGAAACAAAAAAAGAAAAGAAACTGTAATGTGCATCATTGTGCAAAACATGTGGTTATTTAAAAATCGCTTAGGCATATGGGTATATATTTAAAGAAAAAAAAAAGACATTGAAATGTGCATCATTGTGTAAAGTATATGGTTATCTAAAAACAAATTTTGAATTATATATGTGTGTGTGAAAAATTTCTAAAAATTAATTTTCTTTTACGTAAAAAAAAACTTAAAAAGGTAAATTAATTAAGGAATTGGTGCAATGATAGTTAACTTTCAATAAATTTACGTAGTTACAACAATTAAACTCATTCCTTGAACTTATAAACATCAGATTATAGTTCAAAAATCTATTAAAATGTATAGTAGAAAAATAGATTTACTTCAAGTTTAGTTCATAAATAAGGTAACATTACAAGAGATAAAGCAACTTATTACTAGAGATACTTATTACTTAATAAAGAAACGATATATTTCCAATTGTAAGAGCTAATCAATAAAAAATAATTTTAATAAAAGTGGAGGGAGATACAAAAGAGTAACACAAACCATGGCCCTATTAGATCCTGCAAGTGTAGAAGAAGGTTCGTTGGTTCGTTTATCAAAACTATCAATGCTAGTCAAGACGTTCACAGATGGCAGTTGATTAGAATTTTGACCTATTTGTGTTGGATCTATCATGTTACTATGAGATTGACTAGAACTGGAACTACCACCATGGCCTTGATTGACATTACAAATAGAAACAAATGTTTATGGCGTTGATACTGGTTGATGATTCAATCCTGTAAGACTATGATTAACAACATTTCAAGATGAAGAACCAACGTCCCGTTGTTCACTAGTGTTTGGGGGAACCGTCGAAACCTGCTAGTAACAGATAAGCAAAATAAGTATTTAGACTGAGAAATATTTGCTCGAATGTGAGTGTGTGTGATTGCCTATATGTATATATATATATATATATATATGAGAGCAAGCTAGATCCATTGTTGGGGAAATTCTATTATAAACTTGCTACGTAAGTGACATGTACTGCTTGACTTGTATTATCCCACATCACTTTTATTATTAACAACTCGGAGCTCTTATCCACATAAATAGGGACATGATCAACAACAACAATGATGTAATTTGCTTAATACAAGTCAAAGCAGTACATGTCCTCATTTATGGATCAAGTTCATTATAGAATTGTTTCCATTATTATGGGAATACTAGGAGGCAACCTCACCAATAAACCAAACACATATGCTGGAATTCTTAGTTCTGATGCTCTCCCATGTAATCCTTGAAGCTCAGTAGGCCGTTGGCAAGTAACATAGTCTCGAATACTGAAACGTCTATTATCTCTTGCGATATTTCTACTGTCTATAGGTGGACCTTGGGGAACAACAGTAAAAGGTTGAAACTCAGTGGAAGTTGTAGAAATACGTTGGTTAGGAGAAAGAAAGTAAGCTTCTTCCTAAATGCATTAGAGAAGAGAGGTCATCGGCCCTAGTTGAGCAAGGTAGCTGGCCATACCACTTCGGCATTAGATGATACGCTAGCCGTAACATTGAATGAATTGTTACGGCCATTGGAAATGCTTCCGTTGTTAGAGGAATCCATCACCAATGTCAATACAATCTTCATCATGATTGAAAATATACAAGCAAAATACGCACATTTTGAAGAAAAAGTGATATACTAGTGTACATGCACATACTTATACATATACTCTAAATCAAATCGCAATGTAATATACAAAAAAAAAAAAAAAATGAAATATGGATCATTGTGCTAGACATGCGGGTATATACCGAGAAAAAGAAAAGAAACGAATTGTAATGTGTATCATTGTGCAAAACATGTGGTTATTTAAAAATGACTTAGGCATATTGGTATATGTTGAAAGAAAAAAAAGACATTGAAATGTGTATCATTGTGTAAAGTATATGGTTATCTAAAAACAAAATTTGAATTATATATGTGTATATGTGTGAAAATTTTCTAAAAATTAATTTTCTTTACGTAAAAAAAAAAAAAAAAACTTAAAAAGTGAAATTAATTAAGGAATTGGTGCACTGATGGTTAACTTTCAATAAACTTACACAGTCACAACAATTAAACAATTAAACTCATTCCTTGAACTTATAAACATCGGATTAGAAACAAGTTAAAAAATCTATGAAAATGCATAGTAGAAAAATATTTACTTCAAGTTTAGTTCATAAATAAGGTAACATATAAAACAAACCATTAATCAACTTAAATCTATGTGAAAAAAAAACTATTAAAATATATGAGATAAAACGCATAGGAGTTCTTTTTTTCTTGTGGTGGGTGGCTTTTTCTTAGAGAGGTTTGGAACTGAGTTTTTTTAGATTAATTAATAGCTTATAATTAGTCTCACAAATGTTGCAAATTCAAAACTATATAAGAGACATCTTATATGCGATACACCGGA
This sequence comes from Catharanthus roseus, assembly GCA_028651295.1. Taxonomy (NCBI): domain Eukaryota; kingdom Viridiplantae; phylum Streptophyta; class Magnoliopsida; order Gentianales; family Apocynaceae; genus Catharanthus; species Catharanthus roseus. The sequence continues at coordinate 6,874,920 of JAPQWS010000104.1, read as the reverse complement.
CAAAACAATGTTAGGATCAACAAAACATTAAATCTTATGACTTGAAAATATCAGTTATGAGATTTTATTAACTTAAAATTAATTTTAAAAACAAAATTTTTTATGATGCATGGTCATATAACTAAGTCTATCACTTTCTTAGCACAAAATGACTGCACATGGGTGAAGGAAGGTCATAAAAATGAAATTAAATAGAAAAATGAAAATAAAACTGTTCTAAGAATGCATAGTTACAAATTAGCACATTCTAGGTCCACGTTAAAAAAAAAATTACTAGGGAGAAGAATGTTATCTTTCTTAAGGAAAATAAAATTAGGAAAACATAAAAATCATAACAAAGATGGGTTTTCTCTTTCTTTCTTCATTTTTAGGGTTCCGTTGGAAATGGATTCATGGGCAGGGACGGATCTAGTCAAGGCCCCGGGTGGGCTCGAGCCCCCCTGGGATTTTTTTTTTTATAAAAAAATTTTATGTTTTTACATTTAAGTCTATTTTTTTTTCAATTTAGCCCCCACAAAATGTAGGGACTGATTTATAAAAAAAAATTTAAAAAAAAAAAAACCTCGGCTGCGCCAGCAGAAACAATAGAAAAAATTTCAATTTTCTTCTTCTCTCTCCCCGATATTATATGTAAATTTAGAATTTGTAATGTTTATCCCGTGAGTGATGGGTGATCACTTCTCATTGGTAATGGACGATTACCTATTCTTTTGCTATATTATATGTAAATTTGGAATTGTTTGATTGTATTTTGTAAATGGAGTGCATCATTTTATAGATGAAATTCTGGCAAAATTTTTTTTTCCTCCAGCCCCCCAATCATATTGTTCTGGTTCCGTCCCTGTTCATGGGTACAAAAGACAGATTGTGCAAGACTTTGTTTTGCAAATTGAAAATTTTAATGTGCAACATTGTCCAAGGCATATGGTTATTTACAAACAATTAGAATAAAATATGCATGATCGATATATATGACTTCTAGAATAAAAATTCTATGTTTCATACCCAAAAAAAAATTGATTGTTCAACCTATTGTTTTCAACACTTATTGAATTTGAATATATATGAAAATTTTAACAAGAAAATTTTTAAAAAAAATTTAATTTCTTTTTACATAAATAAGAAGTTAAAAGGTTAATTAATTGAGGAATTGGTGCAACGATGGTAAAATTTTAATAAATTTCTAAAGTCACAACGATTATACTCACACTTAGAATTTATACACATCGTATTATAAACGTTATAAAGATCTGTGTAACTATAGACTAGAAAAATAAATTTATTTCAAGTTTAGTTAATAAATATGGTCACATATAAACAATCAATAATTAATCACTTTAGTCTTTGTGGAAAAAACAAAAATAGAAAAACACGGAGGTTTCTGGTGTCTTTATACAAAAATAATCACATATATACACATAATTCATTCATAAAAGGAAAAAAATAGGCATAATACTACCCTTAGAGAGTGAAATGTTTAATGATACAAACAAAATATGATGGAAAGCTATATATGTGGAGGATAGATATTTCTCTGCATGACGGGGACCATTGGTTAGCAAATAAGGATCGTGTTTTATGTCTATTTTGCCCTTTCATAAACAAATCATGTGTAATTCACACAATGATCTTTGCCTGGAAATTAGAAACCAACTTTTAATAGTTTTGGTATTCGTAAAAATGTTAAGTGGCATGAATAGTGACAAAAAAAGAACATGCCGCAAATTATCAAAATATAAAAAGTTGAAGGGTATTTTTGGTTGTATTCTCCAAAGTATATTAGAAAATCCTAAATCAATATTATAAAAAGGTGTATGAAGGAGTATATTGGAAAATTCTAAAGTAAAATCAAGCTACTCAACCTTGATGATATTATGGTTCAATAAAGATTTTACGATTAACATTTATCCAATTAATTGAGTCACCAAAAAGTAAATTATCAATACAAGGAAAATATACTTACTTTTATCCCTTATCCCTTATTGATCCTATTAATTAGGTCAATGTAAGTCTCCCATCATCATTCTTAATACTCTTTATGGTTATATGGTTGAATGGAGATTCCCCTTTTGAAAAAATAAAAACTAAAAGGAAACTTTTGAAATAAGCCATTGATGGGTTGTCTTGATTTCTTTAAGACAGAATGTTTAGATTATAACCACAATGCTATCTTTGAAAAAAAATTTATATAAATTTTGGTTTCCTCTAAATTAAAATGTTTTGGTTATATCTATGTCTATACTTAATTAAGAATCTTTTTAAAATACATTTCAACGCTTTAAAATCTTGGTTCCATTATATTTTGCTAGTGCAATCTAGTGAATATTATACTATTTAATTGGTTGAAGAACTTTATATATCTATTTAAATGAAAGTCCATCTTTATTTCTCCATCTCGCTCACGTTCAAAGTTTGAATTTCTTCCTTTGTTACTTCTCTTGTTGATACAATTTTTGTTCCAAGAGTTATAGGGTGCGGAAACCCAGTTGCTCCCGAGATTGATACATGTTGTGACTGTGAGCTACTTAACTAGTAAAACAATTATAAAATAAATTTCTAATAAATATGGAGTTGCATTTATACAAGAAAAGGCATATTAAAATTTCTAACTTTTTAACAAACAAAGTTCTACAACATCACAATATAAATATAAGTAAATTGTCTTAATATGCGAAGCAATAAGGCTCAACCAAGTTAAATGTCTACGGCAAAAATGTAAATAAATGCTTAAAGAAATGTTGGAAATAATTTAACAACAAATAAAAACATCAATAGCAACTTCTTCAACCCCTAGTACTCATCAAGTAAGAGAGAAATAGAAGAACTTATTTCCTTCTTATTCGAGAATTGTAGTTCTCTTGCATAGCGGACAACAATTTTTTTCCATGAGCCATTTTTCAATGCACGCCAAATGGTAGTTATGGCAGCAGTCAAGCTTCCCGAGCTATTGACGGTTCACAAATTCATCCTAACAATAGAAAACATTCAAATAGAAACAAATCAAATCAATTGAGGGTTTAAATAAAGAAAAAAAAATTAAAAGTTTCTCACCTGACAAATACAACAAAATTTTTGTTTTTCTGGAGTACCCATATATTTATTAATATTTAACGCGCTTTAAGTGATTATGAATTTTTTTCCTTATTTAAGTTCGTGGATGCATTCCCGATATTCTCTCCGAGGGCTAGTAGGCCCTGAGGTCCACAAAATTGTTTTCGTTAAAATTAGCTAAAGAAGATTGTTATGGATTTGATTAGTATTAAACTAGGATTATTCTTGTAAAATCCTAGTTCATGTATAATTATATTTTAGCTTCCTAGTTCTAATTTGTTTAGGTTTCCTAGTCATAATATGTTTAGGATTTGTCACATGGACAATATATATAATGTACACTATTTGACATCAATGAGACAGAAAACATTGAATTGTTTTCCCTACTTGAAACTTTCATGGTATCAGAGCTAATTGTCTAAAAGAAAAATCCCTCATAATGAGTAACTACAATATTGGCAATGTTGATAACGACATGGTAGAAGAAAGCCATGTTCACAGAATGAAGAGAGACGCTTACTATGTAGCATTCGTTGATGGATCTAGACTGATCCTAATAACAGTCCAGCTAAGAAAAACCGAAAAGGACAATAATTATGCAAAACGGGCAAAAGCCACGAGCATTGCCTTGAGAGCGAAGAAGAAGTTGGGATTTATTGATGGAATAATTCCCATTGCAGCTCTGCTTCCTCACCTTCTTCGGCCCTCTCAGATACGTCCATTTATCCTATAATGCAATTTTTGGACTATAGAAAATTTTCTCCTTCACACAGGTATTTGTTAGCATCAGTTGCCGCCAACTCAGAACCTACCACCTACGCTAAAGCGGTTTTTGATCCTAATTAGAGAGACCCCATGCACCAAGAAATTCATGCACTCGAAAAAATGGTACATAGACCTTGACATCCTTGCCCCCTGGAAAACAAGCTCTTAGGAGTAAATGGATTTTTCGAATCAAGTATAAAGCCGACGGCACCATTGAATGATATAAAACCCGCTTGGTGGTTTTAGGCAACACACAAATAACAGGTATTGATTATACAAACACCTTTGCTCCTGTTGCTAAAATGGTTACATTTCGTTCCTTGCTCTCTGTTGCTACGCTCGAAATTGTCCTATACATCAAATGGATGTCCACAATGCTTTCCTTCATGGAGATTTAAAGAAAGAGGTTCATATGCTCAGAAGATGACCCAGACAAAGAGGAAGAATGGTGGAAAATCAATAACCTGGTAAATTCTTGGATTCTCAACACAATCGAACCCTCTCTCAGATCTTCCATAAGTTACTCTGAGAGAGCTGATGAATTATGGACAGATTTGAGGGAAAGATTCTTGGTTGGTACCGGGCCAAGAATATACGAATTAAAGGAGGCATTAGCAAATTGTAAACAAAGCGGAGATTCAATAAATGTGTATTTTCACATTTGAAAAAGCTATGGGATGAATTAGACAATTACACTAAACTCCTGTCTAGCGTAAATACAAAACTCTTGACTTTTATCATAAAAGAAAGAGAGAACGAAAAGGTTTTCCAATTTTTAATGGGATTAAACAGTGAAATTTATAGCACTGTTCGGTACTATCTGATCCAACACGAACCCATGCCAAAGTTGTGAACAATTCTTGCTCAATTTTGTAAACAAGAACAACTTAGTAACCTAACATGAGCAAGAGACTATGCCGGTGACGGTGCAGCCTTTGCCATCGCCGGCAAGAATCCAGCTTCATCTTCTTCCTCGAAATCCTTCTACACTCACTGCAAGAGAGCAGGCCATGGCATTGATGGTTGCTTCTAACTTATCGGTTATCCGGAGTGGTGGTCGTGCAGCTCAACATCAACACCAGCCGGACGCGAAGCTCTACCGGGACGAAGCAGCAGAGGCCGCGGCAGATTCAGCGGCCGATCTCCAGAAGCAGTAAAACTACAACAGCAACCAAGAGGGAGGATGCTTGACGCTTGGGCTGGCACTGCGATAGTCCGGTGCGGAGGACCGACCGACCAATGACGGAAGCTTCAACCTGAGTTTTGGGTTTGGCTGCTTCGGGTGGTTCAGTTGAAAGTTTCAACAAACAAGAAGATTCCAGCCACTTTCCTAAATTGTCAAGTGACCAATGGTCAAAATTATTGACCATTCTAAATAACATAAATGCCACCCAATCCGAACAATTATCTGGGATGAAAATTTTATGGATTTTGGATTCAGGATGTTCTCATCATATGACGGGTAGGAAAGATTTTTTGAGCAATTTAAATAATGTCTGCCCATATACTATTGGTCTACCTAATGGGTCTAAGGAAATTGCTCTGCAAGAAGGAATGGTCTCCTTAACTCCTAGACTTAAACTTCTAAATGTGCTTTTAATTTCCAAACTTAAATGCAACCTAATTTCCTTGTCTCAATTTGCTAGAGACTCTTGGTGTTTTATCACTCTTTCTGATAATTTTTGTGTTATATAGGATCGTATCTCGATGGGGCCGATTGGAGTGGGTGAGCAGAGGAATGGGATTTTCTTCTACAAGCCAATGAAATTGTCAGCATTATATGCCTTCTCGAGTACTGTTCTTGATTCCAGCAATTATGGCATATAAGGTTGGGGCATCCTTTGGACTTTGTTGTACATAAATTTTTGGGAATTTCTAGGAACTCTAGAACCGAAACTACCCCTTGCAATATCTGTCTACAAGCTAAACAGACTCGTGACTGTTTTCCTTTAAGTAGTAATAAAGCTTCTGCCATTTTTAATTTAATTCATTGTGATTTGTGGGGCCCATACAAAACTGCATCCACCATAGGTGCCTCATATTTTCTTATCATCCTTGATGATTATTCTAGGGATGTTTGGATAAATTTAATTTTTGAGAAAAGTGAAGTTGCACGCATTTTAAAAGATTGCTTTACTATGATCAAAAATCAATTTCACAAAACCATCAAAGTAGTACGAAGTGACAACAACACAGAATTTACATGTTTAACATTGTATTTTACAACCCATGGCACACTACATCAAACTACTATAGCTGGCACCACACAACAAAATGGTAGGGTTGAACGTAAGCATCGACATATCCTAAATGTTGCTCGGGCCTTGCGTTTTCAAGCTAATTTACCCATAAAATTTTGGGGCGAACGTGTACTGACCGCCAGATATCTTATTAATCGCATCCCCTCTTCATTGTTGACTGGAAAAACTCCTTATGAATTATTATATGGGAAGAAGCCATCCTATTCTCACATTAAAAACTTTGGGTGTTTATCCTATGTTCATGATCATGATCACCCTAGAGATAATTCAAACCCCGAAGTAGAAAGTATGTTTTCCTTGGATATCCCTTTAACAAGAAAGGTTGGCTATTTTATGATTTGCAAGCAGAGAAGTTTATTTTATCCAGGGATGTAATTTTTGACAAGAACAAGTTTCCATTTAAAGAAAGATCAGATGCTTCTACACGAAGAAATATAGATACAGATTTTGCACAAGCCAATAACTTTGGGGAATAGAATTTGGGCTTCACAAATAGGGGTAGTGAATTTTTTTACCAGGCCCTGTACAAGCCCGCGGACACATCCACCTCTGGCGGCCGAAGTACATCAGCTTAGATCCAGCCAAACCAGAGCAGGCCCATCCTGTGCGGCCCCTCCTCTCTACCATCTGTTCCGCCGTGATCATTGGGAAGCTGCTATTCACGTTATTTAATATCTCAAAGAGAGTCCCAGTCGTGGAATTCTTCTTCACTCTAATTCTCCACTTTTACTAACTACATATTGCGACTCTAATTGGGCTACCTGCCCTATCACTTGACGTTCTGTTACTGGTTATTTTATCTCACTTGGTGCGTCTGCTATCTCCTGGAAGACAAAGGAATAACATATTATTTCTCGTTCCTTTGCCGAAGTTGAATATCGCTCTATGGCAATGACCTTATGTGAACTAAAATGGTTATCTGTCCTACTGCACGATCTTTGTGTGCCTATCACTCGACCCATTCCATTACATTGTGATGATCAAGTTGCCCTCCACATCGCTGAAAATCATGTTTTCCATGAACGTACTAAACATATTGAAATTGATTGTCACTTTGTCCGCGATGCTTTTCAAGATGGTTTTATTTTCCCAGACTACATACGCAGTAAAGTTCAGCCGGCCGATATTCTCATTAAAGCACTTCATCCCACATATTTTCATTGTTTAGCTTCCAAGTTGGACATTTCTGATCTTCATGCTCCAACTTGAGGGGGATTGTTAGGGATTGGATTATTATTAAACTAGGATTATTCTTATAAAATTCTAGTTCATGTATAATTATATTATAGCTTCCTAGTTCTAATTTGTTTAGGTTTTCTAGTCATAATATGTTTAGGATTTGTCACATGGACAATCTATATAATGTACACTATTTTACATTAATGAGATAGAAAACATTGAATTGTTTTTCCCACTGGAAATTTTCAAAGATTGAACATATATATGACTTTGTAGATATTAAGGGCACAAAATTATTATATAATTACCTCATAGCTCAAATTATCTATGTCCATACACATTCCGTCATGCTCGGAGTTATTATTCTGAACATTGTTAATCACCTGTAATGACATAGCCAATAGCTTCATTATTTTATCAGAATATTATTTATGCGATATAGGTGATAAGAAATTAGATGAATTGAGAAATGTAATTCAAAATTTTTATTTTGATAAAGCAACTTATTACCAGAGATACTTATTACTTAATAAAGAAATGATATATTTCCAATTGTAAGAGCTAATTAATAAAAAATAATTTTAATAAAAGTGGAGAGAGCTAGAAAAAGAGTAACACAAACCGTGGCCCTATAGGTCCTACAAGTGTAGAAGAAGGTTCAATGGTTCGATCATCAAAAGTATCAATACTAGTCAAGACGTGCACAGATGGCAGTTGATTAGAATTTTGACCAATTTGTCTTGGATCTATCATGTTAACATTAGACTTATTGGAACTTGAACTACCACCATGGCCTAGACTGACATTACCAATGTTGTTGGCACCGATACTGGTTGATGATTCAATCCAGTAAGACTCTGATTAACAACATTTTTAGATGAAGAGCCATCGTCCTGTTGTTCACTGGCATTTGAACGAATCGTGGGAACCTGTAAGTAACAGATAAGCAAAATCAGTATTTAGAACGAGAAATATTTCTCTAACTTAAGTGCGCGTGAACGTCTTTATATATATATATATATATATATGAGAGCAAGCCAGATCTATTCTTGGGGAAATTCTATTATAAACTCGCTAAATAAGTGACCTGAACCCCTTGATTTGTATTATCCCACATCACCCTTGTTATTAACAACTTGGAGCTCTTGTCCCCATAAATTGGGACATGATCAACAGTAACGGTGATGTAAGTAGCTTAATGCAAGTCAAAGCGGTACATGTCCTCATTTACGGATCAACTTCATTACAGAATTGTTTCCATTGTTGTGGCAACCTCACTGATAAACCAAACACATATGCTGCAATTCTTAGTTCTGATGCTCTTCCATTTAATCGTTGAAGCTCAGTAGGCCGCTGGCTAGTAAAATAGTCTCGAATACTGAAACGTCTATTTTCTCTTGTGATATTTCTACCATCTCGAGATGGACCTTGGGGAACAAAAGTAAAAGGTGGAAACTTAGTGCAAGTACGCTTCTTCCTCAATGCATTGGAGAAGAGAGGTCATCGACCCCAGTTGAGCAAGGTAGCTGGCCATACCACTTTCGGCATTGGATGATGCACTAGCCATAACATTGAATGAATTGTTACGGCATTGGAAATGCTTCCGTTGTTGGAGGAATCCATCACCATGTCAACACAATCTTCACCACGATTGAAAATATAAAAGCAAAATACGCACATTAGGAGAAAAGTGATATACTAGTATATATGCACATACTCATACATATACTCTAAATCAAATCACAATCTTATATAAAAAAATTGAAATATGCATCATTGTTCTATACATGTAGTTATATACCGAGCCAAAAAAAAAAAAAAAAGAAAAGAAATTGTAATGTGCATCATTGTGCAAAACATGTGGTTATTTAAAAACGACTTAGGCATATGGATATACATTGAAAGAAAAAAAAAAGACATTAAAATGTGCATCATTGTGTGAAGTATATGTTATCTAAAAACAAATTTTGCATTATATATGTGTGTATGTGTGAAAAATTTCTAAGAATTAATTTTCTTTTACGTAAAAAGGAACTAAAAAAGGTAAGTTAATTAAGTAATTGGTGCAATGATGGGTAATTTTCAATAAATTTACACAGTCACAACAATTAAACTCATTCCTTGAACTTATATACATCAGATTATAAACAAGTTCAAAGATCTATGAAAATGTATAGTAAAAAAATAGATTTACTTCAAGTTTAGTTCATAAATATGGTAACATATAACAACAGACAACTAATCAACTTAAATCTATGTGAAAAAATATTAAAATATATGAGATAAAACATATAGGAGTTCTTTTTTTCTTGTGATGGGTGGGCTTTTCCTTAGAGAGGTTTTGAACCGAGTTTTTTTAGATTAATTAATAGCTTATAATTAGTGTCACAAACGCTGCAAATTCAAACTAAATAAGTAAGACACATCTTATATGCGATAGATCAGACAAAACAATGTTGGGATCAAGAAAACATTCAATCTTATGACTTGAAATATCAGTTATGATATTTTACTAACTGAAAATTAATTTTAAAAGCAAAATTTTTTATGATGCATAGTCATATAACTAAGTCTATCACTTTCTTAGCGCAAACTGACTGCACATGGGTGAAGGAAAATCATAAAAATGAAATTAAATTAGAAAAATGAAAACAAAACTTATCCAAGAATGCATAGTTACAAATCAACACATTCCAAGTCCACATTAACAAAAAATTACAAGAGAGAAAAAATGTTATCTTTCTTAAGGAAAATAAAATTAGGAAAATGTCAAAATCATAACAAAAATGGGTTTTCACTTTCCTTTTTTCTTTCTAGGGTTCCGTTGGAAATGGATTCAGGGCTACAAAAAAAAACTGTGCAAGACTTTGTTTTGCAAATTGAAATTTAAATGGCAACATTGTCTAAGGCATGTGGTTGTTTACAAAAAAGTAGAATAAAATATGCATGATCGATATATATATATATATATATATATGACTTCTAGAATAAAAATTCTAAGCTTCAAACCCAAAAAAAAAAAAAAAAAAAAGATGATTGTTCAATCTATTGTTTTCAACACTTATTGGATTTGAATATATATGAAAATTTTAACAAGAAAATTTTCATTAAAAAAATTAATTTCCTTTTACATAAATTAGAACTTAAAAAGGTTAAATAATTAAGGAATTGGTGCAACCATGGTAAAATTTTAATAAATTTATAAAGTCACTATAATTATACTCATACTTGGAATTTATACACATCATACTATAAATGTTATAATGATTTGTGCAAATATATACTAGAAAAAAAAATTTATTTCAAGTTTAGTTCATAAATATAGTCACCTATAAACAGTCAACAATTAATCACTTTAGTCTTTGTGGAAATACAAAACAAAAACTAATTAAAATAAATGAAAATAAAACATAGAAGAGGGACCTTTTTTCTTGTGGTGGGTGGATTTTTTCTTAGAGAGTTTCTGAATCAAGATTTTTTAGATTAATTAATAGCTTGGTTGGTCTCACAAATACTATAAAATCAAAACTAAATAATTTAGGAAAAAATCAAATCTTTGTAAACTAAAAAAGCAAAAATTGAAATTTATTTTGTGCAAATTAACTTTTTAAAAAAAAATCAAATGGGCATTGAGCAAATAAGGAGGGTCATAATCACATCTTATATGTGATAGATTAGAAAAAATAGGGATGGGATCAACAAAAAATTTTAACTTATGACTTGAACACATCATATCAGACATTTACTAAGTCAAAATTAAATTTAAAAATAGATTTTCCCATGATACATGGTGGTATAAGAGGCTGCAGATAGAGGAGGGGAGGTAAAAAAAAATGATATTAAAACAGAAAAATGAAAATAAATCTTTTCCAAGGATGTATACTTTCAAATTAGCATCTTTTAGGTCCAAGCAAAAAAAAAAAAAAAAAAAATCGCTAGAGAAAAAAATGTTTTATTTCTTAAGGAAAAAATTAGAAGAATGCGAAAATCACAACATAAAATGAGGTTCTCTCTTTCTTTTTTTTTTTCCCCTTCTAGGTCTGCTTTTGAAAGGGACCTGGGGCTACAAAAAGAAGATCATGCAAAGACTTTGTCTGATAATCCTAAAACACATTATGACATGATCAAAGCTTTGTTATCTCGATACCTTTACTTTGGCAAAAGAAAACCATATAATACAAATAATGAGAGAGAAAAAAAATAAAACTCCACATAACAAGAAAAGTCAATAATTAAAAGTAAATAATTTTTTTTAAAAAAAGAATAGGTAAATAATTTTTCCAAGACTGAATTAGCAAGAAAGATCATGCAAAAACCTTTGTTTGGTAAACCTAGAAAACATCATGGTCGAGGCTTTGTTGTTTCGATACCTTCACTTTGGAAAAAGAAAGCCATATCTTACAGGTAACGAGAGAGCCAAAAAATTCAAACTTCACAGAACAAGAAAAATCACAGATAAAAAATAAATGACTTTTTTTTGCAGAAAAAAGAATAATGAATGATATTTCCAATACTAAACTAGCAAGAAAGCATACCTAAAAACTCTTGAACTCAAGAATCCAGAGCAAACCTAAAACCACTCCTTTGAAAAATCATAGACTAAAAGTGAATGATTTTGAGAAAAAAAAAAAAGGAAATAAGTGAATGATGTGAGTGAGCCAAAAAATCAAACTACACATAACAACAAAAATCATAGATAAAAAATGAATGATTTTTTGTAGAAAAAAGGAGCAAAGAATAATTCTTCCTAGACTGAACTAACAAGAAACCTTACCTAAAAACTCTTAAACTCAAGAACCTGAGCAAACCTAAAACCATTCTATGAAAAAAATCATGTATTAATAGTGAATCGTTTTTTTTTTGCAAAAGAAAAAGAATAGTAAAAAAAAGTGAATGATTTGAGTGAGTAAAAATCAAACTCCTCATAACAAGAAAATCCATAGATAAAAAAGAAATAAATTTTTTTAGGAAAAAACAAGAATAATGAATGATTTTTCCATACTAAACTAGCAAGAAAGCTTACCTAAAAACTCTTGAACTCAAGAACTCAAGCAAAACGAAAACCACTCTACAGAAAAATTAAGATTAAAAGTGAATGATTTCTTGCAAAAAGATAAAAATAATAGGTGAATGATTTGAGAGACCCAAAAAATCAAACTCCACATAACAATAAAAATCATAGACAAAAAATGAATCATTTTTGTAGAAAATAGAAAGGCAAAAAGTCCTGTTTTGAAAAAATTAAAAAAGAAAAAAAATCAAACCCACCCTAATACAACTAGCCCCAAAACAACGCTCTACAGAGGAGCTTGATCGCTCCAAGTTGAGCAATGGCGCTATGGAAGGAAAAATAAAAATAAGATCTTGTATTGTGGAAGGGAAAAAATCATCTGAATCCTCAAATTTCAAACTGAGTGTAATTTGGAGTATTTCCAATTAATTTCTTTTGGATATTAGAAGAAATTAGGAGAAGCACAAAAAGATAATTTTTTCAAAAACTAAATTTGTACAAAATGCTAATAGTGTCAAGAAAATTAAACCACACAAGCTTTAGAATTAGCGTTGTTGTATGTGAATGAGGATTATACTGAACACGCAACTGATGGGGATGGCGATGCATATTGAGATTGAGATAAACCAACATTTTCTTTGAAGTCTTTAAGAAATATCACCAATTTCTCGCACCTTGTTTCTCGCTCTATATCTTTCTTTCTAACAACAAATAAAGATAAAAAATAAAATAAAAAACAAGAAAATCTTCAATTTTTCAACAACAATGGTAGACACGACAAAAGGAAGAAGGAAAGGAAAGGGGGAGAAGAAAAATGGCTTGAGTTTTGGGAGGGGACATACGACGGCAGAAGGAAGAATGAAAGATAAGAGTGGGATTTAGGGTTTTGATTTGGGAGAAGAATGAAGGGGAAATAAAAAATATGAAATAACAAAAATAATAGTTCTCCTTCTTTATTTTGACAAAAATACCCCTATACCATTAGTATTTAACGCTGAAATTGGACACATGTATTACAGTAGAGAGTTTTTTGAAGTTAAAGTGCTAAAATCGATAATTTTTCAGTTTGAGTACTAAAATGGAGAAAACGGTAAAGTTCAAATGTGTGTGGTACTTTTTATCCAAAAAAGAAAAATGAATGATTTTCCAATACGAAACTAGTAAAAAAGCTTACCTTAAAACTCTTGAACTCAAGAACTTAGAGCAAACATAAAACAGCTTTGCGGAGAAAGCAAAGTGTAAAGCAAAAGCAAGAATAGCTAGTGAGTGATAAAATGAAATTGATTGGCAACATAAGGGTGGTTTCATAGTGATATATAGAGAGGATACAGCCAAGCACGAAATGTCAAAAAGAATCCAAATTCAGAGCTGTAGCTACCATAACTGCAACTTTTCTTTATAAGTAAACGTGGTTTTGTAAAATTAATCACCATATGTATGATGATGCATATAGAATGTTTCCCATGTCAAATCGAAAGGCCTACGATCTTTCTTTGTAGGTTTTGAAAAGGCTCGGATATATATTCTTCTCTTTCTTTCTCAATTTACTTTCTATATATTACTTTTTGTGACTTTGGGGGTGTAAAACCATTAATGTTTTCTTGGTATGTGTTGTTTCCTCCTTTTCTAGATTCTTTTCAAACATATAGCTGTATTCATCATTTTTTGTTGTTTTGTCAGTTTTGTTCATTAATTCCCTTTAACCATAAAATTTATCACTGAAACCAATTTGTTATTCTTATTTAATTAGCCACAAAAAAAAAAAAAAAAAGATGCAATGAATTCGTAAGTTATATAGTGATTATCAGAATACATTATTCATCAAACCAAAGAAAGAAAGCTATGAATATGAGGACACTCACTTTTGCATTCATTAGGAAACATTGAATGTATGAGTCATTATCCCCATATTAATAGATTTCTTTATTTTATTATGACTTATATTATTCCTTAAAAAAAAGATTTTGATATATATATATATATACACATATTCTTGGCTAATATTTATCTCTTTGGATTTGTATTTGTAATGTCTTAATAGTACTCTTTAGAATTTCAAAAAGTGTATTCAAGATAACATCGAAACTATTTGTCATAGTTCCATACAAAAATAAAATGGTAATGATAATTAATATGTTCTTATATCTTGTTTAAGTAATTAGTTAATTCAAGAAACCAAAACAAATTGTGTTTATATATCAAACAATCTAAACAAGTCATATATTAAATCCATTATAGATTATCAAGATTCGTTGTTTTATTTAATTACTAACAATGCCAATTCATTATGATGATTCGAGATGGTTGTAACTTGTTATTAGCATAAGCAAAAAGCTTAGTTCCTTCTCTTCTGAAGAAAGGCTATACACACACCTTGATACTTTCACTTTTGATAATCAAGTTACTATATTAATTGCTTGTTACAACTCTTTCTTTTTCTTTACGTACGTATCAGATAATACATAATAATTGTTAACATGAAGCTCTTGATTTTATATACACATCAGATGATATGTAATAAATGTTAACCTCTTTTTACATGTGTTGCTTTCTTAAACTTTAAAAAAAAAAAAAAATTTCGTTTCATTGATCGTTAGACGTAAAGTCAATGTGAGATTATAAATAATGAGGTATCATCCAAACTTATTTCAACCCAAATTTTGCTAACTTGTCTACAAGAATATTTGCTTAATAGTTTACACACTGAAACTAAGTTTAGGGAAATGAACGGTGAAGATGGCATATTTTCTCAGTCATATGATCCACAAGAGAATAGTATTTCCTCTTTCGATTGACTTGTTTTACAACTTCTAAATCATGAGATTGAAGGAGAAACTTTGTTAGTCAATCTGGGTCGCTAGAGTGTATTCTTGAATGTAGCTTGTGTTTATAGAGCTTGTATTGGAGACATATGAGGAATTGGTTGGAACATTCATGCCAATACCTCACTATTATGGTTCATGATCAATACTCCAATAACAAATCTACCATTCTTTGTGGCATAGGATCAATCTTGACTTTAAAATAGACATCTATACAAAGGGGTCCAGTGTTGTAATCGATGAATTAGCAAGGTTTAACTACCTGCACGAATTCTCCAGAGCACTATAGATGCAAAAGAAATAACTCTCGCAGTCCTCATGAAGGCATCTAACCTAGGTGATAATATCTGCTAGGTAAATTTTTTTTTATGTGATCAAATATATATGCTTTTCGAGCTCTCCAGATACTCCATGATAGAGATGCAATTAGCTCCAAGGAATTATTCTTATGCATCTGGGGATTATATTGAATATTTGTCCAGAAGTCTTGAATTTATGACAAGAGTGTTGAGCTTCCTGTAAATTTATGCGCCATCTATCCATACCCTCAACTTTCTGGCAATCCAGCAGCAAATGAGTGTCTATCACAACTTCTTTTCGAAAAACAACTATAAATCCTTTGGATCTTTGATGATTTTTCTATAGAGGAAAACAACATTTTGGGAAGTGTTCTTGTTAGACATCTCTACATATTCATTATTGCTCAGCAGTGTATTCAATTTCTATAGACTTTTGCAAGAAAAACTTGCATTACCAGAAGATGTAGATGGCCATTGTTTATATTTATAGATACTCGATCAGCACAGGAAATAGTAAATTCTCCGAAAAGAGTGTAGTGCCAAACATAAACATCAAGAGAGGGCACTTGACAAAGAGGAATGTCCTTGATCAAATGGATATCTCTTGCATAAAAAATTTCTTGCATGAGGGGATATTCTATCGTCTTTGCTAGGTTGGGAGGAGATTTGCTACTCATAGGTTCGAGATAGTGACCTTGTTAAATGGAAATAGTTTAAAACTATAGGGTCTTGGTAGCCAAGGTATCACATTTATGTTCTTTCCATCTAACTCCTAATTCAAAACATGCAAACCCTTGTAGATACTTTTCCATAGAAAGGAAATGCGTCGTTTCAGTCTACTCTTTAGTTGGAGTATGGAAGTATTCGGGAAATATGTGGCTTTGAAATATTTGGCCCTAATTCCTTAGGTTCGGTTAAGATTCTCTAGAATTTCTTAGCAAGCAAGGCAAGGTTTCAAAGCTTGTAAATCTCATGGGTCACAGTCTTTTTATTGAATTATAGAATCAATTGCGTCAAATCTATTATTGAATTTCCCTTTATATAACGTAATCTCTGTAAAACTTTTTTATTTCTATTTTCATATGTTAATTATTTTTTATTATATGAGATGTAATAAATGTTAACATGCAATTATTCAAAAAAAAAATGTTAACATGAAAGTTTTTCTTTCTGTGATAGATACATGTTTCTTTTAATAATATTTAATAATTAATTTGTATACAACATGGATATTATAAAAGAGACTCAGTGTAATAAATTTTAACTACTTGACCTTAATACTGTATTACCCAAGAGAAATTTTCATGTAGTCATATTGTATATATCCTTACAAGTTGAATTGCTTGACCTTATTACCCAAAAAATAAAAAAAAGAAAAAAAAGACTTCTTAACTTTATGATGAGTATCCATCTTTACCGTATGAAAGTTACATTTTTCTTTGGTCAAATTTTAGAAACTATATTTCACTACACTATTTTGACTGCCAAAATTATGCAATCAAGCTCGAAAATTTACTACAAGGTAATGGCTCTATAGTAATTAAAAAGATTAGCGCCCAAAAAATAATGTATACTTTCAAATATTTAATTGGCCCCCCTAAAAAATATTGTTGAAGCTTTGCCACTGCCTTGAAGGCTTTTTCACTTCTTGAACTATGATGGAGCAGAAGCGGGAATTTGGAGCTCTCTCTATTTTCAATTTTTGATTTTATTATTTTTCTTAAATCAATCAAACTTTTTTATAATTATACTTTATATTAAGATGGCCCGACATTTTTTTGAGTATAAAGTACCATAAACACATGAACTTTTCCATTTTTCTATCTTAGCCCTCAAACTAGTCGATTGTAACGCTTAAACTTCAAAAAAATACTAAAATACAATATTTTGAATTTTTTTCCAAATCAAACATTAATTGTTCTTTCTCCTCCCTCCCAGTCTGATAATGTTAAATCAAATCCCCAATTTGATTTCATTCTCCATGCCCTTGTTTCTCTTAAAAACAACTCTTTCAAGATATATTAACCTTTCCTTTCTTTATGCGACATCGACTACAAGATATAATTTCAAACATGGAGTCCGTGAAGAAATTCAAGAAGACAAAATTGGAAAAATATTATTCCTCAGTATTTTGAGCTTTAGACATGGTCATATATGCTTTTTCGTGGAAGAAAAGATCACACAAAAATCTAATCACAATTGGAAACTTCTATTCTAACTAGGAAACAACAAGCCAGCATATCAATTTACAAATCTACAAGGATATACGTGAGGTTTTTTTCTTGATGTGGCCCAATTTCAAGAAATGGGTACTAAATAGGCCCATAATTTTTTTTTTAAAATCCGAAAGTGGCCATAATGCACAATCATTGTGCGTTATCACCTGAGATAACACATAATGGTTGTGCGTTATCCATAATCATGCGGCTTTAGCCGCGTTAAGCCGCGCTTAATGCGTTAAAAATCGATGTGGCGGTGATGTGGTGCTGATGTGGTCATAACGCACAGCCATTGTGCGTTATCACTCATGATAACGCACGTCCATTGTGCGTTATTATGAGTGATAACGCACAATGACTATGTGTTATCACGTTATAAACCCTAATCCCTCCAACTGCCTCCTTTCTTCTTTCTCTTTCTTCTTCCTCCTTAGTTCTTCTCCCTTATTTCTTCTCTCTCTCCTTCTTCAGCCTCCTTATTTCTTATTTCCTTCTTTCTTCTTTCTTATTTTCTCCTCGAAAATTTTTAGCCTCATCCATCGCCGCCGCCGCTTGGTACGTTCTTTTCCTCTTCCTTTTATTTTTTTCCTTCTTCTTATACTTTGGCTTCTCTTTTTCTAATACTTTTGTATTTTATTTCGAAATTTACAGTTAAAATTTAGTTAATATTGAAGTTCAAGTTTGAATCGACATGACTTTCTTTGGAGTACGAAGGCTATTAAAGATTTGGAGTAGAAAATGGTAGACTAGAGCTGCATTTTTAATTTTCAGTAAGTTTTTAGTTATTTAAATTATTTGGTGTATTATTTATTAATTTTAATTATTGTGTGTTTGGGTTTGTTATTTGTTGTTTGTTAATCATTTTCATGAATTTTATTTGTTAATTTGAATTAATTCATTTTTTTTGTGAAAGTGGGGTTTGGATTTATGTTTAAAATTTGTGTCATTAATAAATTTATGGAAATTTGATAATTTTGTGTATATAATTGTTATTTGTATTGCAGAAGTGATCTTAGGGTGATGAATTATTTTCATGAATTTATTTGGATAATTAGGGTTTATTTTTTACTTTACTTTATGATTATCTGAATTTTTTTAATTATTTTGCATCTTTCGTATAAATTTTTTAGTAGAAAAGATGAGAACCTGTAATTTGGGTTTATTTCTCTTCTGTTGTTGTTGTTGTTTTTGTAATTAGTATAACCAAAACTTGGAAATTTAGAGTTTAGTAATTAATACTTTTATTTAAACTCTAAAACTGTAATAGTGAATTTACGAAGTAGTATAATACTTACTTATACTATAAGTAACCTTAAAAAACTTAAAAATTCTAGTCTTTAGATAATAGAAAACTTAAAAATCTATTATTAAAATCCAAAATTTTACATCAAACATTAAACCATAAAACCATAAACTTTTTAAAAGTAAATCTTAAAAAACCAAAGTCATAATATTAAAATCCTATAGGGTATATTATAAAAACCTTAAAAACCCTTAAATTTGATTTTGAAACATTAAAAAATAAAACTAGAAACCCTGTAACAGTAGACCCCAATAACCTTAAAATTGATATTTTAAACATTAAACCGTAAAACTGTGAACTTTGTAGCAGTAATCCCTACAACCTTAAAATCTTAATATTTTAAACATTAAATCGTAAAATTATAAACTTTGTAACTGTAAACCCAAAAAAAAACTAAAATCTGAATATTTTAAACGTTAAATCGTAAAACTGTAAACTATGTAACAATAAACCATAAAAACCTTAAAATCTTAATATTTTAAATATTAAACCGTAAAACTCTAAACTTCAAAACAATAAACTCTAAAAATGATATTTTAAACATTAAATCGTAAAACTATAAACTTTCTAACTGTAAACCCTAAGAACTTAAAATGTTAACAATTTAACTATTAAACCGTGAAACTCTAAACTTTCTAACCGTAAACCGTAATAACACTTAGATCTTAATATTTTGGGATAATTAACTGTAAATTATAAAAATATTAAAAACCCTAAAAACCCTACAAACACTAAATTTGATATGCTAAAAATCATACAAACCCAAAAACCTTAAAATGAAGTGGACCATAAAGAACACACCTTAAAGAGTTTGGAATTAGAATTTATTTAAAAATTTTTACTTTTAATATATAGATATTGACCGTAACTCAAACTATAAATAATGTAGATGGAAGAAGTCCTAGCCCACGTGCATTCGGGACCCATAGTTGCTGATGTTTTATCTAGACAGCACGAGCACTGATCTGGTTTGATTTGGAGTGGGGACTACGAGACGTGTTTTACTGATCTTCAGGGTACGCGTTTCGGGCGCAACCTATTCCAGTGCTACAGTACGGCTCCCCGTAGGTTGGTAGAGCTTATTGACAGAACTGGGTTGGGGGGAGTGTTCAGATGTTGTTACATTGAGCTGGACCACGCACTTATTACTGCATTAGTTGAGCAATGGAGACCGGAGACTCACACATTTCACTTAACTTGTGGTGAAGTCTCAATAGCCCTACAAGATGTACAGGCACTATGGGGTTTAGGGATAGAAGGTTTAGCCGTTACCGGCCCTAGTTGGAGTGTAAACCCTAAAGATTGAGCTTATTGAGAGACTTCTTGGTGTGCAGTTGTCTCTTAGCCACTTTTCTGGCTACAAGGTGAAGAAGGAACCCTTGGAAGCATGGATCCTTAGAGCTTTTACTGGTTCAGAGACCGATGATGATCTTATCCTCCGCGCTCATGGATTTATTTATTTACTCCTTGGCGGACATATGCTTCCCGACTTCTCCGGGAATTTGGTTCATTTGCGCTACCTCAACTTATTAGAGGATATTGATGCTATCAGGACATATAACTGGGGTAGTTGCATACTTGGATTTTTGTATAGGCAGTTGTGCACTGCAACTTTGGGGGGTGCACGACAGATAGGGGGAGCCTTAGTCTTAGTGCAGATTTGGACGTGGTCGCGTATACCTGCATTGCGGCCTCAGCTGATTACGGATGTTCAGGCCGACCCTGTTGCTCCTCTTGGCGCTATATGGTGCACATCCTTTGACTGTAGCTAACTACCTATGCACACTCTTGTGATATACGAGGACCAGTTAGATTTCATGCCATGGCTTTAATATATTTTATATTATTTGTAAGTAAAGAATTTTTTTTTAAGCACTTAGAATTTTATTGATTTTGAATTTTGACTTGACAGTTTGTATGGCTCCCTTATCTTGACCGTGTTTTGGTTCTATCTGACTTGTGGTGGGCAGAGGTCCCACTCATCTGTTATGAGATAGTAGAGTACCACTATCCCGGGCGTGTGATGTGCCAGTATACATGGGCTCGGCATATACTAGATGCATGTGATACTCGTCTTGACTTGCACCGGATCCAGCTTAGGGGATATGACCACACTTACTGGGGGATACAGCATGCTAGCCATGTAGAGGTCTGGGATCAGCAGCGACTGCGCACTAGGGATGGCCCTGCCCTGGGTGCTGAGGTGTTATCATACCCTAGTGACGAGTATATCAGATGGTATCGGGGTATCACACGGGTTTACATCGGCAATCCAGCTAACCGTGATACCCGTTCGCATGGATATCAGCCTGCCGGGGTGGACAGATGGATGATGGTTCTTTCTACAAATTTATTTTTTCCTTTTTTTAAAAATATTCTTTTGCATTTCAGTTATTTATGTTGAATTCTAACGGTTTAATTAATTTATTTATTTACTTTTTTTTGTTTAGACTTCCATGTTGCAGGAGGTGGATGATATGGCTTCAGTGGTGATACAGGAACCACCTACTGATCCTTCACAAACCATGTTCGCGAAGAAAGTACAGACGATTATTCGGAGGTGCATGGTCTCTATCTGTGGTACTTTGGGCTGCACTTCATCACAGCACGATATCCACCAGACGTTTCCCGTACAACCATCGCGTTGCCGTCCCCGGGAGAACGTACCAGACCGGGGTGCTCGTGGAGTTAAGAAGGGCGCTCGCAGATAGCCTGGTCATGGAGTAGAAAGTGGATGCCCTCCTGTACCGCCTTTTCTAGACAGGCACGAACATGTCGATCTCGGGCATGTAGAGGTGGAGAGGGGTGAGGGATCTGGAGGTGGACAACCGACTAGTTGACCCATTTAACAGCCCAAACTTAGATATACCTTCTTTTGGTTTGGGTTTGATGCAACCTTCCCAGTCATTTCCTAGTGTATCCGGGACATTGTAGATGCCTCCCTGTCCTGGTTTAGGATTTGCCCCATTTCAATCACCACATTCTATATCTTTCTGGTTTTTCGGGTTTCGTGCACCCCCTTCTCTGGGCACAGCCAGTTCATCTACACCGCATTAGCCTACATCGCAAGCATCTTCATCTGATGAAGAGGAGCGGACGGATGACATGGATGTTGTATAGCATTACGGATTCAGGCATCGTGTTGTGCGTTATCCTTGAAGATGATGCACAACGGTTGTGCGTTATCTTCAATAATTTACCTCCAATCTTCAGCTCCAGCAATGTGTTATCACCTCACCCATTGCTTTTGCACCGTAAAACAGTACAATAATTCACTCAACAAGACAATAATTCACAAGCAAGGACGACAATAATTCACTCAACAGTACAATAATTCACAGGCAAGGACAATAATTCACTGAATGTAAATAATTCACTCTTGGCCTTCTAAACCATTAAAACGTTATAAATACATTCCCACATCTATAAAACAATTACAGCATATCCAACTTCTCTCCCTTAATAATCCATTCATTCTTTTTCAATTCACAAAGTTCTTAACTTCTTCATATTTCATCCTCCCTAAACATTTATAGTTAAGTCATTTTAAAATGGAAGCAATCAACCCTTTTAGAGTGATGCTATTTTGGGATTCTGAAATTGCGAGGGATACATATGGTCCCTATTTTACTGGAGTAGTGCGTAAGAGTTTGACATTGCCAACGAACCGAATGATTTCACATGATGAACTAGTAAGGAAAATATTGAAATAGCGAGATGTGGATCCCAATCTCTGGAATGTTCGAATGACAATGAGGGTGCCTTCATACTACGAAGTACATCGTATATTTTACTTTAATTTATATAGCATGAACAACGATGAAGAACGTTATCTATGGACTATTCTACCCCACCTAGCGAAGGAAATGATTCATATTCTTGTTAAATTCGAGCATATCCAATAACAAAATATTCCAATTACACATGACAGAAATACAACAACTTTGCCGAAACATATTACACTGGTAACACAGATGGTTTCTGCTGAACCGTCTTTGTTGTAAAGTACCGTCAATAACGATGACGATGAGGTTGACGGATCGAACGGAGATGATATCATTTTTAGTCAATCTGGATCGGATGATGACAATGACCTGGAAGAAGGAGAGTTCCAAACTCCCCTAAACCCTGTAAATCCTGTAAACCCAGTAACCGAAAACATAGTGCCACAATGGGAGAGCAGCCAATGGTTCAGCAGCGCTAGGTATGACTACACACATTCTGGAGCATTCCTAGATATTGGCTCGGGTTCTCCTATAGATGACCTTATAGAATTTGGTACCATACGATTACTCGATTGGAACGACTCCATGACTGACATACAGTTAGGCATGAGATTCATTGACAAAGTGCAGGTAATAAGTGCGGTTCGAAAGTGATCTATCAGTGTGGGCCGTGAATACCGAGTTTTGAAAAGTAAGATTGATACATGGGCCGCAAGATGTTACCATCACAGTGACAATAATTACCGTTCATGGTATATCCGTATAAAAAGAAAGCAACGCACAGTCGATGGAAAATAACCAGATTAGTAAAAGAACACACATACCTTGTACAAATTAAACAAAACAAACACAAAAACTTGTCCTCAAAATTTATATCAATATCTATATCACACCTAGTTGCCAACGATCCTGAGATACCTGTGTCGAACATCATTCAAGAAGTGCAGGTATTGTTTCAAACGAGCTGTACTTACAAGCGGGCATGGTATGCTTGAAAATTCGCTATCAAGAAGGTTTTTGGTAGCTAGGAGACAACCTTCAATATTTTACCTAAATACTTACACGCTGTACAGGATTTAAACCTAAGGACTGTATACGAATTTTTGCATCACAAAACAAGCAGTCCCCCTAATTATGTTTTCAAGCATACCATCAAGAAGGTTTTCTCAAATTTGTTTTCTGGTGTTTCTCGCCATGTATAGACGGATTTCCATATTGTCGGCTGGTGATTTCTGTGGATGGAACACACTTAAGGGGACCATACAAGGGCGTTCTGTTAATTGCAAGTACGTGGGATGCAAATAATCACTTGTTCCCATTCTTTTGCAATTGTTGATAAGGAATCCTCCGAGAGTTGGAATTGGTTCCTTAAAAACTCACGAGAATACATTGTCAAAGATCGCCATGTATGCCTCATTTCTGATTGCCACAAAGGTATTTTCTCTGCTATTCAAAGTTAACCTTTATGGCAACCACCATTTGCAATTCACCACTTTTGTTTACGCCATATTCGAGCAAATTTCAACAAGACTTTTAAGAACACAAACCTAAAAAGCTTGATGTGGCAGGCCGGAACAGAATCAAAACAATGGAAATTTGACCGTGTAATGAAAGAGATTCAAGAAAGAAATGTTGATACTTACATTTATTTGATGAAGTTGGACCCAGAGACACGGTATCATGACAACCAACATTTCTGAAGCACTTAACAATGTGTTGAAGAAAGCTGGGGTTCTACTTTTAAAAGCCCTAGTTGAACTAATATTCAACAAATTAGTTAAGAAATTCCACCAACACCGTGAAGATGCTAAAAATTGTGTGCATCCATTTCCAACCCGAATTTTTGACAAGTTCTTGCGGAATGAAATGAAATCAAGAGAATACAAAGTTACCACTTACAATCCGCGAAAGGGAATATACATGGTCAAATCTCCAATTCGGGTTTCTGCTGCAGGCAACAACGTCTATACATTGCGGATAAATAATAAATCATGTAGTTGCGGAAAATGGCAAACATATACATTGCCTTGTTCTCATGTTCTTGCAGTGTGTAGAGAAAATGGGTCAAGAACAGATACTTATGTGTCAGAGATATATTCGCGACAAATGTACAGAAGAACTTATGAAGCAAATTTTCATCCGGGCTTGAGTGAGAGCTTTTGGAGGGATGTTCCTTTTAATTTAACATTTTATCCTCCAAACATGAAAAAGGAATGGGGTAGGAAACAGGGCAAGCGATTTCAGGGGGAAATGGATTATAGAAATCCAGATTCTCCCCCAAGATGTGGCAGATGTCGCATACCGGGACATAATATAAAAATTTGTAATAAGCCCGGACCAGCAATGTATAAGTTTGCCATTTTCTTGAAATTGTTGTAATAAAACAAGTTTCTATTAATGAAAATTTTCTTTCCACTTCTTCTAATTACTACATCATTGCTCTAAAGTCTTACAATATCTTTAGTATTACTTCTTCAAATAACTTGAGATGAAATGGTTAAAAGTTAAATATATTTTCCAAGAAAACGATATAAATATTATCATCACAAATACACTTAAAATAAGTTAAATGTAATAAATACAGTCTTTATAACAAAATTATACAATTATAAGTTTTCCAAAAAGAAATTTTCATTAAAAAAAATTTATGTGGCTGATAACGCACAACGAGTATGTGTTATTGCCTAATCATAACGCACAATAGTTGTGCCTTATCAGCCACATCGGCTGATTAGAAAAAAATGCATAATTAGGTGATAATGCACAATGGTTGTGCATTATCATTATGGATAACACACAACCATTGTGTGTTATGGCCACTTCCAGATTAAAAAAAAATCTGGACCTATTTAGTACCCATTTCTTGAAATTGGGCTACAGCAAGGAAAAAAACCTTGTAGAGAATAAAGAATTTTGATTCCAGTATAGCTCAAATTTCAACCGTTACAACTTAAAACCCTTAACCCAGCCCCGGTCACCAACCTCAATTACTAGATATAACCCCGCCAAAGATGAACATTTGTTTCTCAAAACCGAAACAGGATCAAATTGCATTAACGATTAGCTTAAGTCTTATATACCTTTGGGTGTTGAATGTGGATTTGTTGGCTTGGGGACAAAGAATCGACCAGTGTAGGCTTCAATTACTCACAAGGAGTAGGAGACAAACAATCGAGTTGCCTTTTATGGTAAAGGTTTGTGAGAGAAAGAAAGGAGAAGGGGAATACCGAGGATGATTATTTGAGCGGTGAGCATAGGATTGGGATACCGTCGATGTTAGTCAAGATGCTTCACAAGATACGTCGGTTGCACCTTTTAGGGGAAGAGGAAACTACTTTTCTCTTATTTGGGGAAGAAGAATGTCTGAAATCCAAAATTGTCCCAAAAAAGAGATCACATAGGTGTCCTGTGGCAATTTCAGTTCAGATTTAACAGGAATTCTGACGACAATATTAAAATGAACAATTTTTTTTAAGTTCAAGTGTTAAAATCACTTTTTAACTACACTTTTTATCTTCTTTTTTTTTGTCAAATATTTCAAACCTATGTTACATTTAAATAATGGAATCTCATTCCCTGCTTAAAAAGTAAATTATGTAAGTTTTTAGGAAATAATCAAAACATATTCCATTTTGGAAGTCAACGGAAATTTCACCTCGTATCTTCCTAGCATTGATAGCTTGAGGCTCAAGTTTAATAAATGAATATTAACAATAGGAATGAGAATAAGATAGAAAATCAGAGTATAACTCATGCTAAGAGATAGTAAGGTGAAATATTTCTTGTAAATTTTGTTTGAGATTTTTTGATAGAAAAGATATAATTATTTCATTTCTATTTGTGAGATTAAAGAGAAGTGGGAAAAGGAGTTTAAAATAAAGTGTCCTTTTACTATAATAACTTGTTCATGAAAAAATACATTTGGTAACAGTGATATTTTATCCTCTCAAGAGGATGTAGTTGACATTTCATCCCATCCTTTAAAACTTGGGATCGTCATCTGTCTCTTCCCCTCCAAAAGTGGAGAGAAAGGATTTGAGGTGAAAAAGGATGAGAAATCTCTCCATTCTCCTCTTCTTCCTCTACAAAAACTCCCAAACAAATATAAACTATCCTTTTCTCTCAAAACCTCTTCTTTTCTCTCCAATTCTCAACTCCCAAACTAGCACTAAGGCTTTATTTGAAATCTAATACAATTTTTTTTCACTCTACATTCTGCATGGCCTCCAAGATGGAAAAAGTTTTTTGTTGAATTTAAGAATGAAAAGCGGTAAAATTTTTCCTCAAGTTTTGTAAAAGATAAATTATTTATGAGTTGTTATGAATTAAATAATATTTGTGGATGTCCATAAGAGATAAGGATATCTGAAATAAAGTCTATGTTCTGAAGAGATATATATTCTGAAGATATAGACATCTTGAAGAGATAGATATTCTTAATTAGAGATGATAGAATCTATATCATATTCAATCTCTATCTCTTATATCCCCTAAGTACTATAGATTGGGCCCTTGGCCTTCAATTGTAAACACATCACATAGAGAAATCAATACTTTTCTCGCAACTTTCTCTGTCATCTTTTCTTCTCTATTTATTCATTTAGTTATTCTTGATATTTTTTCTCTTTATTGTCTATTTTTTTATACTTTACATTATATATCGATTATTCTATTGTACCGACAACACTGAGTCAACAAGTTTCATAACACATTGTCAGCAAGAGACTCTACCATGAGTTGTTGCCTTCTCTGAGACCGGGGAATCAGGTAGCATTACTGTCGTTACCCTATCCGAAAAAGAGATACTTCTTTTACTAATATATTGATTATAAAACTTGAGCTTTTAGCTCATGATATTTTAAGAAAAAAAATTACACTTTTGTTTTGTAATTATTTATGCAAATCTATTTGGACATATATAGTGGGTTAAGACACCATTAAATAAATACATCTAATCAATAATGCTCCTAATATATTTGATGTCCCTAAACCTACCACTATCGAAGTATTTGAGATACAATCAAAACATGGTAGATAAGTCAATTCCATGAATATGAACTCCTCGGATATCAAATGAGCAAATGTTTAGATGGTTATATTATAAAGTCGAGGAATGAAAATTATAGAAGAATGTTCCAAATATGACCAATATATTTCTGGAAGAAATTCAGTGCCTGAAAAATGGTGATATTATGAGATCTCAACATAATAGGTCATGTTTGAGAATGAATAGAATCACAAAAGTACTAGAGTATTTATGCGCATAATGGTATTGAATTAGAATAATTCAAAGTCTGCAGACTGATAATAATATAGAATTTGCATGAGAAGTATAAAAGTTAGTCTGGAAAATTAACAAGTACACATGAAGTATACGTAATTCCCAGAAGGATTTATACACCCGAAGTGTTAATCACAGAAGGATAGTTATGAATATTCATTTATGCGAACTATGAAATGAATATTGATCTAAAATTCTTAGTAAAAGCCTGGCATTACTTGCGAAAGAATATTTATGGTGGAGAACATGATTAATTTTCATATATACAGAGCACGAGAAAATTGATATACTTTTGTTTAAGTGATCATTTGATAACATATTTATATGAAGTCCTTGGTGGACTTAGTATGCCTGAAGCATATAAGAAAATTTGTTCCAAAAGAACATAATGTAACTATCTTAGTGAATCATCATTAAAGATAGTGATGAGAAGATCAAGTCTATATATGAGGAAACATTTACTCATCTTGATTAATTATATTTGCCACAGATATTACTTCGTGAAAAGATACTATTATTGTACAATTTGCTGATTAACACTTTGATGAACTAATATGCCCCACATCAGGGGGTGAAAGTCAACAATACTATAAAATTGATATCATATGAATATTCTGCCCACAAGGATAAGTGAACTAGATGTTCACAACATTTGGCCATGTATAGATGATTGTGGATCAAGTATTTTGTATACTTTGGCCCAATTCATGAGAGTTTCTTATAGATACTCTTATTTGTGAAGATGTCCTAGAAGGACAAAATATAGCTTATAATTTTAAATCACGCCTGAAGCATGGACAAGCACTTAATTCTAAAGATGATTAGCCTCTAAAAGGGTTGACTATATGAGCAAATGTTGTTCCTGAAGAATAAATAGAGGCAAGTATGATGATCAAGAGTACTGAAATCAAGCTTTTGCCTTGATTCATAAATTGAACATTCTGAAAATATTCTACATACACATAGCATATCATTGCCATTTCAATTCATTGAGTCATAAGATATCGATAAAAATTCTTTTGTAAAATAATATTGAAGAGGCAATGGGTCCTGAATCACCATGATCATGTAAATTAGTAAATGATTATACTTGTTTCGTGCAAGTACATAGCTATTATGGTTCTTTTCTAACTAATTACTTTGGAAAATATATTAAACTTTTTGTTTGATATCTCATTCAAATAATTATCTCAAAATTTGAAAAACAATCTAACTCTTACAGAAATGGATATGTAAGATAATAATTATTTACATGATCCACACAAATCATGTCATGCATTGACACACACAAGATTATATAGATATATCCAGGAGCCACTTCTTTCACTTATGTTGAAGGAATAATTAATTATGATGGCTGGTTAAGTTGTGCATGATCAAGATGAAGAAATTATCGTATTCGAGATTTATATATATCCTTTTAGATGAAATTCCAATTCTATTGTAGAAATAATTATAAAGTTTGAGAATATACAAAAGGAGATACTATTAATATATCTATTCATGAACTCCAGAAGAGATATAGCAATTATATACCTACAAGTTTGATCACTAAAATGTAGAAGATTTATCCTTTAAGGCATTACTGATAATAACACTTGAAATCATCCCTGAATACGTATGTTTAGAAATCACAAGTGATTATCTCATCAGGGGAGTAATGTTTAACATAGAGAATAGTGTACTCTTTTTCCTTCACTAGAGCCTTTTCCACTAGGTTTTTATATAGTAAGGTTTTAACGAAGCATATTATCTATGTAATGAACATCCAAGGGAGAATATTATGAAAAAAAGAGGTAGAGGCACCCCATTTACAAGTACAGGACGGCTGTTCTATATTTAGTAGAGACTCAGGCCACTACCATTGTTGTCAGCGAAATTGGCAGTGGAAAAACCACCCAGATTCCTCAGGTCTACTTTACAATGTTCCCCAACTCTCTTATCTATCTTTATGTGTTTTCAGTACCCGTTCGTGGTTATATTTTGGTGTTTCTTCTTTACTTAGGTTGTAATATCTTTTGCGTTTGATGTTTGGACTTATCAACGAACTTAGAGGTTTTTATTAATCTCGATCAAGCATTAAAGAAGTCGTGAATGTGTTGATAATGGTAGTCTTTTGTGACCTTTGTACAGTTTTTAAAAGAAGCTGGTTGGGCAGAAGGTGGGCGTGTCATAGCCTCAAGCAACCAAGGAGACTTGGTATTCAGGTATAAATATCTAGCAACCTATTTGATAGCATATCTGGAGTCAAGATGAGTTCTCTTTTTAAAACCGTAGTTCTTTATTGTATTTGAGCTTATATCAGAAAACAATGTTACCTGGAATGGCATACAGATATCGGACTTTTATTGCTTTGATAGGGTGGTGAGTGATTCAACTTTTTATTGGTTTTAAACGAGTGAAGTTTTTTAGATTGTCTTGCACGACATTATTGAATTGGACATTTGTGCTTGATATTTAGAAATTACCATCTTGCATAGTGAATGTGTGGAATGCATAACTTTTAAATAAGGGAAGGCTTCTGCAATCTGAGAAAATTTCAACGTAACGTTTTGTTTCCCAATTATTTTAAAACATAAATCGTTTTTGTGGTTTTGTTGCTATCGGTGGCCTGAAATAGGAGTGCAGTGTCGGCTTTAACTTATTTGATTATTGTCTTTTCCACTACTAGCTAGATACAATAGTGTAATATTGCACTAACATGGTTGTGGTTGTCCCATGTGCAGTCGGTTGCTTCAAGAGTTGCTGAGAGATAGGTGATAAACAAGGAGAAGAAGTTTGTTACACAATCCAATTTGAAGAAATTTCACATACAGTGAGATCTCTTGTCTTCATTTATGTAGAAGAATATGGTCTATTAATTGGTAACAGTGGTGTTACTGTAATAGGAGATGACTTCAATGCATTGATCTATGTCTTATATAGAGTGACGCACTGATATCTGGCCTTCATTGCTATTTAGCTGAATTCATATGCTTAATGGTCAAAATTTCGTTTTCCTATTAGCACAAGACTTAACAAGGATCAAGTTTCTCACCGATGGAGTGTTGCTAAGAGAAAGGATGTATGATCCCCTATTGAGAAAGTATAGGTACTTACCTACTAATCCTTAATTTATCTCCTTCGTAGCTTTGGCATTTCTCTTTTTGTCGCCTTGGCAATGTTGCTTTTGCATGGCAAATAGTTCTGGCTGAGAACATCACTAACTCATTGGAAACCAAGTTGTCTACGCAAACCTTTGTCCTCTATCTCTCTGTTGAATTGTCAAGTTTCATAGCTACTAAAGTTAGTTTTAATACGCAGTTCTTCATGGAAGCATTATTTGTTGATCTAGTCCTGGATTTGCATGTTATCGTTGGTTCTAAGCTCTTGAGTCGTTGGTCGTTGTATCTTTAACTTTTTCCAATTTTTAAATGATGTTGGAATTATTTGGACTATGCAATTCCTTGTCATGCTAGAACATAAAATGATCTTCATTTTCTCTTCTAAATTTTAGAACTCGTGTGCATCTTATCTTGACTTTGGTTTCTCCACTTAATCGTATTGTAAATATATGAACTGAAATTCTAAATTTTGACAATGTAGTGTTATAATGGTAAATGAAGCACATGAAAGGTCTCTTTCAAAAGACATCTTACTAGGTCTACTGAAAAAGGTATAATCAATGATGAATAAGTTCCAGGATTGGTGGTTTCTTGATGGTGTACTAACTATTGTTAGAAAATCATACTCAAAGGCGTCGGCCAGAGCTATGTCTTGTCATCTCATCAGCTTCAATTGAAGCAAAAATCCATGGTTGCTTATTTCTTTACTAGGTCCTATTTTATTATATGATTTAGAAGATATTCTTTCCTTGGACATTTTATATGTATGCACTTTGTTCTTGGCATTTATTGCATCTAATTGTTTTCAGTGTGTTAAACATTTTATATGTATTCCCTTTGTTCTTTGCATTTATGGCTGAAAAACCTAAGGATACAAAAAAGCATAAATAACTTATAGAAAATGTTTCTTTCTTGGACAAACTTCTTCATCTACTTAGAGTCTTGCATTTTGCACTCTGATATGCTTTTTCTTTGGAATTTTTCTGTTATGTGAATTTGTTCTAATGGACTATCATTTATATCAGACTAGTGGTTGTTCTTTGCTCAATTGGCCATTACTTGTTTAAAAGTCAGTGGATGTGAAAGCTCTCGAAATGCATGTTAAGTATTATGATCTATCTTAGTTTGGCCTTCCTAAGGCGGAATTTGTAAAAAATGGGGAAAGTACAAATCTGGGGTTCATATCATTATCCAGATCTTTATGAACACCTAGACATCTGTGAGAGTTGACAATGCTGTCAGCTTGTATTCCCCACTAAAAGAAATGAGAAATAGTTGAAGGAATGCACGGAGAGAGAGTGGAAGAGGAGATCAAAGATCTTCAGTAGCTTAGAAGAAAGATTGCCCCATCTTAGTAATTCTTAGTTCTTACTATTTTTTTGGACATGTTTATCTTTTGGATTATTGATAACGTAAAAAAATTTTCAAGATTGTTTTATAATATGTCTTTGCTATGTTTTGTATAAATCTGATTGGAATTGTAAGAGCACATTAGTTTATGATAAGATTTGAGTGCTATTGTTTGCATTAGCATATGATTAGTAATCCTACTAAAGCTGTTGTCATCTACATAGTTGTAGAATAAAACCTTAAGCAAAAGATTAGGTTGGATGCCGTCTTAGGATCCTGTGTTGTCTCTCTTAAATTTTCTTCTATTCAATTTCATTCAGTTTCTATCACAGTGGTGTTGTTTTCAGAAATTTTGGTAGCCTATTTTAAATTTCTCTTAGCGTGTAATTTCCTGTGAACTTACACTTTGGCTAAACCCAGAAAAAGGCGCTGTGGACCAGCAGAAAATATGCAGCACGGATCAAGCACGGAGACTGCCATTCTTTCAGTAGAGGTACAAGAATGGACTAGTCTTTATCATTTGTTGTTGCAGGATGCAGATTGCTTCTCGTGGTATTTGCAAGTTTAGATAGTGACATATGACATATTTTGGATATGTTGCTTGGTTGATATCTTAAATTTTCGAACTTCCAGGGCCAAGGATTTAATGTGGAGGGTTTCTATCTCAAGGATCCTGCTCCAGATCATCTTCAAACAACTGTTTCAATAGTATTGTCAATTCATGCTCGGGTATGTTCCAGTTCAGAAGAGAATGACTATATTCTCATGATCTTTTTTATTCTTGTATTTCTATTAATCTGGCAATCCACTGCCTCTAGTTTGCACAATTCTCAGTTTCAAGTTTTCAGTTGTCTTAACAATATCATGAGTTATCTCTTGGTTTATGAATATTTCAAGAAAGGAAGGATAGGGACACAAATACAGTGCATTTTCGATTGTCACCTCCCTGCTAGATCCCCCATAAGTCTTCACAAGGGTGCATTATTATATAGCTTTAAGTATAAAGGATTTGATAAAATAGATCAGTAATCATTATGGCATGCACATAATACATGACGTGATCTGTTTCATAACACTGCATTAGTATTTCTTGCCGCAGGGGGAGACTAGGATAAGGTTTCTCCATGACACTTAACATCACATTGTACTATCCTGAAGCAACTTATCTATTTATAAACTTGGATCACATACATCTTAACCTTTCCAAAACCTAGAACTCGAAAACATGAGATATCAATTCATTCGTGTGACTATTCTGTTGTTGTTTGCCTTCTTTGTTCCTGTGCACTTCCTAAAGTTATTACTATTGTAGTTTTCGTTTCTTAGTTTACAGAACCTTCAACAGCATATTGTTGTTCATCCTAAATGCTATCATCAATAGATATATAGAATGTTGCAATGCTTATGCATAAAATGTTCTGTTCATGAAGGAACCAATAGGGGATATCTTGGTATTCCTGACCGGTCAAGATGATATTGATGCAGCAGTACAGTTCCTTTCGAAAAAAGCTCATAATTCCCAGTATCAAGGTAGTTTCAATTGCTATTTCTCCGTGCCAATAGGAGCAGGCACTTTCTTGTTGCAGATAATAGAATTATCTACATTTCTCTGGTGGACCTTTCTTGGCCTCTTTATTATGCTTAATTTTTGGCTCTCTTTGATTTTACTTGCTAAAAAATGTTACTGATATGGGATTTTGTCTCATGGCTGACATCTCTATTTAAATCTTACTGCCCATTGTAACGTAAATATGTTCTATTCTAGGCATCTCCTTTTCATCTTTTATTGGCCAACCATTTTTTGATTATATATTCATGGGTTGAGATATATCAATAAACATAAGTACTCTACCCATGAAAATTGGCATCAGTTGTTGATGTAAATATAACTAATTTAGTGTTAGGCACCTTAGAGCGAGGAATTATTAGGGTAACCATTTCTTTGACCTTGATGGATAGATGTCATTTTTTTTCTTAGCAAGTTAGTGTTCTTACATGATATCATTTGCATGATTTGCCAGCAGGATTGATTGTTTTCCCACTTTATTCAGGACTACCACGAGCAGATCAGGTCATTACCCTGAATATTATTTCTTAGAATCCCTTTTCTTGATTACTCGCGTGCTGACAAAGTTTTCTTCTTAATCTATTCATGAAGGATCTTATCTTTTCTCCAACACCTAGAGGGAAGCAGAAAGTGGTCATATCAACAAAGATTGCGAAGACATCATTAACATTAGAGGTGATTAACATCCTGAAGCTTACAGTGTCTGGATTTATATTCTTAAACTAGTTAATAACTATCCTTATCTTTTCATGGTAGGGTATTGTTTATGTTTTATGTAACATCCTAACTAAGCATCTCTCAAAGTTAGCATAAATCACGGTAAGTTCGAACAAAAGTTTTGGGGTTAGTTTATAAAGAATAGTAAGTATTGGTGTCATTTGGTAATTTTTTTTAGAAAAATTAAGGGAAGAATTTTTCAGTGGATAACTTTTCGGACATGTTTTTGAATTATTTGGGGTTCACGGTTTAAAGTAGAAATGGAAATTTTAAGTTTAAAATAGATTTTTAATCATTTTTAAAATTTTGGGCCAACGTAGAAGTTTTAGAAAGTTGAGGGACTACTTACTTAGAGAGGTGGTAATGACGTGGTTGGGTAAGACATGTGAAAGGGAGTTTGAGAGATACATGGAGGGAGATGACAAGTGGGTTAGGGGGTGAGTGACACATGGTTAACCATTGCCATGTGTCTCATGTATGCACACAAGAAACCATGCAAAGATGACTATAAATAGGGGGTTTTATGGATGAAAAATTTCATCCTTTCCTTTTTCTCCACTTTTTCTATCTCCTACTTATCTTTCGCTCTTTCTCTTCTCCCTCTCGGTCAAACACCAGCCTTTTCCCCCTTTCTTCTCTCTCTTCTCACTTTCTTCTTTTTTTTTCTTTCCCTTTCTTTTTCTCTCGGTTCTCTCTCTTTCTTTGGTCTCTCGGTTTTCTCCTCTTCCAGGTAAGCTTCTTTGTTTATTTATTATTATTATTATTATTTTTTTGGTTGCTTTGTAGTTTCTTTTTTTCCTTACATCGATATATATATTCTTCTTCTTATTATTATTAGTATTATTATTATTTCATAAGAATAAATTCTTCCCAGATAATAGAAAAATATAGGAATTATTATTATTTTTTCTTCTTGGAGTTATTTTTCTAGAATTTCTTTTGGAATAAATTTTAGGTAAACTTTAAGGTCATCTTGGGGTCAAGGTATATTTATATATATAGCATTATTTAATTAAGTTTAGAAATGTTATTTGTAGGTTTAACTCATATTGCGACTGATCGGGATTTTTATAACAAAGTTTTAAACTCAACACTTGCAAGTGCACAAGATCAATGTAATATGGAAGTATCAGGGTATCGAACCACAGAGAAAGTCTTAACTACTTAAATTACTATCTTCCTAAATTAATTTTATAAAAAAGAAGATTGGAATTTTATTATCTAAAATTATTCCAAAATAAATTAAAACTATTGAATAAATAAATAAATAAAAACTAATAAGAGATTAACCAAAGAAGATGATTTGGAACCTTGAATCCGCCACTAACCTATATAATAATGATTTAATTTTATTTAGAATAAAATATTATACTTTTATGTGGTGATATAGGCTACAAGCTTCGATTCACTAAAGAAATATATTGTGTTTAAATGCATGGCATAATCTCCCTAACCATTAGCATGACCTATTCAATTCTATGATATAAATCATCTAAAATTAGCATGAACTATTCAATTCTAAAATCCATAACATATTTGCAAAAATCATATATTTCTCATACTCAAGACTACAAGAACTAAGTATGGATAAAAATATCAATTAACCCAAATAATTATTCTACAAGAACAATCACCAAGAATTAGTTGCATCAAACCAAGAACATCCCAAGATATACAATCACATAAATAAAATAATAAATCTTTCAAAATAAAATAAACCAAAGTCACGTGGTTAGGTTTCATCAAGATTCTAATAAGAAAGTTAGTTCATGGCAAAAGGGAAAGGAGGAATCGATTTATCTGAGTAGATCATGGCTCTTTTCTTCCAAATAATTTTTCGCCGCTGTTTCTTAGATTTGCTGCGTCAAATTGTTGCCGTCTTGCAGCTTTTTTTTTCTTTTTCTCTCGTTGCAGCTCGGGCAGCTGCTGCTTTCTCCCCCCGCAGCTCCCTTCTTTTTTTCTTGATCTTCCCCAATGACCATGCATACTCTTTCTTCCCTTTAACAAATTTAATATGGAATCTTTATTTTCCATTCTTTTTTTGGAAACTTGCACAAAGATAAATAAAATAAATTAAATATAATAATTATGACTAATAAATAAAATAAATTAAATATAATAAGTGACTAATAATTAAAATAAATTAAATATAATAATTATGACTAATAAATAAATAAAATATTTTCAAAGGCTAATAATTAAACTTAAGGTGTTTATTTGTATTAAAAATTGACTTCATCAAATCTCCCACACCTAAGTTTTGCTAGTCCTCAAGCAAAAATAAAAGAACAAAAAGAAAAACTAACTATCCACTTTCATAGGACTCACGATTGCATTTAGCATGTGCAAAAAGCCCTTTAAACCCCTAAGTTCCCCTTAGTGGATGAGTATGGTCTCGTGAGAGTTTGCAGATGACGTACCCACAAAGTCAAATAAACAACAAACTTTAGAAAAAATATAGAATAATCCAAATTAAGTATCCTTCATCAATATCTCAAACTTATCAAGACAAACATTCTTTCTCTTATTTTCAAACTCAAGTAACAAACAAATATTCAATTATCTCTCGTAGCAAACACAAGACTTGTGTAAGGTGTAATCGTGGTCATAAGAGAGTGTACAAATAAATGGTATAAGATTTCCAAATTAC
Organism: Catharanthus roseus; assembly: GCA_028651295.1. Lineage (NCBI taxonomy): Eukaryota > Viridiplantae > Streptophyta > Magnoliopsida > Gentianales > Apocynaceae > Catharanthus > Catharanthus roseus. The sequence goes on along the minus strand of JAPQWS010000104.1, from coordinate 6,837,616 downwards.
ACATAGAAGACAAATCTCAACAAGAGTTCATTCTATAGGCTACACTTTGTACCTTCTCTCTACTAATCAAGCATTCTCAAATTCAACTCAGATCAGGTAGGACTTTAAAACTTGTAATGTAAGGTTAGAACGTTGGTTATCAAACAAAGGTAAGGAATTCAAATTCAAAGACAAGAGAGCTTGCAAAGAATATGGATACTTTAAAATTTCGACAAACTTTCTAATTTTGTTTTCGCTTCCCATTTTTCTTTTCAATTAATACATTCACCAACTATCATCTTCCTTTTCTCAAAATTTCATCATTTAATCCCATTCTTTTTCTTACATTTATAAATTTAGGCCTCTTGATTTTTTTTATTTGCACCTTATGACTTGTAATAATCATGTATCAACTTTTTTTTCTTTTTCCTTTTTTTTTTTCAGCTCAATACATTTGTTTTTTTTTTAGCACAAAAAGTCATATCTTTTTTTTTTCTTTCTTTTTTCCCCCTTTTGTCAAAATAACTTATTCTCTTTCCATAACATCCAAAGAACAACCCATCATTGAAGCACAAGTTAGAAGTTTACATTAAGCTCTCTACAAGATTAAGGGTTAATATTTAAGTGGTTTAAAGAAAGAAATAACATTTAAGACTCAAAAGAGTATTAAGTTAAAAATCATAAGATTTGGTAAGCTTGAATGGCACAAATGATTCAAAGAAGGTATATGACCATCGTGTCTGAGTCAAATCTAGAAAACCTTTCTATTTCGCCTCAAGAGGTACTCAAGTAAGTTCTAGAATGTAGGGAAGAGATTCATCAACTTTATGCAACTAAAAAAATAATGTAAATGATTTATTAAACACTAACAATAACCCATGTGCTCAAGTGCAAATCATGCAAGCGTTATAACAGATATAGAACATAAGTTCATTACCCTAATTGAAAACAAGAAACAAGTACTTTTCTCAATCTATTCAAGACATTTTTAAAGGAACTCAAAAAGAATCATTCTTTAAGTGAAATCATATTTTTGTTTTTTTTCTCCTCAAACATAATGTAAAAATAATAATAAAATAAAATAAAATAAGATAATCAGCAAAAATTGAAAAAAAAAAAAACGAGAAAAACGAAAATAAAAAAATAATTGACACTAGAATAAAAGTATCTTCTCCCTCACACCTAGACCCTGTATTGTCCACAATGTGATAAAAGAATGCGAGGAGTAGATAAGAGACAAAGAAAAGAACAACACGACCTGGTAGAAAAGGCAATATTAGTGCATGTTTAAAAGAGATAGACCATCTCTTTAGCCTCCATGATAATGATATGTTGTCTGATTACCCTACAAAACAAACACTTGTACCTTTCTACCAATCAAGTGAGATAAAAGTAAATAATACCAAAAACGGTGAAGACAACTAAGAGAATAAAAAAAAAATTCTTTTTTCTCAATAATAATAAAATAAATAAATAAAAAAAAATACTAAAAAAATTTAGGAGATAATAACACAAACAATTAATTTAACCTTTCCCCGGCAACAACACCAAAAAAATTGATCGAAATTTTTATAATGGCTAAGGTTTCATCAAGATTCTAATAAGAAACTTAGTGCATGGCAAAAGGGAAAGGAGGAATCGATTTATCTGAGTAGATCATGGCTGTTTTCTTCCAAATAATTTTTCGCTACTGTTTCTTAGATTTGTCGTGTCAAATTGTGGCCGTCTTGCGGCTTTTTTTCTTTTTCTCTTATTGCAGCTTGGGCAGCTGCTGCTTTCTCCCCCCGCAGCTCTCTTCTTTTTTTCTTGATCTTCCCCAATGACTATGCACACTCTTTCTTCCCTTTACCAAATTTAATAGAGAATCTTTATTTTCCATTCTTTTTTTTGAAACCTGCACAAAGATAAATAAAAAAATTAAATATAATAATTATGAATAATAAATAAATAAAATAAATTAAATATAATAATTATGACTAATAAATAAATAAAATATTTTCAAAGGCTAATAATTAAAACTTAAGGTGTTCATTTGTATTAAAAATCGACTCTATCTGTGACTCCGGGTGAGTTCACCAACCCCTTTTTCTGTTAAGAAATTTAAATATTGTTCTTGTGAAGCATGTTTCTTTACTATTGATTCTTGAAAAAATGCGCAAAACAATTATCAGTGGTATATTACGGGTTATGCTAAAAATGTGATTAAGTTTTTAAAATGTTTATGTTTTAAATATTCTTTTATAGCACTAAAATATGTTTTAAGTCAGTGCCATATTTTCATGATACTTTTACTTAAAATATTTCTATAACCATTTTATTTTGGCTATGGAGTTTTAAAATTATTTTGAGAAATTATTTTCAAAACATTTAGTATTTCTTTTGGAAATAATCTTTTTTTAAATATTTCAAATTTTCTTAAAGGATATTAGTTTTAAGATTATTTTAAATTATTCTCAAAATATTTATTATTTCTCTTTTGAAATAATATTTTTAACTACTTCTAAAATTTCTCTTAAAGGTTTTGAATTCAAAAGTTATTTTTGGGAAATTATTTTCAAAATATGTTACTATTTATTATCGGAAATAATATTATATATTTTAAATTCTCTTAAAGGTTTGAATTTTATAATCACTCTGAGAGATTATTTTCAAAATATTTATTTCCATTTGAAAGTAATATTTTTAAACATTTTAAAATTCTCTTGGAAGTCTTGAGTATTAAAATTACTTTGAGGAAATTATTTTCTTTAAACTGTTTATTATTTCTTTTTGGAAAGAATATCTTAAATCTTCTTTTTCCGAAGGGGTTTTTGAGATTTAAAATTATCTCTAAAATATTTATTATTTCTTTTTGAAAATCATACTTTACATATTTTCTAAATATTCTTATGAAGGCTTTGTTTTAAAAGTATTTTTATTACTTTTATTTTAAATGTGAGCTCAAAGATGTTTACTATGTCTTTTAATGAATATTTTCTCTACGGTTTCATTCTTACTTTACTTTAAAATTTGGAGGCATTTAAGAAATTTTCTTTGAGAGATATTTATCATGATTTTGGTAAGCATAAGGGCGTAACCTATTTTATACCCGGTAATATGTATTAAAGCTTACATTTCAAAGTTACATATACACTTGTCATGGCTACAAGTTTTTTGCCCGGTGGATAGGGATTTTTCAATAACTAAAGAGTATTGTGTGGCCGAGAGATAGCCTATAATTTTTTAAAAATAAATTAAAAACCCTAATTCGACAAAAAAGGACTTGGTATACATTTTTTATCAACATGTCGAGAGGACTTGCACTGTGCGTGGCTAGTCCCGCATATGAGGGCCTCTTCCGAACGACATGCTTGGTAGAGTTACTCTTGATCTGGATCCAGTTGACAGAGGGCGTAGTATTGTTGGAGGGTTAGGCCCAAGGCAGTATTGCATTTGACTCTGTATCATGCTCTGTAGTAGTGGCTATTTCCTAGCAGGTTGGGTTAGGAGGGGCCCACAAGCTTGGGTAGCACAGGGCGGCCTGGTAGGTACACCAGGGCTCATTACCTGTTTATGTATATGTCATGTGAGGTTGAAAAATCGAACGTTCGTACAATGTGCTTTGGAGTTCAGGCTGGTCTTGATTATGGGATGCCGGAACTTGTTCCGATGACCCCGTTTAAGGATCCAGACTTTGTCCGTTGAGCCTATCATTGTGCATGCATGATTCTAAAAGTTCGGGTGTCGCGGTAGCGCCAATGTGTCTTGATTCACTCAGACTTCCCGACTGCGCCCAAACCCTTAAGAGAGTTTATAAATTGCATACAAGCGATTTTTGTGAAATTAATTCTTTTTTAGCATGTCAAACCATTTTATAAAAGTATTTTACTCGTATGGAAACTCATGGACAACACAAATGCACGTGAACTCACTGAGCGTCCATCGCTCATATTTTTCAAATGTTTCTCCCCTCTTTCAGATGACTTGGTAAACAGATCTGGCTAGTTGAGCCATGGTGGGCCATTGGAGTCGGCAGCATGGAAGTTTTCCACCTCTAGCTAAAATATTTTCGATCTATGCAATTTATGACCTTAGTAGTCTTAACCTGTGTATAAGTTTAGAAGTTTATGATATAAAGTTATATTTATATCTTTTTCCATTGTTTATTTTAGAAGAACACATTTCAATTTCTTCAGATGGTATCTTAGTTTTGTATTTTTTGTAAGTCTAGTGCGAGAGGCACGTAGAGACCTTACTCAGCCGCAGTTGACCTAGCGGGGGAGTACAAGGTATCACATTTTTTATACTGGATACTCTAAGAAACAATTATACAGCCAGTACTTTGTTGCTTTCGGCGTTCCTAGTAAGGATACAAGAAGATTATGATTTATTTTTTATAGAAGGACAACAAATAGAAGTCTTCCCTATCCCCACCCCCTAAATAGGTATTCAATATCAAGAACATTCCATTTCCAATAACCAACTTCTGTTTAACAAAAGTGAAACATATAGTTTTATTTTCTATCTTCTACATTTCATGAACTTGAACTTTTAATGCTAAAGGATGAATCCCCCTCTCTTTAAGTAATAGAACTACGAAGGTCACCCCTTTCTCCTATAGCTAAGTTGAAATGTCACCTTTTAGCAACTTGAGAATATGATCTCAATGTTCTTTTATTTATTTATATATTTATTTCTTTTACGTTCTAGGGATTGTTGTGGAGTATCAAGTTCAAAATTAAAATTTTGTCTTGTTTAAGATGCTTGCCAGTGTATTTGAATGTAGGCATATTGCTTTTTGACACCAAACTTTGATAAGCATCCTCTAGAGCAGTATTGGTTTTATACACTTTACTGTTTGCTTCAAACTGCTATTACACTATTCTTGATAAGAGGATTGAATTGGTTCTGTTTAGCACCCTTGTCCCATAAGCTTTGGTCTGGGGAGAAGTCTGTTTCTCTCCTGATTGATTATTTGCGGGGAACCCTTTGCTTGCCTTGACACATTTCTTTTCTAAACATAAATAAATGTGAGCCATGGATTTCTTTGAAGGTAAAATTTAAATCTTTTATGCATTTAACAGATCTTAGATATTAAGAATCTAGTAGTGGCACCAACATCTAGGGCATCTGCTCAAAAAAGGGCTGGTAGGGCAGGAAGAATTCGACCTAGAAAATGCTACAAGTGCGAATTTTCTACTATAATAATGAGATATTTTCCTTTTAAGTTCATTAAGGATGATGGTGATGATTTACAATTAACTGATTAGAACTTTGCTATAGCAATATTGAACAGTTGCCAGTTTTTAAAATAGCGTTTGTTTGCTATCACACCTTATTACATGATTGTTTACAGGTGCATATTAATACACACGTGCTTGTATTTTTTTGGGAAGCATGTTATACATTTGCATGTAGTCCATGGCAATGCTATTTGAAAAACCTTGGGGGAGGGGGTGAATAAGGTTTTTGGCTAATTTTAGAAAATCTTTTGTGTGATTAAAAGTTAAACCTCCAATTTGTTTAAGAAAGAATTCTAAAACTCCTTTTTAATAAAATTCCAAACAAAGCAAAATCTTATAGTTTTTAAAATTAAGCAATAAGTATAGAATCAAACTTTAAAGATTGAAGAGGCATAACAATTTATAATGGTTCACTTTCTCAAAGTTGCTACATCCACTAGCATGTGTTAATACTCAAGGATTTACCAAATCCACTATAGTCAAAGTCTACAACAATCACAAGTATGAGGATCACCTACCAAGGGTTTTGCAAACAACCTTAATCAACAATACAATTACAATCAAAGGATAACCCAAGAGGGTTTTCAACACGAACCTTTGATATCAATAGAAAAAGTAGAGAAGAGTTTGGAACAAGGTTGCCAAAGGAGCTGGACAAAATGTAGATGATTAAAATGACGAGAATCTACAAGCTCCTTTTCTTTCTTTTTTGAATGATGATCACAACTCAAACAGATTTTTGATAAAGATATATATATATATATATATATTAGCTGAAAAGTTAGAGCACTTTTTGATAAAAGAATATTCTTAAACTTTTAATGATCTGATCTTTATTGTCTGAAAAAATCTCTCTGTTAGTTGTCATAAAGAATAAGGAATGAATCCTTTTATATAGCAGAGAAATGTGAGAGTAAAGAACTAGCCTTTACTCTGTAACGGTCACATTTTATAAAAATCGGACGACCGAAATTCAAAACCAGATGTCGAAAATTCCTTTTTCTCAAAGAAACCGGACAACCATTTCCAGAAATGGAAGTTCGTTTTTTACTTCTTCAAAAACACTTAAGCTTCAACATCAGACCAATTTTGAAGATCATGCCCCAAAAAAAAAAAACTTTGAAAGATGTGTGAGCTATAAACTGTGATCATAACACAAAGAAACAAGGTCAGGGTCTTTTAGAAATATACCTTACTCACACCCTAACAAAAACATAAGTCTTCAAGGTCTTCAATGGCTTGATCTTTTCTTCTTCATTATGCCTTGATCACCAAGATCTTTTGCTTCTATATAGTGTAGCCTTGAGACTCCAAAGATGTTTCTTTGTTGTATAAAAACTAAGCTTAATAATCATTACACAAACATATGTTAATCATAATCAAAATCATTTGCAATAATGCCCTTAGCGCTAACAAGCTCCCTTTTTTGATTATGACAAATACATATGCAAGAAGATAACGAAAAGAACAAAAGAGCAAGTATGAAAACATGGTGATGCTTGAAAGAAATCATCAATGAGAGTAAAGCATATCAAACACCAAGAGAGAGATAACTCCCCCTATAAATTGAAAACATGTCAAGGGTTTATAGTAAAAAATAGAACATAAAGCTACCCATATGGACATGCTATAACCAACAAGTATGGCATAAAAGATAGAACTCAAAAAAACACAAGCCATATGTGTAACATCATATGTTGCCAACCAAAAGGAAACATGAAACTTTAATATTATCAAAGGCAACAATAAGATGGCAATAAGAGAAGAGCATAATGTCATCAACAATATATCTAACAATATAATCAAAAGAAACAACATATTGCAACTCATAACAATTTTTTCCCGTTTGACAAGCAAACAAAAGCATATCATAATATAATAACATTAGTTTACCATAATCATATAATCAACAATATATAACCACATATCTTGCATTTAACAACATTTTTTCCCCCTTACTTCTTGCACATATTTCTCCCCTTTTGTCATAAATCAAAAAGACACTTAGGAGAGTTTTTAAGGGATCATAGAAAAGGGAACTACAATTGGACTTTCAACACTAAAGTATCATCATTAAGTCTATGTTAAAGGGGAGAACACATTATCAAGATAATATATAGAAAGATTGATACCAAAGAAAAAACGTAACATATTATCAAAGCGTAAGGTTAATAAAGCAAAAGAAAAAAGACCAAAAAGAAATAATACCAATTTGAAAAACATAACATAGCATATATCAAAACATAAGTTCAAAATAAACAAACATGATCAAAGAAATATCACAAGAAGACCATAATCAAGTTTGATAAATACAAAGAAAACGAAGGAAAGATAAGAAGTTTAAGAGAATATCCTCAATCATCTTCATCTCTTCCTCCTTGCTCCAATCTCATAACCCGGTTTTGAACATCTACAATCTTATCATCGATGTCATGAAGTCGGCTGTGGAGCTTTCCATCTACATCGTCCAGTCGGCTTTCGAGTTGTGGTTGCATTATAATAATCCTAGCCATGAGTTGAGCCATGTCCACTGATGACTGTTCTTCATATTCTCTTTCTTGTCTCTTCTTAAATCTCAATTCCCTTTGAATCTCTTCTACATTTTTCTCATCTTTATCCATACCTTCGGGCTCATTGCCCTCTTCTTCTTCTTCTTCGCTATTTTCACTTTCTTCCTCTTGGCCTCTCTTTATCAATTCCCCATATTCATTTCTTGAAAATCCCATTCTCTTGAAAGTGTCTTAATTGTATATCTTACCGATTCCAATGTGGTCACTTGGTCCGAAAAAAGCAATCTCAAAATATTGGAACACCTTGGTAAGAAAATAACCATAAGGCAAACATTTTGTTGATGGGGATTGTGTAGCTAACATGTGTTCTATTGCTATATAACAAAAATTCATCTTTCTATGTTCATGCACTAGCACAACAAAGGAATGCATGTTTGTAACTGAAGACTTGTGCTCCATATTGGGGATAACAATATTCGAAATAATGTGATGTAAAATCCTCCCATAGGCATCAAGTTTGTTAACTGTTCTACCTTCACTCCTTTTTAGCACAATTCCTTTGGTAAATAATTCTTCAAACCTCCCATGTAAATAATTCTTCAATAGCTTGATCTTTTCTTCTTCATTATGCCTTGATCACCAAGATCTTTTGCTTCTATATAGTGTAGCCTTGAGACTCCAAAGATGCTTCTTTTGTTCTATAAAAACTAAGCTTAATAATCATCATACAAACATATGTTAATCATAATCAAAATCATATGCAATAATGCCCTTAGGGCTAACACTATTGTTGATAATTTTGAATCTATTGATTCTTTAGAAATGAAAACTTTTGCATATTTCACTTTACCTGTCTCCTGCTTGTTTAGGCTACAAGTTTTTTCTCTTATCTTGTCAAATATCAAGCTTTAGACTATTTCACATATTGTCACACACTTATGCTTAAGATTACATTTTACCCATAACTTTGCATTATTTTTATTTGCTCTTACTATTTGTTATCAACCCAGAGTTAATGAAAAGGAGTAACTAATGCTGGTTGACATTTGGCAGATCTTAGGGTGAATAAGCATGTTATACTTGCATTTGTGCGACTAGTAGTTTTGCTTCACAATAAGTATCATATTGAACATTACTTCACGATAAGTTTCATACTGTACAATACTTGAAGTTCCAAATAATGCTCATGTTATAAGATAATATTTATTTTCTAGTGTATTTTGAAAAATTATTGTTTCCTGTTTTGTATTCATGCTTATATATTCTTGGTTTTCTTCCTTCTCATGTTCTCTAGGAGCTATCTTTTTCTCAAGGACTGTGTTTCCATCTCTGTAATATTCATGAGTGCATATAATATCTTTATTTCAGAATCTTTTAAGCTATATTTTGCTTAGCTTTGTTTCTTATTCTCCAACAAAATTTTACTTTTGGTTCCACATCTTCTCTCATAAACAATTCATTTTCACCAAAAAGAAGAAAAAGAAAAACCAAATAAAAAACAACCCCTTCTCTTCTTTTTTTGGGCATTCTTCTTACTTTTACGAGTGAAGCTAAACTTTTCACAACCTTACTACCATAGTGCGGGTGAATGAGTGCTTGTGCACTCTATTGTTCTTGCTGTTTCTTTCTTATTCATAATTGCAACAGTACTGTGACCACTTTGCTATCATTTTTTAGTGTCACTTTCCATGATTTAGATTCACCTTACATGAAGTTCACTGACCAGACTTTATACAAAAGAATATTTTCTGAATGAGATGTCTGTTGAGGGAGTTCAAGAAATCCAGAGATCAAATCTTGTATGTTCTATGATTCAGGTATGCAATCCGCTACTTGAGAAAACTTGTACATGTATACTTAATGGTTTCTTGCATTTTGGTAGTTGTAAAAGTTTTGAGTTCAAGAGGCATTCTTCCTAGACTTTGAAATAGTTGAATATGCTTTAAATATCACATTCAAAATGCAGATCTAGTATAGCCATACCCAAACAGTTTGAGGGCATGAACCAAATGCGCCTTGGAATTTTCTGTTTCCAGTCTTCTTTTTGTAACTAGTAATGTACTTGGAATTTCTCCTTTTTATGCTTGAAAATTTTTATTGCTAGAGTTTAGGTTATGGTTACTCAATTTCTGAGAAGCATGTAATTATATCCTTGCATCCAATGCTTCTCTCTAATTTTCTTCTCTTTGGATGAAAAAGAAGAAAGGGGGAAAAAAGGGACCACAGTGAAAGGAAAAGAAAAAAAAAGGAAAGGGTATAGGGTATAGGTTAGATTGGAACTGGGAATGAATTTTACACCTAAAAGTGAAAATGGGTTGAGAATAAAGACAAAATGGAGAAGTTGGGATGGGACGGGGGGATGGTGCCTCTGCCCCACCCGCCCCATTGCCATCCTTACTTACAAGTGGTGAGCCTAAAGCATTTCTCCAACTCTAATATTAATGTTGTCAACTAACCTGTCAGCTTATAAGTTAATATTCTCATTCACAAAGTCAGCTCTATCACTAATATTTTCATAAACTATTGAATTCCTCTGATTCAATAGAGGGAAAGTTGCTTCTCGAAAGTAGTATTTCCACTCATGTTGTTGAATATCTCTTCCCCAATTCCTCACCAAATTATTAGCAACCCAAGATTTATATTTAGTACAGGAGTAGAAGTCGTGCCAAAAGTTTGGTCTTACCATCTTTCGCCTTACCTATTCTGCATAGTCCCTTACGAGTGTGCATCATTGTCTTCTCTCTTTCCAAACATATTAGGCAAATGTCCTTGCTGCATATATTTTGTTTAAACAAGAGAGTAGGGAGTTTTCCGTGAGGTGTGAACCTTATAAAGAGTGAGTCTTAGAGGCCTTTTCATCCTCCAGATGTGTCGCCACTTTTCCTTTTCCTCACCAAATTGTAAGGAAAGTGTTTTCCCTCGATTTGAATAGAAATTTTCCTTAAATTTTTCCTCACTTAATTTTTTTAAGTGTTTTTTCTTTTTTTAGCAAACTGAAGAAAATCTTTTCTGAGAAAAAAGTGTTTTTTTTCTTACAGTAAAATTTTACAACCAAACAGACCCTTAGTGCTGAGGTTCTCAGCTTTTTATCAAGTCAAGCAATATGCTTTCTTGTTAATTCCCTTTAGATGACCAACCTTATCTATTCATATATTATTCTATTATGTTATACGTAATAGTGAATTTATTTAGTTGAACTAGTTGATTTTACAAAGAAAAGAAGTCACCAAGATCCTTAAATACATCTAAATTAAAAAGTAGAGAATATAGCAAAAAATGCCCTTTGTCTTTTTACATTTTATTGATCAAGGGTTTATTCTTTTTTTTTCGCCACTTATGCCACTGGAATAATTTTTTTGTATTGCCCCTTATGCCATTCAACTTTTTATGAATGATAAAAAATATAAAAACGCGGAGGTTTCTGGTGTCTTTGTGCAGAAATGATCACATAAACATAGATGATTTGTTCATAAAAGGGCAAAATAGGCATAATGCTACCCTTATAGAGTGACAATTTAATGATATAAACAAAATATGAGGGAAAACTATACATGTGGAGGATATATATTTCTGTGCATGACGGGCACCAATGGTTAGCAAATAAGGACCGTGTTTTATGTCTATTTTACCCTTTCATAAACAAATCATGTGTAATTCTCACAATGATCTCCTCCTGGACACTAGAAACCAACGTCATTTGATAGTTTTGGCATTCGTAAAATGTTAAGTGACATAAATATTGACAAAAAGAATATGCCTCAAATTAGCAAAATATAAAAAGTTGAAGGGTATTTTTGGTTATATTCTCCAAAGTATATTAGAAAACCCTAAATTAGTAATATAAAAAGGTGTATGATATTCGAAAACTCTAAACTAAAATCAAGCTACTCAACCTTGATGATATTATGGTTCAAAAAATATTTTAGGATTAACATTTATCCAATTAATTGAGTCACCCCAAAGTAAAATTATCAATACAAGGAAAATGTATTTACTTTTATCCCTTATTCCTTATTGATCCTATTAATTAGGTCAGTTTAAGTCTCCCATCATCACTCTTGATACTCTTAATGGTAATATGGTTGAATGGAGATTCCCCTTTTCAAAAAAATAAAAAATAAAAAGAAACTTTTGAAATAAGCCATTGTGGGATGTCTAGATTTCTTTAAGACAAAATTTTTCGATCATAACCACAATGCTATCTTTGAAAAGTAATTATATACATTTTTGTTCCCTCAAAATTAAAATGTTTTGGTTATATCTACATTTATGCTTAGTTAAGAATCTTTTCAAAATACATTTTAATGCTTTAAAATATTGGTTCCATTATATTTTGCTGGTGCAATCTAGTGCATATTATACTATTTAATTGGTTGAAGAACTTTATATATCTATTTAAATGAAAGTCCATCTTTATTTCTCCATCTCGCTTACGTTCAAAGTTTGAATTTCTTCCTTTGTTACTTCTCTTGTTGATACAATTTTGTTCCAAGAGTTATAGGGTGCAAAAACCATTAACTCGTAAAAAATTATAAAATAAAATTCTAATAAACATGGAGGTGCATTTATAAAAGGAAAGGCATATTAAGATGTCTAACTGTTTAACAAACAAAGTTCTACAGCATCACAATATAAATGCAAAATAAATTGTCTTAATATGCGAAGCAATAAGGCTCAACCAAGTTAAATGCATACGGCAAAAATGTAAATAAATGCTTAACGAAAGGTTGGAAGTAATATAACCAAAAAAAAAAAAACATCAATAGCATCTTCTTCAACCGTTAGTACTCATCAAGTGAGAGAGAAACAGAAGAACTTATTTCCTTCTTATTTGGGGATTGCAGTTCTCTTGCATAGCGGACAACAATTTTTTTCCATGAGCCATTTCTCAATGCATGCCACATAGTAGTTATGGTGGTAGTCAAGCTTCCCGAGCTCTTGACGGTTCACAAATTCATCCTAACAATGGAAAAGGTTCAAATAGAAACAACTCATGGATCAAATCAATTGAGGGTTTAAAGAAAAAAAACCGCAAAAACTAAAAGTTTCTTACCTGACAAATGCAACAAATTTTTTGTTTTTCTAGAGTACCCACATATTTATTAACGCGGTATTTACCGCGCTTTAAGAGATTACGAATTGTATCCTTATTTAAGGTTGTGGATGCATTCCCGATATTCTCTCCAAGGGCTAGTAGGTCCTGAGGTTCACAAAATTAGTTTCGTTAAAATTAGCTAAAGAAAATTGAACATATATATGGCTTTGTAGATGTTAAAGGCAAAAAATTATTATATTATTACCTCATAGCTCAAATTATCTATGTCCATACGCATTCTATCATGCTCAGAGTTATTGTTCTGAACATTGTTAACCGCCTATAATGACATAGCCAATAGATTCATTAGTTTATCAGTATATCATTCATGCGATATAGGTCATAAGAAATTATATAAATTGAGAAACATAACAAAATTTTTATTTTGATAAAGCAACTTATTACTGGAGATACTTATTATTTAATAAGAAACGATATATTTCCAATTGTAAGAGCTAATTAATAAAAAATAATTTTAATAGAAATGGAGAGAGATAGAAAAAGAGTAACACAAACCGTGACCCTATTAGGTCCTACAAGTGTAGAAGAAGGTTCTATGGTTCGTTCATCAAAAGTATCAATGCCAGTCAAGACGTACACAGATAGTAGTTGATTAGAATTTTGACCAATTTGTCTTGGATTTGTCATGTTAACATCAGACTGATTGGAACTGGAACTACCACCATAGCCTTGATTGACATTACCAATATAAACTAATGTTGCTGGCACTGATACTAGTTGATGATTCAATCCAGTAAGACTCTGATTAACAACATTTCTAAATGAAGAACCATCTTCTCGTTGTTCATTGGCGTTTGAACGAATCGTCGAAACCTACAAGTAACAGATAAGCAAAATCAGTATTTAGACCGAGAAATATTTGCTCGAATGTGACTTTGTGCTCTATATATATATATATATATATGGGAGTAAACCCGACCTATTGTCAGGGATATTTTGTTATAAACTCACTACATAAGTGACATGTGCCCCTTGACTTGTATTATCCCACATCACCTTTATTATTAACAACTTGGAGCTCTTGTCCCCATAAATAGGGACATGATCAACAATAACAGTGATGTAAGTACCTTAATACAAGTCAAAGCAGTACATGTCCTCATTTATGGATCAAGTTCATTATAGAATTGTTTCTATTTTGTGGGAATACTAAAAGACAACCTCACCGATAAACCGAACACATATACTGTAATTCTTAGTTCTGATACTCTCCCATGTAATCCTTGAAGCTCAGTGCCATTGGCTAGTAACATAGTCTCGAATACTGAAAACTTCGGCATTGGATGATGCGTATCCGTAACGTTGAATGAATTGTCATGGCTATTGGAAATGCTTCCGTTGTTGGAGGAATCCATCACCATTGTCAGCACAATCTTCATCATGATTGGAAATATTAAAACAAAATATGCACATTTGGAGAAAAAATGATATACTAGTATACATGCACATACTCATACATATACTCTCAATTAAATCGCAATCTTATATACCGAAAAATTGAAATATGCATTATTGTGCTAGATATGTGGGTATAAACCCATCAAACAAAAAAGAAAAGAAATTGTAATGTGCATCATTATGCAAAACATGTGGTTATTTAAAAACGACTTAGGCATATGGGTATTTTGAAAGAAAAAAAAAAAGACATTGAAATGTGCATCATTGTGTAAAGTATATGGTTATCTAAAATCAAATTTTGAATTATATATGTGTGTATGTGTGAAAATTTTCTAAAAGTTAATGTTCTTTTGCATATAAAAGAACTTAAAAGTTAAATTAATTAAGGAATTGGTGTGATAATGGTTAACTTTTAAAAAATTTACACAGTCACAAGAATTAAACTCATTCCTTGAACTTATATACACATTAGATTATAAACAAGTTCAAAGATCTATGAAAATGTATAGTAGAAAAATAGATTTACTTCAAGTTTAGTTCATAAATTTGGTAACACATAACAACAAACAATTAATCACTTAAATCTATATGAAAAAAAAAACTCTTAAAATATATGAGATAAAACGTATAGGAGTTCTTTTTTCCTTGTGGTGGGTGGGCTTTTTCTTAGAGAGGTTTTGAACTGAGTTTTTGTAGATTAATTAGTAGCTTATAATTAGTCGCACAAATATTGCAAATTCAAAACTAAATAAGTAAGACACATTGTACATGTGATAGGTCAGATAAAACAATGTTCAAATCAACAAAACATTTAATCTTATGACTTGAAACATCAGTTATGAGATTTTACTTACTCAAAATTAATTTTAAAAACAAAATCTTTTATGATGCATGGTCATATAACTAAGTCTATCACTTTCTTAGCACAAATTAACTGCACATGGGTGAAGGGAGGTCACAAAAATAAAATTAAATTAGAAAAATGAAAATAAAACTTATCCAATAATGGATAGTTATAAATCAGCACATTCCAGGTCTAAGTTAAAAAAAATTACTAGAGGAAAAAAAAGTTATCTTTCTTAAGGAAAATAAAATTAGGAAAACATCAAAATCATAACAAAAAAGGGTTTTTCTCTTTCTTTTTTCCTTTCTAGGGTTCCGTTGGAAAGGAATTCAAGGCTAGAAAAGAAAGATTGTGCAAGACTTTGTTTTGCAAATTGAAATTTAAATGTGCAACATTGTCCAAGGCATGTGGTTATTTACAAACAATTAGAACAAAATATGCATGATCGATATATATGACTTCTAGAATAAAAATTCTATGTTTCACTCCCGAAAAAAATGATTGTTCGATCTGTTGTTTACAACACTTATTGGATATGAAATATATGAAAATTTTAAGAAGAAAATTTTTATAAAAAAATTAATTTCTTTTTACATAAATAAGAACCAAAAAGGTTAATTAATTGAGGAATTGATGCAACGATGGTAAAATTTCAATCAATTTATAAAGTCATAACAATATACTCATACTTAGAATTTATACACATCATACTATAAACGTTAGAAAGATTTGTGCAAATATATACTAGAAAAATAAATGATTTCAAGTTTAGTTCATAAATATGGTCAACTATAAACAATCAACAATTAATCACTTTAGTCTTTGTGGAAAAAGAAAACAAACTAATTAAAATAAATGAAAATAAAACATAGAAGAGGTACCTTTTTTCTTGTGGTGGGTGGATTTTTTCTTAAGAGAGTTTCTAAACCAAGATTTTTTAGATTAATTAATAGCTTTTGGTTGGTCTCACAAATGCTACAAAATCAAAACTAAATAAGTTAGGAAAAAAATCAGATCTTTGAAAACTAAAAAAGAAAAAATTGAAATTTATTTTGTGCAAATTAACTTTTAAAAAAATCAAATAAGCATTGAGCAAATAAGGGGGGCGGTAATCACATCTTATATGTCATAGATTAGACAAAATCAGGATGGGATGAACAAAAAACTTCAACCTTATGAATTGAACACATCATATCAGACATTTACTAACTCAAAATTAAATTTAAACATAGATTTTTCATGATGCATGGTCGTTAAGAGGCTGCAGATAGAGGAGGGGAGGTAAAAAAAAAATGAAATTAAAATAAAAAAATGAAAATAAATCTTTTCCAAGGATGTATACCTGCAAATTAGCATCTTCCGAGTCCAAGCAAAAAAATCACTAGAGAAAAAAATGTTATATTTCTTAAGGAAAAAAGAATTAGAAGAATGCCTAAATCACAACACAAAACGGGGTTCTCTCTTTCTTTTTTTACCTTGTAGGGCTTCTTTGGAAAGGGAACGAGGGATACAAAAAGAAGATCATGCAAAGACTTTCTCTGATAAACCTAAAACACATTAAGACATGATCAAGGCTTTGTTATCTCGATGCCTTCAGTTTAGCAAAAGAAAACCTATAATACAAGTAATGAGAGAGCAAACAAATAAAACTCCACATAACAAGAAAAATCAATAATTAATGGTAAATAAATTTTTTTATTAAAAAAAGAATTGGTGAATAATTTTTCCAAGACTGAATTAGCGAGAAAGATCATGCAAAAACCTTTGCTTGGTAAACCTTAAAAACATTAAAGCATGATCGAGACTTTGTTGTTTCGATGCCTTCATTTTGGCAAAAGAAAGCCATATCTTACAGGTAATAAGAGAGCCAAAAAAAAAATCAAACTTCAAAAAACAAGAAAAATCACAGATAAAAAATGAATGATTTTTTGCAGAAAAAAGAATAATGAATGATTTTTCCAATACTAAACTAGCAAAAAAGCTTACTTAAAAACTCTTAAACTCAAGAACTCAGAGCAAACCTAAAACCACTTTGTGAAAAAATCATAGATTATAAGTGAATAATTTTGAGCCAAAAAAAAAAAAAAAAAGAAATAAGGGAATGATTTAAGTGAGCCAAAAAATCAAACTACACATAACAAGAAAAATCATAGATAAAAAATAAACGACTTTTTTGCAAAAAAAAAGGAACAAAGAATGATTCTTCCCAGACTGAACTAGCAAGAAAGCTTATCTAAAAATTCTTAAACTCAAGACCCTGAGCAAACCTAAAACCATTCTCTGAAAAAATCATATATTAAAAGTGAATCATTTTTTTTTTTGCCAAAAAAAATAATAATAAAAAAAGTGAATGATTTAAGTGAGCCAAAAAATCAAATTCCTCAAAACAAGAAAATCCATAGATAAAAAAAAGAATAATTTTTTGTAGGAAAAAAATAATGAATGATTTTTTCATACTAAACTAGCAAGAAAGCTTACCTAAAAAGTCTTGAACTCAAGAACTCAAAGCAAACTGAAAACCACTCTGCAGAAAAATTATAGATTAAAAGTGAATGATTTCTTGCAAAAAGATAAAAATGATAAGTGAGTGATTTGAGAGAGCCAAAAAATCAAACTCTGCATAACAAGAAAAATCATAGGAAAAAAATGAATCATTTTTGCACAAAAAAGAAGGGTAAAAAGTCCCACTTTAAAAAAAATTTAAAAAGAAAAAAAAAAATCAAACCCACCCTAATACAACTAGCCCCAGAACAACGCTCTACAGAGGAGCTCGATCGCTCAATCTGAGCAACGGCACTATGGCATGAAAATGGAAAATTAGATCTTGTGCTATGGAAGGAAAAAAATCGTTTGAATCCTCAAACTTCAAACTGAGCGTAATTTGGAGTATTTCCTATTAATGTATTTTGGCTACTAGAAGAAATTGGGAGAAGCATGAAAAGATAATTTTTTCAAAAAATAAATTTGTACAAAATGCTAATGGTATCAAGGAAATTAAACCACACAAGCTTTAGAATTAGCGTTGTTGTATATGAATGAGGATTATACTGAACACGTAGTTGATGGAGATGGCGATGCAGATTGAGATTGAGATAACCCAACCTTTTCTTTGAAGCCTTTAAGAAATATCACCGATTTCTTCCACCTTGTTTCTCGCTCTATATCTTTCTTTCTAACAACAAATGAAGATAAAAAATAAATAAAAATCAAGAAAATCTTCAACTTTTCAACAACAATGGCAGAGACAACAAAGGGAAGAAGGGAAGCGAAGGGGGAAATGAAAAAAGGCATGAGTTTTGGAGGGGATGTGCGACGGCAGAAGGAAGAATGAAAGATAAGAGTGGGATTTAGGGCTTTGATTTAGGAGAAGAATGAGGGGGAAAGAAAAAATATGAAATAACAAAAACAATAGTTCTCCTTCTTTATTTTGACAAAAGTACCTTATACCAATAATATTTAATGCTGAAGTTGGACAGGTGTATTAAGGTAGAGAGTTTTTTGAAGTTAACGTGCTAAAATCGATAATTTTTTAGTTTGAGTACTATAATGGAGAAAACGCAAAGTTCAATTGTGTGTGGTACTTTTTATCCAAAAAAGAGTAATTAATGATTTTTCCCAAACTAAACTTGCAAAAAAGCTTACCTTAAAACTCTTGAACTCAAGAACTTAGAGCAAACCTAAAACCACTTTGCGGAGAAAGCAAAAAGTAAAGTGAAAGCAAGAATAGCTAGTGAGTGATAAGATGAAATTGAGTAGGAACATAGGGGAGGTTTCATAGCGATATACAGAGAGGATACAACCAAGCAAGAAATGTAAAAAAGAATCCAAAGTCAGAGATATGGCTGCCATAACTGCAACTTTTCCTTATTAGTCAATGTGGTTTTGTAAATTTAATCACCATATGTATGATGATGCGTGTCGAATCCTTCCCGTGTCAAATCGAAAGGCCTACGATCTTTCTCTGTAGGTTTTGAGAAGGCTCAGATATACATATTCTTCTATTTATTTCTCAATTTACTTCACCCTTATCCTCTATCTATCATTCTTTATGACTTCGTGGGTGTAAAACCATCAAAGTTTTCTTGGTATGTGTTGTTTCCTCCTTTTCTAGATTCTTTTCAAATGTCTAGCAGTATTCATCATTTTTTTTTGTTTTGTCAGTTTCCTTCATTAATTTCCCCTAACCATAAAATTTATCACTGAAACCAATCTGTTATTATCATTTAGTTAGCCTCAAAAAAACAAAACATGCACTGAATTTACAAGTTATATAGTCATGATCATAATAAATTATTCATCAAACCAAAGAAAGAAAGCTATGGATATGAGGACACTCACTTTTGCATTCATTAGGAAACATTGAACGCACGAGTCAGTATCCCCCTATTAATAGATTTCTTTATTTTGTTGTTGCTTATATTATTCCTTAAAAAAAGATTTTGATATATATGTATACATATATTCTTTGCTAATATTTATCTCTTTGGGTCCGTATTCATAATGTCTTAATAGTACTCCTTAGAATTGCAAAAAGTATATTCAATATAAAATCGAAACTATTTGTCATAGTTACATACAAAAATGGAGATTATAATTAATATGTTTCTATATCTTGTTTAAGTAATTAGCTAACTCAAGAAACTAGAACAAATTGTGTCTATATATCAAAAACAATCTAAACTAGTCATACATTAAATCCACTATAGATTATCAAGATTTGGCCGTTGTTGTATTTTAATTACTAACAACGCCAATTCATCATGATGATTCAAGATGGTTGTAACTCATTATTAGCCTAAGCAACAAACTTAGTTCCTCCTCTTCTGAAGAAAGGCTATACACACACCTTCATACTTTCACTTTTGATAATTAAGTAATTATATTAATTGCTTGTTGTAACTCTTGCTTTTTGTTTACGTACGTATCAGATAATACGTAATAAATGTTAAAATGAAGCTCTTGATTTCATATACACATCAGATGATATGTAATAACTATTAACTTAACCTCTTTTTACATGTGTTGCTTTCTTAAACTTAAAAATAAAAAAAAAGCAATAATCGTTTCATTGATCATTAGACATGAAGTCTTTGATACAATGTGAGATTAAAAATGATGAGGTATCATCCACATTTATGTCAACCTAAATTTGAATGACTTATTTACAAGAATATTTCCTTAACAGTTTACATACTGAATCTAAGTTTAAGGAAGTGAACTGTGAAGATGGCATATATGCTCATCATATGATCCACACGAGAATAGTATTTCCTCTTTTGACTGACTTGTTTAACTACCTCTAAATCATGAGATTGAAAGAGAAATATAGTTAAGTCGATCTGAGTGGCTAGAGTGTATTCTTGAATGTAGCTTGTGTTTATAGAGCTTGTATTGGAGACATATGGGGAATTTGTTGGAACATTCACTCCAGTACCTCACTATTATGGTTCGTGATCAATACTCCAATAACAAATCTACAATTCTTTGTTGCATAGGATCAACCTTGACTTTAAAATAGACTTCAATACAAAGGGGTCCATTGTTGTATTTGTCAATTATCAAGGTTTAACTACCTGCTCAAATTCCCCAAAGCACTATGGATGCAAAAGAAATAGAAAGAAATAACTCTCGCAGTCCTCATGAAGGCATCTAACCTAGGTGATAATATCTGCTATGTTACTTTTTTTTGTGATCAAATATAGATGCTTGATCATTGGATATCTCTTGCATAAAACATTTCTTGCATGAGCGGATATTCTATCGTATTGGCTAGGTTGGAGGAGATTTGCTACTCTTAGGTTCGAGATAGTGACCTTGTTAAATGGAAATAGTTTGAAACTGTAGGGTCTTGGTAACCAAGGTATCACACTTATGTCCTTTCCATCTAACTCCTAATGTAATACATGCAAACCCTTGTAGATACTTTTCCATAGAAAGGAAACACGTCGTTTCAGTCAACTCTTTAGTTGGAGTTTGGAAGTGTTCATAAAATACCGGGCTTTGAAATATTTGGCCCCTAATGCTTCAGGTTCAGTTAAGATTCTCCATAATTTCTTAGCAAGCAAGGCAAGGTTTCAAAGCTTGTAAATATTATGTGTCATAGTCCTTTTATTGAATTATAGAATCAAATGTATCAAATCCATTATTGAATTTCCTTTTATATAACGTACTCTCTATAAAACATTTTATTACTTTTATACGTTAATTATTTTTTAATTATGTGAGATGTAATAAATGTTAACATGAAGTTATTAAAAAAAAAATGTTAACACGAAACTTTTTCTTCCTGTGATAGATACATGATTCTTTTCATAATATTTGATACATTAATTTGCCACATGGATAATATAAAAGAGACTTAGTGTAATAAATTTTAACTACTTGACCTTAATATCGTATTACCCAAGAGAAATTCTCATGTAGTCATATTGTATATATCCTTACGAGTTGAATTGCTTGACCTTATTACCAAAAAAGAAAAGAAAAAGGGGACTTTTTAACTTTATGATGAGTATCCATCTTTACCATGTGAAATTTTCATTTTTCTTTTGGTCAAATTTTAGAAACTATATTTGACTGTAGTATTTTGACTGCCAAAATGATGCAATCAAGCTCAAAAATTTGCTACAAGGTAATGGCTCTATAGTAATTATAAAGATTGGCGCCCAAATATTAATGTATATTTTCAAATATTTAATTTGTCCCCATAAAAAATATTGTTGAAGCTCCGCCACTGCCTTGAAGGATTTTTCACTACTCTATTTTCAATTTTATATTTTATTATTTTTCTTAAATCAATCAAAATTTTTTATAATTATGATTTATATTGAGATGTCCCAACATTTTCTTGAGTAAAAAGTACCATAAACCCATGAACTTTTCCGTTTTTCTATCTTAGCACTCAAACTAGTTGATTGTGACGCTTAAACTTCAAAAAAATACTAAAATACCATATTTTGAATTTTTTTCCAAATCAAACACTAAACGTACTTTCTTCTTCCTCCCAATCTGATAATGTCAAATCAAATCCCCAATTTGATTTCATTCTCCACGTCGCTGTTTCTCTGAAAACAACTCTTTCAAGATATATTTCCTTTCCTTTCATTACGGGACATCGACTACAAGATATAATTACAAACATGGAGTCCGTGAAGAAATTCAAGAAGACAAAATTGGGAAAATTGGAAAAATGTTATTCTTCAATATTCTGAGCTTTAGATATGGTCATTGCCATTGCCGCGTATATATGCTTTTTCACGAAAGAAAAGATCTCCTAGAAATCTAATCACAATTGGAACTTCTATTCTAACTAGGAAACAACAAGCCAACATATCAATTTACAAATCAACATGGAGATATGTAAAGATATGGAATTGTAGAGAATAAAGAATTCCAATTCTAGTATAGCTCTAATTTCAACTGTTACAACTTAAAACCCTTAACCCAGCCCCACTCACCAATCTCAATCACTAGATAATAACCTAGCCAAAGATGATTAACTGTTTCTCAAACTAAAACAAGATCAAATTCCATTAATGATTAGCTCAAGTCTTATATACCTTTGAGTGTTGAATGCTGATTTGTTGTATTAGGGACAAGAGTCAGAGACAAAAAATCGAGTTACCTTTTATGGTAAAGGTTTGTGAGAGAAAGAAAGGAGAAGAGGAATACCGAGGATGACTATTTGAGCGGCGAGCATAATATTGGGATGCCGTCCATGTTAGTCAAGATGCTTCACAAGATGCGTCGGCTGCACCTTTTAAGGGAAGAAAAAACTACTTTGCTCTCTTTCAAGGAAGAAGAATGTGTGAAATTCCAAAATTATCTCGAAAAAGAGATCACATGGGTGTCCTGTGTCTATTTTCAGTTCAGATTTAATAGGAATTCTAACGAAAATGTTAAAATGAACAATTTTTTTTAAGTTTTAAAATCATTAATTTTTTAACTACACATTTTATCTTCTTTGTTTTGTCAAACATTTCAGACCTATGTTACGTTTAAATAAGTGTATCTCATTCACTCCTTAAAAAGTAAATTATGTAAATTCTTTTTGGAAATAATCAAAACATATTCTATTTTGGAAGTCAACAGAAATTTACCTCGTATCTTCCAAGCATTGTTAGCTTGAGGCTCAAGTTTAATAAATGAATATTAATAATAGGAATGAGAATAAGATAGAAAATCAGAGTATACCTCATACTAAGGGATAGTAAGATGAAATATTTCTTGTAAATTTTGTTTGAGATTTTTTGATAGAAAAGATATAATTATTTCATTTCTATTTGTGAGATTAAAGAGAAGTGGGAAAAAGAGTTTAAAATAAAGTGTTCTTTTACTATAATAACTCGTTCATGAAAAAATACATTTGGTAATATTGATATTTTATTCTCTTATGAGGATGTAGTTGACATTTCATCCCATTCTTTAAAACTTGGGATCTTCATCTGTTTCTTCCTCTCCAAAAGTGGAGAGAAAGGATTTGAAGTGAAAAAGGATGAGAAATATCTCCATTCTCCTCTTCTTCCTTTACAAAACTCCCAAACATATATAAACTATCCCCTTTTCTCAAAACCCCTTCTCTTCTCTCCACTTCTCAACTCCCAAACTAGCACTGAAGCTCTATTTGAAATCCAATATAATTTTTTTTTTGCTCTGCGTTCCGCCGTGGTCTCCAAGATGCAAAAGAATTTTTTTATTGAATTTAAGAATGAAAAACTGTGAAATTTTTCCTTAAATTTTGTAAAAGATAAATTACTTATGAGTTGTTATGTATTAAATAATATTTGTGAATGTCCATAAGATATAAGAATATCTGAAATATAGTCTATCTTCTGGAGAGAGATATATATATTCTGAAGATATAGACATGTTGAAGAGATAGATATTCTAAAAATAGATATATCGATGGAGTTTTAATCTTATCCTAGATATGTTTCGATATGATATAATCTATCTCATATTCCATCTCTATCTCTTATATCCCTTAAGTACTATAAATAGGGACCTTGGCCTTCAATTGTAAACACATCTCATAGAGAAATCAATACTTTTCTCGCAACTTTCTCTGTCATCTTTTCTTCTCTATTTATTCATTTAGTTATTCTACATATGTTTTCTCTTTATTATCTATTTTTTATACTTTACATTATATATTGATTATTCTATTATACCGATAACACTGCGTCAACAAGTTTCATAACACATTATCAGCAAGAGACTCTACCATGAGTTTTTGCCTTCTCTGAGACCAAGGAATTATGTAGTAGCACTGTCATTACCTGAAAGTTTCCAGTGGGAAAACAATCTATTAGGAAATTGTAAAGTAAATATAAATGGATTAGGAGATATAAATCCTAACAATAATAATAATCCTAATCATAGTAGAATTTTAATTCTTAACTCTCCCCCTCAAGTTGGAGCATGAAGGTCCAAAATGCCCAACTTGGAAACTAAACAATGAAAGTGAGTGGGATGAAGAGCTTTAGTGAGAACATCGGTCGGTTGATGTTCGCTTCGAATATAATAAGGAGAAATAAATCCGTCTTGAAATGCATCATGGACAAAATGACAATCAATTTCAATATGTTTAGTACGCTCATGGAATACAGGATTTTCAGCAATGTGAAGAGCAGCTTGATTATCACAGTGTAATAAAATGGGGCGTGTGATAGGCACCTGAAGATTGCGAAGGAGGCTAGATAACCATTTTAGTTCACATAAAGTCATCTCCATGGAGCGATATTCAGCTTCAATAGAAGAGTGAGAAACGGTATGTTGTTGCTTTTTTTTCCACGAAACAGGAGAACCACCGAGTGAAATAAAATAGTCGGTAACAGAACGCCGAGTAATGGGGCATGTGGCCCAATCGAAGTCACAGTATGCAGTCAGGACAAGAGGAGAATTAGACTGAAGAAGAATACCATGACCAGGATTACCTTTGAGATATCGAACAACTCTGATAGCCGCATCCCAATGAGCTTGTCGAGGAGCATGCATAAACTGAGGGAGCGTGTGAACAGAATAATCGAGCTCAGGTCGTGTAAAAGTAAGGTAGATCAGCTTATCAATGAGTCTGCGGTATTGTTCTGGGTTATTGAAATAAGATCCAGTATCCTTGGTTAACTGATGATTGGGTTCAATAGGTGTAGATGCCGGCTTGGCCCCTAACAAATTAGTTTCAGAAAGAATTTCCAAAGTGTACTTTCGTTGGCATAAAAATAAACCCGAAAGGTTTCTTGCAATTTCAATACCCAAAAAAATTTGAGAGGACCCAAGTCCTTCATATGAAAGCACTTATTCAAGGAAGCTTTAAATTTATTGAGCATGGGTAGTGAATTTCCAGTAATTAGTAAATCATCCACATAAATGAGGGCACATAAAAAAATATTTCCGCGAGAGTATGTAAAGAGAGAATAATCTGCATAAGACTGAGGAAAGCCACACTTACAAAGAGCGGCAGTCAATTTTAAAAACCAGCACCGAGGAGCTTGACGAAGGCCTTATAAAGTTTTCTTTAGAAGACAGACTTGTCCTCGGATAGAGGGCCAAAAACCAGGTGGCAGTCGCATATAAACTTCTTCCTGTAAATCTCCATGGAGAAATGCATTATGGACATCCATCTGATGAATAGGCCAATTTCGAGCAGCAGCGACAGAAAGTAAAGTGCGAACTATGACCATTTTAGCAACTGGGGCAAATGTGTCCATGAAGTCAATACCTGCCATTTGTGTGTTTCCCAAAACTACCAAGCGGGCTTTATATCGTTCGATGGTGCCGTCTGCTTTGTACTTAATACGAAAAACCCATTTACTCCCTAGAGCACGTTTTCCAGGAGGCAAGGGTGTTAAAGGGCATGTGCCATTCTTTTCGAGTGCATCAATTTCTTGGCGCCATAGAGGATTAGATACTGCTTCAGTGTAGGTGGTGGGTTCGGATTCTGTGTCTACCGATGCTAAAAAATGCCTGTGTGAAGGAGAAAATTTTCTATAGTCAACAAATTGTGTTATAGAGTAAAGGGACATACTTGAGAGGTTCGAAGAGGATAAGGGAGCAGAAGAGGAATGGGATATAGAAGTCTTCCATATAGCATTACAATCAAAATCTTGGAGTCGAGCAGGAACCTTTTTAATTCAAGTACTTTTCCTTGTACCAAGTATTTCTGTGGACATGCTTGGAGAAGGAGAAGGAGCAACTGGTATAAATGTTATTGGATTTGGGGCCACTGGATGAGGTGCAATGGAAGTATTCTGGTCCAAGGAGCTAGCTGGATTGGATGGATCCACAACTGGGCCCGTGGTGCAGTCTTGATTGGGCAGGATAGAAACAGAAGTTTGGTTGCTGGAATGGAGGCGCTGGGCCGTGCTATTAGCAGGGAGAAAATCGGCTGGGCCATGGGTGCTAGGCTGTGCGCGCTGAGCCTCGCTGTCAAAAGGAATGGATGCGGCTGGGCTGTGTATACTGGGCCGGTCGTGATGGGCCGCACGAGATGTTGCGCCAGGTGAGTCAACAGCTTGGAGAAGGGCTGTCGTGGGCTCCTCCTCCCTTTGTCTTATTGGGCTACATCTTGCTGGGCTATTTGCTCTGGGCTGGATTTGTATGTTATTTTCACGAAAGAATTTAGTAAGCCCAACATTTGTTCCCTAAAATTATAAGAGCTTGCGAAATCTCGAGTACGTTATGGGGTTTCCGAGTCTCTGTATGGAAACTTTGTCTCATCAAAAATTACATCTCTGGATATAATGAACTTCTACCTTTTTAAATCATAAAATCGTCAACCTTTCTTGTTGAAAGGATATCCAAGGAAGACACACATTCTGCTTCGAGCTCCGAATTTATCTCTAGGTAGATTTGACATAAGCAAAACACCCAAAAATTTTAATGTGAGAATAACATGGTCTTTTCCCATATAGCATCTCATAAGGCATTTGTTCATGTAACAATGAAGAGGGTGTGCAATTTATAAGATATCCGGATGTCAGAACACATTCTCCCCAAAATTTTATGGGTAGGTTAGCTTGAAACCGCAAAGCACGAGCAACATTCATGATATGCCGATGCTTCCGTTCGACCTTGCTGTTTTTTTGTGGAGTCCCAGCGATGGTGGTCTGATGTATCATGCCATGGGCAGAAAAATATGATTTTAGACAAATAAATTCTGTACCATTATCACTCCGGACTGTCTTTACGGTTTTGCCAAATTGGGTTCTCACTATGGCAAAATAATCTTTGAAAACGGATGCAAGTTCGCTTTTTCTGAGATCAAATATATCCAAACTGCCTTGGAATAATCATCTACTATAGTAAGGAAATAAGAGGCCCTGATAGTAGACACAGTTTTGTATGGTCCCCATAAATCACAATGAATTAAATCAAAAGTCTGATATGCCTTATTTATACTCAAAGGAAAGCAGTCACGAGTCTGTTTAGCACGCAGACAAATATTGCAAGGTGTAGATTTGGTTTTAGAGTCTTTAGAAAGTCCCAAGAAATTATTTACCACAAAATCCGAAGGATAGCCCAACCGTATATGCCATAATATGCTGGAATCAAGAACCGTGCTAGAAAAAGCATACAAAGCTGATAATTGCAACGGCTTGTAGAAGAAAATCCCATTCTTTTGCTCACCCACTCCAATCGGCCTCATCGAGATACGATCCTGTATAACACAAAAATTATCGAAAAAGGTGATAAAACACTGGAGTCTCGGGCCAATTGAGACAAGGAAATTAGGTTGCATTTAAGTTCAGGAATTAAAAGCACATTCAGGAGTTTGAGTCTAGGAGTTAAGGAGACCATTCCTTCTTGAAGAGCAATTGCCTTAGTACCATTAGGTAGACCAATAGTATACGGGTAGACGTTATTTAAATTGCTCAAAAAATATTTCCTACCAGTCATGTGATGAGAACATCATGAATCCAAAATCCATAAATTTTTCATACCAGATAATTTATCAGATTGAGCGACATCTGTGTTATTTATAAAGGTCAACAATTTTGACCATTGTTCACTTGATAAATTGGGAATATTGTTGCTGGAGCTTCTTGCTCGGCTGAAGGTTTCTACGCCTGCAACAAACGGCGTTCCTCCACGTTGGTCTGTCGTGGCGATATTGGCCCACGCATCAGCCGATCGTCCTCTCTGCGTAAGTTGTTGCTGCTGCCTTGCTGTACAACGGCCAGAAGATGGGCAAGATCTGCCTCGCCATCCACCTCTGCTACTGTGACCTGGCGGTGTTCTGAGGTCTCGGCTATTGCGACTAAACGGAGGTCTGCTCCGATTACAATGCCTGCAAATTATGCCGCACCAGGTTGAAGAAAATTAACCCGGCGATGAATGATGGTGAGTAGCAGTGAAGGCCATACTTTCAAAATTATTATTAATTTTTTTTTAGCAAAGTTTTTTTTTTTTCGAACTTAGCTCTGATACCATGAAAGTTTCCAGTGGGAAAACAATCTATTGTTTTCTGTCTATTATTGTAAAAGAGTGGACATTATATAGTTGTCACCATGTGTGACCAATCCTAAACCAACTATAATTAGGAAATCCTAAACTGAATATACATGGATTAGGAGATATAAATCCTAACAATAATAATAATCCTAATCATAGTAGAATTTTAATCCTTAACATTACCCTATCCGAAAAAGAGATACTTCTTTTACTAATATATTGATTGTAAAACTTGAGCTTTTAGCTCATAATATTTTTAAAAAAAATTATACTTTTATTTTATAATTATTTATGCAAATCTAACTGGATATATATAGTGGGTATGGACGAAACCATTAAATAATTATATTTAGATGCAAGTGTCTTGAAGACACAAACTATAAAATTAAAGCAACATGGCACCTGTATTGTAAACCACCAGAAGTTGGTTATTATACAATTTTACATCAAATACCTAATCACCACTAGTTAGTTATTATAAAAACGCCGGTTGTGTTTTGTTATACTTGTGACTAAAAGCTTTATATACTTTAGTAGCATACTTCTATCCCTTTCAGAATTTCTCCTCAATCAAAATCTACAGAGAAAGTATTATTAGTGGTGATAGAGAAAATATTCTACCTTTATCAAATCTCAAATATGCTCCTGCAATAGCAATATCGAGAAAGATGTATGTAAATATTTTATTAAATTAGTCTCAGGTCTTCTTGAGACTAAATGGAAATTGAGTCATTGATGAAAGTGATATTGGTCGATCGATTGATTTAATGTCATTTCTTGAAATGAATCATTAAACTTATAATTTATTTATAGAATAAATTTTGGCCGTGGCCACAACTATGGTATAAATATTACTTATAGTTATCATAATGACCCAATAAACTCTCAATGTATGGATTTCGCTATAAGTGAAAATTAGTCAGGAAGAGAAATATGATACGTTGTAAACTTTGTAAAGTAGCTATCAATGCGAATACTTATGTACTTGAAGTACGTCTTTCAAATTGCTGTTAAGCATCATCTAAGAAGGGATGTGAAAGTACTGTTTACTTCCCAAAATTATGCTACTAATATTAGTGATGCTATAAGTAATCCCATCAAAATAGCACATGCAAATGATGCCAAATTATTCAAAAAATACTCATATGATTTTTCTTTGACATATTATGGTTGTTAGATTTTTTTCCCAAAGTAGCATATTATTTTATTTGTATTCTTTATATTTAAAGTTTATCATTATTTTATTATTGTATAATGTTGAGATGAAGTATCTCTAATTAATGGAGGACGAGGATGTGCATTGAATAAATGTCCAAATTATACATGGTAGTACAAAGTTCAAGAAGAATTGATTGTTTAAAACTCCAGAAGAGTTAGCTAATTAAAAGGATCCAGAAGATCTAGTGTATCTTTACATAAAAATTTCAAATTTGTAATGCATTCTCCTCGACAAAGTGTCGTAGAATATATTTTTAATCTCGATGATATTTTCCATCATCTTGAAACAATGAATAAGAAATATTCATTACTATTAGTCTTCTATAAAATAAATACTACCAATTATTTGTATATCACCCAATAAATAAATTTGAGATATTATTGTTTAATAAACCAAAAGCTTATTGAGTTAAACAATTTATTATTGGGCATGACCGCTTCGACCATCTTTGATCATTAAAATATGAATAATATTTATGAATTCATATGGAATCAGAAGTTTCATAATATATGAATTCGATGTGATACTAATTTTAAATAAAAATTATGTATAAATATCACCAATACTATTTTAGGGTTGAATATACAACTTTGGGATGAATGCAAAATTATTAATCGATGCATCGATAAGATAGTAGTGTGAATATTATCGACTCGTAACCTGTAGTTTACAATGTCCTAATGAGATCATACTTTAAATTTTTTCAAAGGCACAATTTTTCCTAATTATACTGGTTGTGATATATATCTATTGATATTAGCGTTGAACATTCTGCAGAATATGTTCATACACAAAATGATCATGTAGACCATTAAATGCATAAATATGAGTTATTATAAATGTAGTAGCACTCACTTCGTAATTTTGCCAATAAATTATTATATATAGTCATCTTTGTTATTGGTTTTTGGTTAGAAACCAAGTATTGTCATTTACAAATTATATGTGAGCTATTCATTTTTGTTACTCCAAAAGGTAGATGGGCTTATATATGTTCGGCAAAGAATATCAAAAGAGATATTCATAATTTGTTGATTTTAAATATCCCATCATTAAGAGAAGAAAACATGTAATCAAATGAAAATATTAATTATTTTGTGTCTCTATAAGTTTTGAACAAGAAGTTCGAATGCATATAGCCAGGCATGTTTTCTGACTAACATCTCACCAATAATGCTCCTAATATATTTGATGTCCCTGAATGACAACCTAAAACTATCAAAGTATTTGAGACACAATCAAAACGTGGTAGATAACTCAATTCCATGAATACGAACTCCTTGGATATCAAATAAGAAAATGTTTAGATGGTTATATTATAAAGTCAAGGAAATAAAATTCTAGAAGAATTTTCCAAATATAACCAATATATTTCTAGAAGAAATTCAAGTGCCTGAAAAATGGTGATATTATGACATCTCAACATAATAGGTCATGTTTGAGAATGAATAGAATCATAAAAGTACTAGAGTATTTATGCGCATAATTGTATTGAAT
Source organism: Catharanthus roseus (assembly GCA_028651295.1). NCBI lineage: Eukaryota > Viridiplantae > Streptophyta > Magnoliopsida > Gentianales > Apocynaceae > Catharanthus > Catharanthus roseus. The sequence continues at coordinate 6,806,382 of JAPQWS010000104.1, read as the reverse complement.
TAGAATAATTCAAAGTCTACAGACTGATAATAATGTAGAATTCACATGAGAAGTATAAAAGTTAGTCCGTAAAATTAACAAGTACACATGAAGTGTACATAATTCCTAGAAGGATTTATACACCCGAAGTATTAATCCTAAAAGGATAGTTATGAATATTCATTTATGCGAACTATGAAATGACTATTGATCTAAAATTCTTCATAAAAGAATGGCATTACTTGTGAAGAAATATTTTTTTGTGGAGAACGTGATTAATTTTCATGTATATAGAGAGAGCATAAGAAAATTGATATACTTTTGTTTAAGTTATCATTTGATAACATTTTTATATAAAGTCCCCGATAGACTTATAGTATGCCCGAAGCATATAAGAAAATTGTTCCAAAAGAACATAATGTAACTATCTTAGTGAATCATCATTGAAGATAATGATGAGAAGATCGAGCATATGTATGAGGAAACATTTATTCATCTTGATTAATTATGTTTGCCATAGATATTACTTCGTGAAAAGATATTATTATTGTATAATTTGTTGATTCACACTTTGATGAACTAGTGCGCCCACATCAGGGGGTGAAAGTCAACAGTACTATAAAAATGCTATCATATGAATATTCTGCCCACAAGAACAAGTGAACTAGATGTTCCCAACATTTGGCCATGTAGAGATGATTGTGGATCAAGTATTTTGTATACTTTTGCCCAGTTCTGAGAGTTTCTAATAGAAACTCTTATTTGGATAGATTTCCTAGAAGGACAAAATATAGCTTATAATTTTAAATCATGCCTGAAATGTGACCTAACACATAATTCTAAGGATGATTAGCCTCTAAAAAGGGAGGACTATATGAGCAAATTTTGTTCCTGAAGAATAAAGAAAGGCAAGTATGATGATCAATAGTACTGAAATCAAGCTTTTGCCTTGATTAATAAATTGAACATTTTGAAAATATTCTACATAGACATAGCACATCATTGCCATTTCAATTCATTGAGTCATTAGATATCGATAAATTCTTTTGTAAAATAATATTGAAGAGTCAATGGGTACTAAAGCACCATGATCATGCAAATTAGTAAATGATTATACTTGTTTCATGCAAGTATATAGCTATTATGGTTCTTTTCTAACTAATGACTTTGGAATATATGTTAAACTTTTCGTTTGATATCTCCTTCAAATAATTATCTCGAAATTTGAAAAATAATCGAACTGCTGTAGAAATAGATATATAAGATAATAATTATTTACATGATCCACACAAATCATGTCATGCATTGATACACACAATGATTGTGTATATAGATATCTATAGTAGCCACTTCTTTCACTTAGGCTGAAGGAATAATGAATTATTATAGCTGGTTAAGATTTACGTGATCAAGATAAAGAAATTATCTTATTCGAGATTTATATATATCCTTTTAGATGAAATTCCAATTATACTGAATTATAAAGTTTTAGGATATACAAAAGGAGATAACATAAATATATCTATTCATGCATTCCAAAATAGATAAAGCAATTATGTACAAACAAGTTCGATCACTAATATCTAGAAGATTTATCCATTAAGGTATTACTGATAACAACACTTGAAATCATCCCTAAATGTGTATGTTTAGAAGTTTCAAGTGATTATCTCATCAGGAGAGTAATGTTTAACATAAATATATCTATTCATGCATTCCAAAATAGATAAAGCAATTATGTACAAACAAGTTCGATCACTAATATCTAGAAGATTTATCCATTAAGGTATTACTGATAACAACACTTGAAATCATCCCTAAATGTGTATGTTTAGAAGTTTCAAGTGATTATCTCATCAGGAGAGTAATGTTTAACATAGAGTATAGTGTACTCTTTTTCCTTCATTAGTTTTTCTTTCACTAGGTTTTTGTAGTAAAGTTTTAACGAAGCATATTATATATGTAATGAACATCCAAGGGGGAATATTATGAATTAAATCATATTTTTGGATGTACATAAGAGATAAGAATATTTGAAATAAATTCTATCTCCTAAAGAAATAGATATTCTAAAGATAGATATCTTGAAGAGATAATGATAGAGTTTTAATCTTATGTTAAATATGATTACAGATGATAGAATCTGTCATCTATTCCATTTCTATCTCTTGTATCCCTTAAGCAATTATAAATAAGGCCCTTGGCCTCCAGTTGTAAACACACCTCAGCAATAAATCAATACAAGTTCTCTACTTTTTTCTCCGCTCTTCTCTGTCTTCTTTTCTTATCCATTTATTGATGAGTTATTTTAGATATTTTTTCTCTTTATTATTTATTTCTTTATACTTTACATTGAGGTAAAAAGTACTAATATTTAAGGCAAAAAATTTTAAATTGTTTTCATTACTCAATCATACCCAAATGCGGTAAACTAAAATCAATCCAAATAAAGTCTAGATGAATCCTAAATGTGTGATTTGAATTATTTGATTTCGGGTGCTTTTGGATAGCATTTTTTACTAGTTTGGTTTCTAAATGAAACAAAAGAGGTCCATTTGGATCTTTTGTTTCCATCTCATCATAAGCCATATTTTTTAAGATAACCAAAATATGAGGGTGTTCAAATCATCTCACTTCTGTCTTAAACATGAAAAATAGATCTTAAACTTTTTTCCACCAATTCTGAAATGAAACTAAGATCTGACATTTGAGCTCTACTCTTGGATAGTATTTCTAACTAGTTTGGTTTCTAAATGAAATCCAAAAAGAGTCATTTGGTTCTTTTATTTTCTATCACATCCCAAGTCGGGTTTTTTTAAGATAACTCGAATGTGACATTGTCAAAACCATCTCATATTTGGCTTTTAAACATGAAAATTGGATCTTAAACTCATTTCTGGCCAATTCTGAAATGAAACTGAGATTTAAGATTTGAGGTCTTATCCAATCTTGCCCATTGTGTTAGACTTTAAAAAAAGTATTTACCTTTTATCCATCGAAGTTTGTTTAATATATCTTTTCATTCATATATTTTACACAAATTATAAATAGATATCATTATGATTTATACATTTATAACTAATTAATCCATATTGTTAATTTTAATAAAAAGATTTCCAGAAAATAAGAATTTTTAGTCAAAAGTTTAAATTTTTCTAAAATATCATCTGTAGTTTAATTATTGTTTTTTTAATGGAAGTGTTTAATTATTGTTTAGTACTATATATTGAGACAATAATATTATTCATTATGCCAGTTAGACTCATAAAAAAAATATTTTAGAACGGGAATATGGTTTTAATGTGTGATAGTGATAAGAATTAAATACAAAAAAAATGATATTTTAGGAAGATTTAATAAGTTTTGCTATAAAATCATTATTTTAAATAATTTTTTACATTAAAATTAGTATTAAGAATAAATTAGTTATAAATATACCAACAATGAAGATGTATTTATTGTATGGAGGGATAAAATTATAAATTAAACAAAATTTTAGGGAGAAAGATGTAATTATCCTAAAAGCTCCGTAGACATAATGCAGCGGGAAATGCGTCCATTTGGATTACAAATGAGATGAAAAAAGTGAAAATTTTTTACTCAAAATCTATAAACATTAATTATTTTTGAAAGAAGAAATACGTTCCAAAATAAAAAAAGTGCAAAAAAAAAAATAAATTTTGTATTTAAAACGTAAACAGAATGACCATCAATTTCTTATGAATTTGTTTCCGAACTGCATTCGTTTTGAAAAATAATTATATAATCTTGCTCAACAAAAATTTTCTGTACTTCAAACCTTACGGACTTCCAGTAATCGCCCGTATGCAAAAACAAGGCCAAATAGGTCGAAAACCCCATAGTCGTTGCTTCTAGAGTAGTGAACTCTGTACTGCAGCAGCTTCATTCACAAAGTAAAAGATGTCAAAATTTTGGAAACTAGGAATGGAGAGGCCGCGCCTCCTCAACGATGAACAGGGAAGTGTTCTCTTTTACTCTGCTTCTCCCATCTCCTCCTTTGGGTACTCTATTATATTGCATGCTTATCTCTTTTTCATTTTGAGTCCATTGTAATCACAAATAAAACCAATGCCTGGAAACTACAGATATGGATATGCAAATACGGAGAAGCAGAGGGAGAGGCAACCCATTTACAAGTACAGGACAACCATTCTATATTTAGTAGACACTAATGTCACTACAATTGTTTTTGGCGATACTGGCAGTGGGAAAACTACTCAGATTCCTTAGGTCCACTTTACAATGTTCCCCAACTCTCTTATCTATCTTTATGTGTTTTCAGTACCCGTTCGGTGTTTATATTTTGGTGTTTCTTCTTTACTTAGGTTGTGATATATTTGTGTTTGGTGTTTGGACTTATCAGCGAACTTAGAGGTTTATATTAATCTCGATCAAGCATTAAAGAAGTTGCGAATGTGTTGATAATGGTAGTCTTTTGTGACCTTTGTACAGTTTTTTCAAGAAGCTGGTTGGGCAGAAGGTGGGCATGCCACAGCCTGCGCACAACCAAGGAGACTTGCTGTTCAGGTATAAATATCTGGCAACCTATTTGACAGCATATCTGGAGTCATGATGAGTTCTCTTTTTAAAATCATAGTTCTTTATTGGATTTGAGCTTATTTCAGAAATAATGTTACCTGGAATGCCATACAGATATCAGACTTTTATTGCTTTGATGGTGTCGTGAGTGATTAAACTTTTGATTGGTTTTAAACGAGTGAAGTTTTTTAGATTGTCCTGCAGGACATTATTGAATTGGACATTTGTGCTTGATATTTAGAAATTATCATCTTGCATAGTGAATGTGTGGAATGCATAAGTTTTGAATAAGGGAAGTCTACTGCAATCCGAGAAAATTTCAATGTAACTTTTTTTCCCCAATTATTTTAAAAGATAAATCTTTTTTGTGGGTTTTTTTTTTGCTATCGATGGCCTGAAACAAGAGGGCAGTGTCAGCTTTAATATATTTGATTATTGTCTTCTGCACTACTAACCAGATACAATTGTGTAATATTGCAATGACATGGTTGAGGTTATCCCATGTGCAGTTGGTTCCTTCAAGAGTTGCTGAAGAGATGGGTGTTAAACTAGCAGAAGAAATTGGTTACACAATCCAATTTTAAGATATTTCACATACAGTGAGATCTCGTTCTTCATTTATGTGGAAGAATGTGGTCTATTAATTGGGAATAGTGGTGTTACTGTAATAGGAGATGACTTCCATGCCTGATCTATGTCTTATATAGCTATTATCAGTGACGCGCTGATATCTAGCCTTCATTGCTATTCAGCTGAATTCATATGCTTAATGGTAAAAAATTAATTTTCCTGTCAGCACAGGACTTAACAAGGATCAAGTTTCTCACCGATGGAGTGTTGCTAAGAGAAATGATGGATGATCCTCTATTGAGCGAGTATAGGTACTTACCTACTAATCCTTAATTTATCTCCTTCGTAGTTTTGGCATTTCAATCTTTGTCGCCTTGGCCATGTTGCATTTGCATGGCAAACAGTTCTGGCTAAGAACATCACTAACTCTTTCGAAACCAAGTTACCCACGCAATCCCTTGTCCTCTATCTCTCTGTTGAACTGTCAAGTTTCGTAGGTACATAAGTTAGTTTTTGAATATGCAGTTCTTCATGGAAGCATTATTTGTTGATCTGGTCCTAGATCTGCATGTCATCATTGGTTCTAAGCTCTTGAGTCCTTAGTCCTTGTATCTTTAAATTGTTCCAATTTTTAGGCACTAATCTTCAGTGATATCTGTGAGTTTCTCTTAAACGATGATGGAATTATTTGGACTATTCTTGATAAGGGGATTGAATTGGTCTGGGGACAAGTCTGTTTCTCTCCTGATTGATTATTTGCAGGGAACCCTTTGCTTGCCTTGACGCATTTCTTTTCTAAACATAAATAAATGTGAGCCATGGATTTCTTTGAAGGTAAAATTTAAATCTTGTGTGCATTTAAGAGATCTTAGATATTGAGAATTTGGTAGTGGCACCAATATCCAGGGCATCTGCTTGACAAAGGGCTGGTAGGGCTGGAAGAATTCGACCTGGAAAATGCTACAGTGCGATTTTTCTACCATAATACTGAGATCTCTTCATTTTAAAGTTCATTCAGGATAATGGTGGTGATTTAAGAATAACTGATTAAAACTTGGCTATAGCAATATTGAACCATTGCCTGTTTTTGAAATAGAGTTTGTTTGCTATCATACCTTATTACATGTTTAAGAATCTTTTCAAAATACATTTTAACGCTTTAAAATATTGGTTCCATTATATTTTTCTAGTGCAATGTAGTGCATATTATATACTATTTAACTGGTTAAAGAACTTTATGTATCTATTTAAATGAAAGTCCATCTTTGTTTCTCCATCTTGCTCACGTTCAAAGTTTGAATTTCTTCCCTTGTTACTTGTTGATAGAATTTTTTTCTAAGAGTTATAGGGTGTGGAAACCCAGTTACCCCCAAGATTGATATGTGTTTTGACTTTGAGCTACTTAACTCGTAAAACAAGTATAAAATAAAATTCTAATAAACATGGAGTTGCATTTGTACAAGAAAAGGCATATTAAGATGTACTCTCTAACAAACAAAGTTCTACAACATCACAATATAAATGTAAAATAACTTGTCTCAATATGCGAAGCAATAAGGCTCAATCAAGTTAAATGCCTATGGCAAAAATGTAAATAAATGCTTATAGAAATATTGGAAATAATATAACAACAAACAAAAACATCAATAGCATCTTCTTCAACCTTTAGTACTCATTGAGTAAGAGAGAAATAGAAGAACTTATTTCCTTCTTATTCGCGAACTGCAGTTCTCTTGCATAGCGGACAACAATTTTTTTCCATGAGCCATTTCTCAATGCACGTCACATGGTAGTTGTGGCGGTAGTGATGCTTCCCGAGCTTTTGACGGTTCACAAATTCATCCTAACAATGGAAAACGTTCAAAAGTCAAATCAATTGAGGGTTTAAATAAAGAAAAAAATGAAAAAATTAAAAGTTTCTTACTTGACAAATACAACAAATTTTTGTTTTTTTTGAAATACCCATATATTTATTAACGCGGTATTTACCGCGCTTTAAGCGATTACGATTTGTTTCCACATTTAAGTTCGTGGGTGCATTCCTAATATTCTCTCCAAGGGCTAGTTGTCCTGAGGTCCACAAAATTGTTTTCGTTAAAATTAGCTAAAGAAGATTGAACATATATATGACTTTGTAGATGTTAAAGGCACAAAATTATTATATTACAACCTCATAGCTCAAATTATCTAGGTCCATAGGCATTCTGTCATACTCGGAGTTATTGTTCTTAACATTGTTAACCACCTGTATTGACATAGCAAATAGATTCACTAGTTTGTTGGTATATCATTCATGCAATATAGGTCATAAGAAATGAGATGAATTGAGAAATATAATTCAAAATTTTTATTTTGACAAAGCAACTTATTTCCCATTGTAAGAGCTCATTAATAAAAAATAATTTTAATAAACGTGGAGAGAGATAGAAAAAGAGTAACACAAACCGTGGCCCTATTAGGTCCTACAAGTGTAGAAGAAGGTTCGATGGTTCGTTCATGAAAACTATCAATGCTAGTCAAGACGTGCACAAATGGCAGTTGATTAGAATTTTGACCAATTTGTGTTGGATTTATCATGTTAATATCATATTACTGGAACTGGAACTCCACCATGGCCTTGATTGACATTACCAATAGAAACAAATGTTGCTAGTACTGATACTGGTTGATGATTCAATCCAATAAGACTCTGATTAACAACATTTCTAGATAAAGAACCATGGTCCCGTTGTTCACTGGCGTTCGAGCGAACTGTCGAAACCTACAAGTAACATATAAGAAAAATCAGTATTTAGATTGAGAAATATTTGCTCTAATGTGTGTGTGTATGTGTAAGTGTCAATATTTTATATATATATATATATATATATACATGAGAGCAAGTCATATCTATTGTTGGGGAAATTCTATTATAAACTCGCTACATAAGTGATATGTATCCCTTGACTTGTGTTATCCCACATCACCTTTATTATTAACAACTTGGAGCTCTTGTCCCCATAAATAGGGACATGGTCAACAACAGCAGTTATGTAAGTAGCTTAATACAAGTCAAAGCGGTACATGTCCTCATTTATGGATCAAGTTCATTATAGAATTGTTTCCATTATTGAGGGAATACTAGGAGGCAACCACACTGATAAACCAAACACATATGCTGCAATTCTTAATTCGGATGCTCTCCCATGTAATCCTTGAAGGCCGCTAGATAGTAACATAGTCTTGAATACTGAAACGTCTATTATCTCTTACGATATTTCTACTGCCTGGAGGTGGACCTTGGGGAACAGTAATAAAAGGTGGAAACTCGGTGGAAGTTGTAAAAACACGTTGGTTAGGAGAAACAAAGTATGCTTCTTCCTCAATGCGTTGGAGAAGAGAGGTCATCGGCCCTAGTTGAGCAAGGTAGCTGGCCATACCACTTTGGCATTGGATGATGCACTAGTGGTAACATTGAATTAATTGTTACGGCCATTGGAAATGCTTCCCTTGTTGGAGGAATCCATCACTAATGTCAACACAATCTTCACCATGATTGAAAATATAAAAGCAAAATAAGCACATTTGGAAAAAAAGTGATATACATACATGCACATATACATATACTCTAAATCAAATCGCAATCTTATATTCAAAAAAGTTGAAATATGCATCATTGTGTTAGACATGTGGGTATATACCGAGGGAAAAAAAAGAAAAGAAATTGTAATGTGCATCATTGTGCAAAACATGTGGTTATTTAAAAACTGACTTAGGCATATGGGTATATATTGAAAGAAACAAAAAGACATTGAAATGTGCATCATTGTGTAAAGTGTATGGTTATCTAAAAACAAATTTTGAATTATATATGTGTGTATGTGTGAAAATTTCAAAAAATTATTTTTCTTTTATGTAAAAAAGAACTTAAAAAGGTAAATTAATTTAAGGAATTGGTGCAATGATGGTTAACTTTCAATAAATTTACACAGTCATGACAATGAAACTCATTCCTTGAACTTATATACATCAGATTATAAGCAAGTTCAAAGATCTATGAAAATGTATAGTAGAAAAATAGATTTACTTCAAGTTTAGTTCATAAATATGGTAATATATAACAAACAATTAATCCACTTAAATCTATGTGAAAAAATTATTAAAATATGTGAGATAAAACATATAGGAGTTCTTTTTTTTCTTGTAGTGGGTGGACTTTTTCTTAGAGAGGTTTTGAACTGAGTTTTTTAGATTAATTAATAGCTTATAATTAGTCTCACAAACGCTGCAATTCAAAACTAAATAAGTAAGACACATCTTATATGCGATAGATCAGACAAAAAAATGTTGGGATCAACAAAACATTCAATCTTATGACTTGAAACATCAGTTATGAGATTTTACTAACTCAAATTAATTTTAAAACAAAATTTTTTATGATACATGGTCATATAACTGAGTCTATCACTTTCTTAGCACAAACTTATTGCACACGGCCGAAGGAAGATAACAAAAATGAAATTAAATTAGAAAAATGAAAATAAAACTTTTCTAAGAATGCATAGTTATAAATCAGCACATTCCAGGTCAACTTAAAGAAAAAAATACTAGATAGAAAAAATGTTATCTTTCTGAAGGAAAATGAAATTAGAAAAATATTAAAATCATAAAAAAAATGGGTTTTGTCTTTCTTTTTTTTTTTTCTTTCTAGGGTTCCTTGGAAAGGGATTCAAGGCTACAAAAGAAAGATTGTGCAAGACTTTGTTTTGCAAATTGAAATTTAAATGTGCAACATTGTCCAAGGCATGTGGTTGTTTACAAACAATTAGAATAAAATATGCATGATCAATATATATATGACTCCTCGAATAAAAATTTTATGTTTCACACCCCACAAAAAAAAAATTTTTTTGTTCAATCTATTGTTTTCAACACTTATTGGATCTGAATATATATGAAAAATTTAACAAGAAAAATTTTATAAAAAAATTAATTTCCTTTTACATAAATAAGAACTTAAAAAGGTTATTTAATTGAGGAATTAGTTCAATGATGGTGAAATTTCAATAAATTTATAAAGTCACAACAATTGTACTCATACTTAGAATTTATACACATCATACTATAAATGTTATAAAGATCTGTGCAAATATATACTAGAAAAATAAATTTATTTCAAGTTTAGTTCATAAATATGGTCACCTACAAAAAATCAACAATTAATCACTTTAGTCTCTGTGGAAAAACAAAACAAAAACTAATTAAAATAAATGAAAATAAAACATAGAAGAGGCACCTTTTTTTGTGGTGGGTGGATTTTTTCTTAGAGAGTTTCTGAACAAAGATTTTTGAGATTAATTAATAGCTTTTTGTTCGTCTCACAAATACTACAAAATCAAAACTAAATAAGTTAGGAAAAAAAATCAAATCTTTGAAAACTAAAAAAGCAAAAGCTGAAATTTATTTTGTGCAAATGAACTTTAAAAAAAAAATCAAATGGGCATTAAGCAAATAAGCAGGGTCATAATGACATCTTTTATGTGATAGATTAGACAAAATAGGGATAGGATCAGCAGAAAAATTCAACCTTATGACTTGAACACATCATATCAGACATTTACTAACACAAAATTAAATTTAAAAATAGATTTTTCCATGATGCATGGTTGTATAAGAGGCTGTGGATAGAGGATGGGAGGTAAAAAAATGAAATTAGAGCAAAAAAATGAAAATAAATCTTTTCCAAGGATGTATACTTGCAAATTTACATCTACCGAGTCCAAGCAAAAAAAAAAAAATTGGTGGAGAAAAAAATGTTATATTTCTTAAGGAAAAAAAAAAAATTAGAAGAATGCCAAAATCACAACACAAAACATGGTTCTCTCTTTCTTTTTTTCCCTTATAAGGCTCCTTTGGAAAGGGAACTAAGGCTACAAAAAGAAGATTATGCAAACACTTTGTCTGATAATCCTAAAACACATTAAGACATGATTAAGGCTTTGTTATCTTGATACCTTCACTTTGGCAAAAGAAAACCATATAATACAAACAACCATATAATCAAAAGCAACAACATAGTGCAACTCATAACAATTATTTCCCCTTTGACAAGCAAACAAAAGCATATCACAATATAATCACATCAGCTTACCATAATCATATAATCAACAACATATAACCACATATCTTGCACTTAACAACATTTTCTCCCCCTTACTTCTTGGACATATTTCTCCCCCTTTTGTCATAAATCAAAAAGATACTTAGGAGTTTTTAAGGGATCATAGAAAAGCGAACTACAATTGGACATTCAATATTAAAGTATCATCATTAAGTCCATGTTAAAAGGGAGAACACATCATCAAGGTAATATATAGAAAGATTGATACCAAAGAAAAAACATAACATATTATCAAAGCATAAGGTTCATAAAGCAAAAGAACAAAGACCAAAAAGAAATAATACCAATTTGAAAAACATAACATAGCATATATCAAAACATGAGTTCCAAATAAACAAACATGATCAAAGAAATATCACAAGAAGACCATAAGAAAGTTTGATAAATACAAAGAAAACAAAGGAAAGATAAGAAGTTTAAGAGAATATCCTCAATCATCTTCATCTCTTCCTCCTCTCTCCAATCCCATAACCCGGTTTTGAACATCTACAATCTTATCATCGATGCCATGAAGTCGGTTGTAGAGCTTTCCATCTACATCATCGAGTCGGCTTTTGAGTTGCCATGAGTTGAGCCATGTCCGCTGATGACTGTCCTTCATATTCTCTTTCTTGTCTATTCTTAAATCTCAATTCCCTTTGAATCTCTTCTACATTTTTCTCATCTTCATCCATACCTTTGGGTACATTTCCCTCTTCTTCTTCGCAATTTTCAATTTCTTCCTCTTGGCCTCCCCTTATCAATTCCCCATCTTTATTTCTTGAAAGTCCCATTCTCTTGAAAGTGTATTGATTGTATATCTTACAGATTCTAATATGGTCACTTGGTCCAAAGAAAGTAATCTCAAAATATTGGAACACCTTGGTAAGAAAATATCCATAGGGCAAACATTTTGTTGATGAGAATTGTGTAGCTAGCGTGTGTTGTGTTCAGGCACTGCTAGCATAACAAATGAATGCATGTTTGTAATTGAAGACTTGTGCCCTATATTGGGGATAACAATATTCGAAATAATGTGATGTAAAATCCTCCCATAGGCATCAAGTTTGTCAACTGTTCTACCTTCCCTCCTTTTTAGCATAATTTCTTTGGTAAATAATTCTTCAAACCTCCCATGTAAATAATTCTTCAACGGCTTGATCTTCTTTTATTCATTATGCCTTGATCACCAAGATCTTTTGCTTCTATATAGTGTAGTCTTAAGACTCCAAAAATGCTTCTTTTCTTCTATAAAAACTAAGCTTAATAATCATCACACAAACATATGTTAATCGTAATCAAAATCATATGCAATGATGCCCTTAGGGCTAACACTATTGTTGATAATTTTAATCTTTTGATTCTTTAGAAATGAAAACTTTTGCATATTTCACTTTAGCCGTCTCCTACTTGTTTAGGCTACAAGTTTTTTCTCTTATCTTGTCAATTATCAAGCTTTAGACTATTTCACATATTGTCACACACTTCCGGTAGACTGCTTTTAATGGGGATTCTCCTCACTGGAATCTTTATATGTATATGTCCGTCCAGTCCCTTTAGGTTTTCGCATGTTGGGGGATTAAGCTGCCTTCCATCTATCTGTCCTTTGAAAGCGGCTACCTTGCGCATTCCCTGGTGCAGGAAAGAGATGAATGTTCCAAGTCCAACCATGAACCACCCACCGGCTTTGGAAACAAACACAGGCAGTGTCCACCAAAAGTTTATTCATTTTCTTTGTCTCTCTATTTCTTTTGTATTGTTTGTCTTTTCTTACAAGAAGTGCATCAATGCGGTTAAATTTTTTTTTATCATCTTGATAGCTATCTATTTTTTTTAAACTTTACATATAGCCTTTTGGGAGTTATCATCATCTCCCCAACGCCATGTCAAGGTCGAGTTGACCTTTTACGGGTGCTAGCTGAGTCAGATGATGTGTTTTTGCCCGGACCTCCATCCATCCTGGGAAAGGCCTCTTGATTGCTTCTTTCATACAGTCGAACACACTTCTTCCTCCCTTAGATAGAGAAGGAACTACTTCCTTTGGACCCTTCACCCGCCCGCCACCAGTGGATTGAACCCACCATTCATGCTTAGGCCTCCCGACGGCTATCTGCGGTCTGCCGTGAGCCTTCGATCGGTCTATTGAGTGTAATGGTCTATCCGCCCTACGAGGAAGTGTTGCCTATTATAGTCAGCTTCAAGCGTTCGGAAACCTTTTTTAAGATTACATTTTACCCCTAAAAGAACTTTGCATTATTTTTTTATTTGCTCTTAAAATTTTTTATCGACCCAGAGTTAATGAAAAGGAGCAACTAATATGGGTTGACTTTTGTCAGATCTTAGGGTGAGTAAGCGTGTTATACTCACATATGTGCGACTAGTATTTTTGCTTCACAATAAGTTTCATACTGAACATTACTTGAAGTTCCAAATAATGCTCATGTCATAAGATAATATCTATTCGTTAGTGTATTTTGAAAAATTCATTGTTTCCTGTTTTATATTCATACTTATATATTCTTGTTTTTCTTCTTTCTCATGTTCTCTAGGAGCTATCTTTTTCTCAAGGATTGTGTTTCCATCTCTGTAATATTCGTGAGCGCATATAATATCTTTATTTCAGAATCATTTAAGCTATATTTTGCTTAGCTTTATTTCTTATTCTCAAACAAACTTTTACTTTTGGTTCCACATCTTCTCTCATAAACAATTCATTTTCACCAAAAAAGAAAAGAGAAAAAACAAATAAAAAAAAATCCCCCTCTCTTCTTTTTTTGGGCATTTTTCTTACTTTTAAGAGCGAAGCTAAAAGTTTTCACAACTTTACTACCATAATGCGGGTAAATGAGTGCTTGTGCACTCTATTGTTCTTGTCTTTTCTTTCTTATTCATAATTGCAACAGTACTGCGACCACTTTGCTATCATATTTTAGTATCACTTTCCATGATTTAGATTCACCTTGTATCACCTTACATGAAGTTCACTGAGCAGACTTTATACAGAAGAATATTTTCTTAATGAGATGTCTGTTGAGGGAGTTCTAGAAATCCATAGATAAAATCTTGTATCTTCTGTGATTCAGGCATGCCATCCACTACTTGAGGACACTTGTACATCTATACTTAATGGTTTCTTGCATTTTGGCAGTTGTACAAGTTCTGAGTTCAAGAGGCATTCTTCCTAGACTTTGAAATAGTTGAGTCTGCTTTAAATATCACATTCAAAATGCAGATCTAGCATAGGAGGCTCTTTTATCTTTCTCATCATGCTTTTATAATAGTTTTACCCAAACAGTTTGAGGGCATGAACCTAATGCACCCTTGGAATTTTCTGTTTCCAGTCTTCTAGTTGTAACCATTAATGTACTTGGAATTTCTCCTTTTATGCTTGAAAATTTGTATTACTGGATTTTATGTTATGGTTACTCAATTTCACAGAAGCATGTAACTATATCCTTGCATTCAATTCTTCTCTCTCATACCATTCTCTTCTTTCAATGAAAAAGAAGAAAAGGGGGAAACAAGGACCATACTGAGAGGAAAAGAAAAAAGAAGGAAAGGGTATAGGTTAGATTGGAAATGGGAATGAATTTTACACCCAAAAACTTAAATGGGTTGAGAATAAAGACAAAATGGAGAAGTTGGGAAGGGACGGGGGGATGGTGCTTCCGCCCCACCCACCCCATTGCCATCCCTACTTACAAGTTGTGAGCCTGAATCATTTCTCCAACTCTAATCTTAATGTTGTCAACTAACCTGTCAGCTTGTAGGTTAATATCCTCATTCACAAAGTCAGCTCTATCACTAATATTTTCATAAACTATAGAATTCCTCCATTTCAACAGAGCAAAAGTTGCTTCTCGAACGTAGTATTTCCTCTCATGTTATTGAATATCTCTTTCCCAATTCCTCACCAAATTATTAGCAACCCAAGATTCATAATTAGTACAGGAGTAGAAGTCATGCCAAAAGTTTGGTCTTACCATCTTTCGCCGTACCTATTCTGCCATAGCGTAGTCCCTCAAGAGTGTGCATCATTGTCTCCTCTCTTTCCAAGTATTGGACAAATATCCGTGCTGCATATATTTTGTTTAAACAAGAGCTCCCTTGTGGGGAGTTTTCCATGAGGTGTGAACCTCAAAAAGAGTGAGTCTTAGAGGCCCTTTCATCCTCCAGATGTGTCGCCACTTTTCCTTTTCCTCACCAAATTGTGAGGAAAGTGTTGTCCATCGATTTGAATAGAACTTTTCCTTAAAGTTTTCCTCACTTAATTTTTCTTAGTGTTTTCTCTTTTTAGCAAATTGGAGAAAATCTTTTCTGGGAAAAAAAGTTTTTTTTCTACAATAAAATTTTACAACCAAACAGACCCTTGGTGCTGAGTTTCTCAGCTTTTTCTCAAGTCCAACAATATGCTTTCTTGTTAATTCCCTTTAGATGACCAACCTTATCTATTCATAGATTATACTATTATATTATACATAATAGTGAATTTATTTACTTGAACTGGTTGATTTTACAAAGAAAAGAAGTCACTAAGATCCTTAAATACATCTAAATTAAAAAGTAGAGAATATAGCCAAAAATACCCTTTGTCTTTTTATGTTTTACTAATCAAGGGTTTATTCTTTTTTTTTCGCCACTTATGCCACTTGAATAATTTTTTTTAATTTCCCCTTATGACATTCAATTTTTTTATGAATGACAAAACATACAAAAACGTGGAGGTTTCTAGTATCTGTTATTATATGCCCTAAGACCAATTGACTCACATTTATGATTTATGAAGCTTGTATTTTTTAATTGTATTTTATGCTGTTGATCATCAAGTATGTGACTTGATAGTAAAACCCTTATAGCTAATAAAATACTATTCTTATTTGTCCCTAGTTTATTACATCTTGTAAACTAGTGTGAAGTTGATTAATGGTCAAGTTTTACTGATCATGAATATGAGATATCAATTCATAAATACATATTGAGAATATTGTATTGGACATGACCCAAAGTGAAGAAGAAATATTGCATGGGTTTAAGTTATAAGTATTTCTTCTCAGTTTTATATTTGGTGTCCTTTGACCTAATGTTTCTTGCATGGGGAGAAAATATGTTTTGACATAGTCAAACATCACTTTTAATTAGGTGATCATTATGACTATTGGTTGGCTTATTTTCTTGTCATGGCTTGAATATTGGAGATAGTGAAAGGGATTCATCCCTCTCTTTTTAGAGAGAGATATCCATGGGCCCTTTGATAAGGAAGACTGGAAAATATGCATGTCCATGCTCAAATAAGTATTAATAAGGTGTTATTAATATTATTTGTTAGAACAGTCAACCTGGTGATCAAGTAAATGGTTAATTAAGTTTTTATAAGGATGACTTGGTTCATGCCTTATACTTAATTAGGACATCGTGTGACAAAAGGACTAAATATTAAATCTGATGGTAGGTTATTATTGTATTTACTTAACTTGGGTAAGCATAATGTCTTGCTAGAGGCCGCTTATGTTTTGTGAATAAATGTCTAGGACATTTTTCATTCACTGCCAACGTTAAGTGAACCTACAGGGTCACACGCATAGACGATCTTGAGTATAATGTCCACGTTCAATGAATCTAGATTGTGTCCAGATTCATTGAACGTATACAAAAGGGGAATCAGATCCCATATTGTATTTTTTGGTAAGTTAATAAGTAATTAATTTTATTTAATCGAATAAATGAAATTATTTACTTAATATTACTCATCCAACCGTTGGATGATTATAGGAATAGACGGAAGAGATTAAACTGTCATTAGATGACATTTAGGGTTATGATATTGACAGCTATAAAAGGTTATGTTAACCTTTTCTTTGTGGCCATCCTTTATCTGATAAAAGAAAAACAAAACCCTGAACCCTAGAACGGCGATATAGTATCTAGCCTCCGCTCTCTAAAATACGATCGATTACTAGATAGTCAGGATCAGTTCTGAACAGTTTTCAGAACACAGAAGGGGCTAGCATCCCGATCGCTTGCAGAAGAGTTCGTCGTGTGGATACCAGTAGAGGGCGAAGTGTAAAATATTGAGGTAATTTCTATCCAATCGTTTTTCTAGTATGTGAAGATCCTGTTGGTGGATTTCCGTAGCTTTATTTTATTTTGTTTTTGCCTACGGATTCCAACACAATGATCACATAAATATAGATGATTTGTTCATAAAAGGACAAAATAAGCATAGTGCTACCCTTATAGAGTGACAATTTAATGATACAAACAAAATATAAGGGAAAACTGTACATGTGGAGGATATATGTTTCTGTGCATGACGGGGACCAATGGTTAGACCATGTTTTATTTCTATGTTACCCTTTCATAAACAAATCATGTGTAATTCACACAATGATCTCCGCCTGGACACTAGAAACCAACGTCATTTGATAGTTTTTGCATTCGTAAAATGTTAAGTGGCATAATATTGACAAATAGAATGCCTCAAATTAGCAAAACATAAAAAGTTGAAGGGTATTTTTTGTTGTATTCCCCAAAGTATATTAGAAAACCCTAAATCAATAATATAAAAAGGTGCATGATATTCGAAAATTCCAAACTAAAATCAAGCTACTCAACCTTGATGATATTATGGTTCAAAAAAGATTTTAGGATTAACATTTATCCAATTAATTGAGTCACCACAAAGTCAAATTATCAATACAAGGAAAATGTATTTACTTTTATCCCTTATTCCTTATTGATCCTATTAATTAGGCTAATATAAGTCTCCCATCATCACCCTTGATACTCTTAATGTTTACATGGTTGAATGGAGATTCCCCTTTTGAAAAAATAAAAATGAAAAGGAAACTTTTGAAATAAGCCATTGATGGGTTGTCTTGATTTCTTTAAGACAGAATTTTTCGATCATAACCACAATGCTATCTTTGAAAAAATTTTATATCAATTTTGTTCCCTCAAAATAAAATGTTTTGGTTATATCTATGTTTATACTTAGTTAAGAATCTTTTCAAAATACATTTTAACGTTTTAAAATATTAGTTCCATTATATTTTGCTAGTGCAATCTAGTGCATATTATACTGTATAATTGGTTGAAGAACTTTATATATCTATTTAAATGAAAGTCCATCTTTATTTCTCCAGCTCGCTCACGTTCAAAGTTTGAATTTCTTCCCTTGTTACTTCTCTTGTTGATACAATTTTATTTTAAGAGTTATAGGGTGCAGAAACCCAGTTACCCCCAAGATTGATACATGATGTGACTTTAAGCTACTTAACTCATAAAAAAACTATAAAATAAAATTCTAATAAACATGGAGTTGCATTTATACAAAAAAAAAAAAAAGCATATTAAGATGTCTAACTCTTTAGCAAAGAAAGTTCATACAACATCACAACATAAATATAAAATAAATTGTCTTAATATGCGGAGCAATAAGGTTCAACCAAGTTAAATGTCTACGGCA
The DNA here is from genome assembly GCA_028651295.1 of Catharanthus roseus. Taxonomy (NCBI): domain Eukaryota; kingdom Viridiplantae; phylum Streptophyta; class Magnoliopsida; order Gentianales; family Apocynaceae; genus Catharanthus; species Catharanthus roseus. The sequence goes on along the minus strand of JAPQWS010000104.1, from coordinate 6,787,669 downwards.
AAAATGTAAATAAATGCTTAACGAAATGTTGGAAATAATATAACAACAAAAAAAACATCAATAGCATTTTCTTCAACCATTAGTACTTATCGAGTGAGAGAGAAATAAAAGAACTTATTTCCTTCTTATTTGGGGATTGCATTTCTCTTGCATAGCTGACAACAATTTTTTTCCATGAGTCATTTCTCAATGCATGCCACATGGTAGTTATGGTGGCAGTCAAGCTTCTCAAGCTCTTGAAGGTTCACAAATTCATCCTAACAATAGAAAAAGTTCAAATAGAAAAAAACTCACGGATCAAATCAATTGAGGGTTTAAATAAAGAAAAAAATGCAAAAATTAAAAGTTTCTTACCTGACAAATGCAATAAATTTTATGTTTTTCTGGAGTACCCACAAAATTTTAATATTCTCTCCAAGCGCTAGTAGGTCCTGAGGTCCACAAAATTGTTTTCGTGAAAATTAGCTAAAGAAAATTGAACATATATATGACTTTGTAGATGTTAAAGGCACAAAATTATTATATTATTACCTCATAGCTCAAATTATCTATGTCCATACGCATTCTGTCATGCTCGAAATTATTGCTCTGTACATTGTTAACCACCTGTAATGACATAGCCAATAGATTCATTAGTTTATCAGTATATCATTCATGCGATATAGGTCACAAGAAATTAGATAAATTGAGAAATGTAATTCAAAATTTTTATTTTGATAAAGCAACTTATTTCTAGAGATACTTATTACTTAATAAAGAAACGATATATTTCCAACTGTAAGAGCTAATTAATAAAAAATAATTTTAATAGAAGTGGAGAGAGATAGAAAAAGAGTAACAAAAAACCATGGCCCTATTAGGTCCTACAAGTGTAGAAGACGGTTCGATGGTTCGTTCATCAAAACTATCAATGCCAGTCAAGACGTGCACAGATGGCAGTTGATTAGAATTTTGACCGATTTGTCTTGGATCTGTCATGTCAAAATCAGACTGACTGGAACTAACACCATAGCCTTGATTGACATTACTAATAGAAACTAATATTATTGGCACTAATACTAGTTGACGATTCAATCCAGTAAGACTCAGATTAACACCATTTCTAGATGAAGAACCATCCTCCCATCGTTCACTGGCGTTTGAACAAATCGTCAAAACTTGCAAGTAGCAGATAAGCAAAATCAGTATTTACACCGAGAAATATTTGCTCTAATTCGAGTGGGTGTGAGTGTCTATATATATATATATATATATGGGAGCAAGCCCAATCTATTGTTGGGGGAATTCTATTATAAACTTGTTACATAAGTGATATGTGACCCTTGACTTGAATTATCCCATATCGCCTTTATTATTAACAACTTGGAGCTCTTGTCCCCATAAACAGGGACATAATCTACAATAATGGTGATGTAAGTAGCTTAATACAAGTCAAAGCGGTACATGTCCTCATTTATGGATCAAGTTCACTATAGAATTATTTCCATTTTTTGGGAATACTAAGAGGCAACCTGACCCATAAACCAAACACATACGCTGCAATTCTTAGTTCTGATGCTCTCCCATGTAATCCTTGAAGCTCAGTAGGCCCTTGGCTAGTAACATAGTCTCAAATACTGAACATTTCGGCATTGGATGATGTGCTCGCCGTAACGTTGAATGAATTGTCACGGCCATTGGAAATGCTTCCGTTGTTGGACGAATCCATCACCAATGTCAACACAATCTTCACCATGATTGAAAATATAAAAACAAAATACGCACATTTGTAGAAAAAGTGATATACTAGTATATATGCACATACTCATACATATACTCTAAATCAAATCTCAATCTTATATATAAAAAATTGAAATATGCATTATTGTGCTAGACATGTGGGTATAAACCCATCAAACAAAAAGGAAAAGAAATTGTAATGTGCATCATTGTGCAAAACATGTGGTTATTTAAAAATGACTTAGGCATATGGGTATATATTTTGAAAGAAAAAAAAAAGACATTGAAATGTGCATCATTGTGTAAAGTATATGGTTATCTAAAAACAAATTTTGAACTATATATATATATATATGTGTATGTATGAAAATTTTCTAAAAGTTAATGTCTTTTTGCGTAAAAAAGAACTTAAAAAGGTAAATTAATTAAGGAATTGGTGTGATAAGGTTAACTTTCTATGAATTTACACAACCACAACAATTAAACTCATTCCTTGAACTCATACACATCAGATTATAAACAAGTTCAAAGATCTAGAAAATGTATAGTCGAAAATTGATTTACTTCAAGTTTAGTTCATAAATTTTGTAACATATAACAACAAACAATTAATCACTTAAATATATGTGAAAAAAAAACTATTAAAATATAAGATAAAACATATAGGAGTTCTTTTTTTTTTTTTTTATAGTGGGTGGGCTTTTTCTTAGAGAGGTTTTGAACTGAGTTTCTGCAGATTCATTAATAGCTTATAATTAGTCGCACAAATATTGCAAATTCAAAAGTAAATAAGTAAGACACATCTTATATGCGATAGATCAGACAAAACAATGTTGAGATCAACAAAACATTCAATCTTATGACTTGAAACATCAGTTATGAGATTTCACTTACTCAAAATTAATTTTAAAAACAAAATTTTTTATGATGCATGGTCATATAACTAAGTCTATCATTTTCTTAGCACAAATTGACTGCACATGGGTGAAAGAAGGTCATAAAAATGAAATTAAATTAGAAAAATGAAAATAAAACTTATCCAAGAATGCATAGTTACAAACCAGCATATTCCAGTTCCACGTTACACAAAAAATTACTAGAGGAAAAAAATGTTATCTTTCTTAAGGAAAATAAAATTAGGAAAACGTCAAATCATAACAAAAAAGGGTTTTCCTCTTTCTTTTTTCCTTTCTAGGGTTCCGTTGGACAGGAATTCAGAGCTACAAAAGAAAGATTATGCAAGACTCTGTTTTGCAAATTGAAATTTAAATGTGCAACATTGTCCAAGGCATGTGGTTATTTACAAACAATTAGAATAAAATATGCATGATCGATATATATGACTTCTAGAATAAAAATTCTATGTTTCACACAAAAAAAAAAAATTGATTGTTCAATCTATTGTTTACAACACTTGTTGGATTTGAAATATATATGAAAATTTTAACAAGAAAATTTTTGTAAAAAAATTATTTCTTTTTACATAAATAAGAACTAAAAAGGTTAATTAATTAAGGAATTGGTGCAATGATGGTAAAATTTCAATAAATTTATAAAGTCACAGTAATTATACTCATACTTAGAATTTATACACATCATACTATAAACGTTCAAAAGATCTCTGCAAATATATACTAGAAAATAAATTTATTTCAAGTTTAGTTCATAAATATGGCCACCTATAAACAATCGACAATTAATCACCTTATTCTTTGTGGAAAAAAAACTAATTAAAATAAATTAAAATAAAACATAGAAGAGGTACCTTTTTTCTTGTGACGGGGTGGATTTTTTCTTAGAGAGTTTCTGAACCAAAATTTTTTAGATTAATTGATAGCTTTTGGTTGGTCTCACAAATGCTACAAAATCAAAACTAAATAAGTTGGGAAAAAAAATCAAATCTTTGAAAACTAAAAAAGTAAAAATTGAAATTTATTTTGAGCGAATTAACTTTTAAAAAAATCAAATGGGCATTAAGCAAATAAGGAGGGCGGTAATCACATCTTATATGTGATAGATTAGACAAAATCAGGATGGGATCAACAAAAAATTTCAACCTTATGACTTGAACACATCATATCAGACATTTACTAACTCAAAATTAAATTTAAAAATAGATTTTTCCGTGATGCATGGTCATATAAGAGGCTGGGGACAGAGGAGGAGAGGTAAAAACAAATGAAACTAAAGCAGAAAAATGAAAATAAATCTTTTCCAAGGATCTACACTTGCAAATTAGCATCTTCTGAGTCCAAGAAAAAAAAATCACTAGAGAAAAAAATGTTATATTTCTTAAGGAAAGAAATTAGAAGAATGCCAAAATCACAACACAAAATTGGGTTCTCTCTTTCTTTTTTTCCCTTCTAGGGCTCCTTTGAAAAGGGAACCAGGGCTACAAAAAGAAGATCATACAAAGACTTTCTCTGATAAACCTAAAACAAATTAAGACATGATCAAGGCTTTATTATCTCGATGCCTTCACTTTAGCAAAAGAAAACCATATAATACAAATAATGAGAGAGCAAAAAAATGGAACTCCACATAACTAGAAAAATCAATAATTATAGTAAATAAAATTTTCATTTAAAAAAAAAGAATATGTGAATAATTTTTCCAAGACTGAATTAGCAAGAAAGATCGTGCAAAAACCTTTGTTTGGTAACCTTAAAAACATTAAAACATGATCAAGACTTTGTTGTTTCGATGCCTTCACTTTGGCAAAAGAAAGCCATATCTTACAGGCAACGAGAGAGCCAAAAAAAATCAAACTTCACAGAACAAGAAAAATCACAGATAAAAAATGAATGAGTTTTTGCAGAAAAAAGATCAACGAATGATTTTTCCAATACTAAACTAGCAAGAAAGCTTACCTAAAAACTCTTAAACTCAAGAACTCAGAGCAAACCTAAAACCACTCTACGAAAAAATCATAGATTATAAGTGAATGATTCTGAGCAAAAAAAAGGAATAAGTGAATGATTTAAGTGAGCCAAAAAATCAAACTACACATAATAAGAAAAATCATAGATGAAAATGAATGATTTTTTACAGAAAAAAGGAACAAAGAATGATTCTTTCTAAACTGAACTAGCAAGGAAGCTTACCTAGAAACTGTTAAACTCAAGAACCCTGAGCAAACCTAAAACTATTCTGCAAAAAAATCATATATTAAAAGTGAATCTTTTTTTTGGCAAAAAAAAAATAATGATAAAAAAGTGAATGATTTAAGTGAGCCAAAAAATCAACTCCTCAAAACAAGAAAATCCATAGATAAAAAAAGAATAATTTTTTTAGGAAAAAAAAGAATAATGAATGTTTTTTCCATACTAAACTAGCAAGAAAGCTTACCTAAAAAGTCTTGAACTCAAGAACTCAAAGCAAACCGAAAACCACTCTGCAAAAAAATTATAGATTAAAAGTGAATGATTTGAGAGAGCCAAAAAATCAACTCCACATAACAAGAAAAATCATAGATAAAAAATGAATCATTTTTGTAGAAAAAAGAAGGGTAAAAAGTCCCACTTTAAAAAAATTAAAAAAGAAAAAAAAATAAAACAAACCTTAATACAACTAGCCCCAGAACTATGCTCTACAGAGGAGCTCGATCGTTCCAAGCTGAGCAATGTGCTATGGAAGGAAAAAGAAAAATTAGATCTTGTGTTGTGAAAGGAAAAAAATCATCTGAATCCTCAAACTTCAAACTGAGTGTAATTTGGAGTATTTCCTATAATTTATTTTGGCTATTAGAAGAAATTGAGAGAAGCACGAAAAAATAATTTTTCCAAAAAATAAATTTATACAAAATGCTAATGGTATCAAGGAAATTAAACCACACAAGCTTTAGAATTAGCGTTGTTGTCTGTAAATGTGGATTATACTGAACACACAGTTGATGGGGATGGTGATGCAGATTGAGATTGGGATAAACCAACATTTTCTTTGAAGTCTTTAAGAAATATCAACAATTTCTCCCACCTTGTTTCTCGCTCTATATCTTTCTTTCTAACAACAAATGAAGATAACAAATAAAATAAAAATCAAGAAAATTTTCAACTTTTCAACAACAATGGCAGACACAACAAATAGAAAAAGGAAAGGGAAGGGGAAGAAGAAGAAAGGCTTGAGTTTTGGGAGGGGATGTGCGATGGCAGAAGGAAGAATGAAATATAAGAGTAGGATTTAGGGTTTTGATTTGGGAGAAGAATGAAGGGGAAAGAAAAAATATGAAATAAGAAAAACAATAGTTCTCCTTCTTTATTTTGAAAAAAGTACCCCTATACCATTAATATTTAACGCTAAAATTAGACAGGTGTATTAAAGTAGAGAGTTTTTTGAAGTTAAAGTGCTACAATCGATAATTTTTCAGTTTGGGTATTAAAATGGAGAAAATAGTCAAGTTCAAGTGTGTGTGGTACTTTTTATCCAAAAAAGAATAATGAATGATTTTTCGCAAACTAAACTTGCATAAAAGCTTACCTTAAAACTCTTGAACTCAAGAACTCAGAGCAAACCTAAAACCACTTTTCAGAAAAAGCAAAAGCAAAAGCAAGAACAGCTAGTGAGTGATAAGATAAAATTGATGAGCAACATAGGGGTGGTTTCATAGTGATATACAGAGAGGATAAAGCCAAGCAAGAAATGTCCAAAAGAATCCAAATTCAGAGCTGTAGCTGCCATAACTGCAACTTTTCCTTATTAGTCAATGTGGTTTTGTAAAATTAATCGCCATATGTATGATGATGCGTGTAGAATCCTTCCTGTGTCAAATCGAAAGGCCTACAATCTTTCTTTTTAGGTTTTGAAAAGGCTCAGATATATATATTCTTCTGTTTCTTTCTCAATTTACTTCATCCTCATCCTCTATCTATCATTCTTTGTGACTTTGTGGGTGTAAAACCGTCAAAGTTTTCTTAGTATGTGTTGTTTCCTCCTTTTCTAGGTTCTTTTCAAACATTAAGCAGTATTCATCGTTTTTTGTTGTTTTGTCAGTTTCATTCATTAATTTCCTCTAACCATAAAATTTATCACTAAAACCAATCTATTATTCTCATTTAATTAGCCACAAAAAAACAAAACATTCACTAAATTCACAAGTTATATAGTCATGATCATAATAAATTATTCATCAAACCAAACAAAGAAAGCTATGAACATGAGGACTCTCACTTTTGCATTTATTAGGAAACATTGAATGCACGAGTCAATATCCCCATATTAATATATTTCTTTATTTAGTTGTTACTTATATTATTCCTTAAAAAAAGATTTTGATATATATATTCTTTGCTAATATTTATCTCTTTGGATTCGTATTTATAATGTCTTAATAGTACTCCTTAGAATTGCAAAAAGTGTATTCAAGATAACATCGAAACTACTTGTCATAGTTCCATACAAAAATAGAATGGTAATGATAATTAATATGTTTTTATACCTTGTTTAAGTAATTAGTTAACTTAAGAAACCAGAACAAATTGTGTCTATATATCAAACAATCTAAACAAGTCATACGTTAAGCCGTTGTTGTATTTTAATTACTAACAACGCCAATTCATCATGATGATTCAAGACGGTTGTAACTCATTATTAGCATAAGCAACGAACTTAGTTCCTTCTCTTCTGAAGAAAGGCTATACACACATCTTGATACTTTCACTTCTGATGATTAAGTAATTATATTAATTGCTTGTTGTAACTCTTGCTTTTTGTTTATGTACGTATCAGATAATACGTAATAAATGTTAACATAAAGCTCTTGATTTCATATACACATCAGATGACACGTAATAAATGTTAACTTAACCTCTTTTTACATGTGTTGCTTTCTTAAACTTAAGAAAATAAAAGCAATAATCTTTTCATTAATCATTAGACATAAAGTTTTAATACAATGTGAGATTATAAATGATGAGGTATCATCCAAATTTATGTCAATCTAAATTTTGCTAACTTATCTGCAAGAATACTTTCTTAACAGTTTACATACTGAATCTAAGTTTAGGGAAATGAACTGTGAAAATGGCATATATTCTCAATCATATGATCTACACGAGAATAGTATTTCCTCTTTTGACTGACTTGTTTGACTACCTCAAAATCATGAGATTAAAGGAAAAACTTAGTTAAGTCAATCTGAGTGGCTAGAGTGTATTCTTGAATGTAGCTTGTGTTTATAGAGCTTGTATTGGAGACATATAGGGAATTTGTTGGAACACTCATGCCAATACCTCACTATTATGGTTCGTGATCAATACTCCAACAACAAATCTACCATTCTTTATTGCATAGGATCAACCTTGACTTTAAAATAGAAATCCATAGAAGGGGGTCCAGTGTTGTATTGGTCAATTAGCAAGGTTTAACTACCTACTCGAATTCTCCAGAGCACTATGGATGCAAAAGAAATAGAAAGAAATAACTCTCGCAGTCCTCATGAAGGCATCTAACCTAGGTGATAATATATGCTATGTTAATTTTTTTTTGTGATTAAATATAGATACTTCTTGATCATTGGATATCTCTTACGTAAAAAATTTCTTGCATGAGGGGATACTCTATCGTCTTGGCTAGGTTGGGATGAGATTTGCTACTCTTAGGTTTGAGATAATGGCCCTGTTAAATGGAAATGGTTTGAAACTGTAGGGTCTTGGTAGCCAAGGTATCACACTTATGTTCTTTCCATCTAACTCCTAATGTAACACATGCAAACCCTTGTAGATACTTTTCCATAGAAAGGAAACGCATCATTTTAGTCAGCTCTTTAGTTGGAGTTTGGAAGTGTTCGGAAAATACCTAGCTTTGAAATATTTGGCACATAATGCTTTAGGTTCAGTTAAGATTCTCCAAAATTTCTTATCAAGCAAGGCAAGGTCTCAAAGCTTGTAAATCGTATGGGTCACAGTCTTTTTATTGAATTATAGAATCAAATGCATCCAATCTATTATTGAATTTCCCTTTATATAACGTACTCTCTATAAAACGTTTTATTACTATTTTCATATGTTAATTATTTTTTAATTATGTGAGATGTAATAAATGTTAACATGAAATTATTCAGAAAAAAATGTTAACATGAAATTTTTTTGTTTGTGACAAATACACGTCTCTTTTCATAATATTTAATACATTAATTTGCTACACAGATAATATAAAAGAGACTTAGTGTAATAAATTTTAACTACTTGACCTTAATACTGTATTACCCAAGAGAAATTCTCAATCCTTACAAGTTGAATTGCTTGACCTCATTACCAAAAAAGAAAAGGAAAAAAAGGACTTTTTAACTTTATGATGAGTATCCATCTTTACCATATGAAACTTACATTTTTCTTTTGGTCAAATTTTAGAAACTATATTTGACTGTAGTATTTTTACTGCCAAAATGATGCAATCAAGCTCGAATATTTGCTACAAGGTAATAGCTCTTAATTATAAAAGATTGGCACCCAAAAATTAATGTATACTTTCAAATATTTAATTTATTCCCCCTAAAAAATATTGTTAAAGCTCCTCCACTGCCTTGAAGGCCTTTTCACTTCTCTATTTTCAATTTTTTATTTTATTATTTTTCTTAAATCAATCAAATTTTTTTCTAATTATGTTTTCTTTTGAGATGCCCTGACATTTCTTGAGTAAAAAGTACCATAAACACATGAACTTTTCCATTTTTCGATCTTAGCACTCACACTAGTTCATTGTGACGCTTAAACTTCAAAAAAAAAATACTAAAATACAATATTTTGAATTTTTTTCCAAATCAAGCACTACTCGTTCTTTCTTCTTCCTCCCAATCTGATAATGCAAAATCAAATTCCTTAATTTGATTTCATTCTCTATGTCCCTCTTTCTCTGAAAATAACTCTTTCAAGATATATTTCCCTTTCCTTTCCTTACGCGACGTCGACCACAAGATATAATTTCAAACATGGAGTCCGTGAAGAAATTCAAGAAGACAAAATTGGAAAATTATTATTCCTCAATATTCTGAGCTTTAGACATGGTCATTGCCATAGCCACCTATATATGCTTTTTCAGGAAAGAAAAGATCACCTAGAAATATAATCACAATTGGAAACTTCTATTCTAACTAGGAAACAACAAGCCAGCATATCAATTTACAAATCAACAAGGATATATGTGAAGATATGGAATTGTAGAGAATAAAGAATTATAATTCAAGTATAGCTCTAATTTCAACAGTTACAACTTAAAACCCTTCCCCGCTCACCAATCTCAATCACTAGATGATAACCTATCCAAAGATGACGGACCGTTTCTCAAAACTAAAACAGGATCAAATTCCATTAAGGATTAGCTCAAGTCTTATATACCTTTGGGTGCTGAGTGCTGATTTGTTAGCTTTGGGACAAAGAATCGACCAGTTTAGGCTTCAATTACTCACAGGGAGTTAGAGACAAACAACCGAGTTGCCTTTTGTGGTAAAGGATTGTGAGAGAAAGAAAGGAGAAGAGGAATACCGAGGATGACTATTTGAGCGGCGAGCATAGGATTGGGATGTCGTTGATGTTAGTCAAGATGCTTCACAAGATGCGTCGGCTGCACCTTTTAGGGGAAGAAGGAACTATTTTGCTCTCTTTCAGGGAAGAAGAATGTTTGAAATTCCAAAATATTCCTGAAAAAGAGATCACATGAGTGTCCTGTGGCTATTTTCAGTTTAGATTTAACATGAATTTTGACCAAAAAATGTTAAAATGAACAATTTTTTTAAGTTTTTAAGTGTTAAAATTAATAACTTTTTAATTACACTTTTTATCCTTTTTTGTCAAACATTTCACACCTATGTTACCTTTAAATAAGGGTAACTCATTCACTCCTTAAAAAGTAAACTATGTAATTTTTTAAAGAAAATAATCAAAACATATTCCATTTTGGAAGTCAACAGAAATTTCACCTGGTATCTTCCTAGCATTGATAGTTTGAGGCTCAAGTTTAATAAATGAATATTAATAATAGAAATGAGAATAAGATAGAAAATCAGAGTATAACTCATGCTAAGGGATAGTAAGGTAAAATATTTCTTGTAAATTTCACTTGAGAATTTGGATAGTAAAGAATAATTATTTCATTTATATTTGTGAGATTGAAGAGAAGTTGGAAAAAGAGTTAAAAATAATTTTACTATAATAACTCGTCCATGAAAAAATACATTTGGTAATAGTGATATTTTATTCTCTCATGAGGATGTAGTTGACATTTCATCCCATCCTTTAAAACTTGGGATCTTTATCTCTCTTCCTCTCCAAAAGTGGAGAGAAAGGATTTGAGGTGAAAAAGGATGAGAAATCTCTCCATTCTCCTCTTCTTCCTTTACAAAAACTCCCAAACATATATAAGCTATCACTTTTTTCTCAAAACCCCTTCTCTTCTCTCCAATTCTCAACTCCCAAACTAGCATTAAGGCTTTATTTGAAATACAATACAATTTTTTTTCACTCTACATTCCGCCATGGTCTCCAAGATGGAAAAAGTTTTTTTTTTATTGAATTTAAGAATGAAAAACTGTGAAATTTTTTTCTCAATTTTTGTAAAAGAAAAATTATTTATGAGTTGTTATGTATTAAATAATATTTGTGGATGTCCATAAGATATAAAAATATCTGAAATAAAGTCTATCTTCTAAAGAGATATATATTCTGAAGATATAGATGCGTTAAAGAGATAGATATTCTGAAAATAGATATATTGATGGAGTTTTAATCTTATCTTAGATATGATTCGATATGATATAATCTATCTCATTTCCATCTCTATATCTTATATCCCCTAAGCACTATAAATAGGGCTCTTGGCCTTCAATTGTAAACATATCTCATAGAGAAATCAATACTTTTCTTGCAACCTTCTCTATTTATTCATTTAGTTATTCTAGATATTTTTTTTTCTCTTTCTTATCTATTTTTTATACTTTAGATTATATATTGATTATTCTATTGTACCAACAACACTGCTTCAACAAGTTTTATAACACATTAAGCAAGAGACTCGACCATGAGTTGTTGCCTTCTCCGAGACTAAGGAATTATGTAGCAGCACTGTCATTACCCTATCCGAAAAAGAGATACTTCTTTTACTAATACATTGATTATAAAACTTGAGCTTTTAGCTCATGATATTTTAATAAAAAAAATTATACTTTTATTTTATAATTATTTATGCACATCTATCTGGATATATATATATATATAGAGTGGGTATGGAAGAAACCATTAAATAAATATATTTAGATGCAAGTGTCTTGAAGACACAAACTATAAAATTAAAGCCACATGGCACCTGTATTATAAACCACTAGAAGTTGGTTATTATACAATTTTAGATCAAATATGCAACCACCATAAGCTGGTTATTATACAAACACCGGTTGTGTTTGGTTATACTTGTGAGTAAAAGCTTTATATATTTTAGTTGCATACTTCTATCCCTTTTAAAATTTCTCCTTAATCAAAATCTACGGAGAAAATATTATTAGTGGTGATAGAGAAAATATTCTCCCCTTACCAAATCTCAAATATGCTCCTACATTAGTAATATCGAGAAAGATGTATTTAAACATTTTATTAAATTAGTCTTAGATCTACTCGAGACTAAATGGAAATTGAGTCATTTATGAAAGTGATAATGGTCAACCAATTGATTTATGTCATTTCTTGAAGTGAATGCATTAAACTTATAATTTACTTATAGAATAAATTTTGATCGTGACCACAACTATGGTATAAATATTACTTATAGTTATCACAATGACTCAATAAACTCTCAACGTATGGATTTCACTAGAAGGGAAAATTAGTTAGGAAGAGAAATATGATACGTTGCAAACTTTGTAAAATAGCTATCGACGTGAATACTTATGTACTTGAAGTACGTCTTTTAAATTGTTGTTAAGCATCATCTAAGAAGGGATATGAAAGTATTGTTTACTTCTCAAAATTATGCTACTAATATTAGTGATGCTATTAGCAATCACATCGAAATAGCACATGCAAATGATGCCAAATTATTCAAAAAATATTCAAATGATTTTTCTTTGACATAAATTATGGTTGTTAGATATTTTTCCCAAAGTAGCATATTATTTTATTTGTATTCCTTATAGTTAAAGTTTATCATTATTTTTTTATTGTATAATGTTGAGATGAAATATCTCTAATTAATAGAGCATGAGGATGTGCATTGAATAAATGTCCAAATGTATACATGGTAGTACAAAGTTCGAGAAGAATCTATTGTTTAATACTCCAGAAGAGTTAGCTAATTAAAAAGCTGCAGAAGAGCTAGTGTATCTTTGCAGAAAATTTTAAATTTGTAATGCATTCTCCTCGACAAAGTGCCGTAGAATATTATTTTTAATCTCAATGATATTTTCCATCATCTTGAGACAATGGATAAGAAATATTCATTACTATTAGCCTTCTATAAAATAAATGCTACCATTTATTTGTATATCACCGAATAAATAAATTTGAGATACAATTGTTCAATAAACCAAAAACTTATTGAGTTAAACAATTTGTTACTGGGCATGACCGCTTCGATCATCTTTGATCATTAAAATACGAATAATATTTATGAATTCATATGGAATCAAAGGTTTCATAATTATCAATTGGATGTGCTACTTATTTTAAATAAAAATTATGTATAAATATCACCAATACTATTTTAGAGTTGAATGTACAACTTTGGGATAAATGCAAAATTATTAATCGATGCATCGATAAGATAGTAGTGTGAATATTATCAACTCGTAACCTGCAGTTTACAATGTCTTAATGAGATCATACTTTAAATTTTCTCAAAGGCATAATTTTTCCTAATTATTATGGTTTTGATATGTATCCATTGATATTATGGTTGAACATTCTGTAGAATATGTTCATATACAAAATGATCCTGTAGACCATAAATGCATAAATATGAGTTATTATAAATGTAGTAGCACTCATTGGTTTATGATTAGAAACTAAGTATTGTCATTTACAAATTATATGTGAGCTATTCATTTTTATTACTCCATCAATAGGTAGATGGGCTATATATGTTGGGCAAATAATATCAAAAGAGATATTCATAATTTGTTGATTTCAAATATCCCATCATTAAGAAAAGAAAACATGTAGTCGGATGAAAATATTATTATTTTGTGTCTCTATAAGTTTTAAACAAGAAGTTCGAATGCATATAGCCAGGCATGTTTTCTGACTAACATCCGACCAATAATGTTCCTAATATATTTGATGTCCCTGAATGACAACCTACCACTATCAAAGTATTTGAGACAATCAAAACATGGTAGATAAGTCAATTCCATGAATATGAACTCCTCGGATATCAAATGAACAAATGTTTAGAAGGTTATATTATAAAGTCAAGGAAATAAAATTCTAGAAGAATTTTCCAAATATGACCAATATATTTCTGGAAGAAATTTAGGTAATTGAAAAATGGTGATATTATGAGATCTTAACATAATAGGTCATGTTTGAGAATGAATAGAATAGTAGAAGTACTAGAGTATTTATGTGCATAATGGTATTGAATTAGAATAATTCAAAGTCTGCTGACTGATAATAATGTAGAATTCGCATGAGAAGTATAAAAGTTAGTCCGAAAAATTAACAAGTACACATGAAGTGTACATTAATTCCTAGAAGGATTTATACACCCAGAGTGTTAATCCCAGAAGCATAGTTATGAATATTCATTTATGCGAACTATGGAATGAGTGTTGATCTAAAATTCTTCGTAAAAGCATGGCATTACTTGCGAAAAAATATTTTTTTGTGGAGAACATGATTAATTTTCATGTATATAGAGAGCACGAATAAATTGATATACTTTTGTTTAAGTTATCATTTGATAACATTTCTATATGAAGTCCCCGGTGGACTTAGTATGCCCGAAGCATATAAGAAAATTGTTCCAAAAGAACATAATGTAACTGTCTTAGTGAATCATCATTGAAGACAATGATGAGAAGATAGATTATATGTATGAGGAAACATTTACTCACCTTGATTAATTATATTTGCCACAAATATTACTTCGTCAAAAGATGCTATCATTGTACAGTTTGCTGATTAACACTTTGATGAACTAGTGTGCCCCACATCAGGGGGTGAAAGTCAACAGTACTATAAAAATGATATTATATGAATATTCTGCTCACAAGAATAAGTAAACTAAAAACATTTGGCCATGTACAAATGATTGTGGATCAACTATGTTGTATATTTTTGCCCAGTTCTGAGAGTTTCTAATAGATAATCTTATTTGGGTAGATGTCCTAGATGGACAAATATAGATTATAATTTTTAATCAAGCCTGAAATATGACCTAACACTTAATTCTAAAGATGATTAGACTCTAAAAAAGGAGGACTGTATGAGCAAATATTGTTCCTGATGAATAAACAAAGGCAAGTATGATGATCAAGAGTACTGAAATCAAGCTTTTGCCTTGATTCATAAATTGAACATTTTGAAAATATTCTACATAGACATAGCACATCATTGCCATTTCAATTCATTGAGTCATTAGATATTGATAAATTCTTTTGTAAAATAATATTGAAGAGCCAATGGGTCCTGAAGCATGATGATCATGCAAATTAGTAAATGATTATACTGGTTTCATATAAGTATATAGCTATTATGGTTCTTTTCTAACTAATGACTTTGGAATATATGTTAAACTTTTCGTTTGATATCTCATTCAAATAATTATCTCAAAATTTGAAAAACAATCCAACTCCTGCAGAAATGGACATATAAGATAATAATTATTTACATAATCCACACAAATCATGTTATGCATTAACACACAATGATTGTGTATATAGATATCTATAGTAGCCACTTCTTTCACTTATGTTAAAGGAATAATTAATTATGAAGGCTGGTTAAGATGTGCGTGATCAAGATGAAGAAATTATCTTATTCGAGATTTATATATATCCTTTTAGATAAAATTCCAATTATATTTTCAGAAATAATTATAAAGTTTTAGGATATATAAAAGGAGATAACATAAATATATCTATTCATGCACTCCAGAAGAGATAAAGCAATTATGTACAAACAAGTTTGATCACTAACTAGAAGATATATCCATTCAGGCATTACTGATAACAAGACTTGAAATCATCCTGAATGCGTATGTTTAGATATCTCAAGTGATTATCTCATCGGGGGAGTAATGTTTAACATAGAGGATAGTGTACTCTTTTTCCTTCAGAAGCTTTTTCTTCACTGGGTTTTTATGTAGTAAAGTTTTAACAAAGCATATTATATATGTATTGAACATCTAAAGGTGAATATTATGAATTAAATAATATTTGTGGATGTACATAAGAGACAAGAATATTTGAAATAAACTCTATCTCCTAAAGAGATAGATATTCTGAAGATAGATACCTTGAAGAGATAGAATTTCATGACGAGATAATGATAGAGTTTTAATCTTATCTTAGATATGATTACATATGATAGAATCTGTCCTCTATTCCATATCTATCTCTTGTATCCCCTAAGAAATTATAAATAAGTCCCTTGGCCTCCAGTTGTAAACACACTTCAGCGAGAAATCAATAAAAGTTCTCTACTTTCTCTCTGCTCTTCTCTGTCTTCATTTCTTATCTATTTATTGATGATATTCTAGATATTTTTTCTCTTTATTATTTTTTCCTTTATACTTTACATTGAGGTAAAAAGTACTAATATTTAAGGAAAAAGTCTAAAATTGTTTTCATTACTCAATTAGACCAAAATGCGATAAACTAAAATCAATCCAACTAGATGAATCCTAAATGTGTGATTTGACTTATTTGATTTCGGCTGCTTTTGGATAGTATTTTTTACTAGTTTTGTTTCTAAATGAAACAAAAGAGGTCTCTTTTGTTTCCATCCCATCATAATTCAGATCTTTTAAGATAACCAGAATATAAGGGTGTCTAAATCATCTCACATCTATATTTTAAACATGAAAAATAGATCTTAAACTTTTTTCCACCAATTCTGAAATGAAACTAAGATCTCACAGTTGAGCTCTACTCTTGGATAGTATTTCTAACAAGTTTCATTTCTAAATGAAACCCAAAAATAATCATTTGGTTCTTTTATTTTCTATCACATCCCAAGTCAGGTTTTTTTAAGATAACCCCAATGTGAGATTGTCAAAACCATCTCATATTTGGGTTTTAAACATGAAAATTGGATCTTAAACTCATTTACCCGCCAACTCTGAAATGAAACTGATATTTAAGATTTGAGGTCTTATCTAATCTTGCCCTTTGTGTTAGAAAATCATATTCAAAGGCGTCGGTCACAACTACGTCTTGTCATCTCATCATCTACAATTGAAACAAATCCATGGTTGCTTATTTCTCTACCGGGTCCTAATTTATTATGTAATTTAGAGGATACTCTTTCGTTGGACATTTTATATGTATGCACTTTGTTCTTGGCATTTACGGCATCTAATTGTTTTGAGTGTGTTAAACATTATGCTGAAAAACCTAAGGACACCAAAAAATATAAATAACTTATAGAAAATGTTTCGTTCTTGGACAAACTTGTTCATCTACTTAGAGTCTTGCATTCTACATTTAGATATGCTTTTTCTTTGGAATTTTTCCATGTCATGTGAATTTGTTCTAATAGATATTCATTTTTATCATACTAGTGGTTGTTCTTTGTTCAATTCGCCATTACTTTTTTAAAAGTCAGCGGACATGAAAGCTCTCGAAATGCATGTTAAATATTCTGATTTGTCTTAGTTTGGCCTTCCTGAGGAAGAATTTGTAAAAAAAACGAGGAAAGTAAAAATCTAGGGCTCATATCATTATCCAGAACTTTACGAACACCTAGATTTTTGTGAGAGTTGACAAAGCTGTCAACTTATATTCCCCACTAAAAGAAATGAGAAATACTATAAGGAATGCACGGAGAGAGAGTGGAAAAGGAGATCAAAGATCTTCAGTAGCTTAGAAGAAAGATTGCATTTCTTGGTAATTATTAGTTCTTACTGTGTTTTGGGACATAGTTATCTTTTGGATTATTGATAATGTAAAAATACTTTCAAGATTGTTTTATAATTTGTCTTGGTTATGTTCTGTTTAAATCTGATTGGAATTGTAAGAGCACATTAGTTTATGATAAGATTTGAGTGCTATTGGTTGCATTAGCATATGAGTAGTAATCCTACTAAAGCTGTTGTCATCTATATAGTTGTAGGATAAAACTTTATGCAAAATATCAGTTTGTATGCCGTCTTAGGATCCTGTGGTGTCTCTCTTAAATTTTCTTGTATTCAATTTTATTCTGTTTCTATAATAGAGGTGTTGTTTTCAAAAATTTTGGTAGCCTATTTTAAATTTCTCTTAGCATGTAATTTCCTGTGAACTTACACTTTTTATGGCTAAACCCAGAAAAAGGCGTCATGGACCAACAGAAAATATAGAGCATGGACCAAGCATGGAGGCTGCCATTCTTTCAGTGGAGGTATAAGAAGCTATTATAATGGACTAGTCTTTATCATTTGTTGTTGCAGGTTGCATATTGCTTCCCGCGGTATTTGCAAGTTTAGATAGTGGCATATGACATACTTTACATGTGATGCATGGTTGATATCTTAAATTTTCAAACATCCAAGGCCGAGGATTCAATGTGGAGGTTTTCTATCTCAAGGATCCTACTCCGGTTTATCTTCAAACAACTGTTTCAACAATATTGTCGGTTGGTAAGAACCTAAGCTCTGAAACCACTATTAAGAATCGTTGCTCTGGTGATCAACCCTGTTACATTAACATAAAACCTCTACAGAAAACTATTACAATAGCAAAAGAGCGGAAGAACAAGAAATTACTAATCTATTACAAAAACTAGATGATGGAACTAGATAACAACTCTTAATCAAAGCTCTTCAAAATTGGATGAGAAGTCTGAAAAACAGACTTCCCTTTCTTCTTTAAATACATGCAAAACGTCTGATTTTTGCCACAAGACAAAACCGGACGACCGAAACCAAAACTGTGTGTTCAGTTATGAAAAACAGACGCCAACATAGAAGAAAACGAACGACCAATTTCTGTGAAAGAAGGGAACAGAGATATTCAAATGATCAAAACGGATGAGAAAGGGAAAAATCGGACGACCAATTTTTCTCTGTAAGTAAGAATCTCAATCAAACCCTCAATAATGGATGAGCCTCAGACAACAATCTACTCTTTCACTTTCGGTTCTCTCCTTCAAAAACTATCCAAGCTCGTGGTCAACCAACAATGGTGACTAACGACTGCAATAACAAAAGAATTCACAGAGAACAAACAAAAACAAGAATCTGCAGAGAAGAAGAAGAGGGAAAAGAAGAAGGCTTCACACAAAATAAATAGTCACGTCTCATCTATTAGCAGCAAGACAAGGATAAGAGTATTTATAGAGTTTCTAAGGTAGACTCATTCAAACAATAGAACAGTCATCTTGAAGGATTATTCAACAACAGAACATCCTGATACTTGGAAGACTTCTTCAAAGAAGCAATAATCAAGTCACTGGGAAGACTCAAGGAGATTGGGCTATTTACCAGTCCAGCCCGCCCGGCATCTTGAATTAGACATAGAATAATCCCATTTAGGTTGTGAGGCTCAGTCCAACTCATCACAGGGATTAAAGAACATGGGCTTAAAAGAGAAAATATGTGAACACTGGCCCAATTGGCCCACAAGCTCTACCTTGAACACATTTTAGTGAACTTCTCAGCTACAGCAATCAACCTCCATCAATATGTAGAAGGTCTCTATACAAAAAAAAAAAACTTTTCAGTTGTCACTACTTTAGTACCAAAATTAGCAGGATTATCTTTAGTGCTAATTATGTCTATATTAACAATACCATTTGAAACTTTTTCACGAATGAAATGATACTTAACATCTATATATTTAGTCCTTTCATGATAAACAAGATTTATACACAAATGAAGACAACTCTGACTATTACTAAATATGACATCTAGAATGCGAAAGATACAGTTCAGATAAAAGCTCCTGAAGCCAGATAGCTTCCTTAATTGCCTCCGTGGTGGCAATATATTCAGCCTCCGTAGTTGAAAGGGCGACTACAGGCTGCAGCTGTGATTTCCAAGAAACACAGTTACCTGCAAGGGTAAATAAATAAGAAGTGGTAGACTTTCTACCTTCTCTATCACCTGTAAAATCAGAGTCAACATAACCAACCAACTCAAAATGTTCAGACCAGTTATGATAATGCAAGCCTCTATTAAGCGTCCTGTTAATGTACCTCAATAGCCACTTAAGAGCAGCCCAAGGATCCCTACCTGGATTAGACATAAAACGGCTTAAAAGGCTTATGAAATAAGGAATATCGGGGCGGGTAGAAATCATGGAATACATGACAAATCCTATAGCCATTCTATAAGGGACATTGGCCATATCTTTCTTTTCATTTTTCAGTTTTGGGACAGGTTTTAGAAGAACGCTAAAAATGGCTTGCAAGAGGGGTACAAACAGGCTTACACAAATTCATAGAAAATTTTGAAACAATTTTCTGCAAGAAGGACTTCTAGGATACAAACAAAGAACGGTCAGTCTAACCCTGTCAATGTTCATGCCTAGAATTCTAGAGACAGATCCAAGATCCTTCATCTCAAACTCTGATTTCAATAAACATTTCAAGTGCAAAATCTTATCTATATGCTTGCAGGCAATAAGCATATTATCAACATAAAGAAGTAGAAAAATGACATTATCAATAGTATCACCAGAAAAATACAAGCAACTATCATAATTACTTTTAACAAAACAAGTTTTAAGCATAAAAGAGTTAAACCTTTTATACCACTGTCTAGGTGATTGTTTAAGCCCATACAGGGACTTCTTTAATAGACAAGCCATATTCCTTACCTTTCACCTCAAAACTAGGTGGTTGGCGCATGTAAATGGTTTCATCAAGTTCACCATGGAAAAAGGCAGTTCTAACATCCAACTGTTCAAGCTCATGATCAAAGAAGGTAACAACAGCAAGCATAATTCTGATAGTTTTATATTCAACAACAGGAGAAAAGATTTCATTGAAATCAATACCTTCAACTTGAGAAAAACCTTTTGCAACCAATCTAGCCTTGAACCTTGGAGGTTCATTAACCAATTTAGGTTCTTTAACTTTGAAAATCCATTTAAAATCAATCAATTTTTGTTTAGATTGTTTAGGCATAAGCACCTAAGTTTTGTTCTTATGAAAGAAGATATTTCTTCATCCATAGAATGCATCCACAAAGAGCGATTAGGACTCTTTAAAACATCAGAAAAACAAACAGGGTCTTTCTCTTCAACAAAAGATGCAGCAGCAAAAGCATAAGAAACAATGTATGAATAACTATACCTCAGAAGTTTCCTTATCTCTCTTCTACCCCTATCCCTCGATAGTTGGTAATCTCTAAGGGCTTGTGTTTGTGCTTTCGGATGATCCTCATCATCATCAAAATCACCTAAAATGGGCTCATCAGGTTCAGGAATACTAGACTCCTCATTGGTTTCAGGTTCTAGCTCGGGTTCTAGTGTGTGCTCATGAGAAGTTTCGGAGGTGACCTCTACCTTTACAAGAATGTTCTCAGTTACGGGTGTACCAGAAGAACTTTCGAGTTTTGTTTCAATTCTAAGATAGGGCATGTCTAGCTCGTTAAAGACTACGTCTCTACTCATGACTACCCATACACCTGGTTCACCTCTAAGCCACACTCTGTCCCTTCACCCCACTAGGATAGCCTATAAACACTCCCTTCTTAGACCTAGGGTCTAACTTCCCTTCCTTCTGATGTGCCAAAGCAGCACACCCAAACACTTTAAGGTTGGAAAAGTTTGGTGGTTGGCCTGACCACAATTCTAAGGAAGTCTTAAAGTTTATGACTATGGAAGGAGACCTATTTATAAGGTAAACTGCTGTACTAATAGCCTCTCCCCAAAAAGGTTTAGGAATCCCATATGATACCAAAAGACACCTAACTTTATCCATAATGGTTCAGTTCATCCTCTCATGTACCCCGTCTGTTGTGGATTGTGCCTAACAGTTCTATGATAAACGATACCATGCAAAGCACTCAAATCATGAAATTTTTTGTAGCAAAATTCTAAACTTGTTATCTGTTCATAAAACCTTTGGTTTATTTCCGGTTCGATTTTCAGCAAAACGTTTCCATTAATTAACTTTTGAAAATTTTAATCTTTGGTTTTCAAAAAAAAACACCCAAACATGCCGAGAAAAATCATCAACAATAGCAAGGAATTAAACATTGCCACCAAAAGTAGGTATCTTGACAGGACCCCAAAAATCACAGTGCACATAATCAAAACAGCAGTGGATTTGTGTATGCCCGCAGAAAAGCTAAGTTTATGTTTTTTTCCAAGAACACAATGATAAAAAAAAATCTAAAAAAGTGATTTCATCACCATTTAAAAGATTTTGTTTGTGTAAGTAATGCAAATCTTTTTCACTAATGTGGCCAATCGAACGATGCCATAACGTGGTTTTATTATAAATAGTTTTAGAAAATAATGCGGATGATTCACAAACAGTTTCACCAAGTAAGGTGTACAAACTATCTTTCTTAAAACCGTTAAGCATGACTAGAGATCTTTTACAAACACGTAAAATCCCACTTTTAGATTTATAAGAATATCCTTTTGAGTCAAGAAAACTAAGGGAGATTAAATTCTGTCTAAGGTCAGGTACATACCTTGCCTCAATAAATTTTCTAGTCATACCATCATGCATTTTGATAAAAACATTTCCCATTCCCTTGACATCACAAACCTGATTGTTTCACATAAAAAATTTTTCCATGATCAAGGGGGTTTAAAATCAGTAAGCCAATACACTTAGCAAAGATAGATGGGGAAGGGGAAACACATAAAACTTCAGAAAGCATAGAATTACCATCTAGTTCAAAATCTTACGTTCTGTCGTTTTATCCTTCCCATTACCTTGTTTAAGTAATTTTTCATCTTTGATTGATTTAAAACATTTATTTTTCATATGACCATGTTTGCCGCAAAAAAAACACTTCATTCTATTCTTATCTCGATATTTAGACCTCCCTTTTACTTTTAGAGCTGTGACTAGAAGGTTCTCTCCGATCAACCCTTCTTCGCACGAAAAGATTCTCTCTCTTTGTTTTATTTTCTTTTCACAAATCTAAATCTTTTGATTCCAAAGCATTTTTCACATCAGAAAGAGTCAAGTTATCTCTACCATACTTGATAGCAAATTTCAGATCATTATAAGATTCAAGCAAAGCATTCAACAAAATAAATCATCAAAAATATTTTCTCCAACATTTTGGAGCTCTAAAACAATTTTGTTTAAATCATTCATGTTTTCAGAAAGGGATTTCGACCTGCACATTGTGAAGCCAAAGAGTTGTTCCTTTAAATAGATTTTGTTTGATAAAGACTTTCCCAAGTAGAGTTTTTCAATTTTTGTCCAAATTTCGTAAGCATTATATGTTTCATTTATTTCTCTAAAAACGTTATCTTTCAAATGCAAGGTGAGACAGCTATGTGCATCACCAAGTTTTTCAGCTAGTATTTCTCCTGTCCAAGATTTCGGATACTTGTTAGGAGTGGAAATAGCGGGTGCAATCTTGTTTTGGACTAAAACAACTTTGATTTTTCTCCGCCACATTACAAAATCAGATTTGCGGTCGAATTTGTCTGTTTCAAATTTTGGAACAGACATGTTAAACAGTGGCAAATAAGAGTAATGCGTGAAAAATAAAAGATTTGAAAAAAAAGTTTTGTCACAAACACAGCCTAAAAAAACAATATAGCTAGAAAAACAGGCAATATGTAGATAATGAATTCACAACAGATCAATCAGATACTAAAGGCTGAGCAACAGCCACAAAATAAATGATCAACAGAGAAATAATCACAGGCTGAGCAACAGCCCCCAAATAGATAATAAAACAATCTCAACGATCACGGACAATTAAAAAAAAATTTTCACAATCGAATAAGAAAAACACCAAGACACAAATACTTGAAGTCTGAATAGGACTTAAGCCAGGCTTGGGTTTTAGTTTTTCAAAGAAAAATAGAAATCACAAAAATTTGGTCCGTAATCAGAGATATGAGCAGCAGAATATGTGTATATCAAGACAATAAACTTTGCAAGAAAGGAAAGCAAAAACAGTAATAGTGACTTCTGCCAGATTCTCAGAACTCAACAGTCCCGTGAGTCTGGAAAGCAACCAGGAGGTTTCGAATGACGCCTGCGTTGCTGGTGGAATGTAACAGACACCAGAAATATCGAATTTCTTTCTGGCTCTGATACCACTTGTTGAGAAGAGCCTAAGCTCTTATACAACTGTTAAGAATCGTTGTTCTAGTGATCAACCCCATTACATTAACATAAAACCTCTACAGAAAACTATTACAACAGCAAAAGAGAGGAAGAACAAGAAATTACTAATCTATTACAAAAACTAGCTGATAGAAGCGAATAACAACTCTTAATCAAAACTCTGCCAAATTGGATGAGAAGTCTCAAAAACAGACTTCTGTTTCTTTTTTAAATACCTACAAAACAGATAAACAAAATAGGATGAGCCTCCGATTTTGCCAAAAGACAAAACCGAATGACAAAAACCAAAACCAGACGTACGGTTATGGAAAACGGATGCCAGCATAGAAGAAAACGAATGGCCAATTTCAATGAAAGAAGGGAACAGAGATATTCGGACGATCAAAACGGATGAGAAAAGAAAAAAACAAGATGATTGGTTTTTCTCTCTATGTTAGAATCTCGATCAAACCCTCAACAACGGATGAGCCTCAGACAACAATCTAATCTCTCACTTTCGGTTCTCTCCTTCACAAACACCCAAGCACGTGGTCAACCAACAATAGTGACTAACGGGAGCAGTAACAGAAGAATTCTCAAAGAACAAACAGAAACAAGAATCTGCAGACAAGAAGAAGAGAGAAAAGAAGTAGGCTTCACACAGAATAAACAGTCATGTTTCATCTGTTAGCAATAAGACAAGGATAAGAGTATTTATAGAGTTTCTAAGTTAGACTCATTCAAACAACAGAACCGTCATCTGTAAGGATCGTTCAACAACAGAACATCTTGATACCTGAAAGACATCTTCAAAGAAGTAACAGTCAAGTCACCAGGGAAGACTCAAGGAGATTGCACTGTTTACCAGTCCAGCCCATCCGACATCTTGAATTAGACATATACTTATCCTATTTGGGTTGTAAGGATTAGTCCAACTCATCACAGGGATTAAAGAACATGGGCTGAGAAGAGAAAGTGTGTGAACACTGGCCCAATTGACCTACATTGTAATTCATGATTGGGTATATTCAAGTCCAGAAGAGAATGACAATATTCTCATGATCTTTTTTTTTTCTTTTCTTGTGTTTCAATTAATCTGGCATTCTTCTGTTTTTTGTTTGCACAGCTCTTAGTTTCAAGTTTCCAGTTATCTTAACAATATCATGAGTTATCTCTTGGTATATGAATATTTCAAGAAAGGAAGTATAGGGACACAAATACAGTCCATTTTCGATTGCCTCCTCCCTACTAGATCTCCCACAAATCTTCACAAGGGTGCATTATTATATAGTTTTAAGTATAGAGGATTTGATAAAATAGATAATTAGTCATTACGGCAATGCACAGAGTACATGACAGGATCGCCTTCATAACACTGCATTAGTATTTCTTGCCGCCGGGGGAGACGAGGATAAGGTTTCTCCATGACACTTAACATCACATTGTAATATCCTGAAGCAACTTATCTATTTATAAACTTGGGCCACATACATCTTACCTTTCCAAAACCTAGAACTCGACAACCTGAGATATCAGTTCGCTCGTGTAACTACTCTGCTGTTGTTTGCCTTCTTAGTTCTTGTGCACTTCCTAATGCTATTACTCTTACAGTTTTCATTTCTTAGCTTATAGAATCTTCAACATATTGTTGTTCAACCTAAATGCTATATAATCAATAGATATACAGAATACTGCAATGCATATGCATAAAATGTTCTGTTCCTGAAGGAATCAATGGGAGATATCTTTGTATTCCTGACGGGTCAAGATGATATTGATGCAGCAGTACAGTTGCTTTCGAAAAAAGCTCATAATTCCCGGTATCAAGGTAGTTTCAATTGCTATTTCTCCGTGCCAATAAGAGAAGGCATTTTCTTGTTGCAGATAATAGAATTATCTGCATTTCTCCGATGGACCTTTATTGGCCTCTTTATTATTGGCCAACCTTTTTCTGAATATATATTCATGGGTTGAGATATATCAATAAACATAAGTACTCTAACCATTAAAATTGGCATCAGTTGTTGATGTAAATATAACTAATTTAGTGTTAGGCACCTTAGAGCCAGGAATTATTAGGATAACCATTTCTTTGACCTTGGTGGATAGATGGCAGTTTTTCTTTAGCAAGTTAGTGTTCTTACATGATATCATTTGCTTTATTTGCTGGCAGGACTGATTGTTTTGCCACTTTATTCAGGACTGCCAAGAGCAGATCAGGTCATTACCCAAAATATTATTTCTTAGAATCCCTTTTCTTGATTACTTGCGTGCTAACAAAGTTTTCTTCTTAATCTATTCATGAAGGATCTTATCTTTTCTCCAACACCTAGAGGGAAGCGGAAAGTGGTCATATCAACAAAAAATCGCGGAGACATCATTAACATTAGAGGTGATTAACATCCTAAAGCTTATAGTTTATGGATTTATATTCTTAAACTAGTTAATAACTATCCTTATCTTTTCATGTCAGGGTATTGTCTATGTTGTTGATACTGGATTCTCTAAGCAACGATTCGACAACATGGTACTTTGTTGCTTTTGGCACTTCTAGTAGGGATACAAGAAGATTATGATATTATCTTTCATGAAAGGACAACAAATTGAAGTCTTCCCTATCCCCACCCCCAAATACTTATTCAGTATCAAGAAACCAATAAGATTAGTTAAAGCAACAACTAAAGTTCAAGGAAACATTCCATTTCTAATAACGAACTTCTATTTAACAAAAGTGAAATATATAGTTTTATTTTCTATCTTCTACATTTCATGAACTTGAATTTTTAATGCTAAAGGATGGATCCCCCTCTTTTTTAAGTAATAGAACTAAAAAGGTCACCCCTTTCTCCTATAGCTAAGTTGAAATGTCACCTTTTAGCAACTTGAGAATATGATCTCAATGTTTTTTTATTTTTTTTATTTATTTATTTCTTTTGGGTTCTAGGGATTGTTGTGGAGCATCAAGTTCAAAATGAAAATTTTGGCTTGTGTAAGATGCTTGCCAGTGTATTGGAATGTAGGCATATTGCTTTTTGATACCAACTTTGATAAGCATCCTCCAGAGCAGTGTTGGTTTTATACACCTTGATGTTTGCTTCAAACGGCTATTACACTATTCTTGATAAGAGGATTGAATTGGTTTTGTTTAGCACCCTTGTCCCATATGCTATGGTCTGGAGACAAGTCTGTTTCTCTCCTGATTAATTATTTGCAGGGAACCCTTTGCTTGCCTTGACGTATTTCTTTTCTAAACATAAATAAATATGATCCATGGATTTCTTTGAAGGTAACATTTAAATCTTGTGTGCATTTAACAGATCTCAGATATTGAGAATATGGTAATTGCACAATATCCAGGGCTTCTGCTCGACAAAGGGCTGGTAGGGCTGGAAGAATTCGACCTGGAAAATGCTTCAAGTGCGAATTTTCTACCATAATACTGAGATCTCTTCATTTTAAATTTCATTTAGGATGATGGTGATGATTTAAGGATAACTTATTAGAACTTTGCTATAGCAATATTGAACTATTGCCAATTTTTAAAATAAAGTTTGTTTGCTAACATACCTTATTACATGATTAAGAATCTTTTCAAAGTACATGTTAATACTTTAAAATATTGGTTCTATTATATTTTGCTAGTGATATCTAGTGCATATTATATACTATTTAACGGGTTGAAGAACTTTATGTATCTATTTAAATGAAAGTTCATCTTTGTTTCTCCATCTCGCTCACGTTCAAAGTTTGAATTTCTTCCCTTGTTACTTCTTTTGTTGATACAATTTTTTTCTAAGAGTTATAGGGTGCGGAAACCCAGTTGCCCCCAAGATTGATACGTGTTGTGACTGTGAGCTACTTAGCTCGTAAAACAATTAGAAAATAAACTTCTAATAAACATGGAGTTGCATTTGTACAAGAAAAGGCATATTAAGATGTACTCTTCAACAAACAAAGTTCTACAACATCACAATATAAATGTAATAGGAAGGATAAAACTGACAAAATGCACGATTTTGAACTAGATGGTAATTCTATGCTTCGGAAGTTTTATATGTTTCCCCTCCCCATCTACCTCTGATAAATGGATTCTTGATTCTGGTTGCACTTTTCATATGACACCCATCAAACATTGGTTTTTTTATTTTAAACCCCTTGATCATAGGAAAATTTTTATGGGAAACAATCAGTTTTATGATGTCAAGGGAATTGGAAATGTTTTTATAAAAATGCATAATGGTATGACTAGACAACTGACTGAGGTAAGGTATGTACCTGACCTTAGACGGAATTTAATCTCCCTTAGTTTTCTTGACTCAAAAGGATATTCTTATATATCTAAAAACGGGATTTTACGTGTTTGTAAAGCATCTCTAGTCATGCTTAAAGGTTTTAAGAAAGATAATTTGTACACCTTACTTGGTAAAACTGTTTGTGAACCATCTGCATTATTTTCTAAAATTGTTTCTGATAAAACCATGTTGTGGCATCGTCGAATTGGCCACATTAGTGAAAAAGGTTTGCCTTACTTACACAAACAAAATCTTTTAAATGGTGATGAAATCACTTCTTTACATTTTGTGATAATTGTGTTCTTGGCAAACAACATAAACTCAGTTTTTATGCGGGCACACACAAACCCACTGCTATTCTTGATTACGTGCATTGTGATCTTTGGGGTCCTGAAAAGGTACCCACTTTTGGTGGCAATATTTATTTCCTTTCTATTGTTGATGATTTTTCTCGGCATGTTTGGGTGTTTCTTTTGAAAACCAAAGATCAAACTTTTCAAAAGTTTAATGAATGGAAATGTTTTGCTGAAAATTGAACCGGAAATAAACTAAAGGTTTTAAGAACGGATAATGGTTTGGAATTTTGTAACAAAAAATTTCATGATTTGTGTGCTTTGCATGGCTTTGTTCATCATAGAACTCTTAGGCACAACCCACAACAAAACAGAGTAGCTGAGAGGATAAACCGAACCATTATGGATAAAGTTAGGTGTCTTTTGGTATGATCTGGGGTTCCTAAACCATTTTGGGGAGAGTCTCTTAGTACAACATTTTACCTTATAAATAGGTCTCCTTTCACTGCATAAACTTTAAGACTCCCATAGAATTCTGGTCATGCCAACCACCAAACCTTTCCAACCTTAGCTTGGGTGTACTGCTTTTGCACATCAAAGGGAAGGGAAATTAAACCCTAGGTTTAAGAAGGAAGTGTTTATAGGCTATCCTAGTGGGGTGAAGGTTTACGGAGTGTGGCTTAGAGGTGAACCAGGTGTAAGGGTAGTCGTGAGTAGAGACATAGTCTTTAATGAGCTAGACATGCCCTATCTTAGAACTGCAACAAAACACGAGAGTTCTTTTGGTACACCCGTAGTTGAGAACATTCCTGTGGAGGTGGAGGTCACTTCCAAACCTTCTCATGAGCACACACTAGAACCCGAGCTAGAACCAGAAACCAATGAGGAGTCTAGTGTTCATGAATCTGATGAGCCAATTTTAGATAATTCTGATGATGATGAGGATCATCTAGAAGCACAAGCACAAGCCCTTAGAGATTACCAACTATCGAGGGATAGGGTTAGAAGAGAGATAAGGAAACCACCTAGGTATGGTTATTCATACATTGTCTCTTATGCTTTTGCTCCTGCATCTTTTATTGAATAGAAAGAACCTTTGTTTTTTTGATGTTTTAAAGAGTCCTAATCGCTCTTTGTGGATGCATGCTATAGATGAACAATATCTACTTTGCATAAGAACAAAACTTCGGTGCTTGTGTCTAAACTAACTAAACAAAAATTGATTGATTCTAAATGGATTTTCAAAGTTAAAGAACCTGAATCTGCTAATGAACCTCCAGGGTTCAAGGAAAGATTGGTTGCAAAAGGTTTTTCTCAAGTTGAAGGTATTGATTTCAATGAGATCTTTTCTCCTGTTGTTAAGTATGAAACTATCAGAATTATGATTGATGTTGTTACCTTCTTTGATCTTGAGCTTGAATAGTTAGATATTAAAACTGCCTTTTTGCATGGTGAACTTGATGAAACCATTTAAATGCGGTAACCACCTGGTTTTGAGTTGAAAGGTAAGGAGCATATGGGTTGTCTGTTGAAGAAGTCCTTGTATGGGCTTAAACATTCACCTAGACAGTGGTATAAAAGGTTTGACTCTTTTATGTTTAAAATTGGTTTTGTTAAAAGTAACTATGATAGTTGCTTACATTTTTCTTGTGATACTGTTGATAATGCCAACTATTTGCTTCTTTATGTTGACGATATAGTTATTTCCTACAAGCATATAGATAAGATTTTGCACTTGAAATCTTTATTGAAATCAGAATTTGAGATAAAGGATCTTGGATCTGCCTCTAGAATTCTAAGCATAGACACTAATAGGGTTAGAGCTGACCGTTCTTTGTTTATATCCCAGAAGTCCTCGCAGAAAATTGTTTCAAAATTTTCTATGAATTTGTGTAAGCCTGTTTGTACCCTTCTTGCTAGCCATTTTCAGTTTTCTTCTAAAACCTATCCTAAAACTGAAAATGAGAAGAAAGATATGGCAAACATCCCTTATAGAATGGCTATAGGGTCTGTCATGTATTCCATGATTTCAACCCGTCCTGATATTACTTATTCCATAAGTCTTTTAAGTCATTTTATGTCTAATGCAG
The DNA here is from genome assembly GCA_028651295.1 of Catharanthus roseus. Classification (NCBI taxonomy): domain Eukaryota; kingdom Viridiplantae; phylum Streptophyta; class Magnoliopsida; order Gentianales; family Apocynaceae; genus Catharanthus; species Catharanthus roseus. Next base: position 6,756,902 of record JAPQWS010000104.1, on the reverse strand, counting down.
GTAGGAATCATCGGGCCGCTCTTAAGTGGCTATTGAGGTACATTAATGGGATGCTTGATAAAGGCTTGCATTATCATAACGGATCTGAACATTTTGAGTTGGTCAGTTATGTTGACTCTAATTTTGCAGGTGATAGAGAAGGTAGAAAGTCTACCACTTCTTATTTCTTTACCCTTGCTTAGGTAACTGTGTTTCTTGGAAGTCATATCTGCAGCCTGTAGTCACCCTTTCGACTACGGAGGCTGAATATATTGCCACCACAAAAGCAATTAATGAAGTCATTTGGCTTTAGGAGCTTTTATCTAAACTGCATCGTTTACATTCTAAAGCTGTCATATTTACTGATAGTAAGAGTTGTCTTCATTTGTGTAAAAATCTTGTTTATTATGAAAGGACTAAACATATAGATGTTAAGTATCATGTCATTCGTGAAAAGGTTTCAAATGGTATTGTTAATATAGACAAAATTAGTACTAAAGATAATCCTGCTGATTTTGGTACTAAATTGATGACAACTGACAAGTTTGTTTCGTATAGAGGCTTTTTACATATTGATACAGGTTGATTGCTTCAGTTGAGAAGTTTACTAAAATGTATTCAAGGTGGAGCTTTTAGGCCTATTGGGCCAGTGCTCACACATGTTCTCTTCTCAGCCCATGTTCTTTAATCCCTGTGATGAGTTGGACTGAGCCTCACAATCCAAATAGGATAAGTGTATGTCTAATTCAAGATGCCGGGGGGGCCGGGCTATTAAACAGCCCAATCTTCTTTATTCTTCCTAGGTGACTTGGCTGTTGCTTCTTTGAAAAGGTTTTCCAGGTAACAGGATGTTCTGCTATTGAACGATCCTTCTAGATGACTGTTCTGTTGTTTGAATAAGTCGACCATAGAATCTCTATAAATACTCTTATCCTGTCTTGTTTCTAATAGATGAGACGTGACTGTTTATTCTATGTGAAGCCTTCTTCTTTTCTCTCTTCTTCTTCTCTACAGATTCTTGTTTCTAATTGTTCTCTGTGAATTTTGCCATAGTTCGATATAAAAATAAAATGGTAATGATAATTAATATGTTTTTATATCTTGTTTAAGTAATTAGTTAATTCAAGAAACGAGAACAATTTGTGTTTATATATCAAACAATCTAAACAAGTTACACATTAAATCCATTATAGATTATCAAGATTTGGCCGTTGTTATATTTTAATTACTAACAACACCAATTCATCATGATGATTCAAGATGGTTGTGACTCATTATTAGCATAAGCAAAAAACTTAGTTCCTTCTCTTCTGAAGAAAAGCTATATACACACCTTGATACTTTCAATTTTGATAATCAAGTTATTATATTAATTACTTGTTGTAACTCTTGCTTTTTGTTTACGTACGTATTAGATAATACGTAATAAATGTTAACATGAAGCTCTCAATTTCATATACACATCAAATGATACGTAACAAATGTTAACTTAACCTCTTTTTACATGTGTTTCTTTCTTAAACTTAAAAATTAAGAAAAACCAATAGTAATTATAAAGATTGGCACCCAAAAAATAATGTATACTTTCAAATATTTAATTTGTCCCTCTAAAAAATATTGTTGAAGCTCCGCCACTGCCTTGAAGGCTTTTTCACTTCTTGAACTATGTGGAGCAAAAGTGGGAATTTGAAGCTCTCTCTATTTTCAATTTTTTATTTTATTATTTTTCTTAAATCAATCAAACTTTTTTATAATTATAATTTATATTGAGATGCCCCGACATTTTTTAGAGTATAAAGTACCATAAACACATGAACTTTTCCACTTTTCGATCTTAGCACTCAAACTAGTCGATTGTGATGCTTAAACTTCAAAAAATACTAAAATACAATATTTTGAATTTTTTTTCCAAATCAAACACTAATTGTTCTTTCTACTTCCTCCCAATCTGATAATGTCAAATCAAATCCCCAATTTGAGTTTATTCTCCACGTCGTTGTTTCTCTTAAAACAACTCTTTCAAGATAAATTTCCCTTTCCTTTCCTTATGCGAAATCGACTACAAGATATAATTTCAAACATGTCCGTGAAGAAATGCAAGAAGACAATTGGAAAAATATTATTAGGAAACAATCAAAACATATTCCATTTTCAAAGTCAATGGAAATTTCACCTCGTATCTTCCTAGCATTGATAGCTTGAGGCTCAAGTTTAATAAATGAATATTAATAATAGGAATCAAAATAAGATAGAAAATCAGAGTATAACTCATGCTAAGGGATAGTAAGCTGAAATATTTCTGTAAATTTTGTTTGAGATTTTTTGATAGAAAAGATATAATTATTTCATTTCTATTTGTTAAATTAAAGAGAGGTGGGAAAAGAGTTAAAAATAAAGTGTTCTTTTACTATAATAACTTGTTCATAAAAAAATACATTTGGTAATAGTGATATTTTATTCTCTCAAGAGGATGTAGTTGACATTTCATCCCATCCTTTAAAACTTGGGATCTTCATCTGTCTCTTCCTCTCCAAAAGTGGAGAGAAAGAATTTGAGGTGAAAATTGATGAGAAATCTCTATAAAATATTATGAAAAAGTGTCGTAAAGTATTATTTTTAATCTTGATGATTTCCATCAACAATAGATAAGAAATATTCATTACTATTTGTCTTCTATAAAATAAATACTACCATTTATTTATATATCACTGAATAAATAAATTTGAGATACAATTGTTCAATAAACCAAAAGTTTATTGAGTTAAACAATTTTTTATTGGGCATGACCGTTTCGACCATCTTGGATCATTAAAATACGAATAATATTTATGAATTCATATAGAATCAGAAGTTTCATAATTTATGAATTCGATGTACTACCTATTTTAAATTAAAATTATGTAAAAATTCACCTGTAACACCCCACCTAGTAAGTACCTAGCATGACTCTAAAAATTGCAGGCGATATTAAAGTAGGGTTTGAGACCTAACCTAGTGAAGTATAGTGTTTTCAACACTTAGTGGTATTTTGGAGACACTTAGAAATGAGAGTAAAATTTTATTATGATGAGCTTTTATTAGTAGGGTTTATAAATGCCTTTAAGTGGGAATATTTTTAGAATACCTAGTATGTGTATTTTGAAAATTTAAATACTTGACATTCTTATATAAGGTTTCCAAAAAAAAAAAAAAACTTAACCATTAAGGATTGTCGACACCTCAACGGCACAGCCGTCACCACCACCATTTTCCTTTTCTTTTCTTTCTTTTCAGCCCGTAACCGCCATTATGCTTGTATATATATATATATATATATATATCATGGGTTTTCTTTTTTTCTTTTTTTCCTCAAGTTCCTCGGCAGCTATATATATATATATAATACATTAGGAGTGCTATTTTTTTTTTTCCTCAAGTTTGAGGCAGCCATGAAAGGTTAGTATATGTTATTTAAATAGCTAGTATAAGCATAGACTATTATATTTATATTATACTTATTTTAGTTATATTATATTTATATTATTTTCGTAGTTATACTTTATACTAGTTATACTTTATACTATTATACTTTTTATTTTATTTTGTTAGTTATATTATATTTATAAATATATAGTATAAGCATATATATAGTTTAGGTTGATTTATTTTAGGATTTAAATATTTTAAATGGATTTTTAGGATTTAAATATTTTAAATGGATTTTTAGTATATAGTATATAATTAATTATGGTTTCTTAGGAGAGTATATTTTCTTAAGAGTATAGGATTTTTAATCTTTTAAAGAATTATTATAAGTATAAATATCATTATATAGGCATATATATACATCCTAAAGTTCATTTCGTAGGATTTCGATATTATTTAGGGAATAGGACTATTTGATCGGTACCCAGATATTAAGTATTTTTGTATTATTATTTTGTAGGATCTTAGCACCAGATTTACATCCAGGTGAGTCCACAAACTCCATTTTATTATGTTATTTCATAGATTACGAGACATATAAAAATGTTTTTCCGAACCATCACAAAATATTGCTATTTTTGGAATGATATTTCTCAACGTGTTTTTAGAGATGTTCTCCACAATGTGTTACGTGTTTCCTAGAATAATGCATAGGATCGGTGCTCCATATAGGTGTTTCTTTTAAAACAAATTATTACGGTGGTGAATAAGAAGTTTGTCGTACGCAGGTTTTTCTGAAAATATTTATATGTTGAAAAATGTTTTAGCTTGAGAAGTTACGTGTTTCGACAAGCATTAACATAGATCTAGCATTGGCATCATGGTGAAATTTGCATAAGCATGTGATGAATGGCGCATGAGGATTTTTGGTGCTCTGAAATGCTTATGACTTGAATCTGTTATTATAGCCGGGCAATTGGCCTTTCGATTTGTAAATACATATGAAAACCTCATTCCGACCAGGGTTAAAGTTCCGTGAAAATCAAGTGAACGGACACGTTAGCGGATTGCACTGTATGTGGCTAGTCCCCCGTACTAGGGCCTCTTCCGATGACGTGGACGGGTTTTTGACTCTGAGGGTGGATCCACTTGAAGAGGGGCGTAGTACCTTGAGGGCGTGGCCCAACAGGTATTTACGTGGACATCGCATCATGCTCTGCGGTGGGACGACCGCCTAGTGGAGAGTCAGGAGGGGCTCGAAACTGAGGTTGGCCATAAGGCAGACCTGGTAGGTGCCCCAAGAGTCTGTAGCCTGTTTTGACCAGTGATATGGGAGTGCAGTTGTTTGTAATTGAGCGATCGTATGGTGTTTGGCTGGTATTGACTAAGAGATGCCGGAACTTGGTTCCGATGACCTCATTTTGGGGATCCAGACTTTGTCCATGGAGCCCTACCGTTGTATTACATGTTGTTTTAAATTTGGGACGTAGAAACTACACTGATGTGTCTTGATTTGCTCAAACTTCTCAGCTGCGCTTAAAACCCTCATGTAGGTTCAAGCATCAGTTTTGTTAAAATAACCAAAGAAAATGTGTTCTTATAACATTGCATGAACTGTTGTAAAACTGCATCAATATTATTTTAAAGAAATCACTGCAGCGCACACACACACGTGCACTCACTAAGCGTTCGCGCTCACATTTTTTCATATCATGTTTTCTTCTCAGATTAACTCAGGACGATCAGAGATACAATAAACCGCTGAAGTTTTAGGCGTGGAATTTTGGTTCGAGTCTCTCCGGAAGGACATATGTTTCTGTGTTGCTCTCTTGTACTCGAGCCATTTCTAAAGTATTTCTATCTTTGTATCGGAATTACCATAAGATAAGAAATTTTCTTGAATCCTATATTTTGAGCTCCTTTTTAGTGTTCAGATTGTTTAGTTTTCCGCTGCATATTATATATATACTTCTAAGTGTTGCCCAGGGGTTTATGCTCTCGTTTTAGACTTATAGTTTAGTGCCGAGAGGCACGCAGATATCCTACTCAGCCGTAGTTGACCTAGTAGCAGAGTTGGAGGTATTACATCACGAATACTATTTTAGGGTTGAATGTACAACTTTGGGATAAATGCAAAATTATTAATCGATGCATCAATAAGATAGTTGTGTAAATATTGTCGACTCTTAACTTGCAGTTTACAACGTCTTAATGAGATCATGCTATAAATTTTCTCAAAGGCACAATTTTTCCTAATTATGCTAGTTGTGATATGTAACCATTGATATTAGTATTGAACATTTTGCAAAATATGTTCATACACTAAATAATCATGTAAACCATAAATGTAGTAGCACTCCCTTCGTATTTTTGCCAATAAATTATTATATGTAGTCATCTTTGTTATTGTTTTATGGTCACAAACCAAGTATTGTCATTTACAAATTATAGGTGCGCTATTCATTTTTATTACTCCATCAAAAGGTAGATGGGCTTATATATGTTGGGCAAAAGAATATCAAAAGAGATATTATAATTTGTTGATTTTAAATATCCCATCATTAAGAGAAGAAAACATGGAGTCGGATGAAAATATTAATTATTTTATGTCTCTATAAGTTTTGAACAAGAAGTTCGAACGCATATAGCCAGACATGTTTTCTGCCTAACATTTGACCAATAATGCTCATAATATATTTGATGTCCCTGAATGACAACCTACCACTACCAAAGTATTTGAGACACAATCAAATCGTGGTAGATATATCAATTCCATGAATATGAACTCCTCGGGATATCAAATAAGCAAATATTTATATGGTTATATTATAAAGTCGAGGAATTAAAATTCTAGAAGAATGTTCCAAATATGACCAATATATTTCTGGAAGATATTCAGGTGCCTGAAAAGTGGTGATATTATGATATCTCAACATAATAGGTCATGTTTGAGACTGAATAGAATCGCAGAAGTACTAGAGTATTTATGCGTATAATGGTATTGAATTAGAATAATTCAAAGTCTGCAAACTAATAATAATACAAAATTCGCATGAGAAGTATAAAAGTTAGTTTGGAAAATTAACCAGTACACTTGAAGTGTACATAATTCCTAGAAGGATTTATACACCCGAAGTGTTAATCCCAGAAGGATAGTTATGAATATTCATTTATGCGAACTATGAAATGAGTATTGATCTAAAATTCTTCGTAAAAGCATGGCATTTCTTGCGAAAAAGTATTTCTAGTAGAGAACATGATTAATTTTCATATATAGAGCGCGAGAAAATTGATATACTTTTGTTTAAGTTATCATTTGATAACATATTTATATGAAGTCCCTGGTGGACTTAATATGCCTGAAGCATATGAGAAAATTTGTTCCAAAAGAACATAATGTAATTATCTTAGTGAATTATCACTGAAGATAGTAATGAGAAGATCAAGCCTATGTATGAGGAAACATTTACTCATCTTGATTAATTATATTTGCCACAGATATTACTTCGTGAAAAGATACTATTACTGCACAATTTGGTGATTAACACTTTAATGAACTAGTGTGCCCCACATCAGGGGGTGAAAGTCAACAATACTATAAAAATGATATCATATGAATATTCTGCCCACAAGAATAAGTGAACTAGATGTTCACAACATTTGGCCATGTACAGATGATTGTGGATCAAGTTTTTTGTATACTTTAGCCCATGTCATGAGAGTTTCTAATAGATACTCTTATTTGGGAAGATGTCCTAGAAGGACAAAATATAGCTTATAATTTTAAATCACGCCTGAAGTGTGCCCAAACACTCAGTTCTAACGATCATTAGCCTCTAAAAGGGTTGACTATATGAGCAAATGTTGTTCCTAAAAAATAAGCAAAGGTAAGTATGATGATCAAGAGTACTGAAATCAAGCTTTTGCCTTGATGATTAAGAGTACTGAAAATATTCTACATAGACATAGCATATCATTGCCATTTCAATTCATTGAGTCATTAGATTGTTGGAATCCGTAGGCAAAAACAAAATAAAATAAAACTACGGAAATCCACCAACAGGATCTGCACATACTAGAAAAATCGATTGGATAGAAATTACCTCAATGTTTTGATTGTTCATTGTGGAGGCGCTGCTTTGTACGCTTTGCCCTCTACTGGTATCCACACGACGAACTCCTCTGCAAGTGATCAGGATGCTAGCCCCTTCTGCATTCTGAAAACTGTTCAGAACTGATCCTGACTATCTGGTAATCGGTCGTACTTCGGAGAGAGGAGGCTAGATACTATATCGCCGTTCTAGGGTTTAGGGTTTTGTTTTTCTTTAATCAGATAAAGGACGGCCACCATAAAAAGGTTAACATAACCTTTTCTAGCTGTCAATATCAAAACCCTAACTGTCATCTAATGACAGTTTAATCTCGTCCGTCATTCCTATAATCATCCAATGGTTGGATGAGTAATATTAAGTATTAATTTCATTTATTCGATTAAATAAACTTAATTACTTATTAACCTACTAGAAAATATAGTATGGAATCTGATTCCCCTTTTGTATACGTTCAACGAATTTGGACACAATCTAGATTCATTGAACGTGGACCTTATGCTCACAAGATCGTCTATGCGTGTGACCCTGTAGGTTCACTTAACGTTAGCAGTGAATGAAAAAATGTCCTAGACATTTATTCACAAAACATAAGCGGCCTCTAGCAAGACATTATGCTTACCCAAGTTAAGTAAATGTAATAATAACCTAGCATCAGATTTAATATTTAGTCCTTTTGTCACACGATATCCTAATTAAGTATAAGGCATGGATCAAGTCATCCTTATAAAACTTAATTAACCATTTACTTGATCACCAGGCAGACTGTTCCAACAAATAATATTAATAACACCTTATTAATACTTATTTGAGCATGGCCATGCATATTTTCCAGTCTTCCTTATCAAGGGGCCCATGGATATCTCTCTCTAAAAAGAGAGAGAGAGAGACAAATCCCTTTCACTATCTCCAATATTCAAGCCATGACGAGAAAATAAGCCAACCAATAATCATAATGATCACCTAATTAAAAGTGATGTTTGACTATGTCAAAACATATTTTTCTCCCCATGCAAGAAACATTAGAAACATTAGGTCGAAGGACACCAAATATAAAACTGAGAAGAAATACTTATAACTTAAACCCATGCAATATTTCTTCTTCACTTTGGGTCATGTCCAATACAATATTCTCAATATGTATTTATGAATTGATTTTATATCTCATATTCGTGATCAGTAAAACTTGACCATCAATCAACTTCACCCTAGTTTACAAGATGTAATAAACTAGGGACAAATAAGAATAGTATTTTATTAGCTATAAGGGTTTTACTATCAAGTCACATACTTGATGACCAAGAGCATAAAATACAATTCAAAATACATGCTTCATAAATCATAAATGTGAGTCAATTGGTCTTAGGGCATATACTAACAATCTCCCACTTGCCCTACTACCAATTTGACATGACTCTCAAACCCATTGACCTAGTATGACTCTCATGCTTAAGTTGTGGGAGTGGCTTTGTCAATGGATCTGCGACATTGTCATTGGTGTCTACTTTGCAAATTTTAACATCTCCACGCTCAATAATTTCTCGAATGAGATGGAAACGCCTGAGAATATGTTTGGATCGTTGATGAGATCTAGGTTCCTTAGCTTGTGCAATGGCTCCTGTATTATCACAATATAGGTCAACTGGGTTCACAATGCTAGGAATTACACCGAGTTCCGTGATGAACTTTCCGATCCAAAGCCGCCTCCTGGGCCGCATCGAAGCGACCACATACTCGACCTCCGTAGTAGAATCGGCCACGCTATCTTGCTTTGAACTCTTCCGACTCACGAGACCTCCATTCGGACAAAACACAAATCCAGATTGCGATCTAAAATCATCTACATCGATCCCCAAAGCTAGCATCCGTGTAACCATTTACAACAAGCTCTCCTTCCTGACCTCCGTAGATCAAAAACATCTCTTTAGTCCTTCTTAATACTTGAGAATGTTTTTTAGTGCAGTCCAATGTGGTTCACCAGGATTTGACTGGAATCTGCTAGTCATGCTTAATGCATACGAGACATCTGGGCAAGTGCATAATATGGCGTACATGATAGATCCAATAGCGGAAGCGTAAGGAATCTTACTCATGCGTTCTGTATCCTCCCTTGTGGTAGGACTTTGAGACTTACTGAGTTTAACGCCATGTGATATTGGCAAGAATCCTCTCTTAGAATCTTGCATACTGAACCTTTTCAGTACCTTGTCAATATATCCACTCTGACTTAGGCCAATAAGCTTTTTAGATCTATCTCTATAGATCCTAATGCCTAGAATATAGGCTGCTTCGCCTAAATCTTTCATTGAAAAACACTTCCCCAACCAAGTTTTTACACTTTGCAAAGTGGGGATTCATTCCCAATTAACAAGATGTCATCGACATAGAGTACTAAGAAGACTACTGCATTTTCTGTAACCCTTTTGTAGACACAAGGTTCATCATAATTCTTGATGAAATTGAATTCTTTAATTGCTTCATCAAAACGAAGATTCCAACTTCGAGATGCTTGCTTCAAGCCATAAATGGATCTTTGAAGTTTACACACTTTACTAGAATTCGAAGGATGAATAAAACCTTCAGGTTGTGTCATATACACATCCTCCAGTAGATTTCCATTAAGAAAAGCAGTTTTAACATCCATTTGCCATATTTCATAATCATAATATGCTGCAATGGCAAGTAGAATTCTAATTGACTTAAGCATTACAACTGGAGAAAAGGTTTCATCATAGTCTATACCATGAGTTTGTCTATACCCTTTTGCTACCAATCGTGCTTTGTAAGTGTGCGCATTGCCATCCATGTCAGTTTTCTTTTTGAAAACCCATTTAGACCCTATGGTCTTGCAACCTTCAGGTGGATCAATCAAAGTCCAAACTTGATTATCATGCATGGATTGTATTTCTGATTTCATAGCATCTAGCCATTTGCTAGATTCAGGACTATGAATAGCATCTTGGTAAGAATTAGGTTCACTTTGATCAATAAGATCAATATTATGATCCTCAGTCACCAGAAATCCATATCTCTGTGGTATCTGAGAAATCCTACTAGACCTTCTTGGCCCTTATGTCAAAGGTTCAGGCTCAGTATGAATACGTGAGTCCAACTGAGTATCCATACTCGGTTCGTAAATGGTCCCATCGTCCCTTGAGCTTCTTCAAGATGGATTCTACTCCCATCGACTCTTTTGGAAACGAATTCCCTTTCAAGGAAAATTCCGTTCTGAGCAACAAACACTTTGTTTTCAGATGGAAGATAAAAGTAGTATCCTTTAGTTTCCTTAGGATATCCCACAAACAGACACTTATCAGATTTGGGTGCTAGTTTTTCAGATAATGATCGCTTCATATAAGCATCACATCCCCAAATTTTGAGAAATGCTAAACTAGGTTGTTTCCCGGTCTATATCTCATATGGTGTTTTCTGAACAGCTTTAGATGGAACTCTATTTAATATGAATGCAGCAGTTTCTAGAGCATAAGCCCAAAAAGAAATTGGAAGATCTGTTTGACTCATCATAGATCGAACCATATCCAATAGAGTTCGATTTCTGCGTTCAGACACACCATTCCATTGTGGTGTTCCTGGTGGAGTTAATTGTGATAATATCCCACAATTTTTTTAGATGTTCGTCAAACTCTTGGCCTAAGTATTCACCACCTCGATCTGATCGAAGTAATTTGATACTCCTTCCAAGTTGATTCACGTACTTCATTTTGAAATTCCTTAAACTTTTGAAAGGAATCGATTTATGTTTCATTAGATAGACATAACCATATCTACTCGAAATCATCTCGTGAATGTAATGAAATATCGAAAACCTCCTCTCGGCTTGTGTGTTCATTGGCCCACATACATCGGTATGTATAAGTTCCAATAAATCGGTAGCCCTTTCACTTTGCCCTGTAAATGGACTTTTAGTCATTTTTCCCAATAAACAAGAATCACATTTTTCATAAGACTTAAGGTCGAATGAAGATAAAAGTCCATCTTGATGGAGTTTTGATATGTGTTTCTCATTTATATGGCCCAAACGACAATGCCAGAAGTAAGTTTGATTTAAATCATTAGATTTAAATTTCTTTGTATTTATGTTATAGATGGCCTTACTAATGGAATCATGTAGGTTAAGAATGTAAAGTCCATTACATAAAGAGGCATCCCCATAGAAAACACCATTTTTATAAATAGAACTTTTACCATTCTTAGTATTAAAATCAAAACCATCAATATCTAAACAAGAAACTGAAATGATGTTCCTACTCATAGCAGGAACATAATAACAATCTTTAAGTTCAATTATAAGCCCAGTAGCCAAAAGTAAATCAAATGTCCCTACAGCTACAGCAGCAACTTTTGCTCCATTTGCAACTCGTGGGTCCACCTCTCCCTTTGCCAAAGATCTACTCCTTTTGAGTCTCTGCACATTTACACAAATGTGAGCTCCACATCCAGTATCTAATACCCATGAAGTAGGAGTAGACATATTAAATTTCTATAACGAAAATACCTGAAGCGGCAGTCTCACTAGCCTTTTGCTTCTTCTTTTCTTCCAAGTAGAGCTTGCAATTCCTCTTCCAATGACCAGGTTCATTGCAGTGGAAGCAAGTCCCTTCCTTTGGTGGTTTAACCTTGGGCTTGGGCTTCTGCTTGCTTTTACCCTTTTTGGCCATACCCTTTCTCTTTCCCTTGTTCTTCTTGAACTGCCCCTTCTGAACCATCAGAACATTGGGAGTATCCCAATGTTTTGTTCATCCTGCTTGAGCATCCCGTGCAATTCATTTATGGACTTTTCCATATTATGCATATTGAAGTTCATGACAAACTGATCATAGTCAGAGGTCAAAGAGGCCATGATCATATCAGTAGCCAAGTCATGACTTACAGGTGCTCCAAGTTTTTCAAGCTGATCAAAATACCCTTTCATCTTAAGGACATGAGCACTAACTGAAGTGCCAGGGGTCATTTTGCAGCTATTCAACGCCTTAAGATATCTCTCTTGACGTGCCTGCTCTTGGAACATTTCCTTGAGCTGTTTTATCATCTTATAAGCCTCAACTTCCTCGAATTGCTTTTGCAACTCAGATTCCATCGTAGCCAACATGAGACATGTCACATCGTTAGAATCATCCTTGTGCTTACTATAAGCATCCTTTTCGACTCTAGTGGCATTGTTAGCTGGTTGATTAGGGATAGGGTTCTCAAGTACATATAGCTTTTTTTCTTGTTTAAGGACAATCCTTAAATTTCATGCCCAATCAAGAAAGTTAGTCCCACTAAGCTTATTCTTTTCAAGCACGGATTGCAACGATGTGTTTGAATTGTTTGAGGCCATTATCTACATAGAATTTGCAAAGTAAAATTAAATAAATGAAGCATTACATTTTCCCTGAAATATTCAACACTTGATATAAATCATGGGTATAAAAATTCATTTTATTCTAATCATAAGTAAGCTTTGGCTTAACACCCATAATTAGAGAAAAATGTATTAATGGGATTTACATCTACATGTACCGGCAAAATCCCATATGATGTCCTAGGCTCAAAACCGTTTTGATAGCCTAGTTAAGCCAAACCATTCCAAGCATATGGAAATCACCATTTTCCATCTTCCACTACTTAGGTAACTATTTATCTCTTGCTTTGGCAATGAAACAAAATAATGATCCAAGCATGGAGAAGTGCTTATGATCATGGAAGGCATCTTACGACTTAATTTTTTTTTACATGGTTTCAAAAACCTTCTTCCTTTTATTTGTATATTATTTCACAAAACATATATCAAAAATAAAAGGAAATAAACTAAACATCACATGCATAATATATATACATCAAATAAAACGTGTCATAGTATGGCCCCAATCCTATATTGACTTCCACGAGCCTCATGGAAGTCAAAGGTCAATCTAGGTAAGTCTTCATCTCTATGAGCTTGCCTCCAATGTCTTGGCCTTCTAATCTTGTTACATAGGACAAAAAATATACATAGGAATAGGAAATAAAATTAACCTATTCTAGTAAAGCTTGATAATATTACATCAACGAAAACAACGACACGTAGGCCGTATTTAAAAACATACAACCCATTAACAAAATAAGCCAATCAATCACAAGAGGTAAAGGGCCATGCTATGTACCATGCATCTAAAGATAAGAAGAAACATGCAAAGAAATAACAAGGGGGTTCCGGGCGCGTAGCCCCCGGAAGAAAACGGCGGTCCCTAAACCCTAAAATCATTCCGCCAGAAATTTTGTTTAACAGTTAAACATTAAATCATGTGATCAGTAAAACTTGACCATCAATCAACTTCACAGTAGTTTACAAGATGTAATAAACTAGGGACAAATAAGAATAGTATTTTATTAGCTATAAGGGTTTTACTATCAAGTCACATACTTGATGACCAAGAGCATAAAATACAATTCAAAAATACATGCTTCATAAATCATAAACGTGAGTCAATTGGTCTTCGGGCATATACTAACATAAATATCTATAAAATTCTTTTGTAAAATAATATTGAAGAGCCAATGGGTCCTGAAGCACCATGATCATGTAAATTAGTAAATGATTATACTTGTTTCATGCAAGTATATAGCTATTATGGTTCTTTTCCAACTAATGACCTTAGAATATGTATTAAACTTTTCGTTTGATATCTCATTCAAATTATTATCTTGAAATTTGAAAAACAATCCAACTCCTGCAGAAATGGGTATATAAGATAATAATTGTTTACATGATCCACACAAATCATGTCATGCATTGACACACACAATGATTGTGTATATAGATATCTATAGGAGCCACTTCTTTAGATATCTATAGGAGCCACTTCTTTCACATATGTTAAAAGAATAATTAATTATGATGGCTGGTTAACATGTGCATGATCAAGATGAAGAAATTACCTTGTTCGAGATTTATATATATCCTTTTAGATGAAATTCCAATTATATAGTCGGAAATAATTATAACGTTTGAGGATATACAAAAAGAGATAACATAAATATATCTATTCATGAACTCCATAAGAGATATAGAAATTATATACAAACAAGTTTGATCACTAAAATCTAGAAGATTTATCCATTAAGGCATCACTGATAATAACACTTGAAATCATCCCTGAATACGTATGTTTAGAAATCTCAAATGATTATATCATTAGGGGAGTAATGTTTAACATAGAGAATAGTGTACTCTTTTTCCTTCACTAGAGTTTTTTTCCCACTGGATTTTTGTGTAGTAAGGTTTTAACAAATCATATTATCTATGTAATGAACATCCAAGGGGGAATGTTATGAATTAAATAATATTTGTGGATGTACATAAGAGATAAGAATATTTGAAATAAAGTCTATCTCCTAAAGAGGTAGATATTTTGAAGATAAATGTCTTGAAAAGATAGAATTTAATGAAGACATAATGATGGTTTTAATCTTATCTTAGATATGATTACATATGATAGAATCTGTCTTCTATTCCATCTCTATCTCTTATATCCCTTAAGCATTATAAATAAGGCCATTGGGCTCCAGTTGTAAACACACCTCCGCAATAAATCAATAAAAGTTCTCTACTTTTCTCTCTGCTCTTCTCTATTTTCTTTTCTTATCTATTTATTGATGAGTTATTCTAGATATTTTTCTCTTTATTATTTATTTCTTTATACTTTACATTGAAGTAAAAAAGTACTAATATTTAAGGCAAAAGTTCAAAATAGTTTTCATTACTTAATTAGACCTAAATGCAGTAAACTAAAATCAATCCAAATAAAGTCTAGATGAATCCTAAATATGTGATTTGACTTATTTGCTTTCGACTGTTTTTGGATAGCATTTTTTACTAGTTTGGTCTCGAAATGATACAAAAGAGGTCCCTTTGGATCTTTTGTTTTCATCCCATCATAAGTCATATTTTTTAAGATAACCAAAATCTATGTCTTAAACAAGAAAAATATATCAAAACTTTTTTCCACCAATTCTGAAATGAAACTAAAATATGATATTTGTGCTCTACTCTTGGATAGTACTCTAATTAGTTTGGTTTCTAAAGGAAACCCAAAAAGAGTCATTTGGTTCTTTTTTTTTTCTATCCCATCCCAAGTCAGGTTTTTTAAGATAACGTGAATGGGAGATTGTCAAAACCATCTCATATTTGGCCTTTTAACATGAAAAATGGATCTTAAACTCATTTCCTACCAATTCTAAAGCAAAACTGAGATTTGAGGTTTTATTCAATCTTGCCCTTTATGTTAGATTTTAAAAAAAGTAATTACATTTTATCCATTGAAGTTTGTTTAATAAACCATTTCATTCATATATTTTACACAAATTATAAATAAATATCATTTGTAGGTTTAATTATTGTTTTTTAATGGAAAGGTTTAATTATTGATTAATACAATATATTAAGACAATAATATTATTCATTATGCCAGTTAGACTCATAAAAAAAATATTTTAGAAAAGGGAAATATAGTTTAATGTTTGATAGTGATAAAAATTAAATATAAAAAATGATATTTTAGGAAGATTTAATAAGTTTTCCTATAATATCGTTATTATTAATATTTTTTTGCATTAAAATGTATTTATTGTATAGAGAGATAAAATTATAAATTTTAAACAAATTTTAGGGAGAAAGATGTAATTACCCTAAAAGCTCCATTTGACATAACGTGTAGAGAAATGCATCCATTTGGATTACAAATGAGATGAAGAAAGTGAAAATTTATACTCAAAATCTGTAAACGTAAATTATTAGTGAAAGAAGAAGAAGGTTCCAATATAAAAAAGTGTAAAAAAGTAAACAAATTTTTTATCTAAAACATAACCCAAATGACCCGCAATTTTTTATGAATTTTTTTCGAACTGTGTTCGCTTTGAAATAGATATATATCGCCACGTTTATATCATCTTTCTTAATATAGATTTTCAGTACTTCGAACGTTACGGACTTACAGTAATCCCTGTAAGCGAAAACAAGGCGAAATAGGTCAAAAACCCCATAGCCATTGCTTCCAAAGTAGAGAACTATGTTCTGCAACAGCTTCATTCACAAAGTAAAAGATGTCAAAATTTTGGAAACCAGGAATGGAGAGATCGCGCCTCCTCGACGATGAAGAAGGAGGTGTGCTCTTTTACTCCGCTTCTCCCATCTCCTCCTCTGTGTACTCACTTATATTGCATGCTTATCTCTCCTACTTTAATCATAAATAAAACTAACACCTGGAAATTGCAGATATGGATATGCAAATATGGAAAAGCAGACGCCGAGGCTGCCAATTAACAAGTACAGGACGGTCGTTCTATATTTAGTTGAGACTCATGCCACTACCATTGCTGTCGGTGAAACTGGCAGTGGAAAAACCACTGAGATTCCTCAAGCCCACTTTACAATGTTCCCCAACTCTTTTATCTATCTTTATGTGTTTTCAGTACCCATTCGTGGTTATATTTTGGCGTTTCTTCTTCACTTAGGTTGTAATATCTTTTGTGTTTGATGTTCGGACTTATCATCGAACTTAGAGGTTTTCATCAATCTTGATCAAACATTAAAGAAGTCGCGAATGTGTTAATATGGTAGTCTTTTGTGACCTTTGTACAGTTTTTGAAAGAAGCTAGTTTTTCAGAAGATGGAAGTGTCATAGCCTGCACGCAACTAAGGAGACTTGATGTTCAGGTATAAATATTTGGCAACCTATTTGACAGCACATCTGGAGTCATGATGAGTTCTCTTTTTAAAATTGTAGTTCTTTATTGAATTTGAGCTTATTTCAGAAAACAATGTAACTTGGAATTCCATACAGATATCGGATTTTTATTGCTTTGATGGGGTCGTGAGTGATTCAACTTTTGATTGGTTTTAAATGAGTGAAGTTTTTTAGATTGTCCTGCGGGACATTATTGAATTGGACATATGTGCTTGATATTCAGAAATTACCATCTTGCATAGTGAATGTGTAGAATGCATAACTTTTAAATAAGGGAAATCTTTGCAATTTGAGAAAATTTCAATATAACATTTTGTTCCCCAATTATTTTAAAAGATAAATCTTTTTTGTGGTTTTGTTGCTATCGATGGCCTGAAACAGGAGTGCACTATCGGCTTTAACTCATTTGATTATTGTCTTCTGCACTACTAGCTAGATAAAAATGTAATATTGCACTGACATGGTTGAGGTTGTCTCATGTGCAGTCGGTTGCTTCAAGAGTTGCTGAAGAGATGGGTCTTAAACTAGGAGAAAAAGTTGGTTACACAATCCAATTTGAAGATATTTCACATACAGTGAGATCTCTTGTCTTCGTTTATGTGGAAAAATGTGGTCTATGAATTGGTAACAGCGGTGTTACTGTAATAGGAGATGACTTCCATGCACTGATCTATGTCTTATATAGCTATTATCAGTGACACACTGATATCTGGCCTTCATTACTATTCAGCTGAATTCATATACTTAATGGTCAAAATTTTGTTTTCATGTCAGCATAGAACTTAACGAGGATCAAGTTTCTCACCAATGAAGTGTTGCTAAGAGAAATGATGGATGATCCTCTATTGGGCAAGTATAGGTACTTACCTACTAATACCATTTATCTTCTTCGTCGTTTTGGCATTTCTCTTTTTTTTCCTTGGCCATGTTGCTTTGGCATGGCAAACAGTTCTGGCTGAAAACATCACTAACTCATTGGAAACCAAGTTGTCTACGCAATCCCTTGTCCTCGATTTCTCTGTTGAACTGTCAAGTTTCGTAGCTACCTAAGTTAGTTTTTGAATGTGCAGTTCTTCATGGAAGCATTATTTGTTGATCTGGTCCTGGATCTGTATGTCATCGTTGGTTCTAAGCTCTTGAGTCCTTGGTCCTTGTATCTTTAACTTGTTCCAATTTTTAGGTGCTAATCTTCACAGATATCCTTGAGTTTCTCTTAAATGATGCTGGAATTATTTGGACTATGCAATTCCTTGTCATGCTAGAACATATATGATCTTCATTTTCTCTTCTAAATTTTTGAGATACCTTTTTACCATGATGCATGGTCGTATAAGAGGCTGCGGATAAAGGAGGGGAGGTAAAAAAAAAATGAAATTAAAACAGAAAAATGAAAATAAATCTTTTTCAAGGATGTATACTTGCAAATTAGCATCTTCCAAGTCCAAGCAAAAAAAAATCATCAGAGAAAATAATTTTATATTTCTTAAGGAAAAAATATTAGAAGAATGCGAAAATCACAACACAAAACGGGGTTCTCTCTTTCTTTTTTTCCCTTCTAGGGCTCCTTTGGAAATGGAACCATGGCTACAAAAAGAAGATCATGCAAAGACTTTCTCTGATAAGCCTAAAACACATTAAGACATGATCAAGGTTATGTTATCTCGGTGCCTTACCTTTAGCAATAGGAAACCGTATAATACAAATAATGAGAGATAAAAAAAATAAAAATCCACATAACAAGAAAAATCAATAATTAAAAGTAAATAAATATTTTATTAAAAAAAAAAGAATAGGTGAATAATTTTTCCAAGATTGAATTAGCAAGAAAGATCGTGCAAAAACCTTTGTTTGGTAAACCTTAAAAACATTAAAACATGATCGAGAATTTGTTGTTTAAATGCCTTCACTTTGGCAAAAGAAAGTCATATCTTACCGGTAATGCGAGAGCCCAAAAAAAATCAAACTTCACAGATAAAAAATGAATGATTTTTTTGTAGAAAAAAGAATAATGAATGATTTTTCCAATACTAAACTAGTAAGAAAGCTTACTTAAAAACTCTTAAACTCAAGAACTTAGAACAAACCTAAAACCACTCTGCGGAAAAATCATAGATTTAAAGTGAATTTTTAGCTGAAAAAAAAAAAAGAAATAAGTGAATGATTTAATTGAGCCAAAAAATCAAACTACTCATAACAAGAAAAATCATAGATAAAAAATGAATGATTTTTTGCAGAAAAAAGGAACAAAGAATGATTATTCCCAAATTGAACTAGCAAGAAAGCTTACCTAAAAACTCTTAAACTCAAGAACCCTGAGCAAACCTAAAACCATTCTACAAAAAATCAAATGCTAAAAGTGAATCATTTTTTTTTTTTTTGCAAAAAAAAAATGATAAAAAAGTGAATGATTTGAGTGAGCCAAGAAATCAAACTCCTCAAAACAAGACAATCCATACATAAAAAAAGAATAAATTTTTGTAGGAAAAAAAAAGAATAATGAATGATTTTTCCATAATAGAAGAGCAAGAAGCTTACCTAAAAAGTCTTGAACTCAAGAACTCAAAGCAAACCGAAAACCACTCTGCAAAAAAATTATAGATTAAAAGTGAATGATTTCTTGCAAAAAGATAAAAATGATAAGTGAATGATTTGAGAGAGCCAAAAAATCAAACTCTACATAACAAGAAAAATCATAGATAAAAAATGAATCATAAAAGAAGGGTAAAAAGTCCCACTTCAAAAAAAATTTTAAAAAGAAAAAATCAAACCCACCCTAATATAACTAGCCCCAGAACAACGCTCTACAGAGGAGCTCGATCGTACCAATCTGAGCAACGGCGCAATGGAAGGAAAAAGAAAAATTAGATCTTGTGTTGTGGAAGGAAAAAAATCGTCTGAATCCTCAAACTTCAAACTGAGCGTAATTTGGAGTATTTCCTATTAATGTATTTTGACTACTAGAAGAAATTGGGAGAAGCACGAAAAGATAATTTTTTCAAAAAATAAATTTGAACAAAATGCTAATGGTATCAAGGAAATTAAACCACACAAGTTTTAGATTTAGCGTTGTTGTATGTCTTTGAAACCGTAGGCAAAAATAAAATAAAATAAAACTACAGAAATCCACCAACAGATCTACACATACTAGAAAAACCGATTGGATAAAAATTACCTCAATATTTTGATTATTCGATGTGGAGGTGCTGCTGTTTACGCTTCACCCTCTATTGGTATCCACGCAACGAACTCCTCTGCAAGTGATCGGGATGCTAGCCCCTTCTGTGTTCTGAAACCTGTTCAGAAGTGATCCTGACTATCTGGTAAAATGTCGTATTTCGGAGAGAGGAGGCTAGATACTATATCGCCATTCTAGGGTTTAGGGTTTTGTTTTTCGTTAATCAGATAAAGGACGGCCGCGAAGAAAAGGTTAACATAACCTTTTATAGCTGTCAATATCAAAACCCTAACGGTCATCTAATGACAATTTAATCTCGTTTGTCTATTCCTATAATCATCCGATGGTTGGATGAGTAATACTAAGTAATTAATTTCATTTATTCGATTAAATAAAATTAATTACTTATTAACTTACCAGAAAATACAATATCGAATCTGATTCCCCTTTTGTATACGTTCAACGAATTTGGACACAATCTAGATTCCTTGAACGTGGACATTATGCTCACAAGATCGTCTATGCATGTGACCCTGTAGGTTCACTTAACGTTGGCAGTGAATGAAAAATGTCCTAGACATTTATTCACAAAACATAAGCGGCCTCTAGCAAGACATTATGCTTACCCAAGTTAAGTAAATGCAATAATAACCTAGCATCAGATTTAATATTTAGTCTTTTGTCACACGATATCCTAATTAAGTATAAGGCATGGACCAAGTCATCCTTATAAAACTTAATTAACCATTTACTTGATCACTAGGCAGACTGTTCCAATAAATAATATTAATAACACCTTATTAATACTTATTTGAGCTTGGCCATGCATATTTTCTAGTCTTCCTTATCAAGGGGCCCTTGGATATCTCTCTCTAAAAGGAGAGGGACAAATCCCTTTCACTATCTCCAATATTCAAGCCATGACAAGAAAATAAGCCAACCAATAGTCATAATAATCACCTAATTAAAAGTGATGTTTGACTATGTCAAAACATATTTTCTCCCCATGCAAGAAACATTAGAAACATTAGGTCAAAGGACACCAAATATAAATTTGAGAAGAAATACTTATAACTTAAACCCATGCAATATTTTTTCTTCACTTTGGGTCATGTCCAATACCCCTATACCATTAATATTTAACGCTGAACTTGGACAGGTGCATTAAAGTAGAGAGTTTTTTAAATTTAAAGTGCTAAAATCGATATTTTTTCAGTTTGAGTACAAAAATGGAGAAAAAGGAAAAGTTCAAGTATGTGTGGTACTTTTTATCCAAAAAAGAATAATGAATGATTTTTCCCAGACTAAACATGCAAAAAAGCTTACCTTAAAACTCCTGAACTCAAAGAACTCAGAGCAAACCTAAAACCACTTTGCGGAGAAAGCAAAGAGTAAAGCAAGAGCAAGAATAGCTAGAGAGTGATAAGATGAAATTGATTAGCAACATAGGGGTGGTTTCATAGTGATATAAAGAGAGGATACAGCCAAGTAGGAAATTTCAAAAAGTATCAAAATTCAGAGCTGTAGCTACCATAACTGCAACTTTTCCTTATTAGTCAATGTGGTTTTGTAAAACTAATTATCATATGCATAATGATACATGTAGAATCCTTCCCGTGTCGAATCGAAAGGCATACGATCTTTCTTTGTAGGTTTTGAAAAGGCTCAGACATATATTCTTCTCTTTCTTTCTCAATTTACTTCATCCTCATCCTCTATCTATCATTCTTTGTGACTTTGTGGGTGTAAAACCGTTAAAGTTTTCTTGGTATGTGTTGTTTCTTCCTTTTCTAGATTCTTTTCAAACATCTAGCAATATTCATCATTTTTTGTTGTTTTCTCGGTTCGGTTCATTAATTCCCTCTAACCATAAAATTTATCAGTGAAACCAGTCTGTTATTCTCATTTAATTAGCCACAAAAAACAAAACATGCACTAAATTCACAAGTTATATAGTCATAATCATAATACCAAAGAAAGAAAGCTATAAATATGAGGACACTCACTTCTCCATTCATTGGGAAACATTGAATGCATGAGTCAATATCCTCATATTAATAGATTTCTTTATTTAGTTGTGACTTATATTATTCCTTAAAAAAAGATTTTGATATATATATATATATATATACACTCTTGGCTAATATTTATCTCTTTGGATTCGTATTTATAATGTCTTAATAGTACTCCTTAAAATTGCAAAAAGTGTATTCAAGATGACATCAAAACTATTTGTCACAGTTCCATACAAAAATAAAATGGTAATAATAATTAATATGTTTTTATATCTTGTTTAAGTAAAAAGTTAACTCAAGAAACTAGAATAAATTGTGTTTATATATCAAACAATCTAAACAAGTCATACATTAAATTCTTTATAGATTATCAAGATTTGTCCGTTGTTGAATTTTAATTACTAACAACGCCAATTCATCATGATTGTTGAAGGAAAAATGTCTAATTACTATTACAAACTTCAAATCAGCAGAAGAACAAAAAGAAAAATACAAAAAAAATTTAATTTTCAAGAATAGAAACAGAAAGATATATGAAATAAGGCAATCTGCAAAATTAACACACGTTTAATATAAAAAGAAACCCGAATGTATAAAGTGATGTTCCGTTACCACCGCTGCGGTGAAACCAGCGGCGGAAAATCAAAGAGATGACCGAGGAGGTGCAAACGAACGATCACCAGAAAAACAAGCGGGCGCCGAAGGTAAGCAAGAGAATGATCGGGTATGGCACCCTCAGAAATGGCCTCAGCTGTGACGAAAGTCACCGGCAAACCTCCTTCTCTATTTCTCTCTCTTTTCTTTTTCTCACGGCTCACTCTCTAAACACACCAACAGATAATAAAGGAAGACCAGCAAGGAACAGACACTCATAGAACACCGGTACAGAGAGAGGAGCAGCGGCGGTGCTACAGAAAGGAGAAAAACGAGAGAGTCCAGTGGAACTCGAAAGACAGAGGAAAGAACGAAGAGACGGTCAAGAGGAGGAGAGGGAGAGACTGCATAGAAATCGAGGAGGCAAGGGAAGTTTTAAAAACGAGGAGTCATAGCGGGTCGCCAACGGGCAGCCCGGGTGGCCAACCCGAACCGGCCCGGGCATCCCTTGACCCAGTCAAATGCCTACTCCAGGCTAAGGCCCATCATCATTAGGTTAAAGAGGGAGAAAAATTGGGCTGGAAATAAAAAATATTGGGAGAACATAGGCCTGAAAGGCCTACAATCTCCACCTCGAACAACATTTTCCATCCCTAAAAAGACTCAATTTGAGTCAAATTGTTTCCACATGAAGAAAGTCCCTGGTCAAGCCAAAAAGATTGCCGACTGGATGCTCCTACCCCACCATGCCTGGCCCTTTACCTTACCTTAAGAAGAAAAAAGAGGAGGTATGAAGCGTGGGAAAGAATGCAAGAAGTGTATATGATAGAACAGGTAAGGAGTGGCGGCAAACCTTTTGATTGATCAACGCGAGTGAACTGTGCTTAGACGCTTCGTAAAACCGCACCGATCTACGAGAGGAGCTGATAGATGAGTAGGCTTCTCTTTTCGACAATGTTTACTATTTTAATACCAAAGTCTGCGGGATTATTATCAGTACTAATCTTGTCTATGTCAACAATACCACTAGAGACCTTTTCTCTAATAAAGTGGTTTTGACATCAATATGTTTCGTCCGTTCATGATAGAGCGGATTTTTACACAAATGTAAACAACTTTGACTATATGTATAAATAATAACTTTAGAATGTAAAATATTTAATTCACTCAATAACCCTTGAAGCCATATGGCTTCTTTGATTGCTTCCGTTGCTGCGATATACTCAGCCTCAGTAGTTGATAAGGCAACTACAGGCTGCAGTTGGGATTTCCATGAAATGCAATTACCCGCCAGGGTAAAAGAAATAGGAAGTGGTAGATTTTCTACCATCCTTATCACCTGCAAAATCAGAATCAACAAATCCAATTAATTTAAAATCAGACCAATTATGATAGTGTAAACCCCGATCCACAGTTCCATTTAGGTAACGTAGAAGCCACTTGAGGGCAGCCCAATGATCTCTTCCGGGATTTGACATAAATCTGCTGAGAAGGCTTATAGAGAAAGCAATGTCAAGACGGGTAGATATCATTGAGTACATAACTGAGCTTATAGCCATTCTGTAAGGGATATTGGCCATGTCGCTCTTTTCACTTTCAGTTTTAGGACAGGTTTTGTCAGAAAATTTAAAGTGGCTAGCAAGAGAAGTTATAACGGGTTTACATAGGTGCATTGAAAATTTGGATACAATTTTCTGAAGAAAAGGCTTTTGAGATAGAAAGAGGGAATGATCAGGTCTATCTCTTGAAGTACTCATCCCAAGAATTTTGGATGCAACCACTAAATCCTTCATATCGAATTCATATTTTAGCAAGGATTTCAGATCATCGATCTTAGCTTTGTGACGACAAGCTATTAGCATATCATCCATATGCAGCAACAAATAAATAGTAGAATCCACATTATTACAAAAAAAAAAAATAAAGACAACTATCATAGTTGCTTTTTGAAAAACCAATTTTTGTCATAAAGGAATCAAACCTCTTGTACCATTGCCTAGGAGATCATTTAAGCCATATAAAGACTTTTTCAAAAGACACGCCATGTATTTCTTACCCTTAACCTCAA
The DNA here is from genome assembly GCA_028651295.1 of Catharanthus roseus. Classification (NCBI taxonomy): domain Eukaryota; kingdom Viridiplantae; phylum Streptophyta; class Magnoliopsida; order Gentianales; family Apocynaceae; genus Catharanthus; species Catharanthus roseus. Next base: position 6,731,829 of record JAPQWS010000104.1, on the reverse strand, counting down.
AACCAGGTGGTTATTGCATATAAATGGTTTCTTCAAGATCACCATGTAAAAGGGCAATTTTCACATCAATTGATTCAAGATTAAGATCATAAAAAGCAACAAGAGCAAGAACAATCCTCATTGTTTTGTATTTAACAACAGGAGAAAAATTTTCATTAAAATCAATACCCTCAACTTGTGAAAAACCTTTTGCAACAAGTCTGGCTTTGAACCTTGGAGGTTCGTTAGAAGACTCAGATTCTTTTATTTTGAAAATCCATTTACAATCAACAAGTTTTTGTTTTGAAGGTTTTGGAACAAGAATCCAGGTTTTGTTTTTGTTTAAAAAAAACATTTCTTCTTCCATCGCACGTAACCATAAAACGCGATTGGGACTTTTCAAAACCTCAGAAAAACATAATGGCTCTTTTTCTTCACCATAAGATGCAACAGCAAAGGCATATGATACAATGTAGGAGTAACCATACCGAGGATGATCCTTGGGTACCCTACAGACTCGATCTCTAGAGAGTTGATAATCCCTAAGAGCTTGGGTTTGAGCCTCAGGATGTTTTTCTTCCTCATCAGAACCATCTAAAATAGGATCAGAAGTTTCAGGAATACTAGGAAGAACAGGAGTACTACTGGAAGGAGCAGAAGACTCAGGATTGATTTTAGGTTCCGGAGGCAGATCTAAGGAAGGTTCAGAGATGGTCTCCACCTCTACCGGAATGCTACTAGGAGTGGGAACATTGGGAGGATTATCAAAGATAGGTTTACCTTTAAGACAGGGCATCTCTAACTCATTAAAGATGACATCCCTACTAATAACAACCCTCACCCCTGGTTCACCCTTTAACCACACTCTATAACCCTTTACTCTACTAGGATATTCTATAAACACTCCCTTTTTAGACCTTGGATATAGTTTAACCTCTTTCTGATAAGCAAAGGCTGCACACCCAAAAACTCTTAGATTGGAAAGATTAGGAGGTTTACCACACCAGGGTTCTATAGGAGTCCTAAAGTTTATAGCTTTGGACGGAGATCTATTGATGAGGTATACTGTTGTACTAATAGCTTCACCCCAGAAAGGTCTAGGAATACTAGAAGAAACTAAAAGACATAGGACCTTATCCATAATGGTACGGTTTATCCTTTCGGCAACTCTGTTTTGTTATAGGTTATGTCTAACCGTTCTATGGTGTAAAATGCCATGCGATGCACACAAGTCAAGAAACTTCCGATTACAAAATTCAAGACCGTTATCGATCTTGATAGTTTTTAGTTTATTTTGAGAATTTCCATTCACAAAATTTTTCAAACGTTTGGTCTTTGGTTTTTAAAAGAAAAACCCATACATGCCTAGAAAAATCATCAACAATGGACAAGAAATAAACGTTATCACCATAAGTTGGAACCTTTTCAGGCCCCCACAGATAACAATGCACATAATCAAGAGGTGCAGAAGACTTGTGTGTGCTGGTTGAAAAACTTATTTTATGTTGTTTTCCCAAAACACAATGATCACAAAAATCCAAGGAATCAATTTTGTCACCACATAAAAGTTTTTGTTTTTGTAAATGGTAAAGCCCTTTTTCACTAATGCGGTCGATCCTCCAATGCCACAACATAGTTTTCTCAGGGACAGTTTTTGAAACCAAAGCAGTGGAGTTGCAAACTGTTTTACCAAGAAGGATATATAAAGTTTCCTTTTTAAAGCCTTTTAGCATGACTAGGTTTCCTTTGCAAATACGTAAAATTCCATTTTTAGATTTAAAAGAGAGACCCAGAGAGTCCAAATAACTAAGGGAGATAAGATTCTGACGTAAGTCAGGCACGTATCTCACCTCAGTGAGTTTTCTAGTCACGCCATCATGCATTTTTATGAAGATATTACCAATGTGTTTAATATCACAAACCTGATTATTACCCATAAAAACTTTTCCTTGGTTTAAAGGTTTGAAATCAGAAAACCAGTGTTTGTTAAGTGTCATATGAAATGAGCAACCAGAATGAAGCACCCAATGATTAACAACATCAGTACATGAAGGAGAAAGAGAAACACACAAAACCTCAGAAAACATATAATTACCATCTGATTAAAAAACGTGAGTTTTGTCGACTTTATTACCTCCTTTACCATGATTACGTTGTTTCTCATCTTCGATTCGTTTAAAACACTTATTTTTCATATGTCCTTATTTCCCACAATAAAAACATTTTACTTCGCTTTTCTCTCGTAATTTGGAATGGCTTTTAAAATGATGACTAGGAGGTTCTCTCCGATCAATCCTTCCTCTTTCAAAAAGATTTTTACCATGAGATTATTTTTCTTTTTGCAAATCCAAATCTTTAGATTTTAAAGCATTTTTAACATCAGAAAGAGACAAATCATCTCTGCCATATTTAATAGCAGATTTGACATCATTAAAAGAATCAGGTAAGGCATTTAGTAAAATAACTGCAATATTTTCATCAGAGATTTTCTCTCCAACGTTTTGAAGTTCTGAAATGATTTTATTCAAATCATCTATATTTTCAGAAAGTGATTTTCTCCCGCTCATTTTGAAACCGAAAAGCTGTTCTTTTAAATAAATTTTATTAGAACGAGATTTTCCCAAATATAGTTTTTCCAATTTTGTCCAAATTTCAAAAGCATTGTCTTTTTCATCAATTCCTCGTTAGATGTTATCTATCAAATGCAAGGTGAGGCAACTATGAGTATCACCTAGTTTTTCTTTAAGAATTTCGCCCTTCCAAGATTCCGGATACTCTTCAGGACTGCAAATAGCGGGAGCAATTTTATTTTGTACCAAAACTGCTTTCATTTTCCTCCGCCACATTACAAAATCGGATTTGCCATCAAACCTATCAGTTTCAATTTTTGGAACTGACATGTTTTAAAGGCAAATAGGTGTAATTTGGTGGCTTAGGAAAGATGAAAGATTTGAAAAAGTTTTGAATAAAAATGTCCGAATTTTTCTCGAAAAACAGAGAGAAAAACTTTCAAAGAAAAATGGTGTTGTTTGTTTTAGTTTGTTTGATTAGGTTTGGTTTTAATTTAAGCAAAAACAGAGTAATAGAGAACACAAAAATCCTAAGCAGTAATCAAGAAAACAAACAGTATAACGAGAAAGAGAGGCTGAATAAGACAGATTCACCAAACAACATAAAAATACAGGAACAGAAAATATATATATAAATATATATAGAAAAAAACTTTTGAAAGAAAAAGGGAAAGAAAACCCGCCAAGTCACAGATACTTGAAATCTCACGGATTCAAGCCAGGCTTGGGTTTTTCGTTTTTGGAAGAGGAAAGGAAAAACAACTGAAATGACAAACTAAAGGGAAAAACAGATGCAGAATAATAATAGTAATCACAGTAATAACAAGAATCGACAGCAAGCCGTATCAACAAACAAACAGAAATGTAGAACTAGCGGCAAGCCGAAAGAAAAAAAATAGAAACAAAGAACAGGAACTGGCTACAAGCCGAATCACACAAACAGAAAAACAGAAACCGGCGGCAAGCCGAATCAATATAAACAATAAGCAGAACCCGGCAGCAAGCCGATTCAATAGTAACAACAAAAAATAATAATAAAACTGTAAGAACAGAGTGAGTAAGAGGGAACTTCACTGGCCAGATCTGAGGAACTCCTCAGATCCGAAAGGTTGTTTACGGATGCCGGCGCCGATGAGCCAAAACCAGGCTCTGATACCACTTGTTGAAGGAAAAATGTCTAATTACTATTACAAATCACTGATTACTATTACAAACCTCAAATCAGCAGAAGAATAAAAGGAAAAATACAGAAAAATTTAATATTCAAGAACAGAAACAAAAAGATATATGAAATAAGGCAATCTGCAAAATTAGCACACGGTTAATATCAAAAGAAAACCCAAATGTATAAAGTGATGTTCCATTTACCACTGCCGTGGTGAAACCGGCAGCGGAAAATCAAATAGATGACCGAGGAGGTGCAAACAAACGGTCACCAGAAAAATAAGTGGTCGCCGAGCAGCGGCAACGCCGCATCAAGGCGCCGAAGTAAGCAAGGGAATGATCGGGGTATGGCACCCTCAGAAATGGCCTCAGTCGTGACGAAAGTCACCGGCAAACCTTCTTCTCTATTTTTCTCTCTTTCTTTTTCACACAGCTCACTCTTTAAACACACTAACAGACAATAAAAGAAGACCGGCAAGGAACAGACACTAATAGAACACTGGTACAGAGAGAGGAGCAGCGGCGGTGCCGCAGAAAGGAGAAAAACAAGAGAGTTCAGTGGGACTCGAAAGACAGAGGAGAGAACGAAGAGACAGTCAAGAGGAGGAGAGGGAGAGACTACACATAAATCGACGAGGCAAGGGAGGTTTTAAAAACGAGGAGTCATAGTGGGTCGCCAACAGGCAGCCCGGGTGGCCAACCCAAACCGGCCCGGGCATCCCTTGACCCAGTAAAATGCCTACTCCAGGCTAAGGCCCATCATCATTAGGTTAAAGGGGGAGAAAAATTGGGCTGGAAATAAAAATATTAAGAGAATATGGGCCTGAAAGGCCTGCAATGATGATTCAAGATGGTTGTAACTCATTATTAGCATAAGCAACAAACTTAGTTCCTTCTCTTCTGAAGAAAAGCTATACATACACCTTGATACTTTCACCTTTGATAATTAAGTAATTATATTAATTGCTTGTTGTAACTCTTACTTTTTGTTTACATACGTATCAGATAATACGTATAATAAATGTTAACATAAAGCTCTTGATTTCATACACATATCAGATGATACGTAATAAATGTTAACTTACCTTTTTTTACGTGTGTTGCTTTCTTAAACTTCAAAATTAAAAAAAAAAAAAAAAAACAATCGTTTCATTGGTAGTTAGACATAAAGTGTTTAATACAATGTGAGATTATAAATGATGAGGTATCATCCAAATTTATGTCAACCTAAATTTTGCTAACTTACCTGCAAGAATATTTTCTTAACAGTTTACATACTGAATCTAAGTTTAGGGAAATGAACAGTGAAGATGGCATATTTTTTCAATCATATAATCCACACGAGAATAGTATTTTCTCTTTTGACTGACCTGTTTGACTACCTCTAAATCATGAGTTGAAGGAGAAACTTAGTTAAGTTGATCTGAGTGGCAAGAGTGTATTCTTGAATGTAGCTTGTGTTTATAGAGCTTGTATTGGAGACATATAGGGAATTGGTTGGAACATTCATGCTAATACCTCACTATTATGGTTCCTCATCAATACTCCAATAACAAATCTACCATTCTTTGTTGCACAGGATCAACCTTGAATTTAAAATAGACATCCATACAAGGGGGTCCAGTGTTGTAGTGGTCAATTAGCAAGGTTTAACTACCTACGAGAATTCTCCAGAGCACTATGGATGCAAAAGAAACAGAAAGAAATAACTCTCGCAGTCCTCATGAAGGCATCTAACCTAGGTGATAATATCTGCTAGGTTAATTTTTTTTTCTGTGATCAAATATAGATGCTTGATCATTGAATATCTCTTGCGTAAAAAATTGCTTGCATGAGGGGATATTCTATCGTCTTGGCTAGGTTGGGATGAGATTTGCTACTGTTAGATTTAAGATAGTGACCTTGTTAAATGGAAATGGTTTGAAACTGTAGGGTCTTGGTAGCCAAGGTATCACATTTGTGTTCTTTCCGTCTAACTCCTAATGTAACACATGCAAATCCTTGTAGATACTTTTCCATAGAAAGGAAACGCGTCATTTCAATCGGCTCTTTAGTTAGAGTATGGAAGTGTTTAGAAAATAATTGGATTTGAAATATTTGACCCCTATTCTTTAGGTTCAGCTAAGATTCTTCAGAATTTCCTAGCAAGCAAGGCAAGGTTTCAAAGCTTGTAAATCTTATGGGTCACAGTCTTTTTATTGAAGTATAGAATCAAATGTGTTAAATCTACTATTCAATTTCCCTTTATATAACGTACTCTATAAAACTTTTTATTACTATTTTCATATGTTAATTATTTTTTAATTATGTGAAATGTAATAAATGTTAATATGAAATTATTCAGAAAAAAAATGTTAACATGAAATTTTTTCTTTCTATGATAGATACATGTTTCTTTTCATAATATTTAAGACATTAATTTGTATGCCACATGGATAATATAAAAGAGACTTAGTGTAATAAATTTTAACTACATGACCTTAATACCATATTACCCAAGAGAAATTCTCATCTAGTCATATTGTATATATCCTTACAAGTTGAATTGCTTGACCTTATTACCAAAAAAGAAAAGAAAAAAAAGGACTTCTTAACTTTATGATGAATATCCATCTTTACCGTATGAAACTTACATTTTTCTTTTGGTCAAATTTTAGAAACTATATTTGACTGTATTATTTTGAGTGCGAAAATGATGCAACCAAGCTCAAAAATTTGCTACAAGGTAATGGCTCTATAGTAGTTATAAAGATTGGAGCCCAAGAATTAATGTATACTTTCAAATATTTAATTTGTCCCCCAAAAAAAAATTGTTGAAGCTCCACCACTGCCTTGAAGGCTTTTTCACTTCTTCTCTATGTTGGATCTATTTACTATTACCACTTTCTAATTACTATTACAATAATTGAAATCAAAACACAGTGGAATAAAAATACAGCTTAAAACTAATACAAAAAAAAAATAGTCTTCTTTCCTCCTCCTCCACCGTCGGTCCAAGCCGGAACGGCAATGCCAAAAACTGCACAATCTGTAAATAAAACTGGTAAAGGAAATAACCGTAAAATAACCGAGACCTTACCTGCCACCAGAGTCCGATTCGACGGTGGATAAAGTAGTACCGAGCCAGCGAAGACGCCGAACAGCAGCGAGTGTCCACGAGCCGCGTCGAGGCGCCAGCAACAAGAAAAACATTACAATCGGTATAAACGGGGTTCCTCAGTCACGGGGCCTCAAAAACAAATAATAAAACTGGTTGTGTCTCTCTCTCTCTCTTACTAGAAACGGCAATCAACCAAGAGACCGTAACAAGGCATCGATCACAACGACAGTGACAGCGGCACAGAAACAAAGCGAAGAAGGAGAGCAACAGTCGCAGTAAGCTGGGGTGTAGAAAGGAGGAGAAGACAGAAGGTTGGTGGAGCAGAAAAGAGGAGAAGAAGAAACGGCTGAGGGTCCCGAGGAGGCGAGAAAGAGATATTTAAACAATGGTCCGAGTCACAAAGAGCGGGCTGGGTTGGCACGGCTCGGCCCAACATCTCTTTGACCATTTCAACCATCTTATCTTCTACTAAGGCCCATTAGTATATCATTAGGATTTAAAGTGGGCTGGAAAAATGGAAAAAGATGTGAGGAAATAATAGGCCTAAAAAGCCTATAATCTCCACCTCAAACATATTTTTCCAATCTCCAATGACTAAATAAGAGTCAACCTGCGTCCAAGTGATGGAAGTCCCTGCAAAATATAAACTTGTTAGAGCTCACAATTTTAGTACCAAAGTCGGCAGGATTTTCATTAGTACTAATCTTATCTATGTCAACTAAACCACTAGAGACTTTTTCCCTAATAAATGGTATTTGACATCTATATGCTTTGTCCTTTCATGATAAATAGGTTTTTTGAATAAATGTACACAACTCTGACTATCAATATAAATAATAGTTTTTGGATGTAAAACATGCAATTCATTTAAAAGCCCTTGAAGCCATATAGCTTCCTAGATATTTATTCACAAAACATAAGCGGCCTCTAGCAAGACATTATGCTTACCCAAGTTGAGTAAAAGCAATAATAACCTAGCATCAAATTTAATATTTAGTCCTTTTGTCACACGATATCCTAATCCTAATTAGGTATAAGGCATGGACCGAGTCATCCTTATAAAACTTAATTAACCATTTACTTGATCACCAGGCACACTGTTCCGACAAATAATATTAATAACACCTTATTAAATACTTATTTGAGCATGGCCATGCATATTTTCCAGTCTTCCTTATCAAGGGGCACATGGATATCTCTCTCTAAAAGAGAGGGACAAATCCCTTTCACTATCTCCAACATTCAAGCCATCACAAGAAAATAAGCCAACCAATAGTCATAATAATCACCTAGTTAAAAGTGATGTTTGACTATGTCAAAAACATATTTTCTCCCCATGCAAGAAGCATTAGAAATATTAGGTCAAAGGACACCAAATATAAAACTGAGAAGAAATACTTGTGACTTAAATCCATGCAATATTTCTTCTTCACTTTGGGTCATGTCCAATACAATATGCTCAATATGTGTTTTGTGAATCGATTTTGTATCTCATATTCATGATCAGTAAAACTTGATCATCAATCAACTTCACACTAGTTTAATAACACAAGATGTGATAAAACTAGGGACGAACAAGGATAGTATTTCATTAGCTATAAGGGTTTTACTATCAAGTCACATACTTGATGACAAAGAGCATAAAATACAATTCAAAATACATGCATCATAAATGTGAGTCAATTGGTCTAAGGCATATACTAACAATCTCCCACTTGCCCTAATACCAATTTCACATGACTCTCAAAACCATTGACCTGGTATGAGTCTCATGCTTAAGTTGTGGGAGTGGCTTTGTCAATGGATCTTCGACATTGTCATTGGTGTCTACTTTGCAAATTTTAACATCTCCACGCTCAATAATTTCTCGAATGAGATGGAAATGTCTGAGAATATGTTTAGATCGTTGATGAGATCTAGGTTCCTTAGCTTGTGCAATGGCTCCTGTATTATCACAATATAGGTCCACTGGGTTCACAACGCTAGGAATCACACCTAGTTCAGTGATGAACTTTCTGATCCAAACTGTCTCCTTGGCTGCATCAGAAATAGCCACATACTCAGCCTCTGTAGTAGAATCAACCATGGTATCGTGCTTTGAACTATTCCAGCTCATAGCACCTCCATTCAAACAAAACACAAATCAGATTGCGATCTAAAATCATCTACATCAGTCTTAAAGTTAGCATCCGTGTAACCATTTACAGCAAGCTCTCCTTCCTGACCTCCATAGATCAAAAACATCTTTTTAGTCCTTCTTAAGTACTTGAGAATGTTTTTTACTGCAGTCCAATGTGGTTCACTAGGATTTGACTGGAATCTGCTAGTCATGCTTAATGCATACGAGACATCTGGGCGAGTGCATAATATAGCGTACATGATAGATCCAATTGCGGAAGCGTAAGGAATCTTGACTCATGCGTTCTGTATCCTCCCTTGTGGTAGGACTTTGAGACTTACTGAGTTTAATGCCATGTGACATCGGCAAGAATCCTCTCTTAGAATCTTGCATACTGAATCTTTTCAGTACCTTATCAATATACCCACTCTGACTTAGGCCAATTAGGTTTTAGATCTATCTCGATAGATCCTAATGCCTAGATTGTAGGCTTCTTTGCCTAAATATTTCATTGAAAAACACTTCCCCAACCAAGTTTTTACACTTTTCAAAGTGGAGATGTCATTCCCAATTAACAAGATGTCATCAACATAGAGCACTAAGAAGACTACTGCATTTTCTGCAACCCTTTTGTACACCCAAGATTCATCATCATTCTTGATGAAATTGAATTCTTTAATTGCTTCATCAAAATGAAGATTCCAACTTCGAGATGCTTGCTTCAAGCTATAAATGAATCTTTGAAGTTTACATACTTTACTAGAATTCGAAGGATGAATAAAACCTTCAGGTTGTGTCTTATACCCATCCTCCAGTAGATTTCCATTAATAAAAGAAGTTTTAACATCCATTTGCCATATTTCATAATCATAATATACTGCAATGGCAAGTAGAATTCTAATTGACTTAAACATTACAACCGGAGAAAAGGTTTCATCATAGTCTATACTATGAGTTTGTCTATAACCTTTTGCTACGAGTCGTGCTTTGTAAGTGTGCACATTGCCATCCATGTCAATTTTCTTTTTGAAAACCCATTTACACCCTATGGTCTTGCAACCTTCAGATGGATCAATCAAAGTCCAAACTTGATTGTCATGCATAGATTGCATTTCTGATTTTATAGGCTCTAGCTATTTGCTAGATTCAGGACTATGAATAGCGTTTTGGTAGGAATTAAATTCACCATGGTCAATGAGATCAACATTATGATCCTCAGTCATAAGAAATCCATCTCTGTAGTATCTGAGGAATCCTACCATACCTTCTTGGGCCTTGTGTCACGCTCCGAGCAACAAACACTTTGTTTTTAGATCGATGTTAGAAATAGTATTCTTTAGTTTCCGTAGGATATCCCACAAACAGACATTTATCAGATTTGGGTGCTAATTTTTCAGATAATGATCGCTTCACATAAGCATCACATCCCCAAATTTTGAGAAATGCTAAACTAGGTTGTTTCCCGGTCTATATGTCATATAGTGTCTTCTGAACAGCTTTACATGGAACTCTATTTAATATGAATGCAGCAATTTCTAGAGCATAAGCCCAAAAAGAAATTGGAAGATCTGTTTGACTCATCATAGATCGAACCATATCTAATAGAGTTCAATTTCTGCGTTCAGACACATCATTCCAGGTGTTCCTGATGGAGTTAACTGTGATACTATCCCATAATTTTTAGATGTTCATAAAACTCTTGGCCTAAGTATTCACCACCTCGATCTAATCGAAGTAATTTGATACTCCTTGCAAGTTGATTCTATACTTCATTTTGAAATTCCTTAAACTTTTGAAAGGAATCAGATTTATGTTTTATTAGATAGACATAACCATATCTACTGAAATCATTTGTGAATGTAATGAAGTACTAAAAACCTCCTTTGGCTTGTGTGTTTATTGGTCCACATACATCGGTATGTATAAGTTCCAATAAATCGGTAGCCCTTTCACTTTGTCCTGTAAATGGACTTTTAGTCATTTTGCCCAATAAACAAGAATCGCATTTTTCATAATACTCAAGGTCAAATGATGATAAAAGTCCATCTTGATGGAGTTCGGATATGCGTTTCTCATGTATGTTGCCCAAACGACAACGCCAGAAGTAAGTTTGATTTAAATCATTAGATTTAAATTTCTTTGTATTTATGTTATAGACGGGCTTACTAATGGAATCATGTAGGTTAAGAATGTAAAGTCCATTACATAAAGAGGCATCCATATAAAATACCATTTTTATAAATAGAACTTTTACCATTCTTAGTATTAAACTCAAAACCATCAATATCCAAACAAGAAACTGAAATGATGTTCCTACTCATAGCAGGAACATAATAACAATCTTTAAGTTCAATGATAAGCCCAGTAGGCAAAAGTAACCAAATGTACCTACAGCTACAGCAACAACTTTTGCTCCATTTGCAACTCGCAAGTCCACCTCTCCTTTTGCCAAAAATCTACTCCTTTTGAGTCTCTGCACATTTACACGAATGTGAGCTCCACATCCAGTATCTAATACCCACGAAGTAGTTGTAGACATATTAATTTCTATAACGAAAATACTTGAAGCGGCAGTCTCACTGGCCTTTTGCTTCTTCTTTTCTTCCAAGTAGAGCTTGCAATTCCTCTTCCAATAACCAGGTTCATTGTAGTGGAAGCAAGTCCTTCCTTTGGTGGTTTAACCTTGAGCTTGGGCTTCTACTTGCCTTTACCCTTCTTGGCCATATCCTTTCCCTTTCCCTTGTTCTTCTTGAACTGCTCCTTCTGAACCATCAAAACATTAGGAATAGACTTCCTAATATTTTTTTCAGCCTGCTTGAGCATCCCGTGCACTTCATGGACATTTCCATATTATGCATATTGAAGTTCATGAAAAACTGATCATAGTCAGAAGTCAAAGAGGCCAAGATCATATCAGTAGCCAAGTCGTGACTTACAAGTGCTCGAAGTTATTTAAGCTGAGCAAAATACCTCTTCATCTTAAGGACATGAGCACTAACTGAAGTGCCAAGGGTCATTTTACAGCTATTCAACACCTTAGTAGTAAGATATCTCTCTTGACGTGCTTACTCTTGGAACATTTCCTTGAGCTGCTTCATCATCTCATAAGCCTCAACTTCCTCGAATTGCTTTTGCAACTCAGATTCTATCATAGCCAACATGAGACATGTCACATCATTAGAATCATCCTTGTGCTTACTATAAGAATCTTTTTTGACTCTAGGTGCGTTGTTAGCTAGTTGATTAGGGATAGGGTTCTCAAGTACAATATAGCCTTTTTTATTGTTTAAGGACAATCCTTAAATTTTGTACCCAATCAAGAAAGTTAGTCCCACTAAGCTTATTCTTTTCAAGCATGAATCACAACAAGGTGTTTGAATTATTTAAGGCCATTATCTACATAGAATTTGCAAAGTAAAATTAAATAAATGAAGCATTAATTTTTTTCCCTTAAATATTCAACACTTGATATAAATCATGGATAGAAAAATTCCATTTTATAATAATCATAGTAAGTTTTGGCTTAACACCCATAATTAAAGAAAAATGGATTATGGGATTTACATCTATATGTACCGGCAAAATCCCATACGATGCCCTAGGCTCAAAACCGTTTTGAATGCCTCGTTAAACCAAACCATTCCAACCATAGGGAAATCACCATTTTCCATCTTCCCCTACTTAGGTAACCATTTATCTCTTGCTTTGGCAATGAGACAAAATGATGATACAAGCATGGAGAAGTGCTTATGATCATGGAAGGTATTTTACGACTTAATTTTTTTCCATGGTTTCAAAAACCCTCTTCCTTTTATATATATTATTTCATAAAACATATATCCAATAAAATAAAAGGAAATAAACTAAACATCACATGCATAATATATACATAGAAAAATGTTTCGTAGCATGGCCCCAATCCTATATTGACTTCCACGAGCCTTATGGAAGTCAAAGGTCAATCTAGGTAAGTCTTCATCTCCATGAGCTTGCCTCCAACGTCTTGGCCTTCTGATCTTGTTACATAGGATAGAAAAACATACATAGGAATAGGAAATAGAATAAAACTATTCTAGTAAAGCTTGATAATATTACATCAATGAAAACGACGACACGCAGGCCGTATTTAAAAACATTACAACCTAAATAAACCAACCAATCACAAGAAATAAAGAGTCATGCTATGCACCATGCATCTAAAGATAGGCAGAAACAGGCCAAAACCAAGGAGGGGGTTTTCGGGGGAGAAGTCCCCGGAAGAAAACAGTGGGGGTCTCAGGGAGTAACGCCCCGGGAAAGAAAAACGAATTTTCTTTCTAACTCATTGAATGAGTTACTGCCGTTATAAACCCTAAAAATCATGCCGCCAGAAATTTTTTTAACAGTTAAACATTAAATTATGTGATTATGCATATTAATTTAACAATTAAATTGCACAGATTACACCCTATACGCCAAACAATTTGGCAGTAGCAACATTATGTTTAGTTAATCGTATTAATAAGTAAAATAGAATATGATATATGCGAATCCTATAATTCAATTTACTCTGATTATTACACTATTCAGAAACCTTACTACAAGGCCGATTGAAAACAACACATGCAATCAAAAGTAGTAACAGATAAAATCAGTAAAACTAGTATGTCCGAGGCTCTGATACCACTGTTGGAATCCGTAGGAAAAACAAATAAAATAAAACTACGAAAATCCATGAACAGGATCTGCACATACTAGAAAAACCGACTAGATAGAAATTACCTCAATGTTTTTTATTATTCAGTATGGAGGAACTACAGTTTACACTTTGCCCTCTACTGGTATCCACGCGATGAACTCCTCTGCAAGCGATAAGGATGCTAGCCCCTTCTGTGTTCTGAAATCTATTCAGAACTAATCCTAACTATCTGGTAATACGTGGAATTTCAGAGAGAGGGAGGCTAGATACTATTATCGACGTTCTAAGGATTAACTAACTAATCCTAACTAATGTTTAACTGTTAAACACATTAAATTATGTGATTCTTCATATTAGTTTAACAATTAAATTGCACAGATTACACCCTATATGCCAAACAATTTGGCAGTAGCAACATTATGTTTATTTAATCGCATTAATAAGTAAAATAGAATATGAAATATACAAATCCTATAATTCAATTTACTCTTATTATTACACTATTCAGAAACCTTACTATAAGGCCAATTGAAAACAACACATGTAATCAAAAGCGGTAACAGATAAAATCTAGTAAAACTAGTATGTCCGAGGCTCTGATACCACTGTTGGAATCCGTAGGCAAAAACAAATAAAATAAAACTACGAAAATCCACCAACAAGATCTGCACACACTAGAAAAACCGATTAGATAGAAATTACCTCAATGTTTTTTATTGTTCAGTGTGAAGGAACTGCAGTTTACACTTCGCCCTCTACTGGTATCCACGCGATGAACTCCTCTGCAAGCGATCGGGATGCTAGTCCCTTCTGTGTTCTGAAATCTATTCAGAACTAATCCTAACTATCTAGTAATACATGGAATTTCGGAGAGAGGGAGGCTAGATACTATTATCGACGTTCTAAGGATTAGGGATTTTGTTTTTTTTAATCAGATGAAGACGGCTACCGAGAAAAAGGTTGACATAACCTTTTATAGCTGTCAATATCAGAACCCTAATTGTCATCTAATGACAGCTTAATCTCTTCCGTCTATTCCTATGATCATCCAACGGTTGGATGAGTAATATTAAGTAATTAATTTCATTTTTCGATAAATAAAATTAGTTACTTATTAACTTACCAGAAAATACAATATGGAATCTGATTCTCCTTTTGTATACGTTCAACGAATCTGGACACAATCTCGTTTCATTGGATGTGGACATTGTGCTCACAAGATCGTCTATGCGTGTGACCCTATAGATTCACTTAACATCGGCAATGAATGAAAAATGTCCTAGACATTTATTCACAAAACATAAGCGGCATCTAGCAAGACATTATGCTTACCCAAGTTAACTAAAAACAATAATAACCTAGCATCAGATTTAATATTTAGTCCTTTTGTCACACTATATCCTAATTAAGTACAAGGCATGGACTGAGTCATCCTTATAAAACTTAATTAACCATTTACTTGATCACCAGGCACACTGTTCCGACAAATAATATTAATAACACCTTACTAATACTTATTTGAACATGGCCATGCATATTTTCCCGTATTCCTTATCAAGGGGCCCATAGATATCTCTCTCTAAAAGAGAGGGACAAATCCCTTTCACCATCTCCAACATTCAAGTCATCACAAGAAAATAAGCCAACCAATAGTCATAATAATCACCTAATCAAAAGTGATGTTTGACTATATAAAAAACATGTTTTCTCCCCATGCAAGAAGCATTAGAAATATTAGGTCAAAGGACACCAAATATAAAACTGAGAAGAAATACTTGTGACTTAAACCCATGCAATATTTCTTCTTCACTTTGGGTCATGTCCAATACAATATTCTCAATATGTATTTTATGAATTGATTTTATATCTCATATTCATGATCTGTAAAACTTGATCATCAATCAACTTCACACTAGTTTAATAATACAAGATGTGATAAAACTAGGGACAAATAAGGATAGTATTTTATTAGCTATAAAGGTTTTACTATCAAGTCACATACTTGATGACCAAGAGCATAAAATACAATTCAAAATACATGCTTCATAATTGTGAGTCAATTGGTCTAGGGCATATACTAACAGACATCTCAATATCCATAGCACGTAACCATAGAGAGTGATTAGGACTTTTCAAAGCATCAATGAAACACAAAGATTCCTTCTCCCCACATAAGATGAAACAGCAAATGCATATGATACCATATATGAGTAACCATATCTAGTGGGTTCCTTATGCTCTCTTGTAACCCTATCTCCAGATAGCTAGTAACCTCTAAGGGCTTAAGCTTGAGCCTCAGGTTGTTCCTCTTCATCATCAGAACCTTCTAACTCAGGAATATGGGTTTCTGGTACACTAGTCAGATCGGGTACACTACTAGACGGTGTATCTAACTCCTCATTGGTTTCAGGCTCCTGTGTGTGCTCTTGTGAGGGTTCAGAGATGACCTCCACCTCCACAGGAATACTACCTATTGTGGGGACTCTAGAAGGACTATCAGAGACAGCTTTATCCTTAAGACAAAGCATATCTAACTCGTTGAAGATGACATCCCTACTGATGACTACCCTTACTCCTGGCTCACCTTTGAGCCACACTTTATAACCCTTCACTCCGCTAGGATATCCTATGAACACTCCCTTTCTAGACCTAGGGTCTAGCTTACCTTCCTTTTGATGTGCAAAAGCAGCATACCCAAAGACTCTAAGGTTAGATAAGTTAAGGAGTTTACCACACTAAAGTTCTATAAGAGTCCTAAAGTTTATGACTGTAGAAGGGGATCTATTAATGAGGTAGATAGGTGTACTAACAGCTTCTCTTCAAAAGGGTTTTGGCACACCTGACGACACCATAAGACACCTAACCTTATCCATGCTGGTACGGTTCATCCTCTCAGCTACTTCGTTCTTCTGGGGGTTATCTAACCGTCCTATGATGTAAGATGCCATGCGATGCACACAAATCAGCAAACTTTCGATTACAAAACTCAAGACCATTATTTGCCCTAATTGTTTTTAGTTTATTTCTAGATTGATTTTCGGCAAGGCGTTTCCATTCACAAAACTTTTCAAAAGTTGATATTTTGTTTTTAAAAGCAAAACCTAAACATGCCTAGAAAAATTATCAACAATAGATAAGAAATAAACATTACCACCATAAGTTGGGACCTTTTCAAGCCCTCACAGATCATAATGCACATAGTCAAGTACTAAAGTGGACTTGTGTGTGCTAGTTGAAAAACTGATTTGTGCTGTTTTTCCAAAACACAATGGTCACAAAAATCTAAAGAATCAATTTTGTCACCATATAAAAGATTTTGTTTTTGTAAATAGACCAATCCCTTCTCACTAATGTGGCCAATCCGACGATGCCACAACATAGTCTTTTCAGGGACGGTTTTTGAAAATAAAGCAATTGAATCACAAACTGTATTTCCTATGAGAATGCATAAAGTTTCCCTTTTAAAACCTTTAAGCATGACTAGGTTTCATTTGCAAACTCTTAAAATACCATGTTTGGATTTGTAAGAAAAACCAAGTGAATCTAAATAACCAAGGGAGATTAGATTCCGACGCAAGTCGGGCACATATCTCGCCTCAGAGAGTTTCCTAGTCACGCCATCATGCATTTTAATGAAAATATTCTCAATGCTCTTAATATCACAAGCTTGATTGTTTCCTATGTACACTTTTCCGTGATCTAGGGGTTTGAAGTTTGAAAAACCAGTGTTTGTTAGGTGTCATGTGAAAAGAACATCCAAAATCAGGAATCCAATGATCAACAACTTTAGAACAAGAAGGGTTTGAAACTTGATTGTTTCCTATGTAAACTTTTCCATGATCTAGGGGTTTAAAATCTGAAAAACCAGTGTTTGTTGAGTGTCATATGAAAAGAACATCCAGAATCAAGAATCCAATGATCAACAACTTTAGAACAAGAAGGAGAAGGGGACACACAAAACCTCATAATACATAGAATTACCATCTGAATAAAAAACGCGGGTTTTGTCAATTTTATCACTCCCTTTACCATGTTTACGCTGTTTTCATCTTTGATTCTTTTAAAACACTTATTTTTCATATGACCCTCCTTGCCACAATAAAAACATTTCACTTTGTTCTTTTCTTGAGATTTGGACCTCCCTTTACTTTTAGGCCTATGACTAAGAGGTTCCCTCCGGTCAACTCTCCCTCGCACGTAAAGTTTCTCTCTGTTTAGTTTATTTTCTTTTCTTAAATCGAAATCTTTCGATTTCAAAGCATTTTTAACATCAGAAAGAGATAAACCATCTCTACCATACTTAATGGCAGATTTAACATTGTTGCCAGATTCAGGCAAGTCATTTAGTAAAATAACGGCAATATTTTCATCGGAGGTTCTCTCTCCAACGTTTTGAAGTTCCAAAATGATTTTATTTAAATCATCCATATTTTATGAAAGGGTTTTTGACCCGCTCATTTTAAAACCGAAAGCTGTTCTTTTAAATAAATTTTATTTGATAATGATTTTCCCAAATATAATTTTTCAATTTTATTCCAAATTTCGCGTTCTCTTTTTCGTCAATTTCTCGTAAAACATTGTCAGTTAAATGCAAAGTGAGGCAACTATGTGCATCGCCAAGTTTTTCAACAAGAATTTCACCAATCCAAGATTCTGGATACTCTTCGAGGCTACAAATAGTAGGTGCAATTTTATTTTGGACCAAAACTGCTTTCATTTTTCTCTGCCACATTACGAAGTCAGATTTGCCATCAAACTTGTCAGTTTCAATTTTTGGAACCGAGATGTTTTAATGGCAAATAACAGTAATTTAATGGCTAGAAAAATAAAAGATTTGAAAAAGTTTGTCTCAACAATAAAATAACTCGGATTTTTTCTTTGAAAAACGATACAAAAGAAAGAACGTGTACCGCACAAATCTTAACAATTAGAAAAGCACAACAACAATAAATAACCGAAACAGAGAGAAATAAACAGCACTTATGGGTTGAGCGACAGCCAAACAACAAAACAAAAAAAAGACAAAAGGAATGTTACAAACTAAATAACAACAAAAATTGAAAAACGCACCAAGACATAGCTACTTGAAGTCTCTTGGACTCAAGTCAAGCTTGGGTTTTGTATTTTTCAAAAGAAAATAGAATCACAACAAAATCGCAAATGCACAGAAGAAAACAAAAAAAAACCAGAAAAACAAGAACAACAACAGAAATAAAAGGAGCAGTCCGAACCGTAACATGGTTCAGAAAATATAAAAACAATAACAATAATACCCCCAAAAACGCAGCACTCCAACACAACAAAAACATAACCGAGCAACAGAAATATTAACCAGAAGAAAAACAGAAGAAGAAAGAGTCAAGCAATACTTCACTGGCCAGTTCTGAGGAACTCAACAGTTACTTCAGATCTGGAATTCCGAGAGGGTTGCCGGCGCTATCGAGAGCACTGGAAAGTTATAGTCATTTTCGGGCTCTGATACCACTTGTTGGATCTATTTACTATTACAATTTTCTAATTACTATTACAATAATTAAAATCAAAATGCAGCTAAATAAAAATACAGCCTAAAACTATTACAAAAAAAAAAAATAGTCTTCTTTTCTCCTCCTCCACCGTCGGTCCAAGTCGGAACGGCACTGCCAAAAACTGCACAAACTGTTAATAAAAATGGTAAAGAAAATAACCGTAAAATAACCGAGACCTTACTTGCCGCCGTGGAGTCCGATCCGATGGCGGATAAAGTAGTACCGAGCCAGTGAAGACGCCGAACAGCGGCGAGTGTCCACGAGACGCGTTGAGGCACTGCGACAAGAAAAACGACACAATCGATATAAAAGGGGTCCCTCAGTCATGGGGCCTCAAAAACACAGAATAAAACTAGTTGTCTCTTTCTCTCTCTCTCTCTCCTTTTGGCACTCTCTATCTCTTACCAGAAACAGCGATCAACCAAGAGACCGTAATAAGGCATCAATCACAATGACAGTGACAGCGACACAGAAACAAAGCAAAGAAGGAGAGCAACAATCGCAGTAAGCTGCGGTGAAGAAAGGAGGAGAAGATAGAAGGTTCGTGGAGCAGAAAAGAGGAGAAGAAGAAACGGCTGAGGGTGTGTCTCTCCCGAGAAGGCGAGAAAGAGAGATTTAAATAGTGGTCTGAGTCACAACAGGCGGGCTGGGTTGGCCCTGCTTGGCCAGGCATCTCTTTGACTACTTCAACCGTCTTATCTTCTACTGAGGCCCATTAGTACATCATTGGGATTTAAAGTGGGCTGGAAAAAAGGAAAAAAAATGTGAGGAAATAATAGGCCCAAAAAGCCTACAATCTATTTTCAAATTTTTTATTTTATTTTTCCTTAAATCAATCAAAATATTTTATAATTATGATTTATATTGAGATGCCCCGACATTTTTTTGAGTAAAAAGTACCATAAACAAATGAACTTTTCTGTTTTTCTATCTTAGCACTTAAACTAGTCGATTATGAAGCTTAAACTTCAAAAAAAATAGTAAAATACAATATTTTGCATTTTTTTCCAAATCAAACACTAATTGTTCTTTCTCCTTCCTCCCAATCTGATAATGTCAAAGCAAATCCCCAATTTGATTTCATTCTCCACATCCCTGTTTCTCTGAAAACAACTCTTTCAAGATATATTTCCTTTTTCTTTCCTTACGCAACATCGACTACAAGATATAATTTCAAACATGGAGTCCGTGAAGAAATTCAAGAAGACAAAATTGGAAAATTGAAAAAATATTATTCCTTAATATTCTGAGCTTTAGACATGGTCATTGCCATAGCCACCTGTATATGCTTTTTCATGAAAGAAAAGATCACACAGAAATCTAATCACAATTGGAAACTTCTATACTAACTAGGAAACAACAAGCCATCATATCAATTTACAAATCAACAAGGATATATGTGAAGATATGGAATTGTAGGGAATAAAGAATTCCAATTCCAGTATAGCTCTAATTTCAACCGTTACAACTTAAAACCTTTAACCCAGCTCCATTCACCAACTCAATCACTAGATGATAACCCAACCAAAGATGACTGACCGTTTCTCAAAACTGAAACAGAATCGAATTCCATTAATGATTAGCTCAAGTCTTATATACCTTTGGGTGTTGAATGCTCATTTGTTGGCTTGGGGACAGAGAATCGACCAGTTTGGTTTTCAGTTACTCACAGGGAGTCAGAGACAAACAATCGAGTTGCCTTTTGTGGTAAAGGTTTGTGAGAGAAAGAAAGGAGAAGAGGAATACCGAGGATGACTATTTGAGTGGCGAGCATAGGACTGCGATGCCGTCGATGTTAGTCAAGATGTTTCACAAGATGTGTCGGCTGCACCTTTTAGGGGAAGAATAAACTACTTTGCTCTTTTTTAGGGAAGAAGAATGTGTGAAATTCCAAAATTCTCCTGAAAAAGAGATCACATTGGTGTCCTGTGGCTATTTTCAGTTTAGATTTAATAGGAATTTTGACGAAAATGTTAAAAGTTTAAGTGTTAAAATCAATAACTTTTTAATTACACTTTTTATCTTCTTTTTTTTTTGGTCAAACATTTCAGACCTATGTTATGTTTAAATAAGGACATCTCATTCACTCCTTAAACAGTAAATTATGTAATTCTTTTTAGGAAATAATCAAAACATATTCCATTTTGGAAGTCAATGGGAATTTCACCTCGTATCTTCCTAGCATTGATAGCTTGAGGCTCAAGTTTAATAAATGAGTATTAATACTAGGAATGAGAATGAGATAGAGAATCAGAGTATAACTCATGCTTAGGGATAGTAATTTGAAATATTTCTTGTAAATTTTGTTTGATAATTTTGGATAGAAAAGAAATAATTATTTCATTTCTATTTGTGAGATTGAAGAGAAGTGGGAAAAAGAGTTAAAAATAAAGTGTTCTTTTACTATAATAACTCTCTCATGAAAAAATACATTTGGTAATAGTGATATTTTATTCTCTCATGAAAATGTAGTTGACATTTCATCCCATCCGTTAAAACTTGGGATCTTCATCTGTCTCTTCCTCCAAAGATGGAGAGAAAGGATTTGAGGTGAAAAAGGATGAGAAATCTCTCCATTCTCCTCTTCTTCCTTTACAAAAACTCCCAAACATATATAAACTATCCCCTTCTCTCAAAACCCCTTCTCTTCTCTCCAATTCGCAACTCCCAAACTAGCACTAAGGGTTTCTTTGAAATCTAACACAAATTTTTTTTGCTCTACGTTCTGCGTGGTGTCCAAGATGGAAAAAGTTTTTTATTGAATTTAAGAATGAAAAACTGTGAAATATTTTCCTCAATTTTTGTAAAAGATAAATTATTTATGAGTTGTTATGTATTAAATAATATTTGTGGATGTCCATAAGAGATAAGAATATCTGAAATAAAGTCTATCTTTTGAAGAGATATATATATTTTGAAGATATAGACATCTTGAAGAGATAGATATTCTTAAAATAGATACATTGATGGAGTTTTAATCTTATCTTAGATATGGTTCGATATAATATAATCTATCTCATATTCCATCTCTATCTCTTATATCCCCTAAGTACTATAAATAGGGCCCTTGGCCTTCAATTGTAAACACATTTCATAAAGAAATCAATACTTTTCTCGCAACTTTCTCTATCATCTTTTCTTCTCTATTTATTCATTTAGTTATTTTAGATATTTTTCCTCTTTATTATCTATTTTTTTATACTTTACATTATATTTTGATTATTCTATTGTACCGACAATACTGCGTCAACAAGTTTCATAACACATTATCAGCAAGACTCCCTACCATGAGTTATTACCTTCTCCAAGACCAAGGAATTAAGTAGCAGCACTGTCGTTACCCTATCCGAAAAAGAGATACTTCTTTTACTAATATATTGATTATAAAACTTGAGCTTTTAGCTCATGATGTTTTTAGAAAAAAATTATACTTTTGTTTTATAATTATTTATGCAAATCTATCTGGATATATATAGTGGGTTTGGAAGACACCATTAAATAAATATATTTGGATGCAAGTGTCTCGAAGACACAAACTATAAAGTTAAAGCCACATGACACCTGTATTATAAACCACCAGAAGTTTTATTATACAATTTTAGATCAACTATGCAACCACCACAAGCTGATAAAAACACCGGTTGTTCTTTGTTATACTTGTGACTAACAACTTTATATTTTTTAGTAGCATACTTCTATCCCTTTTAGAATTTCTCCTCAATAAAAATCTATGGAGAAAATATTATTAGTGGTGATAGAGAAAATATTCTACTCTTATCTTAGCTCAAATATACTCCTTCAGTAGTAATATCGAGAAAGATGTATTTAAATATTTTATTAAATTAGTCTCAGATCTTCTTGAGACTAAATGGAAATTGAGTCATTGATGAAAGTGATAATGGTCGACCAATTGATTTTATGTTATTTCTTGAAGTGAATGTGTTAAACTTATAATTTATTTATAGAATAGATTTTGGTCGTGACCACAACTATGGTATAAATATTACTTATAGTTATCACAATGACTCAATAAACTCTCACTGTATGGATTTCACTAGAAGCAAAAATTAGTGAGGAAGAGAAATATGATACGTTGCAACACTTTGTAAAATAGCTATCGATGCGAATACTTTCGTACTTGAAGTACGCCTTTTAAATTGTTGTTAAGCATCATCTAAGAAGGGATATGAAAGTATTGTTTACTTTCGAAATTATGCTACTAATATTAGTGATGCTATTAGTAAGCACATCGAAATAGCACATGCAAATGATGCCAAATTTTTCAAAAAATATTCAGATGATTTTTCTTTGACATATATTATAATTGTTAGATTTTTTTCCCAAAGTGGCATATTATTTTATTTGTATTCCTTATATTTAAAGATTATAATTATTTTATTATTGTATAATGTTGAGATTAAATATCTCTAATTAATGGAGCATGAGGATGTGCATTGAATAAATGTCCAAATGTATAAATGGTAATACAAAGTTCCAGAAGAATTGATTGTTTAAAACTTATGAAGAGTTAGCTAATTAAAAGGTTCTAGAAATGCTAGTATATCTTTACACAAAATTTAAAATTTGTAATGCATTTTCCTCAACAAAGTGTTGTAGAATATTATTTTTAATCTAGCTAATATTTTCCATCATCTTGAGACAATGTATAAGAAATATTCATTACTATTAGTCTTCAATAAAATAA
Source organism: Catharanthus roseus (assembly GCA_028651295.1). Classification (NCBI taxonomy): domain Eukaryota; kingdom Viridiplantae; phylum Streptophyta; class Magnoliopsida; order Gentianales; family Apocynaceae; genus Catharanthus; species Catharanthus roseus. Next base: position 6,707,986 of record JAPQWS010000104.1, on the reverse strand, counting down.
ATACTACCATTTATTTGTATATCACCGAATAAATAAATTTGAGATATACTTGTTCAATAAATCAAAAGTTTATTGGGTTAAACAATTTATTATTGGGCATGATTGCTTTGACCATATTGGATCATTAAAATACGAATAATATTTATGAATTAATATGGAATGAGAAGTTTCATAATTTATGAATTCGATGTGCTACTTATTTTAAATAAAAATTATGTATTCCAATACTATTTTAGGGTTGAATGTACAATTTTGGGATGAATGTAAAATTATTAATCGATGCATCGATAAGATAGTAGTGTGAATATTATTGACTCGTAACCTACAGTTTACAATGTCTTAATAAGATCATACTTTATATTTTCTCAAAGGCACAATTTTTCCTAATTATACTGGTTGTAATATGTATCTATTGATATTAGTGTTGAACATTCTACAGAATATGTTCATACACTAAATGATCTTGAGACCATAAATGCATAAATATGAGTTATTATAAATATAGTAGCACTCACTTCGTATTTTCGCCAATAAATTATCACATATAGTCATCTTTGTTATTGTTTTATGGTCAGAAACCAAGTATTGTCATTTACAAATTATATGTGCGCTATTCATTTTTATTACTCCGTGTAAAGGTAGATGGGCTTAAATATATTGAGCAAAGAATATCAAAAGAGATATTCATAATTTGTCGATTTTAAATATCCCATCATTAAGATAAGAAAATATGTAGTCAGATGAAAATATTAATTATTTTGTGTCTCTATTAGTTTTAAACAAGATGTACAAATGCATATAGCCAGGCATGTTTTCTGACTAACATCCAACCAATAATGCTCCTAATATATTTGATGTCCCTGAATGACAACCTACCCACTATTAAAGTATTTGAGACACAATCTAAACGTGGTAGAAAATTCAATTCCATAAATATGAACTCCTCAGGATATCAAATGAGCAAATGTTTAGATGGTTATATTATAAAGTCGATGAAATAAAATTTTAGAAGAATTTTCCAAATATGACCAATATATTTCTAGAACAAATTCAAGTGCCTGAAAAATGGTGATATTATGAGATCTCAACATAATAGGTCGTGTTTGAGAATGAATAGAACCGCAAAAGTACTAGAGTATTTATGCGCTTAATGTTATTGAAGTAGAATAATTCAAAGTCTACCGACTGATAACAGTATAGAATTCGTATGAGAAGTATAAAAGTTAGTCCAAAAAATTAACAAGTACACATGAAGTATACATAATTCCTAGAAGGATTTATACACCCCAAGTGTTAATCCCAGAAGGATAGTTACGAATATTCATTTATGTGAACTATGAAATGAGTATTAATCTAAAATTCTTCGTAAAAGCATGGCATTACTTGCGAAAAAATATTTCTGGTGGAGAACATGATTAATTTTCATATATATAGAGCACGAGAAAATTAATATACTTTTGTTTAAGTTATCATTTGATAACATATTTATATGAAGTCCTTGGTGGACTTAGTATGCCCGAAGCATATAAGAAAATTGTTCCAAAAGAACATGATGTAACTATCTTAGTGAATCATAATTGAAGATAATGATGAGAAGATCGAATCTATGTATGAGGAAACATTTAATCATCTTGATTAATTATATTTGCCACATTTATTACTTCGTGAAAAGATACTATCATTGTTCAATTTGTTGATTAATACTTTGATAAAATAGTGTGCCCCACATCAGGGGTGAAAGTCAGCAATACTATAGAAATGATATCATATGAATATTCTGCCCACAAGAATAAGTGAACTAAATGTTCACAACATTTGGCCATGTAAAGATGATTGTGGATCAAGTATTTTGCATACTTTTGCTTAGTTCATGAGAGTTACTAATAGATACTCTTATTTGGGTAGATGTCCTAGAAAGACAAAATGTAACTTATAATTTTAAATCATGCCTGAAGCATGAGCTAACACTTAATTCTAAAGATGATTAGCCTCTAAAGGGGGAGGACTATATGAGCAAATATTGTTCCTGAAGAATAAACAAAGGCAAGTATGATGATCAAGAGTACTGAAATCAAGCTTTTGAATTGATTCATAAATTGAACATTCTGAAAGTATTCTACGTAGACATAGCACATCATTGCCATTTCAATTCATTGAGTCATTAGATATCGATAAAAATCTTTTGTAAAATAATATTGAAGAGCCAATGGATCCTGAAGCACCATGATCATGCAAATTAGTAAATGATTATACTTTTTTCTTGCAAGTATATAGCTATTATGGTTCTTTTCTAACTAATGACTTTGGAATATTTGTTAAACTTTTCGTTTGATATCTCCTTTAAATAATTATCTCTAAATTTGAAAAACAATTCTCCTGCACAAATGAATATATAAGATAATAATTAAGTAATGATTAACATAAAGAATAGTGTACTCTTTTTCCTTTACTAGCGTTTTTTTTTTCTACTGGATTTTTATGTAGTAAGGTTTTAACGAAACTTATTATCTATGTAATGAACATCTAAGGGGGAATATTATAAATTAAATAATATTTGTGGATGTACAAAAGAGATAAAAATATCTAAAATAAAGTCTATCTCCTGAACAGATAGATATTCTGAAGATAGATATCTTGAAGAGATAGAATTTAATGAAGAGATAATGATAGAATTTTAATCTTACCTTAAATATAATTACATATGATAGAATTTGTCCTCTATTCTATCTCTATCTCTTGTATCCCCTAAGCACATATAAATAAGGCCCTTGGCTCCAGTTGTAAACACACCTCAGCAAGAAATCAATAAAAAAAGTTCTCTACTTTTCTCTTCGTTGTTCTCTGTCTTCTTTTCTTATCTATTTATTGATGAGTTATTCTAAATATTTTTTCTCTTTATTATTTATTTCTTTATACTTTACATTGAGGTAAAAAGTACTAATATTTAATTCAAAACTTTAAAATTGTTTTCATTACTCAATCAGACCCAAATGCGGTAAACTAAAATCAATCCAAATAAAGTCTAGATGAATCCTAAATGTGTGATTTGACTTATCTGATTTCGGCTGCTTTTGGATAGCATTTTTTACTAGTTTGGTTTCTAAATGAAACAAAAGAGGCCCCTTTGGATCTTTTGTTTCCATCCCTTCATAAGTCAGATTTTTTAAGATAATCAGAATATGAGAGTGTCCAAATCATCTCACATCTGTGTCTTAAACATGAAAAATAGATTTTAAACTTTTTTCCACCAATTCTGAAATGAAACTAAGATATGACATTTGAGCTCTACTCTTGAATAGTATTTCTAACTAGTTTGGTTTCTAAATGAAACCCAAAAAGAGTCATTTGGTTCTTTTATTTTCTATGCCATCCCAAGTCGGGATTTTTAAGATAACCTAAATATGAAATTGTCAAAACCATCTCATATTTGGCTTTTAAACATGAAAAATGGATCTTAAACTCATTTCTCACCAATTCTGAAATAAATTTGAGATTTGAGGTCTTATCCAATCTTGCCCTTTGTGTTAGATTTAAAAAAAAGTAATTACATTTTATCCATTGAAGTTTGTTTAATGTACCATTTCATTCATATATTTTACACAAATTATAAATAGATATCATTATGATTTATATATTTATAACTAATCCATATTTTTAATTTTAATAAAAAGGCTTCCAGAAAATAAGAATTTTGTAGTCAAAAGTTTAAATTTTTCTAAAATATCATTTGTAGGTTTAATTATTATTTTTTTAATGGAAGGTTTTAATTATTGTTTAGTACTATATATTAAGACAATAATATTATACATTATGCTAGTTAAACTCAAAAAAAAAATATTTTAGGAAGGAAAATATGGTTTTAATGTATGATAGTGATAAGAATTAAATACAAAAAATGATATTTTAGGAAGAATTAATAAGTTTGGCTATAAAATCATTATTTTTAATAATTTTTGCATTAAAATTAGTATTAAGAATAAATTAGTTATAAATATACCAAGAATGAAGATGTATTTATTATATGGAGAGATTAAATTATAAATTAAAAAATTTTTAGAGAGAGATGTAATTACTCTAAAAACTCTGTAAACATAAGTGTGGATATGCAAAACACTTTGCAGAACAATCAAATGCAACACTTCTTTTTATACTATTTCGGAAACTCAAGGACTCAATTGTATGGATATGTAAAATACAAGATTTTTAAAATGAGATGAAAAAAGTGAAAAATTTTTACTTAAAATATGTAAATATAAATTATTCGTGAAAGAAGAAATAGATTCCAAAATAGAAAAGTGTAAATAAATAAATAAATTTTATATTTAAAACGTAACCAAAATGACCCTAAATTTCTTATGAATTTGTTTACTACTTACAGTAATCGTCTTAAGCGAAAACAAGGCCAAATAGGTCAAAACCCCCATAGCCGTTGCTTCCAGACTAGTGAACTCTGCAGCAGCTTCATTCACAAAGTAAAAGATGTCAAAATTTTGGAAACCAGGAACGGAGAGGCCGCGCCTCCTCGACGATGAGGAAGGAGGCGTTCTCTTTTACTCCGCTTCTCCCATCTCCTCCTCTGGGTACTCTCTTATATTGCATGCTTATCTCGTCCATTGTAATCGCAAATAAAACTAACGCCTGGAAATTGCAGATATGGATATGCAAATATGGAAAAGCAGAGGCAGAGGCTACCCGTTTACAAGTACAGGACGGCCATTCTATATTTAGTAGAGACTCATGCCACTACCATTGTTGTCGGCGAAACTGGCAGTGGAAAAACCACTCAGATTCCTCAGGTCCACTTTACAATGTTCCCCAAATCTCTTATCTATGTTTATGTGTTTTCAGTACCCGTTTGTGGTTATATTTTGGTGTTTCTTCTTCACTTAGGTTGTAATATCTTTTGTGTTTGATGTTTGGACTTATCAGCGAACTTAGAGGTTTATATTAATCTCGATCAAGCATTAAAGAAGTTGCGAATGTGTTGATAATGGTAGTCTTTTGTGACCTTTGTACAGTTTTTGAAAGAAGCTGGTTGGGCAGAAGGTGGGCGTGTCATAGCCTGCACGCAACCAAGGAGACTTGCTGTTCAGGTATAAATATCTGGCAACCTATTTGACAGCATATCTGGAGTCATGACGAGTTCTCTTTTTAAAATCGTAGTTCTTTATTGAATTTGAGCTTATTTCAGAAAACAATGTTACCTGGTATGCCATACACATATCGGACTTTTATTGCTTTGATGGGGTGGTGAGTGATTCAACTTTTGATTGGTTTTAAACGAGTGAAGTTTTTTAGATTGTCCTGCGGGACATTATTGAATTGGACATCTGTGTTTGATATTTAGAAATTACCATCTTGCATAGTTAATGTGTGGAATGCATAACTTTTAAATAAGGGAAGTCTTCTGCAATCTGAGAAAATTTCAATGCAACTTTTTGTTTACCAATTATTTTAAAAGATAAATCTCTTTTGTGGTTTTGTTGCTATCGATGGCCTGAAACAGGAGTGCACTGTCGGCTTTAACTTATTTGATTATTGTCTTCTGCACTACTAGCCAGATACAAGTGTAATATTGCACTGACATGGTTGAGGTTGTCCCATGTGCAGTCGGTTGCTTCAAGAGTTGCTGAAGAGATGGAAGTTAAACTAGGAGAAGAAGTTGGTTACACAATCCGGTTTGAAGATATTTCACATACAGTGAGATCTCTTCTCTTCGTTTATGTGGAAAAATGTGGTCTATTAATTGGTAACAGCTGTGTTACTGTAATAGGAGATGACTTCCATGCACTGATCTATGTCTTATATAGCTATTATCAGTGACGCACTGATATCTGGCCTTCATTGCTATTTAGCTGAATTCATATGCATAATGGTCAAATTTTTGTTTTCCTGTCAGCACAGGACTTAACGAGGATCAAGTTTCTCACCGATGGAGTGTTGCTTAGAGAAATGATGGATGATCCTCTATTGAGCAAGTATAGGTACTTACCTACTAATCCCCAATTTATCTCCTTCGTAGTTTTGGCATTTCTCTTTTTGTCGCCTTGGCCATGTTGCTTTTGCATGGCAAAACAGTTCTGGCTGAGAACATCACTAACTCATTGGAAACCATGTTGTCTACGCAATCCCTTGTCCTCTATCTCTCTGTTGAACTGTCAAGTTTCGTAGCTACTTAAGTTAGTTTTTGAATGTGCAGTTCTTCATGGAAGCATTATTTGTTGATCTGGTCCTGGATCTGCATGTCATCATTGGTTCTAAGCTCTTGAGTCCTTGGTCCTTGCATCTTTAACTTGTTCCAATTTTTAGGTGCTAATCTTCACAGATATCCTTGAGTTTCTCTTAAATGATGCTGGAATTATTTGGACTATGCAATTCCTTGTCATGCCAGAACATAAAATGATCTTCATTTTCTCTTCTAAATTTTAGAACTCATGTGCATCTTGTCTTGACTTTGGTTTCTCCACTTAATTGTCTTGTAAATATATGAACTGAACTTCTAAATTTTGACAATGCAGTGTTATAATGGTAGATGAAGCACATGAAAGGTCTCTTTCAACAGACATCTTATTAGGTCTGCTGAAAAAGGTATAATCAATGATGAATAAGTTCCAGGATTGGTGTTTTCTTGATGGCATACTAACTAGCGTTAGAAAATCAGATTCAAAGGCGTCGGCCAGAGCTACGTCTTGTCATCTCATCAGCTACAATTGAAGCAAAATCCATGGCTGCTTATTTCTCTACCAGGTCCTATTTTATTATATGATTTAGAAGATACTCTTTCCTTGGACATTTTGTATGTATGCACTTTGTTCTTGGCATTTGTGGCATCTAATTGTTTTCAGTGTGTTAAGCATTATGCTGAAAAACCTAAGGATACCAAAAAACAGAAATAACTTATAGAGAATGTTTCTTTCTTGGACAATCTTGTTCATCTACTTAGAGTCTTGCATTCTGCATTCAGATCTGCTTTTTCTTTGGAATTTTTCTCTGTCATGTGAATTTGTTCTAATGGACTATCATTTATATCAGACTAGTGGTTGTTCTTTGTTCAATTCGCCATTACTTGTTTAAAAGTCAGTGGACGTGAAAGCTCTCGAAATGCATGTTAAATATTCTGATCTGTCATAGTTTGGCCTTCCTGAGGGGGACTTTGTAAAAAACGAGGAAAGTACAAATCTGGCCTCATATCATTATCCAGAGCTTTATGAACACCTAGACTTCTGTGAGAGTTGACAAAGCTGTCAGCTTGTATTCCCCACTAAAAGGAATGAGAAATACTAGAAGGAATGCACGGAGAGAGAGTGGAAAAGGAGATCAAAGATCTTCAGTAGCTTAGAAGAAAGATTGCATGATCTTGGTAATTCTTATTTCTGTGTTTTGGGACATAGTTCTCTTTTGGATTATTGATAACGTAAAATAACTTTCAAGATTGTTTTATAATTTGTCTTGGTTATGTTTTGTTTAAATCTGATTGGAATTGTAAGAACACATTAGTTTATGATAAGATTTGAGTGCTATTGGTTGCATTAGCATATGAGTAATAATCCTACTAAAGCTGTTGTCATCTACATAGTTGTAGAATAAAACTTTAAGCAAAAGATCAGGTTGGATGCCATCTTGGGATCCTGTGGTGTCTCTCTTAAATTTTCTTCTGTTCAATTTCATTCTGTTTCTATCACAGTGGTGTTGTTTTCAGAAATTTTGGTAGCCTATTTTAAATTTCTCTTAGCATGTAATTTCCTGTGAACTTACACTATTTATGGCTAAACCCAGAAAAAGGCGTCATGGACCAGCAGAAAATATGAAGCACGGACCAAGTACGGAGGCTGCCATTCTTTCAGTGGAGGTACAAGAAGCTATTATAATGGACTAGTCTTTATCATTTGTCGTTGCAGGATGCAGATTGCTTCCCTAGTATTTGCGAGTTTAGATAGTGACATATGACATATTTTGGATGTGATGCTTGGTTGATATTTTAAATTTTTGAACTTCCAGGGCCGAGGATTTAATGTGGAGGTTTTCTATCTCGAGGATCCTGCTCCGGATTATCTTCAAGCAACTGTTTCAACAGTACTGTCGATTCATGATCGGGTATATTCAAGTTCAGAAGAGAATGGCTATATTGTCATGATCTTTTTTTTTTCTTTTCTTGTGTTTCAATTAATCTGGCAATCTGCTGCCTTTTGTTTGCACAGCTCTCAGTTTCAGGTTTTCAGTTGTCTTAACAATATCATGAGTTATCTCTTGGTTTATGAATATTTCAAGAAAGGAAGGATAGGGACACAAATACAGTCCATCTTTGATTGTCACCACCCTGCTAGATCTACACAAATCTTCACAAGGGTGCATTATTACATAGTTTTAAGTATAGAGGATTTGATAAAATAGATCAGTAGTCATTATGGCAATACACAGAGTACATGACGTGATCTGTTTTATAACACTGCATTAGTATTTCTTGCGGCGGGGGGAGACTAGGATAAGGTTTCTCCATGACACTTAACATCACATTGTAATGTCCTGAAGCAACTTATCTATTTATAAACTTGGGCCACATACATCTTAACCTTTCCAAAACCTAGAACTCGGCAACCTGAGATATCAATTCGCTCGTGTAACTACTCTGCTGTTGTTTGCCTTCTTTCTTCCTGTGCACTTCCTAAGGCTATTACTCTTACAGTTTTCGTTCCTTAGCTTACAGAATCTTCAACAACATATTGTTGTTCATCCTAAATGCTTTATCATCAATAGATATACGGAATGCTGCAATGCTTATGCATAAAATGTTCTGTTCCTGAAGGAACCAATGGGAGATATCTTGGTATTCCTGACGGGTCAAGATGATATTGATGCAGCAGTGCAGTTGCTTTTGGAAGAAGCTCATAACTCCCGGTATCAAGGTAGTTTCAATTGCTATTTCTCCGTGCCAATAGGAGAAGGCATTTTCTTGTTGCAGATAATAGAATTATCTTCATTTCTCCGGTGGACCTTTCTTGGCCCTCTTTATTATGCCTTAATTTTTGGCTCTCTTTGATTCTACTTGCTCAAAAATGTTACTGATATGGGATTGTGTCTCATGGCTGACATCTCTATTTAAAATCTTACCGCCCATTGTAAGGCAAATGTGTTCTCTTCTAGGCGCCTCCTGTTTCATCTTTTATTGGCCAACCTTTTTTTGAATATGTATTCATGGGTTGAGATGTATCAATAAACATAAGTACTCTACCCATGAAAATTGGCATCAGTTGTTGATGTAAATATAACTAATTTAGTGTTAGGCACCTTAAAGCCAGGAATTATTAGGCTAACCATTTCTTTGACCTTGGTGGACAGATGGCAGTTTTTTCTTAGCAAGTTAGTGTTCTTACATGATATCATTTGCTTGATTCGCTGGCAGGATTGATTGTTTTGCCACTTTATTCAGGACTGCCACGAGCAGATCAGGTCATTACCCTGAATATTATTTCTTAGAATCCCTTTTCTTGATTACTTGTGTGCTGACAAAGTTTTCTTCTTAATCTATTCATGAAGGATCTTATCTTTTCTCCAACGCCTAGAGGGAAGCGGAAAGTGGTCATATCAACAAACATTGCAGAGACATCATTAACATTAGAGGTGATTAACATCCTGAAGCTTACAGTTTCTGGATTTATATTCTTAAACTAGTTAATAACTATGCTTAGTTTTTTATGGCAGGGTATTGTCTATGTTGTTGATACGGGATTCTCTAAGCAACGGTTCTACAACCCGGTACTTTGTTGCTTTCGGCGCTACTAGTAGGGATACAAGAAGATTATGATTTTATCTTTTATAGAAGGACAACAAATTGAAGCCTTCCCTATCCCCACCCCCCAAATAGGTATTCAGTATCAGGAAAACAATGTGATTACTTAACTCAACAACTAAAGTTCAGGGAAGCATTCTATTTCCAATAACCAACTTCTGTTTAACAAATGTGAAATATATAGTTTTATTTTCTATCTTCTACATTTCATGAACTTGAACTTTTAATGGTGAAGGATGGATCCCCCTCTCTTTAAGTTATAGAACTACGAAGGTCACCCCTTTCTCCTATAGCTAAGTTGAAATGTCACCTTTTAGCAACTTGAGAATATGATCTCAATGTTCTTTTATTTATTTATTTCTTTTGGGTTCCTGGGCTTGTTGTGGAGCATCAAGTTCAAAATGAAAATTTTGGCTTGTGTAAGATGCTTGCCAGTGTGTTGGAATGTAGGCATATTGCTTTTTGACACCAAACTTTGATAAGCATCCTCCAATTACACTATTCTTGATAAGAGGATTGAATTGGTTCTGTTTAGCACCCTTCTCCCATAAGCTATGTTCTGGGGACAAGTCTGTTTCTCTCCTGATTGATTATTTCCAGGGAACCCTTTGCTTGCCTTGACGCATTTCTTCTCTAAACATAAATAAATGTGATCCATGGATTTCTTTGAAGGTAAAATTTAAATCTTGTGTACATTTAACAGATCTCAGATATTGAGAATCTGGTAGTGGCACCAATATCCAGGGCATCTGCTCGGCAAAGGGCTGGTAGGGCTGGAAGAATTCGACCTGGAAAATGCTACAGGTTCGAATTTTCTCCCATAATACTGGGATCTCTTCATTTTAAATTTCATTCAGGATGATGGTGATGATTTACGATTAACTGATTCGAACTTTGCTATAGCAATATTGAACTATTGCCATTTTTTAAAATAGAGTTTGTTTGCTATAACACCTTATTACATGATTGTTTGAACGTGTATATTAATGCACACGTGCTTGTTTTTCTTTTGGAAGCATGTTATACCTTTGCAGGTAGTCCGTGGCAGTGCTATTGTTGATAATTTTGAATCTTTTGATTCTTTAGAAATGAAAACTTTTGCATATTTCACTTTAGCCGTCTCCTGCGTGTTTAGGCTTCAGGTTTTTTCTCTTATCTTGTCAATTATCAAGCTTTAGACTATTTCACATATTGCCACACACTTATGCTTAAGATTACAGTTTCCCCCCAAAAGAACTTTCCATTACTTTTTTATTTGCTCTTGCTATTTGTTATCGACCCAGAGTTAAAGAAAAGGAGCAACTAATGCGGGTTAACTTTTGTCAGATCTTAGGGTTAGTAAGCGTGTTATACTTGCATATGTGCGACTAGTAGTTTTGCTTCACAATAAGTGTCATACTGAACATTACTTCACAATAAGTTTCATACTGGACATTACTTGAAGTTCCAAATAATGCTCATATTATAAGATAATATCATTTTTTCAGTGTATTTTGAAAAATTCATTGTTTCCTGTTTTGTATTCATGCTTATATATTCTTGCTTTTCTTCCTTCTCATGTTCTCTAGGAGCTATCTTATTCTCAAGGACTGTGTTTCCCTCTCTGTAATATTCATGAGTGCATATAATATCTTTATTTCAGAATCTTTTAAGCTATACTTTGCTTAGCTTTGTTTCTTATTCTTAAACAAACTTTTACTTTTGGTTCCACACCTTCTCTCATAAACAATTCATTTTCACCAAAAAAAAAAAAAAAAAAAAAAGAAAAACCAAATCCAAAAACATTCTTAGTCTTTTTCCCCTCTTCGTTTTTTGGGCATTCTTCTTACTTTTAAGAGTGAAGCTAAATTTTTCACAACCTTACTGCCATAGTGCAGGTGAATAAGTGCTTGTGCACTCTATTGTTCTTGCCGTTTCTTTCTTATTCATAATTGCAACAGTACTGCGACCAGTTTGCTGTCATTTTTTAGTGTCACTTTCCATGATTTAGATTCACCTCATATCATGTAACATACATGAAGTTCACTGGGCAGACTTTATACAGAAGAATATTTTCTGAATGAGATGTCTGCTGAGGGAGTTCCAGAAATCCAGAGATCAAATCTTGTATCTTCTGTCATTCAGGTATGCAATCTGCTACTTGAGGATACTTGTACATGTATACTTAATGGTTTCTTGCATTTTGGCGGTTGTAGAAGTTCTGAGTTCAAGAGGCATTCTTCCTAGACTTTGAAATAGTTGAGTCTTCTTTAAATATCACATTCAAAATGCAGATCCAGTATAGGAGTCTCTTTTATCTTTCTCATCATGCTATTTTAATAGCTATACTGAAACAGTTTGAGGGCATGAACCTAATGCGCCCTTGGAATTTTCTGTTTCCAGTCTTCTAGTTGTAACCAGTAATGTACTTGGAAATTTCTACTCTTTATGCTTGAAAAATTGTATTGCTAGATTTTAGGTTATGGTTACTCCTTAATTTCTCAGAAACATGAAACATGTAATTATATCCTTGCATCCAATGCTTCTCTCTCATTCCATTCTCCTCTTTTGATGAAAAAGAAGAAAAGGGGGGAAAAAAGGACCACACTGAGAGGAAAAGAAAAAAGAAGGAAATGGTATAGGGTATAGGTAATCCAAGTTATATGGCTGACTAAACAATTCAATAAGCTTCGTGCCAAAATGCGTGTGAAAGATGAATGTTGAGAAAAAGCGTAGAAGTTGAAAAATTTTCAGAGTGGAAAATATATCAAATAAATGTATAATTTCCTCGTTTAGGAGAATGACAAGCAAATGGTGATACCTTGATTTGAACCAAGATTGGTAATGATATGCCTGAAGCCTGCGACTTGTCTTTTTGCCAAAAGGCCGAGCATCCTACTAGGCTCCATTCTCTTACTTACACTTATTTCCATTAATAGAATTGCTTCTTTTATCTAAGAAATGTGCACCTGCCATCTTGGTCAGTATTCCTGTTGTTACATGTTCAGATGTGCAGTTAGATCACTATTGCATTCAAAGATAGTTTTTAGCTCCCTACGGTCATTATCAAAAGACTGCTTTTCGAGGCAGAAGATAACCAAGGAACATATCATGACAGAGAATTCACCTTTTCTTACTTCTGTTTACTTATTTCTGTCTGCTTTATATAATTTTCTCTGATGGCATCAACAGTATGCTAGGTTTCAATAGGAATATAATCTGAGTGAATCTTCTTAAGATGCACAAATACCGATGGCTCTCTTTCTCTTTGGCAGTTGAAGGCATTAGGGATAGATAATATCTTGGGTTTTGATTGGCCAGCATCTCCCTCACCTGAAGCACTGATAAGAGCATTAGAAGTGTTATATTCTCTTGGAGCCATTGATGATGATGCTAAACTCACCTCACCTGCTGGATTCCAAATAGCAGAGATTCCATTAGTACGTTCATGGAATTCATTTCCTCATTATTTGAGGAGATTTTCTCATATTTTTGTTTAATTTCATTGGATTCTGTTGAATTCATACTTTTTCGCATAACTGCTTGTGCCAAATAATCTCAGAAAGAGAAATTATGAGGGATGATAAGTCTGAGAGTCTTTTCTTTCCTTTATAATCTTTTTTGCATCAGTGTTCAAGATAAATAACCTTCCTCTTGTGTGGTTATCTTGAATGCCAAATCCTCTTACTTCTATATGGTCGGATTCATATTAATGAGTTAAGCTGCTGCTTGTTGCTTTCATCCTCCTTGCTGCTCGCCAAGTGGTGTAATTTTACAGAATGGTCAGAAGTTCGTATGCCTCTTTCTTCCCTTGAAAAGGCAATTGCAATGTTGCAGTCAAATGTTTAAATTGTTTCTGGCTAGATGAATGTATTGCTGAGTTCTGTGGACAAATTCGAGCTTGGCAGTGTGCCCAAACTATCTTTTCCAGTGGTTCTAAACCTGCTATCCTTCTCAAATTGCTACCTGGCATTTCTCCACTCTACCTTCTCCATTCATTCTTTGTGCATGAAAATCTTATATATTCTCTGGCTACATGATTCTACTTGTTAAGTGATCTCCTTGTCAAATATGTCAATAATCAAGCTTTAGAACAATATGAATGAAGAATGCTTATTCCTAGTTTGAATCTCTTGGTAGTGGACCATAGAGTTTATCCCTCTTAGCTCTGTTGACATGGAATGAGAATATGTAATAATTTTTTTGACAATTGACTGTATTCCGATGGATTTCTATTATTCAACTTTGGAGCATAGAGTTTGAATCTCTTGTTAGTGGACCATAGAGTTTATCCCTCTTAGCTTTGTTGACATGGAATGAAAAGATGTAAATTAATTTTTGACAATTGACTGTATTCCGATGGATTTCAACTTTGGGGCAGTTTCAATGGAATTGTTGTTGTCAATTTTTCAGGCTATGAACTATAGTAATAAGAATGTAGTTGTGGACATTTTAGCTCTCTTCCGGTGTTATTTGTACTCAGTTGACCGTTGGGGCCTGGTACATTTATTTATATAACACTGTAATGTATTCAGTCTCTCTTGTGCGATGTACATGTGTCTGTGATAGGATTTTTAATTTGTTATTTCTTTTTAAAGATCCCCATCAGCTGTCTCTCTGGATATACAACATTTGATTTTCGTCTTACAGCTATTGTTTGTCCCCCTTTGTTTTCCATACTTAGGACCCAATGATTTCAAAGATGATCTTAGCTTCAAATGGTCTTGGTTGTTCAGAGGAAGTCATTACTATAGCTGCAGTTCTCTCCATACAGGTGATTTCTCCTAAATGTTTCTCTTTTAAATACTACTAAACATCTGGTGTTCTACAACGAACCATGTATAGATCTCATGATTAAGATTTCGTTTTTTCCCCCTTTCATGACATTAGTTTTCAATTTGTGCCAGTCAATCTGGGTTTCAGCCAGGGGATCAGAAAAGGAACTGGATGAAGCGAAATTGAGATTTGCAGCTGCTGAGGTTCTTTATCTATCTTTATTCCTAGATAAATATCAAACTCAAAAGCAGTTTCCAGATAAGCATGGTGGACCCCAAAAAAATAGAATCCTGAACTTTAGATGGCAACATTTGATGTTTAAGATTCTGTAATTTTTGCAATCTCTATTAAAGTGAATATAATAATCGGAGAGTCATTTGGGCGTGATTGATTTAATTTTGTAACAGCACTGTTTCAACGAAGGGACATCTGTTGCTTATTGTACTTGATCATAGACGGGTCCTGCTTTTTGCTTTAATGAATGATTTTTATTTTTATTATTTTTTTATTTTTTAATGATTTGACCTTAACTTTTCAGCTCATGGATATGATAATTTTATGGAAAATCAATGTTCATCAAAATCCTTTTCTTTGAAGTAATGGAAGTCTCATCTAATATTCTCTTCATTATAAAAACCTAAGTAGGATTCACACTTTTAAGAAATTCCTCTCAAATGCTTAGGAGCATATATATATATATATGTATGTATGTATCTTTTGAACACATTCTCTCCCTCCATCCTGGTTTCATTGGTGGTTTCCCTTTCTCTACCTATTCAGTAATACTCTAATGTTGCTCAATACTGCAGGGAGATCATGTCACTTTCTTAAATGTGTACAAAGGATTTGTTCAGTCTAGTAAATCAGCGAAGTGGTGTCACAAGAACTTCATAAACTACCATGCCATGGTAAATATCTTAATTTTTTTGCCCTCGCATTCTTTAATTTCCTTCACGTTCTTTGTATATCTTACTTACTATGTAAATCCTTCTTATGTCCGTCAAGTTATTGGTATGTATATGTTCTAATCTTCTACCGACATATGTGGTTAACCTTGTGCAGAGAAAAGCCCTGGAAGTTAGAGAGCAACTGCGAAGGATTGCACAGAGACTAGGCATAGGCTTAAAATCTTGTGAGGGTGATATCCAAGTAAGATGATATAAAAGACAACATTTGATCCCTTTAGTTAGAAAGAAATCATCTATTACACCCAAGGCTTGCAAACTTGTTTTCTCATGGAATTCTTGGCTCTGTTTTCTAGTTCATAATCTTGAGCTCTTTAAAATGTTAGATGCTGGTTTCTGCATTTCTTTTACTTTCTCTGTAGCAGCAAACTTTTAGTTCAACTAGAGCCTCATTGCATCAAAAGTTCTGGGTCTAATCATAGATAATATTCTTTTTTACGTTTCCTTTACAAATCTTTAAGCCTTCACCTCATATTATGGCCCTGGTAAGAAAAAGTTCCTAAACTGGAGATGCATGAAGTGAAGTAAAAGACATGCATGTTAAGGGAATATCCTGGCATTACATAAATACAAGTAAGCTTTCGGAAAAGAGCAAAGGGTAGTGTTGGGGCTAGTATATATTCAGAGTAGAGGAAAGAGATTGATACCAAATGGCTTTCTGGGACGCCTAATTGTAGAATTTGCTACTTATTGATGAGCTAATTCAAGGGTTTGTTTCACAGGCAGTGAGGAAGTCAGTGACTGCTGGATTTTTTGCTAATGCCTGCCATTTAGAAGTAAGTTGCAATTGATGAAGCTACTTGTGCTATTTCATCCCTTGTTGAAGAGGGAAAACTATTTATTTCATGGGGGACTGTATCTTGATGAATATTTCTTTCATATATCTTGTCAAAGCCATACAGCCATAACGGGATGTACAAGACCATCGGAACTTCTCAAGAAGTGTATATCCATCCTTCATCTGTATTATTCAGGTACATACAAATACCTTAGTAGATGCTTACTGTTTAATGTTTTTTCACCATACAGAGATTTGTACTCTTCCTCAATCTGAATAAATTAGCTCATCTACAGGCCAGTTACTACTACCTGGGGCATATGTTATTTTGATTCTTCCTATCTCCTCAAGGAGAGGTCAATATTCAGCCTGAGCCATTCCTCCCTGCCCTCATCACAGTAGCTAAAAACCGTTTGTCTGTTTTGGTTGTGTTTTGGCTGACATTTTATGGGTTTTTATTAGTTTTTTGGGTTGGGTTTGGGGTTGATGCTTGAGCTGCAGCCCTTAGTTTCGAGACATTCCCTCTTGTATTGATAGGGAAGTTGATGTGCGGTATTAATTAGTTTTCCTTGTTGAACTATCTAACGTGTGTTACCTTGAATCACACCATGCAGAGTTAATCCCAAGTGGGTTGTTTACAATTCTCTTGTTTCCACTGACCGCCAATACATGCGAAATGTCATCTCCATCGATCCCTCTTGGCTTACAGAGGTAGCGCCACATTTCTACCAGCATAAGCAGCCAAATCCCATGGTTCACTGAGATATCTGCCTTTGGAGCTTCAGAAATTTTTGTACTGGAATAACTTAAACTGCTGGTTCTTTGATTTGCTTGCTTCAGAAACTTGTGTATATATGCTGACTACACAGTAAGTAGTCCTTATCTTGAATGAATTGTGAATCTATATGATAACTCAGGATTGTCTGTAACATTCTCTCTATAATATTTCTGGTAACATCATTTTTTATAATAATTCTTTTTTCTTTTGGAGTATTTATTCTTTCTTTAAAGTTTATCGTTTATTTGCTAGATTTTATTTATAAATTCATGTTAAGAATATTATATAAAACATATTATAGGGAATATTACATATCTACGGACAATTGAAGTTAGTAAAGAATCCCTCAATTTCTGAGTTTTTTTTTTTTTTTTTTCCGAAGGAGGGATCGGTGTGATATATATATATATTAACAATTCAAAAAGGTATACAACTTACAAATAAGAATGGCAATGGGTGTCTAATCGAGTATATATCTATCTCAATCCATTTGACTTCGATTTGACTGTGGATCCGAGTGGGGATGATGAGGAATTTTATACCCAAACTTGGAGGTGGCTTGACGGTGGGGATTAGGTTCTCCCATTTCTTAACTTCCATTCCTAGCCATCTCCTTTTAAATATGTATATATATAATTTTCTTAAGTAAAATATTATTTGAATAGTAAAAACAAAAAAAAGCTGAAGAAAAATATTTAACTAAACCTCATATTTAATTAATCACTACTCTAGTTTTTGGACATTGAAAATAATATATGTAAGTAGTATTTAAATTTTCAATTCCCCGGGGATGGATTGAAAAATAAAAAGTTAGATTGGAAATGGGAATGAATTTTACACAAAAAAACGAACATGAGTTGAGAATAAAGACAAAATAGAGAAGTTGGATGGGACAGTGGGAGGGTGCCTCCGCCCGACCCACCCTATTGCGATCCCTACTTACAAGTTGTGAGCCTAAAGCTTGTAGGTTAATATCCTCATTCACAAAGTCAGTTCTATCAGTAACATTTTCATAAACTATAGAATTCCTCTGTTTCCACATAGCAAAAGTTGCTTCTCGAAAGTAGTATTTCCACTCATGTTGAATATCTCTTCCCCAATTCCTCACCAAATTACTAGCAACCCCAAGATTCATATTTAGTAGAGTAGAAGTCATGCCAAAAGTTTGGTCTTAACATCTTTTGCTGTACCTCTTCTGCCATAACATAGTCCCTCAAGAGTGTGCATCATTGTTTCCTCTCTTTCCAAACATATTGGGCAAATATCCGTGCGGCATATATTTTGTTTAAACAAGAGCTCCCTCGTGGGGAGTTTTCCATGAGGTGTGAACCCCAAAAATAGTGAGAGTCTTAGAGGCCCTTTCATCCTCCAGATGCGTCGTCACTTTTCTTTTTCCTCACAAAATTGTGAGGAAAATGTTTCCCTCGATTTGAATAGAACTTTTCCTTAAAGTTTTCCTCGCTTAATTTTTCTTAGTGTCTTCTTTTGTTAGCAAATTGGAGAAAATCTTTTCTGAGAAAAAATGTTTTTTTCTAGAGTAAAATTCTACAACGAAACAGCCCCTTGGTGCTGAGTTTCTCAGCTTTTTCTCAAGTCAAGCAATATGCTTTCTTGTTAATTCCCTTTAGATGCCCAACCTTATCTATTCATAGATTATACTATTATGTTATACGTAATAGTGAATTTATTTAGTTGAACTGGTTGATTTTACAAAGAAAAGAAGTCACCAAGATCCTTAAATACATCTAAATTAAAAGGTAGAGAATATAGCCAAGCATGCCCTTTACCTTTTTACGTTTTACTGATCAAGGGTTCATTTTTTTTTATTGCCACTTATGCCATTCAACTTTTTTATGAATGACAAAAAATACAAAAACGCGAAGGTTTCTGGAGTCTTTGTGCAGAAATAATCACATAAATACATATGATTTGTTCATAAAAGGGAAAATAGGCATAATACTACCCTTATAGAGTGACAATTTATGATACAAACAAAATATGAGGGCAAACTACACATGTGGAGGATATATATTTCTATGCATGACGGGGACCTTTGGTTAGCAAATAAGGACTGCGTTTTATGTCTATTTTACCCTTTCATGAACAAATCATGTGTAATTCACATAATGATCTCCACCTGGACACTAGAAACCAACGTCTTTTCATTGTTTTGGCATTCGTAAATTGTTAAGTGGCATAAATAGTGACAAAAAAAGAATATGCTTCAAATTATCAAAATATAAAAAGTTGAAAGGTGTTTTTGGTTGTGTTCTCTAAAGTATATTAGAAAACCCTAAATCAATATTATAAAAAGGTGTATGAAAGAGTATATTCGAAAATTCTAAACTAAAATCAAACTACTCAACGTTGATGATATTATGGTTCAAAAAAGATTTTAAGATTAACATTTATCCAATTAATTGACTCATCACAAAGTAAAATTATCAGTACAAGGAAAATGGACTTACTTTTATCCCTTATCCCTTATTGATCCTATTAATTTGGTCAATGTAAGTCTCCCATGATCACTCTTGATACTCTTTATGGTTATATGGTTGAATGGAGATTCCCCTTTTGAAAAAATAAAAAAATAGAAGGAAACTTTTGAAATAAGCCATCGATGGGTTTTCTTGATTTCTTTAAGATAGAATGTTTCCATTATAACCACAATACTATCTTTGAAAAAAAATTTATATCAATTTTTGTTCCCTCTAAACTAAAATGTTTTGGTTATATCTATTTTTATACTTAATTAAGAATCAT
This sequence comes from Catharanthus roseus, assembly GCA_028651295.1. Classification (NCBI taxonomy): domain Eukaryota; kingdom Viridiplantae; phylum Streptophyta; class Magnoliopsida; order Gentianales; family Apocynaceae; genus Catharanthus; species Catharanthus roseus. Next base: position 6,688,160 of record JAPQWS010000104.1, on the reverse strand, counting down.
TTCAAAATACATTTTAACGCTTTAAAATACTGGTTCCATTATATTTTTCTAGTGCAATCTAGTGCATATTATATACTATTTAATTGGTTGAAGAACTTTATATATCTATTTAAATGAAAGTCCATCTTTATTTCTCCATCTCGCTCGCGTTCAAAGTTTGAATTTCTTCCCATGTGCTTCTCTTGTTGATACAATTTTATTCTAAGAGTTATAGAGTGCGGAAACCCAGTTGCCCCCAAGATTGATATGTGTTGCGACTATGAGCTACTTAACTCGTAAAATAATTATAAAATAAAATTCTAATAAACATGGAGTTGCATTTATACAAGAAAAGGCATGTTAAGATGTCTAACTCTTTAGCAAACAAACTTCTACAACATCACAATATAAATGTAAAATAAATTATCTTAATATGCGAAGCAATAAGGCTCAGCCAAGTTAAATGTCTACAGCAAAAATGTAAATAAATGCTTATAGAAATGTTGGAAATAATATAACAACAAATAAAAATATCAATAGCATCTTCTTCAACCGTTAGTACTTATTGAGTGAGAGAAAAATAGAACAACTTATATCCTTCTTATTTGGGAATTGCAGTTCTCTTACACAGTGGACAACAATTTTTTTTTCATGAGCCATTTCTCAATACATGCCACATGGTAGTTATGGCAGCAGTCAAACTTCCCGAGCTCTTGACGGTTCCCAAATTCATCCTAACAATAGAAAAAGTTCAAATAGAAACAACTCACTGATCAAATCAATTGAGGGTTTAAATAAAGAAAAAAAGGCAAAAATTAAAAGTTTCTTACCTGACAAATGCAACAAATTTTTTGTTTTTTGGAGTACCCACATATTTATTTACGTGGTATTTATCATGTTTTAAGAGATTACGAATTGTTTCCTCATTTAAGATCGTGGATGCATTCCCGATATTCTCTCCAAGGGCTAGTAGGTCCTGAGGTCCACAAAATTGTTTTCGTTAAAATTAGCTAAAGAAGATTGAACATATATATGACTTTGCAGATGTTAAAGGCACAAAATTATTATATTGTTACCTCATAGCTCAAATTATCTATGTCCATTCGCATTCTGTCATGCTCGGAGTTATTGTTCTGAACATTGTAAACCACCTATAATGACATAGCCAATAGATTCAATAGTTTATGAGTATATCATTCATGCGTTATAGATGATAAGAAATGAGATGAAATGAGAAATATAATTCAAAATTTTTATTTTTATAAAGCAACTTATCACTAGAGATACTTATTACTTAATAAAGAAAGGATGTATTTCCAATTGTAAGAGCTAATTAATAAAAAATAATTTGAATAGAAGTGGAGAGAGATAGAAAAAAAAGTAACACAAACTGTGGCCCTATTAGGTCCTGCAAGTGCAAAAGAAGGTTCGATGGTTCGTTTATCAGAAGTATCAAGGCTAGTCAAGACGTGCACAAATGGCAGTTGATTAAAATTTTGACCAATTTGTCTTGGATCTGTTATGTTAACATCAGACTGATTGGAACTGGACCTACTACCATGGCCTTGATTAACATTGCCAATAGAAACTAATATTGCTGGCGATGATACTAGTTGATGATTCAATCTAGTAAGACTCTGATTAACATTTCCAGATGAAAAACCATCGTGCTGTTGTTCACTGGCGTTTGAGCAATCCATCAAAACCTGTAAGTAATAGATAAGCAAAATCAGTATTAGACCGAGAAATATTTGCTCTAATGTGAGTGTGTGTGAGTGTCTATATATATATATATATATATATGTGAGAGCAAGCTAGATCCATTGTTGGGGAAATTCTATTATAAACTCGCAAAATAAGTGACATGAATCCCATGACTTGTATTATCCCACATCACCTTTATTATTAACAACTTGGAGCTCTTGTCCCCATAAATAGGGACATGATCAACAATAAGGGTGATGTAAGTAGCTTAATGCAAGTCAAAGCGGTACATGTGCTCATTTATGGATCAAGTTCATTATAGAATTATTTCCATTGTTGTGGGAATACTAAGAGGCAACCTCACCGATAAACCAAACACATATGCTGCAATTCTTAGTTCTGATGTTCTCCCATGTAATCCTTGAAGCTTAGTAGACTGCTGGCTAGTAACATAGTCTCGAATACTGAAATGTCTATTATCCCTTGCGATATTTCTACTGTCTAGAGGTGGACCTTGGAGAGCAACAGTAAAAGGTGGAAACTTAGTGGAAGTTGTACAAACACATTGGTTAGGAGAAAGCAAGTACGCTTCTTCTTCAATGCGTTAGAGAAGAGAGGTCATCGGCCCCAGTTGAGCAAGGTAGCTGGCCATACCATTTTCGGCATTGGATGATGAGCTAGCCATAATGTTGAATGAATTGTTACAGCCATTGGAAATGCTTCCGTTATTGGAGAAACCCATCACCAATGTCAACACAATCTTCACCATGATTGAAATATAAAAGCAAAATACGCACGTTAGGAAAAAAAAATGATATACTGCTATACATGCACATAGTCGTACATGTACTCTAAATCAAATCGCAAGCTTATATACAAAAAATTTGAAATATGAATCATTGTGCTAGACATCTGGATATATGCCGAGCAAAAAAAGAAAGAGAAAAGAAATTTAATTTGCATAATTGTGCAAAACATGCGGTTATTTAAAAACGAGTTAGGCATATGGTATATATTGAAAGAAAAAGAAAAGACATTGAAATGTGCATCATTGTGTAAAGTATATGGTTATCTGAAAACAAATTTTGAATTATATAAGTGTGTATGTGTGAAAATTTTCTAAAAATTAATTTTCTTTTACGTAAAAAAGAACTTAAAAAGGCAAATTAATTAAGGAATTGGTGCAATGATGGTTAACTTTAAATAAATTTACACAGTTACAACAATTAAACTCATTCCTTGAATTTATACACATCAGATTATAAACAAGTTCAAAGATCTATGAAAATGTATAGTAGAAAAAATTGATTTACTTCAAGTTTAGTTCATAAATATGGTAACATATAACAACAAACAATTAATTAACTTAATCTATGTGAAAAAAAAACTATTAAAATATATGAGCTAAAACATATAGGAGTTCTTTTTTTCTTGTGGTGGGTGGGCTTTTTCTTAGAGAGGTTTTAAACTGAGTTTTTTTAGATTAATTAATAACTTATAATTAGTCTCACAAATGATGCAAAATTATGAATTGAAAACTAAATATGCGATAGATCAGACACATCTCATATGCGATAGATCAGACAAAACAATGTTGGGGCCAGTAAAACATTCAATCTTATGACTTGAAAACATCAGTTATGAGATTTTGCTAACTCAAAATTAATTTTAAAAATAGAGTTTTTTTATGATGCATGGTTATATAACTAAGTCTATCACTTTCTTAGCACAAACTGACTGCACATGGGTGAAGGAAGGTCATAAAAATGAAATTAAATTAGAAAATGAAAATAAAACTTTTCCAAGAATGCATAATTACAAATCAGCGTATTCCAGGTCCATGTTAACAAAAAAATTGCTAGAGAGAAAAAATATTATCTTTCTTAAGGAAAATAAAATTAGGAAAACATCAAAATCATAACAAAATTGAGTTTTCTCTTTCATTTTTCCTTTCTAGGGTTTCGTTGGAAAGAAATTCATGGCTACAAAAGAAAGATTATGCAAGACCTTGTTTTGCAAATGAAATTTAAATGTGCAACATTGTCCAAGGCATGTCGTTATTTACAAACAATTGGAATGAAATATGCATGATATATATATATATATATATGACTTCTAGGATAAAAATTCTATGTTTCACATTCCAAAAACAAAAATGAATTTTTCAATCTAATGTTTTCAACACTTATTGAATCTGAATATATATGAAAATTTTAACAAGAAAATTTTTATAACAAAATTAATTTATTTTTACATAAATAAGAACTTAAAAAGGTTAATTAATTGAGGAACTGGTGCAATGATGGTAAAATTTCAATAAATATATAAAGTCACAACAATTATACTCATACTTAGAATTTATACACATCATACTATAAACATTATAAAGATTTGTGCAAATATATACTAGAAAAATAAATTTATTTCAAGTTTAGTTCATAAATATAGTCACCTATAAACAATCAACAATTAATCACTTTAATCTTTGTGGAAAAACAAAAAAAAAAAAAAATTAAAATAAATGAAAATAAAACATAGAGAGGTACCTTTCTTCTTGTGATGGGTGAAATTTTTCTTAGAGAGTTTCTAAACCAAGATTTTTGAGATTAATTAATAGCTTTTGGTTGGTCTCACAAATGCTACAAAATCAAAACTAAATAAGTTAGGAAAAAAAATCAAATCTTTGAAAACTAAAAAAGCAAAAATTGACATTTATTTTGTGCAAATTAACTTTTAGTATGTGAAGATCCTGTTGGTGGATTTCAATAGTTTCATTTTACTTTGTTTTTGCCTACGGATTCCAACAATATTTTCATTTACTTCCTAACCACCAATAACTCAACAAGAATCAACCCGCATCCAAGCGAAGGAGGTCCCTACAAAACACAAACTTATCAGAGCTCACAATCTTAGTACAAAAATTGGCATGATTATCATTAGTACTAATCTTTTCTATGTCAACTAAACCACTAGAGACTTTTTCCCTAATGAAATGGTATTTGACATCTATATGCTTGGTCCTTTCGTGATAAACAGGATATTTGCATAAATGTAAACAACTCTGACTATCAGTGTAAATAATAGCTTTTTTATGTAAAACATGCAATTCATTTAAAAGCCCTTGAAGCCAAATGGCTTCCTTGATTGCCTCTGTGGCCGCGATGTATTCAGCCTCAGTAGTTGACAAATCAACTACAGGTTGTAACTGAGACTTCCATGAAACAAAATTACCCACTAAGGTAAAGAAATAAGATGAGGTAGATTTTCTACCATCTTTGTCATCTGCAATGTCAGAATCGACATAACCAATCAGTTCAAAAATATCATACCAATTGTGATAGTGCAAGCCCCTATCTATAGTCCCATTAAGTTAACGTAACAACCAACTTGAGAGCTGCCCAGTGATCCTTCCTCGGGATAGACATAAATCTTTTGAGAAGGCTTATAGAAAAAACAATATCAGGTCGAGTGGATATCATGGAGTACATAACTGAATCTATGGCCATTCTATAGGGAATGTTTGCCATGTCTCTTTTCTCACTTTTAGTTTTGGGACAAGATTTATCGGAAAGTTTGAAATAGCTCGCAAGTGGGGTAATAACGGGATTGCATAACTGCATTGAAAACTTGGAAACAATTTTCTGGAGAAAGGGTTTCTGAGATATGAATAAGAACGGTTAGCCCTATCTCTAGTTATGTTCATTCCAAGAATCCTAGATGCAGACTCTAAATCCTTCATGTCAAATTCAGACTTTAGCAAGGATTTCTAACTATCAATCTTGGCTCTATGTTTGCATGCAATTAACATATCATCTATATAAAGCAACAGATAAATAGTACTATCAATATTATTTCCACAAAAATAAAGACACATCATAGTTACTTTTAAAGAACCAGCTTTTAACATTAAAGAATCAAACCTCTTGTATCATTGTCTAGGTGACTGTTTAAGTCCGTATAAGGACTTTTTCAGAAGACATGCATTGTGTTCTTTACCTTTAACCTCAAAACCTGATGGCTGACGCATATAGATGGTCTCTTCGAGATCACAATGTAAGAAAGCAGTTTTCACATCAAGTTGTTCAAGATTAAGATCATAAAAAGCAATAAGAGCAAGTATTATCCTAATCGTTTTGTGTTTAAGGCCAGGAGAAAATATTTCGTTAAAATCAATGCCCTCAACTTGTTGAAAACCTTTCGCAACCAGACTGGCCTTAAACCGTGGAGGTTCATTGGCTGACTCAGGCTCTTTGGTTTTAAAAATCCATTTGCAATCAATCAATTTTTGTTTTGAGGGTTTTGGAACAAGAATCCAGGTTTATTTTTATCTAAAGAGGACATCTTCTCATCCATAGGACGTAACCATAAAGAGCGATTAGGACTTTTCAAAACATCAAAAAAATACAATGATTCCTTCTCTTCCACATAAGATGCAACAACAAATGCATATGAAACTAGATAAGAGTAACCATATCTAGTGGGTTCCTTATACACTCTTCTAACCCTATCTCTAGACAGCTGGTAGTCTCTAAGGGCTTGAGGTTCAGCCTCAAGGTGATCCTCCCATCATCAGAACCTTCTAACTCAGGAACATGGGTTTCGGGTACACTACTAGAAGGGGTATCTAACTCCTCACTGGTTTCAGGCTCCTGTGTGTGCTCTTGTGAGGGTTCAGAGGTGACCTCTACCTCCATTGGAATACTACCTACTGTGAGGACATCGGATGGACTATCAGAAAGAGGCTTATCTTTCAGACAGCGCATATCCAGCTCGTTGAAGATGACATTCCTACTAAAAACTACCCTCACTCCCGGCTAACTTTTGAGCCGTACTCTATAACCCTTCACCCCGCTAGGGTATCCTATGAACGTTCTCTTTCTAGACCTAGGGTCTAACTTACCTTCCTTCCGATGTGCAAAAGCAGCACACCCAAAAACTCTAAAGTTGGACAGGTTTAGGGTTTTACCACACCAAAGCTCTATAGGAGTCTTAAAGTTTATGGCTGTAGAAGGGGATCTGTTGATGAGGTAGACAGTTGTACTTAGAGCTTCCCCCCAAAAGGGTTTTGGCATACCTGACGACACCATAAGACATCTAACCTTATCCATGATGGTACGGTTCATCCTCTCAGCTACATCGTTCTGCTCGGGGTTATGCCTAACAGTTCTATGATGTAAGATGCCATGCGATGCACACAAATCAGCAAACTTCCAGTTACAAAACTTAAGACCGTTATCTGTTCTAATTATTTTTAGTTTATTTCTAGTTTGATTTTCGACAAGGCGTTTCCATTCACAAAACTTTTCAACAGTTTGATCTTTTGTTTTAAAAGAAATACCCATACATGCCTAGAAAAATCATCAGTAATAGATAAGAAATAAACATTACCACCATAAGTTGGGACCTTTTCAGGTCCCACAGATCATAATGCACATAGTCAAGTACTGTGGTGGACTTGTGTGTGCTAGTTGAAAAACTGATTTTGTGTTGTTTTCCTAAAACATAATGGTCAGAAAAATCCAAAGAATCAATTTTGTCACCATATAAAAGGTTTTGCTTTTGCAAATAATACAGTCCCTTCTCACTAATGTGGCCAATCCGACAATGCCACAACATAGTCTTTTCAAGAACAGTTTCGAAATTAAAATAGTTGAATCCCAAATTATTTTTCAATAAGAATGTATAAACTCTCCCTTTTAAAACCTTTAGCATGACTAGGTTTCCTTCTCAAACTCTTAAAATACCATTTTTAGATTTGTAAGAAAGACCAAGTGAATCCAAATAACCAAGGGAGATTAGATTCCGATGAAGGTCGGACACATATCTCACCTCAATGAGTTTCCTAGTCACGCCATCATGCATTTTAATGAAAATATTCCCAATGCCCTTAATATCACAAACTTGATTGTTTCTCATGTAAACCTTTCCATGATCTAGGGATTTAAAATCTAAAAACCAATGTTTGTTGGGTGTCATGTGAAAAATACATTCAGAATCAAGAATCCAATGATCAACAACTTTAGAACAAGAAGGGGAAGGGGACAGACACAAAACCTCAGAATACATAGAATTACCATAGAATTACCATTGTCAATTTTATCACTCCTTTACCATGTTTACGTTGTTTTTCATCTTTGATCCTTTTAAAACACTTATATTTCATATGACCCTCCTTGCTATAATAAAAACATTTCACTTTGTTCTTATCTCGAGATTTGGACATCCCTTTACTTTTAGACCTATGACTAAGAGGTTCCCTTCGGTCAATTCTCCCTCGCACCTAAAGGTCTGTTTAATTTATTTTCTTTTCTTAAATCCAAATCTTTCGATTTCAAAGCGTTTTTAACATCAGAAAGGCATAAACCATCTCTACCATATTTAATGGTAGATTTTACATCATTGTAAGAATCAAGCAAGGCATTCAATAAAATAACGGCAATATTTTCATCGGAGATTTTCTCTCCAACATTTTGAAGTTCCAAAACGATTTTATTTAAGTCATCCATATTTTCTGAAAGGGTTTTTGACCCGATCATTTTAAAACTGAAAAGTTGTTCTTTTAAAAAAAAATTTATTTGATAAGGAATTTCCTAAATACAAATTTTCAAGTTTAGTCCAGATTTCGAAAGCATTGTCTTTTCCATCAATTTCTCATAAAACATTGCCGGTTAAATGCAAGGTGAGGCAACTATGTGCATCACCAAGTTTTTCAACAAGAATTTTGCCCGTCTAAGATTCCGGATACTCTTCGAGGATACAAATTGCGGGTGCAATTTTATTTTGGACCAAAACTGCTTTCATTTTTCTCCGCCACATTAGGAAGTCAGATTTGCAATCAAACTTGTATGTTTCAATTTTTGGAATGGACATGTTTTAATGGCAAATAAGAGTATTTAATGGCTAGAAAAATAAAAGATTTGACAAAGTTTGTCACACTAATAAAATAACTTAGATTTTGCTTTGAAAAATGGCGCAGAAAGAAAAACGTGGAACGCACGAATCTTAACAACAGGAATAGTGCAGCAACAATTAATTAACCAAGATAGAGAAATAGACAGTTATAGGCTGAGCAACAGCCAACCAACAAAAACAGAAAAAGACAAAAAAAGGAATGTTGCAAACTGAATAAAAATTGAAAAACGCACCAAGACACATCTACTTGAAGTCTCTTGGACTCAAGCCAAGCTTGGGTTTTGTATTTTTCAAAAGAAAACAGAATAACAGTTTCGCAATAGAAAAAAGCGAAAAATCTAAAAAAACAGAAAAACAGAAATGGCGCAACAATAGAAAAAACCGTTGAAATAAAACCAAAAAAACTAACCAGAGTGAATCGTAATGCGATTCAGAAACACCAAAACCGTAACAGTAATAGCAGGAAAAGACAAGATTTAAAAAAAAAAAAACCTGAACCGTAATGCAGTTCAAACACAGGGGCAGAAGATTCAACCAAACGCAGCAAGCCAGAAATAGAAAATAGAACCGAACAAAATAAACCTAAAAAACAGGATAGAAAAGGATGGTCAAGCTATACTTCCCTGGCCAGATCTGCGGAACTCAATAGTTCTCGCAGATTTGGAATACTGAGAGGTTCGGTTGGTCGCCGGTGCCGTCGAGAGCACCGGAAAGTTTTAGTCATTTTCGGGCTCTGATACCAGTTGTTGGATCTAATGACTATTACGACTTTCTAATTACTATTACAATCATTAAAAATAACATAGCGGAATCGAAAAAAACAGCCCTAAACTACTACAGAAAATGATCTTCTTCTTTCTTGTCTGCCAATTTCACGCCGCACGCCGGAGACGGTGAGTCTGCAAGGACTATTAGTATAAAAACAGAAAGGAATCAAAGAAACCAAAAACTTACCTACCGTTGCGGTGTCGAAACTAGTGGCGGAAACAGCAACCACGAGGCCAGCGGTGGAGGCCGAGCAGCGACGCACGTCTGTGAGCCGCGTCGAGGCGCCGGTGGCCGAATACGTCAAGCAATCGGTAAAAGAAAGATCCCTCAGCAATGGGAGCCTCAAGAACAGAAGACCCACTCTTCTCTCTCTCTCTCTCTCTCTCTCTCCCCCCTACCCAGACCGAACAACAGCGAACATAGAAAGTTGCGTCGAAGTGCCAGTCAAGATCAACGGTGACAGTGGACCAGAAAAATAGAAACGGGAGAAAGAGAGGGGAGTACAACAGTCGTGCTTTAATGCGGAAGGAAGAAGGCAGAAGGACAAGGGAAGAAGGAGACGAAAAGGGGCTGCAAATATAGGGTGGTTTTAGCCGAAGAGGCAAGAGAGAAAATACATAGTGGTCCCGAGTCACCTGGGCGGGCCGAGTAAGCCCGTCCCAGCCCAGCATCGCTTTGACCAAGTCTAATAGCCCAGTCTTCTTATGAGCCCCATCAGTAACACATCATTAGGATAAAGAAAATGTGGGCTGAAAAATGAAAATAATGTGAAGTACTTAAGGCCTAAAAGCCTACAGATGGGGATCGCGATGCAGATTGAGATTGAGATAAGCCAATCTTTTCTTTGAAGTCTTTAAGAAATACCAGCAATTTCTCGCACCTTGTTTCTCGCTCTATAGCTTTCTTTCTCCACAACAAATGAAGATAAACAAATAAAATAAAAAGTAATCAAGTCTTCAATTTTTCAACAACAATTGTAGGCACGACAAAGGAAAGATGGAAAGGGAAGGGGAAGAAGAAAAAAGGCTTAGGTTTTGGGAGGGGATGTGCGACGGCAGACGGAAGAATGAAAGATAAGAGTGGGATTTTGGGTTTTGATTTGGAAGAAGAATGAAGGGGAAAGAAAAAATATGAAATAACAAAAACAATAGTTCTCCTTTTTATTTTGACAAAAATACCCCTAACCATTAATATTTAACGCTAAAATTGGATAGAAGTATTAAAGTAGAGAGTTTTTTGAAGTTAAAATGTACTAAAATCGATAATTTTTCAGTTTGAGTACTAAAATGGAGAAAACGGTAAAGTTCAAGTGTGTGTGGTACTTTTTATCCAAAAAAGAATAATGAATGATTTTTCCCAAACTAAACTTGCAAAAAAGCTTACCTTAAAACTCTTGAACTCAAGAACTTAGAGCAAACCTAAAACCACTTTACGGAGAAAGCAACGAGTAAAGCAAAAACAAGAATAGCTAGTGAGTGATAAGATGAAATTGATTGGCAATATAGGGGTGGTTTCGTAGTGATATACAGAGAGGATACAACCAAGCATAAATGTCAAAAAGAATCCAAATTAAGAGCTGTAGCTACCATAACTGCAACTTTTTCTTATAAGTCAATGTGGTTTTGTAAAATTAATCACCATATGTATGATGATGCATGTAGAATCCTTGCCGTGTCAAATCGAAAGGCCTATGATCTTTCTTTGTAGGTTTTGAAAAGGCTCAGATATATATATCCTTCTCTTTCTTTCTCAATTTACTTCATCCTTATCTTTTATCTATTATTCTTTGTGACTTTGTGAGTGTAAAACTGTCAAAGTTTTCTTGGTATGTGTTGTTTCCTCCTTTTCTAGATTCTTTTCAAACATCTAGCAGTATTCATCATTTTTTGTTGTTTTGTCGGTTTCGTTCATTAATTCCCTCTATCCATAAAATTTATCACTAAAAAACTAATCTGTTATTCTCGTTTAATTAGTCACAAAAAAACAAAACATGCACTGAATTCACAAGGTATATGGTCATGTTCATAATACATTATTCATCAAACCAAAGAAAGAAAGCTATGAATATCAGGACACTCACTTTTGCATTCATTAGGAAACATGGAATGCATGAGTCATATCCCATATTAATAGATTTCTTTATTTAGTTTTGACTTATATAATTCAATAAGAAAAATATTTTGATATATATATATATATATTCTTGGCTAATATTATCTCTTTGGATTCGTATTTATAATGTTTAATTGTACTCCTTAGAATTGCGAAAAGTGTATTCAAGATAACATCGAAACTTTTTGTCATAGTTCCATACAAAAATAAAATGTTAATGACAATTAATATGTTTTTATATCTTGTTTAAGTAATTAGTTAATTCAAGAAACTAGAACAAATTGTATTTATATATCAAACAATCTAAACAAGTGATATATTTAATCCATTACAGATTATCAAGATTTGGCCGTTGTTGTATTTTAATTACTAACAACGCCAATTCATCATGAGGATTCAAGGTGGTTGTAACTCATTATTAGCATAAGCAACAAACTTAGTTCCTTCTCTTCTGAAGAAAGGCTATACACACACCTTGATACTTTCACTTTTGATAATCAAGTTATTATATTAAATGCTTTTTGTAACTCTTACTTTTTGTTTACGTACGTATTTAGATAATACGTAATAAATGTTAACATTAAGCTCTTGATTTCATATACACATTAGATGATACGCAATAAATGTTAACTTAACCTCTTTTTACATGTGTTGCTTTCTTAAACTTAAAAATTAAAAAAAAAAATACTCGTTTCACTGATCGTAAGACATAAGGTCTTTAATACAATGTGAGATTGTAAATGATGAGGTATCATCTGAACTTATATCAACCCAAATTTTGCCAACTTATCTGCAAGAATATTTGCTTAAAAGTTACATACTAAATCTAAGTTTAGGGAAATGAACGGTGAAGATGGCATATTTTCTCAATCATATGATCCACAGGAGAATAGTATTTCCTCTTTTGATTGACTTGTTTGACAACTTCTAAATCATGAGATTGAAGGAGAAACTTAGTTACGTCGATCTGAGTGGCTAGAGTGTATTCTTGAATGTAGCTTGTGTTTATAGAGCTTGTATTAGAGACATATGGGGAATTGGTTGGAACATTCATGCCAATACCTCATTATTATGGTTCGTGATCAATACTCCAATAACAAATCCACTATTCTTTGTTTTTTAGGATCAACCTTGACTTTAAAATAGACATTCATACAAGGGGGTCCAGTGTTGTAATTGGTCAATTAGCAAGGTTTAACTACCTGTGTGAATTCTCCAGAGCACTATGGATGCAAAAGAAATAGAAAGAAATAACTCTCGTAGTCCTCATGAAGGCATCTAACCTAGGTGATAATATCTGCTAGGTTAAATTTTTTTCTATGATCAAATATAGATGCTTTTCGAGCTCTCCAGATACTCCATGATAGAGATGCAACTAGCTCCAAGGCATTATTCTTAATTATCTGGGGATTATGTTGAATATTTGTCCAGGAGTCTTGAATTCATGATAAGAGTGTTGAGCTTTGTGTAAACTTATGCATCATCTATCCATACCATCCTTAACTTTCTTGCAATCTAACAGCAAATAAGTATCTATTACAATTTCTTTTTGAAAAACAACTGCAAATCCTTTGGGTCTTTGATGATTTTTCTATAGAGGAAAACGACATTTTGGGAAGTGTTCTTGTAAGACATCTCCTCATATTCATTTTTACTCGGTAGAGCATTCAATTTCTATAGACTTTTGCAAGAAAAACTTGCATTACCAGAAGATGTAGATGGCCATTGTTTATGTTTCATAGATACTTTGATCAGCCCAGGAAATAGTAAATTCTCCTAAAAGAGTGTAGTGCCAGACATAAACATCAAGAGACAGCACTTGAAGCAGTGGAATGTCCTTGATCAGTTGGATATCTCTTGCGTAAAAAATTTCTTGTATGAGGAGATATTCTATTGTCTTTGCTAGGTTAGGATGAGATTTGCTACTCTTAGGTTCGAGATAGTGACGTTGTTAAATGGAAATGGTTTGAAACTATAGGGTCTTGGTAGCCAAGGTAGCACATTTATGTTCTTTCCATCTAGCTCCTAATTTAACACATGCAAACCCTTGTAGATACTTTTCCATAGAAAGGAAACACGTCGTTTCAGTCGACTCTTTAGTTGGAGTATCGAAGTTTTTGAGAAATACCTGCCTTTGAAATATTTGGCCCCTAATGCTTCAAGTTTAGTTAAGATTCTCTAGAATTTCTTAGCAAGCAAGGCAAGGTTTCAAAGCTTGTAAATCTGGGTCACAGTCTTTTTATTGAATTGTAGAACCAATTTTGTCAAATCTATTATTGAATTTCCCTTTATATAACGTACTCTTTATAAAACTTATTACTATTATTTTCATATGTTAATTATTTTTTAATTATGTGAGATGTAATAAATGTTAACATGAAATTATTCAGAAAAAAATGTTAACATGAAATTTCCATGATAGATACATGTTTCCTTTCATAATATTTAATACATTAATACCTTATTATCCAAGAGAAAATCTCATGTAGTCATATTTTGTATATCCTTGCAAGTTGAATTGCTTGACCTTATTACCAAAAAAGAAAAGAAAAAAAAAGACTTCTTAACTTTATGATGAATATCCATCTTTACCGTATGAAACTTACATTTTTCTTTGGTCAAATTTTAGAAACTATATTTGCTTGCAATACTTTGAGTGCCAAAATGATGCAACCAAGCTCGAAAATTTGCTACAAGGTAATGGCTCTATAGTAATTATAAAGATTAGCGGCCAAAAAATAATATTTAATTTTTCCCCCTAAAAAATATTGTTGAAGCTTCACCACTACCTTGTAGGCTTTTTCACTTCTTGAACTATGATGGAGCAGAAGTGGGAATTTGGAGGTCTCTCTATTTTCAAGTTTTTGATTTATTATTTTTTCTTAAATCAATCAAAATTTGTTATAATTATAATTTATATTGAGATGCCCCAACATTTTTTTGAGTAAAAAGTACCATAAATACATGAACTTTTCAGTTTTTCTATCTTAGCACTCGGACTGATCAATTGTGCCGCTTAAACTTCAAAAAGTACTAAAATACAATATTTTGATTTTTTTCCAAATCAAACACTAATTGTTCTTTCTCTTTCCTCCCCAATCTGATAATGTCAAATCAAATCCCCAATTTGATTTCATCCTCCACGTTCGTGTTTCTCTGAAAACAACTCTTTCAAGATATATTTTCCTTTCCTTTCCTTACGTGAAATCGACTACAAGATATAATTTTCAGACATGGAGTCCGTGAAAAAATTCAAGAAGACAGAATTGGGAAAATTGGAAAAATATTATTCCTCATTATTCTGAGACAAACAATCGAGTTGCCTTCTGTGGTAAAAAGGTTTGTGAGAGAAAGAAAGGAGAAGAGGAATACCGAGAATGACTATTTGAGCGGCGAGAAGAGGATTGGGATGCCATCGATGTTAGTCAAAATGCTTCACAAGACGCATTGGCTATACCTTTTAGGGGAAGAAGAAACTACTTTGCTCTATTTTGGGGAAGAAAAATGTGTGAAATTCCAAAATTGTCTCGAAAAAGAGATCACATGGGTGTCCTGTGGCTATTTTCAATTCATATTTAATAGGAATTTTGACGTAAATGTTAAAATGAACATTTTTTAAAGTTTAAGTGTTAGAATCAATAACTTTTTAATTACACTTTTTTTTTTTGTCAAACGTTTTAGACCTATGTTACGTTTAAATAAGGGTATCTTATTTACTCCTTAAAAAGTAAATTATGTAACTTTTTTTAGGAAATAATCAAAACATATTCCATTTTGGAAGTCAACGGAAATTTCGCTCCGTATCTCCCTGGCATTGATAGCTTCAGGCTCAAGTTTAATAAATGAATATTAATACTAGGAATGAGAATGAGATAGAAAATTAGAGTATAACTCATGCTAAGGGATAGTAATGTGAAATATTTCTTTTAAATTTTGTTTGAGAATTTTGGATAGAAAAGAAATAATTATTTCATTTCTATTTGTGAGATTTAAGAGAAATGGGAAAAAGAGTTAAAAATAAAGTGTTCTTTTACAACAATAACTCTTTCATGAAAAATACATTTGGTAATAGTGATATTTTATTCTATCTTGAGGATGTAGTTGACATTTCATCCTATCTTTTAAAACATGGGATCTTCATTGGTCTCTTCCTCTCCAAAAGTGGAGGGAAAGGATTTGAGGTGAAAAAGGATGAGAAATCTATCCATTCTCCTATTCTTCCTTTACAAAAACTCCCAAACATATATAAAGTATCCCCTTTCTCTCTAAACCCCTTCTCTTCTGTCCAATTCTCAACTCTTAAACTGGCACTGAGGCTTTATTTGAAATCCAATACAATTTTTTTTCGCTCTACGTTCCACGTGGTCTTTAAGATGGAAAATGTTTTTTAACTGAATTTAAGAATGAAAAACTGTGAAAATTTTCCTCAATTTTTGTAAAAGATAAATTATTATGAGTTGTTATGAATTAAATAATATTTGTGGATGTCCATAAGAGATAAGAATATCTGAAATAAAGTCTATCTTCTGAAGAAATATATATTCTAAAGATATAGACGTCTTGAAAAGATAGATATTCTGAAGATTGATATATTAATGGAGTTTTAATCTTATCTTAGATATGATTAGATATGATAGAATCTATCCCATATTCCACCTCTATCTCTTAATGAGACCGTACTTTAAATTTTCTCAAGGCACAAATTTTCCTAATTATACTGGTTGTGATACGTATCTATTGATATTAGTGTTGAACATTTTGTAGAATATGTTCATACACTAAATGATCCTGTAGATAATAAATGCATAAATATGAGTTGATATAAATGTCGTAGCACTCACTTCGTATTTTTGCCAATAAACTATCATATATAGTCATCTTTGTTATTGTTTTATGGTCAGAAACCAAGTATTGTCATTTACAAATTATATGTGCGCTATTCATTTTTATTACTCCATCAAATGGTAGATGAGCTTTTATATGTTGGGAAAATAATATCAAAAGAGATATTCATAATTTGTTGATTTTAAATATCCTATCATTAAGGGAAGAAAACATGTAATCGGATGAAAATATTAATTATTTTGTTGCTCTAGTTTTGAACAAGAAGTTCGAACGCATATAGCCATGCATGCTTTCTGACTAACATCCAACTAATAATGCTCCTAATATATTTGATGTCTCTGAATGACAACCTACCACTATCAAAGTATTTTAGACACAATCAAAACGTGACAGATAAGTCGATTCCATGAATATGAATTCCTCGGATATCAAAGGAGTAAATGTTTAGATGGTTATATTATAAAGTCGAGGAAATAAAATTCTAGAAGAATTTTCCAAATATGACCAATATATATTTCTAGAAGAAATTCAGGTGCCTAAAAAATGGTGATGTTATGAGATCTCAACATAATAGGTCATGTTTGAGAATGAATAGAATCGCAAAAGTACTATAGTCTTTATGCTCATAGTGGTATTGAATTAGAATAATTCAAAGTCTGCATATTGACAATAATATAGAATTCGCATGAAAAGTACAAAAGTTCGTCCAGAAAATTAACAAGTACACATAAAGTGTACATAATTCCTAGAAGGATTTATGTACCTGAAGTGTTAATCCCAGAAGGATAGTTATGAATATTCATTTATGCGAACTATAAAATGAGTATTGATCTAAAATTCTTCATAAAAGTCTGGCATTACTTGCTAAAAAATATTTCTGGTGGAGAACATGATTAATTTTCGTATATATAGAGCACGAGAAAAAATTGATATACTTTTGTTTAAGTTATCATTTGATAACATAGTTATATGAAGTCCATGTTGGACTTAGTATGCCGAAGCATATAAGAAAACTGTTCCAAAAGAGCATGATATAACTATCTTAGTAAATCATCATTGAAGATAATGGTGAGAAGATCGAGTCTACGTATGAGGAAACACTTACTCATCTTGATTAATTATATTTGCCACAGATATTACTTCGTGAAAAGATACTACTATTGTACAATTTATTGATTAACACTTTGATGAACTAGTGTGCCCCACATCAGGGGATGAAAGTCAACAATACTATAAAAATGATATCATATGAATATTCAGCCCACAAGAATAAGTGAACTAGAAGTTCACAAGATTTGGCCATGTACAGATGTTTGTGGATCAAGTATTTTGTATACTTTTGCCCAGTTAGTTAGAGTTTCTAATAGATGCTCTTATTTGGGTAAATGTCCTAGAAGGACAAAATATAGCTTATAATTTTAAATCACGCCTGAAGCTTGACCTAACACGTAATTCTAAAGATGATTATTCTCTACAAAGGGAGGACTATATGAGCAAATGTTGTTCCTGAAGAATAAACAAAGGCAAGTATGACAATCAAGAGTACTGAAATCACGCTTTTTGCTTTTATTCATAAATTGAACATTCTAAAAATATTCTACATAGACATAGCACATCATTGGCATTTCAATTCATTGATTCATTAGATATCGATAAAAATCGTTTGTAAAATAATATTGAAGAGCCAATGGGTCCTGAAGCACCATGATCATGCAAATTAGTAAATGATTATACTTGTTTCATGCAAGTATATAGCTCCCCTCATGTAGTCGTCGGCCTTCCCCAGCCCCCCCTTTGTCGCTTCTGGCGAAGGTTATGGTTCTTTTCTAACTAATTACTTTGGAATATATATTGAACTTTTCCTATGATATCTCCTTCAAATGATTATTTTGAAATTTGAAAAATAATCTAACTTCTGCAGAAATGGATGTATAAGATAATAATTATTTGCAAGATCCACACTAAATCATGTCATGCATTCACACACACAATAATTGTGTATATAGATATCAATAGTAGCCACTTCTTTCACTTACGTTGAAGGAATAATTAATTATGATGGCTGGTTATGATGTGTGTGATTAAGATGAAGAAATTATCTTATTCGAGATTTATATATATCCTTTTAAATGAAATTCCAATTATGTTGTCGGAAATAATTATAAAATTTGAGGATATACAAAAGAAGATAACATAAATATATCCATTCATGAACTCCAGAAGAGATATAGCAATTATGTACAAACAAGTTCGATCACTAAAATCTTGAAGATTTATCCAGTAAGGGATTACTGATAAGAACACTTGAAATCATCTCTGAATGCGTATATATAGAAATCTCAACTGATTATCTCATGAGGGGAGTAATGTTTAACATAGAGAATAGTGTACACTTTTTCCTTCACTAGCTTTTTTTCGACTGGGTTTTTGTGTTATAAAGTGTTATCGAAGCATGTTATATACGTAATGAACATCCAAGGAGAAATATTATGAATTAAATGATATTTGTGGATGTACACAAGAGATAAGAATATCTGAAATAAAGTCTATCTCCTGAAGACATAGATATTCAGAAGATAGATATCTTGAAAAGATAGAATCTAATAAAGAGATAATGATAGAGTTTTAATCTTATCTTAGATATGATTACATATGATAGAATCTATCCCCTATGCCATCTCTATCTCTTGTATCTTCTAAGCATTATCAATAAGGCCTTTGGCCTCCAGTTGTAAACATATCTCAGTGAGAAAGCAATAAAAGTTCTCTACTTTTTTCTCAGCTCTTCTCTGTCTTCTTTTCTTATCTATTTATTGATGAGTTATTCTAGATATTTTTTTCTCTTTATTATTTATTTCTTTATACTTTACATTGACGTAAAAAGTACTAATATTTAAGGCAAATGTTTAAAATTGTTTTCATTACACAATAAGACCCAAATGCGGTAAACTAAAATCAATCCATATAAATTCTAGAAGAATCCTAAATGTGCGATTTGACTTATTTGATTTCGGCTGCTTTTGGATAGCTCTTTTTACTAGATTTGTTTCTAAAATGAAACAAAAGAGGTCCCTTTGGATCTTTTGTTTCCATCCCATCATAAGTCAGATTTTTTAAGATAACCAGAATATGAGGATGTCTAAATCATCTCACATCTGTATTTTAAACATGAAAAATAGATCTTAAAGTTTTTTCCACCAATTCTGAAATGAAACTATGATCTGACATTTGAGCTCTACTTTTGGATAGTATTTCTAACTCGTTTAGTTTCTAAATGAAACCCAAAAAGTGTCCTTTGGTTCTTTTGTTTTCTATCCTATCCCAAGTCCGGTTTTTTAAGACAACGCGAATGTGAGATTGTCAAAACCATCTTATATTTGGCTTTTAAACATGAAAAAAAAGGATCTTAAACTCATTTCCCGCCAATTCTAAAATAAAACTGAGATTTGAGATTTGAGGTCTTATCCAATCTTGCCCTTTATGTAAAATTTTAAAAAAAAAGTAATTACATTTTATCCAATGAAGTTTGTTTAATATACCACTTCTTCATACATTTTACATAAATTATAAATAAATATTATTAAGATTGATATATTTATAACTAATCAATCCATGTTGTTAATTTTAATAAAAAGATTGCCAGAGAATAAGAATTTTGTAGTCAGAAGTTTAAATTTTTCTAAAATATCATTTGTAGGTTTAATTATTGTTTTTTTATGAAAAGGTTTAATTATTGTTTAGTGCTATATATTAAGATAATAAGATTATTCATTATGACAGTTAGACTCATAAAAAAAATATTTTTGAAAGGAAAATATGGTTTTAATGTATGATTGTGATAAGAATTAAACACAAAAAATGATATTTAAGGAAGATTTAATAAATTTCGGTATAAAATCATTATTTTTAATAATTTTTTGCATTAAAATTAGTATTAAGAATAAAGTAGACATAATTATACCAACAATACAAATGTATTTATTGTATGGAGATATAAACTTATAAATTAAACAAATTTTAGGAAGAAAGAGATAATTACCCTAAAAGCTCTGTCGACATAACGCAGAGGGAAATGCGTGCATTTGGATTACGAATGAGATGAAAAATGTGAAAATTTTTTAGTCAAAATCCGTAAACGTAAATTATTAGTGAAAGAAGAAATAGGTTCTAAAATAAAAAAGTATAAAAAAATGTACAAATTTTATATTTAAAACGTAACCCAAATCACCCTCAATTCTTATGAATTTGTTTCTGAACTGCGTTCGCTTTGGAAAATAGTTATAGATAGTTACTCAAAGGAAATTTTTAGTGCTTCGAATGTTACGGACTTACAGTAATGGCCGTATGCGAAAACAATGCCAAACAGGTAAAAAACCCCATAGCTGTTGCTTCCCGAGTAGTGAATTCTGTTCTGAAGCAGCTTCATTCACAAAGTAAAAGATGTCAAAATATTGGAAATAAGGAACGTAGAGGCCGCGCCTCCTCGATGATGAAGAAGGAGGCGTTCTCTTTTACTCCGCTTCTCCCATCTCTTCCTCTGGGTATTCTCTTATATTGCATGCTTATCTCTATTTGATTTTGAGTCCATTGTAATCACAAATAAAACTAATGCCTGGAAATTGCATCTATGGATTTGTAAATATGAAGAAGCAGAGGCAAAGGCTGCCCATTTACAAGTAGGACGACCATTCTATATTTAGTAGAGACTCATGCCACAACCATTGTTCTCAGCGACAGTAGGATTTGAACCTACGAATTCGCCAATTATGAGTCCTTTGGTTGAACCAAAACGACTTACCTCAACCTTGTTAAATGAGATCAAAAAGATGAAATGGAATAGGCAATGGAAAAACCACTCAAATTCCTCAGGTCCACTTTACAATGTTCTCAAACTCTCTTATCTATCTTTATGGGTTTTCAGTACCCGATCGTGGTTATATTTTGGTGTATCTTCTTCAGTTAGATTGTAATATTTATTGTGTTTAATGTTTGGACTTATCAGCAAACGTAGAGGTTTATATTAATCTTGATCAAGCATTAAAGAAGTCGCGAATGTGTTAATAATGGTAGTCTTTTGTGACCTTTGTACAGTTTTTTAAAGAAGCTGGTTGGGCAGAAGGTGGGCGTGTCATAGCCTACACGGACCCAAGGAGACTTGCTGTTCCTAATTGACAGCATATCGAGAGTTATGATGAGTTCTCTTTTTAAAATCGTAGTTCTTTATTGAATTTGAGCTTATTTCAGAAAATAATATTACTTGGAATGCCATACAGATGTCAGACTTTTATTGCTTTGATGGGGGCGTGAGTGATTCAACTTTTGATTGGTTTTAAACGAGTAAAGTTATTTAGATTGTCCTGCGGGACATTATTAAATTGGACATATGTGCTTGATATTTAGAAATTACCATCTTGCATAGTGAATGTGTGGAATGAATAACTTTTAAATAAGGGAAGTCTTCTGCAACCTGAGAAAATTTCAATGCAACTTTTTTTCCCAATTATTTTAAAAGATAAATCTTTTTTGTGGTTTTGTTGCTATCAATGGCCTGAAACAGGAGTGCAGTGTTGGCTTTAACTTATTTGATTATTGTCTTTTGCACTACTAGCCAGATACGATAATGTAATATTGCACTGACATCGTTGAGGTTGTCCCATGTGCAGTCAGTTCCTTCACGAGTTGCTGAAGAGATGGGTGTTAAACTAGGAGAAGAAGTTGGTTACACAATTTGGTTTGAAGATATTTCACATACAGTGAGATCTCTTGTCTTCGTTTATGTGGAAGAATGTGGTCTATTAATTGGTGAAGTGGTGTTACTGTAATAGGAGATGACTTTTAGGCACTGATCTATGCCTTATATAGCTATTATCAGTGACACACTGGTATCTGATCTTCATTGCTATTTAGCTGAATTCATATGCTTAACGGTCAAAATTTTGATTTCCTATCAGCACAGGACTTAACGAGGATCAAGTTTCTCATCGATGGATTGTTGCTAAGAGAAATGATGGATGATCCTCTTGAGCAAGTATAGGTACTTACCTACTAATCCTTAATTTATCCCCTTCGTAGTTTTGGCATTTCTCCTTTTGTCGCCTTGGCCATGTTGCTTTTGCATGGCAAAGAGTTCTTGCTGAGAACATCGCTAACTCATTAGTTTTTGAATGTGCAGTTCTTCATGGAAGCATTATTTGTTGATCTGGTCCTGGATCTGCATGTCATCATTGGTTCTAAGCTCTTGAGTCCTTGGTCCTTACATCTTTAACTTGTTCAAATTTTTGGGTGCTAATCTTCATTGATATCCTTGAGTTTCTTTTAAAAGATGCTGGGATAATTTTGACTATGTAATTTCTTGTCATGCTAGAACATAAAATGATCTTCATTTTCTCTTCTAAATTTTAGAATCATTTGCATCTTGTCTTGACTTTGATTTTTCCACTTAATCGTCTTGTAAATATATGAACTGAACTTTTAAATTTTCACAATGCAGTGTTATAATGGTAGATGAAGCACATGAAAGGTCTCTTTCAACAAACATCTTATTAGGTCTGTTGAAAAAGGTATAATCAATGATGAGTAAGTTCCAGAATTAGTGGTTTCTTGATGGCGTACTAACTAGTGTTAGAAAATCAGACTCAAAGGCATCAACCAGAGCTATGTCTTTTCATCTCATCAGCTACAACTGAAGCAAAATCCATGGCTGCTTATTTCTCTACCAGGTCCTATTTTATTATATGATTTAGAAGACACTCTTTCCTCGGACATTTTATATGTATGCACTTTGTTTTTGGCATTTATGGAATCTAATTGTTTTCAGTGTGTTAAACTTTATGATGAAAAACCTAAAGATACCAAAAAACAGAAATAACTTATAGAAAATGTTTCTTTCTTGGACAAACCTGTTCATCTACTTAGAGTCTTACATTCTGCATTCAGATATGTTTTTTCTTTGGAATTTTTCTATGTCATGTGAATTTGTTCTAATGGACTATCATTTATATCAGACTAGTGGTTGTTCTTTGTTCAATTGCCATTACTTGTTTAAAAGTCATTGGACGTGAAAGCTCTCGAAATGCATGTTAAATATTCTGATCTGTCTTAGTTTGGCCTTCCTGAGGGAGAATTCGTAAAAGCGAGGAAAGTACAAATCTGGGGCTCATATCATTAGCAAGAGCTTTATGAACACGTAGACTTCTGTGAAAGTTGACATGGAATCAGAAGTTCCATAATTTATGAATTCGATGTGCTACTTATTTTAAATAAAAGTTATGTATAAATATCACCAATACTATTTTAGGATTGAATGTACAACTTTGGGATGAACGCAAAATTATCAATCGATGCATCGATAAGATAGTAGTGTGAATATTATCGACTTGTAACCTGCAATTTACAATGTCTTAAAGAGATCATACTTTAAATTTTCTCGAAGGCACAATTTTTTCTAATTATACTGGTCGTGATATATATATATCTATTGATATTAGTGTTGAATATTCTGCAGAATATGTTCATACACTAAACGATCTTGTAGACCATAAATGCATAAATATGAGTTATTATAAATGTAGTAGCATTCACTTCGAAAGATTTCCAATAAATTATCATATATAGTCATCTTTGTTATTGTGTTCTGGTCAGAAACCAAGTATTGTCATTTACAAATTATATGTGCGCTATTCATTTTTATTACTCATTAAAAGGTAGATGGGCTTATATATGTTGGGCAAATAATATCAAAAGAGATATCCATAATTTGATGATTTTAAATATCCCATCATTAAGAGAAGAAACCATGTAGTCGGATGAAAATATTAATTATTTTGTGTCTCTATGACTTTTGAACAACAAGTTCGATCGTTTATAGCTAGGCATGTTTTCTTACTAACATCCGACCAATAATGCTCCTAATATATTTGATGTCCCTGAATGAAAACCTACCACTATCAAAGTATTTAAGACACAATTGAAATATGGTAGATAAGTCGATTCCATGAATATGAACTCCTCGGATATCAAAGGAGCAAATAGGTAGATGGTTATATTATAAAGTCGAGGAAATATAATTCTAGAAGATTTTTCCAAATATGACCAATATATATTTCTGGAAGAAATTTAGGTGCCTGAAAAATTGTGATATTATGAGATCCCAACATAATAGGTCATGTTTGAGAATGAATAGAATCGCAAAAGTACTAGAGTATTTATACGTATAGTGGTATTGAAATAGAATAATTCAAAGTGTGCACACTGATAATAATATAGAATTCGCATGAGAAGTATAAAAGTTAGTCCAGAAAATTAACAACTACATATGAAGTGTACATAATTCCTAAAAGGATTTATATACCTGAAGTGTTAATCCCAGAAGGATAGTTATGAATATTCATTTATGCAAACTATGAAATGAGTATTGATCTAAAATTCATTGTAAAAGCCTGGCATTACTTGCGAAAAAATATTTCTAGTGGAGAAAAAGATTAATTTTCATATATATAGAGCACGAGAAAATTGATATACTTTTGTTTAAGTCATCATTTGATAACGTATTTATATGAAGTCCCTGGTGGATTTAGTATGCCCGAAGTATATAAGAAAATTATTACACAAGAACATAATGTAACTATGTTAGTGAATCATCATTGAAGATAATGATGAGAAGCTCGAGTCTATGTACGAGGAAACATTTACTCATCTTGATTAATTATATTTGCCACAAATACAACTTCTTGAAAAGATACTATTACTGTACAATTTGCTGATTAACACTTCGATGAACTAGTGTGCCCCACATCAGGGGGATGAAAGTCAACAATACTATAAAAATGATATCGTATGAATATTCTGCCCACAAAAATAAGTGAACTAAATGTACAGATGATTGTGGATCAAGTATTTTGTATAGTTTTGCCCAATTCAGGTGAGTTTCTAATAGATACTCTTATTTGGATAGATGTCCTAGAAGGACAAAATATAGCTTATAATTTTAAATCACGCCTGGAGCATGACCTAACATTTGATTCTAAAGATGAATAGCCTCTAAAAGGGGAGGACTATATGAGCAAATATTGTTTCTGAAGAATAAACAAAAGCAAGTATGATGATCAAGAGTACTGAAATCAAGCTTTTGCCTTTATTCATAAATTGAACATTCTGAAAATATTCTATATAGACATAGCACATTATTGCCATTTCAATTCATTGAGTCATTAGATATTGATAAAAATCTTTTGTAAAATAATATTGAAGAGCCAATGGGTCCTGAAGCACCATGATCATGCAAATTAGTAAATGATTATACTTGTTTCATGCAAGTATATAGCTATTATGGTTCTTTTCTAACTAATAGCTTTGGAATATATATTGAACTTTTCGTTTGATATCTCCTTCAAATGATTATCTTGAAATTTGAAAAACAATCAAACTCCTGCAGATATAGATATATAAAATAATAATTATTTACATGATCTTTACAAATCATGTCATGCATTGACACACATAATGATTGTGTATATAGATATCTATAGTAGCTACTTCTTTCATATATGTTGAAGGAATAATTAATTATGATGGCTGGTTAAGATGTATGTGTGATCAAGATGAAGAAATTGTCTTATTTGATATTTATATATATATATATATCCCTTTAGTTGAATTTCTAATTACATTGTCAAAAATAATTATAAAGTTTGAGGATATACAAAAGGAGATAACATAAATATATCTACTCATGAACTCCAGAAGAGATATAGCAATTATGTACAAAAAAGTTCGATCACTAAAATCTAGAAGATTTATCCATTAAGGCATTACTGATAACAACACTTGAAATCATCCCTGAATACGTATGTGTAGAAATCTCAAGTGATTATCTCATTAGAGGTGTAGTGTTTAACATAGAGAATAGTGTACTCTTTTTCCTTCAGTAGAGTTTTTTTCCACTGGGTTTTCATGTAGTAAGGTTTTAACGAAGCATATTATCTATGTAATGAACATCCAAGGGGAATATTATATAGATATCTATAGTAGCTACTTCTTTCACTTATGTTGAAGGAATAATTAATTATGATGGCTGGTTAAGATGTATGTGTGATCAAGATGAAGAAATTATCTTATTCGATATTTATATATATTCTTTTAGATGAATTTCTAATTACATTGTCGGAAATAATTATAAAGTTTGAGGATATACAAAAGGAGATAACATAAAATATCTATTCATGAACTCCAGAAGAGATATAGCAATTATGTACAAACAAGTTCGATCACTAAAATCTAGAAATATATCCATTAAGACATTACGGATAACAACACTTGAAATCATCCTTGAATACGTATGTGTAGAAATCTCAAGTGATTATCTCATCAGAGGAGTAATGTTTAACATAGAGAATAATGTATTCTTTTTCTTCACTAGAGTTTTTTTCCACCGGGTTTTCATGTAGTAAGGTTTTAACGAAGCATATTATCTATGTAACGAACATCCAAGGGGGAATATTATGAATTAAATAATATTTGTGAATGTATATAAGAGATAAGAATATCTAAAATAAAGTCTATCACTTGAAGAGATAGATATTCTGAACATAGATATCTTGAAGAGATAATGATAGAGTTTTAATTTTATCTTAGATATTATTACATATGATATAATCTATCCCCTGTTTCATCTCTATCTCTTGTATCCCCTAAGCATTATAAATAAGGCCCTTGGCCTCCAATTCTAAACATACCTCAGAGAGAAATCAATAAAAGTTCTCTACTTTTCTCTCTGCTCTTCTCCGTCTTCTTTTCTTATCTATTTATTAATCTAGTTATTCTAGATATTTTTTTTCTTTATTATTTATTTCTTTATAGTTTACATTGAGGTAAAAAATACTAATATTTAAGGCAAAAGTTTATATTTGTTTTCATTACTCAATCAGACCCAAATGCGGAAAACTAAAATCAATCCAAATAAAGTCTAGATGAAACCCAAATGTGTGATTTGACTTATTTGATTTCGGCTATTTTTGGATAGCAATTTTTACTAGTTTGGTTTTTAAATGAAACAACAGAGGTCCCTTTGGATCTTTTGTTTCCATCCCATCATAAGTTAGATTTTTTAAAGATAATTAGAATATGAGGGTGCCCAAATCATCTCACATCTGTGTCTTAAACATGAAAAATAGTTCTTAAACTTTTTTCCACCAATTCTGAAATGAAACTAAGATTTGACATTTGCGCTCTACTCTTGGATAGTATTTCTAACTAGTTGGTTTCTAAATGAAATCCAAAAAGAGTCATTCGGTTCTTTTATTTTCTTTCCCATCCCAAGTCGGATTTTTTAAGATAACCTGAATGTCAAAATGTTGAAACCACCTTATATTTGGCTTTTAAACATGAAAAATGGATCTTAAACTCATTTCGTGCCAATTCAGAAATTAAACTTAGATTTGAGATTTGAGGTCTTATCCAATCTTGCCCTTTGTGTTTTATTTAAAAAAAGTAATTACATTTTATCCTTGAAGTTTGTTTAATATACCATTTCATTCATATATTTTACACAAATTATAAATAGATAGCATTATGATTTATAGATTTATAACTAATTAATCCATATTGTTAATTTTAATGAAAAGATTTCCAGAAAATAAGAATTTTGTAGACAAAAGTTGTAAATTTTTCTAAAATATCATTTGTAGGTTTAGTTATTTTTTTTTTATGGAAAGGTTTAATTATTGTTTAGTACTATATATTAAGACAATAATATTATTCATTATACCACTTAGACTCATGAAAAAAATATTTTAGAAAGGGAAATATGGTTTTAATTTATGATAGTGATAAGAATTAAACACAAAAAATGATATTTTAGGAAGATTTAATAAGTTTTGCTATAAAATCATTATTTTTAATAATTTTTTGCATTAAAATTAGTATTAAGAAAAAATTAGTTATCAATATAAACTATGAAGATGTATTTCTGTATGGAGAGATAAAATTATAAATTAAACAAATTTTAGGGAGAAAGATGTAATTACCCTAAAAGTTCTGTCGACCATAACGCGGAAGGAAATGCGTCCATTTGGATTACAAATGAGATGAAAAATGTGAAAATTTGTTACTCAAAATCCGTAAACTTAAATTATTTGTGAAAGAAGAAGTAAGTTTCAAAATAAAAAAGTGTAAAAAAGTAAACCAATTTTATATTTAAAATGTAAACCAAATGATCCTCAATTTCTTATAAATTTGTTTCTGAACTGCGTTTGCTTTGAAAAATAGTTATAAATTGTTGCGTTTATATCATCTTACAGTAATCGCCATACGCGAAAACAAGTCCAAACAGGTCAAAATCCCCATAGCAGCAGCAGCTTCTTCACAAAGTAAAAGATGTCAAAATTTTGGAAACCAGGAACGGAGAGGCCGCACCTCATCCACGATGAAAAAGGAGGCGTGCTCTTTTACTCCGCTTCTCCCATCTCCTCCTCTTGGTACTCTCTTATATTGCATGCTTATCTCTATTTGATTTTGAGACCATTTTAATCACAAATAAAACTAACGCCTAGATATTGCAGATATGGATATGTAAATATGGAGAAGCAGAGGCAGAGGCAGTGGCTGCCCGTTTACAAGTACAGGATGGCCATTCTATATTTAGTAGAGACTCATTACGCCTAGATATTGCAGATATGGATATGTAAATATAGAGAAGCAGAGGCAGAGGCTGCCCGTTTACAAGTACAGGATGGCCATTCTATATTTAGTAGAGACTCATCCCACTACCATTGTTGTCAGCGAAACTGGCAGTGGAAAAACCATTCAGATTCCTCAGGTCCACTTTACAATGTTCCCTAACTCTCTTATCTATCTATAGGTGTTTTCAGTACCCGTTCGTGGTTATATTTTGGTGTTTCTTCTTCACTTAGGTTGTAATATTTTTTGTGTTTGATGTTTGGACTTATCAGCAAACTTAGAGGTTTATATTAATCTTGAAAGTTTCCAGTTGGGAAAACAATCTTATGTTTTCTGTCTCATTAATGTGAGAATAGTGTACAATTTATAGATTTGTCCAAGTGACAAATCCTAAGCAGATTAGAAGTAGAAGTCCTAGCTAAATACAACTAGGAAACACATTAGAAGTAGAAGTCCTAACTAAATACAACTAGGAACCACAACTATACACAGTTTATGATTAATAGTAATCCTATTTTAAATATATGTCTAACACTCCCCCTCAAGTTGGAGCATGAAGGTCAGAAATGCCCAACTTGGAAGCTAATCGATGAAAATGTGTCGGATGAAGTGCTTTAGTAAGAATATCGGCAGGTTGCTCCTCACTTCGAATATAGGTAGGATAGATAAAACCGTCTTGAAAAGCATCACGAACAAAATGACAATCGATTTCAATGTGTTTAGTGCGTTCATGGAAAACAGGATTTTCAGCGATATGAAGAGCAGCCTGGTTATCACAATGCAATGGAATGGGGGCGAGTGACGGGGGACATGAAGATCTCGCAGAAGAATAGATAACCATTTAAGTTCACATAAAGTCATAGCCATAGAGCGATATTCAGCTTCGGCAGATGAACGAGAAACAGTATGTTGTTTCTTTGTCTTCCAAGAAATAGGGGACCCACCAAGAGAGATAAAATAACCAGTGAGAGAGCGGCGAGTTATCGGGCAGGTGGCCCAATCGGAGTCACGATATGCAGTTAACGAAAGAGGAGAGTTAGAGGAAAGAAAAATGCCACGTCCAGGACTCCCTTCCAGATAACGTACAACTCGGATAGCAGCATCCCAATGAGCATGACGAGGGACGTGCATAAATTAAGCAAGTGTATGTACAGCATATGCAAGTTCGGGCCGAGTAAGTGTGAGATATATTAACTTGCCTATGAGTCTTCGGTAGCAATCTGGGTTGTCAAACAATGGTCCAGATGCTTTTGCCAGCTGATGATTAGGTTCCACAGGAGTAGATGCCGGCTTGGCACCTAATAAACCCATTTCAGAGAGAATTTCCAATGTGTATTTTCGTTGGGATAAAAATAATCCCGTGGAGTTTCTCGCAATTTCTATGCCCAAAAAATATTTGAGCGACCCCAAATCCTTCATGTGAAAGCACTTGTGTAATGACTTTCAATTTTTCAAGTGTGGATAGGGAATTTCCAGTAATAAGTAAATCATCCACATAAATAAGAACACATAGATAAATATTCCCTCGAGAATATGTGAAAAGAGAGTAATCTGCATAAGACTGAGAAAAACCATACCTACGGAGAGCGGTGGTGAGTTTGGAAAACCAACATTGAGGAGCTTGGCGAAGACCATATAAAGACTTCTTTAAACGACAGACTTGTCCTTTGTAACAGGTACGAAATCCTGGAGGTGGTCGCATATATACTTCTTCTTGTAAATCTCCATGCAAAAAAGCGTTGTGAACATCCATTTGATGGATAGGCCAGTTGCAAGCAGTGGCAACGGAAAGGAGAGTACAAACGGTGACCATTTTAGCAACGGGAGCAAAGGTGTCTGTGAAATCAATACCTGCCATTTGTGTATTTCCCAAAATTACCAAGCGGGCTTTATATCTCTCGATGGTGCCATCGACTTTGTACTTTATCCGGTAGACCCATTTACTCCCCAGTGCACGTTTTCCAAGAGGCAAGGAGGTTAAAGTCCATGTACCATTTTGTTCAAGAGCATCAATCTCTTGACGCATAGCAGTGCGCCAGAGAGGATTAGAGGCGCCTCGGGAATAAGTGGTAGGCTCGGATTACGTTGCTACGAGATGCTAAAATTACTGTGTGTATTAGAGAATTTACTATAGTCCACAAATTTTGTGATAGGATAAAGGGACGTACCTGAGAGATCCGAAGAGGGTGAGAGAACAGAGGAGGAATGGGATATAGAGGACTTCCATATGGCATTGCAATCATAATCTTGGAGCCGAGTCTGAATATGTTTAATTCGAGTGCTTCGTCTTGGGGCATTAATTGGCAGATTGTCTTACGGCAAGCTGGCAGGATTATCATTTGGGCTATAAGTTGATTCGTCGCAAGAAGGCGGATGTGGATTGCTATTTGGACTAGTTTGGAGAGGGGCGGCTGGAGAGGTTGGTGGTGGGCTTGGCTGAACTGGGCTGCGGGGTTGTGGGTGTGGATCAGGGTGTGAAAGTGGAGATGGGCTGTGGGAAGGGTATAGTGGAGCTGGGCCGTGGGTTAGTGGGCTGCTGGAAGGGGTTGGTGGATCTGGGTTTGCAGGTGGGCTGTGGGAAGGATTTATTTGATCTGGGCTAGGTGTGTTATGTGCTAAACTCCCCCTCTTTTGCATACTTTGTTGCTTGGAGCCCAAAACTTGTTCCCCAAAATTGTAAGATTGTGTGAAGTCTGTAGAAATAGAAGTACCTGATTTGTCATGGAATGGAAACTTTGTTTCATCAAAAATCACATCTCGGGACACAAGGAATTTTTCTGTTTACAGGTCATAAAATCTCCATCCTTTCTTATGAAGAGGGTAGCCAAGGAAGACACACGGTTTGCTGCGGGCTCGAAATTTAGTTTTTGGGATATCGTGGTTATGAACATAAGCTAAGCACCCAAAAGTTTTGATGTGAGAGTAGGATGGTTTCTCATCGTATAGCAATTCATAAGGAGTCTTACCTTGTAACAATTTTGAGGGAGTTCGATTAATGAGATAGCCAGCCGTCAAAATGCATTCTCCCCAAAACTTTATAGGTAAATTTTGCTTGAAATCGTAATGCCCGAGCTACATTTAAGATATGGCGATGTGCGTCAACTCTTCCATTTTGTTGTGGTGTGCCAGCAATAGTAGTTTGGTGGATTATGCCACGGTTAGCAAGATACTACTTTAGGGGTGCAAATTCTGTCCCATTATCGCTACGGATTGTTTTGACAGTTTTGTGAAATTGGGTTTTGATCATGGTAAGGTAATCTTGAAGAATAGAGGCAACCTCACTTTTCTCTGACAGTAAATATATCCAAATAGCCCTAGAATAATCATCTAAGATAGTAAGAAAATATGAAGCACCTATAGTGGATTTGGATTTATATGGGCCCCATAGATCACAATGAATTAGGTCAAAAATTGTAGATGCTTGATTGATGCTAAGAGGAAAACAATCACGAGTTTGTTTGGCACGTAGACAAATATTACAAGGTGATGTTCTAGTTGTAGAGTCTTTAGAATTACCCAAAAAAATGATTGACTACATAATCGAAGGATGTCCCAACTGTATATGCCATAGTGTGCTTGAATCAAGGACTGTGCTAGAAAAGGTGTATAATTCCTTCAATTCCATAGGTTTGTAGAAGAAGATCCCATTCCTCTGCTCACCCACTCCAATCGGCCTCATCGAGATACGGTCTTGTATAAAACAAAATTTGTCAGAGAGTGTGATAAAACATTGTAAATCTCGTGCCAATTGAGACAAAGAAATTAAATTGCAGGTCAGTTCAGGAATTAACAACACTCTGTGGAGTTGTAATATAGGACTTAAAGAGACCATTCCTTCATGCGCAGCAAAAGTTTTGGCACCGTTAGGTAATCCAATAATATGCGGACAGATAGGATGTAAATTTTGTAAAAAAAATTTCCTACCAGTCATATGGTTAGAACACCCTGAATCTAAAATCCAAAAATTTTCCATACCAGATAGCTTTTCAGATTGCCTATTATTTGAGGTTTGGAGGGCAGTCAACAGGGTTGACCACTGGTCAACAGTCAAAGCTGGTAAGGGGCCCGGGCCTGGCCCGGCACTGCTGGAGCTCGGCCCGAAGCCCGGCCAGGTACTGTGCATCGGCCCGCTGTCTTCTTCTTCTCCAGCGCGCCGGCGAACGCTGGAAGGTGCTGCCGCCGCGGTTGTTGCAGAATAGGCCCACGCCTCGGTCGATCTTCCTCCATCGCGCGGTTTGGGCATCGCCGGTGGCTGTCTGCCGCGTCGCCCAGGCCCGGACCTACCTCTGCGCCAAGGACTGGGAGTCGCTGTTGAGAAGCCTCGGCCGGCGGGTTTGGGAGGATTCCGAGGCCACCAATCCGGATAGCCAACAAGCTGGAAACATCCGGTGATATCGTGGCCGGCGCGTCTGCAGTTGGAGCAGAAAGATGAAGAAAAATTTATGGAATTTTTTTCAGTTCTGGCGGCGGCGGCGAAGGCGGCGCCATCTCCAAAATAATCTTCTTTTCGTGTCGAATTTTTGTGCTATTCTTCTTTACAGATTTGAGCAAGAACAGTACGTAATTTGGGTATAGGTTCTTGTTGGATCATATGGGAACGAACAGTGCCATAAATTGCACTATTTAATCTCATTAAAAATTGGAAAACCTTCTCGTTTTCTCTTTCTTTTATGATAAAATTCAACAGATCTGTGTCTGTGCTGGGCTGAAGTTGAGTATAGTTTTCTAGTTCGTCCCATACCTTTTTTAGACGTGAAAAATACACGTGTACTGAATCACCGCCTTGCTTACAATTTGCCAATGCTGCTTTTAATTCATATATTCGTGGGCCGGTGCCAACTAGAAATCGTTCCTTCAAGTCTATCCATAATTCATCAGCTCTCTCTGAATGATATATGGTGGATCGGAGAGAGGGTTCGATAGTATTGAGAATCCAAGAGTTTACAAGATTATTGATCTCCCACCATTCTTCCTCTTTATCTGGATCACGTTCAGGAATTGGAATTATTCCATCAATGAATCCCAATTTCTTCTTCGATCTCATGGCCATGCGCATGGCTCTTGCCCATTCTGCATAATTATTATCTGTTTCTGTCTCTTTCAACTGGACCGTTGTTAGGATCAATCCAGGTCCATCAGTGGATGCCACATAATAAGCATCTTTCTTTATTTTGTGAACATGGCTTTCTTCCACCATGTCATTATCAACATTGCCAATATTGTCGTTACTCATTTTGAGAAATTTCAGACAATTGGCTCTGATACCATGAAAGTTTCCAGTGGGGAAAACAATCTTATGTTTTCTGTCTCATTAATGTGAGAATAGTGTACAATTTATAGATTTGTCCAAGTGACAAATCCTAAGCAGATTAGAAGTAGAAGTCCTAGCAAAATACAACTAGGAAACACATTAGAAGTAGAAGTCCTAACTAAATACAACTAGGAACCACAACTATACACAGTTTATGATTAATAGTAATCCTATTTTAAATATATGTCTAACAAATCTCGATCAAGCGTTAAAGAAGTCGCTAATATGTTGATAATCGTAGTCATTTGTGACCTTTGTATAGTTTTCGAAAGAAGCTGGTTGGGTAGAAGGTGGGCGTGTCATAGCCTGCACGCAACCAAGGAGACTTGCTGTTCAGGCATAAATATCTCTCAACCTATTTGACAGCATATCTGGAGTCATGATGAGTTCTCTTTTTAAAATCGTAGTTCTTTATTGAATTTGAGCTTATTTCAGAAAATAATGTTACCTGGAATGCCATACAAATATCGGACTTTTATTGCTTTGATGGGGTCGTGAGTGATTCAACTTTTGATTGGTTTTAAATGAGTGAAGTTATTTAGATTGTCCTGCGGGACAATATTGAATAGCACATCTGTGCTTGATATTTAGAAATTACCATCTTGCATAGTAAATGTGTGGAATGCATAACTTTTAAATAAGGGAAGTCTTCTGCAATCTGAGAAAATTTCAATGTAACTTTTTGTTTCCATATTATTTTTAAAGATAAATATTTTTTGTGGTTTTGTTGCTATCGATGGCCTTAAACAGGAGTGTAGTGTTGGCTTTAACTTATTTGATTATTGTCTTCTACACTACTAGCAAGATACAATAGTGTAATATTGCACTGACATGGTTGAGGTTGTCCCATGTGCAGTCTTGCTGAAGAGATGGGTCTTAAACTAGGAGAAGAAGTTGGTTACACAATCCGGTTTGAAGATATTTCAGATACAGTGAGATCTTTTGTCTTCGTTTATGTGGAAGAATGTGGTCTATTAATTGGTAACAGTGGTGTTACTAATAGGAGATGACTTCCATGCACTGATCTATGTCTTATATAGCTATTATCAGTGACGCACTGATATTTGGCCTTCATTTCTATTTAGTTAAATTCATATGCTTAATGGTCAAAATTTTGTTTTCCTGTCAGCACAGGACTTAACGAGGATCAAGTTTCTCACTAATGGAGTGTTGCTAAGAGAAATGATGGATGATCCTCTATTGAGCAAGTATAGGTACTTACCTACTAATCCTTAATTTATCTCCTTCGTAGCTTTGGCATTTCTCTTTTTGTCGCCTTGGCCATGTTGCTTTTGCATGGCAAACAGTTCTGGCTGAGAACATCACTAACTCTTTAGAAACCAAGTTGTCTACGCAATACCTTGTCCTCTATCTCTCTGTTGAATTGTCAGGTTTCGTAGCTACTTAGGTTAGTTTCTGAATGTGCAGTTTTTCATGGAAGCATTATTTGTTGATCTGGTCCTGGATCTGCATGTCATCATTGGTTCTAAGCTCTTGAGTCCTTGGTCCTTGTATCTGTAACTTGTTCCAATTTTTAGGTCCTAATCTTCATAGATATCCTTGAGTTTTTCTTAAATGATGCTGGAATTATTTGGACTATGAATTCCTTGTCATGCTAGAACATATAATAATCTTCATTTTCTCTTCTAAAATTTAGAACTCATTTGCATCTTTTCTTGACTTTGGTTTCTCCACTTAATCGTCTAGTAAATATATGAACTGAACTTTTAAATTTTGATAATGCAGTGTTATAATGGTAGATGAAGCACATGAAAGGTCTCTTTCAACAGACATCTCATTAGGTTTGCGGAAAAGGGTATAATCAATGCTGAGTAAGTTCCAAGATTGGTGGTTTTTTGATGGCATACTAACTAGTGTTAGAAAATCAGACTCAAAGGCGTCGGCCAGAGCTACGTCTTGTCATCTCATCAGCTACAATTAAAGCAAAAATCCGTGGCTGCTTATTTCTCTACCAGGTCCTATTTTATTATATGATTTAGAAGATACTCTTTCCTCGGACATTTTATATGTATGCATGCACTTTGTTCTTGGCATTTCTGCCATCTAATTGTTTTCAGTGTGTTAAACATTATGCTGAAAAACATAAGGATACCAAAAAGCAGAAATAACTTATAGAAAATGTTTCTTGCCTGGACAAACTTGTTCATCTACTAGTCTTGCATTCTGCATTCATATCTGCTTTTTCTTTGGAATTTTCATCTGTATTTGTTCTAATGGATAGACTAGTGGTTGTTCTTTGTTCAATTGGCCATTACTTGTTTAAAAGTCAGTGGAAGTGAAAGCTCTCGAAATGCATGTTAAATATTCTGATCTGTCTTAGTTTGGCTTTCCTGATGGGAATTTGAAAAAAACGAGGAAAGTACAAAACTGGGGCTTATATCAATATCCAAAGCTTTATGAACACCTAGACTTCTGTGAGAGTTGACAAAGCTGTCAGCTTGTATTCCCCACTAAAAGAAATGAGAAATACTACAAGGAATGCACGGAGAGAGAGTGGAAAAGGAGATCAAAGATCTTTAGTAGCTTAGAAGAATGATTGCATTATCTTGGTCATTCTTAGTTCTCACTGTTTTTTGGGACATAGTTATCTTTTGGATTATTGATAATGTAAAAATACTTTCAAGATTGTTTTATAATTTGTCTTTGTTATGTTTTGTATAAATCTGATTGGAATTGTAAGAGCACATTAGTTTATGATAAGATTTGAGGGCTATTGGTTGCATTAGCATATGATTAGTAATCCTACTAAAGCTGTTGTCATCTACATAGTTGTAGAATAAGACTTTAAGCAAAAGATCAAATTGGATGCCTTCTTAGGATCCTGTGGTGTCTCTCTTAAATTTTCTTTCTGTTCAATTTCAGTTTGTTTCTATCACAGCGGTGTTGTTTTTAGAAATTTTTGTAGCTTATTTTAAATTTCTCTTAGCATGTAATTTCCTGTGAACTTACACTTTTTATGGCTAAACC
Organism: Catharanthus roseus; assembly: GCA_028651295.1. NCBI lineage: Eukaryota > Viridiplantae > Streptophyta > Magnoliopsida > Gentianales > Apocynaceae > Catharanthus > Catharanthus roseus. Next base: position 6,650,866 of record JAPQWS010000104.1, on the reverse strand, counting down.
CAGCAAAAGGCGTCATGGACCAGCAGAAAATATGGAGCAAGGACCAAGCACGGAGGCTGCCATTCTTTCAGTGGAGGTATAAGAAGCTAATATAATAGACTAGTCTTTATCATTTGTTGTTGCAGGATGCAGATTGCTTCTCATGGTATTTGCAAGTTTAGATAGTGACATATGACATGTTTTGGATGTGATGCTTGGTTGATATCTTAAATTTTCGAACTTCCAGGGCCGAGGATCTAATGTGGAGGTTTTCTATCTCGAGGATCCTCCTCCGGATTATCTTCAAACAACTGTTTCAACAGTATTGTCAATTCATGATCAGGTATATTCAATTTCAGAAGAGAATGACTATATTCTCATGATCTTTTTTTTTCTTTTCTTGTGTTTCAATTAATCTGGCAATCTTCTGCCTTTTGTTCGCACAGCTCTTAGTTTCAGGTTTTTAGTTGTCTTAACAATATCATCAGTTATCTCTTGGTTTATGAATATTTCAAGAAAAGAAGGATAGGGGCACAAATACAGTCCATTTTCGATTGTCACCTCCCTACTAGATCTCCCACAAGTCTTCACAAGGGTGCATTATTATATAATTTTAAGTATAGAGGATTTGATAAAATAGATCATTAGTCATTATGGCAATGCACGGAGTACATGATGTGATCTATTTCATAACACGGCATTAGTATTTCTTGCCGCGGGAGGAGACTAGGATAAGGTTTCTCCATGACACTTAACATCACATTGTAATGTCCTGAAGCAACTTATCTATTTATAAACTTGGGCCAAATGCATCTTAACCTTTCCAAAACCTAGAACTCGGCAACCTGAGATATCAATTCGCTCGTGTAACTACTCTGCTGTTGTTTGCCTTCTTTGTTCCTGTGCACTTCCTAAGGCCATTACTCTTACAGTTTTCGTTTCTTAGCTTACAGAATCTTCAACAACATATTGTTGTTCATCCTAAATGCTATATCATCAATAGACATACAGAATGCTACAATGCTTATACATAAAATGTTCTGTTCGTGAAGGAACCAATGGGAGATAACTTGGTATTCCTGATGGGTCAAGATGATATTGATGTAGCAGTGCAGTTGCTTTCAGAAGAAGCTCATAATTCCCGGTATCAAGGTAGTTTCAATTGCTATTTCTCCGTGCCAATAGGAGAAGGCATTTTCTTGTTGCAGATAATAGAATTATCTGTATTTCTCCGGTGGACCTTTCTTGGCCTCTTTATTATGCCTTAACTTTTGGCTCTCTCTAATTCTACTTCCTCAAAAATGTTACTGATATGGGATTGTGTCTCATTGCTGACATCTCTATTTAAAATCTTACCGCCCATTGTAATGAAAATTTGTTCTTTCTAGGTGCCTCCTATTTCATCTTTTATTGGCCAACCTTTTTTTGAATATATATATATACACGTGGTTTGAGATATATCAATAAGCATAAGTACTCTACCCATGAAAATTGGCATCAGTTGTTGATGTAAATATAACTAATTTAGTGTTAGGCACCTTAGAGCCAGGAATTGTTATGGTAGGCATTTCTTTGACCTTGGTGCACAGATGGCAGTTTTTTCTTAGCAAGTTAGTGTTCTTACGTGATATCATTTACTTGATTCGCTGGTAGGATTGATTGTTTCGCCACTTTATTCGGGGATCGCCACGAGCAGATCAGGTCATTACCCTGAATATTATTTCTTAGAATCCCTTTTCTTGATTACTTGCGTGCTGACAAAGTTTTTTTCTTAATCTATTTATGAAGGATCTTATCTTTTCTCCAACGCCTAGAGGGAAGCGGAAAGTGGTCATATAAACAAACATTGCAGAGACATCATTAACATTAGAGGTGATTGACATCCTGAAGCTTACCGTTTATGGATTTATATTCTTAAACTAGTTAATAACTATCCTTATCTTTTCATGACAGGGTATCGTCTATGTTGTTGATATTGATTCTCTAAGCAACGGTTCTACAACCCGTTACTTTGTTCTTTCAGCGTTCCTAGTAGGGATACAAGAAGATTATGATATTATCTTTTATAGAAAGATAACAAATAGAAGTCTTCCCTATCCCTAGATATTCAGTACCCGGAAAACAATAAGATTAGTTAAAGCAACAACTAAAGTTCAAGGAACATTCCATTTCCAATAACCAACTTCTGTTTAACAAAAGTGAAATATATAGTTTTATTTTCTTCTTCTACATTTCATGAACTTGAACTTTGAACACTAAAGGATGGATCCCCCTCTCTTTAAGTAATAAAACTACGAAGGTCACCCCTTTCTCTTATAGCTAAGTTGAAATGTCTCACCTTTAGCAACTTGAGAATATGATCTCAATGTTATTTTATTATTTATTTATTTCTTTTGGGATCTGGGGATTGTTGTGGAGCATCAAGTTCAAAATGAAAATTTTGGCTTGTGCAAAATGCTTGCCAGTGTATTGGAATGTAGGCATATTGCTTTTTGACACCAAACTTTGATAAGCATCATCCAAAGCAGTGTTGGTTTTATACACTTTGTTGTTTGCTTCGAACTGCTATTACACTATTATTGATAAGAGAATGTTTAGCACCCTTGTCCCATAAGCTATGGTCTGGGAACAAGTCTTCATTATGCCTTGATCACCAAGGTCTTTTGCTTATATATAGTGTAGTCTTGAGCCTCCAAAGATGCTTCTTTTGTTCTATAAAAATTAAACTTAATAATCACACAAACATATGTTAATCATAATCAAAATCATATGCAATAATGCCCTTGGAGCTAACACTATTATTGATGATTTTGAATCTTTTGATTCTTTAGAAATGAAACTTTTGCATATTTCACTTTAGTCGTCTCCTTCTTGTTTAGGCTAAAGGTTTTTTCTCTTATCTTGTCAATTATCAAGCTTTTGACTATTTCACATACTCCTTCTTGTTTAGGCTAAAGGTTTTTTCTCTTATCTTGTCAATTATCAAGCTTTTGACTATTTCACATACTGTTACACACTTATCCTTAAGATTAAATTTTACCCCCAAAAGAACTTTCCATTATTTTTTTATTTGCTCTTGCTATTTGTTATCGGCCCATAGTTAATGAAAAGGCACAACTAATGTGGGTTAACTTTTGTCAGATCTTAGGGTGAGTAAGCGTGTTATACTTGCATATGTGCGACTAGTAGTTTTACTTCACAATAAACATTACTTCACAATCAGTTTCAGACTGAACATTACTAGAAGTTCCAAATAATTCTCATGTTATAAGATAATATCTATTTTTCAGTGTATTTGGAAAAAAATCATTGTTTCCTGTTTTGTATTCATGCTTTTATATATTCTTGCTTTTCTTCCTTCTCATGTTCTCTAGGAGCTATCTTTTTCTCAAGGACTGTGTTTCCATCTCTGTAACATTCATGAGTGTATATAATATCTTTATTTCAGAATTTTTTAAGCTATATTTTGCTTAGCTTTGCTTCTTATTCTCAAACAAACTTTTACTTTTGGTTCCACATCTTCTCTCATAAACAAATCATTTTACCAAAAAAAAAAAAAAAAACCAAATAAAAAAACATCCTTAGTCTTTTCCCCCTCTTCTTTTTTTCGGAATTCTATTTACTTTTAAGAGTGAAGCTAAATTTTTCACAACCTTACTGCCAGAGTGCGGGTGAATGAATGCTTGTGCAGTCTATTGTTCTTGCCATTTCTTTCTTATTCATAATTGCAACAGTACTGCAACCAGTTTGCTGTCATTTTTTAGTGTCACTTTCCATGATTTAGATTCACCTTATATCATGTAACATACATGAAGGTCACTGAGTAGACTTTATACAAAAGAATATTTTCTGAATGAGATGTCTGCTGAGGGAGTTCCAGAAATCCAGAGATCAAATCTTGTATCTTCTGTGATTCAGGTATGCAATCTGCTACTTGAGGACACTTGTACATGTATACTTAATGGTTTCTTGCATTTTGGCAGTTGTAGAAGTTCTGAGTTCAAGAGGCATTCTTCCTGGACATTGAAATAGTTGAGTCTTCCAGTATAGTAGTCTCTTTTATCTTTCTCATCATGCTATTTTAATAGCTATTCCCAAACAGTTTGAGGGCATGAACCTAATGCACCCTTGGAATTTTCTGTTTCTAGTATTCTAGTTGGAACCAGTAATGTACTTGGAATTTCTCCTTTTTATGCTTGAAAAATTATATTGCTACATTCTAGGTTATGGTTACTCCTTAATTTCTCAGAAGCATGTAATTATATCCTTGCATCCAATGCTTCTCTCTCATTCCATTCTCCTCTTTCGATGAAAAAGAAGAAAATGGGGGAAAAAAGGACCACACTGGGAGGAAAAGAAAAAGGAAGGAAAGGGTATAGGTTAGATTGAAAATAGGAATGAATTTTACACCAAAAAACGAAAATGAGTTCAGAATAAAGACAAAATGGAGAAGTTGGGATGGGACAGGAGGATGGTGCCTCCGCCCCACCCGCCCCATTGCCATCCCTACTTACAAGTTGTGAGCTTGGAGCTTTTCTCCAACTCTGATCTTAATGTTGTCATCTAACCTGTCAGCTTGTAGGTTAATATCCTCATTCACAAAGTCAGTTCTATCACTAACATTTTCATAAACTATAAAATTCGTCCGTTTCCACATAGCAAAAGTTGCCTCTCAAAAGTAGTATTTCCACTCATGTTGTTCAATATCTCTTCCCCAATTCCTTACCAAATTACTAGTAACCCAAGATTCATATTTAATAGAGGAGTAGAAGTCATGCCAAAAGTTTGGTCTTGCCATCTTTCGCCGTACCTATTTTGCTATAGCACAGTCCCTCAAGAGTGTGTAGCATTGCTTCCTCTCTTTCCAAACATATTGGCAAATATTCGTGCTGCATATATTTCGTTTAAACAAGAGCTCCCTGGTGGGGAGTTTTCCATGAGATGTGAACCACAAAAAGAGTGAGAGTCTTAGAGGTCCTTTCATCCTCCAGATGTGTCGCCACTTTTTCTTTTCCTTACCAAATTGTGAGGAAAGTGTTCTCCCTCGATTTGAATATAACTTTTCCTTAAAGTTTTCCTCACTTAATTTTTCTTAGTGTTTTCTCTTGTTAGCAAACTGGAGAAAATCCTTTCTGAGAAAAAAGTGATTTTTTTTTCTACAGTAAAATTTTACAACCAAACAGACTCTTAGTACTGAGTTTCTCAGCTTTTTCTCAAGTCAAGCAATATGCTCTCTTGTTAATTCTCTTTAGATGACTAACCTTATCTATTCATAGATTATACTATTATGTTATACGTAACAGTGAATTTATTTAGTCGAACTGGTTGATTTTACAAAGAAAAGAAGTCACCAAGATCCTTAAATGCATCTAAATTAAAAAGTAGAGAATATAGCTAAAAATGCCCTTTGTCTTTTTACGTTTTACTGATCAAGGGTTCATTCTTTTTTTGTCGCCACTTATGCCACTTGAATAATTTTTTTGTATTGCCACTTATGCCATTCAACTTTTTATGAATGACAAAAAATACAAAAACGCGGAGGTTTCTGGTGTCTTTGTGCAGAAATCATCACATAAGTAGACATGATTTGTTCGTAAAAGGGCAAAGTAGGCATAATACTACCCTTGTAGAGTGACAATTTAAGGATACAAATAAAATATGAGGGAAAACTATACATGTGGAGGATATATATTTCTATGCATGACGGGAGACCATTGGTTAGCAAATTAGGACCGTGTTTTATGTCTATTTTACCCTTTCATAAACAAATCATGTGTAACATAATGATCTCCGCCTGGACACTAGAAACTAACGTCTTTTGATAGTTTTGGCATTCGTAAAATGTTAAGTGGCATAAATAGTGACAAAAAAGAATATGCCTCAAATTAGCAAAATATAAAAAGCTTAAAGGGTATTTTTGGTTGTTTTCTCCAAAGTATATTAGAAAATCCTAATCAATATTATAAAAAGGTGTATGAAAGAGTATATTCTAAGCTAAAATCAAGCTACTCAAAATTGATGATATTATGGTTCAAAAAAGATTTTAGGATTAACATTTATCCAATTAATTGAGTCACCACAAAGTAAAATTATCAATACAAGGAAAATTTACTTTTATCCCTTATCCCTTGTTGATCCTATTAATTAGGTCAATGTAAGTCTCCCATCATCACTCTTATACTCTTCATGGTTATATGGTTGAATGGAGATTCCCCTTTTGAAAAAATAAAATCTAAAAGGAAACTTTGAAATAAGCCATCGGTGGGTTGTCTTGATTTCTTTAAGACAGAATGTTTCAATGATAACCACATTGCTATATTTAAAAAAAAATTTATATAAATTTTTGTTCCCTCTAAATTAAAATGTTTTGGTTATATCTATGTCTACACTTAATTAAGAATCTTTTCAAAATACATTTTAATGCTCTAAAATATTGGTTCCATTATGTTTTGCTAGTGCAATCTAGTGCATATTATATACTATTTAATTGGTTGAAGAACTTTATATATCTATTTAAATGGAAGTCCATCTTTATTTCTCCATCTCGCTCACGTTTCAAAGTTTGAATTTCTTCCCTTGTTACTTCTCTTGTTCATACAATTTTTTTCTAAGAGTTATAGGGTGCAGAAACCTTGTTACCCCCAAGATTGGAACGTGTTGGGACTGTGAGCTACTTAACTCGTAAAACAGTTATAAAATAAAATTCTAATAAATATGGAGTTGCATTTATACGAGAAAAGATATATTAAGATTTCTAGCTCTTGAACAAAAAGAATTCTACAACATCACAATATAAATGTAAAATAAATTGTCTTAATATGCGAAGCACTAAGGCTCAACCAAGTTAAATGTCTACGGCAAAAATTGAAATAAATGCTTAAAGAAATGTTGGAAATAATATAACATCAAACAAAAACATCAGTAGCATCTTCTTCAACTGTTAGTACTCATCGAGTGAGAGACAAATAGAAGAAGTTATTTACTTCTTATTCGGGAATTGCAGTTATCTTGCATAGCGGACAACAATTTTTTCCATGAGCCATTTCTTAATGCATGCCATGTGGTAGTTATAGCGGCGGTCAAGTTCCCAAGCTCTTGACGTTTCACAAATTCATCCTAACAATAGAAAAAGTTAAAATAGAAACAACTCATGGATCAAATCAATTGAGGGTTTAAATAAGAAAAAAAGCAAAAATTAAAAGTTTCTTACCTGACAAATGTAAAAATTTTTTATTTTTCTGGAGTACCCACACATTTATTAACCCGGGATTTTTCGTGGTTTAAGCAATACGAATTGTTTCCTCATTTAAGGTTGTGGATGCATTCCCGATATTCTCTCCAAGGGCAAGTAGGTCCTGAGGTCCAGAAAATTGTTTTCGTTAAAATCAGCTAAAGAAGATTGAACATATATATGACTTTGTAGATGTTAAAGGCACAAAATTATTATATTATTAGCTCATAGCTCAAATTATCTATGTCTATACGCATCATGTCATGCTCGGAGTTATTGTTCCGAACGTTGTTAACCATCTATAATGACATAGCCAATAGATTCATTAGTTGATCAGTATATCATTCATGCGATATAGGTGATAAGAAATTAGATGAATTGAGAAATATAATTCAAAATTTTTATTTTGATAAAGCAATTAATTACCAAAGATACTTATTACTTAATAAAGAAACGATATATTTGCAATTGTAAGAGCAAACTAATAAAAAATTAATTTTAATGGAAGTTGAGAGAGATAGAAAACGAATAATACAAACTATGGCCCTATTAGGTCCTGCAAGTGTAGAAGAAGGTTCGACGGTTCGTTCATTAGAAGTATCAATACTAGTCAAGACGTGCATAGATGGCAGTTCATTAGAATTTTGACCAATTAGTCTTGAATCTGTCATCTTCACATCAGACTGACTGGAACTGGAACTACCACCATGACCTTGATTGACATTACCAATAGAAAGTAATGTTGCTAGCGCTAATATTTATTGATGATTCAATCCAATAAGACTCTGATTAACAACATTTCTAGATGAAGAATCATCGTCTCATTGTTCACTGGCATTTGAGCGAACCGTCGAAACCTGCAAGTAACAGATAAGCAAAATCAATATTTAGACTGAGAAATATTTGCTCTAATGTGAGTGTGTGTGAGTGTATATATACATATATATAAATATATATATATATATATATGAGAGCAAGCCAGATCTATTATTGGGGAAATTCGGTTATAAATTTGCTACATAAGTGACATGTATCTCTTGACTTGTATTATCAAACATCACCTTTATTATTAACAACTTAGAGCTCTTGTCCCCATAAATAGGGACATGTTCAAAAATAACAGTGATGTAAGTAGCTTAATACAAGTCAAAGCGCTACATGTCCTCATTTATGGATCAAGTTCATTATAGAATTGTTTTCATTGCTGTGGAAAAACTAAGAGGCAACCTCACCGATGAACCAAAAAAATATGCTGCAATTCTTAGTTGTGACGCTCTCTTAAGTAATCCTTGAAGCTAAGTAGACTGCTGGCTAGCAACATAGTCTCGAACACTGAAACGTCTATTATCTCTTGTGATATTTCTACTGTTTGGAGGTGGACCATGGGGAACAACAGTAAAAGGTGAAAACTCAGTGGAAATTGTAGAAAAATGTTGGTTAGGAGAAAACAAGTACGCTTCTTCCTCAATGTATTGGAGAAGAGAGGTCATCGGCCCTAGTTGAACAAGTTAGCTGGCCATACTAGTTTCGGTATTGGATGATGCGCTAGCCATAACATTGAATGAATTGTTACAACCATTGGAAATGCTTTCATTGTTGGAGGAATACATCACCAATGTCAACACAATCTTCACCATGATTGAAAATATAAAAGAAAAATACGCACATTAGGGAAAAAGGTGATATACTAGTATACATGCACATAATCCTACATATACTCTAAATAAAATCGCAATATACAAAAAAATTGAAATATGCCTTATTGTGCTAGACATGCGGGTATATATCGAGCAAAAAAAAAGAAAAAAAAATGGTAATGTGCTTCATTGTGCAAAACATGTGGTCATTTAAAAATGACATAGGCATATGGGTATATATTGAAAGGAAAAAAAAAGACATTAAAATGTGCATCATTGTGTAAAGTATATGGTTATCTAAAAACCAATTATGAATTATATACATGTGTGTAAAAATTTTTAAAAATTAATTTTCTTTTACGTAAAAAAGAACTTAAAAAAGTAAATTAATTAAGGAATTGGTGCGATGATGGTTAACTTTCAATAAATTTACACAGTCACAACAATTAAACTAATTCCTTGAACTTATACACATCAGATTATGAACAAGTTCAAAGGTCTATGAAAATGTATAGTTGAAAAATAGATTTACTTCAAGTTTAGTTCATAATTTTGGTAACATATAACAACAAACAATTAATCACTTACATCTATGTGAAAAAAATTATTAAAATATATGAGATAAAACATATAGGAGTTCTTCTTTTTTATTTTTATATGGTGGGTGGGCTTTTTCTTGGAGAGGTTTTTAACTGAGTTTTTTTAGATGAATTAATAGGTTATAATTAGTCTCGTAAATGCTGCAAATTCAAAACTAAATAAGTAAGACACATCTTATATGCGATAGATCAGATAAAACAATATTGGGATCAACAAAACTTTCAATCTGATGACTTGAAAACATCAGTTATGAGATTTTACTAACTTAAAATTAATTTTAAGAACAAAATTTTTTATGATGCATGGTCATATAACTAAGTCTATCACTTTCTTGGCACAAATTGACTGCACATGGGTGAAGGAAGGTCATAAAAATGAAATTAAATTAGAAAAATGAAAATAAAACTTTTCCAAGAATGCATAGTTACAAATCAGCACATTCCAAGTCCACGTTGACAAAAATTACTAAAGAAAAAAAATGTTATCTTTCTTAATTAAAATAAAATTAGGAAAAACATCAAAATCATAACAAAAATGGGTTTCGTCTTTCTTTTTTCCTTTCTAGGATTTTGTTGGAAAGGGATTCAGGGCTACAAAAGAAAGATTGTGCAAAACTTTTCTTTTGCAAATTGAAATTTAAATGTGCAACATTGTCCAAGGCATGTAGTTATTTACAAAAAATTAGAATAAAATATGCATGATCGATATATATCATACTATAAACGTTATAAAGATCTGTGCAAATATATACGAGAAAAATAAATTCATTTCAAGTTTAGTTCATAAATATGGTCACCTATAAACAATTAACAATTAATCACTTTTGTCTTTGTGGAAAAAAAAAAAACAATGAAAATAAGTGAAAATAAAACATAGAAGAGGTACCTTTTTTTCTTGTGGTGGGTGAATTTTTTCTTAGAGAGTTTTTGAACCAAGATTTTTGAGATTAATTAATAGCTCTTAGTTAGTCTCACAAATGCTACAAAATCAAAACTAAATAAGTTAGGAAAAAAAAATCAAATCTTTGAAAACTAAAAAGCAAAAATTGAAATTTATTTTGTGCAAATTAACTTAAAAAAAAAAAAACAAATGGGCACTGAACAAATAAGAAGGGCCGTAATCACATCTTATATCTGATAGATTAGACAAAATCAGAATGGGATTAACAAAAAATTTAAACCTTATAACTTGAACACATCATATCAGACATTTACTAGCTCAAAATTAAATTTAGAAATAGATTTTTCCATGATGCATGGTCATATAAGAGGCTGCGGATATAGGAGGGGAGGTAAAAAAAAGAATGAAATTAAGACAGAAAAATTAAAATAAATCTTTTCCAAGGATGTATACTTGCAATTTAGCATCTTCCGAATACCCACATATTTATTAACACGGTATTTACTTTGCTTTAAGCGATTATGAATTATTTCCTCATTTAAGGTCGTGGATGCATTCCCGATATTCTCTTCAAGGGCTAGCAGGTCCTGAGGTCCACAAAATTGTTTTCGTTAAAATTAGCTAAAGAAGATTGAACATATATATGACTTTGTAGATGTTAAAGGTACGAAATTATTATATTATTACATCATAGCTCAAATTATCTATGTCCATACGCATCCTGTCATGCTCGGAGTTACTGTTTTGAACATTGTTAACCACCTGCAATGAAATAGCCAATAGATTCATTAGTTGATCAGTATATCATTCATGCGATATAGGTGATAAGAAATTAGATGAATTGAGGAATATAATTCAAAATTTTTATTTTGATAAAGCAACTTATTACTAAAGATACTTATTACTTAATAAAGAATCGATATATTTCCAATTGTAAGAGCTTAAAAAACAATTTTAATAGAAGTGGAAAAAGATAGAAAAAGAATAATACAAGCTCTATTAGGTCCTGCAAGTGTAGAAGAAGGTTCGATGGTTCGTTCGTCAGAAGTATCAATGCTAGTCAAGACGTGCACAGATGGCAGTTGATTAGAATTTTGGCCAATTAGTCTTGGAGCTATCATGTTAATATCAGACAGACTAGAATTGGAACTACCACCATGGCCTTGATTGACATTACCAGTAGAAACTAATATTGCTGGCCCTGATACTGGTTGATGATTCAATCCTGTAAGACTCTGATTAACAACATTTGTAGATGAAGAACCATCGTCCCATTGTTCACTAGCGTTTGAGCGAACCGTCAAAACCTTCAAGTAACAAATAAGAAAAATCAGTATTTAGACCGAAATATTTGCTCTAATGTGGGTGTGTGTGAGTATGTATATATATATTGTTGGGGAAATTCTATTATAAACTCTCTACATAAGTGACATGTACCCTGTGACTTGTATTATCCCACATCACCTTTATTATTAATAACTTGGAGCTCTTGTCCCTATAAATAGGGACATGATCAAGAATAACGGTGATGTAAGTAGCTTAATACAAGTCAAAGCGGTACATGTCCTCATTTATGCATCAAGTTTATTATAGAATTGTTTCCATTGTTATGAGAATACTAAGAGGTAACCTCACCGATAAACCAAACACATATGCTGCAATTCTTAGTTCTGGTGCTCTCCTATGTAATCCTTCCAGCTTAGTAGGCTTCTGGCTAGCAACATAGTCTCGAATACTGAAACGACTATTATCTCTTACGATATTTCTACTGTCTGGAGGTGGACCTTGGGGAGCAACAGTAAAAGGTGGAAACTCAGTGGGAGTTGTAGAAACACGTTGCTTAGGAGAAAGCAAGTACGCTTCTTCCTCAATGTGTTGGAGAAGAGAGGTCATCGGGCCCAGTTGAATAAGGTTGCTGGCCATACCACTTTCGGTATTGGATGATACGCTAGCCATAATGTTGAACGAATTGTTATGACCATTTGAAATGCTTCTATTGTTGGAGGAATCCATCACCAATGTCAACACAATCCTCGCCATGATTGAAAATATAAAAGAAAAATACGCACATTAGGAAAAAAAAGTGATATACTAGTATACATGCAAATACTCCTAAATATACTCTAAATCAAATCGCAATCTTATATACAAAAAATTGAAATATGCATTTTTGTGCTAAACATGTAGGTATATACCGAGCAAAAAAAAAAAAAAAAAAAAAAATTCTAATGTGCATCATTGTGCAAAACATGTGGTTATTTAAAAATGACTTAGGCATATGGGTATATATTGGAGGAAAAAAAAAGACATTGAAGTGTGTATCATTGGGTAAAGTATATGGTTATCTAAAAATAAATTTTGAATTATATAAGTGTGTATGTGTGAAAAATTTCTAAACCTTAACCTTCTTTTATGTGAAAAAGAACTTAAAAAAGTATATTAATTAAGGAATTGGTAGGATGCTGGTTAACTTTTAATAAATTTACACAGTCACAACAATTATACTCATTCCTTGAACTTATACACATCAGATTATAAACAAGTTCAAAGATCTATCAAAATGTATAGTAGAAAAATAGATTTACTTCAAGTTTAGTTCATAAATTTGGTAACATATAACAACAAACAATTAATAACTTAAATCTATGTGAAAAGAAACTATTAAAATATATGAGATAAAACATATAGGATGCCAAATGAGGTCCAGTGGTAGTCTTCCTTGCAAGATCTTAGGTTATAAGGTAGAATTTTTACAGAACATCTTGATCTGTCAACATAATTATAGAAAAGAAAACCGAGATCAACGCCTTAACACGCCTGCTCGACGGCTTTCAACATGCTAACCCTTATCTTCCAATAATTATGGCCAGCTAAGAATTTATAAAAATTCTTCTGAAAGATAATATTTTAATGTATCATCCAAATTAGGGAAAAACCACTTCCTAAATGGTTCCCATCTTGGTAAATTAAATTCAGCTTTAACCTTTTGCCTGGCTTCAGATCCAGGACTAAAATCAATTTTTGGTTTATAATTCATAATGAAAAATTCATTTCAGATTCGGTTATTTCCGGATCTTTCGTACTATAAATACCTTTTACAATATTTTCTTTAGTTTTAAACACTTTATCTACATGATGATTTTGCTCATCACGTTCACTTACCTGGGAGGTAGAAACTCTGTAAGGAATATAATCATTGTCCTCTATAAGAGGTGAAATATAGGATCTTTCAGATCTTGTTGAAAAAGTCCTTGGGATATTACCCAATTGAGATGAGGTATGACCCATCTGTATATAAACAGTTCCTTCTGGAGTTTGTTCGATATGATCGATAGTATGTTTAGTCTTGGACTGGATATAACCAGTTCTTTCCAATTTTCATTGCTGAGGCATATGGATTTCATCCCATTTTATAATTCTTCTAGTGGAGATCTTAGATCTATTAAAGTTTGTTTCTATTAAAATAGTTTCATTAATTTTTTTATCCATTAATTTACAATTAGGATTTAATGTAAATAATGGTTTATAATAAATTCTATAACAGATACATATAAGTTCTGAGCCAGAAACATAATTATATCCATGAGTCTTAACATTTAATGTTAAAGTATCAAGTATATTAACGTCACTTAAAGAAAGTGATAAATTAGGGTAAACATTGAAATATACTGGGCCATGGGCCAAACTAGATTGAATGACTCCTATAAGAGATTGTTTCCAATTTAAATTCCTTGCATCTCTTAGGCATGCAATAAAACTTTCCGGTAAACCTTCTAAAGTTAGAGGTTTAAATGCAATTTGTACTAATCCAATATGGATAAATTTATATAGATCTTTATATCTATTTATGTCATGAGAAGACAATAATTTAATCTCAGTTTCTTCATTATCTAATGAAACCGATTCTTCAGTAGTTTTAACTACTTGTTTTAAACCTAATTTTTCAAAGGTTCCTAACTGATATACAGTTTTTAAATCAATCCTAGGGATTGTCCACTTATTAAGTTCATTAAGGTTTTCAGGAATATCCATTTCCTGTTTATGAAGATTTTTAATCTTTCTTTTATCTTTTAATAAATTTATTTAATATTTAAAAATGAAGTTTCATGTTAAACTATGAATCACATATATCATATAATTATATGGCTCTGATACCAAATGAGGTCCGGTGGTAGTCTTCCTTGCAAGATCTCAGGTTATAGGGTAGAATTTTTACAGAACATCTAGATCTGTCAACATAATTATAGAAAATAAAATCGGGATCAACGCCTTAACACGCCTTCTCAACGGCTTTCAACAGGCTAACCCTTATCTTCCAATAATTATGGCCAGATCCAGAGTTTCTAACCCAAACCGTGAGGTCTTACATAAGACTATTAACCAACCAGACAAAATAAGGATCTTCACAACATAATCATAATGATATATATGATAGCATAGTTTAACATGAAAGGATTTAGCCTTGCATGAGGCTAATCCTAAATATATAAATGTATGAATAAAATAAAATAAGAAATAAGAAAAGAAAAGCTTACCAGGGATGAAGAGAAAACTTGAAAACTCTTGTATTAAAAATATGAAAACTTTACAATGTAAGAGGAGAGGGAGAAGTAGAGAATTCTATCTATGAGGTCCTGCCTTGAGAGAAGGAGAATGCCTCCTTATACAGACATTTGGGGAAGGCGGACGTCAATTCCTATCTATTACAATTTACAAATGGATTTTAAATCCGTAATAGTACAATTTACAAAAGGATTTGAAATCCGTAATAATGCTAAGCACTATTCCTGGTTCCCATTTAAAGGACAATAATGGTGTATAACAATAATGTAGTGGACTGCACTATTTTAACTTTTGTTTGGCGGCATCTTCAATGTCTTGGACCATTTGGTCAATTGCTGTCTGAGACAACTTTTCTTCCATATCAGGATCTTGGGATTCCCCAGCTAAATAATCTTCATTTGAAGAGCCTGTCATGGATATATCCGTTTTATCTTCTGCAGGAAGCAAATTTTTAACCAGCTCCTTTTTAACTTCTTCCAAATAAGATTTAATCAACTCATCTTTTGATATAACATCTCTTTGTAACTTTAACCGTGTATTAATATGATAAAATGGGCTGAGAGATTTAATCTCTCCTTGTTCTTTTAAGTGTCTATAAGACTCATTATGACTTTGGATATCATCCAAAATATTTTTACCATATATGGTTTTAGTTTCTAGGTCTGTTTTAATCAATCGATCCCAGAATCTACTATAAGTAGTTCGTTTTAAACATGGAAGATGCTGAGGAGTATAACTCACTTCTGGAGACCATTTCCACACCCATGGTATGGAAAATTCAATAAAAAATATCATAGAGGCTATATCCTCAGAATATTGATCCATGCTGATATAATCAGCTAGTTTTGGGGATAAATTTACCCAATCAGCATATAATGCTTTAAATTTGTCAGGGAGTATTTTCCCAGACGTGCCATATATAGACCACCAGTGTATAAACCAGTTTGGTATTGGGCTGTTATAAACATTGCCACAAATTTCAATTAACCAAGTATGCTTTCGCATAGGGTTTTCATATAAGAATGCTTTATAAAATGCATCCATATAATCCCAATAATTATATCTTAAGGAATTTTTAGTATCAAGAATTATAAATTCCCTTTCTTTCAGAGGGGAAATACCCCATTCTTCAATGGATATAATCCTTTTAATAATAATTTTACTAAAGTTATAAACTTTTGTATCAGTATTACCACCGGGGTAAAAATGCGTTATATCGCAAGAGCTAACTTTAAGTATTTGCTCATAAAATAACCTGTGTTTATATGAGGTTACGGCATATGCCGATGTATCCAGGTAGCGTTGCATCAATAACCATGGATCGTGTTTCCACTGTAAATCTTTATTCTCTAAAAGAAATATAATTTCTTTATGAGAATGAGTATAATATGAAGTTGTATTATCTTCATCAGATATAATTTGGGCCTATGAACTAACTGTGGAGGTTTGACCTTCCTTTTTAGCAAGATATTGCTTTTTAAATTCCTCATATAAGAGGGCTTCATCATCTTTAAGATTAGCAATATTTTCAGCTATAAGCTGCTTATTGCCTCGTTGTATAACAACATTCTTTCCTTTGGCTTGAATGGTATTACCTCTGCCACGACAGCGGAAATTATTTCCCCTGCCTTGCATGCTGCAAAAATTCACGTGTTAAAAAATCAGGAAGATTATTTTCTTCTCCTTTTTTATAAATAATATCAAAATCAAAAGGGGCTAAATGAGCTTGCTATCTAGCAAACATCTGCTTAGAGACGTCATGTTTAAAATCTTTTTGAAACATAAATTTAGCTGCTTGGCAGTCTATTTTAACAATAAATCGTTGATTATATAAATCATCTTGGAATTTTAAAATACATTTAACAATAGTTAAGATCTCTTTAGCTACAGTTGCATAATTTCTTTGACTTTCAGTCCATTTGCCAGAATGATACCTGACTAAATGTGCTCTATTATTAACAGGACAAATTTGAGTTAAAATACCTCCATATCCTATATCAGAGGCATCTGTTTCTATAATTTTCTGCCAAGTAGGATTAGCTAATATGAGACATGGCAAAGTTTTAATCTGTTCTTTAATCCTTTTGACTGTCTCAGTATGTTGAGAAGTCCAAGGCTTAGGATTCTTTTTTAATCTATCATATAAAATAGCTGTATCGGAAGCTAAATTTTTATAATAAGGGAGAATATAATTCAGACTTCCTAAAAATCTCTGTAATTGAGTTTTATCCAGAATTTCATCTGGAAATTTAGAAGCAAAATCTATACTTCTATGAATAGGAATTATTTTTCCTTTTTCAATATTATGACCTAAAAATCTAATATTGGTTTGGAATAAAACCATTTTAGGTTTAGATATAACTAAGACATTTTGTATTACTAATTTTTTAAATATATCTAGATGTTCAAAATGTTGTTGAATAGTTTTAGAAAATACTAGAATATCATCTATGTAGACTATTATAAAGTCACTATAACGAATGAATATATCATTCATAATCTTCTGAAATTCAGAAGGGGCATTTTTCAATCCAAAGGCATCACTTTCCATTCAAAGTGGCCAATAGGAACATTAAAAGCTGTTTTATATTGGTCAGCTTCAGTTATCTGAATCTGCCAATATCCTGATTTTAAATCGAACTTAGAAAATATTAACGCCTCATATAATCAGTCTAATAAATCCTTTTTATTAGGAATAGGATGTCTAATCCATTTTAATACCTTATTTAGAGGTTTATAATTTATAACCAATCTTGGTACACCGCTTTCTATTTCACTATGTTTATTAACATAGAACCCTGTACATGACCAAGGCGAGTTTGACTCTTTTATCAATTTTTGATTTAATAAAGAAGCTATTTCTTCTTTACATAAATTCTAAATATTTAGAATTCATTTGACAAGGGCGTGCCTTTGTGGGAATTTGATTTTCTTTAAAATCATCCGTATAAGGAAGAGTTACCACATGCTTTTTCCTTTCCCAAAAAAGCATTAGGGTGATCATTACAGATTTCTACAAAAATATTATTCTGAAGTTTTTTAATGTTTTTTTGTAATTTTGGATTTTGTAAAACTTTCTCAATAGTGGAAGAATGTATTTCAAAATTTATAAAATTAATTTGATTTTGTTTTCTTAAAATGAAATCTTTAATTTCATTTACAAATCTTGTATTTGGTTCAGTTATAAACTGAAAAGAAACAGGTGTATTTTTAAAAGTACCTATAAGGCAATCAGTTCCTATATGTGTAATAGAAAAAATCTTTTCTATAAAAGGGGTTCCAAGTATAACTTGGTTAGTTATATTTTTAGCTAATAAAAAGCTTTCTGGAATGCAAACTTTATTATTGCAAATGTATGCACGTGGTAATTTAAAATTGATTTGTAATCTGTCACCACCTGCATGACGCAAACTATGAGTTGTTTTTTGAAAATATTTGGTTGGAATTAATCCTTCCTGTATAACACTAATATCTGCACCTGTATCAATTAGTGCAGTAAATTCTTTAATTTCATCATGGTTTATTAATAAAGTAATTTTAACATAAAATTTAAAAGATGTAATCATGTCTAAAACAGTTAAAAACTGATCTTCACAAATCTTATTAAGATTGTCAAATAAATTTGGTGTAACCAAAGTATAATCTTTCTTAGTTTCTAAATTAGAAACTCTTATATCAAGATTTTTATTTATTTGTTTTAACATCTTAATTTCATCCTTCAGATTATTAATTTCTCCATATAAATCATTTAATGTAGTAGGAGATTTATGTGAATTATCATATCTTTGTTTCATGAGTTTATAAACTTTTGTCATCGTATAAGGATTATTATTAGGTATAAATTCTTCTTCTACCTTAGTACTATGAGTACTAGAGGATGGTATATCATCTAGATTTTCTATAATTCTAGACCTTAACTCTTGGTCTTTTATTGACTTTAGGAATTCTAAAATATGATTATTGGTTAAAACATTAATATCTGAATCTTTAAATTGAGATATTAATTTATAATAGTCATCTTCGGATTTTTCTTTTTCAGAAGCACTGTGTTCTTGTTTACATGGACACATGTTTTCTTCTGAATCTTCAGAAGAGTCAGATATATGATCAATTTCTGATGCTGAAGTGATATCTTCAGAGTCATCAGATGCTAAAAATAATTTTTCTAAAGGATCTTTTAATTCTTCACTAATGTCAAGATTATTAATCTTTTTCTTCATCTTACACTTATTAGCGTAATGACCTATTCTTTTGCATGTATAACAAACAATATTACTTTTGTCTTTCTTTCTTTCTAATCTATCAGATTTTCGCTTAGCTTTTTTATCTAATTTAGCTTGAGAATATTTTCTCCTTTTCTTTTTAATATATTGATCATGTTTCTTATAGTTATTAACTATTTTCCTTTGTGATGGAATATCCATCCCAAATTGACTACAAAATTGGCCTAACTGAGTTCTTTCAGTTAACCTTTGTCTTTTAAGTTGTTGATTCAATTTAATTTCATTACATAAAGCTATACCTTCATGTTTACAAGTAGCTATAAGAGCTCCATAAGTATAACTTTCATAAGGAATTGAAATTTTATCTTTCCTAAGAGTTTTTCTAACTCTTTCAGCAAATAGGGGTAAGCCATCTATAAACTTAGACTTCCAATGAGAGCTATTACTCTCAGGTAATTCCATAACTCTATTAAGGAATTGGTCTTTATACCACCTAAAATCTGTAAGTGTTTTACACCTAGTATTTTCTAATAACGTCCTGAGGGTTTCATTATCATCAGAAATCCTTCCAGTGAAATGTTCCAATATAGTAACTATTAGTGTATAAACTGCTTGTTCATTGGTTTGACCACTTCCTAAATGGTTTCCATCTTGGTAAATTAAATTCAGCTTTAACCTTTTGCCTGGCTTCAGATCCAGGACTAAAATCAATTTTTGGTTTATAATTCATAATGAAAAATTCATTTCAGATTCGGTTATTTTCGGATCTTTAGTATTATAAATACCTTTTACAATATTTTCTTCCTGTTTAACAGTATGATAAATTTCTTCCTTTTCTTGGGGAGAGAGATAATGATCCCACCAACCTTTAAGTTGGCCAGTAAATCCTGCAACTATCATTTTTGCAATATTACTGTCACTATTGCCAATCAGTTTACTGACTGTACTATACATGAGCATTCTATGTGTCAGATTATAAATCTGTTGTCAGATTATAAATCTGTTTTTCAGTATAACCATCTAGATTCCATTCATAAATACATTTTCCATTATAACTATTGTTACCTATATAATCTGGTTCTTCATGTAGAATATCTACAGGAGAAGGACGACTATAATAATTTATACGTTGGGTTGGCCTATCAGCAAACCTGTATAATTTATGAATTTCATCTTGTATAACTTGTTTACTTTTATTCTCTGATAATCTATCAGAAAATTCATTTTCTAAAGTATTAATATTTAATTTTTTAAATTTTTGATCTAACATCATTTCTAGATCTGACAGAGGTTATTTTTCTTGTGCTAGGTGGGCTTTTTCTTAGAGAATTTTTTGAACTGAGTTTTTTTAGATTAATTAATAACTTATAATTACTCTCACAAACGCTGCAAATTCAAAACTAAATAAGTAAGAGGCATCTTATATGCGATAGATCAGACACAACAATGTTGGGATCAACCAAACTTTCAATCTTATGACTTGAAAACATCAGTTATGAGATTTTACTTACTCAAAATTAATTTTAAAAACAAAATTTTTTATGATGCATGGTCATATAACTAAGTCTATCACTTTCTTAGCACAAACTGACTGCACATGGGTGAAGGAAGGTCATAAAAATGAAATTAAATTAGAAAAATGAAAACTAAACTTTTCCAAGAATGCATAGTTACAAATCAGTACATTCCAAGTCCACGTTAACAAAAAATTTGAAGTACCTTAGAGGGAGGGTGAATAAGGCTTTTCGCTAATTTTAAAAATCTTTTGTGTGATTAGAAAGATAAAACCTCCAATTTGTTTATGAAAGAATTCTAAAACTCTTTTTGATAAGAATCCACACCAAACAAAATCTTATAGTTTTGGCAATCAAGCAATGAGCATAGAATTAAACTTTAAAGGACATGGACAACAATTTATAGTAGTTCACTCTCTCAAAGAGCTACATCCACTACCTTGAGTCAACACCCAAGGATTTTCCAAATCCACTAAAATCCAGGTCTACAACAATCACAAGGTTGAGGATCACCTACCAAGGGTTTTGTAAGCAACCTCAATTCACAACACAATAATAATATACAACAAACACAAGTTTGAGGATCACCCAACAAGGGTTTTGCATACAACCTTAATTCTCAACACAATATAAATCAAAGCATGACCCAAGGGTTTTTCAACACAAACATTTGATCACAATAAAAGAATAAGAGTAAGGAACTATGTTACCAAATGAGCTTGAGAAGAGCAAGATATAACCCAATGGAATACTTCTACAAGTTCCTCTTTACTTCTTCTTTGATGGATGATCAACAATGAAGCTCCAAGAAGATTTTTCTATTTGTATGTATGAGATGAAGATCTTTGAAAGAAAGTACTTTAAAGCTCGTAAAATTTTCTTAAAAGATCTCAATAAAATTTCAACTAACTTTCTTACGTTTACAGCAGATGAAAATTCAATTTATAGAGGGGGATGAAATTTGACCATTATTGTCTGTAACGGTAATTTTTCAAAGGTAAAAACAAAAAACTGAACGACCGGTTTAAGAAATTGGACGTCGGATTTCCTTGTAAAAGGAAAATCGGATGAGCCCTTTTTAAAATAGGACGACCAGTTTTCAAACAAAAAGATTCGGACGCATCATACAAAAATTGGATGATCCCTCTTAAAAATCAGATGACCGACGTTAAAAATCAGATGAGCGGTTTTGAAAATCTAATGACCTATTTTGAAAATCGGATTACCCTTTTTTTGAGAAGGATTTAAAAGCCTATTTTCCTTAAACAAAAAAAAAAAAAAACTTTCCTTCACATTTCAAAACACTTCAAAACATGTATTCTTGATACTCTTTTAGAAGAATTTCAAAGGCATCAAAAACTCTATCAAGAATACTTGGATTTTTCAAGAATAGTTTATAAAAAGAAATTCATCCAAGGAGCTTCACATTTGATCAACAATAAAAAATGAGAGTTAGGGAGTTTCCCAAAATACCTTAGTAAATCCCTAACTAAGACACAAGTCTTCAAGGTCTTCAATGGCTTGATCTTTTCTCCTTCATTTTGTCTTGATCACCAAGATCTTTTGCTTCTAAGAGTGTAGCCTTGAAACTTCAAATATGCTTATTTTGTTCTATAGAGACTAAGCTTATAATCATCACACAAACACATGTTAATCATAATCAAAATCATATGCAATAATGCCCTTAGGGCAACAATCTCCCCTTTTTTTATTATGACAAGTACATATGCAAGAAGAACAAAAGAGCAAGTATTAAAGTATGGTGATGCTTCAAGAAAATCATCAATAAGAATAAAGCATACCAAAGTACCATATAAGAGAGAGATAACTCCCCTATGAATTTGAAAACATGCCAAGAGTATGAAAGATAATTTAGAACATGAAACAATCATCAAGGTAACTCCAAGCTATATTACCTATAAGATATGTAGCCAACCAAAAGAAAGCATGAAACTTAAAAGCAACAATAAGCATCTTGCAACTCATAGCAAGATCTCCCTTTTTTGACAAGTAAACAAAAGCATACCTTAATCTAAGCACATTAGGCACATATGCTTGCAACTATTTCTCCTTCTTAGTTCTTGCACATATTTCTCCCCCTTTTGTCATAAATCAAAAAGATACTTAGGAGAGTTTTTAAGGGATCATAGAAAAAGAAACTATAATTGGACTTTCAACATTAAGGTATCATCATGAAGTCCCAAAAAAATATAGCATCAAGATAGCACAATACCAATATGAAGAATAAAACATAGCATATATTAAGTCATAAGAAGATCACAAAAGAGCCATACTTGAGTTTGATAAAGAGCTAAAGGAAAAGCAATGGAAGAGGAAGGAGTTTTTGAAACACAGAAAGGGAAGGGGTTTTTAAAGAGAATCCTCAATTATCTTCATCTTCATCTTCATCGGTATCTTTTCCTCCTCGCTCCAATCTTATAACACGGTTGTTAATCTCTACGATCTTTTCATCAAGTTCATTCAGCCGAATGAGGAGATTTCCATTTATATAATTGAGTCGGGAGACGTGAGAAATGTTTGAAAAAATTAGAACTCCAAATTTTAAAACAGCAGTCCCGACAGTTTAAGAGAAAATCAGTCGACCGTTTTTCAAAAGAGGTCATCCGGTTTTTTTTAATAAAACAAGAAAATCCGACGTCCAATTTTTGTAAAGATCGTCCGATTTGGTCCGAATATCTCGGTAATTTTGTGAAGAAAAAGCTTGAGTCCATTTTTGAAAAATGGATGTCCATTTTTTTTTAAGAGGCATCTGATTTTTCCAAAAAAAATTTCTGTAAGAATAAGGAATACAAGGAAGTCTGAAAAACTCACACAACACAAATTAGTCAATAAATCTTCCAAAGTATTTTCTCAAATAACAAAAATGTTCTTCAGAGAGGGGTTTTGCAAAATATCAGCAATAATCCAAAGCTAACCACACAAGACATCATAAAAAAAAAAAACTTAGGCTCAATGGGAGATAATAGGGCAAAGTTATCAATAAAGTTCCTTCCTGTTCTTACCCCTTGTAATACGTCGCCAATGATTTCATCCTTGGTGTGTCCCTTTGGATATATCAAAACTTGAGGATCGTTTTGAGCTTCTTGATCATTTTCTTGTTTTTCTTCAATCTATTCTTCTTTCATAGCATGTTCTTCTATTGCTTCAGTGTAAAAGGTTGGTAGCTTTAAAGAGTTATATATGTCATCATCATTTCTCTTTTCAAAAATGTTAGTTTCATCAAAGTTTACATGAATGGACTCTTCAACACATAAAGTTCTTTTACTGAAAATTCTATAAGCTTTCTTGTTTGAAGAGTAACCAAGAAAAATTCCCTCAACGGATTTTCTATCAAACTTCCCAAGGTTGTCCTTGGTGTTTAAAATAAAACATTTGCAGCTAAAAACTTTGAAGTAGCCAATTGAGGGGGTTTGGTTGAAAATGAGTTCAAAAAGAGTTTTCCCTTTTTTTTAAAAAAAAAATGGTTTCAAGTGAACACAATTCATAATGTAGCATGTGGTGTTAACGGCCTCGGCCCAAAATATTTAGGAAAGGATTTTTCACAAAGCATTGATCTTTTCATTTCTTGTAATGTATGGTTTTTCCTTTCCACAACACCATTTAGTTGTGGGGTTTTAGTGGCAAAAAAAAATTTAAAAAAAAACTTTGTTATGCCAAAGACATCACAAAGTTTTGTAAGCTCTTGCTTGTTAAATTCTCTCACATTATCACTTCTCATTGAGATTAATTCGCAATCAAGAGAGGTTTGAACCTTTTTGAAAGTTTACAAATTCTTGAAAAGCCTCATATTTTTTACTCAAAAATAAAGTCAAAGTAAATCTTGAGAAGTCATCCACTATAACAAAAGCACACCTCTTACCACCGAGACTAGTGGTTCTCATTAGTCCAAATAAATCCATGTGAATGAGTTCTACAGGTTTTGAAGTGGAAATCATTTTCTTTGGTTTAAAAGAGATCTTAATTTGTTTTCCAAATTGGCAAGCATCACAAAGTCTAGTTTTCTCAAAATAAAGTTTAGTAAGCCCCTAACAAGTTCTTTTGAAGAAAGTTGGTTCAATAAATCCATACTATCATAAACAAGCCTTCTATGCCACAAAAATGCATCATCACCATGAACCGAGAGACACTATAAGTTTTCAGAAATGAGAACTTCAAGATAAACATAGACATATGCCAACTCTTTTTGCAATAAAATAGTTTTGTTCACAAGCTTGTTTATGATAGAAGAAGATTCACTTTCAAAAACATCTTTGTACCCATAATCACAAAATTGACTAATACTAGATAAATTAAACTTCAAACCATCAATTAAAAGCACTTCCTTAATTAAAGAAGATGAACTATATCTAATGTTACCTATACCGATGATCCTTCCAAAAGGAACAAAGTCACCTTCGGTTTCTCTTAGCTCATTCATGAGGGATGCATATCCGGTCATGTGTCTTAAGTATCTGCTATCCAAGTACCACTTAGATGACCTTGACTTGTGTTCCTACAAAAGAAGAAGTAGAAAAGACTTTTGGTACCCATATCTTTTTTAGTCGGATTTTCTTTTATTTTCCAAATAGTTTTTACTCCCCTTTCAATCTCTCTTTTTATAAAATATTTTGTGGCTTTATGACCACTCTTTTCACAATAGGTGCTACAAAATGGGAGAAGGATGAAGAAGCTTTAACAAAATATGTTTGCTTTTAAGAAGCGTTAGAGTGGTTGTATCCAATGCCATATTTATCATAAGGAGATCTTTGTGAACCAAGAAGTTTTTCAAAATTTTATTTTCCCTGAGTAAATCTTTTAATGCACAAAGTGAGATCATTAACCTTTTTCTTTAAGGATTCGTAATCAATCAAATATTTTTTAAGAGAGGAAACCTTCTCACAAAGTTTCTTGTTTTCTAAAACAAGTTTTTGAAAGTCATTGTTTGAACACTCTTTTTCTTTCTTCAAGACTTCCAAAGATTCAAGGATAGATTTATTTTCACAAATAAGTTTTGAATTCTCATCTAGTAAAAATTGAGTCCTGTTTTTCAAATCTTTGTTTCTTTTAGAAACCTTTTTGCACTCATCTACATTTCAATAAGCATAGAACTAGGATCAACATCATAATTTTCATCAATGAGACTAGAAGAGTTAGAGGGAGAAGATTGTACCTCATTCTCCATTGCCATGAAGCATATGCTTCCCTTCTTTCACTTGCATCTTGATCCCATGCACCAATTAGGCCCTTGCCTTTCTTCTTTTTCTTTAATGCCTCAAGCTTTTTTTCCAAAGCTCCTTTTTTCTTTTCGATGGCTTTGGGATAATCGGCTACTAGATGGTCGCTGCTACTGCATTCAAAGCACCTAGCCTTGAAGAGGGATGAGTTTTGTCCTCCTTTCTTGAATGGAGGATTCTTTCCTCTTTTGTTGAAGTCTTTCTAGAAAAATCTTCTAAATTTCCTCATTACTAAGGCCATATCCTCAATCTTATCTTCATTATTTGACGCATGTTTGATCATCCTCATTCACTTTGAGTGCAATGCTTTTTCTTCCTTTGTCTTCATCTTCTATTTCATCTCATAGGTAAGGAGAGATCCTATGAGTTCTTCAATAGAAAGTTGTCTTAAATCTTTTGATTCCTCAATGGCAAGAGTTTTTGGTTGCCATGCCTTTGGGAGTGCATCAAGAATCTTTCTATTTACTTCTCCCCTTGTGTACTATTTCCCATACACCTTTAGGCCATTTATGATGTTGGTGAACCTTGTGAACATGTCATTAATACTTTCATATTGTTTCATCATGAATAGCTCATTATCTCTTACTAATAAAGCCAACTTTGATTCTTTGACTTGGTTGGTTCCTTCATGAGTGACTTCCAATAGTTTCCACATGTCATGGCCCGAGTTACATCCACTTACTCGATTGTATTCATTTACATCCAATGCACAACTCAATATGTTCATAGCTTGAAAATTTAGAGTCATCTTCCTTGAGTCAAGCTCATTATATTCTTCAACCTTCTTGACTGTTCCATCATTTTTAGGCACATAAGGTCCTTTCTCTACAATGCTCCAAAGATCAAAGTTAATAGAACAAATATATATTTTGATTCTAGATTTCCAAAAAGTATAATTTGTACCATTGAAAAGAGGAGGTCTATTTGTATAAGAGCCTTCTACATATGGTAAACTAGAAACATTAGCCATAGTAAAAGAAAGATCTTTTGCTTCAAGGATGTAGTCCTTTTTTAGAGAAGCCCTACTTTGATACCAATTGAAAAACCTTGGGGGGGAGGGGGGGGGGGGGGAGGAGAGGGGGTGAATAAGGTTTTTGGCTAATTTTAAAAATATCTTTTGTGTGATTAGAAAGATAAACCTCCAATTTGTTTGTGAAAGAATTCTAAAACTCTTTTTAATAAGAATCCACACCAAACAAAATCTTATAGTTTTGGCAATCAAGCAATGAGGATAGAATTAAACTTTAACGAACATGCACAACAATTTATAGTGGTTCACTCTCTCAAAGAGCTACATCCACTACCTTTAGTCAACACCCAAGGATTTTCCAAATCCACTATAATCCAAGTCTACGACAATCACAAGATTGAGGATCATCCACCAAGGGGTTTGCAAGTAACCTCAATTCACAATATAATCATAATATACAACAAACACAAGTTTGAGGATCACCCAACAAGGGTTTTGCACACAACCTCAATTCTCAATACAATATAAATCAAAGGATGACCCAATGAGTTTTTCAACACAAACCTCTGATCACAATAAAAGAATAAGAAGAGTAAGGAACAATATTACCAAATGAGCTTGAGAAGAGGAAGATATAACTCAACAGAATACTTCTACAAGCTCCTCTTTACTTCTTTTTTGATGGATGATCAACAATGAAGCTCCAAGAAGATTTTTCTATTTGTATGTATAAGATGAAGATCTTTGAAAGAATGTACTTTAAAGCTCTTAAAATGTTCTTAAAAGATCTCAATAAAATTTCAACCAACTTTCTTACATTTACAGCAGATGAAAACTCAATTTATAGAGGGGGGATGAAATTTGACCGTTATTGTCTGCAACGGTAATATTTCAACTGTAAAAAACAAAAACCAGACGACCGATTTCAAAAATCGGATGTCCAATTTTCTTATAAAAGGAAAATCGGATGAGCCCTTTTTAAAATAGGACGACCAGCTTTGAAATAGAAAAATTTAGACGCGTCCTAAAAAATCAGATGATCCCTCTTAAAAATTGGACGACCGACTTTAAAATCATATGGCCGGTTTTGAAAATTGGATGACCTGTTTTGAAAATCGAATGACCCTTTTTTTAGAAGGATTTAAAAGCTAGTTTTTCTTGAACAAAAAATACTTTCCTTCACATTTCAAAACACTTCAAAACATTTATTCTTGATACTCTTTTAGAAGACTTTCAAAGGCATCAAAAACTCTATCAAGAATACTTGGATTTTTCAAGAATAGTTTATAAAGAGAAATTCATCCAAGGAGCTTCACATTTGATCTACAATAAAAAATGAGAGTTAGGGAGTTTTACAAACTACCTTAGTAAATCCCTAACTAAGACACAAGTCTTCAATGGCTTGATCTTCTAGCCTTCATTTTGCCTTGATCACCAAGATCTTTTGCTTCTAAGAGTGTAGCCTTGAAACTTCAAATATGCTTCTTTTGTTCTATAGAGACTAAGCTTATAATCATCACACAGACATTTGTTAATCATAATCAAAATCATATGCAGTAGTGCCCTTAGGGCTAACAAAACTACTTGAGAGAAAAAATGTTATCTTTCTTAATTAAAATAAAATTAGGAAAACATCAAAATCATAACAAAAAATGGTTTTCTCTTTCTCTTTTCCTTTCTAGGATTCTGTTGGAAAGGGATTCAGGGCTACAAAAGAAAGATTGTGCAAACCTTTCTTTTGCAAATTGAAATTTAAATGTGCAACATTGTCCAAGGCATATGGTTATTTACAAAAAATTAGAATAAAATATGCATGATCAATTTCTATCATACTATAAACGTTACAAAGACATGTGCAAATATATACTAGAAAAATAAATTTATTTCAAGTTTAGTTCATAAATATGGTCACCTATAAACAATTAACAATTAATCACTTTAGTCTTTGTGGGAAAAAAAACAATGAAAATAAATGAAAATAAAACATAGAAGAGGTACCTTTTTTCTTGTGGTGGGTGAATTTTTTCTTAGAGAGTTTTTTAACCAAGATTTTTTAGATTAATTAATAGCTCTTGGTTGGTCTCACAAATGCTACAAAATCAAAACTAAATAAGTTAGGAAAAAATCAAATCTTTGAAAACTAAAAAATCAAAAAATGAAATTTATTTTGTGCAAATTAACTTTTAAAAAAATCAAACGGGCATTGAACAAATAAGGAGGGACATAATCACATCTTATATGTGATAGATTAGACAAAATCAGAATGGATCAACAAAAAATTTCAACCTGATGACTTGAACACATCATATCAGACATTTACTAACTCAATTAAATTTAGAAATAGATTTTTCCATGATGTATGGTTGTATAAGAGGCTGCGGATGGGGGGCGGGGGAGGTAAAAAAATGAAATTAAAACAGAAAAATTAAAATAAATCTTTTCCAAGGATATATACTTGCAAACTAGCATATTTCGAATACCCACATATTAATTAACGCGGTATTTACCGCGCTTTAAGCGATTATGAATTGTTTCCTTATTTAAGGTCATGGATGCATTCTCGATATTCTCTCCAAGGGCTAGTAGGTCCTGAGGTCCATAAAATTGTTTTTGTTAAAATTAGCTAAAGAAGATTGAACATATATATGACTTTGTAGATGTTAAAGGCACAAAATTATTATATTATTACATCATAGCTCAAATTATCTATGTCCATACGTATCCTGTCATGCTCGAAGTTAGTGTTCTGAACATTGTTAACCACCTGTAATGAAATAGCTAATAGATTCATTAGTTGATCAGTATATCATTCATGCGATATAAGTGATAAGAAATTAGATGAATGAAGAAATATATTTCAAAATTTTTATTTTGATAAAGCAACTTATTACTAAAGATACTTATTACTTGATGAAGAATGGATATATTTCCAATTGTAAGAGCTAATTAATAAAAAATAATTTTAATACAAGTGGAGAGAGATAGAAAAAGAACAATACAAACCGTGGCTCCAATAACGGTGATGTAAGTAGTTTAGTACAAGTCAAAGTGGTACATGTCCTCATTTATGGATCAAGTTTATTGTAGAATTGTTTCCATTGTTGTGGGAATACTAAGAGGCAACCTCACCAATAAACAAAACAAATATGCTGCAATTCTTAGTTCTAGTGCTCTCCCATGTAATCCTTGCAGCTTAGTAGCCAGCTGGCTAGCAACGTAGTCTCTAATACTGAAACGTCTATTATCTCTTGCGATATTTCTACTGTTTGGAGGTGGACCTTGGGAAGCAACAGTAAAAGGTGGAAACTCGGTGGGAGTTGTAGAAACACGTTGGTTAGGAGAAAGCAAGTACGCTTCTTCCTCAATGTGTTAGAGAAGAGAGGTCATCGGGCCCAGTTGAACAAGGTTGCTGGCCATACCACTTTCGGTATTGGATGACGCGCTAGCCGTAATGTTGAACGAATTGTTATGGCTATTTGAAATGCTTCTATTGTTGGAGGAATCCATCACCAATATCAACACAATCTTCACCATGATTGAAAATATAAAAGCAAAATAAGCTCATTAGGAAGAAAAGTGATATACTAGTATACATCCACATACTCCTACATATACCCTAAATCAAATCGCATTCTTATATACAAAAAAAATTGAAATATGCATTTTTGTGCAAGACATGTGGGTATGTGCCAAGCAAAGGAAAGAAATTGTAATGTACATCATTGTGCAGAACATGTGGTTATTTAAAAATGACTTAGGCATATGGGTATATATTGGAAGGGAAAAAAAAAAGACATTGAATCGTGTATCATTGTGTAAAGTATATGGTTATCTAAAAACAAATTTTGAATTATATATATGTGTGTATATGTGAAAATTTTCTAAAAATTTATCTTCTTTTATGTAAAAAAGTACTTAAAAAATTAAATTAATTAAGGAATTGGTTTGATGATGGTTAGCTTTTATTAAATTTACACAGTCACAACAATTAAACTCATTCCTTGAACTTATACGTATCAGATTATAAACAAGTTCAAAGATCTATCAAAATCTATAGTAGAAAAATAGATTTACTTCAAGTTTAGTTTATAAAATTTGTAACATATAACAACAAACAATTAATCACTTAAATCTATGTGAAAAAAAAAACTATTAAAATATATGAGATAAAACATATAGGAGTTCTTTTTTTCTTGTGGTGAGTGGGTTTTTTCTTAGAGAGGTTTTGAATTGAGTTTTTTTAGATTTCATTAATAGCTTATAATTAGTCTCACAAACGCTTCAAATTCAAAACTAAATAAGTAAGACACATCTTATATGCGATAGATTAGACAAACCAATGTTGGGATAAACAAAACTTTCAGTCTTATGACTTGAAAACATCAGTTATCAGACTTTACTAACTCAAAATTAATTTTAAAAAAAAAAGTTTTTTATGATGCATTGTCATATAACTAAGTCTATCACTTTCTTAGGACAAACTGAGTGCACATGGGTGGAGGAAGGTCATAAAATTGAAATTAAATTAGAAAAATGAAAATAAAACTTTTCCAATAATGTATAGTTACAAATCAGCACATTCCAGGTGCGCGTTAACAAAAAATTATTAGAGAGAAAAAATGTTATCTTTTTCTTAAGGAAAATAAAATTAGGAAAAATATCACAATCATAACAAAAACGGATTTTCTCTTTCTTTTTCCTGTCAAGGATTCCGATGGAAAGGGATTCAGGGCTACAAAAGTAAGATTATGCATAACTTTGTTTTGCAAATTGAAATTTAAATGTGCAACATTGTCCAAGGCATGTGGTTATTTACAAACAATTAGAATAAAATATGCATGATCGATATATATATGACTTCTAGAATAAAAATTTTATGTCTCACACAAAAAAAAAAAAAAATGATTGTTTAATCTATCATTTTTAACACTTATTGGATCTGAATGTATATGAAAACTTTAACAAGAAAACTTTTATAAAAAAATTAATTTCTTTTTACATAAATAAGAACTTAAAACGGTTAATTAATTGAGGGATTGGTGCAACGATGGTAAAAGTTCAATAAATTTATAAAGTCACAACAATTATACTCATACTTAGAATTTACACATCATATTATAAATGCTATAAAGATTTTTGCAAATATATACTAGGAAAATAAATTTATTTCAAATTAGTTCATTAATATGGTCACTTATAAACAATAAAAAATTAATCACTTTAGTCTTTGTGGAAAAAAAACTAATTAAAATAAATGAAAATAAAACATAGAAGAAGTACTTTTTTTCTTTATGGTGGGTGGATTTTTTCTTAGAGAGTTTCTGAGCCAAGATTTTTTAGATTATTTAATAGTTTTCGGCTGGTCTCACAAATGCTTCAAAATCAAAACTAAATAAGTTACGAAAAAAATCAAATCTTTGAAAAATAAAAAAGCAAAAATTGACATTTATTTTGTGCAAATTAACTTTTAAAAAAATCAAATGGGCATTGAGCAAATAAGGAGGGTCGTAATCACATCTTATATGTGATAGATTAGACAAAATCAGGATGGGATCAACAAAGATTTTCAACCTTATGACTTGAACACATCATATTAGACATTTACTAGCTCAAAATTAAATTCAAAAATAGATTTTTCCATGATGCATGGTCGTATAAGAGGTTGTAGATAGAGGAGGGGAGGTCAAAAAACGAAATTAAAACAGAAAAATTAAAAAAAAAATCTTTTCCAAGGATGCATACTTACAAATTAGCATCTTCCGAGACCAAGCAAAAAAAAAAAAAATCACGAGAGAAAAAATGTTATATTTCTTAAGGAAAAAAAATTAGAAGAATGCCAAAATCACAACACAAAGCGTGGTTCTCTATTTTTTCCCCCCTCTTCTAGGGCTCCTTTGGGAAGGGAACCAGGGCCACAAAAAGAAGATCATGCAAAGACTTTGTCTGATAATCTTAAAACACAGTAAGACATGATCAAGGCTTTGTTATCTCGATGCCTTCATTTTGGAAAAAGAAAACCATATAATACAAATAATGAGAAAGCAAAAAAATAAAACTCTACATAACAAGAAAAATCATTAATTAAAAGTAAATAATTTTTTTTATTAAAAAAAGAATAGGTGAATAATTTTTCCAAGATTGAATTAGCAAGAAAGATCGTACAAAACCTTTGTTTGGTGAACCTAAAAAACATTAAAACATGATCGAGGCTTTGTTGTTTCGATGCTTTCACTTTGGCAAAGAAAGCCATATCTTACAGGTAATGAGAGAGCCAAAAAATCAAAACTTCACATAACAAGAAAAATTACAGATAAAAAATGAATAATTTTTTGTAGAGAAAAGAATAATGAATGATTTTTACAACACTAAACTAGCAAGAAAGCTCACCTAAAAACTCTTGAACTCAAGAACTCAAAGCAAACCTAAAACCACTCTGGCGGAAAAATCATAGATTAAAAGTGAATGATTTTGAGCCAAAAAATGGAAATAAGTGAATGATTTGAATGAGCCAAAAAAATCAAACTACACATAACAAGAAAATTCATAGATAAAAAATGAATGAATTTTTGCAAAAAAAAGAACAAAGAATGATTCTTCCTAGATTGAACTAGCAAGAAAGCTTACCTAAAAACTCTTAAACATAAGAACCTTGAGCAAACCTAAAACCATTCCACGAAAAAACCATATATTAAAGGTGAATCATTTTTTTTCAAAGAATAGTGAAAAAAGTGAATGATTTGAGTGAGCCAAAAAACAAACTTCTCATAACAAGAAAATCCATAGATAAAAAAGGAATAATTTTTTGTTGAAATAAAAAAGAATAATAAATGATTTTTCCATACTAAACTAGCAAGAAAGCATACCTAAAAACTCTTGAACTCAATAACTTAAAGCAAACTGAAAACCACTCTGTAGAAAAATTATAGATTAAAAGGGAATGATTTCTTGCAAAAAGATAAAAATAATTAGTGAATGATTTGAGAGAGTCAAAAAATCAAACTCCACATAACAAGAAAAATCATAAATAAAAAATGAATCATTTTTGCAGAAAAAAGTAGGGTAAAAAGTCCTACTTTAAAAAAAGTTAAAAAAAAAAAAAAATCAAACCCACCCTAATACAACTAGCCCCAGAACAACGCTCTACAGAGGAGCTCGATCGCTCCAAGCTGAGCAATGGCGCTATAAAAGGAAAAAGGAAAATCAGATCTTGTGTTGTGGAAGGAAAAAAATCATCTGAATCCTCAAACTTCAAACTGAGTGTAATTTGGAGTATTTCCTAGTAATTTCTTTTGGCTATTAGAAGAAATTGGGAGAAACACGAAAAGATAATTTTTACAAAAAATAAATTTGTACGAAATGCTAATAGTATCAAGGAAATTAAACGACACAAGCTTTAGAACTAGCGTTGTTATATGTGAATGGGGATTATATTGAACACGCAATTGATGGGGATGGCGATGCAGATTGAGATTGAGATGAACCAACCTTTTCTTTGAAGTCTTTAAGAAATATCACCAATTTCTCGCAGCTTGTTTCTCGCTCTATATCTTTTTTTCTCCACAACAAATAAAGATGAAAAATAAAATAAAAAACAAGCAAATCTTGAATTTTTTAACAACAATGGCAGACACGACAAAGAGAAGAAGGAAAGGATGGGGGAAAAGAAAAAAGGCTTGAGTTTTGGGAAGGGATGTGCGACGACAGAAGGAAGAATGAAGATAAGAGTGGGATTTAGGGTTTTGATTTGGGAGAAGGATAAAGGGGAAAGAAAAAATGTGAAATAACAAAAAAAATAGTTCTCCTTCTTTATTTTGACAAAAACACCCCTATACCATTAATATTTAACGCTAAAATTACACAGAAGTATTAAAGTAGAAAGGTTTTTGAAGTTAAAGCGCTAAAATCGATAATATTTCAGTTTGTGTATTAAAATGGAGAAAATGGTAAAGTTCAAGTATGTGTGGTACTTTTTATCCAAAAAAGACTAATGAATGATTTTTCCCAGACTAAACTTGCAAAAAAGCTTACCTTAACACTCTTGAACTCAAGAAATCAGAGCAAACCTAAAACCACTTTGTGGAGAAAGCAAAGAGTAAAGCAAAGCAAGAATAGCTAGTGAATGATGAGATGAAATTGATTGTCAACATAGGGGTGGTTTCATAGTGATATACAAAGAGGAGACAACCAAGTAGGAAATGTAAAAAAGAATCCAAATTCAGAGCTGTAGCTACCATAACTGCAACTTTTCCTTATAAGTCAATGTGGTTTTGTAAAATTAATCACCATATGTATGATGATGCATGTAGAATCCTTCCCGTGTCAAATTGAAAGGCCTATGATCTTTCTTTGTAGGTTTTGAAAAGGCTGAAATATATATTCGTCTCTTTTTTTCTCAATTTACTTCATCCTCATCCTGTATCTATTATTCTTTGTGACTTCGTGGGTGTAAAACTGTCAAAGTTTTCTTGGTATGTGTTGTTTCCTCCTTTTCTATATTCTTTTCAAACATCTAGCAATATTCATCATTTTTTTGTTGTTTTGTCAGTTTCGTTGATTAATTCCCTCTAACTATAAAATTTATCACTAAAACCAATATGTTATTCTTATTTAATTAGCCACAAAAAAACAAAACATGCACTGAATTCACAAGTTATATAGTCATGACCATAATACATTATTCATCAAACCAAAGAAAGAAATCTATGAATATGATGACACTCACTTTTGCATTCATTAGGAAACATTGAATGCATGAGTCAGTATCCCCATATTAATAGATTTCTTTACTTAGTTGTGACTTATATTATTCCTTAAAAAAAGATTTTGATATATATATATATCCTTTGCTAATATTTATCTCTTTGGATTCGTATTTATAATGTCTTAATAGTACTCTTTAGAATTGCAAAAAGTATATTCAAGATAACATCAAAACTATTCATCATGGTTCCATACAGAGTTATAATTAGTTAATTCAAGAAACCAGAACAAATTATGTTTGTATATCAAACAATCTAAACAACTCATACATTAAATCTATTATAGATGATCAAGATTTGGGCTTTGTTGTATTTTAATTACTAACAATGCCAATTTATTATGATGATTCAAGATGGTTGTAACTCATTATTAGCATAAGCAACAAACTAGTTCCTTTTGTTCTGAAGAAAGGCTATACACACATCTTGATACTTTCATTTTTGATAATTAAGTTATTATATTAATTGCTTGTTGTAATCTTGCTTCTTGTTTATGTAGTATCAGATAATAGTAATAAATGTTAACATAAAGCTCTTGATTTCATATACACATCAGATGATACGTAATAAATGTTAACTTAACCTCTTTTTACATGTGTTGCTTTCTTAAACTTAACAAAATTGTTTTAAAAAAAATTAAAAAAATAACAATTGTTTTATTGATCGTTAGACATAAAGTCTTTAATACAATATGAGATTATAAACCATGAGGTATCATCCAAATTTATGTCAACCTAAATTTTACTAACTTACCTGCAAGAATATTTGCTTAACAGTTTACATACTGAATCTAAGTTTAGGGAAATGAACGGTGAAGATAGCATATATTCTCAATCATATGATCCACATAAGAATAGTATTTCCTCTTTCGACTGACTTGTTTGACAACCTCTAAATCATGAGATTGAAGGAGAAACTTAGTTAAGTCGATCTGAGTGGCTAGAGTGTATTCCTGAATGTAGATTGTGTTTATAGAGCTTGTATTGGAGACATTTGGGGAATTGGTTGGAACATTCATGCCAATACCTCACTATTATGGTTCGTGATCAATACTCCAATAACAAATCTACCATTCTTTGTTGCATAGGATCAACCTTGACTTTAAAATAGGCATTCATATAAAGGGGTCCAGTGTTGTATTGGTCAATTTGCAAGGTTTAACTACTTGCCGAATTTTCCGGAGTACTTTAAATGCAAAAGAAATAGAAAGAAATAACTCTCGCAGTCCTCATGAAGACATCTAACCTAGGTGATAGAATTTGCTAGGTTAATTTTTTTTTTTGCGATCAAATATAGGTGCTTGACCAGTTGGATATCTCTTGCGTAAAAAATTTCTTGCATGAGGGGATATTGTGTCGTCTTAGTTAGGTTGGGATGAGATTTGCCACTCTTAGGTTCGAGATAGTGACCTTGTTAAATGGAAATGGTTTGAAATTGTAGGTCTTGGTAGCCAAGGTATCACATTTATGTTCTTTCCATCTAACTCCTAATGTAACACAGGCAAACCCTTGTAGATAATTTTCCATAGAAAGGAAACGCGTCGTTTCAGTCGGCTCTTTAGTTGGAGTATGAAAGTGTTCAGAAAATACCTGGCTTTGAAATATTTGGCCCCTAATGCTTCAGGTTCAGTTAAGATTCTCCAGAATTTCTTAGCAAGCAAAGCAAGGTTTCAATGCTTATAAATCTTATGGGTCACAATCTTTTTATTGAATTATAGAATCAAATGTGTCAAATCTACTATTAAATTTCCCTTTATATAACGTACTCTCTATAAAACTTTTTATTACTATTTTCATATGTTAATTATTTTTTAATTATATGAGATGTAATAAATGTTAACATGAAATTTTTTTTTCTGTGATAGAT
The DNA here is from genome assembly GCA_028651295.1 of Catharanthus roseus. NCBI lineage: Eukaryota > Viridiplantae > Streptophyta > Magnoliopsida > Gentianales > Apocynaceae > Catharanthus > Catharanthus roseus. The sequence goes on along the minus strand of JAPQWS010000104.1, from coordinate 6,613,390 downwards.
ACATGTTTCTTTTCACAATATTTAATACATTAATTTGTATACCACATGGATAATATAAAAGAGACTTAGTGTAATAAATTTAAACTACTTGAACTTAATATTGTATTACCCAAGAGAAATTCTCATGCAGTTACATTATGTATATCCTTACAAGTTGAATTGCTTGACCATACTACCAAAAAAGAAAATAAAAGACTTCTTAAATTTATGATGAGTGTCCATCTTTACCGTATGAAACTTACATTTTTCTTTTGGTCAAATTTTAGAAACTACATTTGACTGCAGTATTTTGACTGCCAAAATGAAACAATCAAGCTCGAAAATTTTATACAAGGTAATGGCTCTATAGTAATTATAAAGGTTGGCACCCAAAATATAATGTATACTTTCAAATATTTAGTTTGTGCCCCTAAAAAATATAGTTGAAGCTCCGCCACAGCCTTTAAGGCCTTTTCACTTCTTGAACTATAATGGAGCAAAAGTGGGAATTTGGAGCTCTCTCAATTTCAATTTTTTATTTTATTATTTTTCTTAAATCCATCAAAAAATTTTATAATTATAATTTATATTGAAGTGCCCGGACATTTTTTTGAGTAAAAAGTACCATAAACACATGAACTTTTCCATTTTTCTATCTTAGCACTCAAACTAGTCAACTGTTACGCTTAAATTTCAAAAAAATACTAAAATAGAATATTTTGAATTTTTTTCCAAATCAAACACTAAGTCTTCTTTCTCCTTCCTCCTAATATGATAATGTCAAATCAAATCCCCAATTTGATTTCATTCTCTACGTCCCTGTTTCTTTGAAAATAACTCTTTCAAGATATATTTCCCTTTCCTTTCCTTACGTGAAATCGACTACAAGATATACTTTTCTACCATGGAGTCCTTGAAGAAATTCAAGAAGACAAAGTTGGGAAAATTGGAAAAATATTATTCCTCAATATTCTAAGCTTTGGACATGGTCATTACCATAGCCGCCGATATATGCTTTTTCACGGAAGAAAAGATCACACAGAAATCTAATCACAATTGGAAACTTCTATTCTAACTAGGAAACAACAAGCCAGCATATCAATTTACAAATCAACAAGGATATATGTGAAGATATGGAATTGTAGAGAATAAAGAATTCCAATTCCAGTATAGCTCTAATTTCAACCGTTACAACTTAAAACCCTTAACCCAGCCCCGCTCACCAACCTCAATCACTAGATGATAACCCAGCCAAAGATGACTTCTTGTTTCTCCAAACTAAAACAGGATCAAATTCCATTAACGATTAGCTCAAGTCTTATATACCTTTGGGTGCTGAATGCTGATTTGTTGGCTTGGGGACAAAGAATCGACCAGTAGGTTCAATTACTCATAGGGAGTCAGAGACAAACAATCGAGTTGCCTTTTGTGGTAAAGATTTGTGAAAGAAAGAAAGGAGAAGAGGAATACCAAGGATGACTATTTGAGCAGCGAGTATAGGATTGGGATGCCGTCGATGTTAGTCAAGATGCTTCACAAGATGCATCGGCTGCACCTTTTAGGGAAAGAAGAAACTATGCTCTCTTTTGGGGAAGAAAAATGTGTGAAATTCAAAAATTGTCCCAAAAAAGAGATCACATGGGTGTTCTATGGCTATTCTCATTGATCTAACAAGAATTCTGACAAAAATGTTAAAATGAACAACTTTTTTTTTTTAGTTTAAGTGTTAAAATCAATAACTTTTTAATTACACTTTTTATCTTTTTTTTAAAACATTTCAGACCTATTTACATTTAAATAAGGGTATTTCATTCACTCCTTATAAAGTAAATTATGTAATTTTTTTCACGAAATAATCAAAATATAATCCATTTTGGAAGTCGACGGAAATTTCACCTTGCATCTTCCTAGCAATGATAGCTTGAGGCTCAAGTTTAATAAATGAATTGTTAGAGAAAACCCCCTAATTACTAGTACAAATACTATTACTATTACAAATTCAACAATAAAAAATACAGCGGAAAAGAAAAATAAACAGAAAGATTTGATCTTTCTGAAGAACAGAAATCACTGAAGGAACAATATGTAAAAGAACACCCAATTAGTAACAAATAACCCAATATAAGCAAAGAACGGTTTTTGCTCACCACTGTTGGAAAACCGTCCAACAGAAATCAAAGAGATGACCAAGGAGCACAGAACCGAGGGGTTATCCAACCAGGAACAGTCGCCGAGCAGCGGCGTAGCCACGTCGAGGCGATAGTGGTAGAGAAGGGTGATGATCAGGATTATAATCCTCAGACAAGAGCCTCAACCGGGAAGAATCACCGGTAACTGAACGACCTCTATTTCTCTCTCTCTTTTCTTTCCTCACGGCTATCTCTCTAGACTCACCAACAGATAAACAATGGTGATAGAAGACAAGGCTGTTAGACAGCGTAAACAGAGAACAGCAAAATGGCAGAGCCGAATGAAGAAGGAGGTGAAGAAAAGCTGGAGTCTTGAAGACTCCAAGAGATACCAGGAGAGAATGAAACGGCTGAGAGAGGAGATCGAGAGAGACTGTGCAACAACCGAGGAGACGCCATCAATAAGAGGAGCCAGCCGAACGGTCACGCGCGAGTCACCAGCAGACGACCCGGGTGGCCAGCCCAGGCCCCGGGCATCCCACATGACTCGATCAAGAAGCGGCCCAGAAGCAACCAGCAAGGAGACTCGGTCAAGAGGCGGCCCAAGCAACAGCCAGCAGAAAGACGGCCCAAGAGGCAGCCCAAGAAGAGAGCACAAGAAGCCTATTCAATCTGGTTGAGGCCCAACACATCACTGGGTTAATGGGGAGACAATTGGGCTGGAAAAAGAAAAAATTGGGAGATAAAGGGCTGTCAAGCCTACAATCTCCACCTCGAACAATATTTTCCCATCCCTGAAAGATGACTCAATTTGAGTCAAACTGTTTGCGCATGTAGAAAGTCCCTAGAAAACATAAATTTATCAGTGTTTACAATTTTAGTCCCAAAATCAGCAGGATTATTATCAGTACTAACTTTATCTATGTCAACAATACCACTAGAGACCTTTTCTCTAATAAAGTGGTACTTGACATCAATATGTTTTGTCCGTTAGTGACAGACCGGATTTTTAAATAAATGTAAACAGCTTTGACTATCAGGTTGGAATTTAAAAGATTCAATTCACTCAATAACCCTTGAAGCCAAATGGCTTCTTTGATTGCTTCTGTTGCTGCGATATATTCAGCCTCAGTAGTTGACAAAGCAACTACAGGTTGTAGTTGGGACTTCCACGAGATATAATTACCCGCAAGGGTAAAGAAGTATGAGGTGGTAGACTTTCTACCATCCTTGTCACCTGCAAACTCAGAGTCAACAAATCCAATTAATTCAAAATCAGACCAATTATGGTAGTGTAAACCCCGATCCACTATTCCGTTTAGGTAACGTAAAAGCCACTTGAGAGCAGCCCAATGATCTCTTCCAGGATTTGACATAAATCTGCTAAGAAGGCTTATAGAGAAAGCAATGTCTGGATGGGTAGATATCATTGAGTACATGACTAAGCCTATGGCCATTCGGTATGGGATGTTGGTCGTGTCTCTCTTTTCACTTTCAGTTTTAGGACAAGTTTTGTCGGAAAGTTTAAAGTGGCTAGCAAGAGGAGTATTAACGGGTTAACAAAATTGCATAGAGAATTTGGATATTATCTTCTGAAGGAAAGGCTTTTGGGATATGAAGAGAGAACGATCAGGTCTGTCTCTAGAAATATTCATCCCAAGGATTTTGGATGCCACACCCAAATCCTTCATATCAAACTCGAATTTTAGCAGCGACTTTAGTTCATCAATCTTAGCTTTGTGACGACAAGCTATCAGCATATCATCCATATACAGCAACAGATAATTAGCAGAATCCACATTATTACCAGAAAAGTAAAGACAACTATCATAATTACTTTTCAAAAAACCAATTATGGACATAAAAGAATCAAACCTCTTGTACCATTGTCTTGGTGACTGTTTAAGTCCATATAGTGACTTTTTAAGAAGACATGCCATATGTTCCTTACCCTTTACTTCAAAACCAGGTGGTTGACGCATATAATAAATGGTTTCCTCAAGGTCACCATGTAAAAAGACAGTTTTTACATCAAGCTGTTCAAGATTAAGATCATAGAAAGCAACAAGAGCAAGAATAATCCGAATTGTTTTGTATTCAACAACAGGAGAAAATTTTTTGTTGAAATCAATGCCCTCAATTTGTGAAAAACCTTTTGCAATAAGTCTAGCCTTGAACCTAGGAGGTTCATTAGAAGACTCAGACTCTTTTATTTTAAAAATCCATTTGCAATCAACAAGTTTTTGTTTTGAAGGTTTTTGAACAAGAATCCAGGTTTTGTTTTTGTTTAAAGAAAAAATTTCTTCCTCCATAGCTCGTAACCATAAAACGTGATTGGGACGTTTCAAAACCTCAGAAAAACACAAGGGTTCTTTTTCTTCAACATAAGAAGCAACAACGAAAGCATATGATACAATATAGGAGTAACCATACCGAGAATGATCCTTAGGTACTCTACGAACTCGGTCCCTAGCGAGTTGATAATCCCTAAGAGCTTGGGTTTGAGCCTCAGGAAGTTCCACTTCCTCATCAGAACCATCTAGAACAGGATCAGAAGCTTCAGGAATGGGAGAGCTACTAGAAGGAGCAGAAGGCTTAGAATTTGTTTCAGGTTCCTGAGACGGTTCTAGAGTGGGTTCAGAGATAGTCTCCACCTCCACCGGAATGCTACTAGGAGAAGGATCACAAGAAGGATTATTGATGACGGTGTTATCTCTAAGACAGGGCATTTCTAACTCATTGAAGATGACATCCCTACTGATGATAACCCTCACCCCTGGTTCACCCTTCAACATACTCTATAACCCTTTATCCCACTAGGATAACCTATAAACACTCCCTTCCTAGATCTTGGATCTAGTTTCCCCTCTTTTTGATGAGCAAAGGCTGCACCACCGAAAATCCTTAGGTTTGAAAGATTGGGAGGTTTCCCAAACCAGAGTTCTAGAGGACTCCTAAAGTTTATAGCTGTGGATGGAGACCTATAGATGAGGTATACAGCTGTACTAACAGCTTCAACCCAAAATGGTTTTGGAATACCAGAAGACACTAACAAACAACAAACCTTATCCATAATAGTACGGTTCATCCTTTCTGCAACTCCGTTTTGTTGTGGGTTATGTCTAACCGTTCGATGGTGTAAAATGCCATGTGATGCACATAAGTCAGAAAACTTTTGGTTACAAAATTCAAGACCGTTATCGGTCCTGATAGTTTTTAGTTTATTTCGAGAATGATTTTCGGCAAAACGTTTCCATTCACAAAATTTTTCAAACGTTTGATCTTTGGTTTTTAAAAGAAAAACCCAAACATGCCTCGAAAAATCATCAACAATAGAAAGGAAATAAATGTTACCACCATAAATTGGAACCTTTTCAAGCCCCCACAAATCACAATGCACATAATCAAGAGGTGCAGATGACTTATGTGTGCTGGTAGAAAAACTGATTTTGTGTTGTTTTCCCAAAACACAGTGATCACAAAAATCCAAGGAATCAATTTTATCACCACACAAAAGTTTTTGTTTTTGCAAATGATAAAGTCCCTTTTCACTAATGTAGCCAATCCTCTGATGCCACAACATAGTTTCCTCTGGGACAGTTTTTGAAATCAAGGCAGTAGAGTTGCAAATAGTTTTACCAAGAAGTATATATAAAGTTTCCTTTTTAAAACCTTTTAGCATGACTAGGTTTCCTTTGCAAACACGCAAAACACCATTTTTGGATTTAAAAGAGAGACCCAAAAGTCTAAATAACTTAGAGAAATAAGATTCCGACGTAAGTCAGGAACATATCTCACCTCAGTGAGTTTTCTAGTCATGCCATCATGCATTTTTATAAAAATACTGCCAATGCCTTTTATATCACAAACTTGATTATTTCCCATAAAAACTTTTCCTTGGTTTAAAGTTTTGAAATCAGAAAACCAGCGTTTATTTGGAGACGTGTGAAATGAAGAACCAGAATCAAGCACCTAATGATCAACAACATCAGTACATGAAGGAGAAAGAGAAACACACAGAACTTCAGAAAACATAGAGTTACCATCTAAGTAAAAACTGTGGGTTTTATCATCTTTATTCCCTCCTTTACCATGTTTACGTTGTTTCTCGTCTTTGATTCGTTTAAAACACTTGTTTTTCATATGCCCTTCTTTCCCACGGTAAAAATATTTTACCTTGCTTTTCTCTCGTGATTTGGAAAGGCTTTTAAAACGACGACTAGGAGTTTCTCTCTGGTCAATCCTTCCTCTTACAAAAAGATTTTCACCATGACACTTGTTCTCTTTTTGTAAATCCAAATCTTTTGATTTTAAAGCATTTTTAACATCAGAAAGGGAAAGATCATTTCTACCATATTTAATGGCAGATTTGACATCATTAAAAGAATCAGGTAAGGCATTTAGTAAAATGACTGCAACATTTTCATCAGAGATTTTCTCTCCGACGTTTTGTAATTCCAAAATGATTTTATTTAAATCATCAATATTTTCAGAAAGTGATTCTATTCCACTCATTTTGAAACCAAAAAGCTGTTCTTTTAAATAGATTTTGTTTGAGAGAGATTTTACCAAATACAACTTTTCCAGTTTTGTCCAGATTTCAAAAGCATTGTCTTTCTCATCAATTTCCCGTAAAACGTTGTCATTCAAATGCAAGGTGAGACAACTATGAGCATCACCTAGTTTTTCTTTAAGAATTTCAGCCTTCTAAGATTCTGGATACTCTTCAGGGCTACAAATAGCAGGAGCAATTTTGTTTTGTACCAAATTCATTTTCCTCCACCACATTACAAAATCAGATTTGCCATCAAACCTGTCAGTTTCAATTTTTGGAACTGATATGTTTTAAGGGAAAATAAGTACAATTTGGTGGTTTTAGAAATATGAAAGATTTGGAAAAGTTTTGACAAAAAATTGTCCGGATTTTCCTTTTAAAACAGAGGAAAGATCTCCCAAAGAAAAACGGCATTTGTTTGTTTTAATTTGTTTGATTAGGTTTAGTTTTGATTACAAAACAGTGTAGAAAAACCAAATCAAAGCAGTAACAAACAGAATAACAGAAGAAACAGGAACAAACAAAAACAACAGGAAAAAGACAGCAGAAAAAAAAAACCTTTTGCAATAAGCAATGAAAACCGCCAAGTCACAGATACTTGGAATCTCTTGGATCCATTCCAGGCTTGGTTTTGGTTTTAAAAAACAAAGAACAAAACAAAGCAACAATAAACTGGAAAATAATAAAAGAACCGAAGCAGAATAACAGTAAAGTAATAATAAGCAGTAATAGTAATCAACACGGCGGCAAGCCGTCACAACAGCAATCAACAGAAAACAAAACCGGCGGCAAGCCGAAACAGAGATAATATCAGAAATGGCAACAAGCCAAAAACAATAAACCAGATAAAACCGGAGGCAATACGATTAACAGTAAACAGAAAAACGGTGGCAAGTCGAAGAAAACAAAAAAGGAAGAACTGTAAACAGAGAGAAAGAGAAGAAATTCACTGGCCGGATTCTGAGATACTTCTCAGATCCAATGATTGCTACCATACGCCGGAACCAGAGAGCCGGAAACCGTGGCTCTGATACCAATTGTTGGAGAAAACCCCCTAATTATTATTACAAATACTATTACTATTACAAATTCAACAATAAAAAATACATCGGAAAAGAAAAATAAACAGAAAGATTTGATCTTTCTGAAAAACAGAAATCACTCAAGGAACAATCTGCAAAATAACACCCAATTAGTAACAAATAACCCAATATAAACAAAGAACGATTTTTGCTCACCACTGTTGGAAAATTGTCCAACAGAAAATCAAGGAGATGATCGAGGAGCACAGAACCGAGGGGTTATACAACCAGGAACAGTCGCCGAGCAGCAGCGTAGCCGCGTCGAGGCGATGGTGGTAGAGAAGGGTGATGATCGAGATTATAACCCTCAGACAAGAGCCTCAACCGGGAAGAATCACCGGCAACCGAACGACCTCTATTTCTCTCTCTCTTTTCTTTCCTCACGACTATCTCTCTAAACTCACCAACAGATAAACAATGGTGACAGAAGACAAGGCTGTTAGACAGCATAAACAAAGAACAACAAAATAGTAGAGCTGAATGAAGAAAGAGGAGAAGAAAAGCTGGAGTCTTGAAGACTCCAAGAGACACCAGGAGAGAATGAAACGGCTAAGAGAGGAGATCGAGAGAGACTGTGCAACAACCGAGGAGACGCCATCAATAAGAGGAGCCGGTCGAACGGTCACGCGCGGGTCACCAGCAGACGACTCGGGTGGCCAGCCCAAGCCGCGGGCATCCTACGGGACTCGGTCAAGAAGCGGTCCAGAAGCAACTAGCAAAGAGACTCGGTCAAGAGGCGGCCCAAGCAACAGCCAGCAGAAAGACAGCCTAAGGGGCAGCCCAAGAAGAGAGCACAAGAAGCCTATTCAATCTGGTTGAGGCCCAACACATCACTGGGTTAATGGGGAGACAATTAGGCTGGAAAAAAGAAAAACTTGGGAGATAAAGAGCTGTCAAGCCTACTTGAATATTAATAGTAGGAATGAGAATAAGATAGAAAATCAGAGTATAACTCATGCTAAGGGATAATAAGGTGAAATATTTCTTTTAAATTTTGTTTGAGAACTTTTTATAGAAAAGAAATAATTATTTCATTTCTATTTGTGACATTGAAGAGAAGTGGGAAAAAGAGTAAAAAATAAAGTATTCTTTTACTATAATAACTCGTTCATGAAAAAATACATTTGGTAATAGTGATATTTTATTCTCTCAGGAGGATGTAGTTGACATTTCATCCCATCCTTTAAAACTTGGGATCTTCATTTGTCTCTTCCTCTCCAAAAGTGGAGAGAAAGGATTTGAGGTGAAAAAGGATGAGAAATCTCTCCATTAGCCTCTTCTTCCTTTACAAAAGGATGAAAATGAAGTCTATCTTCTAAAGAGATATATATTATCAAGATATATACATCTTGAAGAGATAGATATTCTGAAGATAGATATATTGATGGAGTTTTAATCTTATCCTAGATATGATTAGATATGATAGAATCTATCTTATGTTCCATCTCTATCTCTTATATCCCCTAAGCAATATAAATAGGGCCCTTGGTCTTCAATTGTAAACACATCTCATAGAGAAATCAATACTTTTCTCGCAACTCTTCTCTTTCTTCTTTTCTTCTCTATTTATTCATTTAGTTATTCTAAATATTTTTTCTCTTTATTATCTATTTTTTATACTTTACATTATATATTGATTATTCTATTGTACCGACAACACTGCATCAACAAGTTTCATAACACATTATTAGCAAGAGACTCTACCATGAGTTGTTGCCTTCTTCGAGACCAAGGAATTACTTAGCAGCACTGTCGTTAACCTATCCGGAAAAGAGATACTTCTTTTACTAATATATTGATTATAAAACTTGAGCTTCTTAGCTCATGATATTTTTTGAAAAAAAATTATACTTTTGTTTTATAATTATTTATGCAAATCTATCTGGATATATATAGTGGGTTTGGAAGACACCATTAACTAAATATATTTGGATGCAAGTGTCTTGAAGACACAAACTATAAAATTAAAGCCACATGGCACCTGTATTATGAACCACCAGAAGTTGGTTATTATACAATTTTAGAGCAACTATGCAACCACCACATGCTGGTTAATATACAAACACTAGTTGTGTTTGGTTATACTTGTGACTAAAAGCTTTATATTTTTTAGAAGCATATTTCTATCCCTTTTAGAATTTCTCCTTAATCAAAATCTACGGAGAAAATATTATTAGTGGTGATAGAGAAAATATTCTTCCCTTATCATGTCTCAAATATGCTCCTGCAGTAGCAATATCAAGAAAGATGTATTTAAACATTTTATTAAATTAGTCTCACATCTTCTTGAGACTAAATGAAAATTGAGTCATTGATGAAAGTGATACTGGCCGACCAATTGATTTTATGTCATTTCTTGAAGTGAATGCATTAAACTCATAATTTATTTATAGAATAGATTTTGGTCGTGACCACAACTATGGTATAAATATTACTCACAGTTATCGCAATGACTCAATAAACTCTCAATGTATGGATTTCACCAGAAGTGAAAATTAGTGAGGAAGAGAAATATGATACATTGCAACACTTTATAAAAAAACTATTAATGCGAATACTTTTGTACTTGAAGTACGCCTTTTAAATTGTTGTTAAGCATCATCTAAGAAGGGATATGAAAGTATTGTTTACTTCTGTAAGCTATGCTACTGATATTAGTGATGCTATTAGTAATGACATCGAAATAGCACATGCACATGATACCAAATTATTCAAAATATATTTAGATGATTTTTTCTTGACATATATTATGGTTTTTAGATTTTTTATCCAAAGTATCAAATTATTTTATTTGTATTCCTTATATTTAAAGTTTATAATTATTTTACTATTGTGTAATGTTGAGATGAAATATCTCTAATTAATGGAGCATGAGGATATGCATTGAATAAATGTCCAAATGTATACATGGTAGTACAGAGTTCCAGAAGAATTGATTGTTTAAAACTCAAAAAGAGTTAGCTAATTAAAAGGTTCCAAAAGAGCTCGTGTATCTTTACACAAAATTTCAAATTTGTAATGCATTCTCCGCGGCAAAGTGTCGTAGAATATTATTTTTAATCTCTATAATATTTTCCATCATCTTGAGGCAATGGATAAAAAATATTCATTACTATTAGTCTTCTATAAAATAAATAATACCATTTATTTGTATATCACCGAATAAATAAATTGGAGATACAATTGTTCAACAAACCAAAAGTTTATTGAGTTAGACAATTTATCATTAGGAATGACCGCTTTGACCATCCTGGAGTATTAAAATACAAATAATATTTAAGAACTCATATGGAATCAGAAGTTCCATAATTGATGAATTCGATGTGCTACTTATTTTAAATAAAAATTATGTATAAATATCACCAATACTATTTTAGGATTGAATGTACAACTTTGGGATGAATCCAAAATTATTAATCGATGCATCGATAAGATAGTAGCGTGAATATTATCGACTCGTAAGTTGTAGTTTACAATGTCTTAATGAGATTATACTTTAAATTTTCTCAAAGGCACAATTTTTTCTAATTATACTGGTTGTGGTATGTATAATTGATATTAGTGTTGAACATTCTGCAGAATATGTTCATACACTTAATGATCCTGTAGACCATAAATGCATAAATATGAGTTATTATAAATGTAGTAGCACTCGCTTCGTATTTTTACCAATAAATTATCATATATAGTCATATTTATTAATGTTTTATGGTTAGATACCAAGTATTTTCATTTACAAATTATATGTGCGCTATTAATTTTTATTACTCCAGCAAAAAGTAGATGGACTTATATATGTTGGGCAAATAATATCAAAAGAGATATTCATAATTTGTTGATTTTGAATATCCCATCATTCGGAGAAGTAAACAAGTAGTCGGATGAAAATATTTTGTGGATTTTGTGTCTCCATAAGTTTTGAACAAGAAGTTCAAACGCATATAGCCAGGCATGTTTTCTGACTAACATCTGACCAATAATGCTCCTAATATATTTGATGTCCCTGAATGACAACCTACATTATCAAATTATTTGAGACACAATCGAAATGTGTTAGATAAGTCGATTCTATGAATATGAACTCCTCGGATATCAAAGGAGAAAATGTGTAGATGGTTATATTATAAATTCGAGGAAATAAAATTCTAGAAGAATTTTCCAAATATGACCAATATATATTTTTGGAAGAAATTCTGGTGCTTGAAAAATGGTGATATTATGAGATCTCAACATAATAGGTCATGTTTGACAATGAATAGAATAGCAAAAGTACTACAGTATTTATGCTCATAGTGGTATTGAATTAGAATAATTCAAAGTCTGCATATTGATAATAATATAGAATTCGTATGAGAAGTATAAAAGTTAGTCCAGAAAATTAACAAGTACACATGAAGTGTACATAATTCCTAGAAGGATTTATGTACCTGAAGTGTTAATCCCAGACGGATAGTTATGAATATTCATTTATGCGAACTATGAAATGAGTATTGATCTAAAATTCTTCGTAAAAGCCTGGCATTACTTGCGAAAAAATATTTATGGTGGAGAACATGATTAATTTTCATATATATAGAGCACGAGAAAATTGATGTACTTTTGTTTAAGTTATCATTTTATAACATATTTATATGACTCCCTGGTGGACTTACTATGCCCGAAGCATAGAAGAAAATTGTTCCGAAAGAACATAATGTAACTATCTTGGTGAATCATCATTGAAGATAATGATGAGAAGATCGGTCTATGTATGAGGAAACACTTACTTATCTTGATTAATTATATTTGCCACATATACTACTTCATGAAAAGATACTATTATTGTAAAATTTACTGATTAGCACTTTGATGAGCTAGTGTGCCCCACATCAGGGGATTAAAGTCAACAATACTATAAAAATGATATCATATGAATATTCTGCCCACAAGAATAAGTGAACTAGAAGTTCACAAGATTTGGCCATATCCAGATGATTGTGGATCAAGTATTTTGTATACTTTTGCCCAGTTCATGAGAGTTTCTAATAGATACTCTTATTCGGGGATGTCATAGAAGGACAAAATATAGCTTATAATTTGAATCACGCCTGAAGCGTGACCTAACACTTAATTCTAAAGATTATTAGCCTTTAAAAGGGGAGGACTATATGAGAAAATATTGTTCCTGGAGAATAAACAAAGGCAAGTATGATGATCAAGAGTATTGAAATCAAGCTTCTGCCTTGCTTCATAAATTGAACATTTTGAAAATATTCTACATAGACATAGCACATCATTGCCATTTCAATTCATTGAGTCATTAGATATCGATAAAAATCTTTTGTGAAATAATATTGAAGAGCCAATGGGTCTTGAAGCACCATGATCATTCAAATTAGTAAATGATTATACTTGTTTCATGCAAGTATAGAGCTATTATGGTTCTTTTCTAACTAATAACTTTGGAATATATATTGAACTTTTCGTTTGATATCTCCTTCAAATGATTATCTCAAAATTTGAAAAACAATCTAACTCCTGAAGAAATGGATATATAAGATAATAATTATTTACATGATCCACACAGATCATGTCATGCATTGACACACACAATGATTGTGTATATAGATATCTATAGTAGCCACTTCTTTCACTTATGTTGAAGGAATAATTAGCTGGTTACAATGTGTGTGATAAAGGTGAAGAAATCATCTTATTCGAGATTTATATATAACCTTGTAGATGAAATTTCAATTATATTATTGGAAATATTTATGAAGATATACAAAAGGAGATAACATAAATATATCTACTCATGAACTCCAAACGAGATATAGCAATTATGTACAAACAAGTTCGATCACTAAAATCTAGAAGATTTATCCATTAAGGCATTACTGATAACAACACTTGAAATCATCCCTTAATACACATGTTTAGAAATCTTAAGTGATTATCTCATAGAGAATAGTGTACTCTTTTTCCTTCACCATGGTTTTTTTCCATTGGGTTTTTATGTAGTAAGGTTTTAATGAAGCAGATTATCTATGTAATGAACATCCAAGGGGGAATATTATGAGTTAAATAATATTTATGGATTTAAATAAGAGATAAGAATATATGAAATAAAGTCTATCTCTTGAAGAGATAGATATTCTGAAGATAGATATATCGAAGAGATAGAATCTAATTAAGAGATAATGATAGAGTTTTAATCTTATCTTAGATATGATTCTATATGATAGAATCTATCCCTATTTTATCTCTATTTCTTGTATCCCCTAAGAGTTATAAATAAGGCCCTTGGCCTCCAGTTGTAAGCACAGTTCAGAGAGAAATCAATAAAAGTTCTCTACTTTTGTCTCCGCTCCTCTCTGTCTTCTTTTCTTATCTATTTATTGATGTAGTTATTCTAGATAATTTTCTCTTTATTATTTATTCCTTTATACTTTACATTGAGGTAAAAAGTACTAATATTTAAGGCAAAAGTTTAAAATTGTTTTCATTACTCAATCATACCTAAATGCGGTAAACTAAAACCAATCCAAATAAAGTCTCGATGAATCCTGAAGGTGTGATTTGACATATTTGATTTCGGCTGGTTTTGGATAGTATTTTTTACTAGTTTGGTTTCTAAATAAAATAAAAGAGGTTCCTTTGGATCTTTTGTTTCCATCCCATTATAAGTCAGATTTTTAAGATAACCAGAATATGAGAGTGTCCAAATCATCTCATGTCTTAAACATGAAAAGTAGATCTTAAACTATTTTCCACCAATTCTTAAATGAAACTAAGATCTGACATTTGAGCTCTACTCTTGGATAGCATTTCTAACTAGTTTGGTTTCTAAATGAAACCCAAGAAGAGTCCTTTGGTTCTTTTGTTTTCTATCCCTTCCCAAGTCGGGGTTTTTAAGATAATCCGAATGTGAGATTGCCAAAACCATCTTATATTCAGCTTTTAAACATGAAAAATAGATCTTAAACTCATTTCCCTTTAATTATGAAATGAAACTGAGATATGAGTTTTGAGGTCTTATCCAATCCATATAGATATCGGACATTTTTTACTTTGATGGGGTCGTGAGTGATTCAACTTTTGATTGGTTTTAAGCGAGTTAAGTTATTTAGATTGTCCTTCGGGACATTATTGAATTGGACATCTGTGCTTGATATTTAGAAATTACCATCTTGCATAGTGAATGTGTGGAATGCATAACTTTTAAATAAGGGAAGTCTTCTGCAATCTGAGAAAATTTCAATGTAACTTTTTGTTTCCCAATTATTTTAAAAGATAAATCTGTTTTGTGGTTTTGTTGCTACCGATGGCCAGAAACAGGAGTGCAGTGTTGGCTTAACTTATTTGATTATTGTCTTTTGCACTACTAGCCAAATATAATAGTGTAATATTGCACTGATATGGTTGAGGTTGTCCCATGTACAGTCGGTTGCTTCAAGTTGCTAAAGAGATGGGTGCTAAACTAGGAGAAGAAGTTGGTTACACAATCCAGTTTGAAGATATTTCACATATAGTGAGATCTCTTGTCTTCGTTTATGTGGAATAATATGGTCTATTAATTGGTAATAGTGGTGTTATTGTAATAGGATATGACTTCCATGCACTGATCTATGTCTTACATAGCTATTATCAGTGATGCACTGATATCTGGCCTTCATTGCTCTTTAGCTGAATTCATATGCTGAATGGTCAAAATTTTGTTTTCCTGTCGGCACAGGACTTAACGAGGATCAAGTATCACACCGATGGAGTGTTGCTAAGAGAAATGATGGATGATCCTCTATTGAGCAAGTATAGGTACGTACCTACTAATCCTTAATTTATCTATTTCGTAGTTTTGGCATTTCTCTTTTTGTTGCCTTGGCCATGTTACTTTGGCATGGAAAATAGTTCTGGCTGAGAACATCACTAACTCATTGGAAACCAAGTTGTCTATCCAATCCCCTGTCCTCTCTCTCTCTCTCTCTCTCTCTCTATATTGAATTGTCAAGTTTTGTAGCTACTTAAGTTAGTTTTTGAATGTGCAGTACTTCATGGAAGCATTATTTGCTGATCTGGTCCTATCTGCATGTCATCATTGGTTCTAAGCTCTTGAATCCTTGGTCTATGTATCTTTAACTTGTTCCGTTTCTAGGTGCTAATCTTCATAGATATCCTTGAGTTTCTCTTAAATGATGCTGGAATTATTTGGACTATGCAATTCCTTGTCATGCTAGAAAGTAAAATGATCTTCATTTTCTCTTCTAAATTTTAGAACTCATGTTCATGTTGTCTTGACTTTGGTTTCTCCACTTAATTATCTTGTAAATATATGAACTGAACTTCTAAATTTTGACAATGCAGTGTTATAATGATAGATGAAGCACATGAAAGGTCTCTTTCAACAGACATCTTATTAGGTCTACTGAAAAAGGTATAATCAATGATGAATAAGTTCCAAGATTGGTGGTTTCTTGATGGCGTACTAACTAGTGTTAGAAAATCAGACTCACAGGCATCGGCCACAGCTACGTCTTGTCATCTCATCAGCTACAATTGAAGCAAAAATCCATGGTTGCTCATTTCTCTACCAGTTCCTATTTTATTATATGATTTTGAAGATACTCTTATCTTGCACATTTTATTATATGGCATCTAATTGTTTTTAGTGTGTTAAACATTATGCTGAAAAATCTAAGGATGTGGAAAAGTAGAAATAACTTATAGAAAATGTTTCTTTCTTGGACAAACTTGTTCATCTACTTGGAATCTTGCATTCTGCATTCAGATCTGCTTTTTCTTTGGAATTTTTCTATGTCATGTGAATTTGTTCTAATGGACTATCATTTATATCAGACTAGTGGTTGTTCTTTGTTCAATTGGTCATTACTTGTTTAAAAGTCAGTGGACGTGAAAGCTCTCGAAATGCATGTTAAACATTCTGATCCGTCTTAGTTTGGCCTTGCTGAGGGGGGAATTTGTAAAAACTGAGGAAAATACAAATCTGGGTTCATATCATTATCCAGGGATTTATGAACACGGAGACATCTGAGAGAGTTGACAAAGCTATTAGATTGTATTCCCCACAAAAGAAATGAGAAATACTGGAAGGAATGCACGGAGAGAGAGTGGAAAAGGAGAACAAAGATCTTCATTATCTTAAAAGAAAGATTGCAATATCTTTGTAATTCTTAGTTCTTACTGTTTTTTGGGACATAGTTATCTTTTGGATTATTGATAACGTAAGAAAATTTCAAGATTATATTATAATTTGTCTTGGTTATGTTTTGTATAAATCTTATTGGAATTGTAAGAGCACATTAGTTTATGATAAGATTTGAGCGCTATTTGTTGCATTAGCATATGAGTAGTAATCCTATTAAAGTTGTTGTCATCTACTTAGTTGTAGAAGAAAAGTTTAAGCAAAAGATCAGGTTGGATGCCGTTTTAGGATCCTGTAGTGTCTCTCTTAAATTTTCTTCTGTTCAATTTCATTTTGTTTCTATCACAGCGGTGTTGTTTTCAGAAATTTTTGTAGCCTATTTTAAATTTCTCTTAGCATGTAATTTCCTGTGAACTTAGACTTTTTATGGCTAAACCCAGAAAAAGGCGTCACGGACCAGCAGAAAATATGGACCACAGACCAAACACGGAGGCTGCCATTCTTTCAGTGGAGGTATAAGAAGCTAATATAATGGATTAGTCTTTATCATTTGTTGTTGCAAGATGCAGATTGCTTCTCGTGGTATTTGCAAGTGTAGATAGTGACATATGACATATTTTGGATATGATGCTTGGTTGATATCTTAAAATTTCGAACTTCCAGGGCCGAGGATTTAATGTGGAGGTTTTCTATCTCGAGGATCCTACTCTGTAATATCTTCAAACAACTGTTTCAATAGTATTGTCAATTCATGATCGGGTATATTCAAGTTCAGAAGAGAATGACTATTTTCTCATGATTTTTTTTTTATTTGAGGTGAATTCGATATTCTTCTTACGCATTCTTTTATTCTTCCTTAATTCGCCCAAAGGGGGGTCAGCTGTTGATTGACCAAACCTCAAACACTCAAAATAGGGTTCCGTTGTTGAGGGCTTTTGCGATTGGGTGGAAGGGAAGTTTGATTGAAAGCTTGACTTTCATTTGGCTTTTTGGAAGGCACTTTCGTACATAAAGAAGTAAAGTAGTGGATCAAGGCTACTTGGCATCAGGACTCTTCCTTAAGAGTTTAATTGATAGGTGAATCCTTGTCTATTAAGGAGCCCCTAGTTGCTGAAAAAGAATCAGGGTTTACAATCTCAGGTTCAACCCCGGCTGTGAGACTTGTGCTTTTGAGTAATTATTTGCTCATTTATTTTCTTGTGTTTCAATTAATCTGGCAATCTTCCGCCTTTTGTTCGTACAGCTCTCAATTTTAGGTTTTTAGTTGTCTTAACAATATCATTAGTTATCTCTTGGTTTATGAATATTTCAAGAAAGGAAGGATAAGGACACAAATACAGTCTATCATTTTCGATTGTCACCTCCCAGCTAGGATAAGATTTCTCCATGACATTTAACATCACATTGTAATGTCCTGAAGCAACTTATCTATTTACAAACTTGGGCCACATAGACCTTAACTTTTCAAAAACCTAGAACTTGGCAACCTGAGATATCAATTTGCTTGCGTACTACTCTTCTGTTGTTCTTGTGCACTTCCTAAGGCTATTACTCTAAAAGTTTTCATTTCTTAGCTTACAGAATCTTCAACAACATATTGTTATTCATCCTAAATGCTATATCGTCTATAGATATATAAAATGCCGCAATGCATATGCATAAAATGTTTCGTTCCTGAAGGAACCAATGGGAGATATCTTGGTATTCCTGACGGGTCAAGATGATATTGATGCAGCAGTCCCGTTGCATTTGGAAGAAGCTCATAATTTCCTGGTATCAAGGTAGTTTCAATTGCTATTTCTCCGTGCTAATAGGAGAAGGCATTTTATTGTTGCAGATAATAGAATTATCTGCATTTCTCCATTCCATGATCTTTGCATCATGGACCTTTCTTGGCCTCTTTATTATGCCTTAATTTTTGGCTCTCTTTGATTTTACTTGCTAAAAAATGTTACTGATATGGGATTGTGTCTCATGGCTGGCATCTCTATTTAAAATCATACTGCCCATTTTAAGGCAAATGTGTTCTGTTCTAGGCACCTCTTGTTTCATCTTTTACTGGCCAAAATTTTTTTAATATATATTCATGGGTTGAGAAATATCAGTAAACATGGTACTCTACCCATGAAAATTGTCATCAGTTGCTGATGTAAATATAACTAATTTAGTGTTAGGCACCTTAGAGCCAGGAATTATTATGGTAACCATTTATTGACCTTGCTGGACATATGGCAGTTTTTCTCAGCAAGTTAGTGTTCTTACAGGATATCATTTGCTTGATTTGTTGGCAGGATTGATTGTTTTGCCACTTTATTCAGGACCGCCATGAGCAGATTAGGTCATTACCCTGAATATTATTTCTTAGAATCCCTTTTCTTGATTACCTGTGTGATGACAAAGTTTTCTTCCTAATCTATTCATGAAGGATCTTATCTTTTCTCCAACGCCTAGAGGGAAGCGGAAAGTGGTAATATCAACAAACATTGGAGACATCATTAACATTAGAGGTGATTAACATCCTGAAGGTTACAGTTTATGGATTTATATTCTTAAACTGGTTAATAACTATCCTTATCTTTTCATGATAGGGTATTGTCTATGTTGTTGATACTGGATTCTCTAAGCAACGATTCTCTAACCCGGTACATTGTTGCTTTCGGCGTTCCTAGTAGGGATACAAGAAGATTACGATATTATCTTTTATAGAATGACAACAAATAGAATTCTTCCCTATTCCCACCCCCCAAATAGGTATTCACTATTAGGAAAGCAATAAGATTAGTTAAAGCAACAGCTAAAGTTCAAGGAACATTCCATTTCCAATAACCAATTTCTGTTTAACAAAAATGAAATATATAGTTTTATTTTCTATCTTCTACATTTCATGAACTTGAACTTTTAATGCTAAAGGATGTATCCCCCTCTCTTTAAGTAATAGAACTACGAAGTTCACCTTTTAGCAACTTGAGAATATGATCTCAATGTTTATTTTTTATTATTTATTTATTTGTTTATTTCTTTTGGGTTCCGGGGATTGTTGTGGAGCATCAAGTTCAAAATGAAAATTTTGGCTTGTGTAAGATGCTTGCCAGTGTATTGGAATGTAGGCATATTTCTTTTTGACACCAAACTTTGATAAGCATCCTCCAGAGTAGTGTTGGTTTTATACACTTTGTTGTTTGCTTCAAACAGCTACTACCCTATTCTTGATAAGAGGATTGAATTAGTTCTGTTTAGCACCCTTTTCCCATAAGCTATGGCTTGGGGTCAAGTTTGTTTCTCTCCTGATTGATTATTTGCGGGGAACCCTTTGCTTGCCTTGACGCATTTCTTCTCTAAACATAAATAAATGTGATCCATGGATTTGTTTAAAGGTAAAATTTAAATCCTTTGTGCATTTAATAGATCTCAGATATTGAGAATCTTGTAGTGGCGTTTGCTCAACAAAGACCGGTAGGGCTAGAAGAATTTGACTTGGGAAAAATGCTACAGGTGCGAATTTTCAACCATAATACTGAGATCTCTTCATTTTAAAGTCCATTTACGTGTATGGTGATGACTTACTATTAACTGATTAGAACTTTGCTGTAACAATATTGAAATATTGCCAGTTTTTAAAATAGAGTTTGTTTGCTATCACAGCTTTATTACATGATTGTTTACATGTGCATATTGATACACATGGCTTGTATTTTTTTTGGAAGCATGTTATACATTTGCACGTAGTCCATGGCAATACTATTGTTGATAATTTTGAATCTTTTGATTCTTTAGAAATGAAAACTTTTGCGTATTTCACTTTAGCTGTCTCCTGCTTGTTTAGGCTACATGTTTTTTCTCTTTTCTTGTTAATTATCAAGCTTTAAACTATTTCACATATCTTGTTAGGGAAATAGATGTGCTGTATTCATTAGTTTTCCTTGTTGAATTATCTAATGCGTGTTACCTTGAATCACACCATGCAAAGTTAATCCTAAGTGGGTTGTTTACAATTCTCTTGTTTCCAACTGACCGCAATACATGAGAAATGTCATCTCCATTGATCCCTCTTGGCTTACAGAGGTAGCGCCATATTTCTACCAGCATAAACAGCCAAATCCCATGGTTCACTGAGATATCTGCCTTTGGAGCTTCAGAAATTTTTGGACTGGAATAACTTAAACTGCTCGTTCTTTGATTTGCTTGCTTCAGAAACTTGTGTATATATGCTGACTGCATAGTAAGTCATCCTTATCTTGAATGAATTGTGTATCCCTAAGATAACTCGGTATTATTTGTAACATTTTTTATTATATTTCTTGTAAAATTATTTTTTATAATAATTCTATTTTTTAGAGTTTTTATTCTTTCTTTAAAGTTTATCTTTTACTCTCTAGATTTTATTTATAAATTTATATGAAGAATATTATAGAAAACATATTATAAGGAATATTACATATCTACAGACAATTGAAGTTAGTAAAGAATCCTTCAATTTCTTTGAGGTCTTTTTTTTTTTCAAATGAGGGATCGGTGTGATATATATGTTAACAATTCAAAAAGGTATACAACTTACAAATAGGAATGAAAATGGGCGTCTAACCGAGTATCCACCCATCCCAACTCATCTCAACCCATTTGACTGCAGACCCGGGTGGGGATAGGGATGAATTTTATACTCAAACTTGGGGATGGGTTGAGGGTGGGGATTAGGTTCTCCCATTCCCCAACCTCCATCCCCAGCCATCTCCATTTTAAATATATATAATTTTCTTAAGTAAAATATTAATTTGAATAGTTAAAAAAAGCTGAAAAAATACTAAACTAAACCTGATATTCAGTCAATCATAACTCTAGTCTCTGGACATTGAAAATAATATATGTAATCTGCACTTGAATTTCCAATTCCCCTGTAGGTTTGGCGGGGATGGGGCTGAAAAATAAAAAGTTAGATTGGAAATGGGAATGAATTTTACACCCAAAAACGAAAATGAGTTGAGATAAACACAAAATAGAGAAGTTGGGATGGGATAAGAGGGATGGTGCCTCCGCCCCACCCACCCTATTACTATCCCTACTTACAAGTTGTGAGCTTGGAGCATTTCTGCAACTCTCATCTTAATGTTGTCAACTAAACTGTCACCTTGTAGGTTAATATCCTCATAGTAAAATAGTTAAGTAACTTGTACAGTTCTAAAATACTAAAAATTACAGTTCGCATAATTTAAAATTACAATTTTCATAAAAATAGATGGTTAGTAAAAATTTAGAAGGTTTATATCCCTTACCACAAAACGCCAGGAAGCTCAAAATCTCTGAGAAAAATTTGATTCACACGTATAAAATAAAAGATTAAACAATTTTAAACACAAAAGTATCATCACACGTTTACATCATATTGAATCTAGGTTCTAGTGTTACTCTGAAATTGATATTCTGATCAATCAAAAGAGTAAACTAAGGTCTCTGATCATCAAAATAAAATAGTCTTACCTTAACTGTAGTCGGACCTAGATGATGAATTCCTAATTTGCGAGAGGGTTCTGTCGCTCCCTTCTCTCTGTCTCTGTCTACTCTCTAAATTCTGAACGATCGTTTCAAAAAGAATAACACAACCTAAATTAAATAACTAAACCTTAAAATTTACAAATTAATCCTTAGACTTATTGATTAGTAGAAATTAAACCCTTATATTAAAGTATCTCTTAAATACACCTAAAGACCTTTAACCTCAAATATGAAATTACAAATAAGGGCTTAGAATTTATTACATTAATAACTACACCTTCTTGGGCTGGGTTATTATACATAATCGATGAAGCATTATTACAACAAAGCAAACATAACACAAAACTTATGGAATCCTGTAAAGAACTGACAAAACATTTATTATATTTTAATAGAACAATAGCATAATCCATGAAACATCACCACTATTTCCATGGAACATCAGTATTATGTCACTGGGTTACGGAGTTTCATATTTCAATTGTTAATGTTCCATAAATGCACTAACAATTTTGTTTTCATATTAATGATATTTTTTCCTATGAAATTGATATTTTCAATTGTTAATATTCCGTAAAAATATAACCGTAGTTCCATTTTCAATTGCTAATGTTCCGTTGGAATATAACTATAGTTCCATGATTACATAAATAATCGTCTATGAAATATTAAGTCGTGATGTATTTTATTTTTAGTATATTTGGGTGATAAAGTTATATGTTAATGGTTCCACTGAACACATAATGCGTGGAACATCATCACAACAAAGCAAACCTAGTACAAAACTCATGGAAACCTACACATAACTGGTAGAACATACAATATATTTTTATGGAACATCTAGACATTACCCATGGAATATTAATACATAACTTATGGAACATCTCATGCGTGTATGCGTCACTTACTTTCGCTGCGACTGGGATAATTTGTTCACTTTTTGGATGTTTTAGTGGGACGACACAATTTCTTCACGAGAGTGCATCTTGCATGGTATTCGAGGGTGTATGATATAAACATTGTTGTGGTTATGATAGGAACATTCTATCTTAAAGAAATAAGACAAGCCAACGATGGCTTATTTCAAAATTTTCTTTTTATTTTTTATATATATTTTTATATTTTAGTTTTTTGAAAAGGAAATCTCCATTAAAATGATAGGAAACCAACCTTAACTTAATTAATAGGATCAATAAGGGATAAGGGATAAAAGTAAATGCATTTTTGTTGTATAGATAAATTTGCTCTATGGTGACTCAATTAATTGGATAAATATTAATCCCAAAATCTTTTTTGAACCATAAAATCATATCATCAAGGTTGAGAGGCTTTATTTTAGTTTAGAAGTTTCGAATATATTTTTTATACACTTTTTTATAATATTAATTTAGGATATTTTAATATACTTAGAGAATATAGAGGAAAATACCCTTCAAGTGTTATATTTTGCTAATTTGAGCATATTCTTTTTTTGTCACTATTTATTCCCCTCAACTTTTTACGAATGCGAAAAGTGTCAAAAGACATTGGTTTTTTGTATTTTCGGTAGAGATCATTGTGTGAATTACAAATATTTTGTTTATGAAAAGGCAAAATAGACATAAAACAGTGTCCTTATTTGCTAACCAATGGTCCCCATCGTGCATAGAAATGTATATCCTCTACATGTATAGCTTTCTCTCATATTTTATTTGTATCATTCAATTATTACTCTTTAAGGGTAGTATGATGCCTACTTTACCATTTTATGAACAAATCATGTGTATTTATGTGATGATTTTTGCACAAAGACAATGAAAACCTCCATGATTTGTTCTTTTTTTGTCATTCATAAAAAATTAAATGACATAAGTGGTGATACAAAACAATTAGTCAATTGGCATAATGATGTGTATGTTTTAAAAACAAGGGATGAACTACTAAACTAAGCAACAAGCAAGTGGACCTATCACTGTAGTAAACAAGTTATACACGAGTGTCAAATCTCGAAGAACGATAAAGGCCTAAGTACTAATCACGTCTCTAATGTTTAGTCTAAGAAAAGTTGGTTTTAGATAGTAATTAATCTAAAAAGCTAAAAATGGTTTAACAACTAAAGAAAGCAAGTAATAAAATTAAGGATAAAAAACTTTATAAAACAAGAGTTTGGATGGTGGAATCCCCCTAATCCTTGTTACTAATTCAATTGGAAAACTTTAAAGAAAACAAGGGTGAATTAATTAAGTTGGGTCATCACAACTAATCGGCCAATTCCTATCTCTAAGAGAAAGCCACCCTACTCATTAACCCTTAAAGGAAAAATCTCTTTCCTCCATAACAAATTACGATTGTAGTAACATTAGGTGATTTAAAGGACCTAAGAATGCAAAATCAAATATCTAATCAATTACCTCAACTAAACCCCAATTTGTTACCCTAGAACACTCTTTCTTTTTTCAATTCCAGGTATTCTTGCCATAAATCTAATCTCACGACAATTAAATTGCAAACAAGCACAATTAGAGAACAACTTAATTAAAACAAACAACAAAATCATCAAATTAAGCTAAAATCATGGTAAACAAGAACTAGGGTTCAACCCTATCCAAACATAAAAAATTACTCACTAATCATTGTCAGAAAACTGAAATTAAACATTAAATTCAATAACAAGTAAGAAAAGAAAGCTTAGGATTAAAATTGAAGCTGCAATCAAAGTCATGAACATCTCTCGATCTCGTCTCACGAGTCGCCCAATTGAAGCTCGAAATCTTAGGAGTAGATATTCAAATCTTGATCTCCAAGAACTAAATTGCAGAAAATCTAATAACTACTTAACTAATTAAATGTAAGAGTTGAAGAATTGTATAACCTAAATCTATCCCTAATTATCTACTAAGTACTCATAATTGCTGCCTTCTTTTTTTTTTTTTTTTTTTTTTTTTTTTTTTTTTTCTAATAGCAGAATGACCTATTAATATGGAAAAATTACATCAAGTTAGAGTTAAAATAGGATTATAACTGCTCCAGCCAGGACCTACCGCCGACGGTAGTTCGAGCCCTACCATTCGTGGTAGTTTTTTGCCCAAAGATTTCTTCTTGACGTCAGGACCTACTATCAACAGCAGGGGTAGCCTACTGTCGCCGGTAAGGTTCTATCTTGGCTCCGCTTGTGATCCCTGGGCCTACTGCTGACGGTAGGTCTTCGTCGTGGTTCCGATTTCATTGTTGTTGCTCCATTTTCGATCTTTTTCATTTCCTTTTATCTTTTTCTCTTTCGGAAGGCATCTAAGACAAGAATAAATGATATTAGTCTAAAACATATATTTTACATATTAAAAATATCATAAAACGATGAAAATAACATATAGAAATATAGACAATTAAGCGCATATCAAATATCACCACACTTATCATTTGCTTGCCCTCAAGCAACACAAACTAAACAAAGAAAATAGAGAAGTTATAAGAAACTTTTATTTTAGAAAGACAATACTTGAAAACGAGAGAAGCTGAAATTAAACAGTTAGATCTCAAAACGGCCACAGCCAATGATAACAGAAATAATCACAAGAACAAAACAAAGTAAAAACAAAACAAAAACGAAGAAAACTAATAAAAACTAAAGACAACCAGTTCAATAGAATACTATCCTACTCAACTCCAAAAATAAATTAAAAAATAGGCCAACAATAAAAATCACTAAGTCCACCACAAATCACTAAAAAATATTACAGATCAGAGGTGTGTGTGTGTGTGTGAATTTCTCATGCCATTTTTCACAAAAAAAGAGGAATGCCAAGTGATTAGTACAATGAAATATTCTAAAAGACAATGCACACAAGCTCATGCTTCTCTATCACTTATCCATTCTAAAGTCCATTCTAGGTTATTCCTGGATTAGATAGGACTTTTCGACTTGTAACGTTAGGCTTTGGACATGTATAGGGTAACAAACGAAAGTAAGCAAAGAACAAAGACAAATGAGATAGAACTAACGCAACTGAAAGGAAAAGATAACAAAATTAAAGAACACTTTCTAGTCGTCTTTTTCACTCTTCTCACTCACAATTGAACATCCTACTTCGTTCTTCTTGGTGCACACCCCAGCTAACAACATATTTCTTTATATTTACAAGAATTAATAAGTATAAGAGAGAGATGCCTGATATTTTTCAAGAATTTACTATAAAAATAAAATAAATACTCATATTTTTTTCTTCTCTTTTTTTCTCTTTATCACCTTTTTTTTCAAGCATCAATTTATTTCTATTTTCTTCTCTCTTCAATAGCTATAAATACCGAAAAACCCAATTTACCTAAAATACCCCTTTTTGTTTTTACACAGGGTTTTCTTTATTTCTTCACTCCTTCACCCCCACACTTATTTGTTTTCCTCACTCAAAATAGCTAAAAAGATATTATAATAATTAGCTCCACGAATTGAGGTTTTATATAGTGAGTTTAAAAGAACAAAGAAGGGATTGAAACCCTTAGCATAAAAGCAAAAAAAAGGAACTAGGGATGGATTTCATATAGGGTATGGCAAGAAAGGCACAAACGACACAAAGAAGACCTGAGACCATTATTTCTGAGACCATCCTTGACTAGAAATTTGATGTATGGAGAAGAGAGAAAGAAGGGCAAGGAAATTACCTCTATAATTGAAATTAGAATTTGAAAATTGAATTTGAGTATAAGTGATAAAAGATGAGAATGTGAATAGGTTGAAGTCAACAAGTTTTAGTTACTTACGTTTTAGCTAACCAATCAGATTTGTCAGATTTCTACTTTTCCTAGGGGTAAAAAAAAATGGACATATTACATCTTCAATTAATAACAAATGGAGTGAACAATAGATGGGTAGCTAAATGATATGTATATGTCATTATAATTAATATATTGTGACTATAAATATTTAATATCTTTCAACCTAAGCCTAACAACGGTAATAATAAGTTAGTCTCGAACATTTTGCAACTTAGAGGATTTGTAAACTTCATGAAAGTACTCGCAAAGAGAGAACTCTACATATGATTGTTACCACGGAAATATAAATTACATATAAAAGATGTATCCTTCTTTGGACAAAGAAAAAGCAATAATGCAAATTAAAGATTTTAATATTATATCAGAAATCGAATCAAATCTTGTAATTAAAACTATCATTAAAAAATCTATATTTTCTAGAAAATATTAAAAAAGAAATGAAATATAAAATAAAAGATTTTCTTATTTAAAAAAAAAATTGCAAAAAGGAAAATAAAGAATGTAGATAAAACAATTATCATATTTGCGATTTGTGAGCTAAAAAAGAATAAGGAAGTGCAGAGTAAAAATGATTTGTACGAAAGTTAGTCCCAAACAAAGTCGAATAGAATGGAATGAAGAATGTCATCAAAAGATTTTAAGAGAAAAAAAGATGTTGATTGTTGTATCAACGAAGGTAAAATAAAAACATCAGGAATCTAATTAAGATCATAAGTAGCCCAAAATTAGTTATTTTAAAGAAAAGAAAATGTATTAACTTTTAAGCCATTGTTGGCATTTAAAAAAAGGAATTAAAATTTTTTATCAAAAAAGAAAAAGAAATTAATGTGAAAGATTGTCCCATTGATCACTATTTACAAAACCAAGATGGGCATTCATCTCATGCCTTTTGTTATGGCTCGAAGAAAGTAATTTGATTTAGTAGAATACTATTTGGAAAAAAGACATAATAAAGAAATGAAAGATGTAAAATTCAATAAACTCAAGCCGACTAAATAATATTTAAATGTAAACTCAAATCTAATAATTAATGGTGCTTGTAAAGAAGATTTATAAGTTGGATAGTAATAATCTTGTAGAAACCTGTTACACAACATAAGTGTGGCCACACAGGTTGATCATGTAACGGCACAAAAGCCACAGGTTTGCAGTGGCATGATGTATTGGCATCGTTTTAGGAAACTTGGTAAATCCTGAAGAATTGGTGAGTATGAACTGTGATATGAAAGTTTGGTTAAGGAAATTTGAAAACATAAAGAAAGGTCAAAATCCTAAGGAAAATAGGATTTATAGGGAATCAAAATTGGAAGTGCTATTTCAAAAACTAAATCCTTGGTCCAAATTTATTAGGAAATACAAGACTTAACAATGAGTGTCAACATCTATAAATAAAGCACTGCAATTGAAGTTTGAGGCTAGGCGTTTTGTAATTCTTCAAAGACATTATTCAAAAGAGAAGACGGTGGTTCATGGTGGTTGAGTTTGTGCAGTGACAAACTTCATACATTGTGATTCTCCATTGATACTTGTTATTCATCATTCACAATTCAATGAAGTTCTTATTTTGAAGACTATAGCTTCTAGGGATAGAAGTTATGCTGCAATTCACGGTGTTGAAGACTTGAAGGGATTCAAGATCAAGGAACTCGTTCCAGGGGGCCCTTGAAGAGTTGAAGGGATTCAACTGTACAGTGTGTAAAGAGAGTTTGCATTGTTTCAGCCTTGAAGAGTTGAAGGATTTCAACTATACAGTGTGCAAAGGGAGTTTGCATTGATTCCACTAGGGAAAAACTAGATGTGTAAAAGAGCTAGGTGTTTTTTTGTAGTGTGTTGAGAGTTATTAGTGGATTGTTTTCTGGGTGTGGCCCTGTAGACGTAGGCTTGGCCAAAATGCGTTACTAATTGCTATGCCATGTGTGTATGTGTTGTTTATTGCTTTTGACACTGTGTTTCACACTACTACTCACACAGCAAAATCAGTCTCACTACATGATTTGCCAAAGTACTAACTTACAATTGGTATCAGAGTATAGGCACCATTTGTTGTGCTAGTTATCTAGCAGGTGAAGATCGTGGGAAGTTCGTACTTGGGTCATCATGACAACCAAGGAAGGCGGATCTGTTACCAAACCTCTTTTGCTCGAAGGCACAAATTATGCCTACTGGAAGATGAAAATATAGATTTTCATTCAATCCTTGAATAAAACTGCATGGGATGCTGTTGAGATTGAATGGAAACCTCCTACGAAGACTGAGGAAGATGACATAACTAAATTGACTAAGACAGTTATGAAGTCCATACTGGAATGGACTGATGCTGAGCTAAAATCTGCTCAGGCTAAAGCTAAAGCATTAAACACCATATTTGCCGATGTGAATGAGGAACAATTCAAGCTGATTTCAACCTGTACATCTGCAAAAAAGGCATGGGAAACTTTAGAAACCATTCATGAAGGTACAAATGTTGAGATGATTTCCAAATTACAGATGTTAACTACCCACTTTGAAGAATTAATGATGCAAGAAGATGAAATAATTGGTGAATTCAGTGTCAAACTCATAGATATTGCAAATAAGGCTTATCAATTGGGAGAAGAATTATCTGAAGAGAAACTAGTGCAAAAGGTACCAAGGTCCTTACCTGCACGATTTCATCCTAAGGTTGCAACAATTGAAGAAGCAAAAGATGTGGCAAAACTTCCTTTGGATGAACCTTTAGGATCCTTGAGGGCATATGAGATAAATCTTGATATTGAATCCAAAGGTAAGGGCATTGCACTAAAAGATGAACACCGCTCATCCAGTTATGATGCTCACTACTTTCAAAAGTTTCTTCGTAGAACCGGGAAGACATCCAAACCACAAGGGAGATTTAAGAATGACAACAGGAATAGGAAAGACCCTAATAGGTTTAAGTATGAAGGGATCACAATGAAAAGGAACTTTGACACTGGTAAAAAAGGAAAAGGTATAAAGTGCAGAGAATGTGAGGAGTATGGCCACATCAAGGCAGAATGTGCCAACACGCTAAAGAAGAACAGATCCATGAATACTACTCTCAGTAATGATGATAAGAAAAGTGATTCTGAAGATGATGAAGAGGACACTGATTCTAATGAGACACTAGCATTTAATGTGATAATAGATTTGGAAGATAAATCTATGCACATTGATCACAAAGATTATAGTGACGATGATTCCATCTATAATTATGAAGAAGTATCCTTTGAGGAACTGCAAGATAAGTATAGCCTTCTCTAAACCAAGTGGGTTGGACTTGTGAAGTTACATCAAGAACTAAAGGACAGCCCAAAGAAGGTCCAGGAAAAAAAAAGATGCTCTTGAAGAAAGAAATTATGAGCTAATAGCTCAAGTCAAGGATGCAACAGAGAGAGTTAACGTGGCTGAAGGCAAAATAGCAAGATTGAACATTAGGAAGGCTAAACTTGATGAAATCGTTTCTGTGGGAAATCAGTTGGAATGAGATGAGGACTTGGTTACACTGGTACAAATCTCAATCACACAATAGGTATGCATGTCACATAACATGATAGCAGTTACACAGTGTTTGATAAGTTGGAAGGAGTGCTTGTCAAAGATAGCTTTAGTCGAGCTGAGAAGAGAAACTTGATCAAGAAACACAAACCTAGAAAGCATCCACTTATATGTGATTACTGCAAAATGATCGGGCATGTGTGACATCAATGCTACAGGAGAATTGGAGATCTGAGGCAAGGAAGAAAGCTGCACACACATGCTTTGACCAAAGGAGAAGTCAAGATGAGATGGATTTGGATCAGAAAGGAAGAGCCGATAGGTAATGTAGCTCATCTTTCTCTATCGAAAAATTTTGGGGAAATATGTTATCTTGACAGTGGATACTCACATCATATGACGGGAAACAAAGAATAGCTTGCCGACTATATAATGTCATAAAGGCAGTGTGACATTCGGTGATGGTGTGAAAAACAGAGTGGAGCCAATCTAATAATTATAAGCCAGTTGTGTGATGATAATGATATATTGGTGTATTTTGACAAGAGACAATGCAATATGCTGACAAACAATAATAAATGCATCATTGTAGGATAAAGAACAACTAACAACAGGTACCAGATGAATGCTATAAGAGAACTTATATATCTGAATGAACAAATTGGAGAAGCTGAACTATGGCACAAATAACCTGGGGCATGTGAACTATAAGCACTTACACAAACTTAGAAGGAAACAAATTGTTAGAGGAATTCCTCAATTTAAAAAGGAGTATAAGTTATTGTGTGAAGATTCCCAGATTGTCAAGCCAGTCAGAGCCAAGCACATCCAAGTCGGAGATATCACCATAACAAACATGTTAGATCTAATGCACATTCATCTATTTGGACCCATACAGGTAGAAAGTACAGATGGAAAAAGGTATGCCTTAGTGTGTGTCAATGAGTACTCAAGATACACTTGGATAGACTTTCTGAAAATCAGTCAGAGTTATTTCATGCATTCAGAAAGATATTTCTAAGTATTCAGACAGAGAAGAACACAACTCTGAAAGAGCTAAAGAGTGATCATGGCAAGGAGTTTTATAACAACCAGTTTTCAGAGTTTGTGAATCACATGGCATCAGTCATGAATTCTTGGCATCTAGGACACCATAACAAAATGGTGTGGTTGAGAGAAAGAACAGAATAATTCAAGATATGATTCGTGTCATGCTGAATTCCAAGGGACTGTCACACAGTTAGTGGGTAGAAGCAGCCGACATAGTAGTTCATATCATTAACAGAGTGTTCTTGAGGCCTTTGATGAACAAGACAGTATATGAAATCTGGAAGGGTAGAAAGCCGAAGCTAAGTTATCTGCATGTGTTTGGAAGTAAATGCTACATCCTAAAGGATTGTGAACACTTAAGAAAATTCAATGCTAGAGTGATGAGGGAATATTTCAAGGATAGTCCACAAACAGTCATGCATATTATATGTTTAACATAGGCACAAGAGTAGTCATGGAATTAGTAAATGTGATTGTTGAGGATGTTGACTCTTGGAGACTAAGTGTTGATGACCAAACTATTGGCCATAAAGACAACACATCTGGAGTGACAGTGATCCAAAGAGATCAAAACAGTATTGAAGATTCTTCAAACTTACTAGTGATGGGAGTGCGACTCACGCTCAGGGCAATGAGATAGCAAGAAGAAAAGACATAAGACTTCTAAAAGATCACCCCACAGATGCTATCATCGGTGACATTACAGAAGACCTAAGAACTAAAAGCAAGAAAGGAGTAGACTACAATCAAATGGTTGCAATGATCATCATGGCATGCGATACTTCCACACTTGAACCAAAGAATGTCAAAGAAGCTCTCACTGATGAGTACTGGATTGAAGTAATGCAAGAAGAGCTGCAATAGTTTGAAAGCAATGATGTGTGGGAACTTGTCACAAGACCAAAAAATGTGAATATGATCGGTACCAAATGGATATTGAGGAATAAAGCTGATAAGGAAAGTAACATCACATGCAACAAGACAAGGTTCGTTGCACAAGGGTACACTCAAGTAAAGGGACTGGATTTTGATAAAACATTCGCCTCAGTCATACGACTTGAATATATACGATAGTTGGTCTCCTTACATATGCCAGGAACTTCACACTACAGTAGATGGATGTTAAAAGTGCATTCCTGAACGAGATATTATAAGAAGAAGCATATGTGGAACAACCAAAATGTTGGACTCCGTAGGCAAAAAAAACAAAATAAAATAAAACTTACGGAAATCCACCAACAGGATCTGCACATACTAGAAAAACCGATTGGAGAGAAGTTACCTCAATGTTTTGATTGTTCATTGTGGAGGCGCTGCTTTGTACGCTTCGCCCTCTATTGGTATCCATGCGACGAACTCCTCTGCAAGCGATCGGGATGCTAGCCCCTTCTGTGTTCTGAAAACTGTTCAGAACTGATCCTGACTATCTGGTAATCGGTCGTATTTCGGAGAGAGGAGGCTAGATACTATATCGCCGTTCTAGGGTTTAGGGTTTTGTTTTCTTTAATCAGATAAAGGACGGCTACCAAGAAAGGTTAACATAACCTTTTATAGCTGTCAATATCAAAACCCTAACTGTCATCTAATGACAGTTTAATCTCGTCCGTCTATTCCTATAATCATCCAACGATTGGATGAGTAATATTAAGTAATTAATTTCATTTATTCGATTAAATAAAATTAATTACTTATTAACTTACCAAAAAATACAATATGGAATCTGATTCCCCTTTTGTATACGTTCAACGAATCTAGACGCAATCTAGATTCATTGAACGTGGACATTATGCTCACAAGATCGTCTATGCGTGTGACCCTGTAGGTTCACTTAACGTTGGCAGTGAATGAAAAATGTCCTAGACATTTATTCACAAAACATAAGCGGCCTCTAGCAAGACATTATGCTTACCCAAGTTAAGTAAATGTAATAATAACCTAGCATCACATTTAATATTTAGTCCTTTTGTCACACGATATCCTAATCAAATATAAGGCATAGACCAAGTCATCCTTATAAAACTTAATTAACCATTTACTTGATCACCAGGCAGACTGTTCCAACAAATAATATTAATAACAACTTATTAATACTTATTTGAGCATGGCCATGCATATTTTCCAATCTTCCTTATCAAGGGGCCCATGGATATCTCTCTCTAAAAAGAGAGGGACAAATCCCTTTCACTATCTCCAATATTCAAGCCATGACAAGAAAATAAGCCAACCAATAATCATAATGATCACCTAATTAAAAGTGATGTTTGACTATGTCAAAACATATTTTCTCCCCATGCAAGAAACATTAGGTAAAAGGACACCAAATATAAAACTGAGAAGAAATACTTATAACTTAAACCCATGCAATATTTCTTCTTCACTTTGAGTCATGTCCAATACAATATTCTTAATATGTATTTATGAATTGATTTTATATCTCATATTCATGATCAGTAAAACTTGACCATCAATCAACTTCACACTAGTTTACAAGATGTAATAAACTAGGGACAAATAAGAATAGTATTTTATTAGCTATAAGGGTTTTACTATCAAGTCACATACTTGATGACCAAGAGCATAAAATAAATTCAAAAAATACATACTTCATAAATCATAAATGTGAGTCAATTGGTCTTAGGGCATATACTAACAATCTCCCACTTGCCCTACCACCAATTTGACATGACTCTCAAATCCATTGACCTAGTATGACTCTCATGCTTAAGTTGTGGGAGTGGCTTTGTCAATGGATCTGCGACATTGTCATTGGTGTCTACTTTGCAAATTTTAACATCTCCACGCTCAATAATTTCTCGAATGAGATGGAAACGCCTGAGAATATGTTTGGATCGTTCATGAGATCTAGGTTCCTTAGCCTGTGCAATGGCTCCTGTATTATCACAATATAGGTCCACTGGGTTCACAATGCTAGGAATTACACCTAGTTCTGTGATGAACTTTCTGATCCAAACTACCTCCTTGGCTGCATCAGAAGCAGCCACATACTTAGCCTCTGTAGTAGAATCGGCCATGGTATCTTGCTTTGAACTCTTCCAGCTCACAGCACCTCCATTCAAACAAAACACAAATCCAGATTGCGATCTAAAATCATCTACAACAATCTGAAAGCTAGCATTCGTGTAACCATTTACAACAAGCTCTCCTTCCTGATCTCCATAGATCAAAAACATCTCTTTAGTCATTCTTAAGTACTTGAGAATGTTTTTTACTGCAGTCCAATGCGGTTCACCAGGATTTGACTGGAATCTGCTAGTCATGCTTAATACATACGAGACATCTGGGCGAGTGCATAACATGGCATACATGATAGATCCAATTGCGGAAGCGTAAAGAATCTTACTCATGCGTTCTGTATCCTCCCTTGTGGTAGGACTTTGAGACTTACTGAGTTTAACGCCATGTGACATTGGCAAGAATCCTCTCTTAGAATCTTGCATACTGAACCTTTTCAGTACCTTGTCAATATATCCACTCTGACTTAGGCCAATAAGATTTTTATATCTATCTCGATAGATCCTAATGCCTAGAATATAGGCTGATTCGCCTAAATCTTTCATTGAAAAACACTTCCCCAACCAAGTTTTTACACTTTGCAAAGTGTGGATGTCATTCCCAATTAACAAGATGTCATCGACATAGAGTACTAAGAAGACTACTGCATTTTCTGTAACCCTTTTGTAGACACAAGGTTCATCATCATTTTTGATGAAATTGAATTCTTTAATTGCTTCATCAAAACGAAGATTCCAACTTCGAGATGCTTGCTTCAAGCCATAAATGGATATTTGAAGTTTACACACTTTACTAGAATTCGTAGGATGAATAAAACCTTCAGGTTGTGTCATATACACATCCTCCAGTAGATTTCCATTAAGAAAAGCAGTTTTAACATCCATTTGCCATATTTCATAATCATAATATGCTGCAATGGCAAGTAGAATTCTAATTGACTTAAGCATTACAACTGGAGAAAAGGTTTCATCATAGTCTATACCATGAGTTTGTCTATACCCTTTTGCTACCAATCGTGCTTTGTAAGTGTGCACATTGCCATCATGTCACTTTTCTTTTTGAAAACCCATTTACACCCTATGGTCTTGCAACGTTCAGGTGGATCAATCAAAGTCCAAACTTGATTATCATGCATGGATTGCATTTCTGATTTCATAGCCTCTAGCCATTTGCTAGATTCAGGACTATGAATAGCATCTTGGTAGAAATTAGGTTCACCTTGATCAATAAGATCAATATTATGATCCTCAGTCACAAGAAATCCATATCTCTGTGGTATCTGAGAAATCCTACCAGACCTTCTTGGTCCTTGTGTCAAAGGTTCAGGCTCAGTATGAATACATGAGTCCAACTGAGTATCCATACTTGGTTCAGAAATGGTCTACTGTCCTTGAGCTTCTTCAAGATGGATTCTACTCCCACTAACTCTTTTGGAAACGAATTCCCTTTCAAGGAAAATTCCGTTCCGAGCAACAAACACTTTGTTTTCAGATGGAAGATAAAAGTAGTATCCTTTAGTTTCCTTAGGATATCCCACAAACAGACACTTACCTGATTTGGGTACTAGTTTTTCAGATAATGATCGCTTCACATAAGCATTACATCCCCAACTTTTGAGAAATGCTATACTAGGTTGTTTCCTGGTCGATATCTCATATGGTGTCTTCTGAACAGCTTTAGATGGAACTCTATTTAATATGAATGCAGCAGTTTCTAGAGCATAACCCCAAAAAGAAATTGGAAGATCTATTTGACTCATCATAGATCGAACCATATCCAATAGAGTGTGGCCGCACAGGTTGATCATGTGACGACACAAAAGCAACAAGTTAGCAGCGACATGGTGTATTGGCATCGTTTTAGGAAACTTGATAAATCCCGAAGAATCAGTGATTATGAGCTATGATATGGAAGTTCAATTAAGGAAATTTGAAAGCATAAAGAAATTTAGAATCCTAAGGAAAATAGGATTTACAAGGAATCAAAATTGGAAGTGCTGTTTTGGAAACTAAATCCTTGGTCCAAATTTATTAAGAAATACAAGACTGACCAATGAGTCTCAACATCTATAAAAAAAAATAATAAAAAAAATCATTGCAATTGAAGTTTAAGGCTAGCCGTTCTGTAAACTGCAAAAGAGAAGACGGTAGTTCATGGTGGGTGAGTTTGTGCAGTCACAAACTTTAAACATTGATTCTCTATTGATGCTTGTTGTTCATCCTTCATAATTCAATGGAGTTATAGCTTTGAAGACTATAACTTCTAGGGATAAAAGTTGTGTTACGGTTCAACAGTATTGAAGACTTGAAGAGATTCAAGATTAAGTACCTTGTTCCAATGGGCAGCCTTGAAGAGTTGAAGAGATTCAACTATGTAGTGTGCAAAGGGAGTTTGCACTAATTCCAATAGAGAAACACTAGATGTGTAAGAGTTAAGTGTTTTCTTGTATTGTGTTGATAGTTATTAGTTGATTGTTTTCTTGGCGTGGCTCTACAAACATAGGCTTGGCCGACCTGCGTTAGCAATTATTATATCGTGTGTATGTGTTGTTTGCTTTTCACATTGTGTTTCATTTTACTACTCACGCAGCAAGATCAGTCACACTACGCGATTTGCCTAAATACTAACTTACAAATCTAATGATTAAGGTATGATTTTTCTATAATAAATTCATGCTTCAATTTATGTCCACAT
This sequence comes from Catharanthus roseus, assembly GCA_028651295.1. Taxonomy (NCBI): domain Eukaryota; kingdom Viridiplantae; phylum Streptophyta; class Magnoliopsida; order Gentianales; family Apocynaceae; genus Catharanthus; species Catharanthus roseus. The sequence continues at coordinate 6,575,998 of JAPQWS010000104.1, read as the reverse complement.
CATGGGAAAAAATTATGAGGAACAAAAAAGTACTCAAAAAGATCTCTTTCTTAAAAAAAGTTTAGAATTATAATAGGTTATTATAAAAAGAAATACATTAACAATTAATGAATTAGTACAATTGAGTTTGATAAAAAAAATATTTAATTACCTCAGGAAACCGTGAAGAAGACAAAAAAGAAACTTGGACTGCATCGTAAATTCAGAAACCCTGAGGAGGAAAAATATTGTGATTGAAATAGTGAAGATAAAAGAGGAGAACTGATGATAGATTTGGGTTATTGAAAGAGTTTTAGTAGAAGACGGTTGTTGGAGGTGATCACGGTACTGGTGACGTTGTGTGGGAGTTAGAGTTTTGGATGTGTTATAGTTATTAGATATTGAGTTCATTTGTGGTTGGCCAATTAAGTATTAATTTTATGACTAATTAAAAAATTCAAAATTCCTAGAAATTGAGAATTGAGGAGAGAAAGGTTTTAGAGAGGAGAGAAGGTAAAAAGTGTATTCAAATATAGTATAATATAGTATATATATGTATACGTATATATAATTCCAAATTTATTTTTAGATAACCATATACCTCACACAATGATGCACATTTCAGTTTCTTTGTTTTTTTCTCTCGGTATATACTCATATGACTAAATTGTTTTTAAATAATAACCCTACACTTTGCACAATAATGCACATTACAATTTCCTGTAAGGAAAACTTTAAGGTTTTTTTGGTTCAAGGATTTCACTATAGAAAAGAAAACACTTTTTCTCAAAAAAGGTTTTCTCCTGTTTGGTAATAAGAGAAAATGTTAGAATAAATTAAATATGGAAAACTCTAAGGAAAAGTGCTATTCAAATTAAGTAAAAATAGTTTCCTTACATAATTTTATTTTTTAGTTTCTCTAACAGAGAAGTAAGACTTACCATGATCGTCTTTTTGTCTTCCAAAGACTCACGTGTCTTAACAAACTTGCTTTTTTAAAAATTTCTTGCTTCAGTTTTTGCTTTTTAAATGGGTATGATTTGTCGCTTTAAAACTAAAATTTAATTTCGATTTAGTTTTTCATTTTAGACTTTCAAATTGAATCGAATCGAAAAATAAAATGTAATTTAAAATAATAGTACTTTTTATTCAATTTTATTTCGGTTATGAATAAAACTAAATCAAAACACTTAATAAATTATATGCATTTTATTGAAATCAATAATTTCGACTTTGTTTGATGATTCATACAAGTGTTTGTATATAAATTTGTCTAATCTCGCTCCAAAATAAAGATATCATATGGATCGATATTTTTGAAGAAAAAATATTTTTTGACTAAAAGGATAAAAGAAATAGTTTGACGACTAAGTTAATACAAATTCAATTGTTTTAAGGCTAGCTAATTTATCAATTTTTATAAAATTAATGATGGTATTGTAGTGCTAATTATAAGACCTCATTTTTTTAATTCCTTCTTTTTCATTATTTTCTTTTTTCATTTCCATATCAAAATCTACCAACCAAACAAGAGAAATTATATTTATTTAATGTTTTCGTTCACTAACCAAACAATATATAGATTTTAGTTTTCTAAGAAAATCATTTTCTTTTTCCCCACCAATATCCTTAAACTAAACAAGGCCTAAGGAAAAGTTCTATTCAAATCGAGGGAAAATACTTTCCACACATTTTGGTGAGGAAAAGGAAAGTTGAAGGAAAATGATTATAAGATATTTTGTGTTTTATTTTTACAATGGAAAATTATACTCCCTCTATTTTTATTAGTTGTCACATTTCAGACATAAAACTATTTAAGGAAATATAAAATTTAAGATGTTTTCTCTTGTGTGGACTAGAATGTCCTTCAAACTCTTCTCTCTTCTCATTATTATTTCTTCAAGTTTCTAGGTAATTAGGAGACTAAAGATGTTGAAATTTGTTTCTAATGAGATGGTATATTAGGAAAATGTTCATTATTAAATATTATATTATTTTATATTGTGACAAGTAAAAAAATACGAGAATTAATAAAGTATGACAATTAAAAAAGCGTGGGAGTTTTATTTTGACAAGCTGGAATCATTAATTTAATGTGAATGACCACTCATCTATCAAAACAATAAATTGAATTAACAAATTGTTAGTTCAGTTGGTCAAATAAGAAGTTATATATTTTTTAAAAAATAAATTTAATAAATTAACTTTAAATAACTAGATTAACAATTCACTTTTAAATCCAATTGAACTAAGAAACTGAAATAAATTTTAGTTCAGTTTGATTTTCCAGAAATTCGGCTTTATTATTTTTTTAAAAATAAAAAAATCAAAATTGAACTGAAAAAGCAAATGCATTATGCTACCCATTTGTAAATCATGTATATAATCATTCTCATTTTTACTCAAATCAAACTCCGAGGATAAACTAAGTTAATGCAAATTGAGTAGTTTTAAAACTAATTTATTAATTTCTATAAAATTAAAGTCGGTAGAGTGCTACTAAGACCGTTTAAATTATTTTCTTTTTCCATTTCCATCCCAAAATCTAGTAACTAAACAAGAGAAATATTTATTTTCTTAATATTTTCATCAACTAACCAAACAATGTATGAATTTTAGTTTTCTAATAATTTCATTTTCCTTTTCTCTCATTTCCTTTTCCTTACTAAAATCTTTGAACTACACAAGGCCAAAAAATTAGAATCACCTGAAATTTACTAGAGAATGTTGGAGCCCAAATGTGTGAGAGGAAACGGATAATGGAGAGAATTCATCGGTCATTATTACTATTTAAATGGAAACTTTTTAAAATCTGGGAAACTATATTGCTAGACTATCATTCTATTCCTTCTCGAGGTTGGGAATAAAGTTTCCTAAGGAAAACTTTGATTTATGAATCATCCCATTTATTTATTTTCATATCTTTTTTTATCGCTTCTTTCCTTGAAAAACTAAGAAAGTAGAGGGAAAGCAAGCACATCATTTCCCTTCTACAAAAGTTCTTGTATTGATGCTTATAAAATATATATTTGTGATAGAGAAGAAAGAAAGTTTAATGTGGGTTCAAGCTAGCTTTTTGTGCTTTTTTGGATATGGGTAGGGAGATTTCGTTCAAACTCAAAACTTCTAGTTTGATAGGCAATCATTAAACCAGTGATAGAGCTTCATTATTTTTTAGGGGGCCAAATTTAATATTCAAAATTATACATTTTTTTGGGGGGCCAATCTTTACAATTACTATAGGGCTATTACCGTGTCACAACTTTTGTACTTTATTGTATCTTTTTTGTAGTAAGAATACTGCAGTCAAATATATTTTCAAAAATTTGACCAAAAGAAAAATGTAATTTTCATATGGTAAAGATGGATACTCATCATAAGGTTAAGAAGTATTTTTTTAATTGTGAATAAGGTCAAGTAGTTCAACTTGTAAAGATATATACAATATAACTATTCTAACAATTTCTCTTGAGTAATATGGTAATGAGGTCAAGTAGTTAAAATTTATTACATTAAGTCTCTTTTTACAATATTCATGTGGTATACAAATCAATATATTGAATGTTATAAAAAGAAACATGTATCTAACACAACAAGAAAGAATTTCATATTAACATTTTTTTTGAATAATTTCATGTAACATTTATTACATCAAGATTTTGTTATCACGTAAAACTAAAATAATTGACATTAAAATATAAATAAAAATTTGTGTAGAGAGTACGTTATATAAAGAGAAATACAATAATGGATTTTACACTGTTGATTCTAAAATTCAATACAAAGGCTGTGGCCTATAAGATTGACAAGATTTGAAACTGTGCCTTGCTTGCTAAGCAATTCTGGAGATTCTTAACAGAACTGGAAGAACTAGGGGCCAAACATTTCAAAGCCAGGTATTTTCTGAACACTTCCATACTCCAAGTAAAGAGCCGACTGAAAACAAACATTTCCTTTCCATGGAAAAGTATCACAAGGGTTTGCATGTGTTAAAAATGGGAGTTACATAGAAAGAAAATAAATGTGTGATACCTTGTCTACCAAGAACCTACTGTTTCAATCTGTTTCCATTTAACAAAGTCACTATCTTGAACTTAGGAGTAGCAAATCTCATCCTAACTCATCGAATATGATAGAATATCCCCTCATGCAAGAAACTTCTTATGCAAAAGATATCTAATTGATCAAGGACATCCCTCTCTGTCAAGTACCCTCTTCTAATGTTTGTCTTACACTATACTCTTTCAGGAGAATTTACGATTTTCTCGGCTTAGCGAGTATCAATGAAATATGAACAATGGCCATCTACATCTTCTAGTAACAAAAACCTTTCTTGGAAAAATCTACCGTTCATTTCCCCAAACCTAGATTCAGTATGTAAACCTTCAAGCAGATATTGTTGTAAATTTTAGCAAAATTTGGGTTGGCATAAGTTTTGATGATACCTCAACATTTATGTTGCATATATTTACTATTACAACTTCTAATTACTATTACAATAATCAGAATAATTGCAGCGGAAAAATAAGCCTAACTATATTACATAAAAATATATTCCCTTCTTCTTCACTGCCGTCAGTCCGAGTCGAGCGGGAGGACAAGAAAACTGCAAAAACCAGTTAGAAGAAAACGAAAAGGAATAAATAGAAAGAACCCTTACCTAAAACCGCGGAGTTTGTTCCGCTGGCAAAGAAACCAATGCTGAGACCGAGGCAGCACTGAGCAATAGCGAGAGATAACAAGCCACGTCAAGGTGGCAGTGATAAAAGATAACGACAAGATCGGAAGGGTCCCTCAGTCACGGACCTCAACCAAGAAAAAGAATCACTGGTTTCCTCTCTCTCTCTCTCTCTCTCTCTCTCTCTCTCTCTCTCTCTCTCTCTCTCTCTCTCTTTCTAACCTTTCGGCTCCCTCCTTCAAATACCAAAACAGCAATCAAATAGGGATCGCAAGAATTCGACGATCGCAATGACCGACGTACTGGCACAAAAATTGAATAGGCAGAGAAGAGCAGCGGTCGCGGCAAGCTGCGGTAAAGAAAGGAAGAAGAAGAGATGCAGTCAGCGAAGCAGATAAGAGAAAGAAAGAAAAACATTAAGAGTCGGTTGCGTGAACCGAGGAAAAAAAGAGAGATAAATAGGTCAAAGCCATAACGGGCAGCCCGGGTTGGCCCGGCCCAGCATCTCTGACCAGTTCAAAACCACCTTATCTTTCTGATGAGGCCCATTGGATCATCATAGGGGATAAATAAGGGTTGGAAAAATGAAAATTATTGGGAAGAAAATAGGCCCAAATGCCTACAATCTCCACCTCGAACAATATTTTTCCAACCTTCAAATGACTCAATAAGAGTCAAACTATGTCCAAGTGAAGAAAACCACTGCAAAACATAAATTTGTCAGAGCTCACAATTTTAGTACCAAAGTCTGCAGGATTATTATTAGTACTAATCTTATCTATGTCAACTAAACCACTAGAGACTTTTTCCCTAATGAAATGGTATTTGACATCTACATGCTTTGTCCGTTCGTGATAGACCGGATTTTTGCATAAATGTAAACAACTTTGACTGTCAGTATAAATAATAGCTTTTGAATATAAAACGTGTAATTCATTTAATAACCCTTGAAGCTAAATGGCTTCCTTGATAGCTTCCGTAGCCGCAATATAGTCAGCGTCGGTAGTTGATAAGGCAACTACTGGCTGTAGTTGAGATTTTCACAAGACGCAATTACCCGCTAGGGTAAAGAAATAGGATGAGGTGGATTTTTTACTATCCTTATCACTTGCAAAATCGGAATCTACATAACCAATTAGTTCAAAGACATCAGACCAATTGTGATAGTGTAAGCCCCTATCTATAGTTCCGTTAAGCTAACATAGCAACCACTTGAGAGCAGCGCAGTGATCCCTCCCCAGATTAGATATGAATCTGCTGAGAAAGCTTATAGAAAAAGCAATGTCTAGTCGGATGGATATCATCGAGTATATAACCGAGCCTGTGGTCATTCTATAGGGGATATTTGCTATATCTCTTTTCTCACTCTCGGTTTTAGGACAAGTTTTGTCAGAAAATTTGAAATGGCTCGTAAGTGGGGTTATAACGAGCTTACACAAATGCATTGAAATTTTAGAGACAATTTTCTGAAGAAAGGGTTTCTGAGACAGGAAAAGTGAATGGTCAGTCCTATCTCTGATAATACTCATCCCAAGAATCCTAGATGCAATCCTTAAATCTTTCATGTCGAATTCGGATTTTAGCAAAGATTTCAGACCATCAACCTAGCTTTATGTTTGCAAGCAATTAACATATCATCTACATAAAGCAACAAATAAATAGCACTATCAACATTATTACCAGAGAAATAAAGACATCTATCATAGTTGCTTTTAGAGAAACCAACTTTAAACATAAAAGAATCAAACCTTTTGTACCGTTGCCTAGGCGATTGTTTAAGTCTGTATAAGGACTTTTTTAAAAGACACACCATGTGTTCTTTACTTTTAACCTCAAAACCTAGTGGTTGACGCATATATATAGTCTCTTCGAGATCACCATGCAAGAAAGCGGTTTTAACATTAAGTTGTTCAAGATTGAGATCATAAAAAGTAACAAGAGCAAGAATTATCCTAATCGTTTTGTATTTGATGACAGGAGAAATTATTTCATTAAAATCAATGCCCTCAACTTGTGAAAAACCTTTTGCAACCAGCCTGGCCTTACACCTTGGAGGTTCATTAGCAGACTCAGACTCTTTAACTTTAAAAATCCATTTGCAATCAACTAATTTTTCTTTTGAAGGTTTTGGAACAAGAATCCAAGTTTTATTTTTATCTAAAGAAGACATTTCGTCATCCATAGCACGTAACCATAAAGAGCGATTAGGGCTTTTCAAAACATTAGAAAAACACAATAGTTCCTTCTCTTCCACATAAGATGCAACAGCAAATGCATAAGAAACTATAAGAATAACCATATCTAGAGCGTTCCTTAGGTACTCTTCTAACCCTGTCTCTCAACAGTTGGTAATCTCTAAGGGCTTGAGCTTGAGTCTCAAGATGTTCTTCCTCCTTATCAGAACCTTCTAACTCAGTGTCATGGGTTTCAGGAACACTAGGAGGATTAGGTATACTATTGGATAGCATAACTTACTTCTCATTAGTTTCAGGCTCTTGTGAGGGCTCTAGGGAGGGTTCAGAGTTGACCTCCACCTCCACAGGAATACTACCTAATGTAGGAAAACTGGATGAACTATTGGAGACAGGTTTATCCTTAAGGAAGAGCATATCTAACTCGTTGAAGATGACATCCCTACTGATAACTATCCTCACTCGCGGTTCACCTTTTAGCCACACTCTATAACCCTTCACCCCACTAGAGTATCCTATGAACACTTTCTTTTTAAACCTAGGGTCTAGCTTACCCTCATTCTGATGTGCAAAAGCCGCACACCCAAAAACTCTAAGGTTGGACAGGTTAGGGGGCTTACCACACCAAAGTTTTATAGGAGTCCTAAAGTTTATGGCTGTAAAAGGGGATCTATTAATGAGGTAGACAGCCATACTTAAAAGGGTTTTGGGATACCTGAAGACACCATAAAATATCTAACCTTATCCATTATGGTATGGTTCATCCTCTCAGCTACTCCGTTCTGCTGGGGGTTATACCTAACCGTTCTTTGATGTACTATGCCATGCGATGCACACAAATTAGCAAACTTCCGGTTACAAAACTCAAGACCGTTATCAGTCCTAAGTTTTTTTAGTTTATTTCTAGATTAATTTTTAGCAAGGCGTTTCCACTCACAAAACTTTTCAAAAATTTGAATCTTTTGTTTTTAAAAGAAAGACCCAAACATGCCTCGAAAAATCAACAACAATGGACAAGAAATAAACATTACCAACATAAGTCGGAACCTTTTCAGGTCCCCCCACAGATCATAATGCACATAGTTAAGTATAGCAGAAGACTTGTGTGTGCTAGTTGAAAAACTGATTTTGTGCTATTTTTCCAAAACACAATGGTCAAAAAAAATCCAAAGAATCAATTTTGTCACCACATAAATGATTTTGTTTTTGCAAGTAATACAGTCCCTTCTCACTAATGTAGCCAATCCGCCGATGCCACAACATAGTTTTCTCTGGAACACTTTTTTAAATCAAAGCAGTTGAATTACAAACTATTTTTCCAATAAGAATGTTTAAACTTTCTCTTTTAAAACCTTTTAGCATGACAAGGTTTCCTTTGCAAATTCTTAAAATACCATTTTTAGATTTGAAAGAAAGACCAAGTGAATCCAAATAACCAAGGGACATAAGATTCTGAAGAAGGTCAGACACGTATCTCACCTCAGTGAGTTTCCTAGTCAGACCGTCATGCATTTTGATGAAAATATTTCCAATGCCTTTAACATCACAAACTTGATTGTTTCCCATGTAAACCTTTCCATGATTTAAGGGTTTAAAATCTGAAAACCAGTGTTTGTTGAGTGTCATGTGAAATATACATCCAGAATGAAGAATCCAATAATCAACAACTTTAGAACAAGAAGGGGAAAAGGAAACACACAAAACCTCTGAAAACATAGAATTACTATCTAAATCAAAATCATGGGTTTTGTCAATTTTATTACTCCTTTTACCATGTTTACGTTGTTTTTCATCTTTGATCCTTTTAAAACACTTATTTTTCATATGACCCTCCTTGCCACAATAAAAACATTTCACTTTGTTCTTTTCTCGAGATTTGGACCTCCCTTTAATTTTAGGCCTGTGACTAAGAGGTTCCCTCTAGTTAACTCTCCCTTGCACATAAAGGTTCTCTCCGTTTGATTTATTTTCTTTTTGTAAATCCAAATCTTTCGATTTCAAAGCATTTTTAACTTCGGAAAGGGACAAGTCATCTCTACCATATTTAATGGCAGATTTTACATTGTTATAAGAATCAGGTAAGGCATTTAATAAAATAACAACAATATTTTCATCAGAGATTTTCTCTCCAATATTTTGAAGTTCCAAAACGATTTTATTTAAATCATCCACATTTTTTGAAAGTGTTTTTGACCGGCTCATTTAAAAATCGAAAAAGTTGTTCTTTTAAATAAATTTTATTTGGTAGAGATTTTCCCAAATATAATTTTTCTAATTTAGTTCAGATTTCAAAAGCATTATCTTTTTCATCAATTTCTCGTAAAACATTGTCGGAAAAAGGCAAGGTGAGGCAACTGTGCGCATCACCAAGTTTTTCAGTAAGAATTTCACCCCTCCAAGATTCTGAATACTCTTCAGGGCTACAAATAGCGGATGCAATTTTATTTTGTATCAAAACTGCTTTCATCTTTATCCGCCACATTACAAAGTCAGATTTGCCATCAAACTTGTCAGTTTCAATTTTTGGAACCGACATGTTTTAATGGCAAATAAGTGTAATTTAATGGCTTTAGGAAAAATGAAAGATTTGAAAAACTTTTGTTTTCCCAAAAAAAAACCCAGATTTGTCCTTTTTTTGTGAAAAAATGGCGCGAATATGTGCGAGGCATGAATCCCAATAAACACAAAAAGCAGCAGCATTATATATATAACTGAAACGAGAAAAAGACAAACAGAAATAATGTTGCAAAACAGAATAACAACAAAAATATTTGAAATAAAAAAAAAACGCACCAAGACACAGCTACTTGAAGTCTCACGGACTCAAACCAGGCTTGAGTTATATATATATATATATATATTTTTTTTTTTAAAAAAACACAACAGATAACCGAAATCTCAGGTACACAAAAAAAATGGCGCATCAAAAACAGTATCGGCAGATCGAGAAAAAAAATTAGAACAGCAACAAATGCAATGAACCGTAATGCGGTTCTGAGCAGAAGCAGTAAAACAAAATAGAAACGCCAACAGAAAACCAACAACAAAAATAAGAACCGAGCAACAGAAATAATAACTGGAAAAAAAACAGAGGAAGTCAAGCAATACTTCACTGACCAGATTTGAGGAACTCAACAGTTCCCTCAGATCTGGAATTTTCCGAAAGGTCGCAGGCGCCGTTGAAGAGAACTGGAAAGTTGTAGTCGTTTCTAGGCTCTGATACCACTTGTTAGATCTGTTTACTATTACAACTTCTAATTACTATTAAAATACAAGAATAATTGCAGAAGAAAAATAAGCCTAACTCTATTACATGAAAATATATTCCCTTCTTCTTCACTGCCTTCGGTCCGAGCTGAGCGGAAGCCAAGAAAACTGCACAAACTAGTTAGAAAAAAAGAAAAGAAATAAATAGAAAGAACCTTTACCTACCGCCGCGGAGTTTGTTCTGCCGGCGAAGAAACCAATGTCAAGACCGAGGCAGCACTGAGCAGCAGTTAGAGCCCACGAGTCGTGTCAAGGTGCCAGAGGTAAAAGATAACAGCAAGATCGAAATGGTCCCTTAGTTACGAGCCTCAACCAAGAAAAAGAATCACCGGTTTCCTCTTTCTTTCTCTAACCTTTCGGCTCCCTCCCTCAAATACTAGAACAACAATCGAACAGGGATCGCAAGAAGCGGCCAATCAAATGACCGAGGCAGCGGCACAGAAACCGAAGAGGTAAAGAAGAGCAGCGGCCACGGCAAGCCGCAGTAAAGAAAGAAAGAAGAAGAGATAGAGACGCAGTCGACGAAGCAGAGAAGAGAAAGAAAGAAAAATATCAAGAGTCGGCTGTGTGAACCAAGGAGAGGAATAGAGATAAATAGGTCAAAGCCACAACGACCAACCCGGGTTGGCCCGCTTGGCCCGATCCGGCATCTCGACCAGTTCAAAACCACCTTATCTTTCTGTTCAGACCCATTAGATCATCATAGAGGATAAATGTGGGCTGAAAAAATGAAAAATATTGGGAAGAAAATAGGCCTAAATGCCTACAATTTATAATCTCACATTGTATAAAAGATTTTATGTCTAATGATCGACGAAACGTTTATTGGTTTTTTTTAATTTTTAAGTTAAAGAAGGCAACACATGTAAACAGAGATTAAACTACCATTTATTACATATCATCTAATGTATATATATATATATATACGAAATCAAGAGCTTCATGTTAAAATTTATTACGTATTATCTAATACGTACGGAACAAAAAAAAAGAGTTACTACAAGAAATATAATATAAGAACTTATAAATAGTAAAACTATTAAGGTGTGTGTATAGCCTTTCTTCAGAAGAAAAAGGAACTAAGTTTATTGCTTATGCTAATACTGAGTTACAACAATCATGAATCATCATGGTGAATTGGTGCTGTTAGTAATTAAAATACAACAACGATCAAATCTTGATAATCTATAATGGATTCAATGTATGACATGTTTAGATTTTTTTATATATAAATACACACAATTTGTTCTAGTTTCATGAAGTAACTGATTACTTAAACAAGATATAAAATCCTATTAATTATCATTACCATTTTACTTTTGTATGGAAGTATGACAAATAGTTACGATGTTATCGTGAATACATTTTTGGTAATACTAAAGAGTAGTATTAAAAAATTATAGATATGAATCCAAATAGATAAATTATTTAACAAGAATATATATATATATATATATATCAAAATCTTTTTAAGATATAATATATAGGTCACCAAACTAAATAAATAAATCTATTAATATAGGGATACCGATTCCTGCATTCAATGTTTCCTACATTGAATTAAAAATGAGTGTCCTCATATTCATATCTTTCCTTCTTTGGTTTGATGAATAATATATTATGATCATGACCATATAACTGGTGAATTTGGTGTATTCTTTTGCTTTTTTGTGGCTAATTAAATTAGAATAACAAATTGGTTTCAGTGATAAATACTATGGTTAGAGGGAATTAATGAACAAAACCAGCAAAACAACAAAAAGTGATGAATACTGCTAGATGTTTAGAAGGAATCTAGAAAAGGAGGAAGCAACACATACAAAGAAAACTTAGATGTTTTTACACCCACAAGATAGGAAAGAATTGAAGATAATGGATGAGGATGAAGTAAATTGAGAAAGAGATGAATATATATATTAGTCGTTTCAAAACCTACAAAGAAAGGTCATAGGCCTTTTGATTTGACATGGGGAGGTTTCTACATGCATCATGATATATATGGTGATTAATCTTACAAACCACATTGACTTATCAGGAAAAGTTGCAGTTATGGTAGCTACAACTTTGAATTTGGATTCTTTTTGACATATCCTGCATAGCTATATCCTCTCTGTGTCACTATTAAACCACCACAATGTTGTCAATCAATTTCATCTTATAACTCACTAGTTATTCTTACTTTTTCTTTACTCTTTGCTTTCTCCGCAGAGTGGTTTTAGGTTTGCTTTGAGTTCTTGAGTTCAAGAGCTTTTAGATAAGCTTTCTTGCTAGTTTAGTCTGGGAAAAATGATTCATTATTTCTTTTGGGTAAAAAGTGCCACAAACATTTGAACTTTTCTATTTTTTCTATTTTAGCACTCAAACTAAAAGATTATTGATTTTAGCACTTCAACTTCAAAAAACTCTCACTTCCATCACATTTCAGCTTTAAATATTAATGGTATAGAGGTATTTTTGGTCAAAATAAAGAAGGAGAACTGTTGTTTTGCTGTTCCATATTTTTTCTTTCCCTTTCATTCTTCTCCCAAATCAAAAACCTAAATCCCACTCTTGTCTTACATTCTTCCTTCTGCCGCCACTTATCCCCTCCCTCAATTCAAGCCTTTTATTTTCTTCTCCCTGTTCCCTTTGTCGTGTCTACCATTATTGTTGAAAATTTTAAGACTTACTTCTCTTTTATTTTATTTTTTTTTATCTTCATATGTTGTGGAGAAAAGGAAGATATAGAGCGAGAAACAAGATACGAGAAATTGGTGAGTTTGCGTAAAGACTTCAAAGCAGAGGTTGGTTTAATTATTGGTTGTTTACATGTTACCATATATATGAACTAAACTTGAAGTAAATCTATTTTTCTAGTATACATTTTTATAGATCTTTAAACTTGTTTATAATCTCATGTGTATAAGTTCAAGAGATAAGAGTAATTGTTGTGACTGTGTAAATTTATTGAAAGTTAAGCATCATTGCACCAATTCCTTAATTAATTTACTTTTTAAAATTCTTTTTTATGTAAAAGAATTAATTTTTAATTTTTCACAGACACACAGATATAAATATATATAATTCAAATTTTTTTAGATAACCATATACATTGCACATTGATGCACATTTCAATTTCCTTTTTTCTCTCCATATATACCCATATGCCAATGTTGTTTTTAAATAACCACAAGCTTTGCACCATGATGCACATTTCAATTTCTTTTCTTTTTTTTTTTTTTTTCTTTTTGGCTCGGTATATACACTCATGTCTTGCTCAATGATGCATATTAAATTTTTTTTTTATAAGATTTTGATTTAATTTAGAGTATAAGTATGAATATTGTAACATCCCACTAAGTACCTCAATAGTTAGCTTTGGTTGTGGTTAGTTCGAATAAAAGTTTCGGGGTTAGTTTATAAAGAATAGTAAGTTTTGGGGTCATTTGGTAATTTTAAAAAAATTAAGGGAAGAATTTTTTTCCGGGAAAAAATTTTTCGAACATGTTTTAGAATTATTTGGGTTTAACACTTTAAAGTAGAAAGGGAAATTTAAGTTTATAATGAATTTTTAGTCATTTTTAAAATTTGCAGCCAACATGAAAATTTTAAGAAGTTGAGAGACTATTTACTTAGAAAGAAAGTAGCGACAAGGCTGGCAAGGCCATGTGGGCTAAGGATTGAGGGACACTTGGATGGTATGAACATGTGGATAAAGGAATGGGGTGACACATGGCTCATTGGTGCCATTTGTCTCATGCATGAAAAGCCAAATCATGCATGAATGGCTATAAATAGGAACCCAAAATTGCTGAAAATTTTACAGCCCCATTTTCTTTTTTTTTTTTTTCCACACACACTCTCTCTCTCTCTCTCTCTCTCTCTCTCTCTCTCTCTATCTCTCTCTCTCTCTCTCTCTCTCTCCATATTTTCCATTACTTTGCCTTTCTTTATTAGGTTGGCCTCTCGGCCTTTTCCTCCTTCAAGTAAAAAAAAAAACTTCTTTTTATTTATTTATTTTCTCTCTCTTCTTTTGTTTTGTTTTTTTTTTCCTGTCATTATTATTATTAGTGTTATTATTACTAATATTTTGTTGGAATAAATCCTTTCCGGATAATAGAAAAATGTAGAAATTATTATGAATATATTTTGGAGTTATTATTTTATTATTTTTACTTATTTATTTAATTATTTATTTATTTATTTTTCTTCTTAGAATTCTTTTGGAATAAATTTTAGGTGGACCTTAGGAACATTTTGTGGTTAAGGTATATTTCTTTATATAGTATTATTTAATTAAGGTTGGAATTGTTATTTATAGGTTTAACTTGTATCACAGCTCCAAGTGAGTTCACTGATCCCTTTTCTGTTAAAAGAAATTTAAATATTGTTCTTATAAAGCATATTATTTTGCTATCGAATCTTAACAAAATGCGCAAAATAATTATCAATATTATATTACGGGTTATGCTAAAATGTAATAAGTAATTAACGTATTTATATCTTAAATATTTGTTTATGGCACTAAAAAAATATATATTTTAAATGTTAGTGCCATATTCTTATTATTGCTTTTACTAGGAACATTTCTTTTAACAATCCTTTTATTTTGAATTTTGAGTTTTAAAATTATTTTGAAGAAAACATTTTCAAAATAAGTGTTAGCTCTTTTTGGGAAATAATATATTTAAATATTTTAAATTCTCTTAATGTTTTAAGTTTTAAAATAACTTGGAGAAATTATTTTCAAAATATTACAATTTTTTTAAGAAATAATATTTTTAATTCTTTTAAAAGTTTTTGAGTTTCAAGATTATTTTGAGAAATTATTTTCAAAATATTTATTATTTCTTTTTAGAAAGAATATTTTTACATATTTTATATTTTAAAAGTTTTGAGTTTTAAAATTATTTTGGGAGATTATTTTAACATATTTATTATTTATTCTTGGGAATAATGTTTTATATATATATATATATATATAAACTTTAAGTTTCCTTAAAAGGATTTTGAGATATATTATTCATTTGGAAAAGTTATTCTCAAAATAGTTATTATTTATTACTTCCTTTGGAAATAATATTTTAAATATTTTAAATAATTTATAGGGTTTGAGATTTAAAATTATCTTTAACATATTTATTATTTCTTTTTGAAAATAATACTTTACATATTTTCTAGATATTCTTAAAAAGGTTTGCTTGAGTTAAGAGAATATTTTCATAATACTTTTACTTTAGATATTCTTAAAGTATGATTTCGAAAAATGTTTACCAATTATGTTTTAAGAATATTTCTCTACGGTTTTATTCTCACTTTAAATTTTGGAAGTATTAATAATTTCCTTTTGAGAAATATTTATCATAATTTTTGACATGAATATTGGCATAACCTAATTTTATACCCGGTAATGTGTTTCAAAACTTACATTCCAAAGTCACATTTGCATGACTACGAGTTTCGCTCAGTGGATAGGGATTTTTTTTTATATATGAAGAGTTTTATGGGGTCGATAGATAGCTTATAATTTTATAAAAATATATTAAAAACCCTAATCCGGCAAGAAGGGGCATGGTATATAGTTTCTATCAACATGTCAAAAGGAGTTGCACTGTGTATGGCTAGTCCCCCGTAAGAGGGCCTCTTCCGAACGACATGCTTTGTAGTGTTACTCTTGATTTAGATCCAGTTGACAAAGGGCGTAGTACCGTTAGAGGGTTAGGCCCAAGGCAGTATTGCGTTTGACTCGGTATCATGCTCTGCGGTAGTGACTATTTCCTAGCAAGTTGGGTCAGGGGGGCCCACCGGCTAGAGTAGCACAGGGCGGCCTGGTAAGTACGCCAGGGCTCGTTACCTATTTATGTATATGTTGTGGGAGGTTGAAAACTCGAACGTTCATACTATGTGTTTGGAGTCCAAGCTGGTATTGACTACGGGATGCCGGAAATTGTTCGAAGACCCCGTTTCAGGTTCCAGACTTTGTCCGTTGAGCCTATCATGGTGTATGCATATTTTACTTAAAATTTTAAGTGTCGTAGTAGCGCCGAAGTGTCTTGATTCGCTTAGACTTCCTGGCTACGCCCGAATCCTTTAGAAAATTTATACTTTGCATAAATATTTTGAAAGCACTTACTTTGTTAGGATGATAAACCGTTTTATAAATATATATACTTTTCCCATATGGGAAGCTCAAGAATAGCACAAGTGCACGTGAACTCACCGAGCGTCCATCGCTCATGCTTTCCAAATGATTCCTAGCAGGTTGGGTCAGGAGAGGCCCACCGGCTAGAGTAGCACAGGGCGGCCTGGTAAGTACGCCAGGGCTCGTTACCTGTTTATATATATGTTGTGGGAGGTTGAAAAATCGAACGTTCCTACTATGTGTTTGGAGTTCAAGCTGGTATTGACTACGGGATGCCAAAAATTGTCCGAAGACCCCGTTTCAGGTTCCGGACTTTTTTTGTTGAGCCTATCATGGTACATGCATGTTTTGTTAAAATTTCAGGGGTCGTGGCAGCACCGAAATGTCTTGATTCGCTTAGACTTCTCGGCTACGCCCGAATCCTTCAGAAAATTTATACTTTGCATAAATATTTTGAAAGCACTTACTTTGTTGGGATGATAAACGTTTTATAAATACATATACATTTCCTGTATGGGAAGCTCAAGAATAGCACACGTGCACGTGAACTCACCGAGCGTCCATCGCTCATGCTTTCCAAATGATTCCTAGCAGGTTGAGTCAGAGGGGCCCACCGGCTAGAGTAGCACAGGGCGGCCTAGTAAGTACGCCAGGGCTCGTTACCTATTTATGTATATGTTGTGGGAGGTTGAAAACTCGAACGTTCATACTATGTGTTTGGAGTTCAAGTTGGTATTGACTACGGGATGCCGAATATTGTCCGAAGACCCCGTTTCAGGTTTCGGACTTTTTTCGTTGAGCCTATCATGGTGCATGCATATTTTATTAAAATTTCAGGTGTCGTGCTAGCGTCGAAGTGTCTTGATTCGCTTAGACTTCCCTGCTACGCCCGAATCCTTCAGAAAATTTATACTTTGCATAAATGTTTTGTAAGCACTTACTTTGTTGGGATGATAAACGTTTTATAAATATATATACTTTTCCCGTATGGGAAGCTCAAGAATAGCACACATGCACGTGAACTCACAGAGCGTCCATCGCTCATGCTTTCCAAATGATTCTTCCAAATGATTCCTAGCAGGTTGGGTCAGGAGGGGCCCACCGGCTAGAGTAGCACAGGGCGGCCTGGTAAGTACGCCAGGGCTCGTTACCTATTTATGTATATGTTGTGGGAGGTTGAAAAATCGAACGTTTGTACTATGTGTTTGGAGTTCAAGCTGGTATTAACTACGGGATGCCGGAAATTGTCCAAAGACCCCGTTTCAGGTTCTGGACTTTGTCCGTTGAGCCTATCATGGTGCATGCATGTTTTTCTTAAAATTTCAGGTGTCGTGGCAGCGTCGAAGTGTCTTGATTCGCTTAGACTTCCCGGCTACCCCCGAATCTTTCAGAAAATTTATACTTTGCATAAATATTTTGAAAACATTTACTTTGTTGGGATGATAAACCGTTTTATAAATACATATGTACTTTTCCCGTATGGGAAGCTCAAGAATAGCACAAGTACATGTAAACTCACCGAGCGTCCATCGCTCATGCTTCCCAAATTATTCTTCTTCCTCTCCCCCCTTCGCCCCTCCCCCCCGGCTATTTTTTTCAGATGACTTGGTAACTAACTCCGGTTAGAGGAGCCATGGTAAGCCATCGAAGCCGACATATTTGAAGTCTTCCTTCTCTAGTCAAAAGATTTTGTTTATGTAGACTATGGCCTTAGTCGCCTTAAACCGATGTATAAGTTTGAGAAGTTTTTGTTATAAAGTTATATTCAAACCTTTCTTTCTTCTCACATTATTTAATATAGAAATATTCATCACAGCTCCTTCTGGTTGTACCTTAGTCTTGTATCTTTGTAAGTTCAGTGTCGAGAGGCACGCAAGTACCTTACTCCACCGCAGTTGACCTAGCGGAAGGGTACGTGGTATCACAAATATGTTCATGTATAACAATACATCACCTTTTTTATTTATTTACGATATGCGTCTTTTGCTTTTATATTTTCAATCATGGTGAAGACTATGTTGACATTTGTGATGGATCCCTCAAACAACAGAAGCCTTTCCAATGGCCATAACAATTCATTCAAAGTTATGGCTAGCGCATCATCCAATAATATCCAAGCTATCTTACTCAACTAGCTCCGATGACCTCTCTTCTCCAGTGCATTGAGGAAGAAGCGAAAATTCTTTCTCCTTAGCAACATGTTTCTATAACTTCCACTGAGTTGCCACCTTTTGTTGTTGCTTCACAAGGTCCACCTACGGTCAATAGAAATATTGCAAGAGATAATAGATTCAGTGTTTGAGACTATGCTGCAAGCTAACAGCCTACTGAGTTTTAAGAATTAGATAAGAGAGCATTAGAACTAATAATTGCAGCATATGTGTTTGGTTCACAGGTGAGCTTGCCTCTTAGTATTCCCATAACAATAGGAAAAATTTTACAATGAACCCAGTACATAAATGAGGATATGTACTACTTTGACTTGTATTAAGCTACTTACATCACCATTATTGTTGATCTTATCCCCATTTATGGGGACAAGAGCTCCAAGTTTTTAACAATAAAGGTGATATGAGATAATACAAGTCAAGAGGTTCAGGTCCTCACTTATAGACCGGGTTTATAATAGAAGTTTCCCAACAATGGAGCTGGCTTGCTCTCATATATATATATATAATGATATACACACGTGCACATACTCACTCACACACATAAGAGCAAATATTTCAGGATTTAAATATTGATTTTGCTTACCTATTACTTGCAGGTTCTGATGGCTTGCCAAAACCAGTGAACAACAGGACAACAGTTCTTCATCTAGAAATGTCATTAATCAGAGTCTTACTGGATTAAATCATTAACCAGTATTAGCAGCAGCAACAATAGTTTTTATTGGTATTGTCAATAAGGGCCATTGTGATAGTTCTAGTTCAGTCTGTCCGATGTTAACATGAGAAATCTAAGGCTAATTGGTCAAAATTCTAATCAACTGCCCTCTGTGCGCGTTTTGACTCGCATTGATACTTCTGATGAATGAACCATTGGACCTTCTTTTACACTTGCAAGACTTGATAGGACTACGGTTTGTGTTACTTTTTTTCTCACTCTCCACTTCTATTAAAATTATTTTTTTATTAATTAGCTCTTAGAATTGGAAATATATCATTTTTTTTATTAATTAATAAGTGCCTTTAGCAATAATTTTCTTTCAAAATAAAAATTTTGAATTATATTTCTCAATTCATCTCATTTCTTGTGACCTATACTGCATGAATGACATACTGATAAGCTAATGAATCTATTGGCTATGTCATTACAAGTGGTTAACAATGTTCACAATAATAACTTTGAATGTGACAGGATGCGTATAGGCATAGATAATTTGAGCTCTGAGATAATAATATAATAATTTTGTGCCCTTAATATAAGTCATATATATGTTCAATCTTCTTTAGCTAATTTTGAATAAAACAATTTTGTGGACCTTAGGACTTGCTAGCCCTTGGAGAGAATATCGGGAATATATCCATGTCCTTTAAATGAGGAAACAACTCGTAATCACTTAAGACGCGGTAAATACCATGTTAAATATGTTGGTACTCAAGAAAAACAAAAAATCTGTGTCATTTGTCAGGTAAGAAACTTTTACTTTGTGAAAATTTTTCTTTATTTAAACCCTTAACTGATTTGATTCTTGAGTTGTTTCTATTTGAAGTTTTTCTCTTCTTACGATGAAATTGTGAACCGTCAAGATCTCAGAAAGCTTGACTGCCACCATAACTACCATGTGGGTGTGCATTGAGAAATGGCTCATGGAAAAGAATTGTTGTTCACTATGCAAGAGAACTGCAATTCTTGAATAAGAAGGAAGCCTAAGTTCTTCTATGCCTTCCTCATTCGATGAGTACTGGCAGTTGAAGATGATGCTATTGATGTTTTTGTTTGTTGTTATATTATTTAAATCATTTCTTTAAGAAATTTATTTACATTTTTGTCATATGCATTTAACTTGGTTGAGCCTTATTACTTTGCATATTAAGAAAATTTATTTTACTTTTATATTGTGATGTTGTATAACTTTTTTTATGAACTAGTTTAGATACCTTAATATATTATTTCTTGTAGAAATACAATGCCATGTCTATTAGAATTTTATATTATAATTTTTTTACGAGTTAAGTAACTCAGAATCACAACAGAAATTAATCTTGGGGGCAGTTAGGTTTCCGCTCCCTAAAACTCTTAGAAAAAACTCTATCAACAAGAAAAGTAACAAGGGATAAAATACAAACTTTGGACATGAGTGAGATGGAGAAATAAAGATGGACTTCATTTAAATAAATATATAAAGTTCACCAACCAATTAAATAGCATATCATAAACACTAGGTTGCACAAAATATAATGGAATCAATATTTTAAAGCGTTAAAATATATTTTGAAAAGATTCTTAATTAAGTATAGAAATAGATATAACCAAATGATTTTAATTTAGATGGAACAAAAATTTATATAATTTTTTTCAAAGACAGCGCTATGGTTAGGATAGGACATTTGTCTTGCTCTGTGGTCAAGACAACCCAACAATGGCTTATTTCAAAATTTTTCTTTTTTTTAATATTTTTATTTGTTATTATATATTTTTTTTAAAAATGGGGAATCTCCATTCAACCATATAACCATAAAAAGTATTAAGAGTGATGATAAGAGACCAACATTGACCTAATTAATGGGAGCAATATGGGATAGAGGATAAAAGTAAGTACATTTTCCTTGTATTGATAATTTTACTGTGCGGTGACTCAATTAAATGCATAAATGTTAATCCTTAAAGATTTTTTGAACCATAAAATCATATCATCAAGGTTGAGTGGCTTGATTTTAGTTAAGAATTGTGGAATATACTTTTAATACACCTTTTTATAATATTTATTTAAGATTTTCTAATATACTTTAGAAAATATAGCAAAAAATACCCTTCAACTTTTAATATTTTGCTGATTTGAAGCATATTTTTTTGTTAGCATTAATGCCACTAATGCTTTTACGAATGCAAACTATCAAAAAGCGTTGGTTTCTAGTGTTTTTGGTAAAGATTATTGTGTGAATTACACATGGTTTGTTTATGAAAGAGTAAAGTAGACATAAAACACTGACCTTATTTGCTAACCAATGGTCCTCGTCATGCATAGAAATATATATCCTTCACATATATAGTTTTCCCTCATATTTTGTTTGTATTATTCAATTGTCATTATACCTACTTTACCATTTTATGAACAAATCATGTATATTTACGTGATGATTTTTGCACAAAGACACAAGAAACCTCTGGCGTTTTTGCATTTTTTTGCATTCCCTGAAGACTCCCATATTCCAAGTAAAGAGCCAACTAAAACCAAACATTCCCTTTCTATGGAAAAGTATCTACAACGCTTTGCATGTGTTAAAAAAAGAAATGTACCTTCGGTACCAAGACCCTACAGTTTCAAACCATTTCCATTTAACAAGTTTACTATCTCGAACCTAAGAGTAGGAAATCTCATCCCTAACCAGCCAAGACATTAAAATATCCCCTTATGCAAGAAATTTTGTACGCAAGATATATCCAACTAATCAAGGACATCCCTCTCTTGATGTTTATGTATTGCATATACTTTTTCAGGAGACTTTACAATTTCCTCGGCTGATCGAGTATCTATGAAATATAAATAATGGCCATTTACATATTTTGGTAATGCAAGTTTTTCATGGAAAAATCTATAGAAATACTCTACTGTATAAAAAAGAATATGTGGAGATGGCTTACAAGAACACTTCCCAAAAATGTCATTTTCCTCCATAGAAAGTCATCAAAGACCCAAAGGATTTTTAGTTCTTGTTCCATAAGAAATTGAGATAGATACTCATTTGGTGCTTCACTGCTAGAAAGTTAAGAAGGGTACGGATAGATGCTTAATAAATTTAGACGAAGCTTAACATCCTTATCATCAATTCAAGACTTCTAAACAGATATTCAACATACTCCCCGGATGCTTAAGAATAATGCATTCGAGCTTACTGCATCTCTATCATGGAGTATTTGGAGAGCTCGGAATGGTCTATATTTAATAACAAAAAAATTCATCCTAGCAGATATTATCTCCTAGTGTTAGATGCCATAATGAGCACCGCGAGAGTGTTGGGGTGAATCCGTGCAGTTAGTTAAATCTTGGTACTGACCAAGTTAACACTAGACCCCCTTATATGGACGTCTATTTAAAAGTCAAGGTTGATCCTCCTTAACAAAGAATGGTAGCTTTGTTATTGGAGTAGTGATTAGGAACTACAATGGTAAGGTATTGGCATGAATCTCCCAACCGATTCCTCATATGTCCCCAATCCAAGCTATATAAACACAACCTACTATTCAAGGACACACTCGGGCCACCTAGATCGACTTAACTAAGTTTCTCCTTGAATCTCATGATTTATAGGTTGTCAAACAAGTTAGTTAAAAGAGGAAAAATCGTTCTTCTGTTGATCATATGATCGAGTAAATATGCCATCTTCACCGTTTGTTTTCCTAAACCTAGATTTAGTATGTAAGCCATCAAGCAAATATTATTGCAAATAATTTAGCAAAATTTGGGTTGACATAAGTTTGGATGATACTTCATCATTTATAATCTCAGATTGTATAAAAGACTTAATATCTAAGGATCAATGAAACGATTATTGTTTTTTTAACATTTATTGCGTATTTTCTGATACGTATGGAAACAAAAAGCAAGAGTTACAACAAGTAATAAGTATAAGAACTTAACTATCAAAAGTGAAAGTATCAAGGTGTGTGTATAGTCTTTCTTCAAAAGGGAAAGGAACTAAGTTTGTTGCTTATGCAAATAATAATTAAAATACAACAACAGCCAAATCTTGATAATCCATAATGGATTTAATGTATGTCTTGTTTAGTTTGATATATATACACAATTTGTTCTAGTTTCATGAATTAACTACTACCTAAACAAGATATAAAATCCTATTTATTATCATTACCATTTTATTTTTGGGAAATTGTCTATATATATACACCGAAACTATGCATTCTTTTTTCATTCTATAGTTTTTCTTTATTTTTCTCTTTTTATATACCTACACTATTTTCATTTACCTAAAACTACCCTACTACCATAACCCATGGCAGATTCTAGCCAAGAGCGTACATGCATCTCATGTGACTGTATTTTTTTAGGGTAAATTTGGAGATCACAATCTTTCCTCCCAAACCAACCACTAAATCTCTCTAAATAGCCCTAGAATCACTAAATTTCCCTAGAATCACTAAATTTCCTCCAAGTTTCTCCATTTCATCTCTTTCTTCTTGCGACCATGACTTCTCTATGCAACCTTTACCTTCAACCATTGTTGTTCAAAAAAGAAAGCAAGATTATGGCTTCATCATCTTCATCAAGAGTATCAAGAGTTTCAAGAGATTCAAGAGCTCCAACAAGAGATCTTTCTAAGGTCCTGTTGTTCTTTTTTGTGGAAAATTCACACCATTGAGAACTCCTTGGACCAATGATAATCCTAGAAAGAGATTTTATGGTTGTACCACTTCTGGGGTAAGTAATATTAAGATAAGAATTTGATTTCTGGCCTAGAATGCTTTTTTTTTTTTTAAGTTTAATTGGATTAATCTTTGGTTTCTCTAATTGATTTGTAATTTTGTCGTAGAGGGGAAAAGGGTGTGGTTATTAAGAATGACATGACCCTCCAATATGCCAAGGGTCCATTCAAATCATTCCCAATCTTCTGCAAGGATTGGACAAGAAAGAGATGAAGCTAATGAAGATGTCTTAGAAGATAAAAATTGCATGTCTTTGCTTCTTTTTCTTATTTTGTTGTGTTGCTTGTGTATGGGTGTCTACATAGTACTTTTGTTTGGCTTAAAGGAGGTAGAAATATAGCTGTTGTAGGAATGCTTTTGGCATGGTACTTTTGTTTGGCTTGAATAATGAGGTAGTAATATAGCTGTTGTAGGAGTGTGCTTTTGGCTTGAAGGGAGTAGGAGAAGCTTTGATCTTGTATTTTGTAACTTATGTAATACAATTTTGTCAATGAATTTCTAAATTTTTTAGCATGGGAATACTTTTATCATGCAGTACTTCTATCTTCCATGAGTGGTTAAATTTCAATGGTGCTGGAGTGAAAATGCCTGTTACTAAGTTCTAAACAATGGACTAAAATGATAAGGCTTCAATGCATTAAAAAATGACTTGAAAGAATGGAAGTAGCATCACCATAGAAATGGCTTACACAAATGCCTTATGGCTGTTAGATAATATGGTTAACATGGGAATTCATATAACAAAGATGAAAATTCTATTGATAACAAAATTCCATGGTTCAACCAAATGGCAGTAGCACTGCAATGTAAATGGCTTACAAAAAATCCTAAAATAGAGTTGAACCATACCATTCTATTGCATGGTATCACTGTCATATTGACCATAATCATCTTGCCAAATTGGCACCAAAATAATACCCAAATTAGCACAAAATAATGGTCTAATAATGGTCAAATTCTCACAAAAATCATAAAGTACATTAAACATCATCATCATCTAGCATTTCCCTAGCCAAAAACTACTATATTACATCAAGTTATCAAGTTTTTTCTCATCCGTTCAGCTCTATCTGATTTGCAAGTTGCCCTATTATGACCAGGCTTCTTGTAATAATAGCATAATTTAGGCTTCTTTTTTTTTTTGGCGCAAACTAAGATGAGACATGACTTATTAGAAGCTTAAAAAATTAAAGTTACAAACTACATAACTTTTAGCAAACTTAAACTTAATTTGATAAAAGTTATACTTGGCTACTATGTACAGTTAATGGTCCACCTTCTTGTTGTTCTTCTAGGTAAACAACCATGTTAGAAACCCACAATAGAGCAAACTTAATTGATTAATAAGCAAACTTAAGAACTTAAACTAAAATTTGACATATTGTATACCTGGTTGCTTTGGTTAATTACTGCCCCACTCTCTTGTGGATCTCCTTGGTCACATCTATATTTGTAATCTAAAGCAGAAAGAATAACAAATATTAATAACAATATACTAAAATAGAGACATTTAAAAGTTCTACTAGCTTACATTTGATACTTGAGAAGGTACTTCTTGCTGCTGTATTTGCTCATGTTCTAGCATAGAAATTTGTTGTTGTCCAAGTTGATCTTCTAGCATAGGAACATTTGTTGTGCATGAGCTTGAGTTATGTCCCATTTCATTGCATGAAGTACATTTGTTCATGTTGATGGGGAGATTTGCAGCTTTTGGAACTAGACCAAACTCCACATGTCCTTTTGTTATGACTAGTCATTCCACAATTTTTAAACTTAAGTTGACCCATTCCAGATTTAGAAAACTTCTGTGGAGTGTTTTTTGCAATTTTCTTTGCAGTTTTTATATGTTCATCCCTATATAGTTCTCTTCTTCTTGTAAGCTTAGGCCTTCCTGGAAGTCTAAGTTTATAATGAGGCAGTGGTGAGACTTTTCCTGTTCTAGGCCAAACGCTAGGACCACTAATTGGCACAACTACTAGTTCGTACACTTTGGCATATGTAGAGATATGATAGCATTCATTAAAATAAGCCTAGAAATCATCACCACAAGCAGCTATAACACTCACAACATGAACACAAGGAACCCCACATACTTCCCAATTTCTACACGAACAAGTCTTTGCTTCTAAATCAACAACATAATAATCATCCGACATCCCCTCAAATTGATACTTTTTAGACCCTGCACCCGTAGGTATGAAAGTGACAGTTTGTTCCTTATGCTTGTCAACATATTTCATTATCTGTGGACAGACCAAACCCTCTTATTTCCTAATCCATTCTATTGGTAATTCATGCCTAGCATTAAATACACTTTTATACTTTCCAACATACCAAGGACGGGTTTACTTCTAGCTTGCAAAATGATAGAGTTAAAAGACTCACACATGTTATTCAAAAGTATGTCACACTTTGAATTAGTCCTAAAGGATGCCCTACACTAATGTTCAAGGCTAGAATGCCTCACCAACCAGTCATGAGCTCCTTTATCCAATGCCTTGAGAGCTTCCATGTTGTCTTTAAACTTGTTCTCATGGCATGACTTAGCACATGCCCCAAACTTCTCCTTTATAGCTTGCCCAGCATGATGTTTCTTCATGTTGTTGTGTAAGTGTCTTACACAATGCTTGTGTTTAGACTTGGGAAGTTCTTCAGCTATTGCTGGAATTAGCCCCTGCAGAAAGAAACAAAATATCAATTAAAAACCGTAACTGAAAATCACTAAACAAAATAAAAAAACTTGCAAAAAATACCTTTTGTTTATCTGAAATAAAAGTCCAATTTTCTTCATCGTGAATCCACAAATCCTCTATCAAGATTTGCATAAACCACTTCTAAGTTGCCTTATTTTCTGGTTCCACAACTCCAAATACCATGGATAAACTGAATTGTTGTGGTCCACACCAACAACACTTCAGAGAGTATAACAGGATGTGGATCCCTCAAATGACACCCATAAAGACCAATAACTCTTCTGTAACCATCCTTAAAACCTTACTTGAATGTACGTAACCCCATATAAAATCTCATAAATATGTCATTCCCTTTACTGTCAGTCTTTGTATACATTAAGATGGTATTTCCTTGATCTACCTTTTTTAAATCTTTAACATAGTCCCATAACTTGTTGTATTGATCCTTATATTTACCCTTAATCACCACCTTTGCCTTTGCCTCTGCCTTTCTTGTTTGATGAGTTATATTATAGGTTGAGTCCTTATACACCTTGTCAAATAAAGTCTGTAACAACAACTTTATTAGCCCTAAAATCCTCTAAGTACCTCTTTGACAAGTACGCATTTATACGGATCTTAGGGTTGAAGGATCTACCACAAGAATGCTTGTCTTGGAGAGTTCTAATTTCCCAATCCAATGTATCACTGACTTTTTTCTGCCCATAAAGACCAGCTGCATCTTTTACCATCACATACAACTTTGAATTTTGTAGGTTCACTCTTTACTATCTTAATCACCTTACCCGTTCTAACTTTATGAGCAGTGATTGCTTCTATCAATATTGACTTTTAGCTGAACCTCATTCCCAACTTAAACTTGCGATTCTCCATATCTATTTTAGGCCTGAATATTGGATGTTTAGACCTATCACAAAAAACTTCATCTAAATCACTCCTACCCCCACTCTTAAGTGAGCTGTGTCATATTCTTCTGATCCACTCACATTTGGTATTAGCTCATAAACCATAAGCTCCACCTCTTCATGTTCTTCAGTTCTGTTCCTAGGTCTACCCCTCTTTTTTACCCCAGATGCATCGACATGTCCTTGATCTGTTTGCTGCCCCTCATCATGAACATTTTGCTTTTCTCCTTGTTCTTCCTCTCCTTTTTGTTCTCCTTGTTCTTCCTCATCACCATCATTAACAACTTGATGTTCATAATCAGCCTCATCATCATGTGCCCCTCTCTTTTCTATTCATCATCAACCTCTTGTCCAATATTTAAGAAAAGATTTCACCATATTATCTCTTCTTCATTACTAGATTCATACTCTGATTCACTAAAGGAACTTCTTTTAGTTGAATCTTCACTAACAATATTATCTTCTACAACCCTTCTACCTTTTCTAGATTCAACACAAGCAGCTTTACCCTTGTTTTTTTCTAACACAACCTTCCCCTTGCCCTTATCTGTTTTCCACTACAATAGATTTATCCTTGCCCTTTTCCTCCACCATAGTCTTACCCTTACCCTTACCCTTACCATTTCCCTCCGCCACAGACTTACCTTTGTTATTTGATGACTTGTCAACATTCTTGGGACTCATAACCTTACCCTTACTTTTTCCAAGGGGCACACATTTTTTTTTCTTACTTTTTTTGCCACCATCCCTAAGAGTACATATTTTATCACTAATGTAAATCTCCATGAAGCCAGCCTTGGCACCATTCTCTCACAAAATCGCCACATCCATTTTAGAAATTAACTTAATCAAATGCTTGACCCTATCAACTCCCTCCAAGTTATACCAACATTCATTCTGTACATTGCACCCAAGTAATTTACCTAAACCATCTATATCATCCATGGTCAATCTATCTACATGGCAATAATCCAAATAGTCTATAACCCCACCCTCATAAACATTGACTGCATTCTCACCATTAAAATTCCCACTATGAAATATTTTTAAAGTAAAATAACCAGAACTAAGACCTACAGAGGACAAGGAAACAAAAAAAAAAAAAAAGTTTCTCACTTTTGGGTCCACAAGAAAACTTACAGTATTCTAACAACAAAAGCAAACAACAGACAAAAACAACATATAAACACCTGCAGATGACAAACAAAATTAAGAAAAATAAAAAAAATAGAAGCAAAATTCAACTGATTGTAATTTAACAAAAAAAAATAATATTTAACTCACATACTAATCTTGAAGTTAATAAATTAACATTAAACATCAAACAAATACACACGTATTCGGCCCTAAACCCCTAAACCCTACACTAAATAAAGAAATAAATTTACTAAAAAAAACAACATTTGTTCACATTCCTCATATTCAAACACTTTTTTATAGCAATAAGATTCAAAATTTACCGATACGGGTTTAGATGAACCCTTACTGCGAAGTCTCGGTTCCCAAGCTTCTGCTCGAACCATGGAAAACTTCGACCTTGAATGCTTGAACTCTTCAAAATTCAACTTACTGAAGAATAAATTTCGACCTTTTGATACTCAAACGTTTGATTAGTGAGGTAGTGAGGTGAGTAAAGTGAAGACTTTCTCTGGCTTCTCTTGCCCGTTAGAGTTCTAGGGTTAAAAGTGAAGGAATGATTAGAAATTACCGGTAATTTCCTTTTTTTTACCAGTTGAGTTTCATGAAACCCTTTTTTTATTTGGATCGCTCAATTAGTAGTTGGGTTTGGACGGAAGATTGTGATCTTTCAATTTTATCCTAAACAAATATAGTTACATGAGATGCATGCGCATTCTTGGCCGGAATCCGTTGTGGGTCATGGGTTGTGGTGGTGGGGTTGTTTTAGGTGAACAAAAACAGTGTAGGTATATGGAAAAAGAAAAATAAAGAAAAAGTATAGAATTCAAAATTAATGTATAGTTTAGGTATATATACATACATATATATAGAGACAATTTTCCTTTATTTTTTATGGAACTATGAAAAATAGTTTCCATGTTATCTTGAATACATTTTTGGCAA
The DNA here is from genome assembly GCA_028651295.1 of Catharanthus roseus. Classification (NCBI taxonomy): domain Eukaryota; kingdom Viridiplantae; phylum Streptophyta; class Magnoliopsida; order Gentianales; family Apocynaceae; genus Catharanthus; species Catharanthus roseus. Next base: position 6,546,473 of record JAPQWS010000104.1, on the reverse strand, counting down.
TCCTAAGGAGTAGAATTAAGACACTACACGTATGAATCCAAAGAGATAAAATATTAGCCAAGAATATATATATGTGTATATCAAAATATTTTTTAAGGAATAATATAGGTCACCGAACTAAATGAAGAAATCTATTAATATGAGTACACTGACTGCATTCAGTGTTTCCTACACTGAATGAAAAAGTGAGTGTCCTCATATTCATGGCTTTCTTTCTTTAGTTTGATAAACAATATATTATGATCATGACTATACAACTTGTGAATTCAGTGTATGTTTTGTTTTTTTGTGGCTCATTAAATTAGAATAACATATTGGTTTCAGTTATAAATTTTGTGCTTGAAGGGAATCTAGAAAAGGAGGAAAAGGCAAATACCAAGAAAACTTTGACAGTTTTACACAAACAAATAGAAAACAAAGGATGAGGATGATGTAAATTGAGAAAGAAAGAGAAGAATATATATATATATATATACATTTGAGCCGTTTCAAAACCTACAAAGAAAGATTGTAGGCCTTTCAATTTGGCACGAGGAGATTTCTACAAGCATCATCATACGTATGGAGATTAATTTTACCAACCACATTGACTTATAATGAAAAGTTGCAGTTATGGTAGCTACAACTCTAAATTTGGATTCTTTTTGACACTTCCTGCTAGGTTGTGTCCTCTTTATATCATTATTAAATCACCCCCTATGTTGCCAATGAATTTCATCTTATCACCCATTAGCTATTCTTGCTTTTGATTTACTCTTTGTTTTCCCCACAGAGTGGTTTTAGGTTTTTTTTTTTGATATCATCGATTTGAATAGAATCATCATTGTCTTTTCCCCTTTTAAATGGAGAAGCAATAATTTCACCAGACGGAGTGTCTAGACGAAGAGATTGAAGTGGTGGATGAATTTGAGTAATAGTATTACCATCAGATAATTTCCATTTTTGTGCTAAATTTGTATGAACATTTATATGAGATATTTTGAGAAAATCTTTTTCTTCAAAACCTTGTTTGATGAAAAAATATTCTAACCAACAGAAAAAATCAAAAGGAGTATTTAACCTATTAATATCAGAAATCCATTCTTGTTTAATTTTTGTTTGATAAAATGAATCTAATTGGAAAAACCAATTTCTGTTTTCATCATTTTCTGATTCAAAAATATCTGGTTCTAAAGACGCAAAATCAATGTTTTTTATCTGATGAATAACATCAATTTCTCCTTTCATTTGAGATGCAGTTGGAGATGAAGGAGGAGATTTAGATACCTCTGGAATAGGAGCAGTGTGATGTACATGAATAGGAAGAGGCATCTGAAATGTAGAAAGTGATTCTGCAAATGAATACCTGCTTGGTTCGGGAGAATGAGAGTGCGAATATGAACCTTGTTCTCGCATAGAATTGAATCTTATGAGGATATTGCCATTTGATTCTTCAATAATTTGAGAAATCTCAGTGCGTTCTATATGAGGAGGTGCTTGAGCATTTTCGATTTGAAATTCTTCAGGAATTGTAATCTCGTGCCATTTGAGTCGTTTTGGAGTAAACGTTTTTTACTGTTCTGCTTCGATATGGAGAAGGACAGTCTCATCGCGTGATGTAGGAATCAGTTTGAAACGAGGATTGAGCTGAGAGCTAAGTAAACGATAATATATTCGATACATAACCACGAATTGTTCGGTGAGTTTTTCAAACTCATCACCTTGAAGATGAATATCTAATACTAATGAATTCAGAATCAAAGGATCTGTTAAAGAAACAGAATAATTTGGAGCACAATTGAAATAAATAGGACCATTGCAAATATTAGTTTGAATCATAGCAAGTAATGAGGATTTGTAGCGTTTTAAACGTTTATCGCGTAAAGCTAAATAGATAGGAGCATCAACTCCAAGATGAACTAAAGGTTTCACAGCAACTTGAATTAAACCATAATGAAGATATCGAAAGCCTTTTTCAGAATATTTTTGTAATGAAACTTTTGATAAAAGCGGAATTGTTTGAAATTTTTCTTGAATATTCATCGTCTCTTCATGAGTTGTAACTGAAAAAGCTGTTTTGAAATCAAATGTTCCAACTTTGTAAATAGTTTCAATTTGTTCTTCTGGAATAGTCCAGTCATTGAAATTGTATGAAATTTGTTCTTCCTTACTATGAATAACGCGTCTGGAATCCAGGCTAGAACCGGAAGAAAACATTCTTCTCATCAAATTTGCCATCTTTAATGCATAGAAATCATGTTATGAGTCTAGATGCAACTACTAATGCGGGACCAACGGGACCACAGTACCGGGAACACCTATTCTGATGAGGCTTACCAACGGCTTTACCTGCTGACCAAGCGTCTGACCAACACACAGAGATGAACTAAACACAAATAATGATATGTATGCAGAGAAGATATGCAAAGAATGCTAAGATGAATGATTACTTATGGCTCTGATACCAAATCACGACCCCCAGGTTAATAATTACTAATTGAAAACTTGACCCAGGTTAATAATTACTAATTGAAAACTTGAACGAATAATTACTAATTGAAAACTTGAACGAAATAATTCAGAATTACGAAATAATTCAGAATTAATGAAAGCTTACTTGAATTTAATTCTTGAAAACTTGAAGATAGAAGTTGATAAAGTTGCTAAGGGTTGTGGGAATGATTTTCTAAAAGACTTCTGAAAAAGATTGTGTAAACAGGCTTATGTTTTTTTTGAATACATTTGAGCTAGTCTATTTATAGACATAATTTGAATGTCATTTGTCTTGAATCTTCATTTGATGTGCATTTGAATTTGAATTTCATTTCTTTGGAATCTGCAGGACAATAATGGAGCGGGAATAATGGAGGACGTGGGTCCCTCCACGTGGGCTTGTCTGCAGGTGCAATAATGGCGTGTGGGTCCCGCCACTTTGCTTTTACTATTCACTTTTTGACTTCTTTGCGCAGGCGTAATCATGCTTTGTCTGTCATGATTCGTTTGACTCGCCTTTTGCTCGCCTTTTTATGCCTTTTTGATCGCTTTTCCTAAAGTGATAGACATAATTATGATGTCTAAACCTAGCATAATTATTATAGCTATTATACAATTATTACATCTATTTATAGCTAGTATACAATTATTACATCTAGTTTACATAATTATTAAGTATTACAAGAATAGAAAATTGCGGGAATTTATCCAATCTTCAAATCGGCGTGGGAACGATGGGACCACTTTACAGGAACACCCTTTTCTCATGGGCTTACCAACGGATTTATAAGTCGACCAACACCTTACCAACACGTAGAGGAGAAAATTAAATATATCTGCCGGTTTTTGTTTTTACATACAGGGATTAAAAATCATTGAGATCCTGTCCGCCAATAGGATCAGTACCAAAAAACTCAGTAGACGATCCTTGTGAAGATGTCGGACTATGAGATTTTTCCTGTTTGAATTGTTGTTGAAAAACTTTGAATCGTAGGAATTCTTCATAATGAGCTGCTTCGTCTTCAGCCGTAGTAACCTTAGAATTTGAAGATTCTGGTTTTGAGGGAGTAGTTGGTGCAGAGGATTTGATTGTATCAGGTGTTTGTATTGCAACGTTTGAAGGACCTATGCCTTTGGATAATTGTTGAAAACTGCGTTGCACTAGTTGATTATGTTGAATAAATTTGAGTACTGTGTCTTGTGAACAGAGATCTACAGAATACCCAGTCCACCATTTGATTTTGAATTCTCTGATGAGTGATAATGGACAATCCTTTGAATAAATTTGTTTGAACTGATAACTCCAGCAGAATATCCAAGGAACCCGAAGTTCGGCATAGAAGTGGAGTGACCATTCTGAAGCCTTGAGTATTTTCTTAATAACACATTTTGAATAAGCAATGCGCTGAGGGTTTTTTGAATCTGGTGTATGCGTAATGTCAACGGATTTTGAATCAACAAGAATTAATTCATAAAATGTTTGAGTTTGCATTGGATAATCTGGAAGCCAATGGCATCCGGTAGGAAAAACTCGTTGAACTAAATTTTTTAAAGCTTTGAAGTCAGGAGTTTCTGTAAAAGAGGTAAGGAATAAATTTTCCGTGACAGGTTTGAGGAAATATTGAGTATTGGTTGAGGAGGTATTTGGAGTTGAAGAAGGAGGTGGTATAGGAATATTTTGTAGTTTGTATGATGGGGTTGCGGCGGCCATTACATACGTGAGTGGTGGAAAGTCTTGAAGAGCTTGAAATCGGTTTGGTGTTTGAAGAAAAGAAGAACTGGACTTCATCTCATAATCATGAGAACTTTGAATCTGTTGTTTGGAAGATTTCTCTTTGTCTTTGTGTTTACTCATGGTGAGGAACTGTAAGGAATTCTCTCGTTAGAAAATCGGGTAAAGAATTTTGAGTACCTTTGATATATTCAATATCAAAGTCAAAAGCAGATAGAATTGCTTGCCAACGAGCAAAAATTTGTTTTGAAACAAGATTTTGAACATCTTTTTGTAAAATTTCTTTTGCAGATTTACAATCAATTCGTAATAAAAATCGTTTGTTGTATAAATCATCTTGAAATTTTGAAATGCATAAAACAATACTTAAAATTTCTTTTTTGTGCAGTTTGAATAATTTTTTTTATGGTCCGAGCCATAGACCACTATGGTATCTAACTAAATGTTCATGTGATGAATGATTGAGACGTTGTTTCAGAATGCCACCATATCCTATATCGGATGCATCTGTTTCAACTATCATGAATGCAGATGGATGAGGAATGGACATACATGGTAATGTTTTTGCTTTTAGTTTTAACATGCGAACAATTTGAGTATGTGTATGAGACCATGCAGGAGGATCTTTTTGTAATCTTTGGTATAAAGGAGCACAAATTTGTCTTAAATTTGGAAAAAAAGTCGGACAAATAATTGAGACAACCAAGAAATCTTTGTAATTGATTTATATCTTTAATTTCATCTGGAAATTTATCAGCAAACTCAAGAGCACGATGAATAGGTGTAATAGTACCTTTGTAAATATTATGCCCTAAAAATCGTATTTGAGTTTGAAATAATTTAAGTTTAGGTGCAGAAACAACTAAACCATTTCGTTTGACAACCTGAAGAAATGTTTGTAAATGTTTAAAATGTTGATCAATAGAGTCTGAAAATAATAAGACATCATCAATATAAACAATAATGAATGTCGTATAAGGATTGAAAATATCATTCATAATATGTTGAAATTCAGAAGGAGCATTTTTGAGTCCAAAAGGCATAACGTTCCATTCGTAATGTCCAAAGGGAACTGTGAATGCTGTTTTGTAGCGATCTTGATCTGCAATTTGAATCTGCCAGAATCCTGATTTCATATCGAATTTGGAAAATAATTTTGCCTTATATAGACGTTTCAGTAAATCTTTTTTATTTGGAATGGGATATCGAATCCATTGCAAAACATTGTTGAGTGGTTTGTAATTGATGACGAGCCGAGGAACACCGCGTTCCTTTTTCCGCTTGATTCATTACATAAAAAGTTGCACAACTCCATGGAGATTTGGAGGGCGAATTAGTCTGCTTTGCAAGTAAATCTTGAATCTCTTTTTTGCATACTTCAAGTAAATCATGATTCATTTGAATTGGACGTGCTTTTGTAGGAATGTTTTTCTCGAAAAAATCTTTTTTCATAAGGAAGCGAAACAATATGTTGCTTTCGATCCCAAAACGCATTTGGAATATCAGCACAAACTTCTTTTATAAATAAATTTTGAAAATGTAAAATTCGTTGTTGATTTTGAGAAGTTTGCAGTTGTTCTTCAATTCTTGTATAAGAAAGATCTTCTTTTAAAAAATTTATTTTATTTTGAAATCTTTGAATAGTATTAATTTGTTTATAAATAGAATTTTCTTGTAACAAAAATAATTCTTTTTTGCTTGACGAGATTTAAAAAATTTGAAAACAATCTGGGTTTCCCATGATTTTGGTACCCAAACCATGTTGATTAACCCAAAATGGATAAATTTGCGTAAGAAATGGAGTACCTAAAATGATCTCCGTATTTAAATCACTAACAACAATGAATTGATGTTTGAAACAATAATGATCGTTGCAAATAGTTTGTTTTGACAAGTTTACCTTTGACTCGTAGAGGCATACCGTTTGCGATGAACTAGAGATTCATATGTTGGAACGTAATACTTAATAGGAATCAATCCATCTTTGATGCAACTTTGATCTGCGCCGCTGTCCAGCATAGCTGTAAACGTTGCTTGAAAAGTCCCAATTGAAATTGTAACATATATGTTCCATTTTTGAAATGTAATTTTGTCAATAATGGAAATAAATTGAGAATCTTTCGGATTAATACCGGGCATAGGAATTTCGGCATATGGAAAATCTGGAATATAAGAATCAGGAAGAATTTCTTTACCTTTAGATGTTCGCGATTGTAATAAAGCGATTTGCGTATCTAATTCTAAATTCTTGGTTTCTATTGAGAATACACGTTCTTTGAGTTCTTTGACTTGTGCTTTTAATGAACGAATCTCTGTTTGCAATTCTGTTGTGCTATGTTGACGAATTGGAGGATTAAGATTTGGATAGCGATCAAACATTTTTGAAATACTGAATGGTTCAATGAGTCGAGCAGAACTGGATTCTTCTCGAAGAATGAGGGTTTTGAATTTTTCAAGTTGTCTTTTTTGAGCTTCAGGAGGAAGGTCTTGAATGATATCAAATATGAGTTCTTTTTGATCTTTGGCTGTATTATCTGAAGAATGTTTGATCATATTGATAACTTTGCAAGCACAAGGAGAGGAAATATTATCATCATCTCGTATCTCTGTATTCTTGAAAATCATCCGGTTGAGGATCGAAATCATCTTGAACCAAGGATATATGCAATTTCTCTTTCAATTCTTTGTCTAGTTCCGGAAATTGATCCAAAATGGTAGTAATCTTCTTGCTTCGACACACATCTGCTTTATGTCCTAGTTTGCCACATTTGTAACAAATAATTTTAGTAAATTGCTTTGAGTTAGAATAACGATTTTTTGCGAGATTTACGTGGATGTTTGTAAAATTTCGGGAGGAGATGGTTTGGAATTGCGGTACTGTCTGCCTTGAATACCTTGTCGGTCGTTGGAAAGAACGTCGTTTGAGTTGAGCAGAAGGGGCCTTAATTCCTGTAATTCCAAAGGCTTCACAGAAGGAACCAAGTTCTCGACGCTCACTACCATATTTGGCTTGAAATTTCAATTCTTGACATGCAGATAATGCTTCTTGTTTAATGAATGCAAAAAGTTGGCCATAAGTTATAATATTGAAATCAATTTGTTCTAAACCCATTTCTTTTTTTAAGATTTGTAATAATGCGTTGAGAAAATAAGTTTGGTAAACCAAGTAATAAATTTTTCTTTCCAAAAGGGAGCATTGCAATCTAGTCGTTTGAGTACATATGTTAAAAACATATCTTTATACCAGACTAAAATCATAAAGTTGGACATCTTAAATTTGTCAAAAATATTTTTTGCAGAAGATAGTTCTTCTTTTGGGTTTCCAACAAAATGCATGGAAATAGTAATGAGTAAAAAAATCACATGCATCATTTTCTAATGAAATATTACCTTGTTCGTCCCTCATGTTCTATAGTATGATCGAGAATGGCTATTTTGTCTTCAAGAGTTAATGAATTGTCCCACCAATATTTTAATTGTCCCTGTGAAACCAAAGAACTAAAAACATTGCTGCGTTTTTATCGGGGATGTTGTGAACTTTGTATGCAATCTTGGCCATACCCATTTCTTGCAATGTGTTGAGTATTTCATACTCACTTTTGCCATCAATGTTCCAATTTGTAATAGAACCGCCATCATAATGAGCGAGTATGAAATTTAGCACGTTCTTCATATTGAATATCCTGGAGGAGTAGGTCGTGGATAATAAGTCCTTGTCTCGGCCTGCTTTCCAACGAGGATTTGAATAGTGACGACGAGATTTGAATTGACGAATTTTGTTAACCTCTCGTAGGTTCCAAGAAGGAATCTTCAACTTGATGAATTTTTTGAAATAAGTTCGTTTGAAGAGGAAAGACTAGAAAACGAAAGATTAGAAGAGTCATTTGAAGAACTTAATACATCTGGATGTTCTTGATCTATGGTATTAATTTTGGATGAGCTCGGAAGATTGGAATTAATTTTTTCCAGTGTTTGAGATATTTTGTGTAATAAAGGAGAGGATGGGATGGGCAGAGAAGATGTTGGACGTAGCAGTGTTGTTTCTTGAGCTTTAGATAGTATATTTGGTTGGAAATGAGGAAAGGAATAACTAGCAGGAAATCTTGGACTATGAGGCTTAGAAATTGATTTAATCTCTGTTGATAAAGAATCAACTTGATTAGCGATAGTATGTAGGATCTGATTGGAATAATTGTTTTGATGATAAATTTTTTTGATATCATCGATTTGAATAGAAAAACAGCGAGATATATATTTAATTTTCTCCTCTACGTGTTGGTAAGGTGTTGGTCAGCTTATAAATCCGTTGGTAAGCCCGCAGGAAAAGGGTGTTCCCGGTAAAGTGGTCCCATCGTTCCCACGCCGATTTGAAGATTGGATAAATTCTGCAATTTTCTATTCTTGTAATACTTAATAATTATGTAAACTAGATGTAATAATTGTATACTAGCTATAAATAGATGTAATAATTGTATAATAGCTATAATAATTATGCTAGGTTTAGACATCATAATTATGTCTATCACTTTAGGAAAAGCAGTCAAAAAAGGCATAAAAGGCAGCAGAAAAGGCAAAGTCAAACGAATCATGACAGACAGCATGATTACGCCTGCGCAAAGAAGTCAAAAAGTGAATAGTAAAAGCAAAGTGGCGGGACCCACACGCCATTATTGCACCTGCAGACAAGCCCACGTGGAGGGACCCACGTCCTCCATTATTCCCGCTCCATTATTGTCCTGCAGATTCCAAAGAAATGAAATTCAAATTCAAATGCACATCAAATGAAGATTCAAGACAAATGACATTCAAATTATGTCTATAAATAGACTAGCTCAAATGTATTCAAAAAAAAAAACATAAGCCTGTTTACACAATCTTTTTCAGAAGTCTTTTAGAAAATCATTCCCACAACCCTTAGCAACTTTATCAACTTCTATCTTCAAGTTTTCAAGAATTAAATTCAAGTAAGCTTTCATTAATTCTGAATTATTTCGTAATTCTGAATTATTTCGTTCAAGTTTTCAATTAGTAATTCGTAATTCTGAATTATTTCGTTCAAGTTTTCAATTAGTAAGTATTAACCTGGGTCGTGATTTGGTATCAGAGCCATAAGTAATCATTCATCTTAGCATTCTTTGCATATCTTCTCTGCATACATATCATTATTTGTGTTTAGTTCATCTCTGTGTGTTGGTCAGACGCTTGGTCAGCAGGTAAAGCCGTTGGTAAGCCTCATCGAATAGGTGTTCCCGTGCATCGTGGTCCCGTTAGTCCCGCATTAGTAGTTGCATCTAGACTCATAACATGATTTCTATGCATTAAAGATGGCAAATTTGATGAGAAGAATGTTTTCTTCCGGTTCTAGCCTGGATTCCAGACGCGTTATTCATAGTAAGGAAGAACAAATTTCATACAATTTCAATGACTGGACTATTCCAGAAGAACAAATTGAAACTATTTACAAAGTTGGAACATTTGATTTCAAAACAACTTTTTTCAGCTTAAAAACTCATGAAGAGACGATGAATATTCAAGAAAAATTTCAAACAATTCCGCTTTTATCAAAAGTTTCATTACAAAAATATTCTGAAAAAGGCTTTCGATATATTCATTATGGTTTAATTCAAGTTGCTGTGAAACCTTTAGTTCATCTTGGAGTTGATGCTCCTATCTATTTAGCTTTACGCGATAAACGTTTAAAACGCTACAAATCCTCATTACTTGCTATGATTCAAACTAATATTTGCAATGGTCCTATTTATTTCAATTGTGCTCCAAATTATTCTGTTTCTTTAACAGATCCTTTGATTCTGAATTCATTAGTATTAGATATTCATCTTCAAGGTGATGAGTTTGAAAAACTCACCGAACAATTCGTGGTTATGTATCGAATATATTATCGTTTACTTAGCTCTCAGCTCAATCCTCGTTTCAAACTGATTCCTACATCACGCGATGAGACTGTCCTTCTCCATATCGAAGCGAACAAAGTAAAAACGCTTTACTCCAAAACGACTCAAATGGCACGAGATTACAATTCCTGAAGAATTTCAAATCGAAAATGCTCAAGCACCTCCTCATATAGAACGCACTGAGATTTCTCAAATTATTGAAGAATCAAATGGCAATATCCTCATAAGATTCAATTCTATGCGAGAACAAGGTTCATATTCGCACTCTCATTCTCCCGAACCAAGCAGGTATTCATTTGCAGAATCACTTTCTACATTTCAGATGCCTCTTCCTATTCATGTACATCACACTGCTCCTATTCCAGAGGTATCTAAATCTCCTCCTTCATCTCCAACTGCATCTCAAATGAAAGGAGAAATTGATGTTATTCATCAGATAAAAAACATTGATTTTGCGTCTTTAGAACAAGATATTTTTGAATCAGAAAATGATGAAAACAGAAATTGGTTTTTCCAATTAGATTCATTTTATCAAACAAAAATTAAACAAGAATGGATTTCGATATTAATAGGTTAAATACTCCTTTTGATTTTTTTCTCGTTGGTTAGAATATTTTTTTCATCAAACAAGGTTTTGAAGAAAAAGATTTTCTCAAAATATCTCATATAAATGTTCATACAAATTTAGCACAAAAATGGAAATTATCCGATGGTAATACTATTACTCAAATTCATCCACCACTTCAATCTCTTCGTCTAGACACTCAGTCTGGGTGAAATTATTGCTTCTCCATTTAAAAGGGGAAAAAGACAATGATGATTCTATTCAAATCGATGATATCAAAAAAAATTTATCATCAAAACAATTATTCCAATCAGATCCTACATACTATTGCTAATCAAGTTGATTCTTTATCAACAGAGATTAAATCAATTTCTAAGCCTCATAGTCCAAGATTTCCTGCTAGTTATTCCTTTCCTCATTTCCAACCAAATATACTATCTAAAGCTCAAGAAACAACACTGCTACGTCCAACATCTTCTCTGCCCATCCCATCCTCTCCTTTATTACACAAAAATATCTCAAACACTTGGAAAAAAATTAATTCCAATCTTCCGAGCTCATCCAAAATTAATACCATAGATCAAGAACATCCAGATGTATTAAGTTCTTCAAATGACTCTTCTAATCTTTCGTTTTCTAGTCTTTCCTCTTCAAACGAACTTATTTCAAAAATTCATCAAGTTGAAGATTCCTTCTTGGAACCTACAGAGGTTAACAAAATTCGTCAATTCAAATCTCGTCGTCACTATTCAAATCCTCGTTGGAAACAGGCCGAGACAAGGACTTATTATCCACGACCTACTCCTCCGGATATTCAATATGAAGAACGTGCTAAATTTCATACTGCTCATTATGATGGCAGTTCTATTACAAATTGGAACATTGATGGCAAAAGTGAGTATGAAATACTCAACACATTGCAAAAAAAAAAAAAAAACGGCAGATATATTTAATTTTCTCCTCTACGTGTTGGTAAGGTTGGTCAGCTTATAAATCCGTTGGTAAGCCCGCAGGAAAAGGGTGTTCCCGGTAAAGTGGTCCCATCGTTCCCACGCCGATTTGAAGATTGGATAAATTCTGCAATTTTCTATTCTTGTAATACTTAATAATTATGTAAACTAGATGTAATAATTGTATACTAGCTATAAATAGATGTAATAATTGTATAATAGCTATAATAATTATGCTAGGTTTAGACATCATAATTATGTCTATCACTTTAGGAAAAGCAGTCAAAAAGCAGACAAAAGGCAGCAAAAGGCAGTCAAACGAATCATGACAGACAGCATGATTACGCCTGCGCAAAGAAGTCAAAAAGTGAATAGTAAAAGCAAAGTGGCGGGACCCACACGCCATTATTGCACCTGCAGACAAGCCCACGTGGAGGGACCCACGTCCTCCATTATTCCCGCTCCATTATTGTCCTGCAGATTCCAAAGAAATGAAATTCAAATTCAAATGCACATCAAATGAAGATTCAAGACAAATGACATTCAAATTATGTCTATAAATAGACTAGCTCAAATGTATTCAAAAAAAACATAAGCCTGTTTACACAATCTTTTTCAGAAGTCTTTTAGAAAATCATTCCCACAACCCTTAGCAACTTTATCAACTTCTATCTTCAAGTTTTCAAGAATTAAATTCAAGTAAGCTTTCATTAATTCTGAATTATTTCGTAATTCTGAATTATTTCGTTCAAGTTTTCAATTAGTAATTCGTAATTCTGAATTATTTCGTTCAAGTTTTCAATTAGTAAGTATTACGTTCCAACATATGAATCTCTAGTTACTGCAAACGGTATGCCTCTACAGGTCAAAGGTAAACTTGTCAAAACAGCTATTTGCAACGATCATTATTGTTTCAAACATCAATTCATTGTTGTTAGTGATTTAAATACGGAGATCATTTTAGGTACTCCATTTCTTACGCAAATTTATCCATTTTGGGTTAATCAACATGGTTTGGGTACCAAAATCATGGGAAACCCAGTTGTTTTCAAATTTTTAAATCCTGTCAAGCAAAAAGAATTATTTTTGTTACAAGAAAATTCTATTAATACTATTCAAAGATTTCAAAATAAAATAAATTTTTTAAAAGAAGATCTTTCTTATACAAGAATTGAAGAACAACTGCAAACTTCTCAAAATCAACAACGAATTTTAAATTTTCAAAATTTATTTATAAAAGAAGTTTGTGCTGATATTCCAAATGCGTTTTGGGATCGAAAGCAACATATTGTTTCGCTTCCTTATGAAAAAGATTTTTCTGAGAAAAACATTCCTACAAAAGCACGTCCAATTCAAAAAGAGATTCAAGATTTACTTGCAAAGTAGCTAATTCGCCCCTCCAAATCTCCATGGAGTTGTGCAGCTTTTTATGTAATGAATCAAGCGGAAAAGGAACGCGGTGTTCCTCGGCTCGTCATCAATTACAAACCACTCAACAATGTTTTGCAATGGATTCGATATCCCATTCCAAATAAAAAAGATTTACTCAAACGTCTATATAAGGCAAAATTATTTTCCAAATTCGATATGAAATCAGGATTCTGGCAGATTCAAATTGCAGATCAAGATCGCTACAAAACAGCATTCACAGTTCCCTTTGGACATTACGAATGGAACGTTATGCCTTTTGGACTCATTACGAATGGAACGTTATGCCTTTTGGACTCAAAAATGCTCCTTCTGAATTTCAACATATTATGAATGATATTTTCAATCCTTATACGACATTCATTATTGTTTATATTGATGATGTCTTATTATTTTCAGACTCTATTGATCAACATTTTAAACATTTACAAACATTTCTTCAGGTTGTCAAACGAAATGGTTTAGTTGTTTCTGCACCTAAACTTAAATTATTTCAAACTCAAATACGATTTTTAGGGCATAATATTTACAAAGGTACTATTACACCTATTCATCGTGCTCTTGAGTTTGCTGATAAATTTCCAGATGAAATTAAAGATATAAATCAATTACAAAGATTTCTTGGTTGTCTCAATTATTTGTCTGACTTTTTTCCAAATTTAAGACAAATTTGTGCGCCTTTATACCAAAGATTACAAAAAGATCCTCCTGCATGGTCTCATACACATACTCAAATTGTTCGCATGTTAAAACTAAAAGCAAAAACATTACCATGTATGTCCATTCCTCATCCATCTGCATTCATGATAGTTGAAACAAATGCATCCGATATAGGATATGGTGGCATTCTGAAACAACGTCTCAATCATTCATCACATGAACATTTAGTTAGATACCATTATTCGCACTCTCATTCTCCCGAACCAAGCAGGTATTCATTTGCAGAATCACTTTCTACATTTCAGATGCCTCTTCCTATTCATGTACATCACACTGCTCCTATTCCAGAGGTATCTAAATCTCCTCCTTCATCTCCAACTGCATCTCAAATGAAAGGAGAAATTGATGTTATTCATCAGATAAAAAACATTGATTTTGCGTCTTTAGAACAAGATATTTTTGAATCAGAAAATGATGAAAACAGAAATTGGTTTTTCCAATTAGATTCATTTTATCAAACAAAAATTAAACAAGAATGGATTTCTGATATTAATAGGTTAAATACTCCTTTTGATTTTTTCTGTTGGTTAGAATATTTTTTCATCAAACAAGGTTTTGAAGAAAAAGATTTTCTCAAAATATCTCATATAAATGTTCATACAAATTTAGCACAAAAATGGAAATTATCTGATGGTAATACTATTACTCAAATTCATCCACCACTTCAATCTCTTCGTCTAGACACTCCGTCTGGTGAAATTATTGCTTCTCCATTTAAAAGGGGAAAAGACAATGATGATTCTATTCAAATCGATGATATCAAAAAAATTTATCATCAAAACAATTATTCCAATCAGATCCTACATACTATTGCTAATCAAGTTGATTCTTTATCAACAGAGATTAAATCAATTTCTAAGCCTCATAGTCCAAGATTTCCTGCTAGTTATTCCTTTCCTCATTTCCAACCAAATATACTATCTAAAGCTCAAGAAACAACACTGCTACGTCCAACATCTTCTCTGCCCATCCCATCCTCTCCTTTATTACACAAAATATCTCAAACACTGGAAAAAATTAATTCCAATCTTCCGAGCTCATCCAAAATTAATACCATAGATCAAGAACATCCAGATGTATTAAGTTCTTCAAATGACTCTTCTAATCTTTCGTTTTCTAGTCTTTCCTCTTCAAACGAACTTATTTCAAAAATTCATCAAGTTGAAGATTCCTTCTTGGAACCTACAGAGGTTAACAAAATTCGTCAATTCAAATCTCGTCGTCACTATTCAAATCCTCGTTGGAAACAGGCCGAGACAAGGACTTATTATCCACGACCTACTCCTCCGGATATTCAATATGAAGAACGTGCTAAATTTCATACTGCTCATTATGATGGCAGTTCTATTACAAATTGGAACATTGATGGCAAAAGTGAGTATGAAATACTCAACACATTGCAAGAAATGGGTATGGCCAAGATTGCATACAAAGTTCACAACATCCCTGATAAAAACGCAGCAATGTTTTTAGTTGCTGGTTTCACAGGACAATTAAAATATTGGTGGGACAATTCATTAACTCTTGAAGACAAAATAGCCATTCTCGATCATACTATAGAACATGAGGACGAACAAGGTAATATTTCATTAGAAAATGATGCATGTGATTTTTTACTCATTACTATTTCCATGCATTTTGTTGGAAACCCAAAAGAAGAACTATCTTCTGCAAAAATATTTTTGACAAATTTAAGATGTCCAACTTTAACAGATTTTAGCTGGTATAAAGATATGTTTTTAACATATGTACTCAAACGACCAGATTGCAATGCTCCCTTTTGGAAAGAAAAATTTATTACTCGGGTTTTACCAAACTTATTTTCTCAACGCATTATTACAAATCTTAAAAAAGAAATGGGTTTAGAACAAATTGATTTCAATATTATAACTTATGGCCAACTTTTTGCATTCATTAAACAAGAAGCATTATCTGCATGTCAAGAATTGAAATTTCAAGCCAAATATGGTAGTGAGCGTCGAGAACTTGGTTCCTTCTGTGAAGCCTTTGGAATTACAGGAATTAAGGCCCCTTCTGCTCAACTCAAACGACGTTCTTTCCAACGACCGACAAGGTATTCAAGACGACGGTACCGCAATTCCAAACCATCTCCTCCGAAATTTTACAAACATCCACGTAAATCTCGCAAAAAATCGTTATTCTAACTCAAAGCAATTTACTAAAATTATTTGTTACAAATGTGGCAAACTAGGACATAAAGCAGATGTGTGTCGAAGCAAGAAGATTACTACCATTTTGGATCAATTTCCGGAACTAGACAAAGAATTGAAAGAGAAATTGCATATATCCTTGGTTCAAGATGATTTCGATCCTCAACCAGATGATTTTCAAGAATACAGCAGTACAGATGATGATAATATTTCCTCTCCTTGTGCTTGCAAAGTTATCAATATGATCAAACATTCTTCAGATAATACAGCCAAAGATCAAAAAGAACTCATATTTGATATCATTCAAGACCTTCCTCCTGAAGCTCAAAAAAGACAACTTGAAAAACTCAAAACCCTCATTCTTCGAGAAGAATCCAGTTCTGCTCGACTCATTGAACCATTCAAAGTATTTCAAAAAATGTTTGATCGCTATCCAAATCTTAATCCTCCAATTCGTCAACATAGCACAACAGAATTGCAAACAGAGATTCGTTCATTAAAAGCACAAGTCAAAGAACTCAAAGAACGTGTATTCTCAATAGAAACCAAGAATTTAGAATTAGATACGCAAATCGCTTTATTACAATCGCGAACATCTAAAGGTAAAGAAATTCTTCCTGATTCTTATATTCCAGATTTTCCATATGCCGAAATTCCTATGCCCGGTATTAATCCGAAAGATTCTCAATTTATTTCCATTATTGACAAAATTACATTTCAAAAATGGAACATATATGTTACAATTTCAATTGGGACTTTTCAAGCAACGTTTACAGCTATGCTGGACAGCGGCGCAGATCATACAGGGATTAAAAATCATTGAGATCCTGTCCGCCAATAGGATCAGTACCAAAAAACTCAGTAGACGATCCTTGTGAAGATGTCGGACTATGAGATTTTTCCTGTTTGAATTGTTGTTGAAAAACTTTGAATCGTAGGAATTCTTCATAATGAGCTGCTTCGTCTTCAGCCGTAGTAACCTTAGAATTTGAAGATTCTGGTTTTGAGAGAGTAGTTGGTGCAGAGGATTTGATTGTATCAGGTGTTTGTATTGCAACGTTTGAAGGACCTATGCCTTTGGATAATTGTTGAAAACTGCGTTGCACTAGTTGATTATGTTGAATAAATTTGAGTACTGTGTCTTGTGAACAGAGATCTACAGAATACCCAGTCCACCATTTGATTTTGAATTCTCTGATGAGTGATAATGGACAATCCTTTGAATAAATTTGTTTGAACTGATAACTCCTTAGCTATATTCTGATTCCGAGACTCGCTCTTCATATTCATCCCAAGCATCTTGAATTTTAATGGCTTGTGGGATGAAAAATTTGAACATAATTTCAATTTCTTCATCACAACTGTGATATAGGTATAAAGGAGGATAGTAATAACTATTATAGGAAAACGAGCATATACCCATATCATATTGAATTCGTGTACGTCCATAGGTCAAACAATCATAGAGTTTGATAAGATGACAGAATTGAATGAACGGCATATCCAGGGATTGTAATATTGTCGGAAAGTTGATAATGAGTGTTTCATCATATTGACGATGATTTTTTTCTTTGTTGAAACTGCAGTAATATAAAATAATCCGTAAGAGGATGTCTGGCATAATGAATAAGAAGGGAAACTGGAGATTGTTTGGGGGGTATAGAAGAAAGAGTTTGAAGTTTGTTTGGTGTTTGAAGAAAAGAAGAACTGGACTTCATCTCATAATCATGAGAACTTTGAATCTGTTGTTTGGAAGATTTCTCTTTGTCTTTGTGTTTACTCATGGTGAGGAACTGTAAGGAATTCTCTCGTTAGAAAATCGGGTAAAGAATTTTGAGTACCTTTGATATATTCAATATCAAAGTCAAAAGCAGATAGAATTGCTTGCCAACGAGCAAAAATTTGTTTTGAAACAAGATTTTGAACATCTTTTTGTAAAATTTCTTTTGCAGATTTACAATCAATTCGTAATAAAAATCGTTTGTTGTATAAATCATCTTGAAATTTTGAAATGCATAAAACAATACTTAAAATTTCTTTTTTGACAGTTGAATAATTTTTTTGCGGTCCGAGCCATAGACCACTATGGTATCTAACTAAATGTTCATGTGATGAATGATTGAGACGTTGTTTCAGAATGCCACCATATCCTATATCGGATGCATCTGTTTCAACTATCATGAATGCAGATGGATGAGGAATGGACATACATGGTAATGTTTTTGCTTTTAGTTTTAACATGCGAACAATTTGAGTATGTGTATGAGACCATGCAGGAGGATCTTTTTGTAATCTTTGGTATAAAGGAGCACAAATTTGTCTTAAATTTGGAAAAAAGTCAGACAAATAATTGAGACAACCAAGAAATCTTTGTAATTGATTTATATCTTTAATTTCATCTGGAAATTTATCAGCAAACTCAAGAGCACGATGAATAGGTGTAATAGTACCTTTGTAAATATTATGCCCTAAAAATCGTATTTGAGTTTGAAATAATTTAAGTTTAGGTGCAGAAACAACTAAACCATTTCGTTTGACAACCTGAAGAAATGTTTGTAAATGTTTAAAATGTTGATCAATAGAGTCTGAAAATAATAAGACATCATCAATATAAACAATAATGAATGTCGTATAAGGATTGAAAATATCATTCATAATATGTTGAAATTCAGAAGGAGCATTTTTGAGTCCAAAAGGCATAACGTTCCATTCGTAATGTCCAAAGGGAACTGTGAATGCTGTTTTGTAGCGATCTTGATCTGCAATTTGAATCTGCCAGAATCCTGATTTCATATCGAATTTGGAAAATAATTTTGCCTTATATAGACGTTTCAGTAAATCTTTTTTATTTGGAATGGGATATCGAATCCATTGCAAAACATTGTTGAGTGGTTTGTAATTGATGACGAGCCGAGGAACACCGCGTTCCTTTTCCGCTTGATTCATTACATAAAAAGCTGCACAACTCCATGGAGATTTGGAGGGGCGAATTAGCTGCTTTGCAAGTAAATCTTGAATCTCTTTTTTGCATACTTCAAGTAAATCATGATTCATTTGAATTGGACGTGCTTTTGTAGGAATGTTTTTCTCAGAAAAATCTTTTTCATAAGGAAGCGAAACAATATGTTGCTTTCGATCCCAAAACGCATTTGGAATATCAGCACAAACTTCTTTTATAAATAAATTTTGAAAATGTAAAATTCGTTGTTGATTTTGAGAAGTTTGCAGTTGTTCTTCAATTCTTGTATAAGAAAGATCTTCTTTTAAAAAATTTATTTTATTTTGAAATCTTTGAATAGTATTAATTTGTTTATAAATAGAATTTTCTTGTAACAAAAATAATTCTTTTTGCTTGACAGGATTTAAAAATTTGAAAACAACTGGGTTTCCCATGATTTTGGTACCCAAACCATGTTGATTAACCCAAAATGGATAAATTTGCGTAAGAAATGGAGTACCTAAAATGATCTCCGTATTTAAATCACTAACAACAATGAATTGATGTTTGAAACAATAATGATCGTTGCAAATAGCTGTTTTGACAAGTTTACCTTTGACCTGTAGAGGCATACCGTTTGCGAGTAACTAGAGATTCATATGTTGGAACGTAATACTTAATAGGAATCAATCCATCTTTGATGCAACTTTGATCTGCATGCATTGTCCCAAAGCATAGTCAGTAAACGTTGCTTGAAAAGTCCCAATTGAAATTGTAACATATATGTTCCATTTTTGAAATGTAATTTTGTCAATAATGGAAATAAATTGAGAATCTTTCGGATTAATACCGGGCATAGGAATTTCGGCATATGGAAAATCTGGAATATAAGAATCAGGAAGAATTTCTTTACCTTTAGATGTTCGCGATTGTAATAAAGCGATTTGCGTATCTAATTCTAAATTCTTGGTTTCTATTGAGAATACACGTTCTTTGAGTTCTTTGACTTGTGCTTTTAATGAACGAATCTCTGTTTGCAATTCTGTTGTGCTATGTTGACGAATTGGAGGATTAAGATTTGGATAGCGATCAAACATTTTTGAAATACTGAATGGTTCAATGAGTCGAGCAGAACTGGATTCTTCTCGAAGAATGAGGGTTTTGAGTTTTTCAAGTTGTCTTTTTTTGAGCTTCGGGGAGGAAGGTCTTGAATGATATCAAATATGAGTTCTTTTTGATCTTTGGGTCGTATTATCCGAAGAATGTTTGATCATATTGATAACTTTGCAAGCACAAGGAGAGGAAATATTATCATCATCTCATATCTCTTGTATTCTTGAAAATCATCTGGTTGAGGATCGAAATCATCTTGAACCAAGGATATATGCAATTTCTCTTTCAATTCTTTGTCTAGTTCCGGAAATTGATCCAAAATGGTAGTAATCTTCTTGCTTCGACACACATCTGCTTTATGTCCTAGTTTGCCACATTTGTAACAAATAATTTTAGTAAATTGCTTTGAGTTAGAATAACGATTTTTGCGAGATTTACGTGGATGTTTGTAAAATTCTGGAGGAGATGGTTTGGAATTGCGGTACCGTCGTCTTGAATACCTTGTCGGTCGTTGGAAAGAACGTCGTTTGAGTTGAGCAGAAGGGGCCTTAATTCCCTGTAATTCCAAAGGCTTCACGAAGGAACCAAGTTCTCGACGCTCACTACCATATTTGGCTTGAAATTTCAATTCTTGACATGCAGATAATGCTTCTTGTTTAATGAATGCAAAAAGTTGGCCATAAGTTATAATATTGAAATCAA
The DNA here is from genome assembly GCA_028651295.1 of Catharanthus roseus. NCBI lineage: Eukaryota > Viridiplantae > Streptophyta > Magnoliopsida > Gentianales > Apocynaceae > Catharanthus > Catharanthus roseus. The sequence goes on along the minus strand of JAPQWS010000104.1, from coordinate 6,525,770 downwards.
TTTGTTCTAAACCCATTTCTTTTTTAAGATTTGTAATAATGCGTTGAGAAAATAAGTTTGGTAAACCAGTAATAAATTTTTCTTTCCAAAAGGGAGCATTGCAATCTGGTCGTTTGAGTACATATGTTAAAAACATATCTTTATACCAGCTAAAATCTGTTAAAGTTGGACATCTTAAATTTGTCAAAAATATTTTTGCAGAAGATAGTTCTTCTTTTGGGTTTCCAACAAAATGCATGGAAATAGTAATGAGTAAAAAATCACATGCATCATTTTCTAATGAAATATTACCTTGTTCGTCCTCATGTTCTATAGTATGATCGAGAATGGCTATTTTGTCTTCAAGAGTTAATGAATTGTCCCACCAATATTTTAATTGTCCCTGTGAAACCCAGACAACTAAAAACATTGCTGCGTTTTTTATCGGGGATGTTGTGAACTTTGTATGCAATCTTGGCCATACCCATTTCTTGCAATGTGTTGAGTATTTCATACTCACTTTTGCCATCAATGTTCCAATTTGTAATAGAACTGCCATCATAATGAGCAGTATGAAATTTAGCACGTTCTTCATATTGAATATCCGGAGGAGTAGGTCGTGGATAATAAGTCCTTGTCTCGGCCTGTTTCCAACGAGGATTACGCCGATTTGAAGATTGGATAAATTCTGCAATTTTCTATTCTTGTAATACTTAATAATTATGTAAACTAGATGTAATAATTGTATACTAGCTATAAATAGATGTAATAATTGTATAATAGCTATAATAATTATGCTAGGTTTAGACATCATAATTATGTCTATCACTTTAGGAAAAGCAGTCAAAAAGCAGACAAAAGGCAGCAAAAGGCAGTCAAACGAATCATGACAAACAGCATGATTACGCCTGCGCAAAGAAGTCAAAAAGTGAGTAGTAAAAGCAAAGTGGCGGGACCCACACGCCATTATTGCACCTGCAGACAAGCCCACGTGGAGGGACCCACGTCCTCCATTATTCCCGCTCCATTATTGTCCTGCAGATTCCAAAGAAATGAAATTCAAATTCAAATGCACATCAAATGAAGATTCAAGACAAATGACATTCAAATTATGTCTATAAATAGACTAGCTCAAATGTATTCAAAAAAAACATAAGCCTGTTTACACAATCTTTTTCAGAAGTCTTTTAGAAAATCATTCCCACAACCCTTAGCAACTTTATCAACTTCTATCTTCAAGTTTTCAAGAATTAAATTCAAGTAAGCTTTCATTAATTCTGAATTATTTCGTAATTCTGAATTATTTCGTTCAAGTTTTCAATTAGTAATTATTAACCTGGGTCGTGATTTGGTATCAGAGCCATAAGTAATCATTCATCTTAGCATTCTATCACTTTAGGAAAAGCAGTCAAAAAGCAGACAAAAGGCAGCAAAAGGCATTCAAACGAATCATGACAGACAGCATGATTACGCCTGCGCAAAGAAGTCAAAAAGTGAATAGTAAAAGCAAAGTGGCGGGACCCACACGCCATTATTGCACCTGCAGACAAGCCCACGTGGAGGGACCCACGTCCTCCATTATTCCCGCTCCATTATTGTCCTGCAGATTCCAAAGAAATGAAATTCAAATTCAAATGCACATCAAATGAAGATTCAAGACAAATGACATTCAAATTATGTCTATAAATAGACTAGCTCAAATGTATTCAAAAAAAACATAAGCCTGTTTACACAATCTTTTTCAGAAGTCTTTTAGAAAATCATTCCCACAACCCTTAGCAACTTTATCAACTTCTATCTTCAAGTTTTCAAGAATTAAATTCAAGTAAGCTTTCATTAATTCTGAATTATTTCGTAATTCTGAATTATTTCGTTCAAGTTTTCAATTAGTAATTCGTAATTCTGAATTATTTCGTTCAAGTTTTCAATTAGTAAGTATTAACCTGGGTCGTCTACTGAGTTTTTTGGTACTGATCCTATTGGCGGACAGGATCTCAATGATTTTTAATCCCTGTATGTAAAAACAAAAATCCTTGTGAAGATGTCGGACTATGAGATTTTTCCTGTTTGAATTGGTGTTGAAAAACTTTGAATCGTAGGAATTCTTCATAATGAGCTGCTTCGTCTTCAGCCGTAGTAACCTTAGAATTTGAAGATTCTGGTTTTGAGGGAGTAGTTGGTGCAGAGGATTTGATTGTATCAGGTGTTTGTATTGCAACGTTTGAAGGACCTATGCCTTTGGATAATTGTTGAAAACTGCGTTGCACTAGTTGATTATGTTGAATAAATTTGAGTACTGTGTCTTGTGAACAGAGATCTACAGAATACCCAGTCCACCATTTGATTTTGAATTCTCTGATGAGTGATAATGGACAATCCTTTGAATAAATTTGTTTGAACTGATAACTCCTTAGCTATATTCTGATTCCGAGACTCGCTCTTCATATTCATCCCAAGCATCTTGAATTTTAATGGCTTGTGGGATGAAAAATTTGAACATAATTTCAATTTCTTCATCACAACTGTGATATAGGTATAAAGGAGGATAGTAATAACTATTATAGGAAAACGAGCATATACCCATATCATATTGAATTCGTGTACGTCCATAGGTCAAACAATCATAGAGTTTGATAAGATGACAGAATTGAATGAACGGCATATCCAGGGATTGTAATATTGTCGGAAAGTTGATAATGAGTGTTTCATCATATTGACGATGATTTTTTTCTTTGTTGAAACTGCAGTAATATAACATTGTATGATCTTTGAAATAATCCGTAAGAGGATGTCTGGCATAATGAATAAGAAGGGAAACTGGAGATTGTTTGGGGGGTATAGAAGAAAGAGTTTGAAGTTTGTTTGGTGTTTGAAGAAAAGAAGAACTGGACTTCATCTCATAATCATGAGAACTTTGAATCTGTTGTTTGGAAGATTTCTCTTTGTCTTTGTGTTTACTCATGGTGAGGAACTGTAAGGAATTCTCTCGTTAGAAAATCGGGTAAAGAATTTTTCAATTTGGCACGAGGAGATTTCTACAAGCATCATCATACGTATAGAGATTAATTTTACCAACCACATTGACTTATAATGAAAAGTTGCAGTTATGGTAGCTACAACTCTAAATTTGGATTCTTTTTGACACTTCCTGCTAGGTTGTGTCCTCTTTATATCATTATTAAATCACCCCCTATGTTGCCAATGAATTTCATCTTATCACCCATTAGCTATTCTTGCTTTTGATTTACTCTTTGTTTTCCCCACAGAGTGGTTTTAGGTTTGCTATGAATTCTTGAGTTCCGGAGTTTTTAAGTATGCTTTCTTGCTAGTTTAGTCTAGGAAAAATCATTCATTATTCTTTTTTGGGTAAAAAGTGCCACACACACTTAAACTTTTCCGTTTTCTCCATTTTAGCACTCAAACAAAAAAATTATCGATATTAGAACTTTAACATAAAAAAAAAAATTCTACTTTAATGCTTCTGTCAAATTTCAACATTAAATATTAACAGTATTGGGGTATTTTTGTCAAAATAAAGAAGGAGAACTATTGTTTTTGTTATTTCGTATTTTTTTTCTTTCCCCTTTTTTCTTCTCCCAAACCAAAACCCTAAATGCCACACTTATCTTTCATTCTTCCTTTTGCCACCACATATCCCTTTCAACAACTCAAGCCTTTTTTCTTCTCCCCTTCCCTTTCCTTTTTCTCTTTGTCTATACGCAATTATTGCTGAAAAATTGAAGATTTTCTTCTTTTTTATTTTATTTTATTTATCTTCATTTGCTGTGGAGAATGAAAGATATAGAGCGAGAAACAAGGTGCGAGAAATTGGTGACACACCTTAAAGACTTCAAAGAAAAGGTTGGTTTATCTCAATGTCAATCTACATCTATCCCCATCAACTGCATGTTCAGTATAATCCTCATTCACATACAACAATGCCACTTCTAAAGCTTGTGTTGTTTAATATACTTGGAACCATTATCATCTTTTTTAGATTTTATTTTTTGGAAACATTATCTTTTTCGTGCTACTCCCAACTTCTTCTGTAATAGCCCAAAAAATTAATAGCAGACTTTAAATTATGATCAGTTCGAAGTTTGAGGATTAAGATATTTTTTTGCCTTCCATAACATAAGATCTGATTTTTTTCCTTCCATAGCCATTGCCCAGCTTGGAGCGATCGAGCTCCTTTCTAGAGCATTTTTCTGGGGCTAGTTGTAGTAGGATGGGTTTGATATTTTTCTTTTTTCTTCTTCTTTTTTTTTTTTAAGTAGTGTTTGATTTAGCAAAAGGAGAGAGATTGGGACTTAGTGTTTGATTTCCCAAATCTAACTTCTTCTTATTTGGAAGCATGAATGTTGGATTTTTTTTTCTTTTGATAAAAATACCCCTGATCCATTAGTAGTTAACTATTAAAATGGAAACAATTGTTAAGGTGTAGATTTTTTTATAGATAAAGTGCTAAAATAGATATTTTTTAGTTTAAGTAATAAAATGGAGAAAATGGAAACATTCAGGTGTGTGTGGCACCTTTTTCCATCTTTTTTCCTACAAAAAATCATTCATTTTATCTTTGATTTTTCTTGTTTTGTGGAGTTTGATTTTTTTGGCTCTCTCAAATCATTCGCCTAATTTTTTTTTTTATTTTTTACAAAAATATTCATATCTATGATTTTTCTTGTTATGTGGAGTTTGATTTTTTTGCTCACTTAAATCATTCACTTTCTTTCTTTCTTTTTTTTTTTTTTTTTTTTGCAAAAAATCGTTCACTTTTAATCAATGATTTTTCCGCCGAGTGGTTTTAGGTTTGCTCTGGGCTCTCGAGTTGAAGAGTTTTTCGGTAAGCTTTCTTGCTAGTCTAGTATTGGAAAATCATATTATTCTTTTTTCTTCAAAAAATCATTCATTTTTTATCTATGATTATTTTGTTCAATGGAGTTTGATTTTTTGGCCCTATAAGATATGTCTTTCTTTTGCCAAAGCGAAGGCTTTGAAACAACAAAGCCTTGATCATCATTTAATTTTTTTAGGTTTGTCAAACAAAGTTTTTGCATGATCTTTCTAGCTAGTTTATTCTTTGAAAAATCACTCACTTATTCTTTTAATTTTTTTTTTTCTAAAAAAAATCATTCACTTTTAATCTACGATTTTTCTTGTTATGTCGAATTTTATCTTTATGCTTTATCATTATTCATAAGATATGACTTTCTTTTGGGAAAGTGAAGGCATCGAAACAATGAAGCCTTGATCATGCTTTAATGTTTTTTAGGGTTATGAGACAAAGTTTTTGCACGATCTTCCTTTTGTAGCCTCCCTTTCCAAAAGAGCCCTAAAAGGGAAAATAGAAAGAGAGAGTCCAGTTTTGTATTGTGATTTTTACATTCTTTTAATTTTGTTTTCCTTAAGAAATATAACATTTTTTCTCTCTAGTGATTTTTTATGTGCTTGCGCTCGAAAGATTCTGATTTGCATGTATGCATTATGGAAAACATTTATTTCATTTTTTTGTTTTAATTTCATTTTTCTCGACCTCCCCTCTTCTCTTCATAGTTGTTTTGTGCTAAGCAAGTGATAGATCGTTATTATACGACCATGCCTCATGGAAAAATCTATTTTTAAATTTATTTTTGACGTAATACAATCTCTAATATGATTTTTCAAGTCATAAGGTTGAAATTTTTATTGATCCATCCTAGTTTTGTAAAATCCATCATATATAAGTTGTGATTACGACTCTCCTTTTTTGCTCAATGCCCGTTTGATATCTTTTTAAAGTTAATTTCCATAAAATAATAATTTTTTTCTTTTTAGTTTTCAAAGATTTAATTTTTTTCTTAACTCATTTATTTTTGATTTTGCAACGTTTACGCAACCAACCAAAAGCTATTAATTAATCTAAAAAACTTGGTTTAGTAACTCTCTTAGAGAAACCCCACCTGCTACAAGAAAAAAGGTACATTTTGTATGTTTTATTTTCATTTATTTTGATTAGTTTTTTTTTTTTTTTCACAAAGATTTAAATGATTAATTGTTGATTGTTCATACGTGATATATTTATGAACCAAACTTGAAGTAAATTTACCTTTCTAGTATATATTTTCATAGATAATTATAATTGTTTACAGTATGATGTGTATAAATTTTAGGGGTGAGCGTAATTATTGTGAATTTATAAATTTATTGGAAGTTTACAATCGTTGCACCAATCCCTCAATTAATTAACCTTTTTAAGTTCTTTTTTACGTAAAAAGAAATTAAAATTTTTTTCTTTTAAGTTTTCTAGTTAAAATTTTTATATATATTTAGATCGAATAAGTGTTGAAAAGAGGAGATTAGACAATCATTTTTTTTGTGTGAAACATAGAATGTTTATTCTAGAATTCTTATATATCAATCATGCACATTTTATTCCAATTATTTTTAAATAACTACATTCCTTGGACAATGATGCACATTTAAATTTCAATTTGCAAAACAAAGTATTTGCATGATCTTTCTTTTATAGCCCTGAATCCCTTTCTAATGGAACGCTAGAAAGGAACAAAGAAAGAGAAATCTCCATTTTTGTTTTTTATATGATTAGATGTTTTCCTAATTTTATTTTTGTTAAGAAAGATAACATCTTTTTCTCTAGTAATTTTTTGTTTGCCTGGACCTCGAAGGTGCTGATTTGTAACTATGCATTCTTGGAAAAGTAAAAATTTTATTTTTCTGATTTAATTTAATTTTTCTACCTCCTTTCAACCGTAGAATTTCTTTTCTTCTGATGTGCGTATTTTGCTATTATATTTTCATTCATGGTGAAGATTGTGTGGACATTGTGATGGACTCTTCCAATAATGGAAACCTTCGCAATTGTCGTACCAATTCATGCAACGTTATGGCTGGCGCATCATCTAATACTTAAAGTGGTATGCCAAGCTACCTCTCTCAACTAGAGCTTGCTTTCTCCTGACCAACGTGTTTCTACAACTTCCACTGAGTTGCCACCTTTTGTTTTTGCTCCACAAGGTCCACCACTTATCAGTGGAATATTGCAAGAGATCATAGATGTTTCAGTATTCCAAACAATGTTGCAAACTACCGGCCTACTAAGCTTGCCTCTTAGTATTACCAAAACAATGGGAAAAATTCTATAAATGAACCCAATCCATAAAGGAGGCCATATACTGATTTGACTTGTATTAAGCTACTTACATCACCCTTATTGTTGATCACACCCCATTTATTGGGACAAGAGCTCTAAGTTGTTAATAATAAAGGTGATGTAGAATAATACAAGTTAAGAGGTTCATATCCTCATGTATAGACTGTGTTTATAATTGAATTTTCCTTACAGTGGAGCTGGCTTGCTCTCATATGTATATATACATACAAACACACATATATACACACACACACACACAAATGCACTCACATATACATAAGAGCAAATATTTCTCGGTCTAAATACTAATTTTGCTTACCTATTACTTGCAGGTTCTGATGGTTTAATTAAACGACAATGAACAACTAGGCGACGGTTCTACATCTAGAAATGTTGATAATTAGAATCTTACTGAATTACATCATCAACAAGTATCAGCACCAATAACATATGTTTCTATTGGTAATGTTAATCAGGGACATAGTGATAGTTTGAGTTCCAATTAGTCAGATGTTAACGTGAGAGATCCAAGACTAATCGGTCAAAGTTCCAATCAACTGCCATCTTTGCACGTCTTGACTAGCATTGATACTTCTCATGAACGAACCATTAGACCTTCTTCTACACTTGCAAGACTTCATAGGGCTATGGGTTGTGTTACTCCTTTTTTCTCCTTCTCTCTCCATATCTGTTAAAATTATTTTTTATTAATTATCTCTTAGACTTAGAAATATATAGCTTCTTTAAAAATTAATAAGTAACTTTAGTAATAAGTTGCTTTGTCAAAATAAAAATTTTAAATTATGGTTCTCAATTCATCTCATTTCTTATGAAGTATATCACATGGATGACATATTAATAAACTAATGAATCTATTGGCTATGTCATTGCAAGTGGTTACTAATGTTCAAAACAATAACTCCGAGCATGACAGGATGCGTATGGACATAGATAATTTAAGCTATGAGGTAATAATATAATAATTTTGTGCCTTTGATATCTACAAAGCTATATATATATGCTACATCTTCTTTGGTTAATTTTAACAAAAATAATTTTGTGGACCTTAGGACCTACTAGCCCTTGGAAAGAATATCAGGAAGGTATTCACGACCTTAAATAAGAAGGTATCCACGACCTTAAATAAGGAAACAATTCGTAATGTCTTAAAACACTGTAAATACCAAGTTAATAAATATGTAGGTACTCCAAAAAAACAAAAAATATGTTGTCCGCTATGTAAGAGAATTGCAAATCTCGAATAAGAAGGAAAGTCTAAGTTCTTCTATTTCTCTCTCATTTTTTATGTGTACTTGCAGTTGAAGATGATGCTATTGATGTTTTTGTTTGTTGTTATATTATTTCTAATATTTCTTTAAGAAATTTATTTACACTTTGTTGTAGACGTTTTAACTTGGTTGAGCCTTATTGCTTTGTATATTAAGACAATTTATTTTACTTTTATATTGTGATGGTGTATAACTTTGTTTGTTAACTAATTTAGACATCTTAATAAGATTTTTCTTGTAGAAATGCAATACCATGTTTATTTAAATTTTATTATATAATTATTTTATAGGTTAAGTAGCTCACACTCAAAAAACATACCAATCTTTGGGGCAAGTGGGTTTCCGCACCCTATAAATCTTAGAACAAAACTCTATCAATAAGAGAAATTACAAGGAATGAAATACAACTTTGAACATGAGCGAGTAGAGAAATAAAGATAGACTTTCATTTAAATAGATATATAAAGTTCTTCAACCAATTAAATAGTATATAATATGCACTAGGTTGCACTAGCAAAACATAAAGGAACTAATATTTTAAAGCATTAAAATGTATTTTGAAAAGATTCTTAATTAAGTATAGACATAGATATAACTAAATCATTTTAATTTAGAAGGAAAAAAATTTATATAAATTTTTTTTCACATGTATCTATGACCTTAAATGAGGAAACAATTCGTAATCACTAAAAGTGCGGTAAATATCGCGCTAAATATGTAGGTAGTCCAGAAAGACAACTTTTGTCGCATTTGTCAGGTAAGAAACTTTTAGATTTTTAAGTTTTACTTTATTTAAACTCTCAATTTATTTTATCCTTGAGTTGTTTCTATTTTAACTTTTTCTCTTAATAGGATGAATTTGTGAACCGTCAAGAGCTCGGGAAGCTTGACTACCGCCATAACTACCATGTGGCGTGCATTGATAAATGACTCATGGAAAAGAATTGTTGTCCACTATGCAAGAGAACTGCGATTCCTGAATAAGAAGGAAAGTCTAACTTCTTCTATTTCTCTCTCATTCGATGAGCACTGGTGGTCCAAAGTGATGCTATTGATGTTTTTGTTTGTTGTTATATTATTTCAAACATTTCTTTAAGCATTTATTTACATTTTTGTCGTAGACATTTAACTTGGTTGAGCCTTATTTCTTTGCATATTAAGATAATTTATTTTACATTTATGTTGTGATGTTATATAACTTTGTTTGTTAACTAGTTTAGACATCTTAGTATGTTTTTTCTTGTAGAAATGCAATGCCATTTTCTTGTAGAAATGCAATGCCATGTTTATTAGAATTTTATTTTATAATTGTTTTGTGAGTTAAGTAGCTCAAAGTCACTACACATATCAGTTTTGGGGCAATTGTTTTCCGCACCCTATAACTCTTAGAACAAAACTCTATCAACAAGAAAAGTTACAAGGGATAAAATTCAAATTTTGAACATTAGCGAGATGTAGAAATAAAAATGGGCTTTCATTGAAATAGATATATAAAGTTCCTCAACCAATTAAATAGCATATAATAGGCACTAGATTGTACGAACAAAATATAATGGACCAATATTTAAAGTGTTAAAAATGTATTTTGAAAACATTATTAATTAAGTATTGACATATATAACCATATCATTTCAATTAGAGGGATAAAAAATTCATATAAATTGATTTTCAAATATAGCATTGTGGTTATGATAGAAACATAATGTCTTAAAGAAATCAAGACAACCCATTGATGTCTTATTTCAAAAGTTTCCTTTTTCTTTATTTTTATTTTATTTTATTTTATTAAATTTTTTTTTTAAAAGGGGAATCTCTATTGAACCATGTGACCATAAAGAGTATCAAGAGTGATGATAGGAGACCAACATTGACCTAATTAATAGGATCAATAAGGGACAAGGGATAAAAGTAAGTACATTTTCCTTGCATTGATAATTTTACTTTGTGGTGACTTAATTAATTGGAAGAATGCTACTCCTAAAATCTTTTTTGAACCATAAAATCATATCATAAAGGGTTTTTTTTTTTAGTTCATATCATCAAGCTTGAGTGGCTTGATTTTTGTTTAGAATTTCCGGATATGCTTTTTAATACACATTTTGATAATATTGATTTAGGATTTTCTAATGTAATTTAGAGAATATAACAAAAAATATCCTTCAACTTTTTATATTTTGCTAATTTGAGGCATATTATTTTTTTTTTCACCATTTATACCACTTCACTTTTTATGAATGCCAAAAGTGACAAGACGTTGGTTTCTAGTGTTTTAGGTAGAGATGATTGTGTAAATTACACATGATTTGTTTATGAAAAGGTAAAATATACATAAAACACTATCCTTATTTGCTAACTAGTGGTCCCTGGCATGCATAGAAGTATATAACCTCCACATGTATAATTTTTTCTCATGTTTTTCGATAAAACACTGTCCAGTAGCATAAGTGGCGAAAAAAAATGAACCCCTGATCGATAAAACATAAAATGGCAAAGGGGATTTTTGGCTATATTCTCTACTTTTTAATTTAGATATATTTAAGGATCTTGATGACTTCTCTTCTATGTAACATCAACTAGTTCAACTAAATAAGTTCAATATACGTATAACATAATAGTAGAATCTATGAATAGATAGGGCTGGTCATCTGAAGGGAATTAACATGAAAGCATATTGCTTGACTTGCAAAAAAGCTAAAAAACTCATCACTAAGGATCTGTTTGGTTGTAGAATTTTATTGTAGAAAAGAAAACAGTTCTCCTCAGGAAATATATTCTCCTGTTTGTTAACAAGAAAAAATGCTAAGAAAATTAAGTGAGGAAAACTTTAAGGAAAAGTTTTATTCAAATCGAGGGAACATACTTTCTCACATTTTGTGAGGAAAAGGAAAAGTGGAAGGAAAATGTTTATAAGCAATTTTGTGTTTTATTTTTAATATGACAAATTATACTCTCTCTGTGATACCCCCAATCCTGCCACTAGGTCAACTGCGGCTGAGTAGGGCATCTGCGTGCCTCTTGGCACTAAACTATAAGTTCCACAATAAAACACAACCCTAGAACAACACGAACAGGTATACATACAAAGTACGCAGAAAACTTAAGTAAATTAGATACTGCTAGTGCGCTCAGAACACAAGATTTAAAAAAAAAAACTTCTCATGATCTTTTCAATATAAAAACAAAAGTATCTTACATCAACAACTTTACATGACAGAATAAAAAGAAAAACTTTACAAACGGTTTGAGTCTAGGAAAGATAAAACATAGACATATGCCTCTCTGGGGAGATTTGATCCAAAAACTCCTGGCCTAAAACTTCAGTGGCTTGCTGGCCCCTGACCGTCCTGAGCTGATCTGAGAAGAAAACATGATATGAAAGAACGTGAGCACGAACCTCAGTGAGTCCACGTGTGTGCTGTAGTGATTTCTTTTAAAACAATGATGATACAGTTTCACAAAGCAGTTCATGCAATGTTATAAGAAAACATTCTCTTTTATTATTTTAACAAAACTGATGCTTGAACCTACATGAGGGTTTCGAGTGCAGTTGGGAAGCCTGAGCGAATCAAGACACATCAGCACTTCTACGCCCCAAATATAAAATATGTAATGCAACAGTAGGGCTCCACAGACAAAGTCTGGATCCCCAAAACGAGGTCATCGGAACCAAGTTCTGGCATCTCGTAGTCGATACCAGCCAAACACCATGCGAGCGCTCGATACAAAACAACTGCACTCCCATATCACTGGTCAAAACAGGCTACAGACTCCTGGGGCACCTACCAGTTCTGCCCTGGGGCCAACCTCCGTTTCGAGCCCCTCTTGACTCTCCACTAGGTGACCGTCCCACCGTAGAGCATGATGCGATGTCCACGTAAATACCGATTGGGCCATGCCCTCAAGGTACTACGCCTCTCTTTCGAGTGCAGTTGGGAAGTCTGAGCGAATCAAGACGCATCAGCGCTTCTACGCCCCAAATATAAAACATGTAATGCAACAGTAGGGCTCCACAGACAAAGTTTGGATCCCCAAAACGAGGTCATCGGAACCAAGTTCTGGCATCTCGTAGTCGATACGCCAAACACCATGCGAGCGCTCGATACAAAACAACTGCACTCCCATATCACTGGTCAAAACAGGCTACAGACTCCTGGGGTACCTACCAGTTTTGCCCTGGGGCCAACCTCCGTTTCGAGCCCCTCTTGACTCTCCACTAGGTGACCGTCCCACCGCAGAGCATGATGCGATGTCCACGTAAATACCGATTGGGCCATGCCCTCAAGGTACTACGCCTCTCTTCAAGTGGATCCACCCTCAAAGTAAAAAAAAAAAACCCGTCCACGTCATCGGAAGAGGCCCTAGTAGGGGGACTAGCCACGTACACTGTAATCCGCTAATGCGTCTGTTTATCAGATTTTCACCAAATTTTAACCCTAGTCGGAATGAGCTTTCCATATGTATTTATAAACTGAAGGGCCATTTGCCCAGCTGTCAGAACAGATTCAAGTCATAAACATTACAGAGTAGTAAAAATCCTCATCCGCCAGTCAACACATGCTTATGAAAATTTCACAATTATGCCAATGCCAGATCTATATTCATGCATGTCAAAACACGTAACTTCTCAAGCTAAAACATTTTCCAACATATAAAAATTTTCAGAAAAACCTGCGTACGACAAACTTCTAATTCACCACCGTAATAATCTATTTTAAAAGAAACACCTATATGGAGCACCGCTCCTATGTATTTTTCTAGGGAACACGTAACACTTTGTGGAGAACATCTCCAAAAAAACACACTAAGTGATATCATTCAAAAAATAGCAACATTTTGTGATGGTTCGGAAAAACATATTTATCGTGTCGTAATATAAAATGGAGTTTGTGGACTCACCTAGATGTAGATCTGGTGCTAAGATCCTACAAAATGATAATATGAAAATACTTAATACCCCAGGTACCAATTAAATAGCCTTATACCTTAAATGATATCGAAATCATACGAAATAAACCTAGGAAGTATTTATACATTACCTATATCATGCTATACATATATTTATAATAATTCTTTAAAAAGATCGAAAATCCTATGCCCCTAAAAAAAAAAAGTATACCCTCCAAAGAAACCATAATTAACTATATACTACATACTAAAAATCTATTTAAAATATTTAAATCAACCTAAACTATATATCTATAAGCTTATACTATGTATTTATAAATATAATATAACTAACAAAATAAAATAAAGAGGACTAACCTTAATGGTTTATGGCTCCCTCACACTTGAGGAAAAAAAACGAAACTTCTAATATATAAGTATATAGATGCCGAGAAAACTAAGGAAAAAAAAGAACACCCATGATATATATATATATAAATATGTTAAAGGCGGCTAAGGGCTAAAAAAAGAAAAGAAAAGAGAAGGAAATAAGTTGTGGTGGTGACAGGTTGGTGTAGGAGGTGGCTGCAAATTCTTAATTGCTAAGTTTTTTTTTTTTTTTTGAAATCCTTATATGAAAATGTTAAGTATTTAAATTTCTAAAATACACACTAGGTATTAAAAATAAAATCCACTTAAAGGAACTTATGAACCTTAATAATAAAACCTCAAAATAATAAAATTTTATTCTTATTCCTAAATATCCCAAAATACCACTAAGTGTTAAAAATACTATATCCCACCAATATAGATCCAAACTCTATTTTCATAACGTCTGTACTTTTAAAGTCATGCTAGGTATTTATGGGGTAAGGTGTAACACTCTCAATTTTTTATTAGTTTTTCACATTTCGAATATCACATTGTTTCAGGAAATACAAAATTTTATATATTTTTTTCTTGTGTGGACTAGATTGTCCATGAAGCTCTTCTCTCTTCTCATTATTATTTCTACAAGTTTCCATATTAGAATAGTAAAAGATTTTGAAATTTGTTTCTAATGGGAGGGTATGTTAGGAAAAAGTTCATTAAATATGCATTATTTTCATAATGTGACAAGTAAAAAAAACACAAGAAATTAGTAGAATGTAACGAGTAAAAAGGTAGAAGTAGTATTATTTTGATAAACTAGAAGCATTAATTTAATATATGCCCTAAGACCAATTGACTCACATTTATGATTTATGAAGCATGTATTTTTTAATTGTATTTTATGCTCTTGGTCATCAAGTATGTGACTTGATAGTAAAACCCTTATAGCTAATAAAATACTATTCTTATTTGTTCCTAGTTTATTACATCTTGTAAACTAGTGCAAAGTTGATTGATGGTCAAGTTTTACTAATTATGAATATGAGATATAAAATCAATTCATAAATACATTTTTAGAATATTGTATTGGACATGACCCAAAGTGAAGAAGAAATATTGCATGGATTTAAGTTTTAAGTATTTCTTCTCAATTTTATATTTGGTGTCCTTTGACCTAATATTTCTTGCATAGGGAGAAAATATGTTTCGACATAGTCAAACCTCACTTTTAATTTGGTGATTATTATAACTACTGGTTGGCTTATTTTCTTGTCATGGCTTGAATATTGGAGATAATGAAAGGGATTTGTCCCTCTCCTTTTAGAGAGAGATATCCATGGGCCCCTTGATAAGGAAGACTGGAAAATATGCATGGCCATGCTCAAATAAGTATTTATAAGGTGTTATTAATATTATTTGTTGGAACAGTCTGCCTGGTGATCAAGTAAATGGTTAATTAAGTTTTATAAGGATGACTTGGTCCATGCCTTATACTTAATTAGGATATCGTGTGACAAAAGGACTAAATATTAAATCTGATGCTAGGTTATTATTGCATTTACTTAACTTGGGTAAGCATAATGCCTTGCTAGAGGCCGCTTATGTTTTGTGAATAAATGTCTAGGACATTTTTCATTCACTGCCAATGTTAAGTGAACCTACAGGGTCACACGCATAGACGATCTTGTGAGCATAATATCCACGTTCAATGGATCTAAATTGTGTCCAGATTCGTTGAACATATACAAAAGGGGAATCAAATTTCATATTGTATTTTCTGGTAAGTTAATAAGTAATTAATTTTATTTAATCAAATAAATGAAATTAATTACTTAGTATTACTCATCCAACCGTTGGATGATTATAGGAATAGACGGACGAGATTAAACTATCATTAGATGACAGTTAGGGTTTTGATATTGAGAGTTATAAAAGGTTATGTTAACCTTTTCTTGGCAGCTCTGATTAAAGAAAAACAAAACCCTAAACCCTAGAATGGCGATATAGTATCTAGCCTGCTCTCTCCGAAATACGACCGATTACCAGATAGTCAGGATCAGTTCTGAACAGTTTTCAGAACATAGAAGGGGCTAGCATCCCGATCGCTTGCAGAGGAGTTCGTCGTGTGGATAACAATAGAGGCCGAAGCGTAAAAAGTAGCACCTCCACACCGAACAATCAAAACATTGAGGTAATTTCTATCCAATCGGTTTTTCTAGTATGTGAAGATCCTGTTGGTGGATTTCCGTAGTTTTATTTTATTTTATTTTTACCTACGGATCCAATAAAAAAAACATGAGAAATTAGAAGAATGTAATGAGTAAAAAGGCAGAGGGAGTATTATTTTGATAAACTAGAAGCATTAATTTAATGCGAATGACGACTCTTCCATCCTTGCAATAAATTGAATTCACAAATTATTAGTTTAGTTGGGAAAACTTGAAGTTATGTATTTTGTAAAAAATTAATAATAAATTAACTTTAAATTCCAACTGATCTGAGAAGCTGAAATAAATTTTTGTTCAGTTTGATTTCCCAAAACTCCATTTTTATTGTGTTTTCTTCAAATAAAAAAAATCAACATTGAATTGAAAAGAAAATTCCCTATGCTATCCATTTGTGAATCATGTAATTTAATCATTCTCATTTTGATCCAAGTCAAACTCTGAAGGTAAACTAAGTTAATGCAAATTGAATAATTTTAAAACTAACTTATCATTTTCAATAAAATTAATACCGGTAGATGATATGAACCGAATGAGTCCATCATCAATGGAAGATAAGCAAGGACCGACAACTAGGGCACAAAGGAAGAGGCTCAAGCTTCAAGAAGACAATCAAGAAAACAACGGCATGATCGTTCACATAATGGAAGCTTTGAAGAGTAAAGATGGAGAGTTTGAAGCCCAAGAGAAGCATCCTAAGTCGTTTACAATGTGTTCAATTCACAAGGATCAATCAAGGGACAACTTAGGATGAATTTTTGCTGAGTATTGGAAGGTATGCACCCTACCGTCGATGGCAGGGCTACCCTTAGCGTTGCCGGTATGATTCTGTTTGGAATTCCTTGAGCATTGGAAACCTACCGCCGATGGTAGGCCTCGAGCTGGCAAAGATGTAACCACCCATTTGGGCGGGAATTCAAACTACAAGTTGATTTTACAGCTTTTAGTTAAGGGGTTTAAGATTAAATCAACCTCTAAAGCACTTGCTTAGATAGGTTAAGGCTTGATACATATAAATACTCCATCACAACCCTTTTATACCCAAGATTCATGAATGATGAATTGCTGACATTGTTGAGAGAGTTTTCCAAGTAGTCTCTTGATTTGTTCTCCTTCTTAGCTTAGCTTGCCTAGGGTTCATGTCCTTGACATTGTGAACAATTAAGCCTAGATTGAAGTATCTATAGAATCAATTGCTCATGCTAATTCATTTCATTGAATTGAATCGTAGAGTTCTTGTTCTATGATTCATTTGATCTTAGGTCTTCTAGATTGTGCGGTAGGGGTTTTGAGGTCTTAGTTCCCTCAAGGTTTTTTCTATCAATTTGGGAAAGATCTTATCCTCTCAATGTTAGGTTTGTGAGGCTTGTTCCTCATAGGTTTTCCATTGGAGTGTGAAGCTTCAAAATCCTCAAGAGAGGTTCTTCAAGAGGAGGTGATCTTAGGAAGGATTTGGATCCAATTCAAAAAGCACAAGAGGGTTCATATGAAATTGGTATCAGAGAAACCTCCAATTGAAGGTCAATTTCATTTTTAAGTGTTTCAAATTCGTGAAAAAAAAAAAAGTGAAAGTACTTGATGATCAAACAAAATTATAAGAAGATCATGCCAAATTGAGTATAGAAAAATCACAGGAAATTTGTTGGGAAATTAAATTGAAAATCGTATGTGAATTGTGAATGTGTTGTTGAAATTTTATTTCCTTTGAGTTGTGATTCATTTGAAATAAGTTGGCTCAATTCAGAGGTCATTTGCTTGCTGCATTGATTTGAATTGTGAAATATGGTGCTGAATCGCGACCGCAGAAAAAGTGCTAATTGATTCGATCATAACTTGTGTTATACTGATCCAAATAGATTGAAATTTGTTCTCAATTTCATCTTATTTGAATAAAGAAGTTTCGTGCGTTGATTTCCTCTGATTTTGTTTCGTGTTTTTTGAGTTATCATCGTTTTAGTGTCAGGGTGTCATTATTCCTTGTTTTCTAGAAATTTTTGTTTAGTACTCTTATGTTCTTTGTTTAACCTAATCATTTTGATTTGCTTTGTTTTTGACTTCTAATTGTTTTCTTGTGCACTTTTAATCATTTTTTGGTGATCAATATTGTTTGTTGGCGCAATTCCATAGATAAAATTCTTTGAAACTCTTACACATCAAGTGTTTAATAATGTCCGCAGATGGACATATGCCTACTCAATCTCATCAAGAAGGCACTGGTGATCCATCATGGATGATTCTCAATGAGACTTTGAGGTCTATGCAACAATCTTTTGAAAATTTGGCTAGAGATGTTGAAGATCTTAAGAAGGGTAAAAGTAGTGCTTTAATGAAGCAAAGAGTTGGAGATAACCTTGCAGGGTTCAACTCACCTTACCATCAAAGACCTTTTGATAATGTATATACCTATGGGTACCATGACATGCCGGTTCAAAATTCTCATCCATTCCATGAAGTTGGATATTAAGGAAGACTACAATTTTAGAGGTGGTAGAAGAGGAGATCTAGTTGGAAGAGGTTATTATAGACCAAAAGAAGAGTATCAAAGACATGAACCTTGGCATGATGACAACTTTCATGAAGATTATGGGGATAATCCTCATGTTGTCCAAGTATAACATGTTTGCTACTATTGTAATCAACAAGGGGATAAAGCTCTTGACAAAATCAAGTGGAAGGTGCCTAGCTTCAAGGGTGAGAGTGACCTTAATGTGTTCCTTAATCGAGAAAGACAAGTTGAGAGCCTATTCATGGTGAGAAGCTATAGTGACATTGTCAAGGTGAAATTAGTCATAGCCGAATTTTCTGGTTATGCACTTCATTAGTAGGAAAGACTTGTGACTCAAAGTTTGAGAAATGGAAGGCAACCAATAGAAACTTTGGTGGATTTGAAGACTCTCATGAAGGAGAGATTTGTACTGGAACATTATTATAGAGAGTTTCACTACAAATTGATGACTCTTAAGCAAGCAACAAAAGTGTTGAAGAATATAGGCAAGAAATTTAGTTGTACACTTTGAGATTGAGCTTGGAGGAAGATAAAGATGCATCCGTTGCTAGGTTTCTAAGTGGTCTCAATAGGGATATTGCTAATCAATTATAGTTATATCCTTATACCACTTATGAGGATATGTGTCATTTGGCTACGAAGATTGAAAATCAAAGGAAGAGGATTGGTTTCTCCAAAACTAATATTCCATCTTCAAGAAGTGCGGTGCCTAAACCTCAAGCATCTATCTAGAAGATTTGGCCTAAGAAAAAAGATACACCTAAGATAGCTTTCGAAAATCATTCTAATCCTAAGGTGGAAGGGAAAGGAAAGTTGATCACTAATCTAACAAGGTGCTTCAAGTGCAATGGTGTGGGACATATTGCTATAGATTGTCCTACCAAAAGGACTTTGGTATTTAATGAAGATTTAAATGGTTGGATTAAGAAGGGTGATGATGATTGCCAAGAAGGGGTTGTGGACAAGGATACAAGTAGTAAAGATCAAGATATTACCACTTTTGACCCCGATGAGGAGGGAATGAGCTTGGTGACCATTAGAGCCTTGTCTACTAAATCCATGAGGAAAAATCAAGCATTCAAAGAAAAAATATCTTTCACAGTAAATGCTTGGTGGGAGGTAAGGTGGCTAACTTTATTATTGATAGTGGTAATTACACTAATGTGGCTAGCGGTTATCTTTTTGAAAAGTTGAACTTGCCTCTTGTTAAGCATCCTAAGCCTTATAAGCTTCATTGGTTGAATGATAGTGGATAAGTGAAAGTGAACAAACAAGTGCTAGTGTCTATTAATAATGGATCCTATAATGATGAGATTCTTTGTGATATGGCTCCGATGCAAGTGGGCAAACTGTTGTTAGGACATCCTTGGAAATATGATAGAAAGGCCATTCATGATGGTGTCAAGACCACCTACACTTTTGAAAAGGATGGAGAAAAGTCCATGTTGAATCTTTGACTCCTAGTAAAGTCTTTGTTGAACAAAAGAAAATGAGAGAAAAAGAGAGACTAGAGATTGAGAAAAAGAAAAAGAGTATTGAAGAGGGAAAAAGAATTGAGAGAAAAGAATTGAGTGAAGAAAAATCTAGAGAGGAAAAAGTGAAGAAAGACAAGAAAAACGGTGATAGTTACAAGGGAGAGAAAAGATAATTTTATGCAAAAGAGAGCGAGATCATAGATGCCATTAAAAAAGAAGAGTTGGTATTACTTCTCTATTGCAAGGGAACATTTTTTTCTACTAATGATCATTTGTCTTCTTTGTCTAATGCTATAGTAAAGGTTATTGAAGAGTTGAAAGATGTTTTTCTCGAAAAGATGCCTGGTAGATTTCTTCCCTTGAGAGGGATTGAGCATCAAATTGATTTTGTACTATGAGCGGTTACCAAATAGATCGCCTTATAGAAGTCCTCTCGAAGAAACCAAGGAGCTAAGGAGACAAGTTGAGGAATTTCTCTCCAAAGGCTATGTAAGAGAAAGCTTAAGCCCTTGTGTCATTCTCGTTTTAGTAGATCCAAAGAAAGATGGTACATGGCGTATGTGTGTTGATTCTAGAGCCATTAGTAATTAACTATCAAGTATAGGCATCCTATTCCTAGATTAGATGATTTACCTGATGAGTTCCAATGTTCTCAAATGTTTCAAAGATTGATTTAAAATAGGGTTACCATCAAATTAGAATAAGGGAAGGGGATGAGTGGAAAACGGCTTTCAAAAATAATTTTGGTCTTTATGAGTGCCTAGTCATGCCTTTTTGTTTAACTAATGCTCCTAGTACATTCATGAGACTTATGCATCATGCTTTGAGGAATTTCATTGGTAAATTTGTTATTGTCTATTTTGATATATAACAAGACTTATGAAGATCATTTGCATCATTTTAAACAAGTTTTGTTAGTTTTGAGAAGTGAAAAGTTATATACTAACCTTGGAAAATATGAGTTTTGTTTGGAAAAAATTGACTTTCCTAAGGTATGTGTTGAGTTCTCAAGGCCTTCAAGTGGATCAAGAGAAAGTTAAAGCAATCAAAGAGTGGCCTACTCCCAAGAATGCATCCGAAATGAGGACTTCTATGGATTGACAAGTTTCTATAGGAGGTTCATCAAGGATTTTAGCATCATTGCTTGTCCTTTGGTGGATGTTATTAAGAAGATGAATGGATTCAAGTGGGAGGAGGTTCAAGACAAGGTATTCAATTTATTGAAGGAAAGGTTGAGTAGTGCACATTTGCTTGCACTACCAAATTTTGAGAAGATGTTTGAGATAGAATATGATGCCTCGGGTGTTCGCATTGGAAGAGTCTTGATACAAGACAAGAGACCCTTGGCTTTCTTTAGTGAAAATTGATGTGAACAGGTTAGACATGCAAGAACATCAAGGAGTTGTGACAAGAGCCAAGGCAAAATAACTAAAGAGTCACAAGGATCAAATTTTGATGTCCAAGACTTTATGGGGCTTAAATTTTGATGTCCAAGACTTTATGGCACTTAAATTTTGATGTCCAAGAATTTATGGGGCAATATCCTAATTTTTGAATAAGTTAGAAATTGAAAATTTACCTTGGTAGATAGTTGGAATCCCTTTTGCCCAAGCTGAAAAATTGCCTCTTACTTTTGGCAAGGTGTTGAGTAGTACTCTAGAATAGTCCAAATGCAATTAAAACACCTCTATTGTCTTATCAAGTGTATGTATAGGTTATATCTATCCTTTGGGCTGAAAATATGAGAGGGAAAAATTCCTATTTCTCCCTCAAGTCTCTATAAATATGTAGTCTTCCATTTTGAAGAAGTAATCAAGAAATTTTTCAAGACAAAGGTTCTTCTCTTAGTATTCTTAGTTCTTAGCTTAGTTTTTCTATCTTCTTCAAGGGTGAACTTCCTTGAAAGAAAAAATCACTTTGAAGACTTGTTAAAAGTTCCAAGAGCTTCAAGGTTGACCATAAAAAAAAAAATTCCTTCATGCTAGTTATTACACTCTTGTAGAAAACTAGTCTTGAGGTCTTCTTCTTGTTTCATTGAGGTCTAAGGTTCAAAATACCTTAGGTTGCTTGAACTTTGAAGAAATATTTTGGTTAAACCTTCTTGAGGTCTTGTATTTAATATATCCAAGGTTGCTAGAAGTTTAACATTTTCAAGTCCTTTCAAGGCACTTTCTCTTCTACTTGTTACACTTGTTTTATTTGTTCTCTCCCTCACTTCTTGGATGAAATTTTATGCTCTTGAAGATCATTCCACATATTTGGTATCAGAGCCACCTTCAAGTAAGTGTTTTTGAGATATCTTACATACAATACAAGACAGAGAAAAGAGACAAGATTGCTGGAAAATAGCATCACAAAAATAGAATGTTTGAACGACCTGGAATATGACTAGAAATTTGCAATATTTTTACATGGAGTTATACTACATAGACCTGGAAACAAATGAAATAAGTCTCATCTAATTTGGACTTCATTTGGTATCTCAAAATAGTCAAAACTTGAAGGTGTACCTGGCTTTTCCGCAGACAAAAAGTACTGAAATGATCTGAGTATATGTTCTTTTTTTACTAATCATTTTTTTTTTATTCTTGAGCCTAAACTCAAGAATTTTGAGTGAGGACTCTTTCTAGACAAACCTCATTCAATTTAGACTTGTGGTTCAACACCAGTTTTCAAAACAATCCGAGTATGTCATCTACTCTACTTGCTGGAAACTTTTATTGTGTATTCTTTTGTGTTCTTGAAGTATCCTAGCTTTGTGTTTGTATTTGTGGTCAAATTTCTTTCCTTTTTCAGTACTTATTTCTTCATTTGGTCAATCTACCATTATTGACTCAAATGCTCTTGGAAATGTTGTTGAACTTAAAATGAATGGATGAGTCAATATCATTTTCCTTGCTTCTCATATTTCTCAACTAGTTTTTGTTTGTGTTTTTTTTTTTTTTATTTTGGTTGTTTTAAATTTGAGTAGAGGTGTTAAATCTTTGTTAAGAACTCATAGAACTCTTTGAGACTTGAACCTTTATAAAAAGGCAAGAGTTGTGAGAATATCCTCAAAAAAAGCCAAAGAGAGTTTTGTGAGGTAAACACTATCAAGATGTCAATCCAAGCTCAAGCACCAACTCCTTTTGGAGAAGAGTCTAGCAACTCCCAACATGATGACCCTTTGAGGCTCATAATACAAGAGTTACAATCTCTAAGAGATGAGATGAGGGATATTAGAGGGGATGTCACTAATCTCTCTAATCAACAAAGGGAGGTTAGTCCTCATGGTAGTCTCAATGCTACTACCCCAAGGAGCAATGGACCATTCAATTGCTCTAGGATAACCGTGTTAGTATATCCCCTAAGACCAATTGACTCACATTTATGATTTATGAAGCATGTACTTTTGAATTGTATTTTATGCTCTTGGTCATCAAGTATGTGACTTGATAGTAAAACCCTTATAGCAAATAAAATACTATTCTTATTTGTCCCTAGTTTATTACATCTTGTAAACTAGTGTGAAGTTGATTGATGGTCAAGTTTTACTGATCATGAATATGAGATATAAAATCAATTCATAAATACATATTGAGAATATTGTATTGGACATGACCCAAAGTGAAGAAGAAATATTACATGGGTTTAAGTTATACGTATTTCTTCTTAGTTTTATATTTGGTGTCCTTTGACCTAATGTTTCTTGCATGGGGAGAAAATATGTTTTGACATAGTCAAACATCACTTTTAATTAGGTGATCATTATGACTATTGGTTGGCTTATTTTCTTGTCATGGCTTGAATATTGGAGATAGTGAAAGAGATTTTTCCCTCTCTTTTTAGAGAGAGATATCCATGGGCCCTTTGATAAGGAAGACTGGAAAATATGCATGGCCATGCTCAAATAAGTATTAATAAGGTGTTATTAATATTATTTGTTGGAACAGTCTGCCTGGTGATCAAGTAAATGGTTAATTAAGTTTTACAAGGATGACTTGGTCCATGCCTTATACTTAATTCGGATATCGTGTGACAGAAGGACTAAATATTAAATCTGATGCTAGGTTAATATTGCATTTACTTAACTTGGGTAAGCATAATGTCTTTCTAGAGGCCGCTTATGTTTTGTGAATAAATGTCTAGGACATTTTTCATTCACTGCCAACGTCAAGTGATCCTACAGGGTCACACGTATAGACGATCTTGTGAGCATAACGTCCACGTTCAATAAATCTAGATTGTGTCCAGATTCGTTGAACGTATACAAAAGGGGAATCAGATTCCATATTGTATTTTATGGTAAGTTAATAAGTAATTAATTTTATTTAATCGAATAAATGAAAATTAATTACTTAATATTACTCATCCAACCGTTGGATGATTATAGGAATAGACGGACGAGATTAAACTGTCATTAGATGACAGTTAGGGTTATGATATTGACAGCTATAAAAGGTTATGTTAACCTTTTCCTGGCGGCCGTCCTTTATCTGATAAAAGAAAAACAAAACCCTAAACCCTAGAATGATGATATAGTATCTAGCCTCCTCTCTCCGAAATAAGACCGATTACCAGATAGTCAGGATCAGTTCTGAACAGTTTTCAGAACACAGAAGGGGCTAGCATCCTGATCGCTTGCAGAGGGCGAAGCGTAAAAAGTAGCACCTCCACACCGAACAATCAAAACATTGAGATAATTTCTATCCAATCGCTTTTCTAGTATGTGCAGAACCTATTGGTGGATTTCCGTAGTTTTATTTTATTTTGTTTTTGCCTACAGATTCCAACAGTGGTATCAGAGCCTCGTACATACTAGTTTTACTGATTTTATCTGTTACCGCTTTGATTACATGTGTTGTTTTCAATCGGCCTTATAGTAAGGTTTCTGATTAGTGTAATAATCAGTGTAAATTGAATTATAGGATTCGCATATATCATATTCTGTTTTACTTATTAATGGGATTAATTAAACAGAATGTTGTTATTGGCAAATTGTTTGGCATATAGTCTGTAATTTGTGCAATTTAATTGTTAAACTAACATGCAGAATCACATAATTTAATGTTTAACTGTTAAACAAAATTTTTGGCGGCATGATTTAGGGTTTATGACGGCAGTAACTCATTCAATGAGTTAGAAAGGAAAAATCGTTTTCCTTTCTAGGGGCTTCGCCCCGGAACCCCTCTGTTGATTTTTTTGGCATGTTTCTTTCTATCTTTAGATGCATGGTGCATAGCATGGCCCTTTACCTCTTTTGATTGATTGGCTTATTTTGTTAATGGGTTGTATGTTTTTAAATACGGCCTGTGTGTCGTTGTTTTCGTTGATGTAATATTATCAAGCTTTACTAGAATAGGTTAATTCTATTTCCTATTCCTATGTATGTTTTCTATCCTATGTAACAAGATTAAAAGGCCAAGACATTGGAGGCAAGCTCATGGAGATGAAGACTTACCTAGATTGACCTTTGACTTCCATGAGGCTCGTGGAAGTCAATATAGGATTGGAGCCATGCTATGACGCGTTTTATTTGATGTATATATTATGCATGTGATGTTTAGTTTATTTCCTTTTATTTTTGGATATATGTTTTGTGAAATAATATACAAATAAAAGGAAGAAGGTTTTTGAAACCATGTAAAAATTAAGTCGTAAAATGCCTCCCATGATCATAAGCACTTCTCCATGCTTGGATCATCATTTTGTCTCATTGCCAAAGCAAGAGATAAATGGTTACCTAGTCATTATCATATCTTTAAAAGTAGATGTTGCATCCTAAATGACAGAGATTATCTTGGGAAGTTTCAATAAAAAAGTGATGAAGGAGTATTCTTAGGATACTCTATCAAAAGCAAAGCTTACAGAGTATTCGACATAAGAACAAAGGTAATCATTGAATTTGTTAATATTGTTGTTGATGATGATGTTGATTCTATTAGACAAGGAAATGAGAATGATGTTGTAAACACAAAGCAACAGGGTAAGAACACTATCTTGACATATATTAACAAAATACTAGATAAGGGAAATGAGGCACTTGACTTAATCACTATTGAAGTCAAAAACAAAGATAATCAACCATGTGAACCATCAAGTCTTGTGAACTTGAATCATCCAACAGACTTGATTATAGGTGATACCAAGGAAGCACAAAGAACATGAGGCAAGCCAGGGGTTAATTATCATGATATGGTGATGTATGTATGCTATACTTCAACAATTGAGCCAAAAAATGCCAATAAGGCTCTAAAAGATGAGTTTTGGATTAGTTCTATGCAAGATGAGATTCAGCAATTTGAATAAAGTGAAGTGTGGGAGTTGGTTAGAAGACCAAAAAATGTCAATGTCATTGGAACAAAGTTGGTCTTTCGTAACAAGACTGATGAATTTGGGAATATAACTAAAAATAAAGCAAGATTAGTAGCTCAAGGTTATACTAAAGTTGAAGAAGTAGACTATGATGAGACTTTTGCCTCTGTTGTTAGGCTTGAGTCAATTCGGTTTTTATTAGCAGTGCTTGTGCTAAAGACATCAAACTCCAACAAATGGATGTGAAGAGTGCGTTCTTGAATGGTTATCATAATGAGTAGGTGTATGTTGAGCAACTACAAGGATTTGAAAATGCAAATGTTAAAGATTATGTCTATAAGTTAAAGAAAGCTTTGTATAGATTAAAGCAAGCAACTCATGCTTGGTATGAAGGTCTGACAATATATTTGTTAAAACAAGTTACATCAAAGGAGGAGATGACACAACCTTTATCCGTTAAAAACTCTGGTGACTATGTCAAGCTGGGACAAATTTATGTTGATGACATAGTTTTTGGGTCAACATCCGGAAGCTGACAAACAAATTCATCACCATCATCAAAGATGAATTTGAGACGAATATGGTTGGCGAGTTATCCTATTTTCTTGGTCTTCAAATTAAACAATTATCTGACAGTATTTTTATCTCTCAATAAAAATATGCTTATAACCTTGTGAAAAAGTTTTGTTTGGATGGTTTTAGATAGGTTTCAACACCGATAAGTGTTAGCACCAAACTTACTAAAGATGACAATGGAGAACATGTTGATCAACAAACCTACAGCAGTATGATTGGAGGTTTGTTATATTTAACTGCTAGTAGACCTGACATTTCCTATAATGTTGATGTTTGTGCTAGGTTTCAAGTAACTCCAAAGGAATCACACTTGAAGGCTATGAAGAGGATTTGAAATATGTTGGACACGCAGATGAGTTGAGAATTTTCTTTAACAAGAATCCTAACACACATCTAATTAGATATTGTGATGCTGATTGGGGTGGCAATTGTGTTGATAGAAAGAGTACATCTGGAGGTTGTTTCTTTGTTAGTGGAAATATGGTTTCTTGTTTCAGCAAGAAAAAAAATTGTATCTCTTTGTTAACAGCTGAGGCAGAGTATATATATCTGCAGGGAGTTGTTGTACTCAGCTCTTATGGATAAAACAAATATTAGACGACTATGGCCTAACATAGAAAGAGATATTGATTTTTGTGATAATCAAAGCACATTGATATCTCAAAAAATCCAGCACAATACTCTGGACAAAGCACATTGATATTCGACACCATTTTATTCGTGACTTGGTTGAACAGAAAATTCTTAATCTGGATTATGTGATAACACATAAGCAATTGGCAGATATATTCACAAAACCCTTGGATGCTACAAGGTTTGATGAGTTGAAAAAAGGCTATAGGTCTTTCCACCTCGTTAAGACTTTCCGAATAGCTTTACACAACAACGTACATATGTTGGTTTTTTTTTTGGTTTTTGGTTTTCTAGATTTCTTGTATTCTTTTTTTAATATAAAAAATTCAAAAATATGTGTGGATTTCTGTTGAAGATTTAAAGAGTTGTATCTTAAGTGGATTTCCTATTTGATGTATTATTCTACCAAGGTGCTTGAGTTTGAAGAGGAGTATCATCACCAGAGTTATTCTTTCAAGGCAACTTATTAGAGTGGGATTCTAACTCCTTTATACTAGATGGACTTAAATCCTCTTAGATATCAGACTTCTCAACACTAGGGTTTTCATTCAATTTTTCCATCTCTTTGGTTGCCATAAGCTACAACATTTCATCTTCTATAAATTAATGCTTCAACCTTTAAGCACTTACAATGGTGAAACTGACGAGAAGCCTCACCATTGGCTTTGTTGAGACAACCTTTGTTGATACAACTCTAATAGATATCACACCTACTCTTGATGTTTGGGCAGAGACGTTGCCACCACCCACTGATCAAGCTCTGACAGAAAGACCTCCGGCAACACCAAAGGTACCTGAATATGTTATTGATGACACTCAATCTGGTAATGTTGATTTGCCCTTTCATATTCCTGTGATATGTGTTTATTTATCTAGTGTTGTTGCTGTGACTTGTGAGCCTTGGAATGTGAACCCTGTTTTTGTTGGTTAGGATTTTGCAAATATTGGGAGTGACCCATCTGTGTTGGCTAAAGCTTTAGATGTAATTAAAACACATGGTTCTGCCTTGTTGGGTCTGAGTAATATTGATATTGGGTTGTTAGGCCAGAAGGATATTTTTTGACATTCCCAGTAAAATTGTTGTTAGCTCATTTGAGACTCTTGTTGAACACTTTGGAATGATGAATAGTGAAGGAATTGATTCTAATAATGAACTTATGTTAAAATTAGTTTAAGTATAAGGAAAAAGTAGAGAATCAGCTAGGCTTAGAATATTGATTGGAAGTTCTAAAAAGCCTAGGTTGTTAAAATATGAGTTTGGTCCCATACTTGTTGAATATGCTAGAGTAACAGGTTTTATGACTCCTCTTGTGTTAAAAAATTTGATTTGCTGTAAAGTAGAGGATTTGTTGTCTAAACTTCTTTTACGGAACAAAGTTTGATTGATCATGGTTTACTTGAGTTATTGGTGAATTCTAAGCTGTTAAACTCCACCAGATTCGCAAAAAGATATAATGAGTTTCTTGTGCATAAATTTTATGCAAACATGGATGAAAGTATTGTTGATGACAATTCAAGTTTCTTTGGAGTGGTTTATGTAAGAGGTGAAGTCATTGATTTCAATGTTGAGGAGCTGTCTGCATTTTTTATCCCAACACATAGTGATGTTGAGGGACTTGTTCTGAAAGATGACATAGACTTGGACATGGTCACTGCTGAATTGACACGGGGTACTAAGACTAAATGGCCAGGAGAAGGGAAATTGTCATCTACTCGGTTAACACTAAAATATTTTGGTATTTACAAAATTTCTTGTTCTAACTGGATGCCTTCTACTAATGTTTCTGTTATGTTAAGAAACAAGGTTGTTCTGCTATATCTGCTGGGCATAGGCAAACCAGTTAACATGGGGCAAGTCATTTATGACAGCATAGTGCAAATCAATTTCCCAAAGGGGGAACCTTTCAAAAAGTTTCTATTTCTATGTCTAATAACTGAGTGCCTTGAAAGTTTTCAAATTAAAATTCATGCTGATGATATTGTTGTTAATGAGATTGGTGAAAAACTATTAGCAGGAAGCTGGATGTTAACACTAAAGAACGTGCTAAGACCAAGGCAAGGAAACCTCTTTCCCAACTAAAAAAACAAAGGAGCAAAACTTCTAAGACAGGTAACCATTGGACCTATTGTTGAAGAGATATATTATGTTCACAGAAAACAATTTCAAGAACTTCAACAGAGCATCATTGCTCTCTAAGGTCATGTCCTACAACAGCAAGCTGAGGTTGCTGCTCTCAACGCTTCACAAAAGTGACTTTGTCATTGTTTGACAAAAAGGAGAGTAAGAGTTGTGAAGTTGAGGGGGAGCTTTTGCTTTGTTTGAGGTGGAGTTTTTGTGAAGGTTTTGTTTAATTATACTGCTGAATATTTTTCTTGACATTTCCTTTGGGTTTTCATGGTTTCCTTTTTACTATTTGAAGATTTGGATATTATGTTAAAAGCCTTATAGTTGATTCAACATATTTCTATTGTTCTATCTTAACAAAATATTTTTGTTACTCTCTATATGCTGCTTTTCTTGTTTTAACAATTGTAAGTGTGTTTTATTACTATCCTTGATGTCATTGCTATGCACTAATCATGTGATACGACTTAGAGACTTTATGTTGTGTTGGAACTTCTGATGGATTTTGATGCTATGTCAAAATTGTAGATAACACACAACCGAACTTTGCTACTGCTGTTTACTGAAGATATGTTTACAATCAAACAATGCCAAAGGGGAAGATTGTTAGGGAAATAGATTCCTAATTAAATTAGAAAATAAGTTGGCATTATTTGAAGAAGCAAAGTTCTAGTTTATTAAAGAGTCCTTATCTCTTTAATATATATCCAAGATCTTTTGAAGATTATTTGAAGCACATGCTAATTAGACATGGAGTTCTACTTAAAGACTACTTAAAGTAATCAGCTGAAGATTAGAAGAAGACTTCAAGTAGGAAACGTTCTTCAACAAGGTTTTCATTTGCTTATTTATTTGAGCAACCTATACACGTTTTTTTTTCACAAAAATTAAGAGAGCACATCATATACTTGAGAGATAGAAGTCTGTAAATTTTGGTGAGAAAATTAGGATGCGACTGGTGTCAACTCGTTTCAGTTATGAAGTACCACAGGCGTTATATTTGTTTCATTCATATTGTAATAGATAGTTCGGTTGAAATGTTTCTTTCTATTTTAGATACTTTGTGTTAGCTGCCAGGCGTGTTAGATCGAGTGTGTCTAGTCTAACATGCAACAAATTGTTGCAGCAAGTGTGTGTAGATTGTTGTGGTCAGACTGATCACTAGTTAGGATTGTACAAGTGTTCCTTTTTATTTTCCTCATATAGTGGATCAGATAAGTGACCATAATCCCGCAGAGGTAGGCATTGTTGGTCAAACTGCATAAACAATTCTTGTTGTCTCTGTTAAGTGATTTATTTTCGCACTTTGTTAAATTGATAGAGAAATCTTGACACAACACGAAAGTTAAACTTGACTATTTATTAGCGTTAAGTTAAGTAAGAGAATTTAACATTACTTTCAACCTTATATGATCAGTTAATAGGTTAGAGATAATCTAGGAAAGTAGCGTAAGAACATGGGAGTGTTAGTTTTAAACAGCTAGTCTCTTTTAAATTTTTATCAATGATAACTTTTTGACTAATTAAAAAAATCTAAAAATCTATAAATTAAGAACCAAGCTTTTAAGGGTTTAGGGGAAGAGATAGAGCAAAAATGTATTCAAATATATGTATACATAGATAGAGATGTATAGATAATAAATGCCAGCAACTAAAATTGTCTGTAATTCAAAAAAAATTAGAAGAAAAATCTACAGTGCTATATGAAATGTGAGTTTAAGCATCTTATGTAGTTGCAACAAATTTAGGCTAGGCTTTGATTAAAACTTGCTCACCCATTATCCACCCAAAAAAGAATATAACAAAAAATAATAACTATTTAAAAAATCTATCATGATTAATTGTAAAAAACTATACTCATTAAGGCATATATTTAAAGAAAAATAATAGAATTTATTAGAAATTTAGTTTTCTATTTATGTTAGAAGTTGGCATAGTTTGTATTTGTGTTAGCAAATTTTGATTTGATTAAGGAGTTATATCTCCATATCTTTATCATCATATTTTTCTAAGATATCTTAGAGGAATTGAAGTTTACTTGGAGGACTTGTAGATATGCTAGAAGTCTTGAAGATAACCATGCTGGAGCTGGTGTGAAGAATTTGATCATGATTAAAAGACCTCTCTAATTAAGTCTTTCTGGCTTCTAAAGAGTTTATTGAATATCTTAAGGTTTATCAAGAAGATTTATGAGAAGCTTTGAGATATTCAAGAAGTTGTAGCTGCAGTTTTTGGCTAAAGATGAAGAGACCAATTGGAGGTAGAAGACTTCTTTAGCACATGTCATCTTCTGCCACTATTTATATGAAGCATCTAGAGCTTTATTTTCTGAAGCAAATTAAGAGAGCATACACACAAGAGTGTTGTGAGAGAGTTCAAGAATTTGCAAGGGAAAAATTCTCAGGGAGCCTTCTTATCAAGTGGCCAGTGTTGTATCACTGTTATTCACCCAACACCATACTATCTTCATTATATCATTGTAATAGCTAGTGGAACTGGGGTGTGCTTTGCTTTTGGATATTTTATATTATTGTCAGGAGTATTAGACCGAGTGTGTTTAGTCTAATACGCCATATTTCTTATTCAAGCAACCTTCGTCAGTTGCTGGTATTAGTGTGTTCACTAGATAGTGTAACCTCGTAACTTTGTATTTCTCCTGATTTAGTGGATATGATCAATGACCATGGCCCCGTCAATGTAGGCTTTGTTGTCGAACTGCGTTAACAACTTTGTGTTACTATTGTCCTCTTTTACACTGTATTGTTGACATGACCTTATCCTTTGACACAACACAAGCCAAAATTTCCAAAAGTTTTCTTAAGGTTCCTAACACTTGTTGAAGTTGTGCTAGCCTATTTTCAATCTTACAAGTGGTATCAAAGCTCAGTCACTATTATTTTGTTGGTATTAGTAAGGTGAGATCCTGTGAAAAAAGTTGAACGGATTTTTGTCGACATGAGTTAGATGAAAGAAGGAGGTTCATCAATTTGTCCACCCTTGTGTGAAGAAAATAACTATGCATACTTGAAAGTACGTTTGAGAATATTTATTCAGACTCTTGATGATGATACATGGTATGTTATTGAATCTGGTTGGAAGACGCCTGTGAAAGCAAATGGTGAGAAAAAGGGCAGTAATGCTTGGTCTCTTGAAGAAAAGAAGTACTCATAAGCCAATGCCGAAGCTCTCAACACTATCTTCGTTGGTGTTCATTTAGAGCGGTTCAAGCTCATTTCACAATATGAGACCACAAAAGAAGCATTTAATGCTTTGCTAACAATCCAGGAAGGAACGAATAAGGTAAAAATACTAGACTTTAGGTGTTGAATAGTCAGTTTGAGGAATTGCATATGAAAGAACATTAGATAATAGAAGTATTCATCGGCAAGTTGTGTGACATAACTAATCAAGCATATGAATTTGGTGAGAGTTTTGATCAAGAAAAACTTGCCAGGAAGACTTTAAAGTCTCTTCCTGAAAGATTTAAAGCAAAAGCTATAATAATAGAGAAACCCAAGATTGTGTCAACTATGTAGCTTGATGAGTTGATTGGTTCGCTACAAGCCTATGAAATGACCATGCCTAACCAACTACCAGATTAGGTATTGCTTTCAGAGTCAATAACTCAGATCAAATGAAGATAATGCTCAACAATGATAATCTAAAAGGATTAGGTGCTTTGAATGTGCTGGTCATGGACATACACAATCAGAGTATACTAATATATTGAAGAGGAACAAATCATACAACACCATTTTGGATTAGGACATAATCTATGACTCACAACTTGACAGTGATTATGAAAGACAAGAGAACAATGTGGCATTTCACTTGCAACACTTTAAGGGTAATAATTTTTTAGGTTCTGATAGTTCCCTTGATTATGCTCATAGTGTTATTGATGAATCCAACAAAAATGAGGTTACCTATGAGAAGCTTTAGGAGATGTTCAATTTTCTAAGTACTAGATGGTTGAGCCTAGATGAGGATTATGCTACGTTGTTGACATAGAACAAACAAATATAAGAAGAGAATACAAGAATCAATGCTTTCTGTTAGAAGCTAAAACAAGAATTATAATGAACAGGGACAAAAGCTAAGTTGACTATGAATAAAAAAAACAGAGGTAAGATGAAGTTAGATGGAGTTTTGGAAACTGGAAAAAGCTTTGTAGATTATACTAGATTGGGTTACGTTGACATAATAGTAAATACTTCACAACACAGAAGTATTAAACGTAGTGAAATTGATAGAATGAAGTTAGGTTCATGAATGCTGAGAAGAAAAGTTTCTACATGGGATGAAATTGAGAAAATCACTTCCTGTTTATGATTTTTGTAGAATATCTAGACTCATTTTCTGCTTTCTGCCAGAAAATTAAGAAGGGATGCATAGATGCTGCATAAATTTACACAAAGTCCAACATCTTTATCATCTATTCAAAACTTTTGGACAGATATTCAACATAATCCCTAGATGCTTAAGAATAATACCTTGGAGCTGATTGCATCTCTATCATGGAGTATTTGGAGAGCTCGAAATGCAACCATGTTTAATAATCGGGAAAAAACCTAGCAGATATTATCTCCTAGGTTAGATGCCTTAGTCCAGAAGAGTTATTTCTTTCAATTGCTTTTACATCCATAATGCTTTGGATAATCTTCGCAGGTGGTTAAACTTTGCATCGACCAAGAGACACTAGACCCCTATGTATGGACATCTATTTCAAAGTCAATGTTGATCCTCTGCAATAAATTAGAATAGTGGATTTGTTATTGAAGTATTGATCAAGAACCACAATGGTTAGGTAATGGCATGAATGTCCCAACAAATTCCCCATATTTCTCTAATACAAGCTACTATTTCAAGGATATGCTCTAGCCACTCAGATCGACTTAACTAAGTTTCTCCTTGAATCTTATGATTTAGAGGTTGTGAAATAGTCAATAAAAAGAAGGCATACCGTTCTCCAGTGGATCATATGATTTGAGCAAATATGACATCTTCACTGTTCATTTCCCCAATTTAGTATGTAAACCGTCAAGCAAATATTGTTGTAGATAAGTTAGAAATATTTGGGTTGACATAAGTTTGGATAATACCTCAGCATTTATATTCTCACATTGTATAAAAGACTTTATGTCTAATGATCAATGAATCAATTATTGATTTTTTTTTAATTTTTAAGTTAAAGAAGGAAACACACGTAAAAGGAGATTAACATTTATTACATATCATTTGATATATATGTATGAAATCAAGAGCTTCACGTTAAAATTTATTACGTATTATCTAATACCTACGGAACAAAAAGCAAGAGTTACAATAAGAAATATATTACAAGAACTTAATTATAAAAACGAAAAATATCAAGGTGTTTGTATAGCCTTTCTTCAGAAGAGAAAGGAACTAAGTTATTGCTTATAGTAAGAATGAGTTACAACCATCTTGAATCATCAAGATGAATTGGCGTTGTTAGTAATTAAAATACAACAACAACCAAATCTCTGTAATCTATAATGGATTCAATGTATGACTTGTTTAGATTGTTTGATACATACGCACTATTTGTTCTAGTTTCGTGAAGTAACTAATTACTTAAACAAGATATAAAATCCTATTCATTATCATTAGCATTTTATTTTTGTAAGGAAATATGACAAATAGTTTCGATGTTATCTTGAATTACATTTTTTGTAATACTAAAGAGTAGTATTAAAACAATATAGATATGAATCCAAAGAGATAAAGAATTTGCCAAGAACATAGATATATATATATATATATATCTTTTTTAAGGAAAAACATAGGTCAACGAACTAAATGAAGAAATCTATTAATATGGGGATCCTTAATCCTGCATTCAATGTTTCCTACATTGAATTCAAAAGTGAGTGTCCTTGTATTCATAGCTTCCTTTCTTTGGTTTGATGAATAATATATTATGATCATGACTATATAACTTATGAATTCAGTGAATTCTTTTTTGTGGCTAATTAAATTAGAGAGAAAATCACCCAAAATATCAATAAACAATTACACTTTTCTCTTTTTACCTATAACTATTATTTGTTTAATTTCTATACAAATACATTTTACTTTTCTTTTTTTGCCCATAAACAATTATTTTTTTTTAATTTCTACCCAAATACAATTTTGGATGTGTTTATAATACCAAATTATGATTTTTGGTGTGGTTCTGTTAATTGTGTGTTATTAGCAACTCGAAAATAGTATTTCGGTAATTAAACAAATAATTGTTTATGGGTAAAAAGAGAAAAGTAAAATTGTATTTGGGTGAAAATTAAACAAATAATCATTTGTGGGTAAAAAGAGAAAAGTATAAATTATTTATAGGTATTTTAGATGATTTTCTCTAAATTAGAATAAGAAATTGGTTTCAGTGACAAATATTATGGTAACAGGGAATTAATGAAGGAAACGGGAAAAGGAACAAAAAGTGATGAATACTGCTAGATGTTTTGATGGAATCTAGAAAAGGAGGAAACAACACATACAAAGAAAACTTTGACGTTCTTACACCCGCAGGATAAGAAAGAATAGAAGATAAAGAATGAGGATGAAGAAAATTGAGAAAGAAAGAGACGAATATATATATCTTAGCCATTTCAAAACCTATAAAGAAATATTGTAGGCAATTTGATAGGGAGAGGTTTCTGCGTGCATCATCATATATATGGAGATTAATTTTACAAACCACATTGACTTATAAAGAAAAGTTGCAGTTATGGTAGCTACAGCTTTGAACTTGGGCTCTTTTTTACATTTCCTGCTAGGTTGTATCCTATCTGTATCACTATGAAAACACCCCAATGTTTGCAATCAATTTTATCTTATCACTTACTAGCTATTCTTATTTTTTCTTTACTCTTTGCTTTCTCTGAATAGTGGT
Organism: Catharanthus roseus; assembly: GCA_028651295.1. Classification (NCBI taxonomy): domain Eukaryota; kingdom Viridiplantae; phylum Streptophyta; class Magnoliopsida; order Gentianales; family Apocynaceae; genus Catharanthus; species Catharanthus roseus. The sequence goes on along the minus strand of JAPQWS010000104.1, from coordinate 6,489,349 downwards.
TTTAGGTTTTCTTTGAGTTCTTGAGTTCAAGAGTTATTAGCCAACCTTTCCTGCTAGTTTAGTCTGGGAAAAATGATTTATTATTCTTTTTTGGGTAAAAAGTGCCAGACACACTTGAACTTTCCCATTTTCTCCATTTTAGCACTAAAACTAAAAAATTATCGATTTTAGCACTTTAACTTAAAAAAAAAAAAAAAAAAAACTCTTTAGTTCAATACTACAATCAAATTTCAGTGTTAAATATTAACGGTACAAGGGTATTTTTGTCAAAATAAAGAAGGAGAACTATTTTTTTGCTATTTCATATTTTTTCTTTCCCCTTCATTCTTCTCCCAAATCAAAACTCTAAATCCCACTCTTATCTTACATTCTTCCTTCTGCCGCCACTTATCTCCTCTCTCAACTCAAGCCTTTTGTTTTCTTCTCCCCCATCTCTGTCTTTCTTCCCTTTGTCCTGTCTGCCATTGTTGTTGAAAAATTGAAGACTTGCTTTTTTTTTTATTTTTTTTTTTTATCTTCATTTGTGGTGGAGAAAGATAGATATAGAGCAAGAAACAAGGTGCAAGAAATTGGTGAGATTGCTTAATAACTTTAAAGTAGAAATTGGTTTAGTTGTTAGTTGTTATATGTTACCATATTTATGAACTAGACTTGAAGTAAATCTATTTTTTTGGTATAATTTTCATAGAACTTTGGACTTGTTTATAATATGATGTATATAAGTTCAAGGGATGAGTTTTATTGTTGTGACTGTGTAAATTTATTGAAAGTTAAGCATCATTGCACCCATTTCTTAATTAATTTACATTTTAAAGTTCTTTTTTACGTTAAAAAAATTAATTTTTTAATTTTTCACACACACACACATATATATAATTCATTATTTTTTAGATAACCATATAGATTGCACAATGATTCACATTTCAATTTCTCTTTTCTTTCCCTCCATGTATACCCATATGCCTAACTTGTTTTTATATAATTACAGGCTTTGCACAGTGATGCACATTACATTTTCTTTTCTTTTCCTTTGCTCGATATATACGCACATGTCTTGCACAATAATGCATATTTAAATTGTTTTGTATATAAGATTGTGATTTAATTTAGAGTATGTATGAGTACGTGCATGTATAATAGTATATCACCTTTTTTTTGTAAGATTGTGTTTTTAAATAACCAAAAGCTTTGCACAACGATGCACATTACAATTTCTTTTCTTTCTCTTTGCTCGATATACAAGCACATATCTTGCACAACAATTAATATTTAAATTTTTTTTTGTATATAAGATTGTGATTTAATTTAGAGTATGAGTATCAGCATGTGCATGTACAATAATACATTACCTTTTTTTTTTCTGAGGTGCGTATTTTACTTTTATATTTTCAATCATAGTGAAGATTGTGTTGACTTTTGTGATGGAAGCTTTTTCAATGGCCGTAATAATTCATTCAACGTTATGGTTGGCACATCATCTAATAATGAAAGTGGTATAGCAAGCTACTTTGCTCAACTAAGGCCAATGACCTTATTCTCCAACACATTGACGAAGAAGCAAACATGTTTTCTCCTAAGAAATATGTTTCTACGACTTCCACTAAGTTGGCACCTTTTGTTGTTGCTCTACAAGGTCCACCTATGGTCAGTATATTGTAAGAGATAATAGATGTTTTAGTGTTCAAGACTATGTTGCAAGCCAGCGGCCTACTGAGCTTCAAGAATTAGATCAGAAAGTATCAGAACTAATAATTGCATCAAGTGTTTGGTTTACTGTTGAGCTGTCCTCTTAGTATTCCCACTACAATGGGAAAAATTTTAAAATGAACCCGATACACAAAAGAGGACATGTACGGCTTTGACTTGTATTAAGCCACTTAAATTACCCTTATTCTTGATCTTGTCCATATTTACGGAGACAAGATCTCAAAGTTGTTAATAATAAAGATGATGTGATATAATACAAGTAAAGTGGTTCATGTCCTCACTTATAGATCGGGTTTATAATAGAAATTTTCCGATAGAGCTAGCTTGCTCTCATATATATATATATATATATATAAAAACACATATATACACATGCACACACACTCACTCACACAAACATTAGAGCAAATATTTCACGATCTAAATATTTTCTTACCTATTACTTGCGAGTTTCGATGGCTCGCCTAATTACCATTGAACAACAGGACGATAGTTCTTCATCTAGAAATGTTTTTAATTAGAGTCTTACTGGATTGAATCATCAACCAGTTTCAACACTAGCAATAATAGTTTCTATTAGTATTGTCAATAAGGGCCATGGTGGTAGTTCCAGTTACTGTCAGTCTGATGTTAACATGCGAGATCCAAGGCTAATTGGTCAAAATTCTAATCAACTGCCCTCTGTGCGTGTTTTGACACGGCATTGACACTTCTAAGGACGAACTATCAGACCTTCTTGTACACTTGCAAGACTTTATAGGGCTATGGTTTGTGTTACGATTTTTCTCTCTCTCCACTTCTATTCAAATTCTTTTTTTATTAATCAACTCTTAGAATTGGAAATATATCATTTTTTATTAATTAAAAAGTGCCTTTAGTAATAAGTTGCTTTCAAAATAAAAATTTAGAATTATATTTCTCAATTCATCTCATTTCCCATGACCTATATAGCATGAATGACATACTGATAAACTAATGAATCTATTGGGTATGTCATTGCAAGTCAGTGGCAGAACCAGAACAAAAAGGTTGGGGAGGTTGAAAAACAATAAAAATTTTGCTAGAATTTCGTCTATAAAATGGATACACTCCAATTACAAAACTATTCAATCAATTCCGAATTCTAGGAGGCTTGAATTAAAAAACTCATAATTTCTAAAGTTTTTAAATTTTTCGAGGGAGCTCGAGCGCACCCGAGCCACCCCCTAGTTCTGCCCCTGTTACAAGTGGTTAACAATGTGCAGAACAATAACTCCGAGAGTGACAGGATATGTATGGACATAGATAATTTGAGCTATGAGGTAATAATATAATAATTTTGTGCCTTTAATATGTACAAAGTCATATATATGCTCAATATTCTTGAGCTATTTTAAAGAAAACAATTTTGTGGACCTCAGGACCTACTAAGCCTTGAAGAGAATAGCAGGAACGGATATTCACGACCTTAAACAAGGAAACAATTCGTAATTGCTTAAAGTGTGGTAAATATGCGTCAATAAATATGTAGGCACTCCAAAAAAAACAAAAATCTATTGCATTTGTCTTGTAAGAAACTTTTACTTTTTGCTTTTTTCTATATTTATACCCTCAATTTATTTGATTCCTGAGTTGTTTCTATTTGAACTTTTTCTCTTGTTAGGATGAATTTGTGAACCGTCAAGAGCTTGGAAGCTTGACTGCCGCCATAGCTACCACATGATGTGCGTTGAGAAATGGCTCATGGAAAAGAATTAGCGTCCACTACTCAAGAGAACTGTAATACCCAAATAAGAAGGAAAGCCTAAGTTCTTCAATTTACATTTAACTTTGTTGAGTCTATTACTTCGTTCAACAAACTAAATAGTATATTATATACACTAGCTTGCACAAACAAAATATAATGGAACCAATATTTTAAAGCGTTAAAATGTTTTTTGAAAAGATTCTTAATTAAGTATAGATATAGATATAACCAAATGATTTTAATTTAGAGAGAACAAAAGTTTATATAATTTTTTTTCAAAGATAGCATTGTGGTTAGGATAGGAACATCCTGTCTTAAAGTAATCAAGACAACCCAACAAAGACTTATTCCAAAATTTTCTTTTTATTTTTTCTTATATGTTCTTTAAAAAGGGAATCGCCATTCAACCATATAATCATAAAAAGTATCAAGAGTGATGATAGGAAACAAACATTGACCCAAAAAATATGATCAATAAGGGATAAGGGATAAAAGTAAGTACATTTTCCTTGTATTGATAATTTTACTCTGTGGTGACTCAATTAATCGGATAAATGTTAATCTTAAAACATTTTTTGAGACATAAAATCATATCATCAAGGTTGAGTGTCTTGATTTTAGTTAAGGATTGTTAAATATACTTTTTAATACACCTTTTTATATTATTGATTTAGGATTTTTCTAATATACTTTAGAGAATATAGCCAAAAATTCCCTTCAACTTTTTGTATTTTGCTAATTTGAGGCATATTTTTTTGGTCACCATTAATTCCACTCATGCTTTTACGAATGCCAAAACTATCAAAAGACGTTGGTTTCTAGTGTTTTTGGCAAAAATCATTGTGTGAATTACTCAATTTTTCATAAAAGGGTAAAATAGACATAAAACACTTTCCTTATGCTAACCAATTGTCCCCATCATGCATAAAAATATATATCCTCTATATGTATAGTTTTCCTTCATATTTTGTTTGTATTATTCAATTGTAAAGGAAATATTATGCCTATTTTACCTTTTTATGAACAAATCATGTGTATGTACGTGATGTTTTTTGTACAAAAATACTGAAAACCTCCACGTTTTTTGCACTTTTTTGTCATTTGTAAAAAGTTGAATAGCATAAGTGGTGATGCAAAAAAATTAGTCGAGTCGCATAAGTAGCTACAAAAAAAATGAATCCCTGATTGGTAAAAAGTAAAAAAGGCAAAGGGAATTTTTTGCTATATTCTCTACTTTTAAATTAAGATGTATTTATGGATTTTGGTGACTTCTTTCTTTGTAAAATCAACAAGTTCAACTAAATAAATTCACTATTACGTATAACATAGCAGTAGAATCTATGAGTAGATAAGGTTGGTCATCCGAAGGGAATTACCATCAAAGCATATTGCTTGACTTGAGAAAAAGCTGAAAAAGTCATCACTAAAGGTCTGTTTCGTTTATAAATTTTACTATAGAAAAGAAAACGCTTTTCCTCATACAATTGAAAAGGCTAAGAAAATTGAGGATAACTTTAGGGAAAATTTCTATTCAAATGGAGGAAAAATACTTTTCTCACATTTTGGTGAGGAAAAGGAAAAGTGGAAGGAAAATGCTTATGAGCTATCTTGTGTTTTATTTTTAATATAGAAAAATACACTCCCTTAGTTTTTCATTGGTTGCCTCATACATAACATCATATTGTTTAAGTAAATACAAAATTTTAGATGTTCTTCTTGTATGGACTAGAATGCATTTCAAGCTCTTCTCTCTTCTCATTATTATTTCTACAAATTTTTAGGTTAGAAGAGTAAAAGGTGTTGAAATTCGTTATTAATGGGAGGGTATATTAGGAAAAAAGTTCATTAAATATTGCATTATTTTCATCATTTGACAAGTAAAAAACATAAGATTATTACTTTGACAAATTGGAAGCATTAATTTAATACGAATGACCACTCTTCTATCATAACATAGATTGAATTGACAAATTATTAGGTTAGTTTGACAAATTGGAAGTTAAACATTTTTCAAAAAATAATTAATAAATTTACTTTTAAATCCAAGTGGAAAAATTTTAGTTCAACCTGATTTTAAAAAAAAAAAATCAATTTTATTGTATTTTTTCAAATTCAAAAAAAATCAAAATTGAACTAAAAAAGCAAATGCACTATACTGCCCATTCGTAAATCATGTATATAATCATTCACATTTTGATCCAAATCAAAATTTAAAGATAAACTAAGTAAATGCAAATTGAATAGTTTTAAAACTAACCTATCAATTTCTATAAAATTAATGTCGGTGGAGTGCTAATAAGTCCTTTCTTTTAGATGATATCCTTCTTTTTCATTATTTTCCTTTTCCATTTCCATCACAAAATCTACGAATCAAAAAAGAAAACTTGTATTTCCTTAGTATTTTCCTCAACTAGCCAAACAATTTATGGATTTTAGTTTTTTAAGAATTTCATTTTCCTTTTCTCTCTTCTCATTTTAGTCACTGAAATCCTTGAACTACACAGGGCCTAAAGATTAGAATGACCAGAAAATTTACTAGAGAAGGTTTGAGCCCAAATGTGAAAGAGCAAACAGATACAAGGAGAGAATTCATGGTCATTATTACTATTAATAGCAACTTTTTTTAATTTAGGCAACTATCCTACTAGACCATCATTCGATTCCTTCTCGAAGTTTTGGAATCAAGTTTTCGATAGAAAGCTTTGATTTATGAATCATCCCTTTTACATATTCTCATATCTTTTTGTCACCTTTTTTTCTTGAAAAACTATAAAGTAGAGGGGAAAAAGAGCAGATTATGTCTCTTCTATGCAAGTCCTTGTATATACCCTTATAAAATATATATTCACAAAAGAAAAGAATGAAATATTAATTTTGGTTTAACTTAACTTTCCTGCTTTTTTGATACGTTCCAGGGAGGGAGATTTGGTACAAACTCAAATTTAGTCTGATAGGCAATGTTTAAACAAGTGGCAGAGGTGCAACATTATTTTTTTCAGGGGCCAAATTAAATATTCAAAAGTATACATAATTTTTTGGGGGACAATCTTTACAATTACTATAGAGCTATTACCTTGTTAAACCTTTTTATTCTTGATTGTATCATTTTTACAGGATGAATACTGCAGTTAAATATAGTTTCTAAAATTTGACCAAAATAAAATTTTAATTTTATATGGTTAATATGGGTACTCATCATAAGGTTAAGAAGTTTTTGGGTAAGAAGGTCAAGTAGTTCAACTTGTAAGGATATACACAATGTAACGTCCTTGAGAATTTCTCTTGGGTAATATGGTAATAAGGTAAAGTAGTTAAATTTATTACACTGTCTTTTTTATAGTATCAATGTGGTATACAAATTAATATATTAAATGCTATGAAGTGAAACATGTATCCACCATAGCAAGAAAGAATTTCATATTAACATTTTTTATGAAATTAGAATTCATGTTAACATTTTTTCTGAATAATTTCATGTTAACATTTATTACATCAAGATTTTGTTGTCACATAATACAATAATAATTAACATATGAAAATAGAAATCAAAACTTGTGTAGAGAGTACATTATATAAAGGGAGATTCAACTATAGATTTTACATAGTTGATTCTATAATTCAATAAAAAGACTGTGACCTATAGGATTTAAAAGCTTTGAAACCTTTCCTTAGTTGCTAAGAAATTCTGAAGAATCTTAATTGAACCTGAAGCATTAGGGGCCAAACATTTCAAAGCCAAGTATTTCCCGAATACTCCCATACTCCAAGTATCTACAAGGTTTTGCATGTGTTATAAAAGGAGTTAGATGGAAAGAACATAAATGTGTGCTACCTTCGGTACCAAGACCCGACAGTTTCAAACCATTTCCATTTAACAAGGTCACAATCTCGAACCTAAGAGTAGAAAATCTCATCCCTACCCACCTATGATGATAAAACATCCCCTGATGCAAAAAATTTTTTATGCAAAAGACATCCAACTAATCAAGGACATCCCTCTCTTTCAAGTGCCCTCTATTGATATTTATGTATTACACTACACTCTTTCAAGAGAATTTACAATTTCCTTGGCTGATTGAGTATCTATGAAATATAAATAATGGCCATCTACATATTCTAGTAATGCAAGTGTTTCTTGGAAAAATCTACAGAAACTGAATACTCTGCCGAGTAAAAAAGAACATGTGGAGATGGCTTACAAGCACACTTTCAAAAAATGTCATTTTCCTCCATAGAAAATCATCAAAGACCCAAAGGATTGGTAGTTGTTATTCCAAAAGAAATTGAAATAGACTCTCATTTGCGACTTCACTGCCAGAAGGTTAAGAAGGGTACGGATAGATGCTAAATAAATCTACACAAAGCCTATCATCCTTATTATTAATTGAAGACTTTGTGATAGATATTCAACATAATCCCTAGATGATTAAGAAAAATGCCTTTGAGCTGATTGCATCTCTATCAAGGAGTGTTTAGAGAGCTCAAAATGCATACATATCTAGTAACCAAAAAAGAGCATTCTAGCAGTTATTATCTCCTAGTGTTAGATGCCTTCATGAGGACAGACGAGAGTTATTTCTTTTTATTTCTTTTGCATCCATTATGCTTGGGATAATCCGTGCAGTTTGTTAAACCTAGCTAAACGACCAAGATAACACTGGACCCTTTGTATGGACGTCTATTTAAAAGTCAAGGTTGATCCTCTTCAACAAAGAATGATAGATTTGTTATTGGAGTAGTGATCATGAACTACAATGGTGAGGTATTGGCGGGAATGTCCCAACCAATTCCCCATATGTCTCCAATCCAAGCTCTATAAAAACAAGCTACTATTCAAGGTTGTACTCTAGCCACTCAGATCAACTTAACTAAGTTTCTTGTTGAATCTCATGATTTAGAGGTTAGCAAACAAGCTAGTCAAAAGAGGAAATATTGTTCTTCTTTGGTCCATATGATTGAGAAAATATGCCATCTTCACCATTTTTTTCCCAAACCTAGATTTAGTATGTAAACCGTCAAGCAAATGTTGTTGTAGATAAGTGAGTAAAATTTGGGTTGACATAAGCTCGGATGATACCTCATCATTTATAATCTCACATTGTATAAAAGACTTTATGTCTAACAATCAACGAAACGATTATTTTTTTTATTTTTTATTTTCAAGTTAAAGAAGGCAACACTTGTAAAAAAGTGATTAAGTTAATATTTATTACGTATCATCTGATATGTATATGAATAGAGAGCTTCATGTTAACATACATTATGTATTATCTTATGCATACAAAATCAAAAAGCAAGAGTTACAACAAGAAATATGATATAAGAACTTAACTATAAAAATTAATGCATCAAGGAGTGTGTATAGTCTTTTTTAGAAGAGAAAGGAACTAAGTCTGTTGCTTATGCTAATAATGAGTAACAACCATCTTGAATAATCATGATGAACTGGCCCTGTTAGTAATTAAAATACAACAACGGCCAAATCTTGATAATCTATAATGGATTTAATGTATGACTTCTTTAGTTTGATATACATACACAATTTGTTCTAGTGTCATAAATTAACCAAATACTTAAATAAGATATAAAATCCTATTTATTATCATTACCATTTTATTTTTTATAGAACTATGACCAATAGTTTCCATGTCATCTTGCATACATTTTTGGCAAATCTAATGAGTAGAATTAAGACATTATAGATATGAATCAAAAGAGATAAAATGCTAGCCAAGAATATATGTATATATATATATATGAAAATATTTTTTTAAGGAACAATATAGGTCACCAAACTAAATAAAGAAATCTATTAATATGAGTATACTGACTCTGCATTCAATGTTTCCTATATTCAATGCAAAAGTGAGTGTCCTCATATTCATAGCTTTCTTTTTTTTTGTTTGATGAATTATATACTATGATCATGACTATATAAATTGTGAATTTAGCATCTTTTTTTTGGGGCTCATTAAATCAGAATAACAGATTGGTTTCAGTTATAAATTTTATTATTGGAGGGAATTAATGAATGAAATTGGCAAAACAGAAAAAAGTGATGAATATTGCTAGATGCTTGAAAGGAATCTAGAAAAGAAGGAAAAGACAAATACCAAGAAAGCTTTGACAGTTTTACACCCATAGGATTAGAAAGAATAGAAGATAAAGGGTGAGGATAAGTAAATTGAGAAAGAAAGAGAAGAATATATAATTTTTGAGTCGTTTCAAAACCTACAAAGAAAGATTGTAGGCCTTTCGATTTGACATGGGGAGGTCTCTACATGCCTCTTCATACATATGGAGATTAATTTTACATACAACATTAACTTATAAGGAAAAGTTGCAGTTATGGTAGCTACACCTCTGAGTTTGGATTCTTTTTTATGGGCTATATCCTCTCTGTATCACTATTAAACCACCCCCAATGCTGCCAATAAATTTCAACGTATCACTCACTATCTACTTTTGCGTTTGCTTTACACTTTGCTTTCTCGCCAGAGTGGTTCTAGGTTTGCTCTAAGTTCTTGAGTTCAAGAGTTTTTTAGATAAGCTTTCTCACTAGTTTAGCCAGGGAAAAATCATTCATCATTCTTTTTTGGGTAAAAAGTGCCACACACACTTGAATTTTCCCATTTTGTCCATTTTAGCTCTCAAACTAAAAACTTATCAATTTTAGCACTTTAACTTCAAAGAACTCTCTACTTTAACACTTCCATCCAATTCAATGTTAAATATTAATGGTACAGGGGTACTTTTGTTAAAATAAAGAAAGAGAACTATTGATTTGTTATTTCATATTTTTTCTTTCCCCTTACTTTTTCTCCCAAATCAAAACCCTAAATCCCACTCTTATCTTTCATTCTTCCTTTTGCTGCCGCATATCCCCTCCCACAACTCTAAGGCTTTTTACTTCTCCCCCTTCCCTTTCTTTCTTCCCTTCATCTGTCTGCCATTGTTGCTGAAAAATTGATGATTTTCTTCCTTTTTTATTTTATTGTTTTATCTTTATCTGTAGTGGAGAAGGAAAGATATAGAGCGAGAAACAAGGTGTGAGAAATTGGTGACATACCTTAAAGACTTCAAATAAAAGGTTCGTTTATCTCAATCTCAATCTGCATCTCGTCCCCATCAAGTGAGTGTTCAATATAATCCTCATTCACACACAACAATACCACTTCTAAAGCTTTTGAAGTTTAATTTCCTTTAGAACTATTATCATGTTTTCCAGATTTATTTTTTGGAAAAGTTATCTTTTCGTGCACTTCCCAACTTCTTTTGTAATAGCCAAAAAAATTAATAGCAAGGACTCAAAATTATGATCAGTTCTAAGTTTGAGGATTCAGATAATTTTTTTCCTTCCACAACACAAGATCTGATTTTTTTCCCTTCCATAACTCCATTGCCAACTTGGAATAATTGAGCTCCTCTACAGAGCATTGTTCTGGGGCTGGTTGTATTAGGGTGGGGTTTGATATTTTTCTGTTTTCTTTCTTTTTTTTAAAGTGGCATTTGATATAGCAGAAGGAGAGAGATTGGGACAATAAGGTTTGATTTCCCAAATGTAACTTCATATTGGGAAGCATGAATATTTTAAATTTTTTTTTTTTTGGGATAAAGATACCTCGATCTGTTAGTATTTATCCATAGAAATAGACAAAAGTGTTAAAGTGGAGAGTTTTTTTATAGATAAAGTGATAAAATAAATGTTTTTTAGTTTAAGTACTAAAATGGAGAAAACGAAAACATTCAGGTGTATGTAGCACTTTTTACCCTTCTTTTTTTTTTTTTTTTTGGGCAAAAGATCATTCATTTTTATATCTAATTTTTCATGTTTTGTGGAGTTTGATTTTTCGGCTCCCAAATCATTCACTTATTTTTTTTCTTTTTTTACAAAAATCATTTACTTTTAATCTATGGTTTTTCTGCATAGTGGTTTTAGGTTTGTTCTAAGTTCTTGAGTTTAAGAGTTTCTAGGTAAGCTTTCTTGCTAGTTTAGTCTGGGAAAAATCATTCATTATTCTTTTTTTTTGTGCAAAAAATCATTAATTCTTTATCTATAATTTTTCTTGTTATGTGGACTTTTATTTTTTGGTTCATTTAAATCATTCACATTTTTTTTTGGCAAAAAATAATTCACCTTTAATCAATCATTTTTCCACAAAATGGTTTTAGGTTTGCTCTGGGTTCTTGAGTTCAAGAGTTTTTAGGTAAGCTTTCTTGCTAGTTCATCCTGGAAATACTCATTCATTACTCCTTTTTTTTTTTTTGTCAAAAAAACATTCATTTTTTATCTATGATCTTGTTATGTGCAGTTTGATTTTTTGGCTCACTCAATATTCACTTTTTTTTATTTTACTTTATTTGCAAAAAATAATTCACTTTTGATCTATGATTTTTCTGCAAAGTAGTTTTACGTTTGCTCTGAGTTCTTGAGTTGAAGAGCTTTTCGGTAAGATTTCTTGCTTGTTTAATATTGGAATAATCATATTAGTCTTTTTTCTGCAGAAATCATTCATTTTTTATCTATGATTTTTCTTGTTCAATTGCAGTTTGATTTTTTTACTTTCTCATTACCTATAAGATCTGGCTTCCTTTTGCCAAAGTGAAGGCATTGAAAGAACAAAGCCTTGATCGTATTTAATGTTTTTTAGGTTTGTCAGCAAAGTTTTTGCCCGAACTTTCTAGCTAATTTAGTCTTTAAAAAATCATTCACTTAATCTTTCTTTTTTTTTTTTGGGCAAAAAATGATTCACTTTTAATTTATGATTTTTCTTGTTTTATGGAATTTTATTTCTATGCTCTCTTATTATTTGTATGATATGTCTTTCTTTTGCAGAAGTGAAGGCATCGAAACAACAAAACCTTGATTGTTTTAATGTTTTTTGGGGTTACCAGACAAAGTTTTGCACGATCTTCCTTTTGTAGCCCTCGTTCCCTTTTCAAGGAGCACTAGAAGGGAAAAAAGAAAAGAGAGAACCCTGTTTTGTGTTGTAATTTTCGCATTAATCTAATTTTGTTTTCTGTAAGAAATATAACATTTTCTCTCTAGTGATCTTTTGTGAGCTTGACTCGGAAGATGCTAATTTGCATGTATGTGTCCTTGAAAAAGATTTATTTTCACTTTTTTGTTTTAATTTCACTTTTTTCGACCTCCCATCTTCTATTCGGAATTTATATGTTCTAAGAAAGTGGTAGATTTTTATTGTAAACCATACCAAATGGAAAATTCTATTTTTAGATTCAATTTTGATGTAGTACTATCTCAGTTATGATGTTTTCAAGTCATAAGGTTGAAATTTTTTGTTGATCCCATCCTGGTTTAGTAAAATCCGTCACATATAAGATGTGATTACGGTCCTCCTTTTTTGCTCAATGCCCGTTTGATTTTCTTAAAGTTAATTTTCACAAAATAATAATTTTTTTCTTTTTAGTTTTCAAAGTTTTGATTTTGTTTTCTTAACTTGTTTAGTTTTGATTTTGCAGCATTTGTGAGAGCAACTAAAAGCTATTAATTAATCTAAAATAACTTGGTTCAGAAACTCTCTCAAAAAAACTCCACCCACCACAAGGAAAAAGGTACCTCTTTTATGTTTTATGTTCATTTTTATTAGATTTTTTTTCACAAAGATTTAAGTTATTAATTGTTATTGTTCATTTTTTATCATATTTATGAACTAAACATGAAGTAAATTTACTTTTCTAGTATATATTTTCATAGATTTTTATAATTATTTATATGATGTGTATAAATTCTGGGGATGAATATAGTTGTTGTGAATTTACAAATTTTTTGAAAGTTTACTATCGCTGCACCAAACCTTCAATTAATTAACCTTTTAAAACTCTTTTTTACGTTAAAAGAAATTAAATTTTTTCTTTTAAATTTTCTGTTAAAATTCTCATATATATTCATATCCAATAAGTGTTGAAAACAATAGATTGGATAATCATTTCTTTTTTGGTGTAAAACATAGAATTTTATTCTAGAATTCATATATATCTATCATGCATATTTATTCCAATTGTTTTTAAATAACCACATGCCTTGGACAACGATGAACATTTACATTTCAATTTTCAAAACAAAGGTTTTGCACGATCTTTCTTTTGTAGCCCTAAATCCCTTTCCAACAAAACCCCAGAAAGGAACAAAGAAAGAGAAAACCCCATTTTTTTTTGTTATGATTTAGATGTTTTCCTAATTTTATTTTCCTTAATAATGATAACCTTTTTTTCCTAGTAACTTTTTGTTTGCTTGATCTGATAGGTGCTTATTTGTAACTATGCATTCTTGGAAAACTTTTAATTTTATTTTTCTAATTTAGTTCCATTTTTTTACCTCCACTCAACTGTTGAATTTTTTTTCTGATGTGCGTATTTTTCTTTTATATTTTCAATCATGGTGAAGATTGTATTGACATTTGTGATGGATTCCTCCAACAATGAAAGGCTTTCCAATGGTCGTAACAATTCATTAAATGTCATGGCTGCCACATCATCTAATACTGAAAGTGGTACGGCAAGCTACCTTGCTCAACTAGGGCCCTTGACCTCTCCTTTCCAGCGCATTGAGGAAAAAGCGAACTTGCTTTCTCCAAACCAACTTATTTCCACAATATCGACTGAGTTGCCATCTTCTGTTGTTGCTCCACAAGGTCCACCTCCTGTCAGTGGAAATATTGCAAGAGATCATAGACATTTCAGTATTCGAGACTATGTTGCAAGCAACAGGCCTACTGAGCTTCAAGGATTAAATGGGAGATCATCAGAACTATAATCGCAGCATATGTGTTTGGTTTACCAGTGAGCTTGCCTCTTAGTATTCCAACAACAATAGAAATTTTCTATAATGAACCCGCTCCATAAATGAGGACATATACTGCTTTAACTTGTTCTAAGCTACTTATATTACCCTTATTGTTGATCGTGTCCCCATTTATTGGGAGAAGAGCTCAAAGTTGTTAATAATAAAGGTGATGTAGAATAATACAAGTCAAAGTGATCATGTCCTCACTTATGGACCCGGTTTATAATTGAATTTTCCTAACAATGAAGCAAGCTTGCTCTCATATATATATATATATATATACACACACACACACATTAGAGCAAATATTTCTCAGATTAAGTACTAATTTTGCTTACCTATTACTTGCAAGTTTCGATGGTTCGGTCAAACACCAGCGAACAACCGGACAACGGTTCTTCATCTATAAATGTTGATAATCAGAGTCTTACTGGATTGAATAATCAACGAGCATCAGTACCAACAACATTATTTTTCTATTGGCAATGTCAATCAGGGCCAGGGTGATAGTTCCAGTTCTAGTCAGTCCGATGTTAACATGAGAGATCATGGACTAACTGGTCAAAGTTCTAATCAACTGCCATATGTGCATGTCATGACTAGCATTGATACTTCTCATGAACGAACCATTCGACCTTCTTCTACACATAGAGGACTTGATAGGGCTACGGTTTGTGTTGCCCTTTTTCTCACTCTCTCTCCACATCTATTAAAATTATTTTTTTATTAATTAGCTCTTAGAATTATAAATTTATTGTTTCTTTAATAATTATTAAGTAACTTAAGTAATAAGTTGCTTGGTCAAAATAAAAAGTTTGAATTATATTTCTCAATCCATCTCATTTCTTATGTGCTATATTGCATGAATGACGTATTGATAAACTAATAAATCTATTGGATATGTCATTACAGGTGGTTAAAAATGTTCAAATAAGTAACTCTGAGCATGACAGGATGCGTATGGACATAGATAATTTGAGCTATGAGGTAATAATATAATTATTTTGTGCCTTTAATATGTACAAAGCCATATATATGTTCAATCTGCTTTAGCTAATTTCAATAAAAATAATTTTTTGGACTTTAGGACCTACTACCCCTTGGAGAGAATATCGGGAATGTATCCACGACTTTAAATGAGGAAACAATTCGTAATCGCTTAAAATGTGGTAAATACCGCGTTAATAAATATGTAGGTACTCCAGAAAAACAAAAATATGTTGCATTTGTCAGGTAAGAAACTTTTACCTTTTGCTTTTTTCTATTTATACCCTCAATTGATTTCGTTTGTGAGTCGTTTCTATTTGAATTTTTTCTCTTGTTAGGATGAATTTGTGAACAGTAAAGAGCTTGGGAAGCTTGACTACTGCCATAGCTACCATGTGACGTGCATTGAGAAATGGCTCATGGAAAAGAATTGTTGTCCACTATGCAAGAGAACTGCAATATCCGGATAAGAAGGAAAGTCTAAGTTCTTCTATTTCTCTCTCATTCATGAGTACTGGCAGTTGAAGATGATACTATTGATATTTTTGTTTGTTTTTGTATTATTTCCAATATTTCTTTAAGCAATTTATTTACATTTTCTTCGTAGACATTTAACTTGGTTGAGGTTTAATATTGTTTTGTATATTAAGACAATCTATTTTACTTTGATATCGTGATGTTGTATAACTTTGTTTGTCAGTTCAAACATCTTAATATGATTTTTCTTATAGAAATGCAACGCCGTGCTTATTTAAATTTTATTTTATAATTGTTTTACAAGTTATGTAGTTCACAGTCACAACACATATCAATCTTTGGGGATAGTTAGATTTCCGCACCCTATGAATCTTAGAACAAAACTTTGAAGTAACAAGGGATAAAATAAAAACTTTGAACATGAGCGAGATGGAGAAATAAAGATAGACTTTCATTTTAATAGATATATAAATTTCTTCAACCCATCAAATCGTATATAATATGCACTAGATTGCACAAACAAAATATAATATTACTATTTTAAAGCGTTAAAATGTATTTTTAAAATATTCTTAATTAAGTATAGACATAGATAAAATCAAATCCTTTTAATTTAGAGGGAATATTTTTTTCAAAGATAGCATTGTAGTTATGATAGAAACATTCTGTCTTAAAGAAATAAAGACAACCCACTGATGGCTGATTTCAAAAGTTTCCTTTTTATTACTTTATTTTATATTTTTTGAAAAGGAAATCTCCATTTAACCATATAACCATAAGTATTAAGAGTAATGATAGGAGACCAACATTGACCTAATTAATAGGATGATTAAAGGATAAGGGATAAAAGTAAGTCTATTTTCCTTGTATTGATAATTTTACTCTCTGGTGACTTAATTAATTGGATAAATGTTAATCCTAAAATATTTTTTGAACCATAAAATCATATAATCAAGGTTGAGTGGCTTGATTTTAGTTTAGAAATTTTGAATCTACATTTTAATACACCTTTTTATACTATTGAATTAGGATTTTCTACATTAGAGAATATAATAAAAAATATCCTTCAAATTTTTATATTTTTCTAATTTAAGGTATATTCTTTTCTTCTCACCATTTATACGACTCAACTTTTTGTGAAAGCCAAACTATCAAAAGACGTTGGTTTCTAGTGTTTTAAGTGAAGATCATTGTGTGAATTATACATTGTTTATTTATGAAATGGTAAAATAGACATAAAATACTGTCCTTATTTTCTAACCAATGGTCCCTATCATGGATAAAAATATATATCCTCCACATGTATAATTTTTCTTCACATTTTGTTTCTATCATTCAATTGTCACTCTATAAGGGTAGTATTATGTCTATATTACTCTTTTACTAACGAATTATGTGTATTTACATAATTATTTCTGCACAAAGACACCAGAAACCTCTACGTTTTTGCATTTTCTGTCATTCATAAAAAGTTGAATGGCATAAGTGGTGGTACAAAAGAAATTAGTATAGTGGCATATGTAGTGACAAAAAAAGAATGAACTCCTAATTGGTAACATGTAAAAAAGAAGAGAGCATTTTTTGCTATATTCTCTACTTCTTAATTTAGATGTATTTAAGGATCTTGTTAACTTCTTTTCTTTATAAAATCAACTAGTTCAACTAAATAAATTCACTATTATGTATAATACAATTAGTAAAATCTATTAATAGATAAAGTTCATCATCTGAAGAGAATTAACATGATAGCATATTGTTTGACTTGAAAAAGAGCTAAAAAACTCATCATTAAGGGTCTATTTGGTTGTAGAATTTTACTATAGAAATGAAAACACTTTTCATTAGAAAAGATTTTCTCTCGTTTGGTAACAAGAGAAAACACTGAGAAAAATTAAGTGAGAAAAATGTTAAGGAAAAGTTCTATTCAAATTGAGGGAAAATACCTTCCTCACATTTTGGTGAGGAAAAGGAAAAGTGGTAGGAAAATTCTTATAAGCTATTTTGTTTTTAATTTTTAATATGACAAAATATACTTCCTCAATTTTTTATTAGTTGTCACATTTCCAACATCACTCTGTTTAAGGAAATACAAAATTTATATGTGTTTTCTTGTGTGGACAAGAATGCCCTTCAAGCTCTTCTCTCTTCTCATTATTTATTTAGTAAAAGGTGTTGAAATTTGTTTTTAATGGGAGGGTATATTAGGAATAAGTTCTTCAAATATTGCATTGTTTTCATAATGTGATAGGTAAAAGAAACACGAGAATTAGTACAATGTGATGAGTCAAAATACGGAAGGAGTATTATTTTGACAAAACTGGAAGCATTTATTTAATGTGGATGACCTGATGTGAACCAGTTAGACATGCAAGAATATCAAGGAGTTGTGACAAGAGCCAAGGCAAAACAACTAAAGAGTTACAAGGATCAAATTGAGTAAGAGAAGTTTAAAGGTTTAAATTTTGATGTCCAAGACTTTATGGGGCTTAAATTTTGATGTCCAAGACATTATGGGGCTTAAATTTTGATGTCCAAGACTTTATGGGGCAATATCTTAAATTTTTGACTAAGTTAGAAGTTGAAAATTCACCTTGGTAGATGGTTGGAAGCCCTTTTGCCCAAGGTGAAAAATTGCCTCCTATTTTTGGCAATATGTTGACTAGTGCTCTAGAATAGTCCAAATACAATTAAAACACCTCTATTGTCTTATCAAGTGTATGTATAGGTTATATCTATCCTTTGGGCTGAAAATATGATCACTCAAGTCTCTATAAATATGTAGTCTTCCATTTTGAAGAAACTAATCAAGAAATTTTTCAAGAGAAAGGTTCTTCTCTTAGTATTCTTAGTTCTTAGCTTAGCTTTTCTATCTTCTTCAAGGGTGAACTTTCTTGAAAGAAAAATCACTTTGAAGACTTGTTGAAAGTTCCAAGAGCTTCAAGGTTAATCATAAAAAATTCCTTCATACTAGTTACTACACTCTTGTAGAAAACTAGTCTTGAGGTCTTCTTCTTGTTTCATTGAGGTCAAAGGTTCAAAATACCTTAGGTTGCTTGAACTTTGAAGAAAAGATTTTGTTTAAACCTTCTTGAGGTCTTGGATTTAATATATCCAAGGTTGCTAGAAGTTTAACATTTTCAAGTCCTTTCAAAGGCACTTTCTCTCTTCTACTTGTTACACTTGTCTTGTTTGTTCTCTCCCTCACTTCTTGGATGAAATTTTATGCTCTTGAAGATCATTCCACATCATGACCACTCTTCTATCATAACAATAAATTTAATTGACAAATTTTTAGTTCAGTTGGACAAACTGGAAGTTATATATTTTTCAAAAAATAAATAATAAATTCATTTTCAAATCCATCTTAGGCAAGAAATTGAACTAAATTTTAGTTATGTTTGATTTTCCCAAAAGTCGATTTTATTGGTTTTTTTTTCAAAATAAAAAAAAAATCAATTTTGAACTGAAAAAGCAAATGCAATATACTACCCATTTGTATACATGTACATAATCGTTCTCATTTTGATATAAATCAAACTTATAAGATAAACTAAGTTAATGCAAATTTAATAGTTTTAAAACTAACTTATGATTTTCTATAAAATAAATGTCAGTAGAGTGCTAATAAGACCTTCTTTTTAAATGATATCCTTTTTTTTCATTATTTTCCTTTT
The DNA here is from genome assembly GCA_028651295.1 of Catharanthus roseus. Taxonomy (NCBI): domain Eukaryota; kingdom Viridiplantae; phylum Streptophyta; class Magnoliopsida; order Gentianales; family Apocynaceae; genus Catharanthus; species Catharanthus roseus. The sequence goes on along the minus strand of JAPQWS010000104.1, from coordinate 6,469,971 downwards.
CCATTTCAATAAGAAAAATTACTAATCAAACAGAGAAATTTTATTTCCTTGATATTTTCCTCAACTAACCAAACAATGTATGGATTTTAGTTTTCTAAGAATTTTATTTTCCTTTTCTGTCTTTTCCTTTCCTCACTAAAATCCTTGAATTACACAGGGAATTTATTAGAATCACTTGAAAATTTACTAGAGAAGGTTGGACCCCAAATGTGTGAGAGCAAACAGATACATGGAGAGAATTCATGGTCATTATTGCTATTTAAATGGAACCTTTTTTAAATTTAGGTAATTATGCTGCTAGACCATCATTCTGTTCCTTCTCGTGGTTGGAATCAAATTTTCTAAGGAAAACTTTGATTTATGAATCATAACTTTTACTTATTCTCATGTTCTTTATCGCCTCTTTCCTTGAAAAGTTGAGAAAGTAGAGGGGAAAGAGCACGACATTTCTCGTCTTTACAATCCTTGTATTTACACTATAAAATATATATTTGCGAAAAAAAAGAAATAAAGATTAGTGTTGGTTCAAGTAAATTTGTCATGCCTTTTTTGATATGTTCCAGGGTGGGAGATAGTGTTCCAACATAGCACTTCTATTCTAACAGGCAATGTTTAAATTAGTGGCAAAGCTTCAACATTATTTTTTACCAAGTCAAATTAAATATTTAAAAGTATACATTATTTTTTGGAGGCCAACCTTTACAATTACTGTACAGCTATTACCTTGTCACAACTTTTCGTGCTTAATTATATTATATTTTGCAGTAAGAAGAGTGCAATCAAATATAGTTTCTAAAATTTGACCAAAAGAAAATTGTAAGGTAAAGATGGATACTCATCATAAAGTTAAGAAGTCTTTTTATTTTTTATTTTTTTGGTAATAAGGTCAAGCAATTTAACTTGTAAGGATATACACAATATAACTATCCTAGGAATTTCTCGTTGGTAATATGGTAATAACGTTAAGTAGCTAAAAATTTTTATATTAAGTCTCTTTTATAATATTCGTGTGGTATATAAATTCATATATTAAATGTTAAGAAAAGAAACATGTATCTGTCACAACAAGAAAGAATTTCATATTAACATTTTTTCTGAATAATTTCATTTTAACATTTATTACATCTCACATAATACAAAAATGATTAACATATAAAAATCGAAATCAAAAGTTGTGTAGAGAGTACGTTATATGAAGGGAGATTCAATAATAGATTTTACACAGTTGATTATATTATTCAATAAAAAGATTGTGACCCATAAGATTTAAAAGCTTTAAAACCTGGCCTTGCTTGCTAAGAGATTCTGGAGAATCTTAACTGAACCTGAAGCATTAGGGGCAAATATTGAAAATTCAGGTATTTCCTGAACACTTCCATACTCCAAGTAAAGAGTCGGCTGAAACCAAACGTTTTCTTTCGATGGAAAAGTATCTACAAGGGTTTGCATGTGTTAAAAATGGGAGTTAGATGGAAAGAACATAAATGTGTGATACCTTGCACTACCAAGACCTTACAATTTAAAAAATTTCCATTTAACAAGGTCACTATCTCGAACCTAAGAGTAGCAAATCTCATCCCAACCCAGCTAAGACAATACAATATCCCCTCATTCAAGAAATTTTTTATGCAAGAGATATCTAATTGATCAAGGACATCCCTCTCTACTAAGTGCCCTCTCCTGATTTTTATGTGTGGCACTACACTCTTTCAAGAGAATTTACAATTTTCTCGGCTGATCGAGTATCGATGAAACATAAACAAGGGACATCTACATCTTCTGGTAATGCAAGTCTTTCTTGGAATTATCTAAAGAAACTAAATACTCTACCGAGTAAAAATGAATATGTGAAGATGGCATACAAGAACACTTCCCAGAAATGTTGAAACTCCATAGAAAAATCATCAAAGACCCAAAGGATTGGTAGTTGTTATTCCTAAATCATTTGCTACTTCACTACCAGAAAGTTAAGAAGGGTATAGATAGATACTGCATAAATTTATACAAACCCCGACATCCTTATCATATATTCAAGACTTCTTGAAAGATATTCAACATAATCCCCAGATGCTTAAGAATAATGCCCTAAAGTTGATTGCATCTCTATCATGGAGTATCTGGGCAGCTCAAAATGCATCTACATTTGATAACGAAAAAAATGGAAGCTAGAAAATATTGTCTGCTAGGTTAGATACATTCATGAAAACTGCAGGAGTTATTTCTTTCCATTTCTTTTGCATACATAGTGCTCTTGAGAATCCACACAACTTGTTAAACCTTGTTAATCAACCAAACCAACACTGGACCACCTTCTATGGACCTTTATTTTAAAGTCAAGGTTGATTCTCTGCCACAAAGAATGGTAGATTTGATATTGGAGAATTGATCAGGAACCACAATGGTGAGGTATTTGCATGAATGTCCCAACCAATTCCCCATAGTCTCCAATACAAGCTCTATAAATACAAGTTTCTTTCAAGGATACACTCTAGCCACTCAAATCGACTTAACTAAGTTTCTCCTTAAATGTCATGATTTAGAGGTTGTTAAACAAGTCAGTCAAAAGAGGAAATATCGTTCTCATATGAATCATATGATTAAGCAAATACGCCATCTTCACCGTTCATTTCCCTACACCTAGATTCAGTATGTAAACTATCATGCAAATATTGTTGCAGAAAAGTAAATAAAATGCTATTAATTATCATTACCATTTTATTTTTGTATGGAACTATGACAAATAATTTCGATATTATCTTGAATCAAATTTTGGCAATCCTAAGGAGTAATATTCAGACATTATTGATATGAGTCGAAAGAGATAAAATGTGCCAAGAATATATATATATATATATAAGTTAGTACTTATTCAATCTGTGCAGTGCGACTGATTTTGCTATGTGAGAAGTAGTATTATGCTCAGTGTGAAAAGCAATAAATAACACAACCACACAGGACATAACGATTGTAACACCATTTGGCCAAGCCTACATTTGCAGGGCCATGCTCCAAAAGTAATACACTAATAAATGTCAACACAGTACAAGAAACACCTAGCTCATTTATGCATCTAGTGATTCCCTAGTGGAATCAGTGCAAACTTCCTTTGCACACTGCACAGTTGAATCCCTTCAATTCTTCAAGGCTCCCCTTTAGAACAAGCTGCTTGATCTTGAATCACTTCAAGTCTTCAACACTGTTAAACTGTAGCAGAACTTCTATCCATAGAAGCTATAGTCTTCAAAACAAGAACTCCATTGAATTATGAAGGATGAAAAGCGAGCATCAATGGAGAATCACAGTGTTTGAAGTTTGTGATTGCACAAACTCAACCACCATGAACCGTCATCTTCTCTCTCGCAAAATGTCTTCGAAGAATTGCAGAACAACTCTCTTCAACCTTCAATTATATTCCTCTATTTATAGATATTGAGGCTGAATAGTAGGTTTTGTATTATCAATCCTTTTTCAATTAGAATTTTGACAAGGACTTTGTTTCCAAGAGGACTTCTAATTTTAACCCCAACAAAGTCCTTATTCTTCCAATCTCCTTAACGCAATATCCTAATTGAACTCTAATATTTCAGCTCATGATCTTCAAACAATAGTCAAACAAAACCATCTTGTGTGGCCACACTCAAACTATATATATATATATCAAATTTCTTTAAGGAATAATATAGGTCACCGAACTAAATAAAGAAATCTATTAATATGGGGATACTGAGTCTTGTATTCAATGTTTCCTACATTGGATGCAAAACTAAGTGTCCTCATATTCATAGCTTTCTTTCTTTGTTTTGATGAATAATATATTATGATCATGACTATACACCAAGAATATACATATGTATCAAAGTCTTTTTTTAAGGAATAATGTGGTCCCAAACTAAATTAAGAAATCTATTAATATGGGGATACTGGGTCCTTCATTCAACGTTCCCCACATTGAACGCAAAAGTGAGCGTCCTCATATTCATAGCTTTCTTTCTTTGTCTTGACGAATAATATATTATGATCATGACTATATTACTTTCAATTCAGTGTATGTTTTGCTTTTATTTTTGGCTAATGAAATTAGAATAACAGATTAGTTTCAATGATAAGTTTTATGGTTAGAGGAAATTAATGAAAGAAACTAGAAAAACAACAAAACATGATCAATACTACTAGATGTTTGAATGAAAAATTGAAAAGGAGGAAACAACACATACAAAGAAAACATTGACGATTTTACACCCACAAGATCCGAAAGAATAGAAGATAAAAGGATGAAGATAAAGTAAATTGAGAAGAGAGAGAAGAATATATATCTCAGTTGTTCAAAACCTACAAAGAAAGGTCGTAGGCCTTATGATTTGACATGGGGAGGCTTCTACATGTATCATCATGAATATGGTGATTAATTTTATAAACCACAATGACTTATAAGGAAAAGTTGCAGGTATGGTAGCGACAAATTTGAACTTGGATTCTTTTTTACATTTCTTGCTAGGTTGTATCATCTTTGTATCACTATTGAACCACCCCCAATGTTGCCGATCAATTTCATCTTTTCACTCACCATATATTCTTACTTTTGCTTTACTCTTTGCTTTCTCTGCAGAGTGGTTTTCGGTTTGCTTTAAGTTCTTGAGTTCAAGAGTTTTTAGGTAAGCTTTCTTGCTAGTTTAGATTCGGAAAAATCATTCATTATTCTTTTTTGGGTAAAAACTGTCACACACACTCGAATTTTTGCGTTTCTCCATTTTAGCACTAAAACTAAAAAAATTATCAATTTTTGCACTTTAACAACAAAAAGCTCTCTACTTTAATACTTCCCTCTAATTTCAATGTCAAATACTAATGGTATAGGGGTATTTTTGTCAAAATAAAGAAACAGAACTGATATGTGCTTGATTGTATATATTTCTTGTAAGTCAGTACTTAGGCAATCTGTGTAGTGTGACTGATTTTGCTGTGTGAGGAGTAGTGTGACACAGTGAGAATTGCAACAAACAACACAAACACATAAGACACAGTAATTGGTAACGTAGTTCGACCAAGCCTACATCTGTGGGACCATGCCCAGAAAGCAATCCACTATCAACACAGTACAAGAAAACTCCTAGCATTTTTACATATCTAGAGTTTCCGTAGTGGAATCAGTGCAAACTCCCTTTACACATTGCACACTTGAATCCCTTCAACTCTTCAAGGCTCCCCCTTGGTGTGTGGCTGCATGGACTTGAACTCCCTTCAATCCTCAACACTATTAAATAGCAGCATAGCTGAAATCCCTTCAATTCTTCAAGGCTCCCCCCAGGAACAAGCTGTTTGACCTTGAATTCCTTCAAGTCTTCAACTTTATTGAACATCAGCACAACTTCTATCCTTAGAAGCTATAATATTCAAAACAAGAACTCCATTGAATTATGAATAATGAACTACAAGCATCAATGGATACACAGTGCTTGAAGTTTGTGACTGTACAAACTCAAGCACCATGAACTGTTGTCTTCTCTATTGTAGAATATCTTCGAAGTATTGTAGAATGACTGAACCTCAATTTTCCATTACATTGCTTTATTTTTAGACGTTGAGATTCATAGATCAGTCTTATATTTCCTAATGCATTCGAACCAAGGATTTGGTTGCCAAATAATACTTCTTGTTTTGATTCCCTACAAATCCTATTTTTCTTTAGGATTCGGACCTTTCTTTATTCTTTCAACTTCCCTTAACCGGACTTCCATATTTTAGCTCATAATCCCAGATTCTTCAGGATTTTATCAAGTTTCCTAAAACTATGCCAATACATAGTGCCGCTGCAACACTACAGTTTTTGTGCTGCCACATGATCAACCTTTGTGGCTACACTCAAGTTGTGCGATAAGTTTCTACAAACCCCCTCCCCCTCCCTCCCCCCCTCCCCCTTTTGGCCTTATTTTAGATCATACACCAATGAGCTGCACAGATGGTCATCTTCAAAAGAATCTGAATGCACAACATGAGCATGAATAATAAACACTAAGTAAATGTTAAAGTCTTAGGTTCCGGTGGTACACAGGCCAAAGTAGATAGCTTAGAGTCTACCACATAAAGAAACAAAAATAGTAAAAAAAATATCCCGAGGCCATGCAGGCCATTAAGAACAAAAATTAAAGTGTTCAGTTCAAGGCCACACTCGACCACACAGAGTCAGGTAAAATAATTCCATTTTAAAATAAATTGCAGCTAAGATCCCCCCTTTTGATCTAAAAGAATGCTCAAAGAAGCTTATCCTTAAGATTTTTCAAGTCTTGCTGCATTTGAAGGCTGAGGCCATAACACCTGAGAGTTGCTGATTGAGGAGGTCTAAACTGATAGTCATTTCTGAGGAGTCTACAGTAGGAGGAGGAGATGGTGAGGCCACTTTGGTGCTGGACTGCTTCTTTTTGGATGACTGCTACCTTGTAAACTTACTTGGACAGTGTGTCCTTGTGTGGATAGAGTTTGGGTCAGTGGCACCAGACCAAGAGCTATATTCTTTGGCATCACCAGGGTGTCTAGAGCCCTTACCCAAGAATCAGAAGGCAAAGAAAGATCCTTGCAACAAAGTAAATATTTAGTAATTAAACAGGAACATGGCAGAGCAATCTTACTGGCCTTCTTTTGGCCTATTTGCCTGAAGATGTTCTTGAAGATCACAGTGCAGCTATTGATCTTTTGCTTGGTGGCAAAGGCATAGAGCATATGATCTCTTTCCTTCAGCACAGCAGTCGCGGCAGCCAATTTCCATAAAAGACTCTAAATAGTGCTCTATATAGCATTTCATCAAATTTGAGTTAAGCATGTTTATTTCTGGCCAGATAGCCCCCTCATCACTAATTAAAACCTTAGTCACTTTATCAAAATCAACTTCCTCCTCCAGGCCAGTCCCTTCAATGTTACTATAATGTCGGTAGCTTAGATAATGAGCAATGTTTGCAGGTGAGAAATCAATGACATACCCCCTCACATAAACCTGGCCATAAGCTGGACTCTCAGGATTACCAAACTCTTCAATTAGATTTGCATAGAAATCCTTAACTAAGTTCTCATTAAAGTGTTCAGCAAAGAGGGCCAATTCCACACAACGCATTCCTAGCAGCAACTCGATCACCTTGTACTGTTGCAAGATTTCTTGAGTGATCCTCTTCTCAGCCAAAACTGGTTTGTCAATTAATTCTACCATCCTTAATTCAGCAATCTTGGAGTAAAAGTGCTGGTTGATTGTATTTTTTGCTTGGAGAGGAGCAAAGGGAGGAGGTGTGACAACTCTGCCTTCTTTGCACTAATTTTTTAAGATAAGACACCCTTCAGAGCTGTCCTTGTCATTTTTCTCCCCTGACCTAGGCCAGAGCTACCACTTCCTTCAGTATTTTGCTTCCCCTCAGAGCCTTCCTCAAAACCTTCATCAATATCCTCCATATACTGATTTGCTAAACTGCTAGCAGTAAAGGGTGGGAGAACAGCAATAGGGGTCAATTCATCAATAAAGTAATGCACAGGGTGTGCATCCACAGACAAGAACTCAATACCCAAGTTATGAATAACAGGCAAAGACATAGTATTTTCAAAGAAATATTGAGGCACATAGGCATCAATCATTAGACGAAAATCAAAAGTAGAGAAGACAAGCAGTAACAATGGATTAAGCATAAATGAAATTTGAGAACCCATTACTCTCAATCTACACATGAGTGAGAACTCATCCGGAGACCCCAAATAATGCCAAAGGGATAGAGAGTTTACCGACCTGATACATGGATAGACAAGTGTAGCTGATGAAGTTGTTGTACTCGTAGAGCGGGAAAAAGTCTGGTCCTTACCAGGGATGAAAGAGTGCGATCGTGAAGTTCGAGAGCCAAGGACCTTTCGGGCCTGATAGGTTGTTCTCCTGCCATTGCTAGTTGTCGGATTGTGCACAGAGGATGAAAATATCTCGAAAAAGATAGACTTTGCAGAGAAAAACCCTAAGGAAATTTGGAGAAAAATCGTAGAGCTTGGAGTCAAGTCGGTCTATTTTTTGGAAGATTTAGAACTGACTATTGAGTTGATTTTGCGAGAGAGAGAGAGAGAGAGAGAGAGAGAGAGAGAGAGAGAGAGAGAATCCCTCCTTTTTCTTGTCAGACTAACTTATGGACTCTTCTTCCAAGGTCTTTTAAGTGTGAACAAAACTGTGTGCTACAAACAATGTGATTAGTGTGGGATGATCTGAGTATGAGATGAGAGTGTTCACAAAGTCTCACATTGTACGTACATGTCTAACATTTATGAGAGTGTGAAGAAAATGCATTGTAAGACAAGTATTTCTTACACTAGTTCATCAAATAGATCCCTAATGCTTGTCTAAGTTCTTCGAATCTCATAGCATCCAGGGAATTTGTGAGAATATCAGCCAAATATTTCTGAGTGTTCATATACTCCAAGCTCACTATCTGTTGCTCGACCAATTCACGAATAAAGTGGTGTCTCATGTCAATGTGCTTGGTCTTGCTGTGTTAACAGGATTTTCTGTGACGTTGGTTGTGCTAATTTTGTCACAATACATAATCAGCTCTTTCTGTGTAATCCCATAGTCACTCAGCATCTATTTCATCCAAAGAAGTTGTGTGCAATAGTTCCTTACAGTAATGTACTCAGCTTCTGCAGTGGATAGCAAGATACAGTTTTGTTTCTTGCTATACCAAGGCACCAGATTGTTTCCAACATAGAAGCACCCTCCGGATGTGCTTTTTCTATCATCACAATTACTAGCCTAGTCTGAATCACTATAGCCAACAACATGAGTGGAATGTAGAATAAATCATACTCAGCAGTGCTAAGTACATTTCTTAAGATGCATTTCACTGCTTTCTTGTGTCTCCTTAGGATCTGCTTGATATCACGTACACATTCCAACATCGTATGATATATCAGGTCTACTAGCTGTTAAGTAGAGCAAACCCACGATTATACTTCGGTACTCATGCTATTCTACACTTATTCCCTTCTCATCTTTGTTGATCTTTAGTGTGGTACTCATAGGTGTTCTTATCGTCTTCCCATATTCCAAGAAAACTTCTTCACTAAGCTTTTGGCATATTTTGCTTGCGAAAGAAATGTACCTTACTTCATTTGTCTGACTTGCAAGCCAAGAAAGAATGTTAGTTCACCCACAATACTCATCTCAAATTCAGTTCTCATGGATGTGATGAACTCCTCTGTGAGCTCCTTTGATGTGGACCTAAACACTATGTCATAAACATATATTTGTGCTACGAGCACGTGTTGTGCTGAACGTTTGATGAACATAGTTTTGTCCATACTCCCACTAATGAATCCTTTGTTGAGCAAATAATTTGTGATCTTTTCATACCATGCTTTCAGGGCCTGCCTTAATCCATAAAGAGCCTTTTTGAACTTGTAAACTTGATCTTGAAACTTTGGATTTACAAATCCTTTTTGGTTGTTCAACAAATGCTTATTCTTGTAATATTTCGTTCAAGAAAGCACTCTAAACATCCATCTGCTAAAGTGTGAAGTTCTTGGCACATGCAATAGAGATCAACAGTCTTACAAATTCAAGTCATGTGACTGAGACAAAAATTTTCATCAAAGTTCAGTCCTTCTACTTGAGTATACCCTTGTATAACCAACCTTGCCTTATTACGTGTGACGTTACTTTCCTCATCAGTTTTATTCCTGAATATCCACTTGGTACCGATGACATTCACACCTTCTATCTCGTGACAAGTTCCCACACATTGTTTCTTTTAAACTGTTAAAGCTTCTCTTGCATTGCTTAAATCCAGTACTCATTAGTAAGAGCTTCTTTGAAATTCTTGGGTTCAAGAGTGGAAGTGTAGTATGTCATGTTGATCATTACCACTATTTGATTGTAGTCTACTCCTTTCTTGCTTCTAGTTCTTAGACCTTCTATGATATCTCTGCTGATAGCATCTGTGGGTTGATCTTTCAGAAGTCTTATGTGTTTTCGTCTTACTATCTCATTACCCTGAGTGTGAGTCACACTCCCATCGACTGGTAAGTTTGCGGAATCTTCAATACTACTTTGATCACCTTGGATCACTATCACTTTAGGTGTGTTGTCTTCATCACCAACAGCTTGATCATTACACTTAGTATCCTTGTACTAACATCCTCAACAGTCACATTTGCTAATTCCATGACTACTCATGTGCGTCTGTTAAACATGCAGTATGCATGACCATTTGTGCAGTATCCCAGAAATATTCCCTCATCACTTCTACCATCGAATCTTCCTAAATGTTCTCAGTCATTGAGGATGTAGCATTTACTTCCAAACACATGCAGGTAACTCAGCTCATGTTTTATGCCCTTCCATATTTCATATAATGTCTTGCTCATCAAGGCCCTAAACAACACTCTGTTAATGATGTGAACTACTGCATTGGCTACTTCTGCCCACCAACTGTGTGTTAGTCCCTTGGAATTCAGCATCACACGAATCATATCTTGAATAGTTCTTTTTTTTATCTCAGCTACACCATTTTGTTGTGGTGTCTTCGATGCTGAAAACTCATGTCTGATGCCATGTGACTCACAAAATTCTGAAAACTGGCTGTTATCAAACTCCTTACCATAATCACTTCTCAGCCTTTTCAGAGTTGTATTCTTCTTTGTCTTAATGCTTAGACATATCTTCCTGAATGCATGAAATGAATCTGCTTTATTTCTGAGAAAGTCTATCTATATGTATCTTGAGTAGTCATCGACACACACCAAGGCACGCCTTTTTCCACCAGTACTTTCTACCTGTGTGGGTCCAAAAAGATCAATGTGCATTAGATCTAAGATATGTGTTGTGATCATATCTCTAAATTAAATGTGCTTACCGATCTGGCAATCTTCACACAGTAACTTACGGTCCTTTTTAAATTGAGGAATTCTCCTAACTATTTATTTGCTTCCAAGCTTGTGTAAGTGCTTATAGTTCATATGCTTTATGCCATAGTTCTGCTTCTCTAACTTTCCAGTCAGACATACAGGTTCCTTCATAGCATTCATTTGGTGGCAATTGTTAGCAGTTCTTCATCCTACGATGATGCACTTGTCATTATTTGTAAACACATAACATTTCTCCTGTTAAAATACACCAAAAGATCATTATCATTACATAGTTGGCTAATACATATCATATTGGCTTTCATCCCTTCGATGTGTAGCACGTTAGATAATTTTGGCATTCTAGCTACATTCAGTGTACCTACACTGATGACTCTGTTCTTCACACCATCACCAAATGTCACACTACCTTTGTGACACACTATATAATCTACAAGATATTTTTTGTTTTCGGTCATATGTCGTGAGCATCCCATTGTCAAGATACCATACACCCGCAAAATTAGCCGGCAGAGATAGATGAACCACATTACATCTCAACTCTTCTTTATAATCCAAATCCATCGCATCTTGGCTTCTCCTTTAGTCAAGGCATGAGTGTGTAGTTTTCTTCCTTGCTTCAGATCTCCAATTCTCCTGTAGCATTGATGTCACACATGCCCGATCATTTTGCAGTAATCACACATAAGGAGAGGCCTTCTAGGTTCGTGTTTCTTGATCAAGTTTCTTTTCTCAGCTTGACTTAAGTTGTCTTTGACAAACATTCCTTCTGACTTGCCAAACTTTGTGTAACTGCTCTCATGTTGTGAGACATACATCCATGTTATGTGATTGAGATTTGTACTAGTGTACCCCAAGTCTTGATTTCATTCCAGCTAGTCTTCTACAAAGATTATTTCATCAAGTTTAGCCTTTCCAGAGTTTAATCTTGCTATTTTTCCTTCAGCCACGTTTACTCTCTCCGTTGCATCCTTGACCTGAGCCATTAGCTCATAATTCCTTTCTTCAAGAGCATCTTTCTACTCCTGAATCTTCTTTAGTTTGTCCTTTAGATTTTGACGTAGCTCCACCAGTCTAACCCACTTGGTGTAGAGAATGTTGTACGTATCTTGTAGTTCCTCATATGAGACTTCCTCATCACTATAGATGGAATCATCGTCGCCGCCATCTTTGTGATCACTATGCATAGATATATCTTCGAAGTATATTATCACATCGAATGCTAGTGTCTCAGTGTCTTCTTCATCATCTTAAGAGTCGACTTCTTATCATCATCACTGAGAGTAGTGCTCATGGATTTGTTCTTCTTCAAAGTGTTGGTATATTCTACCTAGATGTGACCATATCCCTCACTTTCTTTGCATTGTATGCCTTTTTCTTTTTTACCAGTGTCAAACTTCCTTCTCATAGTGCCTTAAACTTATTACGACCTTTTTTATCCCTGTGATCAATCTTGAATCTCCTTGAGGTTTTGATGTTTCTCCAATTCTACAAAGAAACTTCCCAAAGACTCGAGTGAGCATCATAACCTCTTCTTCAGAATAAGAGGTGGCATTGGATGAGTTGTGTTCAGCTTTTAGTGCAATGCCCTTGCCTTTGGATTCAATATCAAAATTTATCTCATATATCCTCAAGGATCCTAAAAGATCATTCAAAGGAAGTTTTGTCACATCCCTTATTTCCTCAATTGCTACAACTTTAGGATGAAATCATGCAGGTTAGGATCGTAGTTTCTTTCTATTGGAATTCATAGACAAAAGCATAATTAAAAATAACTATGAAAGCTGCCAACAGGATCTACACATACCAGAAAAACCAATTGCAAAGAAAACCACCTAAATGTTCTAGATGCCGCTAGGTGTGGAGGCGCTGCTGTTTACACTTCACCCTCTACCAGTATCCACGCGATGGCCTCTTCTGTAAGCAAACGGGATGCTAGTCCCTCGGTGTTCTGAAAACTATTCAGAACCAACCCTAACTATTTGTTAATGCTTTGGGATTTTGGAGAGAGAGAGGCAAGACACGATTCTTGCCATTCTAGGGTTAAAGGTTTCTTTAAAGAGAAAAAGAATAGCTACGGAAAAAGGTAATGTAACCTTTTATACCTGTCAACATCAGAACCCTAATTGTCATCTAATGACAATTTAATCTTGTCCTTTTATTCCTATAATCATCCAACGGTTGGATGAATAATATTAAGTAATTAATTTCATTTATTTGATAAAATAAATTAGTTACTTATTTAACTACCAAATAAATACAACACAAAATCTGATCCTCTTTTTGTATGTGTTCAACAAATCTAGACACGATCTAGATTCATTGAACATATACATTGTGCTCACAAGATCGTCTATGTGTGTGACCCTATGTATTCACTTAACATTCACAGTGAATAACACAATGTCCTAGATATTTATCCACAAAACATAAGTGGCCTCTAACAAGACATTATACGTATCCAAGTGAAGTAAAAGATACGATAACCTAACATCAGTTTTCATATTTAGTCCTTTTGTCACAAAAAAATCCTAATTAAGTATAAGGCATGGGACGAATCATCCTTACAAAACTTAATTAACCATTTACTTGATTACCAGGCAGACTGTTATGATAAATTATATTAATAACACCTTATTAATACTTATTTGAGCATGGCCATGTGTATTTTCCAGTCTTCCTTATCAAGGGGCCCATAGGTATCTCTCTCTAATAAGAGAGGGACAAATCCCTTTCACAATCTCTAACATTCAAGCCATGGCAAGAAAATAGCCCAACCAATAGTCAAAATAATCACCTGATTAAAAGTGATGTTTGACTATGTCACATATTTTCTCCCTATGCAAGAAGCATTAGAAACATTAGGTCAAAGGACACCAAGCATAATTTTGTGAAGAAATACTTATGATTTAAATAATGCAATATTTCTTCTTCACTTTGGGTCATTTTCAATACAATATTCGCAATATGTATATACGAATTGATTTATATCTCATATTCATGACCAGTGAAACTTGATCATCAATCACTTCTTACTAGTTTAATAATAGAAGATGTGATAAAACTATGGACAAACAAGAAGAGTATTTTATTAGCAAGAAGAAAACTTTACTATCAAGTCATATACTTGATGACCAAGAGCAAAAAATACAATTTAAAAAGCATGCCTCATAAATAACCAATATAAATGTAAGTTAATTGGTCTAGGGCATATAACTAACACTTTTGCACTAGTTTCTCTTCAGAGAATTCTTCTCCCAATTGATAAGCCTTATTTGTAATGTCTCTGAGTTTGCCACTGAATTCAGCAATTCATCCTCTTGCATCCTTAATTCTTCAAGCTTAGTGGTCAACATCTGTGATTTAGAAATCCTCACAGCATTTGTATCTTCATGAATGATTTCAAGAGTTTCCCAGGCCTTCTTTGTAGATGTGCAAGTTGAAATTAGCTTGAATTGTTCCTCATCTACCCCAATAGATATGGTTTTTAATGCCCTAGTATTAGCCTTAGCAGATTTTCTCTCAACATCGGCCCATTCAAGCCTGGACTTCATAACTACCTCAGTCGATTTAGTTATGACATCTTTCTCAGTCTTCGTAGGAGGTTTCCAATAAGTCTTGATAGCATTCCAAGCAGTTTCATCCAAGGACCGAATGAAAAACTGTGTTTTAATCTTCCATTAGGCATAGTTTGTACCTTCGAGCAGAGGAGGTCTAGTAAAAGATCCACCTTCCTAGGTTCTCATGATGACCTAAGTACCAACTTCCCACGATCTTCACCTACTAGATAACTAGCACCACAAACGGTGCCAAAGCTCAATACCAGTTGTGAGTTAGTAATTAGGCAATCCGTGCAATGTAACTGATATTTCTATGTGAGGAGTAGTGTGATACACAGTGAGAATTGCACCAAATAACACAAATACACAAGACATAGCAATTGGTCACACAGTTCAACTAAGCCTACATCTACGAGACCATGCCCAGAAAGCAATCCACTAAAACTGTCAACACAGTACAAGAAAACTCTTAGCTCTTTTACACATCTAGAATTTCCCTAGTGGAGTCAGTACAAAGTCCATTTGCGCACTGTATAGTTGAATCCCTTCAACTCTTCAAGGCTCCCCCTTGGTGTGTGGCTGCATGGACTTGAACTCCCTTCAATGCTCAACACTTTTGAACTGCAGCACAGCTGAAATCCGTTCAACACTTCAAGGTTCCCCCTTGGACAAGCTACTTGACCTTGAATCCCTTCAAGTGTTCAACTCCATTGAACAATAGCACAACTTCTATCTCTAGAAGCTATAATCTTCAAAATAGGAACTCCATTAAACTATGAATGATGAACAACAAGCATCAATAGAGAATCACAGTGTTTGAAGTTTGTGATTGCACAAACTCAACCACCATGAACTGTCGTCTTCTCTTTTGCACAATATCTTTGAAGAATTGTGGACCGACTGAATCTCAACTTTCCATTATATTGCTTTGTTTATAGAAGTTGAGATTCATAGGTTGGTCTTATATATCCTGATGCATACGAACCCAGGATTCGGTTTCCAAATAACCGAATCCTACAAATCCTATTTTCCTTTAGGATTCTGACCTTTCCTTATGCTTTCAACTTCCCTTGACCGGACTTCCATTTCTCAGCTCATAATCCCAGATTCTTTAGGATTTTATTAAGTTTCCTAAAACTATGCCAATACATAGTGCCACTGCAATACTATAGTGTTTGTGTCGCCACAGGATCAACCGTGTGGCCACACTCAAGCTGTTTGACAGGTTTCTACATTTCTATATGTTATTTTCATTGTTTTATGATGTTTTTAGTATGTAAAAATGTACATTTTGGACTAGTACCTTTATTTTTGTCTTAGGTGCCTTCCAAAAGAGAAAACAATGAAAAGAAACAAAAATGATCGAAAACTGAGTGAAAACGACGAAAACAAACTCGACAGCATCAACTAAGCAGACCTACAGCCTGAGGTAGGCCAATCTACTGCCGATAGTAGGTCCTGGAGCCACAAGCAGAGCTCGGACAGAAGTTATAATCTAATTTTAAGCTATTTTGATGTATTTTTTCCTCTATTAATAGGTATTTCTGCCATTAGGCTGGAGGAGGCAATTAGGGCGAATTTAGATTAGATCATTCCCACAAATTTTTCTTCAATTAGTTAGGAAATCAGTAAAACTTTTGTAATTGAAGACTTGGAGATCAAGATTCGAAGACCAAACATAACAATTTCAGGCTTCAATTGGGCAACTCGAGAGATGAGATAGGGAGATGTTTGAGACTACGATTTCGGCTTCAATCTCCCTCCTAAGTTTTCTTTTCCTTTGTTTTTACTGAATTCAACGTTTAATTTTAGTTTTGGTACTGTGATTAGTGAGTAGATTTTTATGTTTGGATGAGGGTTGAACCCGAATACTTGTTTACAATGTTCTTGGTTTAATTTATTGAATTTGATATTTGTTTTCAATTTAGTTGTCTTCTAATTGTGTTTGTTTTCAATTTAATTGTCACGAGATTAGATTTATAGCAAGAGTGCTTGGAATTGAAAAAGGAAGAGAAATCTAGGTAACCAATTGGGGGTTAATTAGGGTAATTGATTAGAGATATGATATTGCACTTTTAGGTCCTTTAAATCACCTATAATTATTGCACTCATAATTGGTTATGGAGAAAAGAGATTTTCCCCTAAGGTTAGTGAGTAGTGCAGCTTTTGCCTAGATATAGGAATTTCCTGATTTGTTGTGATGACCCAACTTGATTAATTCAATATCGTTTTCTTTAAAGTTTTTCAATTGAATTATTAACAAGGATTAAGGAGATTCCACCATCCAAACTCTTGCTTTAATAGTTTTCAAAACCTTAATTTTATTATTTGGCTTGCTTTAGTTGATAAATCATTTTCAGCATTTTAGTTAATTCTTTTTCTAAGAAACTTTTCTTTAGGCAAAACATTAGAAAGGAAGATTAGTAATTGAGCCTTTATCGTTTCTTGAGATTCAATACTCAGGTATAGCTTTTTTACTATAGTGATAGGTCCCATTCCCTGTTACCTTAGTACTTAGTAGTTCATCCCGTTTTGATTTTAAAACTCAGACATCAAGACTATTGTTTCTATTATTTTGTATTTTTTCTTTCACCTTCATTCTTCTCCTAAATCAAAACCCTAAATCCCACTCTTATCTTTCTTTCGTCCTTTCTGCCGCCACAGATCCCCTCCTTAACTGAAGCCTTTTGTTCTTCTCTCCCTTCCCTTTCCTTCTTCCCTTTGTTGTCTTTGCCATGGTGATATGAATCGAGATGACCAAGAAGGTAATAAGTTGATTCATGATCCAATCACTAAAGAAAGGGTAAGAAGATCAAGGCATATGATGATAGCTTGGCTAAAGGAATGATTGTTTTTATTGAAGAAACCATGACGAACGGAATAAAGAGCTAGAATGAAGGCTTGAAAGATGAAAGAGAACATCCTAAGTTGCTTATGGATTAATGCATAAACTTTGGGCAATCAAATGAGCAAATTGAGAAAAGAATAAATCAAGGGAAGGCAAAAACAGAGTGGTTCCTAGTGTCAGTCAATCAAGATTCGCCATCAAGAGAGGGAAGAGCCTGGTACGGCCATAGAAGATAGGCTTTTTTTCACGGCAGGTGAAGCCTTTCGGGATGCTATGGATCTAGCGGGGATAGTCCTCGTTACGAACAAAAAAGTGGGGTTGCGCCCCAATTCGAACAGGCGAACCATGAGCCTGCACTTGATCTAAAGCAACGATCCAAGCTATCCCATAGATCTGACCTCCGGCCGGCGAGGTTTCTGCTTAGGGTAACAAATCCTTCTCGTCTCTTTTTTCTCGTCAAGCCTACCATCAATGATAGGCCTTGTACCTACCGTCCCCGATAGGCTTCTGTCCAAATTGGACTTGTTGGTTGAAGACCTATTGTGTGCAATAGGGTATACCCTACCATCGCCGGTAGGTGTTTGGTTGTTGAACAATGCATTGTTTTGGATGGTTTTCAATGTTTAAACTCTATTTTCAATTTTTAATTAAGGGTCTAATTGGTCTATAAGAGTCTTTAGTCAATAGTCAATGTAGGTTTTAGCCGTAACACTATAAATATACATTTATAGCCTATATTATAAACAAGTTGAATATGGATGAAATTGAGAGTTTTCTCCAATAGTTTCTAAGGTTCTTCAACCCATCTTAGTTAGCTTCTAAGGGTTTGCTTCCTTAGTTTGTGAGCAATTGATTACGTAGGTTGATGAATCTATGGAAGTCAATTGATCATTTCCAATTCCTTTTTTATTGATTCTAGGAGTTTTTAGTTTCTAGAATTAATTAAATCTAGGTCTTCTAATTTGTGTAGTTTGGGTTTTAGGGCCATAGTTTCCCTAAGGTTCTTACTATCAAGTTGGGAAAGAGTTCCTCCTCTCACTATTGGGTTTATATTGCATAGTTCCTCATAAGTTCTTTAGTGGAGTGTTAGGACTAGAAAATCTTCAATAGAAGTTCTTCATCGATGAGGTGATCTTGGGAAGGTGATGGATTCAGTTTGCAATCAAATTGAGGATTTACATCACAAGTTTGTTGAAAATTGAAGATTTTCTTCTTTTTATTTTATTTTTTTATCATCATAGAGAAAGAAAGATAGAGAGCGAGAAACAATTAAGGTGCAAAAAATTTGTGACATTACTTAAAGATATCAAAGAAAAGATTGGTTTATCTCAGTCTCAATCTACATTACCGTCCCCATCAACTATGTGTTCAGTATAGTCCTTATTCACATAAAACAATGACACTTCTAAAGCTTGTATGGTTCTCAAATCATTTACTTATTATTTTTTTTTTTTTTTTTGCAAGAAGTCATTCACTTTTAAACTGTGATTTTTTCGCACAGTGGTTATAGGGTTGCTTTGGCTTCTTGAGTTCAACAATTCTTAGGTAAGCTTTCTTGCTAGTTTAGTCTAGGAAAAATCATTCATTATTCTCTTTTTTCTGAAAAAAAAAAATCATTTATTTTTTATCTATGATTTTTCTTGTTATGTGGAGTTTGATTTTTTGGCTCACTCAAATCATTCACTTTATTATTAATTTTTGCAAAAAAGTCATTAACTTTTAATCTATAATTTTTCTACAATGTGATTTTAGGTTTGCTTTGGGTTCTATAGATCAAGAGTTTTTAGATAAGCTTTCTTGCAAGTTAAGTCTAGAAAAAATCATTCATTACTCTTTTCCTTTGCAAAAACTCATTTATATTTTATCTATACTTTTTCTTGTTTTGTGTAGTTTTATTTTTTGGCTCACTCAAATCATTCACTTATTTTTTATTTTATTTTATTTTATTTTTTGAAAAAAAACCATTACTTTTAATCTTTGATTTTTTAGTGGTTTTAGGTTTGCTCTGAATTCTTGAAATCAATAGTTCATAGGCAAGCTTTCTCACTAGTTTAGTATTGGAAAAATCACATTATTGTTTCTTCCACAAAAAATCATTCATTTTTTATCTATGATTTTTCATGTTCTATAGAGTTTGATTTTTTTGTGAAAGTTTCACTGGGAAAACCTTAATGAGACATTCTTATCTTATTTAAGCCGTAAATGGAAAAATATGTACAATTAGATACCTAGCTAAACATTAGAATTATCATTAACATGGTAACTACAAACTAGGAGAAAAGATATACAAATATTGCTAGTATCTACAGTTACAACAAATTAGATACACTAAATCTCACTACTTCCCCATAAGTTGGAGCATGAAGATTACAAATACCCAACTTGTGACGAAGAAAATGAAAGGAAGAAGGTTGCAGAGATGTCGTAAATATATTAATAGGTTGCAAAGCACTGCTCATTTATCGAGGAGTAAATAAACCAGACGGAAAAAGCATCAGGAATGAAATGAAAGTCTATCTCAATATGTTTCATACATTCATGAATGATTGGATTGGTAGCAATATAAATAGCAGCCTGACTGTCAGGATCAACAGGAATAGTTTGTGAAACAGAAGCATGGAAATCCTGAGAAGACGATGAAGCCATTTCAGCTCACAGAGTGCAACCGGCATGGCGCAATACTCACCTTTGGCAAAAGATTGAGATACTGTTTGTTGCTTCTTCGTCTTCTAAGAAACAGAGAGAAACCAAGAGAAACAAAGTGAAGGCATCAAAACAACAAAGCCTTGATCATGTTTTAATGTTTAGGGCCATCAAACAGTTTTTGCACAATCTTCCTTTTGTTGCCTTGGTTCCCTTTCCAAAGGAGCCCTAGAAGGGAAAACAGAAATAGAGAACCCCGTTTTGTGTTATGAGTTTTGCATTCTTCTAACTTTGTTTTCCTTAAGAAATATAACCTTTTTTCTCTAGTGATTTTTTGTTTGCTTGGACTTGGAAGATGCTGATTCGCAAGTATTCATCCTTGGAAAAGATTTATTTCGTTTTTCTATTTTAATTTTATTTTTTTCAACCTCCTCTGCTCTATCTGCAGCCCCTTTGTGCTAAGCAAGTGATAGATTGTTATTATAAGACCATGCATCAAGGAGAAATCTATTCTTAAATTTAGTTTTAAGTTAGTAAAATGTCATATATGATTTTTTCAAGTCATAACGTTGAAATTTTTTGTTGATCCCTTCCTGGTTTTGTCTAATTTATCACGTATAAGATTTGATTATAACCCTCCTTATTTTCTCAATGGCCATTTAATTTTTTTTAAATGTTAATTTGCACAACAAAAATAAATTTACTTTTTATTTTTCAACGATTTGATTTTTTCCTAACTATTTAGTTTTGATTTTACAGCGTTCGTGAGACCAACCAAAAGCTATTAATTAATCTCAAAAAACTTTGTTTAGAAACGGTCTCAGAAAAACCCCATCCACCACAAGAAAAAAGGTACCTCTTCTATATTTTATTTTCATATTTTAATTAGTTTTTTTGTTTTTCTACAAAGATTTAAGTGATTAATTGTTAATTGTTTATATGTGACCATCTTTATAAACAATACTTGAATGTAAATTTACTTTTCTAGTATATATTTTCATAGATCTTTATAATTGTTTATAGTATGATGTGTATAAATTCTATGGATTAGTATAATTATTGTAACTTTATAAATTTATTGAAATTTTACCATCATTGAATCAATACCTCAATTCATTAACATTTTTAAGTTCTTTTATTTGTTAAAAGAAATTAAAATTTTTTTTTTAAAATTTTCTTGTTAAAATTTTATATATATTAAAATCCAATAAGTGTTGAAAACAATAGATTGGACAATCATTTTTGTTTGGTGTCAAACATAGAATATTTATTCCAGAAGTCATATATATATCGATCATCATGCGTGTTTTATTCCAATTATTTTTAAATAACTACATGCCTTGGACAATGATGCACATTTAAATTTCAAATTACGAAACAAAGTTTTTGCACCATCTTTCTTTTGTAGCTCTGAATCGCTTTCAATGGAACCCTAGAAAGGAAAAAAGAAAGAGAAAGCCCCTTTTTTTTTTTTTTTTTTATGATTTTGATGTTTTCCTAATTTTATTTTCCTTAATTAAGAAAGATAACTTTTTTCCTCTAGTATTTTTTTGTTTGCCTAGACCTGGAAGGTGCTGATTTGTAACTTTGTATTCTTGGAAAAGTTTTATTTTAATTTTTCTAATTTAATTTCATATTTTCAAACTCCCTCCACCCAAGTTCAATCTATTTGTGCTCAGAAAGTAATAGCTCTTTGTTATATGATCATGCATCATTAAAAAAAAATCTGTTTTTAAAGTTAATTTTTAGCTAGTAAAATCTCGTAGTTGATGGTTTTAGGTCATAAGATTAAATTTTTTGTTAATCTCAACCTGGTTTTGTATGATCTGTCGCATATAAGATGTTTCTTATTTATTTTTGAATTCGCAGCGTTTGTGAGACCAATCTTATGCTATTAGTTAATCTAAAAAAACTCATTTGAGAACTTTCTAAGAAGAATCCCACCCACCACAAGAAAAAAGGTACTCTTATATGTTTTATTCTCATATATTTTAATTAGCTATTTTTTTCACATAGATTTAATTGATTATATGCTGTTTTTTATATGTTACTATATTTATGAACTAAACTTGAAGTAAATCAATATTTCTAGTATACATTTTCATAGATCTTTGAACTTGTTCATAATCTTATGTGTGTAAGTTCAAGGGATGCGTTTAATTGTTGTGACTATGTAAATTTATTGAAAGTTAACAATCATTGCACGAATTCCTTAATAAATTTTACCTTTTTGAGTTCTTTTTTATGTAAAAGAGAATTAATTTTTTAATTTTGAACAAGCACACACAATGTATATATATACATACATATATATGTATATACATGCATATATATGTATGTATATAATTTAAAATTTGTTTTTAGATAACCATACACTTTGCATAATGATGCACATTTCAATTTCTTTTTTTTTTTCTCTCAATATATATTCATATATCTAAGTTGTTTTTAAAAAACCACATGCTTGTACAATGATGCATATTACAATTTCTGCCCCTTTTTCATGCTCGGTACATACCCACATGTCTTGCATAATGATGCATTTTTCAATTTTTTTGTTTATAATATTGTGATTTGATTTAGAGTATAAGAATGAGTAAGTGCATGTATACTAGTATATCACTTTTTTTCTTTTTGATGAGCGTATTTTGCTTTTATATTTTTAATCATGTTGAAGATTGTGTTGACATTTGTGATGGATTCTTCCAACAACGAAAGGCTTTCCAATGGTGGTAACAATTATTCAACTTTATGGTTGGCGCATCATCTAATATTGGAAGTGGCATGGAAGGTAGCTTTCTTAGCTAGGGCTGATCACCTATCTTCTCCAACGCATTGAGGAAGAAGCGAACTTGCTTTCTCCTAACGAATGTGTTTCTACAACATCCACCAAGTTCCCACTTTTCGCCCAACAAGGTCCACCTCTTGTCAGTAGAAATATTGCAAGAGATAGTAGAAGTTTCAGCATTCGAGACTATATTGCTAGCCAGTTGCCTACTGAGCTCCTAGGATTAGATGGGAGAGCATCAGAAGTAATAATTGCAGGATATGCGTTTGGTTTAACTATGAGCTTGCCTTTTAGTATTCCCACAATAACGGGAAAATTCTATGATGAACTACATCCATATATGAGGACATATACCTCATTGACTTATATTAAGCTACTTACATCACCCTTATTTTTTATCATGTTCTAATTTATGGGGACAAGAGCTCCAAGATATATACATACACACACACATATATATATATACACACACACACATTAGAGCAAATATTTCAAGGTTTAAATACTGATTTTTCTTACCTATTACTTGCAGGTTCTAATGGTTTGCTCAAATGCCTCGTTCTATATATATATATATATAGACATATATATATATACATAAATATATATGTATAGACACACATACACACACACATTAGAGCAAATATTTCATTGTCTAAATTTTGATTCTGCTTACCTATCACTTGCAGGTTCTGATGGTTTGCTCAAACGCTAATGAACAACGGGATGAGGGCCCTTCTTCTAGAAATGTTGTTAATCAGAGTCTTACTAGATTGAATCATCAACCTGTACCAATACCAGCAACAATAGTTTCTATTGGTATTGTCAATCAGGGCCATGGTGGTAGTTCTAGTTCCAGCCAGCCCGATATTAACATGAGAGATCCAAGACTAGTTGGTTGAAATTTTAATCAACTGCCCTTTGTGCACGTCTTGACCAGCATTGATACTTCTGATGAACGAATCATTGGACCTTTTTCTACACTTGCTGGACTTGATAGGGCTACGGTTTGTGTTTCTCTCTCTCTCTCTCTCTCTCTCTCTCTCTCTCTCTCTCTCTCTCTCTCTCTCTCTCTCTCTCTCTCTCTCTTTCTAGTGGCCAAAGCACAAAATAAACGATGTTCCTTAAACTTGCCATCCCAGGCAACGACGCCAAAAACTTGACGTGGGAAAAATGAAAATAATAAAACAGGGTAAAATCCTAATCACTATAATGCAAGGCAAGTGGACCTAACAATGCAGAGGTGAGTTTCAACCCGAGTGTCGAATCTCTCGACGAAGAACAATGGTTCAAGTACTAATCGTGTTTCTAACGTTTAATCAGAAAAGATAATGTCGTTGAGAAAATAAAAACTTAAAACTGAAATAATTAAAGAAAGCAAATAACAAAAACGATTTTAAAAGAATTATAAAAATAAGAGTTTGGATGGTGGAATCCCCCTAATCCTTGTTACAAATTCAATTGGAAAAACTTTAATGAAAAGGATGTTGAATTAATTAAGTTGGGTCATCACTCAAATCGGGCAATCCCTATCTCTAGGAGAAAGCCACCCTACTCACTAACCCTTAGAGGAAAATCCCTTTTCTCCTATCAAATTATGAGTGCATTAATTAGGTGATTTAAAAGACCTAAAAGTGCAAAATCGTATATCTAGTCAATTGCCCCAATTAACCCCAGTTGGTTGTCCAAGATTGTTCTTCCTTTTTCAATTCTAAACAACCTTGCGAATAATCTAATCTCGCGACAATTAAATTAAAAACAAAGCAATTGGAAGACAACTTAAATTAAACAAACATCAAAATCAAGAAATCAAACCAAGAATTTCATAATCAAGAATTAGGGTTCAACCCCGTTTCGAAACAAAAACAACTACTTACTATTCATTATAATAAAACTGTAAAATTAACATAAAATTCAATAACAAGAAAAGGAAAGAAAGCTTAGGATTGAAAATCGAAGCCGCAATTGAAATCCTGAACATCGTCTAAGCTCTTCTTTCAAGTCGCCAAGGTGAAGATTGAAATCTTGAAATTATGTCTTTAATTCTTGAATCCAAGAAACTAAATTGCAGAAATCTTGAAACTTTACTAACTAATTGGATGTATAAAAGATGGAATTTAAAGAGTGTTTAACTAATTTAACCAAATTAATCTAATCTAACCTAACTAATCTATCTAAGAATTTCTAAGTATCTAAATCTATCTAAAATTTGTCTAATTATCTTTTCAATAGCTACAAATTTTTATGGTAGTCTCAACACTTTGGAGTTTACTTTCATTGCTTTGAAATCTTTTATCAAAGCTTTCAATAAATCTCTCAAAAAGTTCCTCCAAATTTGATTTCTTTTCTTGAGTATATTCGTGTTTTTCAATAAATCTCTCCATAAGTTCCTCCAAATTTGATTTCTTCTCTTGAATACATTTATGTTGTGCTCTTTTCTCTTCATATTGATCCTAAAGAAGTTTAGTGGATTTCTCTAACAATCCATATTGTAGTTAGGTGAATAGAAATTATTTCCTCATGAATTTTGACCTATATAAGTACAAGGATTGTTAGCTCAAAACTCCAATGAAAGGTAAGCAACGTTACCTCCATTGAAAGACAAAGATCCTCGATTTTGAGCTACCAAAAAGACCAAACTGCTCAATTTCTCATTCAAAGCCACAAGCGACGACAAATGATTTCACAAAATAGCCTCCATCAAGAACTCTTGCTCAAAGACACAAAAGGGTAATAACAAAAGAAATAAAGTACTAAAAATAAAGGATAGAAAAATGAAAATAAATTTTGTGTATTTTTAAAATAATAAATAAATAGACAACGAAGAAAAAAAACTAATATAAATAAAAATGACTGAAATAACAATTTTTTTTAAAAAAAGAAATTGCTTGATCTCAAATCAAATAACAATTATATGATAGTGAAAAAAATAAATTCCCGGCAATAGCAAAAAACTTGATGTCGCTAAAACTAACCTAGCAAGTGCACTAGTTCAATTATAGTGTAATCAAGGTCGATCCCACAAGGATTTGTATTCAATTACCAAATCTTACTATTTAACCTAATTCAAGCCAACTAAACTTTAATGAAGTAATTAATTAAAACTAATGATAAACGACAAAGGAAATTAATGAGAAAAGACTTAATTAAGGCCAATGATCCAATTAGTGAATTATTAATGTAAAGGTCTGGTCTTTCTTACTAAACCATTTTACCTTCATTGATTAAAGGCGGAATTCCCTTAATTAGAACTAAGCCCAATCTCTTGGCACAAATACCCTATCTTTAATTAATAACTTATTATATTTCTATATAGATTAGTTAACTAAAAACGCATTACACCCTTTGGAATTCTGAGTTTTCATAATTGTCCTAAATTGATTACTCATATGAACCGCACCTAGAAATTGCTACAATTTCTTGCTAATTTTACTAGATGTTCTTATTACTTAGTTCCTACTCGATTTATCATCTGCTATGTCTCAAAACCAAGTATTAGACCATGCAAGAGATACCAGTCAATCACGAGCATTAAAGTCAACAAGGAACAACCATGACGAATATGGTAATAAAGAGAATTAATCAACATATAACCATTAATAAAAACACATAACCTTCACACAAGCCCGAGTTAAAGAACTTTAGCAAAAAAGATCCATGAAAACAAATAAAAACGGTTTACAAAGAAAAATCGTAAATAACGAAAACAAGGCTTAAAGAGAACTTGAATCTGTCATCTTTGATCTTCTTCTTTGTCGTCTTGATCTACAAGGAATTAAAGAAAACAAGAACTGAGGTTTTACCCTAATAGCTAAAACCCTAAACTAAAGAAAATAAAGAAATACATAATTGATAATGATTCTCAAAACTCTCCAAAACTCTCAACTAATGGCCAGAAAAGCCTTATTTATAGAGTCTCTACCCTTAGGAGAATTAGGAAATACTAAAATATGAAAGTAGAAGTTTAATAGGATAAGAAATTAATTTAGGAGGCATTACATCGGACAAAATCCAAAGAGAATATGGAAAAAAAAATCCTTGGAAAGTCGTTCATGTTCGACCATTTAAAATGAAGTCCAGCGTCAGTCTTTGAAAATGTCCAACGCTGGCCTTTTTCTATTTCACTTTTCTTTATTAAACACTCAAATTCTAGCGTTGGTCTTCTACATGTCCTGTGTCGATCTTCCTCTTTTCAGTCTCGATGCGTTGTTTTCCTTTTTTGGCTGAATAAAATGTCTATTAGGCCCTTGACATTAAAATAACATTATAGTGAGTCTTTTATACAAGTTTATGCTCTAAATAGATATACAAACAAACTAATACAAACAATCCTAGTGCATTAATAGGGGGTGAGGTCTTGGCTCCACCTATTTTCTTTTAAAAAAAATTAGTATAAGAATTTTTTAAGTAGGGGTTTAAACACATATTTTTTTCTTTTGAAAGCGGATACACATATTTAAGCTAAACGATCTTGGTCCCTCTCAATATTTTAAAAAATAAAAGAAATTAACTATGCATATACATGAACTATATACTCACAACATCTTATATACATAAATTTTATTTTTCTCAAATTTTATATAATATTAAACATTCTACTACCACATCTCACGATAGAATTATGTGTGTCTAGTATAAGTGAATTGACGGTGAGAGGCCATGTGCATCAAATATCATGTGCGAAGCTATGAAGGAGTCCCCGGGCCCCTTCCCACTTTGTTTTCTTTTTTTTATATTTTATATGCGAAAATTTATGTTCATTATAAATAAATAATTAGTATATTTTTCTATTGCAACCTTTCTAAATAAATAAGAGATAAGTTATTAAGTATAAATACATTAATTTATAATTAAATGATGTATTAAATTTTTGTATTTGAATTTTGATTCCCTAAAATAATGGTGTGATGTTGACCCTGACATGAATATGTACACACGATGACCCCTTCCAATGTTATATTTTGCTTTTGCCCCTAATTCAATTCTAGACAAAAGTTGAAGAAAACATATGCATGATTAGGCCACAGCCAAGATATACATATGTTATCTTCAGCCTCTCTATGGGGTTTCTCTTTTTTTTTTTTTTGGTTTAGAAAAACCGTATGACACTTTATAAAATTGTACAATATTAATTTGTTTGTAAAATTTGTTGTATGGTCCCGTAGCTCAGTTGGTTAGAGCGTTGGTCTTATGAGCCGAAGGTCGCGGGTTCGAGCCCCGCCGGGACCATTTTTTAAATTTTCCAATCTTTTCATTTTGTTTCCTCCCTTTGCGTAATTATTATCTATGGCATTTGCCCTGTTTTTGTTTTCCCAATGATTTCATTTTTTTTCCTTCGTGTTATTCTTATTTTGCGTTTGCAATTCTATCTTTTTTTTGTGTTCCTCTCTTTGCATGTATTTTATTTTTTTATTTGCTTTTCCCTAGTTCTCATTTTTATTTTGATAATTCTTTTTTTTTAATTTTATTTTGATAAATTTCTATCTTTTCGTTCATTTTTCCTATCATGCTTTTGCCTTGAGTTTAGGATAATATTATATGCTTGCCACCAACTCATTTAATTATCTTTTTCCCCTAAAAAAAACTATTTAAAAGTTGCAGTAATCGATCAACTAACCCTTTTCTTCCATTTTTAAATACCAAACAATAATCAGCATCAGCAAAGCTAACCACCAAAATAATGAAGATTCCACTCGGATATTTCTCTGTTCATGTAGGGCAGCAATCATTTGATGGTTGTTGTATCAAATAACCTCACGGCCTAAACATCGCATTAATAACATATTTAATTGCCAAACTTAACGTTTTTGAAGTCTTCATTTATGACTTTTTTTTTAAGGTTAATTACAAAATACTCACTTGAATTAAGTGGGGTTAAATATACTTTACCTCCAAATTTAATAAATAGGTAATTTATCCTTCAAAATCAATCAATTTATTTAAAATGCCCAAAACACCCATAGTGTAAGTCATAATTTATGGCAAAATAACCCTTAAAGTTTAATAAATTATTTTAGTTCAAAACTTAACTTATAATTTATTACAAAATACTTCCCTTATACTTTATAATAATACATAAATACTAAAAATTAATAGTATTTTCTTTAAATAAAAAATTTAAGTTTTCGTCTATTATTTTAAACTTTGCTTAAAACTATTATTTAATTCTTGTTACAAGAAATTATTCTAACATGTTATTTTTTTTTAATTAAAATTTTTAAGATAAAGATTTGAAGTTGAAAAATATCCTCTTTATAAACGAATATTTTATTTTTTTCATTGAATTAAATTTAGAATATACATGATATTTTTCTTTAAGTAATCAAGTTTTTTTAAAGTTAAATAATCAATTTTGAAAGAAGACTACAGAGATACTGTTACAATCTTTATGAAAATAATTTGTAATAATTTAGTCTATATTATTTAAAATTATTATTTAAATAAGATAAATATTTTATTTTGTAAAAATGAATGAACTCTGATAATTTGTCACAAATTTTTTTTATGAACAAACTTCTCACTAATTTATTATGGTACATTAATAGTATTTACTATAAATAAAGAAAATATGTTTTCGTACATTATTGTAGTACTTTACTTAAAGTCTTTATTTAATCATTGTTACAAGAAATTACTACAAATTCTAACAAGTTAAAATTTTTATAAATTCTAAATAAATATTTGAAGTTAACAAAATTTTATATTATATTTATAATCGAATACTTTATTTTTCATTAAATTGAATGTAAAATTACCATGTTATTTTTCTTAAATAATAATTTTTTAAAGTTCAATACTCACTTTTTAAAGTATATAGACTAAAAAGTATATTATTACAAACTATAAGGAAATATTTTATAATAAATTATATTGAACTTTAGTGGTTATTTTGTCATAAACCATAACTTATATTAAAAGTATTTTAGGCATTTTAAATAAATTAATTAATTTTAAGAAGTAAATTGTCTATTTATTAAATTTTGAGTAAAGTGCATTTAGTTCCCACCTCAAATAGATATTTTGTAATTAACCTCTTTTTATTGTGGAAATGGTAAATTGAATTACCTTCTAAGATACAAATATGCACGTAAAAATGTATTCTAAAACCGTATTGGTACATTTCCAAATAAAATAAAATAAGAAAACGAATAATCATAGAACAAATCACGCATTGAACGCTTCTTGTGAAAATATTTCCTTTGCAATTATAAGGAGAGGCCGAAGAAAAGGACCATAATAATCTGAGGCGGCCGATAAAGGACCATATACTTTCCCTTCTGCTGTCATTGTAGGTAATCTTGAATTAAATAAAATAGAGGGCTTGATATGAGTTGGAAGGTTAGTTGAGACGTTTGATTCATTGAAGGGAGAGAGAGAGAGAGAATCAAAGTTTCAGCAAAAAAAATTTGAAATTTTCTTTTCCTAACTAATTTTTATGTAGTAATAAAATTTTAATATTTACTATATGTGTGGTGAAAGTAATACTTTTTAAAATATATATAATATTTTAAAATATAAATGTTTCTATCTATTTTTTAGCTAGAGTAATCTTGAATTTTTATGTAATTTTGGAATGATCTAGACAAGTCATGCACTTTTTATTTGATTTGAATATAATATAGTTTTTTTTTTTTAATGACTCGGTTTAATAGTCTTGCAAAAGTAGATTTTCCCTTTTTCTTTTTAAAGACGAATTTTTTATGTCTTAATTTCTTGAAACTATAAGTTTTTTTTTAGAGATTGAAAATAAGTACACATAACTTATTTTAATTTTTCTCATTATATCCATAATTTTTTAATTTTATCTTCTTAACAATTAATTTTTTTTTACTAAAAAGGTTAAATCTTCGCATTTACAACAAAATTTGATAAATTTATTCATTTGAATTGTATGTATTACTCATTTATAAAGGTATTTTTGTCTATTTCTAGAGGTATAATATGAATACATGTAATATGTACAAATTAATTTGTGGAATTTCATAATAAATAAATAAACTTGCATTTATGATTATTTCAAAGATAGTTTACAAGTTAAAAAGATAAAATAAAAGTTAAAATAGTTTATAGGGTTTAGATATAGTTAATTTTTTTTATCAAATATATATAGTTAATCTTGTTTTCCATAAAATACTTGAAACCACTAGTTGTTCAACTCCATTTGAAATAAAAAAAAAGAAAGAAAGAAAAACATGCTGGGCTGGTGAGTAGCTGATGGGCCATTGCCAAATATCCACATACCCACCTTTTGTTCTTTTCTTTCTTCTCTCTCTCTCTCTCTCTCTCTCTCTCTTCATTCTTCAAGTATTTCTTCTCTTTCACTCATAGTATTTCTTCTACATTGCCATACTTCCATTACCTCTCATCATTCTGCATCTTGTTTATATTTTCTGGGTTTTCTTCGCATTCTGGAGATTCCCGTTCGTCAAAAAGGATAGAGTCTTCAGACAGGTATGGTGTTCTGAAATTGCTCAAATTGTTATCCTCCCCGTTCATGTTTTTATGTACTTCTGCCGGTTGAAATCACTTTTATACTTTTGGGATTCGATATTTGATGGAGAAATTAGGGAGATCTTTATGCCAATGTTGAATGAATCTATCTATCCTGAGCTTCTTAGCTCAGTCTGTCATTTGCGTCCTGATTTTCTCTTAGCTTCAGTGTTTTTGCCTTCGGATATAATATTCAGAAGTCGAATCTGGATTTGATGCTTTCATACTTAGAATAAATGTGGTTGCTTCTAGCTTCCTCTTCCCCCTCCCCAATAAAAAATAAATTTAAGGTTAGATTGATGCTAACGTAATGCCATCAGTATGTTTTCCAGGTTTAATAATAGGAGACAAATTGTATTTTTGATTTGTGCAGTTTTATTTATAAGAATAGGAAATCTAATTTGGTTTCGTTATAATCCTTTGAAATTGCTTCAAATTTCAAAAAAAAAAAAAAATGAAGAGTAGCATGTCCGATGGACTTGGCAGTGTGATGTCTACAAGAAGAAGTAGCTATTTCAGAAGCCTGCTTAGGTTCATGATTCATATTCTGGCTTTGGTCAGAATACACATTACGTGGGGTTATAGGAGATTGTATGTTGTCTTGTTTTAATCATATATAGTTGTTGAAGGTTTAAAGTTTGTTACTGTATTTTGAGCATTAAAATTCATACTTTTACCGTGCTCATTGTAGATGAACCAGTCAGCATTCTTAATATTCCCGTTATGGCTCCTTTATCTCCTGTTCTGTTTAATGTCTATAAGTATTTAAACTTTCCATCACTCTTCCCAACATTAATCTCTGTGTTAATAGTAGCCAATCAATGTGGCAGATCCATCTATGTATTCGTTGATTTTATAGCTCATATGACATTTTTGCTTTAAAAGAGTTAGAAGACAAGAATGAGAATAAGCTTCTTGGAATGCCATTATTTGATTATATATCTCCCTACTCCAACACACCATTTTTTTCTGAGAAAGAAACAATTGGTTCTGATGCTGTTGACATGACTTCCACACAGTAGTATCATGGTGATATAGAAAAAAAGTGAAAATTTTATTTTTCAACAGAAACTGATCACTTTCACTTGATGATCCGTCTTCCCATATTATCCAGGATGTAACTCAAAGACCATATAGTCTATCAAAGCTTTCCTGGTTGTAAGTCATTCTACAATCCATGTTTTAGATGTCATGCATTAATGATCTTCAGACTTCTACTTTTCCCTTTGACATGTTGAAAATTTCAGGAAAGAATATGGATAGTGACTTTAATCATGACAATTGCAGGATTTAATAGACATTTTATTAATTGTATCCTAATTCTATCATCTGCCAACATATGCAAGGAATTTTATGAAAAAAAGGAAAATAACTATCCATGTTTTGCTTCGTGTCCTTTGCATCATCAGATGCACCAAATTCCTTGTTGCTTTCTCAAAAAGAATCATCAAATGAGCAAGGAATTGTGTGTTACTGATGGTTTGGAATTCTTTCCTCACTATCAATCCTGGTGACAAGTTCCAATTTCAAAGCCAAACGCTGGAGGAATTTATGCTATTTGGAGTGAAGTTGTTGGGAAGTACAGATGAGTGTCTTGCAACCATGTCACATGTCTCCATCATCAAGCCAACTTACATAGGGAATTTTTATGAGAAAAAAATGAATATGCATCCATGTACCGCTGCATATTAGAATCTTGTTTTTTGTCGGTTGAATCACAAGTTACATTTAAACTGCCTTTCTGTCTGGTCATTAAATGTTGTAAGAAATTCTCTAAGTCGCTGACAGTTTGGAGTCTCTTCTCACTGAAAGTGTTTATCAGTCCTTGTTTCATATTCCTGCTTCCTGCAAACCCGAAGATGTTTAGGAAATTATGTTATCTGGAGTGGAGTTGTTGGGAAGTAAACATTACTGTCATATAACCATTCAGGAGAACCATTTTCTTCTCTTGATGTGTGCATCTTCGTTTTGTTCTTATGATATCTATCTGCAGGCTCAGAGCAAGACAAACGGTAAACTTCAATAATGGGCTCCGGAGATTGGATAAAGAATATTATCAAACAAAAGAAAGTGAAAGATGAAAAATCCAAAAAACTTAAGGTATGAATCACTTAGAAATCCATTATGCAATTCTTCTTGCATTTTCAATTATATTGGGTCATGAATAGAAAGATCTTGTGATTGGATTTGTATGGAACAGGAGTCAGCATCTGAAAAGTCAAATGGGAACAAAGAGGAGCACCAGCCGCAGAAAGAGTCTCCAAAGATAGCAAAGGGAGTTTCTGCTAGGAAGCAAAGGGTTCCTGTTGTGCTTACTGAGGATATTGCAGCAACTAGAATTCAGACTGCTTTCCGTGCATATATGGTAATCTCTTTACCCTGCAGCCTAGTTCTTGAAAGAAATTAGTCTTGATATAATTACAAAAAATTGAGTAATTTTAATATAGGAGGCTTCTTCTTGTTATATTTCCTTTATATTGTACTCCTTCATTGGTGTTTGAACCATAGAAATAATTAGTTGACTACTGATTATGGATATGAGCCTTCTTTTCAATATTATGCTACTATAGCATAACATAAGCTGTTTAAAGGATAATCGATTTGCTAGCCATTGCTTCTATGTTATCTTGGACCTTAGCAGAATTATAACTTAAGTTTGGAGAGAAATATACTGTGCAGTTTCTTCTAAACTATAGGGTTCAAGATTAACTGAGAGTTAAAGAAGATTATGTTTCTAATAACTGAACTTTGGACCAAAATTCTGAGATAGACTTACAGGACCCATGGATGTTATAAAAGTTCAAGCAGGATGGTGCTTAATAAACCTCATGTCTTTTCAGGTGGGTGCCAGGAAGTCTGTGTAGCCTTAGATAATTGACCTTTGGCCTTCATCTTGTCTTTGGTTTTCCAAATATGAATTTTCAAATGAAAGACAATTAATGGAATCTAAGAAAACTTCGAGCAGGTCTTCTTTTACTCTCACATCCTGTCTATCAGTTGACACTTGAGAAATCGCACAGTATGAAAAATCAAATAGCCTAGCAAGGGTTGATACGTTCATTATCTATTTACTTTCGGTTAATTAGTCAGAAGACTAGGCTCACTAGCTCTGCATATATCTTTTTCACTTATTTACTACAGTACCATGCATGGGACATCTTTTTTAGTATACTCCATTATGTCCTTCCTATAACGGAGTATTTATTATAGAAATCTTCGGATAATTAGTGCAATCAGTAAGTGGATACTGGACGCAAACCAGAAGCCATCCTTGTAATTATTTATCTCTTGATCTTTCCCTTTTTCTATTTCTCATTTTTTGGTGTTTGAAAAGGAACAACATCTTACCATTCTTTTCTTTTTTTAATTCAAGTTGTGCATGAAGCAAAGTAACCATCTTCACCAATCTATCTAAGTAATAATATAATCTTACACTACGGTTCAGCTTGTTGTGGTTACTATTCGTATTCATTTACTTAAAGCAGCTCTTCCAGGTTGAATGTCTGATTTTCTCCTATTGTAGGCAAGGAAAACATTTCGACGTTTGAAAGGAATAACAAAGTTTCAGGCTTTCATACAAGGCCATTCTGGCAAAAAGCAAGCTTCATCAACTCTTAGCTATCTCCACTCATGGAGCAAAATACAGGCGCACATTAGGTCGCGCAGAGTCCATATGGTAACTGAAGGTCGGCTTAGGCAGAAGAAGCTGGAGAATCAATTAAAGCTTGAGGCAAAACTTCATGACCTAGAGGTACGATGGTCTTTTCAGTTTCAGGGTCTTTGAATTGATTTATTTTCATTTAGTACAACACAGCATGCTCTCTTTTAAAGAAACAAGTATTTCTAATAATGCACGTAACAGAACATTGGTAGTATTAAATATTATCTAGTTTGTTTAATAAAATCCTATATTTATTGACTATTTGTATATATGCAAATTTATTACCTTAACATCGGTTCTCTTTAACGGTATCTTTCCCGTCAATAGTTACCTTTAATAGTCTTCCAACAATAGTTACTTTCCCTTTAATATGTGGATCTTTGTTTCTGGTAACTAGTTAGTCACTCATTGGTCTCTTTATCATTTTAGAACGTTTGAATGATGCTTGAGAAGTGTAGATCAGGCTACCCCATCCACACGTTTATGATAGTATAAATTTCTCTAATTTCATGCACCATTCTTAAATATGTATAAATTCCCATGGCAATATATTTGATTCTCTCTTGGAAAGAAGCCTGGTTAGCATACAAAAACTGGCTGGACCTCTGTGAGCCTGACATTCGTTCTTGCTCATTTTAGATGTAAGTTTTTCCTAGAAATGAAAGTTGTACCCAATTTTGTCCCAGAGTAATCTCGATTAAATTAGTTTGGGAATAAAGTGTGAAACATTAAACACTCGAGTAGCCTGTGCATGGTGGGATCTTCCCAATTGGTCTTAGAATTCACTGCCAATTCTTTGTTGTATTTATAAATAGGAGTGTATTGTATTATATATTATTTGATCTCTCTTAGACTCACAAAGTATTATTTACAACAGGTGGAGTGGAATGGTGGCTCAGAAACTATGGAAGAAGTACTTGCAAGGATACATCTGAGAGAAGAAGCAGCAGTTAAGCGCGAACGAGCTTTGGCATATGCCTATTCACATCAAGTAAGCCAATTTATAGGAATTTCAGTATTAAACTTTTTTGCATTAGTCGAACAAAAGATCTAAGATTAAGAATTATTTTGCAGTGGAGGGCCAACAGTAACCCACTCTATGATGGGGGCGACCAAGAACTAGGCAAAACAAATTGGGGATGGAGCTGGATGGATCGCTGGATTGCTGCTCGGCCTTGGGAAAGTAGAATCCCTAATCATTCAACTCCAAAAAAGCCACTCGGTCGGCAGGCCAGCAAGAAAGGGAGTAAAAGTATAAATAGCCCGAAAACAAAAACACCTATTTCAGTTAAATCAAATTCTCCTGTTGGAAAAATGGCTGTAAAAGCTCGAAAGCTATCATTCGAACCAGCTGAGAAAGTAGTTCCTCAAAAAGGAGGGAAGAAAATTGAAGAGGCAGGAGCAAAAAAAACTTTGGTACAAGTAGAGAAATAATGCAGAGAAAAGAGCTATCTATATGTGGATCAGGCGGTCATCCACTTTCTTGTGTGATTAAATTTACCTTATAAGCTTGTGTATATTTTATTTGCAGAAAAATAAGTTATTGCAAAATTTTCTTGTAAATAGATGAACTCTTTTTTAGGGGGGTAGGCATTTGCTGTTTTGCTAGCAGTTCTTATTCTTTGGCTGGTTGGTTCTTTGGATTCCCAGGCGTGTTAATATTTCATGTTTTCTTGAAAGCTTTTTTCTGCATCTTTGTAATTATATTCTGTTTTCGGTATTCTTGCATGAGTTTGAATTTTCATATTTAATTCAAGAATTCCTTTTTCTTTTTTTTTGTTTTGATGAGAGAATTAATAGATACTATCGTGCAATACAATACTTTGCAAATTACACAAAAAGTTAAGTTTGAGTAGATAAGATTTAGACGATAAGCTAATGTTTATATAGTACTAGAAATTAAGTTGAATTAAACCAGTTTTTATGTGATTAATTAATGTTAGAAGAAAGATCTAAAGTAGCACGAGAAAATAAAAGATATTATCAATTTATTATTAGGTCAACTCATGTTCGCAGTTCAAGCATTCCAAATTCTAATGAAATTTTAGCTTTAAAAAGAACCCTTATTAATTTTTTTATTTATTTTTTTTTTTTTTTGGGTCTGGGAAGAACCGTTAATAATCTAGTAAGCTAGGATTTGAGACATGCATAATCATTCATAGATGACAGCTGAAAAGGAAGATCAAAAGGCACGTGACATGTGAAACTCATAAAAAAGACAGATCGGAGATGCAATTTAAGGAAACAAGTTAATAATACTTTTTGGTACCGGGTAATGGCCCAAAAATCACTCGATACAGTATTAAATTATTCTCTAAATTTAATATCTCTTATTTAATGTGAAAGATTTTAAATGAGGAAGTTAAGTTATTAAAAGAGAAGTTGTGTGTTTGAATTTTATCTATCATAAATAATAAATAGTAGATAATATTTGGGTTCATTGCCACGCATTTAATTTTGATTGGAATTTTAATTTTTTAATAAATATACAATTAAAATACTCTGTGACATTTATAAAAAATGACACAAAAAAATTATATTTTTGAAATATATTTGTGTCATTAGATA
The DNA here is from genome assembly GCA_028651295.1 of Catharanthus roseus. Taxonomy (NCBI): domain Eukaryota; kingdom Viridiplantae; phylum Streptophyta; class Magnoliopsida; order Gentianales; family Apocynaceae; genus Catharanthus; species Catharanthus roseus. The sequence goes on along the minus strand of JAPQWS010000104.1, from coordinate 6,432,541 downwards.
AATGTCATAAGTGTGCGGTCAATATAGCTGTAGTATTTATAAAGTGCCTAAAAAAATGACATCACTTTCAATAGCATTCGTAATGAGCCGCATAAGTAGCACAAATGAACTTTAGTGGCATTTAAGTAGTTTTTGATGGTACACAAAAGTCCAATTTTATTATAGGGACTAATCTAAATTTGTCTTATAAAAATTCACCAAATTGAATTCTTATTCAAAAATTAAAATTTAACTTTAAAAATTTTACGATGCTATAAAATAATTTGAACCTTTATTAGGAGGTAGAAAGGCAAAATGGGGTCGGCACTATATACTGTTAATACTTAGTACCATTCAGCAGCTCTGACATATGCTTAAATGGAGTCAATAATTGCTTTGCTTCTTCTTTAGTTTTTGCTCATAATCTAAGCCACATTACATATATTGTCACATGGGTTCCAACAGTGGCAGCTCCAACCTACAAAGTGATACTTTATAATATTTTCATGCCCAATTAAGTTCTTGAAATTCCTATACAGTATATATATATATCCCTAAATAATTCAACAAGATTTGACAACTAATGTAACCCAAAAAGCTATACAATGATGCTTCTCCAATAGCTTCTTTCATACGACAATCCAGAAAAAAAAAAAAAAAAAAAAAAAAAAAGACCTAATTAATTAAGCAGTCTATAGTTTATTCTATGATTGCTAAAGTTTTATACTGATAATTTTGCATGCTGAGAACCTGCTTTTCATGGCCAAAGCCCAATTGGTACCACATGAAGGAAAAGCTATACAATGATGCTTCTCCAATAGCTTCCTTCATATGACAATCCAGAAAAAAAAAAAAAAGACCTAATTAATTAAGCAGTCTATAGTTTATTCTATGATTGCTAAAGTTTTATACTGATAATTTTGCATGCTGAGAACCTGCTTTTCATGGCCAAAGCCCAATTGGTACCACATGAAGGAAAAGTTCCTTTTCTGTTTGCTATCATTTGTTGGTCAAAAGAAGAAGAAGAAGAAGAATGGCATTTTTGCTTTTGCTTATCCACAAGACCCTTTCATGGATTTATAATGAAATATCATCGAATGAAGAAGCTGAAATCAGCGAAACAAGAAACGTTTCATTTTTTAAGAATATAAAAGGATCAGTTAGAACTTTGAATTAATGCAAAAGCAATATTGAAATATCAATCGATCAACTTTTAATTCACTGCTACGGTAAGTTGTTCTTAGCTCTAAAAGACAGTTAAGTGATTATAAGATTTAACCCATCTATTTGAACCATTTCACAAATAAGAAAATACAAACTCAAACTTAAAACATTATATTATAACCAAATCAGAACGTATGAAACTGATTCAAGTACGATCATGTCAGGTTGGTATGTTAAGCCGAAATCTCAATTGAAAGTTGAGCAATTTTTACTTTTATTTTTTGTGAAAAAATAAGTAGATTTAAAAATATATAAAGATATGATATATGATTTATTATGTTGTTTACTACTGAATATTGTACAATTAAACATGCTTACTTATTCTTTACGGACCATAACACACTAAAGCTTGGAGAGCCATATTTGGATACAATCTGAGAATATGGACCAATATTACAAGGGCAATTTTTTGTATCACCAAATTTCAAAAAGTGAAATTTCCAGGAAAAAAAAATTCAACAAGTGAAATGACTATTTTCGCCAAACATAGTGAATGTAACATACCCCAAACAATCTCTGTCTCTATAAAAAATCTCTATCAGCATCCAGATTAGATAAACAATAGTCTCCAACATACTCAAATACTAATAATAATTATGCAAAACACCAAAAAAAAAAAAAAACAATTATAATAATGGTTCACCCCAAAAAAAAAAAAAAAAAAAAAAAAAATTGCAACAAGATCTTCTACTCTCGCGTCCTTATCATATAATTGAACTTCCTGAAAATTACATAGCATGGAAAATCATAAGATATAGGAAAAAAATAATAAATTGAAATTGAAACATGGTTGTTGAGATTATACCGTACGTGCATGAACATGATGGTGAAGATGTGCTAATTTTGAAAATGGATTTGATTTTGTTCATCAAGAGTAGCTGCTGAAGGAGAAATTTGTAATAACCCGTCATTTGAATTTGAATATCTGAGACAATTATAATTTGAATTGGGAAATTGATAATTAGTGAGCTGCTGCTGCTGATGAGTTTCTTGAAATGAAAAACTGGACTGAAGGGGTTCCCTTTGATAATAATAATTAGGCATTTCTTGAAATTGAAATATTGGCAGCTGCTGCAGGGCATTGCTAAATACACCTTGTTGCGCACCAACACCGGTACCAGGACCAAAAACAAATGGCAAATGATGATCTTGTAAAGGCAAATTACAATTAAGCCCTTGATTATGTTGTCCTTGAGCAGATGATTGTGGCAAGAAAAAATTGCAATTCATATACTGTAATTGGCTCTGATATTGATTCTGATGATCCACTGTTTGTGTCAAAATTGTGGAATTAATTTGAGAAGCATGGGCAGAATCGTCAAGTGCATCAATGGCAGATTTCGCTTCTTTCATAAGCCAATCAATGGCTTTACTAGGACGATCATAACCAAGTCTATCTTGAACATCATAGAATTGAATGGCTGTATTCGGTGATAATCTCACCCGTCGATCTCTTGGACCTCTAGCAGTACACACCTTACTGTGACGGTCTTTTCTTCCTGTGGATCGAACAATGCGGCCACCATGCATTTCTATTATGTCTCCTTTTGCTGCTGCCTTTTTCAGTTTCAATTTCGATGATGAACTTACTACTCTTGTAGTAATTCTCTCTTTAGACTTGGAAGAATTCTTCTTCATAAACTTGGAAAATTTGACCATTTCTTCTTCTTCTTCTTCTTCTTCTTCCGATAAATCTTCATGATCATCCGAAAGATGAATTTGATCTTCTTGAGGATCCAGATTTGAAGAAATTTTTCTGTTTCTCGTCTCCCAATTGATGGAGCGGAGCTTCTTCTTGAACAATACTCTCAAATTTCGGGTGACTTTGGCTTGGAAGAAAAAGTTGAAAGTCCCTTAATGTGTCTAGGTATGCGAACCTGTCTACTTTGGGCCCTCAAGCTAAGTTTGCAAGTCAAAACAAGAATTATTTCTTATTTTTATTTGGGAATTTAGTTCAAAATACTCATTTTCTTTTCATTTTTTTGGTTATTGAATCATTTTCGAGTCTTACTTTGCCATTTCATCACGTATTATTTTAATACGTCCAGTTTGACATATCTAACACATGAGAGTGACAAGACAGTAGTAACTCAACAATATAAGATCTTGTGTTTAAAACACATTCTCTCCTTAATTCCTTAATGTATCAAAATTAAAACTTTTTAGAAAAATATACATAGAAGAAGTTAGTAAATATTATTCTACCCTTAATAAGTATTATGTATGTTTAAATTTGATAGATATCCATCATATGAAATGATAGAATACCATGAAACATGATACAAAAATTGTTTAATGGCACAAAAATAAGAAATAAAATTTAGTAGCAGAAAGAAAAATATAACATTTCTTGGGCGAATTTTTATTTTCTTGAACTGAATTTTATTTTATTTTATTTTTTTCTTGTTACCAAACTTTGCAAAAACCAACAATTATAAGCAGACAAACAAACAAAGATATGCAATAAGAGATGGTAATATAATTAATTTCCCTTTATGTGTAGATCAGAAGGAAAGCCAAAATATGAAGGACAAGGTAACTATAAAAACTGCAACAATAGAACTGACTTTCAAGTGATAATGGATGCCTTTGTCCAATACGTAGTGTGTGTACTTACTCTCTAATATTTGTTCTTTGAGGGAGTATAAAATGGTCCTAATGTTCTTCCCTTTTATAATCAAACAAATACATTGCACATTATTTGTACTTACTTTCAAATTCAGTAAAATTTTTTACCAAACTTTCAATCACACATGCATGTACGAAAAGCTATATATATATTAAAGCTTAATTAGTTGATGGTAATGAATTGTTTATTTACTTTAGAGCACCAAAAAAAAAAAAAACTATGTTTATTCGAAGACTTGGAAAATGATATGTTGAGAATATGTAACTCGTAGTCACTATTTAAAGGTGCACACTAACTAAGAAAACTTTATCCAATTCAATAAAAATCACACGAGAATGTAAAAGTACACTGGCAAATAATATGTAATTTGTTTAATGTCAATAAGAGATATTTCAATAACGAGATATGTACGTAAGATGGTTGGAATCGCTATCTTAATTCAATTAGAGACCTCGAGTTTGAATACAAGGAATACAATTGTATCGTGTGAAAAAGTTATACTGTCTTTATAGTTCTATACATTTCGCTCGAATGAGAATTAGTTTAGGTGTTGTATAACTTAAAAACATTATTTGTGTACATACGGAATCACTCATTATACCTCATAATCTCAACCAAAAAAAAAATTTTAATTTTGATAGATGAAATTTACATACTATCTTACATCTCAATTCTTAATTACTTACATTTACTTTCATAAACAATTCAAGTTTTTACGTAAAGATATTATTATTATCTATCTAAGTACAATAATTTACTAGTATTATTATTAGGCCAATTTTGAGCGATACATGATGATCATATATGATGGTGTTGGTTGGTGCATATATACAAGTTGGGGTTCAGTAAATGTAACGGGGGTAATTAATAGTTAAAAAAAGGAAGTTTTGTGAGAGAGATAGAGAGGTAAAAGTGAGGTACTATTATATTACCAAATGCAAAATCAAGCAGTAGCTGCATATATTCTGGATTTGGCACTGTCCACTGTACAAACCGAGAAAAGGCACCATCTGATTTATCCCTTCCTGTTTAAAAAGTTTTCCAATTTACCCTTTTTTTTCTTCAATGGCAGTCAGATCATAATTAGTACAAAGAGTTGGGTGGGTTTTCAGTTACTTTAAGCTGATTATGGAAACCCTGTGGTGGTCTCTACCTGCTCCATTTAACTTTCATTCATAATTTACGACTCTTTAACTTTTACTGCCTATGTACTTACTACAATGGAAACTTACCTGCCTTCTGTTTGGGTGTACTGATTTTCTTGCTTAATTTGCATGACTCACAATTCAACATTATTCGTTTTTATTTTGATTAGAATGCTATTTTTACTCCCAACGTATTTATCTTCTTGATTTTTAATAAATATTTTTATTTTTTTTATTTTTAACTAATTTCTAAGTCCAGTCATTTTTATTAGTATTCAACGATGTTTCTTCAATTATATTAAAATAAAAATGATAAAAAATAAAAATTCACACAACTCAAATAAAAAGAATTTTTTTTCTTTTTTTTTTTTAATTTGAATGGTGTAAATTTTTATTTTTACCCTTGTTATTTCCAAAGAGAAATTATTAAACACAGATAAATATTGTCAGAATTCATTCAAAATAACCAAAAAAGTTACAGTAAATTAGTTGATGATCAAAAAGGAAAAAATATTTATTAAAAACTAAACTTGAATAAGATAAATATATATTAGAAGAATAAATCCTATTTTAATTATAACTAACAATCCTATTTTAATTGTATTTTAATAAATACAATTATATATGATTTGGGATGTTAGAAGAATAAAACCTATTTTAATTATAACTAACCATCCTTAATAATATATTAGGTACTACAAACAACATTCAGCCTTTCTATTTTTTAAAATTGAACATTTTATTTATTCACTTTACAGGAAAATTAAATAGAAGAACTAGCTATGTCTATTTGTTCTGGTTTCATATTGATCTTCCTTTATCTTGATATATTTATTTTAGTATAATAAAATTATTTATCAAGTAAGCGAAGCGCGAACAGAGTCAAATTTATGCGTCAATAATCTCGACTCTCAAATTTGTTAGTCCAAAGCGTGACACTTACAAAATTTTTTCGAAGTGAAACTGTACAGAATCAACTGCACAGAGAGAGAGAGAGAGAGAGCATAGGGAGAGGAATCGGTCCCTCCTAGGCTCAAGGAACAAGGGGAGTACTTGCATGCGTGCATGTGCATGGTCATTGTACCGTGTCTTTCGCAGGTTCGTCAATTTCTTCTCTGTTGTTGGATCATGTCATGGGGATTAATCCCTCTCTTTTACACAAACTTTAATTTTCTTTCCTTTCGTTTTGTCATTTGTCATCGCCTCATAAGTTACAAAGTTCGCTCTCTACCCCTAAACGCACCCAAACGCCGCCCCCCCCAACCCCTTGGCACGTAATTCCATCCAAACTTTTCCTCGTCCTCACTTTGATCGTCATGTTGGTGTGACATTTCATTTGGAGTGGAAACAAAAAGTAAATAGTGCCGCCACCATATGGGATCAAGAGTTTTAAAAAAAAAGAGAGAAAATAATTTGGTAATTACATAATATTAATTTTGTTAAAAAAGAAAAAAAAAAGCAACAAGTTAAAAGGCATGTACAATAAAGGTTTTTTTTTTTTAAAAAAAAAGAAAATAGGATGAGTTAAATAGAACTGAATGAACCCTAGAGCAAGCATATGGTATGGCGGTTAATCTTTAAATCTCAAATACTAGAAAATAATTTTTTTTTTCTTTTTGCTGCCTTTCTGCCTAAGGTAACGCTGTCGCCGCCTGTAGCAAAAGGTTTCTAGCCTATGAAAATATTTGAGCCAGAATTTTAAAATGCAGTTATATCATATTTACTATTTATCAGGAAAATAAAGGTTACACCTTATCAACTGTGCAAATATTACCATTTACCAATGAGGTGATGACTCGAAATGTTCTTCAAAAAAAAATGAAAAATTAGTAAAAAAACAAAGCGAGTCTTTTTAAAAATAAATTTAAAAAACCAACACAATAATAATCAAATGTAGTGGCGAGAATTGTAAGAGTTAAATCCTTTTCTTCTATAAATATAAGGAGATTTTTTATTTTAATATTATACTAGAAAAAGGGAGAAGGAAAAAGACAGAAGAGGGTTTGAGGAAGGAACATAGTAAGAAGCAATGATTAAGAACTAGAATCGAGAAGAAGATGATTTATGAATGGGCAAGCACGCCCCCAGACAGACACTACTAGCAGTCCGAGTAACAGTAAGTGGGCCTTTTACTTGGAGTGAGCAAGCATGTGGTCAGGGAGCCCACTTGCTATGATTAGTCCTTAGACATTACGCTTTAATATAATACTACTATGGATTGGGCCTACTCGTCTAGTCTTCTTCTGCACTGCCCAAAGTACGAAATAATAATAATAATAATAATAAAGAGAAGGCCAACTTCCAATCCCCCTTCAATTTCAATTGACGTTGCTCCATTTAACTTGGGCCCTTTTGCCCCAATCCAATCCTCTCCCCTCCCCTCCTTTCTTCTTCTCTTTTTTATTATTATTATTATTTTTTTTCTCTTTTTAAATTCGATTTTAATTTATTTGTCACTCTAAGACATAATATAATTATTAAAAAAATAATCATATTGCTCTAACTGAATGTTAAATAGACTAAATTATTTTTATGTAAAGATATAAATTTATTTAAATTATATATAAATATTTATTAAATTGTAACATCACAATAATAGTAAATATTTTGATAGTAAATAAAAATGTATGAGAAAATTTTTATGTAATATCCTCGTGATGAGGTGATGTATTCAGGACTTGAAATTTAAATTCAGGCCTAATTCTTCAATAACTCCCTTATGGTCCTTCCTAAATATTCTTCCCCATTCTTTCTCCCAAATCAAAATTCATACTAAAATCCCCTCTTTTCCCTCGAGCAAATAGAAAGAGGGCAGACTCGCGCCTTTCTCTTCTCCTTCACTCCGATTTAGTTGACAGAAAGAATTAAAAAGAGGAATGCAGAAAGAAAAAAGGAGGAAAAATGGAAAGGGAAAGAACGGGAGGAGAAATGTAGGATTTGGATTTAGAGCAGAGAGAGACAATTCGGAAGAAAATAAACTTTACTCAAAGACCACTATCAATTTCTCTCACCTGCGAAGTCAGGCCATCTGCAGACAGAATGAAGAACTTCCAAAGAAACTATTTGACTCTCAATGGCAAAGAAAAAAAATCACAATGTTTTATCAACAAAAATTTGATTCTCCATGTAGTCTGTTGCATAGCCTGATTAGTAAGAGCTCCAAAATCAGGTTAATGAGTATAACATATATATGATTCCTTACTCCAAACAAATTAGACCCAAGATCCTAGCATAACCCGAGAAAACCACCCACATAAAAATCCCAAATCCTTCAATTCCTAAAATAGAGAGAATTGTCTAAAGCTATGAAATTTTGGCAAATACCACATTAGATGCACACCATTCTCCATCAACTTCTCAAACTTTTCACTTGAAAGCATCGTCATCGTTATCAGGAAGCACTTGCGATGGCAGCACGAACTAGTTTTGCAATTCTCATCCCAATTCAACCATCCACTATTCATTTGCCTTTTTTCCCCTTATTTTTTCTTTTTTTCCGATGATCGAAGTAGAAGGGGAGACCTCCCTTATTTGTTTCCGGAAAAGAGGGGATTGGGATGTAAATTTTGGTTTGGGAAAGAATGGCTAGAGAATAGAGAATGTCTAAGAAGGGTAATAAGAGAATTATAGAAGAATTAGCCCTGGATTTAAATTTTAAGCTCTTGATACATCAATTTTATTTAGTGAAACGATAAATATTTTGAAAAGAAAAATTATATTCAAATAATATATGAATTGAAATTTTTTTGAAGAGGAATTCAAAATTTCATTAATGTAGAAAATCATTCATAATAGCTGACATAACAAACCTCCATCAAAGCTAAACATGAATCAATCTCATAAGCACCCTAATACAAACACAATGCACAACTTATAACTTATCAATTGCTCATAAGTTGTAACAATTGACAGCAGAAGATTGTTTAGGTAGTTTACTTTTTTTCTACTAGAAGAAGTAACTTCTACAAATATTCAAAATAGCAAAAAGTACTTACTTTGTTCCTTAAACAAAAGAAGGAGGTAAGAGAGAATTCTAATCAGATAAAACAAGATCAAATCTAAACAAGTTCAATAAAATAATAAAATCATATCATTACTAAGTCAACTAAGAAAATATTCCAACAGTTATTAATAGTTTTCCTCATTTTTCTCCGAAGTTGAGTTTTTGTGCACAAAATCTAAACAAGATTAAAAACAACTAACTTAACCGATTTAAATCAAATAAACATGTAAAAATTAACTAAAATATTATATTAAATTAGGTCCTAATAATTCTTATCAGATTGCTTAGATATTTATCACCGAGAGGCATTCAACTTTTCTCTCTAACATTTTATAGAGCAAACTAGACAAAATATGACTTTCCATCAATTCTGCATTTAAATTATGTTAATCGTAACACTAATATTATAACTCAAAACATCATTAAAATTGGGTTTAAATCTAAATATTCATCAAGTTTGAATTGATGACGTTTTCATCATGTCTACCCCTTATTTATTTTTTCATTAATGAAAATGATGGATTTCTTTTATTGAAAAAAACAATGTCGTAGTAAAAATAATTATACAGTTTTAAATTTTAATTGCACTCCATCTATACTCTCCCTTTCTTCTCGCTTCTTCCCCTGCAAAGCAAACCACCTGCAAAACTTTTCTGTTCTTTTTTCGGACGATCAGATCCGACCAAGGCTTCAGTCGGCGGTAGGATCTTGGCCAAATTTCCTTAGTTTTTGTTCATCTTTTGTTTTCCCACCACCTTTTTTTTTCACTGTAAATCTTAATTGGTCTTTTTTTAGGGTTCTTTTATTAATGTTCAATGCTCAAACACGAGTTTTTTCTTCGATCTTTGCAGATCTACCTCTTCCCTCCTTATTTTGGAGTGGAAACATTTTACCCGCACTAGATTTGAGTCCTTTCTCAGCTTTCTACTTCTTTCCTAAAATATTTCGCATTATTTTTTAAATTGTTGACTCTAAAGGAAGAAGTTGAAACTGAGCCGTTCTTTTTATGCAGCTGAAAAACGGCAATAAAGTTTTTGCGAGGAAGATTATTATATATTTGCTTTTTATTTTGCTAATATTAGTTGTTCTTATCCAACTAGAGTTTCTGAGATATGGGATTTTTCCTCTTACCATGTAATTTTTATGTTTCTTGTTGTTGGATTACTTCAAAGATAGAGTTTGGAGATTATTTTAATTATAATGACTTTAATCAACTTATTATAAATGGATAATCTGTTATTCTATAAAAAAAAAATGTATTCCCTCAGCTCACTAGTTAGTGGATGATCAAGATTCAAGACTCCAGATGATTGGCTTGGTGGACAAGCCTTCTCCTTTGTTGAATCCCGCTGGAAATCTTGATCTTCTGGAATCATTTCCAGAATTTGGCAACCTTAATTAAACAACTAGTATTGAGATTCAAGAAATTCACGGAGCCAAGCGTCCTTTGCCTAAATTTATTTCTAAGTTCATCTCCTAATCTGAATAAATTGGTTCTTAAATACGATCTAAAGTGCGCCAAACAATTCCACTTGATGAATGTTATGATGATTTCAAAGAAGAAGGAGAAGAATTAAAACAAGTGCCAAAGAAATTCAAGCATAAATGAAAGTTTTCAGTGGGGAAAACAATCTAAATTTTCCTGATTTATTATCTTGAAGGAATTACATTATATAGTGGGTTACTTTCCTAAACAATTAGGAAAGTAAATATCCTATAAGATTTAGGATTTCTGCATATAGAAATATCTAAATAAGAGAATGAGCTAAATATAGAAGCTGCTAAATATCTAATTATGGAAGCTGCTAAATATAAGCCTCAATACTCCCCCTCAAGTTGGAGCATGAAGGTCGGTAATGCCCAACTTGCATGCTAAATGATAAAACTGAGTAGGGTGAAGAGCCTTTGTGAGAATATCAGTAGGCTGAAGATCGCTTCGAATGTAGGAGGGAGAAATAAAACCAGCTTGGAAAGCATCCGGGACAAAATGGCAATCAATTTCAATATGCTTAGTCCGTTCGTGGAAGACGGGATTGGCCGCGATATGAAGAGTGGCCTGATTATCACAATGTAGCTGAATGGAGCGAGTGATGGGAACTTGAAGATCTTTAAGGAGGCGAGATAACCATTTTAACTCATACAAAGTCATAGCCATAGAGCGATATTCAGCCTCGGCAGAAGAACGAGAAACCGTGTGTTGTTTCTTTGTTTTCCAAGAAATGGGCGATCCACCGAGAGAGATAAAATATCCTGTAATAGAACAGCGAGTAATAGGACACGTAGCCCAATCTGAATCACAATATGCGGTTAAGTACAAAGGACACTTAGACTGAAGAAGTATGCTACGACCTGGACTGCCTTTGAGATATCGAACAACACGAATAGCAGCATCCCAATGAGCACAGCGGGGAGTGTGCATGAACTAAGCAAGTGCGTGAACAGCGTAAGTGAGCTCAAGATGAGTAAGAGTGAGGTAGATCAACTTGCCGATGAGACGGCGATAGCGTTCTGGCTGATCGAAGGAAGGACCAGTCGCCTTGGCCAATTGATGATTCGGTTCAATAGGAGTAGAGGCCGGTTTGGCTCCTAATAAACCGGTTTCTGAGAGAATTTCCAAGGTATACTTGCGTTGGCACAAAAATAAACCGGAAGGATTTCTTGCAATTTCGATACCTAAGAAATATTTAAAGGGATCCAAGTCCTTCATATGGAAGCAAGCACTCAAGGAGGCTTTGAACTTAGTGATGGAGGTAAGAGAATTCCCAGTAATTAATAAATCGTCCACACAGATGAGGACGCACAAAAAGACATTATTCCGAGAGTAAGTAAAAAAAAGAATAATCGGCATAAGACTGAGAAAATCCATACTTATGGAGAGCGTTGGTGAGCTTCGAAAACCAACACCGGGGTGCTTGACGGAGACCATACAAAGATTTCTGTAGCTTTCAAACCTGGCCAGGGTAAGGAGGACGAAATCCAGGGGGGCCGCATATATACTTCCTCGTGCAAATCACCATGGAGAAAAGCATTATGGACATCCATCTGATGTATCGGCCAATTTCGAGAGGTGGCCGCGGACAGGAGAGTACGAACAGTAACCATCTTAGCAACGGGAGCAAAGGTCTCTGTAAAATCAATGCCTTCGACCTGGGTGTTTCCCAAAATGACCAATCGAGCTTTATACCGCTCAATTATACCACCTGCTTTATATTTGATGCGGAAAACCCATTTGCTGCCTAGTGCACGTTTACCTGGAGGCAAAGTAGTCAAAGACCATGTGCCATTTTGTACCGAGGCATTAATTTCTTCTTGCATGGCGGCACGCCATTTAGGATTCGACACAGCTTCAGAATATTTGGTGGGTTCCGGTTCCGTAGTAACAGATGCTAGAAAGTGCCGATGAGGAGCAGAAAATTTATCATAATTTATGAAATTTGTAAGAGGATAACGGGACTTACCTAAGAAAGCCGTGGAGGAAGATGGAGCAGAAGAAGGGGATATAGTAGACGTCCAATCTGCATGACAGTCGAAGTCTTGAAGTCGTGTCAGAATCGTCTTAAGACGCGTACTTTTTCTAGTGCCAAGGGGAACAAAAGGCATGGTGGGTGGAGTTGGACTTGGTGCTAGAAGTATATGTGGGCTGAGGGAGGCTGGGTTGTCCGAGGAGGATGGGCCAGTGGCCTGGTCCGCGACAGGATTTGCTATAGAGGTTGGGTCAGGCTCTGGGCCCTTTTCTGGGCTGAAAGGTTCCTCCTGAAGAGGGGCCCGTTGCTGGGGCTGTGTCTAGGCGGTGTGTTTGTATGTGTGGATGGGTTTCAGTGGCTGGGGTTGGGTCTATAACGGGATCAGTTTGTGTTGGATTTTGCGGAGGTGGGTTGTTGTGCAAATAACTCAAAGGTTGTGCCCCAAAGTTGTAAGAATGAGAAAATTCGGGGGGTGTTGTAGCAGTATCTGAATATTCTTTACAAGGAAACTTGGTTTCATCAAAAACCACATCTCTGGACAGAATAAATTTCTTGCTTTGTAAATCATAAAATCGCCAACCTTTCTTGTTCTAGGGATAGCCGAGAAAAACACAAACGCGACTACGAGCACGAAATTTATCTTTGGGTAGATCATGATCATGGACATAAGCAAGGCACCCAAAACTTTTAATATGAGAATAAGATGGCTTCTCATTATATAACATTTCATAAGGCGTCTTCCCTTGTAACAAAGAAGAGGGGGTACGATTAATAAGATATCCTGCCGTTAAGACGCACTCCCCTCAAAACTTTATGGGTAAATGAGCTTGAAACCGCAAAGCCGAGCAACATTACGAATATGACGATGCTTGCGCTCTACTCGACCATTTTGTTGAGGCGTGCCAGCAATAGTAGTTTGATGGAACATTCCATGTGTGGAAAAATATGATTTTAAGTAGAGAAATTCCGTGCAATTATCACTGCGAACTATTTTTACAGTTTTGTGAAACTATGTTTTGACCATGGCAAAGTAGTCTTTTAAAACATTTGCTACATGACTTTTCTCGGCAATTAAATAAATCCACACTGCTCTGAAATAATCATCAAGGATAGTAAGGAAATAGGAAGCACCAACAATGGATGTGGTTTTGTAAGGCCCCCACAAATCACAGTGAATCAAATCAAAAACGGCAGAGGCTTTATTAAGACTTAAAGGAAAATAATAACGTGCTTGTTTGACACGTAAACAAATATTGCAAGGAGTAGTAGGAGTTGTAGTTTTCTTACAAAGGCCTAACAAATTTTCTACGACAAAATCCGAAGGATGTCCAAATCGGATATGCCATAAAGTACTTGAATCAAAAGTAATACTAGAGAAAGCGAACAAATCCGGCAACGACAAAGGTCGGTAGAAGTATATCTCATTCCTCTGCTCACCCACTCCAATCGGCCTCATCGAGGTACGGTCCTGTATCACACAAAATTCATCAGAGATGGTGATAAAACACTTCAAACTCGTGTTAGCTGTGCTAAAGAAATTAGATTACACTTGAACTCAGGAATTAAAAACACACTCTGTAATTTTAGTTTCGGGTTTAAGGAAATCTTTCCTCCTTGTAGAGCCAGTGCTTTAGCACCATTTGGCATGCTAACTGTATATGGATGTATGGTATTTAAATTTTTAAAAAAATCTTTCCTACCAGTCATGTGAAGAGAATAGCCTGAATCTAAAATCCATAAATTTTTCATACCAGAGAGTATCAGTTTGTCTGGGAGTGGGATTATTGAGCAAGGTTAATAATTTTGACCATTGGTTGGAATCCAAATTTGGAAAGTTTCCAAAACAGTGGCTGCTATTTGTGGAAGGTGAGCCAATTTGGTTGCTGCCATTTTTGGAAGAGAAAGAAGTCCCACCGTTCACTGCGTACGCCCATCCCCGGTCGTCGCCTGCTGGTGCTGATTTATGTCTAGCGCTAGTCGGTCCGACAGAGAGATGCCGTCCACGACCCGCACTCCCCCTGCCGTGCGAACTCCTGCCCGTTGCGTCACCTCTTCGCTCGCCGCGAGGGAAGCAACAGATCTGCCAGCTCTTCCTGCTCCAGATCTGGGCCACCATTCAGGAAATCCTATGAGAAAGAAACAGCCAGAAACATCATGTCCTACCCGATGACAGTGGCTGCAGACCATCCGTGAGGAAGAAGAAGATGATGGCGGTGGTCATGGTGGCGCCGTCGTGCGTCCTGTTTTGGCGACAGCGAAGGCTACGCCATCGCCGCCGCTGTCTTCCATTCGGGCCATATTTTTGTGTTGTTCTTCTTTGCAAATTTGGGCAAGAACTATTCACATTTTTTATATGGGTTCCTGTTGAATCAGATGAGACTGAACAGTTCCATAAATTGCACCATTTAGTCCCATTAAAAATTGAAAAATTCTTTCTTCCTCTCTTTCATTTATAACAACTGTTAATAAATTTGTGTCTGCAGAAGATGGGAGTTGAGTATAGTTGTCTAACTCATCCCACAATTTTTTCAAACGTGAATAATACGTTTGTACAGAGTCTCCTCCTTGTTTACAATTTGCTAATGCAGTTCTCAACTCATATTTTCGGGGCCCGTTCCCTACTAAAAATCTTTCCTTCAAATCTGTACAGAATTCATCAGCTCGTTCGGAGTAGTTTATGGAAGAACGGAGAGAAGGCTCGATAGTTTTTAAAATCCATGAATTCACTAACGTATTTATTTTCCACCATTCTTCCTCTCTGTCTGGGTCATCTTCTGGTATAGGAATTATTCCATCTATAAATCTCAATTTTTTCTTTGATCGTAAAGCCAAGCATATGGCTTTTGCCCATTCGGCATAGTTGTTGTCTTTGTCGTTTTCCTTTAATTGGACTGTCCTTATGATCAATCCGGGTCCATCAGAGGATGCCACAAAGTAGGCATCTTTTTTTATTTTATGAACATGGTTTTCTTCTACCATGTTGTTTTCAACATTGCCAGCATCTTCCTTGTCGTAACTCATTTTGAGAACTTAGACAAGGCTGGCTCTGACACCATGAAAGTTTCCAGTGGAGAAAACAATCTAAATTTTCCTGATGTATTATCTTGAAGGAACTACATTATATAGTGGGTTACTTTCCTAAACAATTATGAAAGTAAATATCCTATAAGATTTAGGATTTCTGCATATAGAAATATCCAAATAAGAGAATGAGCTAAATATAGAAGCTGCTAAATATCTAATTATGGAAGCCGCTAAATATAAGCCTCAATAACAAATGTCTTAAGGATGTGGAATTCTTTGGTTGGGATGAACTAAAGGTTTACATTGAGCTTCTTACACATTTGATGGAGATAACAGCGGCACTTGAGAAGAAATTCAAGATTTCAGAGCTCTTGCTATGACATTGGAACCAGTCAATAGTGATTAAACAAAAAAGTTATTTTTCATGTGAATGTTCTAATTTACTCTCTATTATACTTCCTTCAATAGTAACTAAGAAGCCACTACACGTACATCCATCTCAAGACATCATGATATGAAAATAAAATTTAGGTATTAACATGATATGATTTTCAAAATTTATTTTTTTGTCAGTATAATCTCTAATTTAGGATAATACAATAAGATTCTTTTGTTGTTAACTTTAATAAAAAAAATAATAATATAAATTATTCACGTAAAATAACCTGAAAAGTAAAAAAATAAGCAAAACACATCTAAGACCTAATTTGGAAGGAAATAAAAACTGCTCTCCTTAATATCATACTTCAATTACACATTTTTTTAAGAGGAAAAATGATTAATAATATCTATTTTGTCATTCAGATGACTAAGCGTGAGTAGTTCGTGCAATTTTATTGACTGGAGTTAAGTGTTTGATAATACTTTGTTAACCACAACTGTTAAACACAGTGTATGATATATATATATATATATATACATATATATGAAAGAAACAGAAATATAAAACAGATATACCAAAATAATAGTTAGGAAATAGAAATCAAACCCGAGTCTTGAATAAATTTTAATTTCCTTAAAACAGATTCGTTCTCTCTACCGGAAGTGCAAGAGATGTGTTAGAACATTTGTTTCCCAGGATAAAACGTGCTTCGGAAAGCAGTTTAGTACTTGAAGCTATTTTCCTTTCGAACTTGAATAAATTTATGATGAATAGGAAGAAGATATATGTATGCAGGTTAAGAGAGAATGCTAGAAATTATAAAGAAAAATCTCTTTATGTCTTCTGCCGTGGAAAACAGCAGTATTTGTAGATGGAAAAAAAATCCTTCAATTGTTAAATTGAATTAGTTCTGTACATTGAATTCACCCTTCAGCTGTTACATTGAATTAATTCTATATATTCAGTAGCCATTAGAGAAATGAATATTGAGAAACCTTAGAGAAGGGGGGGGGGGGGATGAATAAGGTTTTTGGCTAATTATCGAAAAACCTTTGTTAATTAAAGAGTAAACCTCCAATTTTGTTTGAAAGAGAATTCTAAAACTCTTTTAATAAAATTCCAAACCAAACAAAATTTTGTGGTTGAGACAAATAAGTAATAAGCTTAGAAAGAAAAAGCATAAGGATTTATAGTGGTTCACTCCCTCAAAGAGTTACATCCACTACCTTGAGTTAACACCCAAGGATTTTCCAAATCCACTATAAACACAAAATTACACCAACTACAAATATGAGGATCACCCTACAAGGGTTTTGCACACAACCTCAATTTACAACACAATGTAAATCAAAGGATTACCCAAAGGGTTTTTCAACACAAACCTTTGATATCAATAAGAGAGAAAGATAGGTTTAAGAACAATGTTACCAATTTTGAGCTTGAGAAATAATAGGTACAACTCAATGAAATTTTCTACAAGCTCCTCCTTTCTTCTTCTTTGATGATGATCAATAATGAAGCTCAAGAAGATTTTTGTTTGGGATTAAAAGTGTTTGCAATAAATGTACTTTTGAAGCTCTTTAAAAGTTTTAAATGTTCTCAATGAATATTTCACCAAACTTGTCTCTTTTATGGCTGATCAAAAAGTCTATATATACTTTCTTAAAAAAGTGACCGTTGCACTCTGTGTAACGGTAATAATTTTTTACAGTAAATGTGAAAATCGGACGACTGATTCCGGAAATCGGACGACTGGTTCTTAAACAGAAAGATTCGGACTTGTCCAGCTAGAAATCGGACTGTCGATTTTTAAGTGTAGAAAAAATCGGACGACCGGTTCCTAAAATCGGACGACCGGTTCTTGAACAGAAAGATTTGGATTTGTCCATCTAAAAAACGGACTGTCGATTTTTTTTATTTAGAAAAAAATTGGACGACCGGTTCTAAAACCGGATGACCGAATTTTTTATTTTTTCAGACAATTTTTTTTTTTTAAGACAAAAGCTTTCTTCATTGTTTCAAAAACATGTATTCTTGATAATCATTTTAGAGAGAAGAAGAACCTTTCAAAAGCATCACAACTTCAGTCAAGAATACTTAGATTTTAACAAAAGTTTATATTTGAGAAAATCATAAAAGGAGCTTCATATATGATCAATAAACAAAGAGTAAGATTAGGGAGTTTTACAAAGAAATACCTTATTAGACTCTAACATAGACAAGGTCTTCAATGTCTTCAATGTCTCCAATGATTTGATCTTGGAATGGCTTGGTCTTTTCTCCTTCATTTTGCCCTCATCAACAAGATCTTTTGCTTTTAGAGAGTGTAGACTTGAGACTTCAAAAGTGCTTCTTTTGTTCTATGAAAGGTTAGCTAAAATACTCACACAAGCATATATTAATCATAATCAAAATCATAAGTATTAATGCCCTTAGGGCTAACAATCTCCCCCCTTTTTTATTATGACAAACACATATGCAAGAAGAACAAAAGAGCCAGAGTAAAAGTATGGTGATGCTTCAAAAGGATCAATAATAAGAGCAAAGCACAACAATCACCATAAAAGAGAGATAACTCCCCCTAAACACATGCTTTATATCAAATATGGCTAAAGAATATTACAAGATCAAACTAAGCCAAAAATCCTATAGCATCACAAGGCATAAGCATCAACATATAACAACATAAGCATCAACAAAGAATATAACAACATATTACAAAGATTTCTCCCCCTTACATCTTGCACTATTTTCTCCCCCTTTTGTCATAAATCAAAAAAGAAGTTTAGGAGAGACATTTCAAGGGATCATAAAAGAGGTAGCAATATGACTTTCAACATTACCTTATCATCATGAAGTCCATAACAAGAGAGGCCAAACAACAACAAAAAAAGAGCAACAAAAGGATCATTTAGCGTAACAAAAGCAAATTAAGATAGAATATAGCAAGTTAAAGAACATATCATTAAGAAAAGGAAATCACCAGGAGTTTGAAAGGAGTTATAGACAAAACAGGGGAAAAAGAGAAGGTTTTATAAAAGAAATCTCAATCATCTTTATCTCCTCCTCCTCCTTGCTCGAGTCTCTTAACCCGTTCTTATGTGTCGGTCATTTTTTGATCCAATGCATCAAGCCTTTCTTGAATGTTGGAAACTTTCCCATCCAAAACCTCAAAGCGACCGTCAAATGCATCAAACCGAGTGTTAATTGACGTTTGTAGAGAGGCTATCATATCCATTAGATGGCTCATGCTCCCCGAAGATGAGCCTTCCTCTGTTCTTTCTTGTCGCTTCTTTTGCCTTGTTTCTCTTCTTTGGATTTCAACCTCCGTTTCTTCGTCACTGTCCTCTTCTTCCATATCCATATCCTCTTGATCTTCATCATCATCTTCCTCATCATTGTCATCATCATCTTGTCCACCTCGGATGAATGCCCCATCTTCATATTTCTCAAACCCCATTCTTTTGAAGGTTTGTTGAGTGTAGATCTTACCATGTCCAATGTGATCACCAATGCCAACCAAATTGATCACAAAGTGTTGGAGGATTTTTGTGATAAAGCAACCATACGGCAAGCATTTTGTTGAGGAGGATTGTGTGGCTAGCATATGTTCTATAGCCATATATCCAAAATTCATCCTCCTATGTTCATGCAAGGCTAGCATCACAAATGCGTGCATGTTGGTGATAGATGATTTATGCCCAACATTTGGAATAATGATGTTAGAGATCATGTGATAGAGCAATCTCCCATAAGCATCAAGCTTGTTAACATTCCTATCATCATGTCTTTTTAAAACCTCTCCCCTAGTGAAAATTTCCTCAAACCGTCTTTCACTGTATAAGTTAGGATCAAAGCATTTTTGGTTCTTGGTGTAAAATCTTATACCATCTTGAGGAGTATCCAAATTTTCATTTAACAGTCTATCATCAAATGCAATATCCCTTCCCCCAATTCTAGTCACAATCCATTGGTGTGGGACATTATCCACTCTTTCAATTCTTCCCTTGTGGAGATTTGCATAAAACTCATATATCATATCCATATAATAGAGTTCATTCACAATTAGCAGAGGTATCCAACTAATTATTTAAAAAAGATGAGGGATAGCCTCCATACCTTGCATATCATGTAAGTCCACCCGATGACCCGGAGCAATTTTCTGTCGATTTCTAGTCCATTCTTCAAACCTGGCAGCCTTCTTCACTAAAATAAACCTCTCTAAAGCCCTAGCTGCAGAAGCCCCAGTTCCAGAAGGTACTCTCTTTCCCTTTCCTTTCCCTCTACTAGTGCCTCCTTCTTCAAGATTTTGGCCTTGACCAACTTGAGCATTCTTTGTTTTAACCATTTTGGAGAAATTCTTGGGTAGGGTTTTAGAGGAGATGAAGCGTTTGAGATTGGTAGATTGTAGCAAACAAAACAGAGAGAAAAATAGCTTCTTTGCTGTGTTGAGAGATGAATTTGAAGAAAAAGAAGAAGATTGAAAATCAGAACAAGAAATCGGATGGGTCTTGTGAGGGAGGAGGTTTTCAGACGAGAGAGTGAGAGAGAGTTGAGAGAAAAGTGTGAAATGTTGGAGAAAATTCTAATTTTAAAGCACAGACCCGACCTTTTTTTTCAGAACTCGGTCGACCGTTTTTTAAAATCGGTCGTCCGGTATTTTGATAATTTGAAGAAATCGAACGTCCGAGTTTTTGTGCAGGCGTCCGATTTTATCGTCTGAATATCTCTGGAATTTTTTTTGAAGGGAAAACTCTGAGTCTGGTTTTAAAACCGGACGTCTTATTTTTAAAAGAGGCGTCCGAATTTTGAAAATTTGCAGGAAGACAAGAGAAACAGAGATAAGGGAAAAAACAAATAATAAAAGCAACACACATTACTCATTAAATTTCCCGATACCAAGTAATTTTCTTAAATAGCAAAAGCGATCTTCCGAAAGAGGTTTTGTAAAAATATCAGCAATTTGATCTTCTGTGCAAATATATTCTAAAGATACATCACCTTTAGCAACATGATCTCTAATAAAGTGATGTTTGATTTCAATATGTTTTGTTTTTGAATGTTGCACAGGGTTTATGGAAATGTTTATGGCACTAGTGTTATCACACATAATAGGTATGCACTTAAAAGAAACACCAAAATCAATTAATGTATGTTTCATCTAAAGTACCTGAGCACAGCAACAACCGGCTGCGATGTATTCCGCTTCGGCGGTTGATAGGGACGCGCACGATTGTTTCTTGCTGTACCAAGATACTAAGCATCCTCCCAAGAATTGGCAATTTCCACTTGTACTCTTCCTTTCTACCTTACATCCGACATAGTCCGTATCGGTGTAGGCAATAAGATCAAAACAAGATTGTTTAGAGTACCACAAGCCATAATCATATGATGAAATTAAGTATCTCAAAATACGTTTTACAGCTATTAAATGAGATTCCTTGGGGCAAGCATGGAATCTAGCACACAAACATACGGCAAACATGATATCCGGCCTACTAGCCGTTAAATAAAGTAAACTACCGATCATACCTCTATATGTCTTTTCATCAACAGTTTTACCTTTTTCATTTTTTGTCAAGCTTCAATGACGCGCTCATAGGAGTGCCAATACCTTTTGCATTGCTCATCCCAAATCTCTTGAGAAGTTCCTTGGTGTACTTCTCTTGATTGATGAAGATTCTTTCTTTCGTTTGCTTGATTTGTAGGCCGAGAAAGTATGTCAATTCTCCCATCATGCTCATTTCAAATTCCTTTTGCATAAGTGAGGCAAATTCTTCACATAAAGAGACATTAGTAGCACCAAAAATGATGTCATCAACATATATTTGGACAAGAAGAAGATCATTGTTACAAGAGATTTTTGTAAAAAGAGTAGTGTCCACCACACCCCTTGAAAAGTTATTTGAAAGAAGAAAACCACTTAACTTTTCATACCAAGCCCTTGGAGCTTGTTTTAAACCATAGAGTGCTTTTGAGAGTTTGTAAACATAATTTGGAAAATTTTCATGTACAAAACCAGGAAGTTGTTCAGCATAAACTTCCTCCTCAATATCACCATTTAGGAAAGCACTTTTAACATCCATTTGAAAAAGCTTGAATCCTTTAAAACAAGCAAAAGCTAAAAGCATCCTAATAGATTCAAGTCTAGCAACCGGAGCAAAGGTTTCGTCAAAATCTATGCCCTCTTCTTGATTGAATCCTTGGGCAACAAGTCTAGCTTTGTTTCTAATGACTTCTCCGGATTCATTTAGTTTATTTCCAAAAACCCATTTTGTGCCAATAGTGGGGTGATTACGTGGTCTAGGGACTAAAGTCCAAACTTTGTTTCTTTCAAATTGATTTAACTCCTCTTGCATAGCAATAATCCAAAACTCATCGTATAAAGCATCATCAATAAACTTAGTTTCAATTTGTGATAATAGGGCAAAGTTGTCAATAAAATACCTTCTTGTTCTTACCCCTTGAGATACATCACTAATAATTTCATATTTGGAGTGTCCCTTTGGATATATCACATCTTGAGGAAGATTTTGAGTTTCTTGATCGTTTCCTTGTTTTTCCTCAATCTCTTCTTCCTCCATAGTATGCTCTTCCATTGCTTGAGTGTACAATGGTTGGTTACTAAGAGTGTTATCTACGTCATCATCATCAACTTTCTTGTCAAAAATGTTAGTTTCATCAAAATTAACATGAATGGACTCTTCAACAAATAAGGTTCTTTTTGTTGAAAATTCTAAAAGCCTTTTTTGTTTGAAGAATAACCAAGAAAAAATTCCCTCATCGGATTTTCGATCAAACTTCCCAAGATTGTCCTTGGTGTTTAAAATAAAGCATTTGCATCCAAAAACTTTAAAATAACCAATTGAGGGGGTTTTATTAAAAATGAGTTCAAAGGGAGTTTTCTTTAAAGAAGGTCTCAAGATAACACGATTCATAACGTAGCATGCGGTGTTAACGGCCTCGGCCCAAAAGTATTTAGGAAGGGAGTTTTCACAAAGCATTGATCTTGCCATTTCTTGTAAAGTGCGATTTTTCCTCTCCACAACACCATTTTGTTGTGGGGTTTTAGCGGCCGAAAAATTATGTGTTATGCCAAAATCATCACAAAGTTTTGTAAAATCTTGACTGTTAAATTCTTTCTCATTATCACTTCTCATAGAGATCGATTTACAATCAAGAGAGGTTTGGACTCTTTTGAAAAGTTTAACAAACTCATGAAAAGCTTCATCTTTTTTACTTAAAAACAAAGTCCAAGTAAATCTAGAGAAATCATCCACAATAACAAAAGCATACCTCTTACCACCGAGACTAGTGGTCCTCATTGGTCCAAATAAGTCCATGTGAACAAGTTCCAAAGGTTTTGAAGTTGAAATCATGTTCTTTGATTTAAAAGATGTCTTAATTTGTTTTCCAAATTGGCAAGCATCACAAAGTTTAGTTTTCTCAATGTGAAATTTTGGTAGGCCTCTAACAAGTTCTTTTGAAGATAGTTGGTTTAATAAATCCATACTAACGTGACCAAGTCTTCTATGCCACAAAAATGCATCATCATCATGAACCGAGAGATACTTCAAGTTTTGAGAAAGAAAATCTTCAAGATGAAAGACATAGACGTTTCCAACTCTTTTAGCAATAAAAATAGTTTTGTTTTCATGCTTATCAATGATAGAGGAAGAATCACTTTCAAAAACAACCTTTTTTCTACTATCACATAATTGACTAATACTAAGCAAATTGAATTTTAAACCATCAATTAGAAGAACTTCCTTAATGAGAAAGGAAGAATTGTTACCAATATTGCCTATACCAATGATTTTTCCTTTGTTCTTATCTCCAAAAGTGACAAATCCACTTTCAATTTTTTTGAGATTGCTCATAAGTGATGAGTCGCCGATCATGTGCCTTGAACATCCGCTATCCAAGTACCACTTAGATGGCCTTAATTTGTGTTCCTACAAAAGAAGAAGTAGAGATGACTTTTGGTACCCACATCTTTTTGGATCCATGGATGTTAGTTTGATTTTCTTTAACCTTCCAAATAGTTTTCACTCCTCTTTCAATCTTTTTCTTTATAAAACACTTTGTGGCTTTATGACCACCCTTTTCACAATAGGTGCAACAAAGGTGTGAGTGAGATGATAAAGCCTTTACAAACCGTGTTTGTTTTGAGAAAATATTGGAATGAGTATATCCAATACCATTTTTATCAAAAGGTGATCTTTGAGAGCCAAGAAGTTTTTCAAAGTTTTCTTTCCCTTTTGTGAACTTTTCAACAGATATGGTGAGATCACTCACCTTTTCCTTTAAAACATCATAGTCCACCATGTTTTTTTTCAAGTGTGTGAATTTTTTTACAAAGTCTCTTGTTTTCTAAAGCAAGTATTTGAAAATCATTGTTTGAACACTCCCTTTCGTTTTTCAAAATTTCTAGAGACTCAAGGAGAGATTTGTTTTCACAAATAAGTTTTGAGTTTTCATCAATCAAAAGTTTATTTTTGTTTTTCAACTCTTTGTTTCTTTTGGAAACCTTTTCGCATTCACCATACATTTCAATCAGCATGGTACAAGGATCATCATCACAAATATCATCAATGAGATTGGATGAGTTAGGGGGTGAAGATTGTACCTCATTTTCTAGTGCCATGAAGCATATGTTGGCCTTTTCTTCTTCTTCATTTTCATTTGAGTCTTGATCCCAAGTTCCTATTAGGCCCTTGCCTTTTTTCTTCTTCTTTAATGCCTCAAGCTTGGCTTCTAAAGCTCCCTTTTCCTTTTCAATGGCCTTGGGACAATCGGCTACAAGATGATTGGTGCTATTGCATTCAAAGCACCTAGCTTTGAAGAGTGATGATCTTTGTCCTCCTTTCTTGAGTGGAGGTTTCTTTCCTCTATTGTTGAAACCTTTCTTGTAGAATCTTTTAAATTTTCTCATTATCAATGCCATTTCCTCATTATCATCAACCTCATCTTCATTGTTCGATGAGTATGTTTGATCATCCTCATTTGCCTTGAGTGCAATGCTTTTTCTTCCTTTTTCTTCATCTTCCATTTCATTCAATCTTTTTATTTTCATTTCATAGGTGAGTAGTGATCCTATGAGTTCTTCAATAGGAAGTAGTCTCAAATCCTTTGATTCCTCAATAGCGAGTGTTTTTGGTTGCCAAGCTTTTGGAAGTGCATCAAGAATCTTTCTATTAGCTTCTCCTCTTGAGTACTCTTTCCCATATGCCTTTAGGCCGTTTGTGATGTTGGTGAACCTTGTGAACATGTCACTAATGCTCTCATTTTGTTTCATCATAAATAGCTCATAGTCTCTCACCAACATGGCTAACTTTGACTCCTTTACTTGATTGGTGCCTTCGTGAGTCACTTCAAGTAACTTCCACATTTCATGAGCCGAATCGCATCCGCTCACTCAATTATATTCACTTGCATCCAAAGCACAACTAAGAATATTCATAGCTTGAAAGTTTAGAGTCATCTTCCTTGAGTCGAACTCATCAAATTCTTCAACCTTCTTGGCTACTCCATCAATTTTGAGAATGTAAGGACCTTTCTCTACAATGCTCCACAAGTCAAAGTTAATAGAACAAATATATATTTTAATTCAAAATTTCCAAAAAGTATAGTTTGTTCCATTAAAAAGAGAAGGTCTATTTGTAGAAGAGCCTTCTACATATGGTAAACTAGAATTATTAGCAATAGTAAAGTAAAGATCTTTTGCTGCAAGGGTGTTAGTCCTTTTTTTTTAGAAGCCCTACTCTGATACCAATTGAAAAAGCTTAGAGGGGGGTGAATAAGGTTTTTGGCTAATTATCGAAAAACCTTTGTTAATTAAAGGGTAAACCTCCAATTTTGTTTGAAAGAGAATTCTAAAACTCTTTTAATAAAATTCCAAACCAAAAAAAATTTTGTGATTGAGACAAATAAGTAATAAGCTTAGAAAGAAAAAGCACAAGGATTTATAGTGATTCACTCCCTCAAAGAGTTACATCCACTACCTTGAGTTAACACCCAAGGATTTTTCAAATCCACTATAAACACAAAATTACACCAACTACAAATATGAGGATCACCCTACAAGGGTTTTGCACACAACCTCAATTTACAACACAATGTAAATCAAAGGATTACCCAAGGGGTTTTTCAACACAAACCTTTGATATCAATAAGAGAGAAAGATAGGTTTAAAAACAACGTTACCAATTTTGAGCTTGAGAAATAATAGGTACAACCCAATGAAATGTTTCTACAAGCTCCTCCTTTCTTCTTCTTTGATGATGATCAATAATGAAGTTCAAGAAGATTTTTGTTTGGGATTAAAAGTGTTTGCAATAAATGTACTTTTGAAGCTCTTTAAAAGTTTTAAATGTTCTCAATGAATATTTCACCAAACTTGTCTCTTTTATTGCTGATCAAAAAGTCTATATATACTTTCTTAAAAAAGTGACCGTTGCACTCTGTGGAACGGTAATAATTTTTTACAGTAAATGTAAAAATTGGACGACCGGCTCTTAAACAGAAAGATTCGGACTTGTCCAGCTAGAAATCGGACTGCCGATTTTTAAGTGTAGAAAAAATCGGACGACCGGTTCCTAAAATCGGACGACCGGTTCTTGAACAGAAAGATTCGGACTGTCCATCTAAAAAACGGACTGCCGATTTTTTTGATTTAGAAAAAATTGAACGACCGGTTCTAAAACCGGATGACCGAATTTTTTATTTTTTCCGACAAGTTTTTTTTTTAAGATAAAAGCTTTCTTCATTGTTTCAAAGACATGTATTCTTGATAATCATTTTAGAGAGAAGAAGAACCTTTCAAAAGCATCACAACTTCAGTCAAGAATACTTAGATTTTAACAAAAAGTTTATATTTGAGAAAATCATAAAAGGAGCTTCATATATGATCAATAAACAAAGAGTAAGATTAGGGAGTTTTACAAAGAAATACCTTATTAGACTCTAACATAGACAAGGTCTTCAATGTCTTCAATGTCTCCAATGATTTGATCTTGGAATGGCTTGGTCTTTTCTCCTTCATTTTGCCCTCATCAACAAGATCTTTTGCTTTTAGAGAGTGTAGACTTGAGACTTCAAAAGTGCTTCTTTTGTTCTATGAAAGGTTAGCTAAAATACTCACGCAAGCATATGTTAATCATAATCAAAATCATAATTATTAATGCCCTTAGGGCTAACAAATATGACTGTACATTAAACTTAATATAAATGAATGTGGCAGTTCATTGAACTCAACGGACATTGAATCCAGACAAAAAGAAAATTTGGCAAAATGTGGGTCTGATAAGGCCCCTGTTCTTTTCCAATGTGGGATGCAAATCCCTTACTTGCCAACCTTTTCCTCTTTAATTTTTTTTTTCATTCACTTCCTCTTTTCCAATTATTTTCCAACAATCCCCCACATGAATGATAAAAAATTGTTTTGACTCATAGTTTTTGTTCATCAAGTGACTTATGCATAGGAAAAGTAGGTATTCGCCTTTGAACTTTCCCCTTGTAACATATGTATACTTTACTAGCTGTCCAGTAGACATGATGTCCTTGAATGGTCCTGCTTTCTTATATAAAGATCCACATATCTTACACATAAATCATTTATTTGTTCAGTTCTCATAGTTTTGTTCATTTTGGCCATGAACACGTATTGGTTCTGCAAGAGTTTCTAAGAAATTGAACATAATCAATTCTCCTTCAAAGCGGCCCCACTTTTCTCTCACATAGGTGATTTTTTAAATATATATATATATATTAAGAATCATTACAACATAATACTAACATTAACTGTTTCACCACTGTTATTATGATAGGAATAAGCTGAGGTTTCCCCCACAGTGACATACTAAGTCTTATAATTAGGTTGTCC
Source organism: Catharanthus roseus (assembly GCA_028651295.1). Taxonomy (NCBI): domain Eukaryota; kingdom Viridiplantae; phylum Streptophyta; class Magnoliopsida; order Gentianales; family Apocynaceae; genus Catharanthus; species Catharanthus roseus. The sequence continues at coordinate 6,404,807 of JAPQWS010000104.1, read as the reverse complement.
CTTTGAACCTAGATCTTGGGATCTCCAGTCAACTAGGTAGGGTTTTCCTTTATAAAACTTTATCCTTCATAGGTTTTTAATCCCATTCCTTTTGTCAGTCTTTCAACCGCCTCTCTATTTAACCCTTTGGTTAATGGATCCGTGATGTTTTCTTTTGACTTTACGTAATCAATCGAAATAACACCTGACGAGAGAAGTTGTTTAATAGTACTATGTCTGCGATGAATATGTCTAGACTTACCATTGTAAATGGTATTCTGTACTCTCCCTATTGCTGATTGGCTATCCCAATAAATGCAAATAGAGGGCACAGGTTTTTACCACTTATGAATATCCTCCAAGAAATGGCATAACCATTCAGCCTCTTCCCTACACTTATCTAATGCAATGAATTCAGATTCCATGGTAGATCTGGCAATCACTGTTTGTTTTGAGGATTTCCATGATATAGCTGCTCCAGCTAGTGTGAAAACATACCCACTAGTGGATTTGGAATCTTTTATATCTGATATCCAGTTAGCATCTGTGTAAGCTTCTAACACAGTTGGACATCTGGTACTGTGCAGCCCATAATTTTGCGTTTACTGAAGGTATCTCAATACTCTTATTATTGGTGTCCAATTTTCTGCACTATGATTACTCGTATATCTACTTAATTTGCTTACTGCATAAACAATATCTGGTATAGTACAACTCATTAGATACATTAAACTTCAATTTATCTTTGCATATTCAACTTGAGAAACACATTCTCCCCGATTCTTGGATAAATGAAGACTAGTATCTAATGGCGTCCTTGCAATTCCAGAATCATTTTTGTTAAATTTTTCAATAATTTTATCTACATAATGAGTCTGGCTTAAATCTAGTCCATCTACTGTTCTTATGATTTTAATACCTAAAATCACATCAGCAAGTCTCATATCTTTCATGTCAAATTTTGAATTCAATATGTTTTTAGTAGATTTGACAATTTTGTCATTACTACCAATAATGAGTATGTCATCTACATAGAGACATAAAATGACGTATTCATTTTCCGTCTCTTTGATATAAACACACTTATCACACTCATTAATCTTAAATCCACTAGAAATTATTGCGTGGTCAAACTTCTCATGCCACTTCTTCGGCGCTTGTTTCAAACCATACAATGATTTAACCAGCTTACACACTTTCTTTTCAGTACCTGGAGATCTAAAACCCTCGGGTTGCTCCATGTAAATTTCTTCATTTAACTCCCCATTCAAGAAAGTTGTTTTAACATCCATTTGATGTACACTTAGATTTCTTAAGGATGCAATAGCAAGTATCATCCTTATTGAATTTATTCTCGTCACGGGAGAATAAGTATCAACGTAATCTAAGCCTTCTTTTAGTCTATATCTTTTAATGACAAGCTTTGCTTTACACTTATCAATAGAACCATCTGGTTTCATTTTCCTTTTAAAAAATCCACCTAGACCCTAAGGTCTTACATCTAGGTGGGAGATCCACTAACTCCCAAGTATGATTCTACATGATAGAATCAACTTCGTTTTTTATGGCTTCTTTCCATAAATGTCCTTCTGAAGAATTCACTGATTCGTCATAAGTTCAAGGCTCTTTTTCTATCAAATAAGTCTCAAAATCATCTCCAAAAGTTTTTTCTATTATTGGCTGTTTGCTACGCCTTAGTACAACTTCTTGAACTTTAGTTGGATCCTGAACTTCTTCATTAACTCGTTTTGATGAACTAGATACACTCATGGACTTGCAAGGAAATACATTTTCCAAGAAAGATGCATTTCTCAACTCTATAACTATGCTCTTTTGTATATCCAGAACTTTCGAATTATGCACAAGAAACTGATATGCAGTACTATTATGTGCATACCCTATGACGATACAATTCACTGTTTTTAGACCTATCTTTATTACCTTAGGTACTGGTACAGCCACCTTTGCAAGACACCCCTACACTTGCAAGTGTTTATAGGATGGTTTCTTTCCGCTCCATAATTCATAAGGAGTTTTATCTTGTTTCTTGCGTAGTATCCTATTCAACATATAATTACTAGATAGGATAGCTTCACTCCCACATATTTGATGGTAACCTTGAACTTATCAATATCGCATTCACTATTTCTTTTAAAGTGTGATTCTTACATTCAAACTACTCCATTAGATTGAGGAGAATACGATGCAGTTACTTCATGAATAATTCCATGTTGTATATAGAAGTCACCAATTGGTGCTTCATACTTTTCACCTCTATCACTCCTTAATCTTTTAATCTTTTTTCCCAGTTGATTTTCAACTTCATTATTATAAATGATAAACTTTGCTAAAGCCTCATCTTTACTCTTTAGTAAATACACATAGCAAAATTCTGTACTAACATCAATAAAGGTTATAAAATATTTGTTACCTCTACGTGTTTGAATATATTTCAAATCACATACATCACTATGAATTAGTTCTAGTGGTTTAGTGCTTCTTTCAATTTTGTGGACAGATATTCTTGTCAATTTTGCTTCAATGCAAATTTCTCATTTATGTTTTGAATTGATTTGGAATGTTTGAATATGGTCCATATTAATTAATCGTCGTATTGAATCATAATTAACATGACCTAATCTACCATGTCATAAATGAGAAGAATCACGCGCGAATAAACAGAAGGAGTATTTTTATTGATAATGGTCATTACATTAAATTTAAACAACCCATCGGTTGCATACCCTTTTTCTAAATACATTCCAGACTTATTTAAAATGACTTTTTTCAGATTCAATCACAATACGGAATCCATGTTTGTTCAATAAAGAACCAGACACAAGATTCTTGCTAATTTCTGGCATATACAACATATTTTTAAGTTTAAGACTTTGCTAAAGTCATCTTTAACAACACCTTTCCTTGACTTTCAATAGCAGCTGAAGCAAAATTACCCATGTAAATCCTTTCCCCTTGAACTGGCTCAAAAGTTGAAAATAGGTCTCTGTTTATACAAACATATTTGGTGGCACTGGTATCAAACCACCATTCTTTCGGGTTGGAATCAACCATGTTTACTTTAGAAAATACTGTAGCTAAATTCAAGTCATCCACTTTTAGTAATGTAATCAACCATATTTACTTCATGATGTTTCTCAGGAAAACGACAATCAGAAGACTTGTGACCTAACTTACCACAGATAAAACATTTTCCTTTAAATGTTTGTTTCGGTTTTGAAATACCACTGGATGCACCGATCTTCCCCTTATTTTTGTTATGATTGAACTTTGTTTTCTTTTTCAAATTGTTACCATGTTCACCAATATTAATCTTCGGATTTGAAGAACTCATCATTTTATGATCAGCATTTCTGTTATCTTCTTCAATACGAAGTCTAATAATAAGATCTTCCAAATACATTTATTTCCGTTTGTGCTTGAGATAGTTCTTAAAATCTTTCCAACTAGGGGGTAGCTTTTCTATCACAGCAGCCACTTGGAAGGCTTCACTTAAAATCATTCCTTCTGCAAGTATTTCATGCAAAATAATCTGCAATTCTTGCACTTGACTTATTACAGTTTTAGAATAAACCATTATATAATCAAGAAATCGTCTGACAACAAATTTCTCTGTGCCAGCATCCTCAGTTTTATATTTTCGATCTAATGATTCCCATAGAGCTTTAGCAGTTTTATAAGCACAATACACATTATATAATCAATCACTTAATGTATTCAAAATATAATTACGATACACTAAATCAGAATGATTCCATGCATCAACAGCAGTTACCGTTTGTGTATCATCATTACCCTTTGCCACCACAGGAGCTATCTCTGTTAAGAATTTTTCCAAATTCAAAGTAGTCAAGTAGAAAAGCATTTTCTTTTGCCATCTTTTAAAATTAGAACCAGTGAATTTTTCTGGTTTTTCCAATTGACTGGCTGGAATTGTTGGCAGAGCAGCAACAACAATCGGGATATTTCCCGAACCAGAAGTAGCACAATTCACATTAACAATGTCTGTTCCAGTTGCCATTTCAACAGGAGTAGAAAAGAGAATCTATTTTAAGATTGTTAACCATAACTGTTAAACAAAGTGTGTGATATATATATAAAAGAAACAGAAATATAAAACACAAATACCAAAATAATAGTTAGGAAATAGAAATCAAACCCGAGTCTTGAATAAATTTCAATTTCCTTAAAACAGATTTGTTCTCTCTATTGGAAGTGTAAGAGACATGTTAGAACATCGGTTTTTCAAGATAAAACAAGCTTTGGAAAACAGTTTAGCACTTGAAGTTGTTTTCCTTTCGAACTTGAACAAATTTATGATGAACAGGAAGAAGATATATGTATGCAGATTAAGAGAGAATACTAGAAATTGCAAAGAAAAATTTCTTATGTCTTCTGCGGTAGAAAACAACAGTATTTATAGATGGAAAAAAAACCCTTCAGCTGGCACATTGAATTAGCTCTGTATACTGAATTCACCATTCAGCTGTTACATTGAATTAATTATGTATATTCAGCAGCCATTACATTGAACTCAATATAAATGAATATGGTTGTTCATTGAACTCAACAGCCATTGAATCTAGACAAAAAAGAAAATTTGGCAAAACGTGGGTCTGATAAGGCCCCTGTTCTTTTCCAATGTGGAATTCAAATCCCTCACTTGCCAACTTTTTCCTCTTTAATTTTTTTTCATTCACTTTCTTTTTTCCAATTATTTTCCAACACACTTAAAAGATCTTGTTAGAGTATTATAAATTATTTAGGAGCGATAACAATAGAAAATAAACTTTAGAGATTATATCACGTTAAGACCTATACTTTAGGGTGTATAGGTCATTTCCAAAGGAAAACCTGAGGGGTGAAGACGTTATTAACAGTCTTGAGGGTGGTGAATTTTTCTTTGTACTTTCACCTGAAATGGAGCCTGAAACGTTAAACTCCATTAAAGATTAGCAACCAACCTAATTTATGAGTACACATGTTTTCAGTACTGAGAAGGGTATCAATTTATGTACCGTCAATTGTCAATTCATCGGCCCAACCAAGCGTTTTCTGCAAAACTCTCATGGATCCAACAGTATCAGCACCCAAGTGCTGTGGTAGCTCTCAAAGGCTAGTGGCCTTGGCTCAACAGCTGCGCTTGTACAAACCGCCTCCGACAATTGAAGATGATGAAAGTGATATTCAGGAGCAACGGCTTCAAGAATCTGCCGGAAAAGTTCTATCCCAAGTGGGTTTTGCAGAATCTGTGACCCCGATTGCTCACCAGCCGGAAAGGTTTAGACCCAAGAAAGCTGCCGTTTTGATTTGTCTCTTTGAAGGGGATTCTGGAGAATATCGTGTTATCCTTACCAAAAGATCTTCAAAGCTTTCAACTCATTCTAGTGAGCGAATTTTTCTGGTCTTTCCATAATTATGTTTAATTCTTGTGAATGACTATCTTCTTGATAGTTAGCGGGTTTGTTGATGATTATATTGATTGATTGACTTTTTGGAAATTTTACAACAATCATTCTGGATTAACTTAGAGGTTTCATGTCTTTTTCTGAGAATGATGGTCTAAACCAAAATCAGTAATTAATTCTGAAAGATAGAATAGGAGAAATCTGTTTACACTTTAGAATAGAAATCTCATATAATGCACAGTTCAATGGATGAAATTCAATGATATGACAGTTTGTTTTGTCCAACTGGGGAGGTGGATATGGGAAATAACAGCCAAGTTTTCATACTCAGGCACTCATCAAAAAACAGCCATTTAACTGCATCAAGAAAAGGAAAAGAAAAAACATTACAAATTTACTTGGAAACTAAGAAGAGGTCAAGAAAAACTCTTTTCATGGTCATTGATTCATTGACATGTTAGGAATTTTATAAGTAATTCTTTTGCTATTACTAACACACACTCATAAATTAAAAACCACGAAATGTTGATATGTCCAAGGCTTTTATCTAGTATGGATACTGTCTTACTTTCCGAGTTTTTGCCTAGTCACCTGTTGTGCCACCTCCCTAATGTGGTTGAGCTCACTGTAAAACACTAGCATCTCAGTCCATGAAGTGGACTGAACTAGTTTGTCTCTTGCGATACTGAGGTTTCTTGGTTTCTGGTGTTAATAGGGGAATTGATGAAAGCCAATACTCTCCTACAATTCCAATCGTATATCTCTTTTTAATTGATATCAAGATAAATTATTGAGCTTCTTTTTTGCCTTTTCTTGGGTCTCTTTGATGAACAAAAGCATCTTCTATTCTGTTATGCTTAATGGATCATCTTTTGGTTTATTCACGTTGAATATTAAGGCAGAAGTCTTTAGGGATTAGGTCATTCAAGGAACTGCTAATCTTTCTTCATGCTGATTTTCAGTTCTCTTGTTTGGTTTTTCTTGAGTTGAGCGCTTTAGGTAGTTTATTTGTTTTCCTGAAAATCAGCATCAATATGTACTGTTCTCTTTCCATGAGCTTTTTCTTGTTGTGATTTTCTGATTAAAAGATTCGTATTTCTGATGAAGGTGAAGTTGCCTTGCCTGGAGGAAAAGCAGAGGAGTCAGATATAAATGATGCTGAGACTGCAACTAGAGAGGCGAAGGAGGAAATAGGATTGGATCCTTCCCTTGTGAATGTTGTGACTTGTCTTGAACCATTCTTATCCAAGGTGCATTTAGATAATGATCCCCAAAAATGCAGCTTAACCCAGCTCTCAGTTCGATCAGATAACATTATATAAGACATAACCATGATTCTTGGTTTGCTTTCCAACTTCTGTCGCTTAGTTTAGCTCAACTGAATCTTGGATGTTTAGAAGGGCTAACTCAAGGGTTAGGTTGCTAAAAAAATAATCATGTACTCTCATTTAAAAAGGCTTAACTATAGACACAGAAAACTTCCTTCCAACCAATTCATTAGCATTTTCACACCAGCAGTTTGGCGAGCTTTTATTGGAGCAGATTTTGAGAAATACTTCTACATGCATTTCGGTTTCTGTGACATAATTCTTTATTTTGTGCAGCATCTTCTTAGAGTAATTCCAGTTATCGGTTTACTCTCCAATATAGAGGAATTCAATCCAGCACCTAATGATGCTGAAGTTGAAGTAGTTTTTGATGCCCCCTTGGAGATGTTCCTCAAGGTGTTTTTACTGTAACTCTTGCGTGGCACGGTTTAGATATCTTCCATTATATATATTCCAATATGTTGATTTTCTTATAGGCATATCTACATGAACCCTAGGGTAAAAGTACGTTTCTTGGTGTTTATGCACCTACAATTGTATCTTATATCCTCACAAAAGCTAAATTTGGTATTTCTGATTTAGGATGAGAATAGAAGATCAGAAGAAAGGGAATGGATGGGAGAAAAGTACATCATCCATTTTTTCGACTATGAAAAGGATGGTCGGAAGTATCTGATATGGGGTCTTACAGCTGGGATTTTAATTAGAGCAGCATCAATTGTTTACCAAAGACCTCCTGCTTTCTTGGAACAAAATCCCAAATTCAAGGTTCCTAAAGCTGTGGACAGGGACACTGTAATGCGTTAAGTTAGGTCAAACTGTACTCATTGTATTCATATTCATGTTCAGTGTGAATAAATTTGAGGAAAAAAATAATCTGTGTTTCCTTTATATTAGAATAGATTATACCTTGTACTTACTTGAATGGGATCAGTATTGAAATTTGCTGAGATGCAAACTTCTGAATCATCTTTTTCTTCTTTTATGAGTTTATACTGTACAATAATGCTTAATTGCTGTGGTCACCATTCTCCATAATGCGTCGAGGCCATTTGTGGAGCCCACTGTAAATTCAAGGCCCGGCAGATCAGGTACAAAAAAGACCAAAACAAGTTGGCAACAACAACAACCAACTAACTTCTTGCAAACTCCGCTGCTCTCTCTCTCTCTCTCTCTCTCTCTCTCTCATATGGATGCCAATAGGTCTGAAGGATCCCAGAACCTCAGGAATTTAGCTGAGCAGCTCCGCCTTTGCCGATCTTCCCATAATCTAAGCTACTCCGACATCAACAATGATCCCATTGAAGACCTCGGAATTTTGAAATCCGGAGGTCTGGTGATTCCTCTAGAAGAAGGGACTGAAAAGGCCAATTCCAACAGAGCAGCAGTGTTAATCTGTCTCTTTGAAGGGGTAGAAGGTGATCTTCGTGTAATTCTCACTAAACGATCTTCAAGACTATCTTCCGATCCCGGTAAGAATATCTTATTGCTGTCTATAATGATTCTGGTCTTGAATTTTAAAAATGAGAAGCATCCATTACCAGGGTTTTGCTAACTATGTGTTTCTAGGTGAAGTTGCATTACCAGGTGGAAAAGTCGAAGAAGGTGATTCTAGTTATGTTGAGACCGCATTAAGGGAGGCCAATGAGGAGATAGGTTTGGACCCTTCACTCGTAGATGTTGTTACTTCTCTTGAGTCCTTTACAACTAAGGTAATGACTAGAAACAGGGTTTTGCCTGTGAATTTCTTCAAATGTTATTTAGCTTTAGTTTGGTTCAGGAGAGGGAAGGGAAGGGAAGTGGGGAGGGAACGTCACCATTTACTTTTAAATTGTTTGCTATAAATGAAAGGGGAGTATAATGATTTTGGCATTTCCATTTGCCTTTTGAATGCAGCGGGGTATATCAGTAGTTCCGGTAATTGGTATTATGCATGATAAAGCGGCATTTCACCCAGTTGCAAATGCTGCAGAAGTGGAAGCAATATTTGATGCTCCTCTGGAAATGTTTCTCAAGGTTTGTTTCATATGTTCTATATTCTGCATATACTTTGAAATGCATCAGTTATTGCTCTTAATCTGGCATTTCTGTCGTTCCATTCCGTGTTGATTCAGGATGAAAATCGAAGGGAAATGGAGCTAGAATGGATGGGACAGAAGTACCTTCTCCATTTCTTTGATCACCAAGCAGAAAATCACAAGTTTGTTATATGGGCTTTAACTGCTGGGATTTTAATTAGAGCTGCATCACTTGTTTTCCAGAGGCAACCATCCTTTGAAGAACGGAGGCCAAATTTCTGGCACAAAAGTGGCCTATGAACATCTTACTGCTATAGTGCTATTATTAGTATTAGTGTAATTCTTAGCTACAGCTTTTAAAAGCCTTCTTTTGTCCTCGAGGATTGAACTGGAATGTCAAAGGGATGGGAAATAATCTTTGGACAAGATTGACTTATGAAGCCTTGTAAGATTTTGAAGACCAAGATTGCTTAATGTGATATTTACCTTGAAAGGTATTTGAAGTTCTTGAAAATAATGCCTCCAAATTTTGTGTTGAGGATGAATTTGGTTTTACTGATTGAAGAATTCTTTTTGTCCTCCCACGTGTCCTCAATTAAAAAAACACAGGGTATGTGACTGTGAACTAGGGAAGAAAGGAAGGGCAGTAAACGAAACCATACATACATTTCCAATTTTTTTAATCTATTTCCAATTTTTTTAATCTAAACTAGCAGATGTCATTTTTTCCTATGTGTAACGAAAGGTATGGTGAAACTTAAAAAAGGAACATTAGAGCAAATAAATTTCAAGAATTAAACCTTAATTAATAGATTATTTAGAATAAATAATTGAAATATATATATATTTGATTCATGATGATTGAGAGATTAGATATCGGATTTGATTATTCTGATTGTTATGGACTATGTACGTACATACAATCAGGATCATAAATATATAATATAATAAGCGTATTTGATAAAATGTCATAGTTTTACAATGCAATTCCGAAATTTCTATACATTTATAAAGTCACCTCATATTTTTATTAAGATGATAGACTCACCTATATAACTATAGATTACCTTAATTAGATAAATAATTAATAAAATTAAATATTATCTGAAATTTATTTAAAATACTAAAACTTCTAATTTTAAGTCGTAAAATTATTTAAGACCAAGATTATTTATCCTCAAATTAAGTACTTCTTTTACATGGCATGCCTATATATAGATAATATCTAAACAGATTTAGGGAGCTAAAATTTTCATCGCATAGATTTTTTTTTTTTTTTTCTTTTCTAAAGATTGTTTTAAGCTCCTTTCCAAATGGTATGATATATATATATATTTTTTTTTTAAAAAAAGGGATGATATCGTATTCTTTGATTTGTGTTATTGTTTAACTATCACATATTTTATTTGTGATTTATTTATATTTTTTTCTAAATTCATTTTAGACTACTCATTTTTATCCAGTTCATTAATACATTGATTTTTTTTTCATGGGTGCATGGACCCATTATGTGATATTTTTTCTAATTTAAAAGGGATGGAAGGGTACAAGGTCTCTAAAAAGTCACACAAGACTGACATAGACATTAAACTGCTTTTTGGATAACTCAAATTCAAAAACTCTTACTTCATGTCAAGTGAAAGTACTTAGGTAGGGAAGATTAAACTATAATATTGAGCAAACTATGAAAAAAATAGCAAATATGAGAAATTGTTGGCATCTAGCCCTTAAAGGGCAAGTTCAAATGCCAGTATTTTTTGTTTTATTTTATAGAGATTATTTTTACCATAAAAATTTCACCCACCCCTTCAATTTCAAAGGAATTGATATGTGTAAGAGTAATCTATATTTTTTTTTCATCACCAGAAAATTATAACTTACATTATTGGTTGACTTTACATTATTCAAAGGCATATATCAACACTCTATATATAATTTTGCGTAGAAATATTCACGAGTCCGTGGAACAAATATACCATATTTAAAGTTATGATTACGTATGATTTAATTTGTTCTATATAGTTTATATATGTTATTTGGTAATTTGTTTATATGGTTCGGTTTGGAGCACGTAGGGGTGATGATGATTTAGGTCATGTGACAGACAGGACCGGTCGGGTTCAAGGTCGTGCAGTGATTGCGTCATCCCGTGGTGTAAGAGGACGCTACAGTACTTCAGACATACCGTCCACTTCTGCAACTATTAGACCAACTATTAGACCGGGTATATATTATGACCCTGGTGCACCGGGGTCTTCCACCCAGCCACCCCTATACCTTTTAGGACTCGTTCTCTTACCACATCACACCATCCGTACACTCCCGTACTTGTGGATATTCTCAGCTACCACAAACATCATATGATCCATATGCACATGCTCATTTTCTGCCAATCCGTATGCCTAGCCTGGATCCGACACAGTATTTTTCTAAAACTCAGATTCCATTAAATGAGGTTAGTGGTCCAGGGTTGCAGTTAGGTGCACAGTTCTTCGAACAGCTTGCTGAGTCCGTCCCGGTGAACTCATCTTACAGCAGTGCTGACTATGGAGCCACTGATTGTGGCAATCCCTCATCTGATGCTGTGTTAGGTAGGGATTCTGATACATCCTGGTCTGAGAAGGCTGTCAGGGTTGGTTCCCTCTGCATTCATAGCAGTGAGGACGATGAGGATGAGCGTGAGAATGATGGTGGACATGATGATGATGGCAAGGTGACAGTGATGATGAGAGCCCGTTCCTGTAGCTCAGGCCTCATCGTCCGGCCATAGGCCTGCTCCGGGTAAAGAGAAAGGGTTGACCGATAGTTTCATGTCAGTAGTAAGATTGCTGGATTGCGACAAAAAAGACTGGAGAAGTTGCGTTCTCCTACAAACCCTACACAAAAGAAGAAAGCAAAGAATGACGGTTGGGAGTAGATAGGTCCAACTAATGGAGTGGTCATGTCGCTGGTAGTATATGGCATGAACAGTTAATTTGAATATTTTGTATATTTTTTTATTTCTGATTATAGATTTGAATATTTTGTTTACTTTTTATTTCTGGTGTTTATATTATTTTTTTAATTTTTTGTTTAAAATACAGGATTGAGGCATTTTGAAGTCGAAGTCCCGCTACGTCTTTGTGACCGGTTGGACCCCTAGTGATCCTGCAATTGTACAGTTGGCAGGGGAGACAAGACTATCACATTTGAAGTCCTGCATGTTCCAGCATCCGAATTCCTCCTTGCTATCTGCTTTTGTGTAGAGGTGGCAGCCAGACACCAACAGTTTCCACATGCCCTGGGGGGAGATGACAGTTGCATTGTATGATGTTGAGTTGATTCTAGGCGTATCTTCTTACGGTAACGTCGTCGACCATCATTATTCCCGGGAGCAGTTGATTGCAGTATCCAGAGAGATCTCGATATCTCCGACTCTAGTATCGGCATAAATGGTCAGGACTTAGCGTCAGTTGCTGAATCACCTGGTAGTGGACTGTCTACGAAGCAAAGGGTCACCTGTTACATTCTGTATTTACTTGGCAGTTCGCTCTTCACCGACAAGAGTGGAAATAATGTCCCTGGGAAGCTGTAGCCGCTCGTGAAGAATATTCATTCTGTTCGTGGATTTTCATGGAGTGCTGCTACACTTGTCTACTTGTACTGGAGTTTTGGGAAGGCCTCTCATGTTGATACGAATGAGTTGTCTGGTTGCTGGTCGCTGCTTGAGGTAATATCATTATAATCTTCATCTTGTTTAATTATTGTATACATTTTAGGGTTTATTTTTGTCTAATGATAGGGTTGCTAATTTTTTAAAAATTTTTTTTAAAGGCTTGGATATACTTGTATTTTCTTGTGTTTGCACCTGCGGTGAGACCGGGAGCGAAGTTGTGCAAACTGTACATCCAGAGGTTTGCGATGTCGGTTCACAAATGGAGTACAAATTAGTCGACTTACCGCATTCATTTAGACATGATGACTGCTGACGAGGTCAGATGAACTCCGTACAGATCTGTTGAGATTACTGAGGTATGGGTTTCTATATACCATGGGATGATTGCATACTTTGATTGTATTGAGCCCTATATGCCCGATAGGATTGTTAGACAGTTTGGGTGGGTTTAATGCATTCCAGCTCATCCTATTCGTCCTCAGGAGCACCACAGGCTAGCAAATAACAGGTTGTACATGGTCAAGAATGTATTTATAGAGGCATTGTGGCTGGAGGCACCGTCTCATCTGCTTACGTCTACATGGACCAGTATACCTGCTCTACCTCCATCTCGATGCACAAATGATTACATATCTTGGTTTCTCCCCCGCATTCATCCAAAGATTCAGAATCTGGACAAGCTCCCCCACAGCATGCAATTGCTGACGGCAACTCTCATTACACCGCATATTCTATTGGATATGATATCTCGTGAGTTGGACCGTGACGATATTAATGATACTACGAAGGTTGGTAGGGCTTCCGACATGATCAAGAAGTATCATCAGACTCGACGTTAGTTTGTTGTTTTATGTACTTGACTAGTTGTAGTTTATGACTTATTTTGTAGTGTATGACTTATTTTGTAGTGTTGTTGTTACTTGGTTGACGGAATTTTTTTATGCATTCAGTATTTTTACAATTGTAATAGAAAAAATATAAAGCACCCTAAACTCAAAACACATTAAATATAAAGATATTGAACCACAAAACGAGTTTATATTAATCAAATACCGAAAATATACCCAAAAAGTTAACGTGTATATGTTTTAAAACTAAGTTAAAAATGTCCGTACATATAATTTGTTTAATCAAAAATTAAATTCTTATTTAATTTCTATGTCTAGCAACCCTCGCGTTCTAATTTGTAATTCTCTCCAGATACGAATCTGCCCAATTGCTAACTCGTTCGGTATGATGATAAATCCATTGAACCTGTAAAGGAGGTATCGGATACCCATCATGTATCTGTAGCTGTGTTAAACAAAGAGAAATATGTAAATGTCAGAAAAACCGTAAACCCAAACAAAATATAATTCAGAACAATGTAAAAACCCTATGATATTCGACACTTACCTAAATAAAGTGTTGTTGTTCTGTTAAGAGACCAATAACCAATGTACCTCCTGGACGATCCGAATACGAATAAAAAGATAACACAGTTGTAGAACCAAGCTGTGCAATTAGTATTACAAACAGATTGAATGCATTTTCTATGATTTAAAGCGAATTAGGTGTTTCCAACCAATGCTCGTACACAACAGGTCCATCTTGCCACCGTATCTTATGAACGAGCCAATTAAGTTCGGATGAACCTACTAAATTAAGATGCACATTCGCCAAATGCTCCAATTCATGAAGCATTCATCTACAAACCTCTGGCCATTGATGTTCATCACTGAACACAAAATCTACCACAACCCGATGACCACAATTTCCATCCCCAATCACGTCCTTTCAATTGCTGATGAAAGGATAAATGAAAGCAGGGAAAGCATTTGTATAAGGGAATATGGAACACGGAGATGGATCTACAACAAAAGATAAAATACTTCGTCCACGGGCGCACCCTCTGCCCCTTCCCCTAGGAGCTCATGGTGGTCTCCTTCTCCCACGGGATCCTGAACCAGAACCTGGACCCGAACCCGAACTAGATCCAGAGCCAGAACAAGAACCAGATCCGCTTGACTTTTGTATCTTTCGATAAGCAATTGATACGTGCTCCCAATTTGACTTGTCTCTTTTTGTTGAGTTCGTCTTCTTCTGCCCTTTAGTGACTACTACCTCGAGAGGTGATGTCAATGTCACACCCGGATCTTCAGGCAAAACTGAACTCAAATACCCCTTTCGCAAGATGAGGCATCTCTCTACTTTTGATATGGGTCTTGTATTTATCTGATGTAAGAGGTCGGTGAGAGAACGCATCTCAGAATCCATGTCCTGCTGTCGGGCTGAAGGATGACAACTGCTAATTTCTAGTGTTTTCTAAAAGGCCTCAATATCAATAACTGGATAGGGAGTGTGTGATCGTACCATGTAATCAGCTCGCAAGAACAAGGGAGGCTGTGTGATATCCTCATATCATGCCCGCACGTATTGTTGGGATCATCAATTATCTCGGTAGCTCTCGATATCTCATTCCATATCTTTTTTAATGCCAAGTGACTAATTTTATTACTTACCATTCTCAGTGTAACGCCCTACCCCATAAGCACCTAGCATGACTTTAAAAGTACGGACATTATGGAAATAGAGTTTGGATCTATATTGGTGGGATATAGTGTTTTTGGCACTTAGTGGTATTTTGGGGATACTTAGGAATAAGCATAAAATTTTATTAAATTGAAGTTTTATTATTAAGGTTTATAAGTGCCGTTAAGTGGATTTTATTCTTAATACCTAGTGTGTGTATTTTAGAAATTTAAATACTTAGATATTTTCATATTTAAGGATTAAAAAAAAAAAAAAGCTAGTGCTTAAGGAAATTTTTTCGCCATCTCCTATATCCATCCGTCAGCACCACAATTGCTTCCTTCTCTTTTCTTTCTTTTTTTTTTTCAGCCCTTAACCGCCATTAACATATATATATATATATCATGGGTTTTCTTTTTTTCCTTAGTTTCTCAGTATCTATATGTATATATAATATATTAGGAGTTTTGTTTTTCCTCAAGTTTGAGGCAGCCATAAACCATTAAGGTTAGTCCTTTTTATTTTATTTTATTAGTTATATTATATTTATAAATATATAGTATAAGCATATATTTATAGTTTAGGTTGATTTATTTTAGGATTTAAATATTTTAATGGGTTTTTAGTAAATAGTATATAGTTAATTATGGTTTCTTGGGAGAGTATATATTTTTTTGGTATAGGATTTTCAATCTTTTTAAAGAATTATTATAAATATATGTAACATGATATAGGTATATATATACTTCCTAAGGTTATTTCGTAGGATTTCGATATCATTTAGGGAATGTGGCTATTTAATTAGTACCCGGGTATTAAGTATTTTCATATTATCATTTTGTAGGATCGTAGCATCAGATCTGCATCCAGGTGAGTCTACAAACTCCATTTTATTATGTTATTTCAAAAGTTACTGGCTATATAAATATCATTTCTAACTTATCATAAAATATCTACTATTTTTGAAACGGTATAACGTGCCATGTTTTTCTTAATTGGAGATGTTCTCCACAATGTGTTACATGTTCATTAGAAATGCATAGGAGCAGTGCTCCATATATGTGTTGTCTTTTTAAAACAGATTATTATTTTTGTGAAAAAAAAACTAGTCTGTACACGGGTTTTTCTGGAAATATTTATAAGTTGAAAAATACTTTGGTTTTGAAAAGTTATATGATTTGACATGCATGAATGTAAACATGGCATGTTTGTAAAATCTACATAAGCTGGAGAATGCTTTGGTCCTGAAAAGTTACATGTTTCGACATGCATGAATATAGGCTTGACATTGGCATAATTGTGAAATTTGCATAAGCATGTGATGACTGGCGGATGAGGATTTTTGGTGCTCTGAAATGTTTATGACTTGAATTTGTTATGATGGCCGGGCAAATGGCCTTTTGATTTATAAATTCATATGAAAACCTCATTCCGACTAGGGTTAAAATTTGGTGAAAATCATAGGAACGGACACGATAACAGATTGCACTGTACGTGGCTAGTCTCCCGTACTAGGGCCTCTTTTGATGACGTAGACGGGTTTTCGACTCTAAGGGTGGATCCACTTGAAGAGGGGCGTAGTACTTGGAGGGCGTGGCCCAATCGATATTTACGTGGACATCGCATCATGCTCTGCAGTGGGACAGTCGCCTAGTAGAGAGTCAGGAGGGGCTTGAAACTGAGGTTGGCCCCAGGGCAAACTTGGTAGGTGCCCCAGGAGTCTGTAGGCTATTTTGACCAGTGATATGGGAGTACGGTATTTTTGTTATAAAGAGCGCTCATATAGTGTTTGGCTGTTATCAACTACGAGATGCTGGAACTTGGTTCCGATGGCCTCGCTTTGGGGATCCGGACTTTGTCCGTGGAGCCCCACTATTGTATTACATGTTCTTTTAAATTTGGGACGTAGAAGCTGCGCTGATGTGTCTTGATTCGCTCAGACTTCCCAGCTGCGCTCGAAACCCTCACGTAGGTTTAAGCATCAGTTTTGTTAAAATAATAAAAGAAAATGTTCTCTTATAACATTGCATGAACTGTTTTGTGAAACTGTATCATCATTATTTTAAAGAAATCACTACAACGCACACACACGTGGACTCACTGAGCGTTCACGCTCAAGTTTTTTCATATCATGTTTTCTTCTTAGATTAACTCAGGACGGTCAAGAGATACAATAAACCGTCGAAGTTTTATGCGTGGAGTTTTGGTTCGAGTCTCTCCATAAGGACATGTGTTTTTGTTTTGCTCTCTTGTACTCGAGCCGTTTGTAAAGTATTTCTATCTTTGTATCGAAATTATCATAAGATAAGAAGTTTTCTTGAACCCTATATTTTGAGCGCCCTTTTAGTGTTCAGATTACTTAGTTTTCCGCTGCATATTGTATATATACTTCTAACTGTTGCCCAGGGGGTTATGCTCTTGTTTTTTTGACTTATAGTTTAGTGCCGAGAGGCACGCAGATACCCTACTCAGCCACAGTTGACCTAGTGGCAGGGTTGGGGGTATCGCACTCAGTATCTGATTACTCTTCGCATTAAACTTTTCTTAGTCCTTGAAAACTCTAATGAGGCCTTAATGTCGGCTATTTGACCTCAATATTAAGGAACACCGTGTCCAAATCACCATGGCATGTTGAAAGCCATAGCTTCAGCACTGAGTGTTCACTCTCAGCCCGGTTGGTGGTCTCCACCCCAAAATGCATTACACTCTTAATCAAACATCTCACGAATTTATGAGCAAAGGGATTCAACCAAGTGTTGAACAAATAGTATAGGAAGTCCGGCCTGCTCTTCCACTTCTTCTTCAGAGCATCTAATTTCCTTAAGTATTCCTGCTCATCGATTTCATTCAACAATTTCTTCCATGACCCATTTACAAATCATGATGCAACCTCTTAATCTTTTGTCAACTCAGTTAATTTGGCCAACACGTTCTTATTGATGTGCCTTCTACATAGCATATGGTACGCTGTACTAGACACATCACCGATCATAGGCATTAAACTGCTTTCCCTGTCTGTAATAATTACCTTCAGCTCATGAACACAAACATCTTCTTGATTCTCTATTTATATGGCATTTGAAAAGTATAGATGCTTAATTTGTTGAAAAACCCATCTATAAGTCATAGCCTGCTTATTTCGCATAAGCAGTAGAAACAGTGAAATTCTTACCAGTTGGAGTCATCCTTACGACTTCCAATAGTGGCATATTGTACATTTTTTAAAAAAAAACACATAAAGCAGATAACTTGTTTAGAAACTAAACATAAAACCCAGTAAAATTAAACCTAAACCGATTAAATATGACATATTTCATTCAAGTATTCAAAAAATATTAACTTAAATATGCAGGTTAATCCTAAACTGTATTTATAATATAACTTTAAACAATCAATTTGCAAATAACACCTAAATGTACAATTAATATAACAAATTTAATACAACTTACTCGTTTGTTTTATATGTCGTATCCATTATAAGTACATATGCCAACGTTCTCATCATTTCAATTGATGTCGGGTAAGCAACGACAATGTCACTCTTGATGTTTCTATCTTTACGATTTCTATAGAAGATCGTGTAACCCTATTTAGCACTTAGGCAGAGAATTTCTTCAACCGTGTTTTGCCCTGCATCCTATTCTTCTTAATCTTTGCAACGACGTTACATATTGTCTGGGCACTAAAAAAAATCATGCAAATCATATTATTAGAACCTCAATTTAAACCCTAAACATAAAATCAGGATGGATTACAGTTAATGCAACATACCTGACAGCACAACCCACGTTTTGTTCCCAAAAAACTCGTAAGATATTACGGGGTGGCACATGACTCTTCCTGAATTGCACAATCTGTATTAGCTGCTCCTCTATCAGTTTTGCTGCTTGAGCGTGACGTGAGTATATACACCTATTGCATGGTTGTGCCTCTCATCGTGTACGAATACTTGCCAATTTTCACACGTCGCCATTTGCTCGCCTTTTAATTTGAAGAGACAACCACACTTTTTAGTCTCGTAAGGACCCCATCTTTTTACTTGAACTTCTTCCTCTTCATCGTCAACTACGAGCTTCGTTCTCGGTTTATTTACACCTCCACGCTCGCAACCCAATGTCACATTTGGTCGGCGGTTGGATGTTCTTTTACTTAAATATAGAGTGACAATCAAATACGTATTCACTTTCATAGCTATTTCTTTTGCCCAGTTCACCAACTCTGCTTTCGAATTAAAGATTTGATCAGTTGCAAATAAATGTCCATGATTCACGTATACTTCCGGTTCCAAAAATTCTTCAAATGTATTTGGATCTACGTCGTTCTGTTACGATATAGTACGAAAAAATTAAAATATGAAGACATTATATATTAAAACTAAAATTGTAAAAACAGTGTAATAAACAAAAATTTCATATACTAACATTTAAAAAAACAAAAAAAAAAATCATATACTAACATTTAAGGGAAAAAAAGCATAAAAAAACACAAATTTCATGTAGTAACATTCTAAAAAAAAAATCCTATGCTCGGGTCGCCCAGGCCGGCGGTCTGGGGCTGAGCAGTTCGCGCCTCTGGGCGACCGTCACTGAAGATGGACCGCTCGGTTGGGCGAACAGCACACATCGGGTCGCCAGCCCCAGCGATCCGAGCCCCAGTGGCCAAAAAAATTAATTTGAACTTTTCTTACCTCAAAACCGATATTTTCTTCTACAAATTCTTCTTAATCATCCATATCTACCTCCAATACAAGTTCAATATTAAAGATTACAGCTTTAGAGTAGAGAGAGAGAGAGTAAAGAAAAGTAACTAAGAAATTTTGTACAGAGAGAAAAAGTAGGGAAGAGGAGAGAAAATAATGAATTTTTTCGCACTATTCATATAGATTCCCAAGTTAGATTTATCGACCCCCTTCCCTATCTAATCCAAAAAATTATAAGAAATATGGGTTTTGCAAAAATGGGAACTGGCAAAAATATTTTAGAAGTAAGAGCATTTTTTCCGTACTATGTGATTTTTGTTTCTATTTTTTATAATTTAATTTAAAATATTGAAGGACAACTTCATAAGCAAGCTCATATATATATATATGCCCTCGAGCAATCAGCTACCAAAGCTGAGTGGACCTCTTAAACACATATATGCGAATTTGGACAATAAAAAATTAAGGCGCAAAGGGCTAGGGCATCTGGACGAGAAACCATGCACCTCAAGTAGATAAAACACACACGTCGGAGGCAATATAGTGGCGTCGCTACACAATTCATTACAGCTCAACCAAAATTAAAATTCAGTATCATACAACTTCAGAGACCAATTCGCATAAGAAAAACCACTCACGATCACAATCATCCTTGACCAGTCACAAAAAACAGAAAACAGTTGAGTAGACCACTATTGCACACGGAAGCGACCAAACCGTTGCAACATGCATGTCAACAATCTCTTGCAAAAACTGACACCTCAAAAAATTCCATACCTAGCTTGCATTAACTATTAGAACAAGCAGTGAGGGCCTAGACTAACAACAAACCAAATCAGAGAGAAAAAAATGACTCTACTAATAATATTCTCCAATAACAAAGAATCTAGAAACTCACACTAAATATAAGCCCAATAAAATTTAAAATATTACTTTAGTACCAACTGAAAATCCTCCTGAACAATAAATTGCAATCAACCTAACCCTCTTATTCTAGATTAACTGTCTCACGTTGGGATAGTGACGAGTCATCGTTGCCTGTTGTCTCTCATAACATAAGCTTATTTGGATTGACTTTCAAATAAAAGCCAATCCAAATAGAAAAAGGGAAAAGGATACATTTCTAATTGATAATTGATTTAAGTGCTATTTTTTTTATTACAAAAATGAATTATCGATATTTATTCACTTTTTCAAAGAGACTCGTTAACGCTTCATAATTCATATGACAAATTCTATTATTAAAATATATTTTATGCATGATGTGTGTTTAACTATAAGATTATTCCTCGTATATTTCAGTTTAATGGAAATTATTTCTTGTATAAAAAAAAGAAAAGAAACTATGCTGATTAAAATTTATTTTTGAACTTTTGCGTTAGGTACATTCGCGGAAATTCCTTGCGCAAAATTTGCCAAAAGGCAAAAATAAGCAAAATACCCAAAAGAACTTTGAGAATACCTAACGGTTCGCCTTCCCCCTTTTAACGCCGATATGAGATGCCTAAAATACCCTCGCCGCGTTCTATATAATCCCCTGCCGCTTAAACTTCTCGACTGCCCAATTTCTTTCCTCGATCCTAATTTCAAACTCTCTCTGTAAATCGAAGGTATGTCTCTCTTTAAGCACAATAAGGCACTCGCATTGGCGACATTGTAAATGCCTTTTGATGTTTTTTCATGTATATTACTGTTGATATTTGTTGAATGGCAATCTAAATTCTTCAGGGACTGAGGTAAAGAAAGCTTGCAATTTGTTCTTCAAGGAATTTAAAACATTTGATTTTGATATACATAAACTGTTAATCTCTTCAATATGACTTAGATAATCTATCTGTGGCCCTCAAAACTCTGTTTCATCTAAAAAGTCAGGAAAACTAAGATACGTTAATTGTTTTAATTTTTCCAAGTAAATTTTCTCTGCTAAAGAAATGAAACTTTGTGAATAGGTTGTTTTCATTTGATTCTGATCTCTAGATTTGTTGAGATTTATAGCTATTGAGTTGTTGTGAATTGACCGCTAAATTTGGACTATATTTTGAGTGAAACTTCGAGCAGTGATTTGTGCTTAGAGGTGCGACTTGAAGGCAAACTTCTGTGCTTAATGCCTATATACCTCTGATTTGTTCTTCGGTTCTCAAATGTAATAGAGGATCTATAAAACTATAAGATTCTTTTATGACAAACTTTTTAGATTCCCTTTTAAGAATATCTTTGAACTGCTATTTGATTGACCTCTTTTCTTTTGGGTTCTGACTTGGATGAACGAAGAAGAAATCTGATGTAACTTATCCATCTAATTATCTAACTTTAGATTTTCATATGTTGACACAACAAGATTGGGTCATCGCATTTTTGTGTATGTTCCAGCAGAATGTAAGAATTATGATCGGTCATGGTATGAAATAATTCTCTCTATCACACCCAGGTTATTCATTGAATAAGCTTTTAGGAAATAAAAAGTGCGCAACAAGAAATAGTTGTTAGAGTAGCTAAAACTAAATAGACATCCTAATGCTTGCAGAACTGATGGAAAAGATCATTTTATCTGCAGATATGGTGGAATCACATAAGGGAACAACTTCATCAGTCAATTCAAAAGGCAAAGATTCTTTGCTAGATACTCTCGTCTTACATATTCATGCAATTTTAGATGAGTTGTGCATTTAAATATTCCTAGTTCTTGCCAGTGCAAAAGTTAGTTTTAGTTGAAAGATTGGTCTACTTTTCTGTATTGCTACTACATTGTGAAACTTAGGTTAGTTTACATTCAAATAATTTCTTGCCCTTCTTTTCAAAGTTTATTTCGGGATAATAAAAATACCCTATACTAGATGTTATTTCCTAAAAGTAGAATTACTAATGAGTTGCCTTTTAATATAAGATGATAGATCTCTGTAACATGGAAACTTCATAATGCTATCTCATGATCTTAGTTTTTCTTCTAGAAGATAACATTATATTAAACTGATGCAAATTTGGACTTTGGGAAGGACTTCCTTACCTCTTGGAAATCTATGTCTATGACAGATCCAATGGATTAGGACTTCGAGCCGGTGTGCAAGGGCAAGAAGAAAACATTTAACTTCGATAAAGTGTGAGCCCTACAAAAATCCTTCTGGTTTTAGTTCTAGAATGTTGATTAGAAGAAGGTTTTTGAAGATTCATGGTACTATGTCGTTGGATTCTGAGATATAATTTGTGTCAAGTTCCACTTGATGATGCTCATCTTAACTCATTGGTTATGCACAATGGAAAGTGTATTTACTTCTGCTTACTTACATATTTGCAAATGTTTTGATAGCATGTTTGAAAAAAAATCATTTTCACAAGGCCATATGATTTCTTCTTAAACAGAACTAAGTTGCAACCTACAGTATGTCGTTAACAGAACTGTGAAAATTTCAGGAATATGGATTTCAACATTAATGGTGATTTTGAAAAGATACTATCTTGTAACATTGACATGCCAGATCTAGATATCTCTTCTCCACTGAAAAAAGATGCTAAACCAAGGACAAATCGAATAAAGAGCTGGCCACTGGAACTGGAAAAGGAAAAGAAGATCGCTTTGCCTTTTCATTTGATTTTGATAAGTAAGTATACACAGTTTCTGGCTCCTCTAGAGTTTTTATTGCTAAATTTGGTATTGCGTACTCAGGGACGGAACTAGGGGCTGGCTCGGGTGGGCTCGAGTCCCCTCAAAAAATTTTAAAAATTTTAAAAAATATGAATTTTTTACATTCTAGACCCCTCAGAATTTTTTTTAATAGAACCCTAAAATTCTAGCAAAATTTTTATTGTTCTTTAGTCCCCAACCTTTTTGTCCTGGTTTCATCACTGTGTGTACTAAGTTTCCATTATTCCAAGAGTACCTGCTATGACCCTCCTTTTGGTTTCAAGTTAGATTGTTTTGACATTAAATCAAGCCTAGGAAAAAAGATATAAAATCCAAAAAAGATGAAGAAAAGGAAAATTCCTCCAATAGAATCAAGAGTCAAAATTCTGGGGACCATCCAGCTGACAAAAGTGATGGCAATGGTCGACATGAAGATGCCATATCCAAAATGGCAACACCAGAGGCATTGATCACTGAAACTCTTCATACTCAAGTTGATGTTAGTGTCGGTCCTGCAATTGAGAATCTTCCTTCAGAGTCTGTAATGCCCCAGCCGATAAGCATCTGGGGCGACCTTAAGAGTGCGATCGTCATGAAGGTAGAAGTCGGGGTCTAATGTAGTAGAATTTACGAATTTATGGTATGCACTTTTTAACGATTTAAATACTCGGTAGTCTCATATAACGTTTAAAGTGGTGAATTTTTTTTGGAAGGGTATTAAGATCCGTTTATAGCTATTTTTTTTTTTTTACATGGGACAATATTAGTTATATTAGACATTTTTTTTGGATTAAGTTAACGCTTTTTTTTTCTCTATAGTGATATTATCTTTTTATTATTAATATTATTATTTATTAATATTTATTAGAGTTATTATGGTTAACTTTAATAATAGTTTTTTTTCCAAAAAAAAAACTTGCCACTTGTCAAGAAAGGTTTACCACTTGGCTTCTTGCATGGCCATCAAGAGCGGATATATATATATATATATATATATGAGCAGAGGAGGAGGATGGCTGACCTTGTTTTTTCCTCCTCTTGGCTCTTCAGCACCATTCAGGTAAAGGAATTTGTTTTTTTTATTTTCTTTTTCTTTCTTTCTTTTCCTCTTTTGGTCATCTTAGATTAGTGTAGTTTTGGTATGGTGTAGTGTTGTGATTGCTTTAAAGTTCTAATAGTTATATTCGTTAGCTAATATATATATACTTATATATACTTACAAGTTTTATTTTGAAGCTAGAAGTTAGAATTAGATTTTATTTATTTATTTGGTTACCTAAGTTTTAATTTATTTTCTCTTCTTTATTGATGAGTTATAGAGTTTGATTTTAGGTTCTTAAGATGAGATATTTAGAGTGTAATTTGGTTAAGATTTAGTTAATTTTTTGTCTTTTGGGTTCTCTTATTTAATTTTATATATATTTATTTAATTTCCTAGGTATGGTTCTCTTATCTAAATGATTTTTGGTATACATAATTTTTGATAAGTAACTTCAGTGAATATATATATTTTTTGTATATATATTTTTGGTGTACCTAATTGTTGTATATATAGGTGTATATATATTTTTAGTGCACATATGATTGTTGTAAATAATTTTAGTATATAGCTTTGTATATATTCATGTATACATAACTTTTGTAAATGATTTTAGTATTCGTAGTTTTGTACATATTTTTAGTATAAATGATTATTTTTTGAAAATGATTTTAGTATTTATGGTTTTATATATATAATTCTAGTATACTTAATTTTTGTAAATGATCTTGATATGTATATAGTTTTTGTATATGGTTATAGCGTATATGATTTTAGTATCACTAGTAGGTTTGTACTATTTTTAGTATATACGAGTTAAGAAGTTTAGCCTCTTTGGATTAGTATATGTGTAGAAATATCCCAAGTTCAGAAGGAGATATGTTTTTCTTTTTTATTTATTTTCGATAGCGAATAGAAATATTGGAATTTATAATTAAGTATTTTGTTGGTACCCTCTTTGTAGGATTATAGCACCAAATCTGCATACAGGTGAGTCCACAAATCCTGTTTTATAGCGTTATTTCAAATATTACAGGCTATACAAACATGTTTTCTAAATCTGTTACAAAATATTTACTACGTTCAGAATGATAAAATTTAGCATGTTTTTGGAGATGTTCTCCACAATCTATTACATGTTCTTTAGAAAATGCTTAGGAGCGATGCTCTATGTAGGTGTTACCTTTTCAAAACGGATTATAGTTGTTGTAAAACAGAACTTGTTTGTACACAGGTTTTTCTGGAATTATTATATGTTGGAAAATATTCTAATCTTGAAAAGTTACACTATTTTGACATGCATGAGTATAAATCTGGTATAATTGTGTGAAACTTGCATAAGCATGTGTTGACTGGCGGATGAAGATTTTTGCTATTGACTTGAACCTGTTTCGACGACTGAACAAGTGGTCTTTCGGTTTGTATATATATGAAAACCCCATTCCAACCAGGATTAGAGTTTTGGTTAAAGTCATATGTACGGAAGTGTTAGCAGATTGCACTGTAAGTGACTAGTCCCTCGTACTAGGACCTCTTCCAATGACGTGGACAGTTTTTTATTTTGAGGATGGATCTACTTGAAGAGGGGCGTAGTACGTGGAGGGTTTGGCCAAATCGATATCTACGTGGACATCGCATCATGCTCTGCAGTGGGTCGGCCGTCTTATTGAGAGCTAGGAGGGGCTTAAAACTAAGGTTGGTGTCAAGACAGACCCGGTAGGTGCCCCAGGAATCTGTAGCATAGTCTGGCCAGTGATATGGGAAGAGCGGTTGTTATGGAATCGAGCGCTTGTTTGGTGTTTGGCTGGTATTGACTACGAGATGCCGGAACTTGGTTCCAATGACCTCGTTACGTTATGGGGTCTAGACTTTGTCCGTGGAGCCCGACTGTTGCATTACGTGTTCTTTTGAATTTGAGTGTCGAGACTATGGTGATGTGTCTTTTCCCTCAAACTTCTCAAGCACTCGAACCCCTCATGTAGGTTCAAGCATTAGAAGTATTAAAGCAACAAAAGAAAAATATTTTCTTATGACATTGCATGAACTGTTTTTGTAAAACTCCATCACCATTGTTTTAAAAAACTACTAACACATACACACACACGTGGATTCACTGAGCGTTCACGCTCACGTTTTTCCATATCATGTTTTCTCCTCAGATTAACTCAGGACGGTCAGAGACAGTAAGCCGCTGAATTTAGGCGTGGAGTTTTTGGTTTGAGTCTCTCCGAAAGGACATGTGTTCTTGTTTTGTTTTCTTATGCTCGAGCCATTTGTAAAATATTTCCATCCTTGTATTGGTATGATCATAAGAAGTTTCCTTAAACCTTGTATTTTTAGCGTACTATTAATATTCAGTTCACTTAGTTTTCTGCTGCGTACTGTGTACATATACTTAAAAGTGTTATCCTAGGGTTGTGCTTTTATTTTGGAACTTACAGTTTAGTGCCGAGAGGCACGCAGATACCCTACTCAGCCCGCAATTGACCTAGTGGTAAGGCTGTGGGTATCATAGGTAGTATCAGAGCATCTTGGTTCGATACTAGGATTGAACTGTTGGATTTTAGACAAGATATAAGAGCCAACTATTTAAACCTTGATGCCAACTATACAATTTATTGGTTAATACTGACCCTAAGATTTCGTTTTGTAGGTACTAGATGGCACATCATTATCATAGATTGATATACCAAGAGGGCACGCTAGTGGGTGGGCCCAATGGGTCTACATTATCATCATCGTATTCCCTTAAGGAGATTGTCCCAGAGAGGGACCCGATCCCAATGATTGACCTTTCAAATAGTGAGTTAGTAGATAGACTGGTGGTGTAGGGAATAGGGCTTGGAGCGTCGATAGAAGAGGATCCTAGTGAGCCCGAGTCAAACTCAAAGATGATACCCGAGCCGGAGAGAAAGGCACCGATGGACGTTGAGGGCACGGGTACCTTTGTAGTTGGTGGTTTCCCGATAGCGGCATCGCTTACCCCTGTTTTACCCGCAGAGTCTGTATCCTCATTTCCAGCAATATTTTCATTACTTCGGGGCGGGGTCAAGGAGCATGATACCTGTGGGTATTGCCTGTGGCGTGAGCAGCGGGTTGAGATCGTTAGTCAACAGATTGCGGAGTTGAAGAAGGAGGTTTCTCGGATGGACGCCTTATTTTATACGGCTCGCCAGACACGTTGCCAGGAGACGGCGAGGGCCGCTATGTTAGAGATGGAGTTAGTCCAGATGCGGGAGGCGTACGCGGCCTAGGAGAGAGAGAGATTCTGGAGTTGATCGATGAGCGGGACTGGCTTAGGCGATTTCTCGCCCAGTTTCTTAGCACTGCCAGAGACTTCGTAGATAGAGCCTGTGCTGAGCTAGAGTCCCGATCGGGAGTTTCTGGTAGCCAGCACCATTAGGTGGAGTAGACTTTGGATAGAATATAGGGATATTTGTATATCTAGTTACTTGGATAGGTGTGAGTGGTGTTTTTGTAGGTACTTGGCACAGTAGCCTTAAGACCGTGGATACGAGGTCCCCGAGTTTTTGGGTATGGAGAGTAACCCAGTCACATAATTTGGGTGGTGGAATCAGGATGATGTGCCTATATTTTGACACTACTTATACTAAAAATCCTCATTTTGAGTTCTACATGTATATATATATATACATATATATTTATATGTACATATTGATGTTGGTATTTGATATATATATTAGCTAATGAATATAACTATTAAAACTTTAAAGCAATCACAACACTACACCATACCAAAACTACACTAATCTAAGATGATCAAAAGAGGAAAAGAAAGAAAGAAAAAGAAAATAAAAAAACAAATTCACTTACCTGAATGTTATTGAAGAACCGAGAGGAGGAGAGGAGAAAAAAAAAGGTCTACCATCCTCCTCCTCTAATCATATATATATATATATATATATATATACCCTCTTGATGGCTATGCAGAAGCCAAGTGGCAAACCTCTCTTGACAAGTGGCAAGTTTTTTATAAAAAAAAAAAAAACTATTATTAAAGTTAAACATAAATTCGTAAATTTTGTTATGTTAGATCCCGACTTCTACCTTCATGACGATCATACTCTTAAAGTCAGTCCGAGATGTCTACCGAATGGCGGGGCGTTACATAGTCCATACCAGATGTGAACATTCTTTCAAATTCCAAGGAAGCGGGTCATGTTCCTATGAAGCAGTGACATTGATTGAGAAGACGATAACCACTAAGGAGAAAAAATCAGACTCCCTATTAGACAAGTCAAATTTTCCCGCAATAGTTTCTGAAGAAGCCTCTATTGCTATTGAAACCGAACAGGATGCCTCGGTTCATACCACATCCGGGGAAAAGTCAACTCATAATTCCTCAGAGTTACAGGAGGAAATTGGTTCTGGTGCTACAAGAGTGAGTATTTAATGGAGAAGGAAGTGATGATAAGAAGACGCTAGCAACTTCATATTTATGGAAGTCCTGAGTGGGATGTTTAATCTTTGCAGCATACTGCAAGCTCAGAGAAGGACCATGGATGGAGCCAAGTTTTGGATGGAGAGGGAACTGAACCTGCTCTAGGGGAATCAATTCCCAAGAAAAAGGGCTTTTTAATGAACCAGATTTCTTTGGAGGTTTCTACCAATCCATTAAGCAGGTTTTGGAATCTTAGAACCTTTTTCATTTCAGTTAATCACTTAAAAGTGAAAATACAAAATTGACACAAAAGGAACTAGGCGCATGTTACCAACGACCAATTTCAGCTTCTTGAACTATGAAGGTGATAGCCCAATATGAGGATTTTCTTGAGCATCTCTCTCTCTCTCTCTCTCTCTCTCTCTCTCTCTCTCTCTCTCTCTCTCTAATATATAAATTTTGGGTGGTGTGTCTTAGCAGCTTGGGACAAAGCATGCCATCCCCAACAGAAGGGTAAGTTCACCTTGAACATCAACATATTGAAATTCATTTCAAAAGTAAATTATATAGCTATATGCAATCTCTGCGATTGGTGCTACAGAAATATGGCTACTCATTTGATGCTGGAGAAACAAAGAGAAGCTTTTAATACAAGATCGAAGTATTTTAAACAGCCAGACAAAACTGAGAATCTTTTACAGAATGCATCAAATCAGATAAATCTTTCCTCATTAAGCGGGAAAGTAATTGGTGGGAGACACACATGTGTAACAGATGAAAGGTCAGCTATTTTTGTTTGTGTATGACACTATGAAGTCTAGAATCTAAACTGTCGATCCAAAATTCGCAGTAAAACTGTCAATGTGAAAGAAACTCAAAGTGATGGATGTTAACTGATATTTCCATTCAAATCCTGGATTAACTGTTAGTAAGGAACATCTTAAGATAGGAAGCCAGCAGGACTCTGAGGACCATACATTTAATAGGTGAGCTTTTCTGCTGACTTGGATCTGCCTTGAGGTTTAATTCCTTTCACCATAAGTGTGTTGCTTTTTTATGGAATTCAAGACCACTTGATAAAGACTATCGAAAAGAAAACCTGCTTCTGGAGGAAGTTTCAAGAATGTCAAAAAGTCTAGATTCACACAGGTGATATGCATTTGACTCTGGGTTTTACATTTTCTTTAGATCGACTGTCTCGTGGAAACCAAATGTAATATTTAATAAATCTGAGTTCTTCTCTTGTGCATCAGACTTTGAATATACGAAGTTCTTAGGATTATACGCATTTGATTTCTTATCTATATGCCTGGTGAAGCCTTAACTGTTAGGATAGCTACAGTGTGTAAGTTACCTTTCTTATATTTCTAAAGTAATAGAAGTTTCTTAATTATGTCCATTGAAGATGCTGATTTTTTGTATTTTTTTTTTTCCTCTGCAATTCATGTATATTCTACCGGAAAGGTTGACAAACACATGGGATAAAACATGGGGGAGTATTTATTTTCTAAAGCACGTGTCTTATCCTTCCGGATTGACCAGGCAGGTAGATAAATAAACACTGCAGAACTCTGCAGTTTCAGGAACTGGTCCCAAATATGCAAACACTGCGAACCAAAAAGAACAGTACTCCTGAAGGAGATAAATCCTGTTCTTCTAGATGCCTGCTCTTTCTAGCCTGAAAATTTTGAGGTAATATTTTGAACTTTTGCATTCTATTGAAATCTTCTTTACAAGATCTATTTAACTAACATATTTTCTGTGTAGAGCTTCTGGAGAAAATCTTTATTCATCAAAGTTAATACCTCAGAAAGAAAAGAGTTCAAAAGATTTGGATGAAAAGAAATCCTGTTCTTCTAAAACTATTAGGCAGATGCCTGCTCTTTCTAGCCTGAAAATTTGAGGTAAAATTTAGAACTTTTGGATTCTATTGAATCTTCTACATGAAATCCATTTACTAACATATGGCCTTCGTGTAGAACTTCTGGAGCAAATCTTGATTCACCAAAATTAATACCTCAGGAAGAAAAAATTCAAAAGATTTTGATAAAAAAAGGATTTTAGTTGGTAGCAGACATTCTGAAACTGCCAATTTGTTTAGACAAAGAAGCAGACACCATAGATCTCGTCTCTTAAACGCAAGATGATCGAGGTTTGTCTCTGTGTTTATCTTCTATTTACACAGGATATTTTTTCTCACTAGTCTAACTACTAGTTTCTTGATCAGATTGAATTTGCAAAAAGTTATTCTAGTATTACATTTTGGTGATACGCAGACTCTAAGGCAGATGCAGTGTTAAAGCCGTGGAAACGTCTCACGGAATCTCCTAGTAATAGGTTTGTTTTGCTATACAGTAGTGTTCTCTGGACCTCCTGGATTATCCTTGTTCTCGGGCATGATTATTTCATCAAATATTACAGAAATTCAGCTCAAATTTCAATAAAGATTGTTGATAAAGAGGTACTATTCTAAAAAAACTCAGTTATTAACACACTTGAGTAGCTTCACATGTATATGTTTCACGCAGACTTTGTGAAACTTAAGCTAGAAGGGTAGTTGTTTTTTTTCTGCAGGCATACAACAATGAGAATCTTGAGATGGTAACAGTACAGTGCAAGTGTTCTGGATAATAGTCAAAACTCTAACCTTGATATTCCTGGGGAGCTGAGCATGAATGAACTAGAAGTCCCATTTGTGTTGGAAAATGGCAACAGTGTTGAAAAGGCTGAAGCTTGTACTAAGGAGCATAATGATGTTAGTATATTCTACTTATTTTCCTGTGCTTTCAGAAGAAGAGAAACCTCTTTCTTGATATTCCTTTTCTGCAGTTCCAATTTGATTGGCTGATTATATTTTTCCTGTATTTTTAGTTACTACTATTTGAACTCCCTTTAAGACAAATGATGAAGAACCCATAAGTTCAATTAAAATCTGGGTTTGACCTGCCCTTTTGAGATAAGATTCTGAATATTTTGAGGGTAGAGTGTAAGTTAATCTGCTTCGAAAAGAAGGTGGTCTTTACACAAGTGAGAATTCTAGATATGAGGTTATATCCTTAGTTTTTGTGATTAAGAGGGAGATCTCCAGTTGATTTTTGTCTTGTTTCTTTTAGATGATATGCTTAATTGTTTATGGTACATGGAAACATTCTTCCAGTTTCAATGAGAGCTCTATGCTTATTCTACACCAGGATCCTCACAAGACTTAAAAATGGACGTAAAATTGTAATCTGTTTTTTGTTTCTACAGATCTGCAATATGCTGAGAAAGAAACATGATGAGGCAAAAGAAATATTGGTTCGAGCAACAGTAAATAACAACAAGCTTCTTATGCTCAAGCATCCCCTCTACGAGGAGAAGATATCCTTTAAACCTGTTGTTGATTTTCTCTCTTTTTGTTGACACTTGCAATTGAACCTTTTGGTTTTTATATAACCTTATCTTTTAAATACATTCGCATGGTTCAGAAATTTGCGTTGCAGCTTACTTTGAGGGAGTTGGACTCGCGGACATGATAAGCTGGAAGAATATATTGCTATAGACGGGTAAGCCACCTTCTTCTGCTATCTATCTCATGAAAATACCCAAAAAGAAAAAGAGGAAAGAGAAAGACATTTGTTTAACTAGTGCTGTGCTGCCACCAGCTGATAAATGCATCACATATGGTATACCTCACGTCAGTTGTCTTGCGAATTTCTGAAGTCATACTCTCTGATTTTAAGAAAGCTGTTTCTTGGATCAAAAGGCGAAATCCTTTGTCCTCAGGCCCAACCAGACTGCCCGATGCCCAGGTGGAGGATGTAAATCATGGTGACTTAAAGGTCCTGTGGATTGGAAGCCAGGACCTGGTGCGCACAAGGAACCACCTCCCACATTAGAGAGATTGAAATTCCCACACTGCCGCTGCCAGGATTCGTACCTTGGCTCTTGGACCAACTCTGCAGCCCCAAAACCAACTGAGCTACTCCCATGTGGGCTTAAGAAAGCTGTTTCTTCAATGTGTGTATTAACCTTCTGAATATGTTCTACCATTGACTTTATTGTTGCCTGATGGTGATTTCTAAATCATTGTAAATCCCTCAAAGTTAAAGGTTTTGCTAATCTTAATCATCCTCGTGTGGACCAACTTGTGGATTCTTCTTTCTCTATCTTTTTCTTTGTTGCAGTCTATCCAGATGCTTACTAATGCATGAACTTCATAACTTGAATACCTGAAATGGATTGCTTGGTTTCTAAACTGAAGCGGGATAGGTTCTATGTTTTCTATTTTGACGAGATAACTTGCAGATGCTTTTATGGTATATGACATTTTTGTGCCTCTTATTTGCCATTGTTATTTTGGAATGGCAGCTTTAGTTTGAGCAAGTCTTTCCTAAGACTTGTTATGTTGAATATTTCTTCGTAATGTTCCTGGTTTGATTTGTTATCCAAATGCACTTTGCAGTTAATCTTCAATTATTCTGATTGCTTTTCTTTTGAATCTTTACTTTCTTAGCATTGTTGGTGTAATGCATTATAATCCTCGGAAGCCAAAAACAAAACAATGCAGTTTTTTATTCTCTCTACTTTTCCTTTCTTTTTTCACCTTTGCGACATTAATAGTTAGAACTACAATTACCAGTATTTGAGAGGATGAACTCAAATAGTGGTATTTTTTTTTTTTGGTAAAATTACCACACAAAAAAAATAAATAAATAAATACCACCATTTGAAGTTCATCCATTCCAAATAGTAGTTCTACAAGTTAACAATTAATGTTGCATTGTCTTCTTTTTGTCCTTGTTGGATATTTATTTTTACTTACAGCTACTTTAATTTTTGTGAAATTCGAAATTCAAGAAAAAAAATATATAGTATTAAAAAAAAAAACTCCAATTAAAGGGCTATTTGGATTAGATTTGAGAAAAAAATTTTCATTTTTCAACTTTAGACTTCACAACTTCTCTTATAAAAAATCCTTTTGCAAAAAATAGAATAAAAGATCCTAAACTTTTATTTAATCTTAAATTTTACTCTAAATTTTTATTATCTAAGTAAAAAATTTTAACACTAAAATTATCATTAGTGTTAAATGTTAAACTTCCAAAAAAACATATGTTTTAGGCTGAGCACAAAGATTAAATATTTTGAAAATAAGATAATTTTTAAATTGTAATATCTTTTTTATCTTTCATAAATGATAAAAGGAATACATAAAATAAGAATAAAATAAATTAATACAAAATAAATAAAAATAAAAAAAATTTAATAATGCCTATTGAAAGTTGTGAAGTCTCTACATTTCTTCTCAGATATAACAAACAAAATTCAAAAAAATTTTCACTTAGCCTACATTTCTTCTCACATATAACAAATTTAAAAAAAAAAATCATTTTTTTTTCAAGATGAAAAGACTTTGAAATTTAAATAACATTTTGGAGGGAAGTTTAGGATTTGAATGTAAAATTGATAGTTATAATTAAACTTCTAAAAAGTTAAAACTTCTTGGACTGAAAGGGGAAGCAAATGCCAAACAAAATTGTCCAACAAAACTCGAGAAAAATGGTTGAAATTTCAAAATTCGAAGTCTCCCACCAAAACAAACCCATCTCCTCCATCACAAATAGTAGTACTTCTTTCTATACCCGGCCAATGACCACTCTTTCCTCTTAGTCTTCACTGAGTCAATGGCAGTCCTCTCTCTTTCCGATTCCGATAACAAAGAGAACATCCCAGCCTTTTCAGAAGGCCCCGCAATTTCCTCTGTGAAGAAAGGTTGGTCGAGGATACCGCTTGAGGATGTCACCAAAATCTTTTATCCAGTATCTGTACCATCTGTTCTGTCAAAACCCATTTCAGATACTACAAGTATTCCTATTGTTTCTTGCACGTATTTGGCTCGTAGAGGCATGAATAGTCGCCCAAGGAAAGTAGCAAGGGCTAGTCTCGATTCCTTAATTTTGAAGAGTACAAACACAGTAGCTCTGAGGACGGGCTTTAGATAGTTTATTTTATCAAATAGGGTTTTTCTTTTTTTTCCAAATTTATATAACAAGTGGTTAACATGTAAATAGCCCATAACTAGATCCATACTGTATCCATGGATGTCTGGCATTTACTTTCATCTTTTGATCTTTATTTTCTATTTTCCAGCCATCTTTATTGATTTGATTATGGAGTTGTGTTAAGAAATTTAGGTCCCAGAGAAAATAAGCTGCAATGCTTACTTCTTGGGTCCTCTGCATTATCATCTTCTAATTATAATCCCTATGAATGAATCTAAGTACAATATGCCGGTTTTCCTTATCAATCAAATGGCATAAGACAAGAATACTACCTAATTATCAGCTAATTCTATGAATCCTAAAAATGGGGAATCTAGGATAATCTCATACTATATGTACTATATGGGATATCTCCAATAAGTTGTGTAAGATTAGTATTTAAAGTTTCTGATTTTCTGAAGTTTATGTGAGGAGATTAAAAAATATACTCCATCACATGTATCCTTTCTATCCTGTACTAATATTTTGGTTGATGGCCAGTCAATTCTTTATAAGTTTTTCCAGTTTGAGCCAATTAAATCATTTAATTATATGAGGTGGATTTGATCCTTGTCACTTGTAAGAAGCCCATGGGTCCAACTTGGAGAAGTCGCAAGTGCTGATGATCAAAATGGCCAAGTCTTCGTGTCTGGCATCGGCTTTTAAGTTGAGAAGATTCAGTCCAGATTCAACCTGAGAATTTTTTATGTTGGCCGCAGCACTTGAAAAGAAGTTTATGATTAGGGTGGGAGATTATGCATTTCCATTTTCTTAAGTGGGTTCTATCTAAGATAACATTTTGAAAGTTGGAAATTTTGTCAGAATAAGAGAAAAAGGGTAAAATTTGTTTGGAAGGTTGCACCAGACAATTTGGAGTGGGATAATCTTCTTAGTCTAAAACAAGTCAAAAACTGTTTTCTGTTTTTCCCTTTTCCTGTGATAGCTTAGCTATACACATCAATATCACTGCACTGTGAGATGAATTTTCACACTAACTTCCCTCTGCTGGTTTAAGTTCAGAAAAATGTGGTGATTAATGATTTTAGAAGTTCCAGTTTACTCAGCAGAGACTCTTGACTAAATGCAGAGACTCGAAACTGAAAAGATAAAAAAGAAAGGCTCCCATGAGCCACAATCCTGCACTTACTTGATGAATGGTACGTTATTGATTTGATTTATTCTTTTGTCGGTTAATGCTGTAGTTGACCAGAGTTTTTTAATTGGTAATGGCTTCTTGGGTTAGTCAGAAAAGGCTTTTTATTTTTAACAAATGTGCACCTTCTTTTTTTCCCCTGATTTATTTATGTAATCTGAGTTAAGTTTTCTGGCAGAACATGCATGACATTGTGTAACCTTCTTCAAGAAGGACTATTAAACTTTTATGAGTGGTGTAGGTGATGCACAAAATGCTGCAAATGAAAAGGCGATTTTGTCTTCATCCTGCCGATATCAATATGATGGTATACACTCTGGCTCAGATGCTGCGCTTATCTCACAGGCACTAGATAAGCATTAGGGAGGGAATAAAAGGTACCCTAGTTTTTTCCCTATGAATGATTCTTTAATGCTTTTAGTTGGTTTGCCTTATATGAGATTGTTATAATAAGCATATATATCCTTACTTGGATACTGATGAACTGGCTATTCTGCTGTTCCACCAATGAATTCTGTCATTTGCATCAGCATCGATTCATCATTAAAAAAAAAAAAAAGAACTGATCATTGCTAACCCACATTCACTTTTCTGCACGCCTACAACTACCAATCTCAGGTTTCTGCCTGTAGCTTCTCAATTTGATTAGATTAAATGAATGGACACATCATTTGTTTAACTGTAACTGGTCTGATTTTTGTTTTCTTTCGGGTTTTTAACTGCCATTGAACCTAGCCTAGTAAGAGACAAATTAATCTGCCTTTTGAATCAGTTGTCTTTGAGACAAATATATATATATATATATGTATATATATACACACACTTAATGTTATCATAGGATCACCACTGACCACCGATCTTCAAAGTCACTTGCTGAGCCCCTGTTGTTAGCTACTGAAAAAATGGCTAGTTTGAAGTGTCTCCTCTGCCTTATCCTACTCTTGTTTACTACATCAACTATAACCGAAAGCCGTCCTATCAAGTCTATTACACTTGCTAGAGTAGCTCTGGAAGCACAATTCAAGAGAGATATGTTGAATGAAAGTGCCTTTGAAAGGCCAGAGAGAACGGCTCCTAGCGGGCCAGATCCTCACCATCATTTTGAGATGCATGTTTGAGGGAGGAAGATGCTGTAGTGCCAAATGAGTATTTATTTAGTTGAATTAGCAGCTAGGTTCCGTAGATTTTAATGGTATCTCATTTGTTAAAAATGATAACCTTCAATAGGAAAAGAAAGCGGTAAACTTATCATTTGCTGAAATTTTTCATTTTTACCAAATAAAATTACTATCTAAGTACTAAGTATTTCATTGGCACAACAGCAGCAACTTTTCACATTTGCATGGCTGTTAACTTGATAGCTTTACCAGTTAAGGCACAAGAAGACTGACTTATATTTCCAATGGAAGGTTGAATATTCAAATCTTGAATTTTCCTTCTTCAAACAATTGTATAATGCATCCCATGGAAGATTTTTGTTCTGAATGTAGTGCGAATCTGCGTAGTGAGATTCTTGTGTTAGGCTTTGCTCTGTTTTTTTTTCCCCTTCTCCTTTCCTGTTGTTAATTATTGACATTGACCCTCAATGTTCTCTTATGCCTTGTATCAGTTACGAATGGAGATCAATAAAATACACATTAACATAAGGTTTTAGGTGTTATAATTTTGATTGTATTCCTAATTAATTCCGATTACGATTTGAGAGCTTCTAAAAAGCAGCATTCCCAAATCTCATATTAGTTTTCCAAGAGAACAAACTCTTGTAATAATCCATATTTAAAAGGGCTTGTTTAAGTTAAGCTTTTTAGAGACTGAAATTGTCGGCAATGTAAAAGTTTTGATCACTTGTCTAACTGTGAATTAATTGTTCAATTATAAATTTAAGTTTTTAAGACATATTTCTCTATATTGTAATTCTTCATAATTATATAATTTGTAATTATATAATTTATGTATATTTTCTTATTACTTTCATATATTATTCGTTTTAGGTCTAATGTTAAATAAAATTTTAATGAATAGAATTAATTTTTTTCTTATTTACGCTGCATGCAAGTTCTATTCTTATCTATAATACTTTTTAACCTCCGAAAATTATATAACTTCTCTTGATGTCATCATTGTTACTTTTTTAATTCTTCTTTTACAAGGCAGTCACAATGAAAAGCTTAATCTTTTATTTATAGATGCAGTAAAGGGGACTAATAATATATATGCAGTTTCGATTTCAAACATCATGATTGTGACTCCTACATGTCAATATTAATGTCACATTGCTTTCCTTGTATCCATAGGTGAAATAAAATAAAAAGTAATTTGATTGACATCTGTTATCTATCTATATCCAAGACGGATATTTCTTACCCTTTATATGTATATTTAAATGTCCAACTACTACTGCTATTGAGTTGCTACATACCCCAAAGAGGACCTCAATTACATAGCTCCAAGGACGAACCAGGAGGGTTGCTGGTGGTAATCGTCACTATTATATTTTTTTTTAAAAATATTTAATTTTAGGCTTTTTAGAATTTTTTTCGATTTTACTCTTTCAATATTAAATTTTTTTTTATATATAAATTCCTATTCATAGAGGTAAAAATCTCTTTGTTTTATACATAGCTTTATTTAGTAGTGGTCGAGTTTCAAATCTATTATTGGAGGCCAGGTGTGTGTATATATATATATATATATCTATAATATAGTAATTAACAAATTTAGTGATATAACTATTTATTTCGTTTTATATATTTTTTATTTTACTCATTTTAGTCCAATAACTATTTATTTTTGTGTGCATTTGGTTCTATATCTTTTATTTACTCATTTTTGTCCAGTAACTATTTATCTTTGATATTTTTTGTCCAAAATATTTTTGGATAAATTTGAAATTGGTCCTTCAAAATATGAAAATGTTTCAATTGAGGATCTCTTATCGTAAAATTGTATTAAAAAATCCTTCAAAATGTAAAAAACATATCAATTAAGTCCTTTACCTCACTTTTGTAAAGTCCTTATTTTTTATTGGACGTGTCAATAATTAGTTACTGGTTGATCGGGAGTTTCAATATTGGTAGCAAAAAAGTTTACCTAGCGATAATTATTAAGTTGAAATCGATAGACAATCTAATTCTGTATCCAACTCGATAATAATTAACTGGTTGAGTACTCGTATCGCTGCTATTCCTAATTTCAATGGTTGAAGACAATGAATTTGTAATATTTTTTTATTTAAGTTATATCTTAGCTCCAAGTGATCTAAATAAGATTGATTATTTGGGGATTGATTGTTTAAATCCTCAAAGAATTGAGGTAAGGGAATTGATTGATACGTTTCTTACATTTTGGACACTTTTTTTAGAAAATTTTATAATTCGAGGTCCTTGATTGACATTTTTTATATTTTGAGGGACCATTTGAAATTTATTCAAAAATATTTTGGACAAAAAATATTAAATATAAATAGTTATTGGACAAAAATGAGTAAATAAAAGATATATAACCAAATGCGTGTAGAATAAATAGTTATTAGATTAAAATAAGTAAAATAAAATATATAGGAGAAAGTTAAGATAGTATAAATAGTTATATGATCAAATTTGCCAATTACTACATATATATATATATTAAATTTATTATGGGGGTGCAAATAGGATATTAAAAAATTTTTAGTAGACGAAATACATATGTATACACGAAGCAAAAAAATAAATAATTAAATAAAAATTGGAGGTTGTAGCTTCTAATCCTTTCTCGTCTGGAATGGAATTGAATTTTCTTTCTATTTCAGTGTTTGGAAGGGAAAAACATAATGGAATGATGATTTTATTTCTTTGTTTGGAAAAAATTATTATTTTATGTTGGAAGAGAATGAAATTATATATAATATAACTTAAATATACTTCTATCATAAAATTGAATTTCCATACCCTAATGCATATGCCCGTGAGGCTTTATTCGAGTGGCAAGAGTTGAGACCTTTCAAATGAAAAGTTGGGGGTTTGACTCCTGCTAGATGCAAAAATTATCCTCCTTTTTAATTGGGTTGTCGTCTCCCTTACCTTAGGGTTATGCTTAAATGATTTTCATTAGGGCATTTCTATAGGTTTTAGTGTGGAAAGACATTTCTAACGTTTGATGAAAACTTTGAGCATTACAGCTTTGTATCCTTATACATTCTTGTCAAATGATACTCCGGTCGCACTCTTGATTCACATAAAATTGACAAAGAACAATTACGATGACCTGATCGTAACTCACCAGAATTTGAGAACTGAGTGGCCATGAATTCACTTATAGTTTCACGGACTTTGTCACGATTAATCCGACACTCCTTCCTCAAGTGCCTTACAAAGTGAGGCTAGGGCGTTATGCGACATGCTGAAAAACCAATTCTTAGCAGATAATGGACCATGTGTTCATGAACTCAAAAAAGAATTGGGAAACTACTCAATAAGGTGCAATGGTGGTAGATTATTTCGGAAAAATTACTACCATCTGGGATGAACTTACAAATTTTGAAAAAGATCCCAATTGCTGTTATGGCTGTCAAATGTGGACGAGGATTTCCGATGGTGAGCACCAATGAAATGAACAAAGTTACATAAATTTCTTCTTGATTTAGATAATTCTTTTCGAATAATTATTTCTCAAATTTTGAACGTGAATCCTCTTTCTTCTATGGATAATGCTTACTCTATGGTGATTCAGGAGGAAAGACATTGTGTGATTACTCGCGACCAAGATTCGCGAGTAGAGGCTATTGCCTTTGTTGCTCGAACTACGGACAAACCCTCTATTTTATGTAATGTTTGTTATAAACAAGGCCATGCCACCTGTGAGTGTTTCCAAGTACTTCGCTATCTCGAGTGGTGGCCGGAGAAAGACAAATTATCTTCTGGACATTCTGGTGATGACAGACAGCTTGGGAATCGAGGTTGGAGTGGAGGTCGTCCTTCTGGACGTTAGGAAAGACACAGTGGTTGAGGAGGTGCGGTCACTAGGGCTGTAAACGGGGCGGGTCTTACCCGTACCCGTACGGGTCTGTACCCGTTTTTAGCGGGTAAGGTTCAAATTTTATACCCGCGGACCCGTACCCGTATTTATACTGCTATATGGGTCCGGGTAAGGTATGGTGATGCCCAGACCCGTATACCCGTATACTCGTATTAATAAAATAATATATTTTATATATTATATTAATATATAATTTATAATTTTTTTAACATATTATTTTACTCTTATCTTTAACCCTAACCTACTACCTCTACCTACCAACCAACTACACTCACATCACATCACACTCACACTGCCTGTCACACACTACAAAGACACACTACACTACTCAGACTACTACTCACCTCACCTCACTCCTCGCCTCTCCTCTCATTTCAGCTCTCTCTCTCTATCTCTCTCTCTCTCTCTCTCTCTCTCTCTCTCCTCTTTTATTTTTATTCAATTAATGTACTATGACGATTTTGTGTATATTTGAACTTTTAATTATGTGAATTAGAGATGTTAAATGATTTTATTTGTTGAAAGAAATGTTAAGGAGATTATGTTAATCATGTTAAAATTTTTATTTTTTGAATTATACATTGTTTTACATATTTTTGTTTAACAGGGAAATAAAATAGAAAAATGTCAAACGGGTACGGGCTGGACCCTGGAGGGTCGGGTCTGGGTCCAGAATTTTATACCCTGGAGGGTATGGGTCCGGGTCTGGGTCCAAGTTTCACTATAAGGGTACGGGTCCAGGTCTGGGGGTACCCTGAGGGTCTGGACCCGTTTACAGCCTTAGCGGTCACTGCTCATGCTGCTTGGGACTCCACTCCACATGCTGGTATACTGGGTTATTGGATTGGTGGCAAATTTAGTGGGCCTTGGACGACTGCAACTCCAGGCCTCATTTCTTCTCCAAATCAGCAGCAACAGTTTTGGCATCCATAACAACAATTTGGGAAGCGGTAACTTGGGCCTCAATATGGGCAACAACTCTCAGCCCAGACTATGCCTTCCACGCTACTGCCTTCCAACGCAAATCCATCTCATACATAGTGAGCTGGAGCTATTCAAACCACGCCATTGCCTCAGTTTGCCGGTACAGTGAGTAATATGCCACCTCCTAGTGAGTAGCTCTATGGTACGGAACTTTTCACTTGGTTATTAGACTCTGGTACATCTCGTTATATGACTAGTAAATTGGATTTTTTGTCAAATATTTATGCTATTATTCTTTTACTTATTGGATTGCCTAATGGGTCTAGTACTTTAGCACACTATGAAGGAACTGTGAAATTTGGGTCTGATTTTTTTATTCCCAATGTCCTTTATAGTCCTAACTTAAAATGCAATCTCATCACTATTTCTCAATTGTTCCAAGCTAATCTAAGTATAAAGTATATTTTTTTAGGAATATGTGTGTTTTACAAGACAATACTTTGAAGAAGGAGATTGGCTGAGTTAGGCTAGCTAACGAGGTGTACAACTTTTCACACGCATATCATGCTTCCACTATTTCTTTGGACCTGTTTTCGCCATAAACGATTAGGTCATCCATCGTTTTCTATGTTAGGAAAATTCCTTGATTTTTCGAATAATTTAAACTCTTTTATCTCGAATTATCTGCTTTCAGGCAAAACATTCCTGTTCTAGCTTTCCCATTAGTGATAAAATTCCTAACAATTTTGTTAGCCCTAAGGGCATTATTGTATATGTTTTTTTATTATGATTAACATATGTTTGTATGATGAGTATAGCTTAGTCTCTATAGAACAAAAGAAGAATTTTTGGAGTCTCAAGGCTACACTACATAAGAAGTAAAAGATCTTGGCAGTTAAAGCATAATGAATAAGGAGAGATCAAGCCACTCCAAGATCAAGGCATTGAAGACCTTGAAGACTTATGTCTTAGTTAGGGATATGCTAAGGTATTTTGTAAAACTCTCTAACTATCATCTTTGTTTGTTGATCAAGTGTGAAGCTCCTTCGATGAATTTCTTTTTATAAACTATTCTTGAAAAATCCAACTATTCTTGATAGAGTTTTTGATGCCTTCGAAAGTTTTCTTATCTCTAAAATTGTATCAAGAATACATGTTTTGAAGTGTTTTGAAATGTGAAGGAAAGTTCTTTTTGTTTAAGGAAAACTGGCTTTTAAATCCTTCTCAAAAAGCTGGTCATCCGATTTTCAAAATCGGACGTCCTATTTTAAAATTTGTCGTTCGATTTTTCTAGCTTTAAAAAAATTGGTCGTCCGATTTTTAAGAGGGATAATCCGATTTTTGTAAGAAGCATTCGAATCTTTCTGTTTTGAAAAATCAGTCGTCCTATTTCAGAAAAAAAAACTCATCCGATTTTCTTTTATAAGGAAATTGGACATCCGTTTTTAGAAACCGATCATCCGATTTTCCCTTTTTACTGTGAAAAATATTACTGTTACACAATGCAATGGTAACTTTCTCTCTCCTTCATATATATATATATATATATATGTTACTTTTTGATCAGCTGCAAAAAAAATTGAAGTTGATTGAAAATAGATTGAGATCATTTTAGAACATTTAAAAAACTTTAAAAGTATATTCATTTATATATCTTCATCTCATAAAAACAAATAGAAAAAAATCTTCTTGGAGCTTCATTGTTGATCATCCATCAAAGAAGAAGTAAAGAGGAGCTTGTAGAAGTATTCTATTGAGTTGTATCTTCCTCTTTGAAAACGAGCGGCATCGTCATATGCTCCACTTTTGTTGCCCTTTTCGCCTCAACATGGGCTACATTAGATTCGCTAGCTCTTCTTTCTGTTTTCACATAAAATCAAGTTCTTCGTAAAAAAGTGCTTCTCAAGTTCATTTGGTAACGTTGTTCCTTACTCTTCTTATTCTTTTATTATGATCAAAGGTTTGTGGAAAACTCTTTGGGTGATACTTTGATAAATTTGTTCTATTGTTGTGTTGTGTAAACTTTAAGGTTTTTGTGTAAAACCCTTGAAGGGTGATCCTCATTGTGTTGTTGTATAACCAACTTTGAAGATAGTGGGTTTGTGAAATCCTTGGGTTGATCTCAAGGTAGTGGATGTAGCTTTTTGAGTGAGTGAACCACTATAAATTATTGTGCATGTTCTTTAAAGTTTAATTCTATGCTCATTGCTTGATTGCCGAAACTATAAGATTTTGTTTGCTATAGATTCTTATCAAAAAGAGTTTTAGAATTCTTTTACAAACAAATTGGAGGTTTATCTTTCTAATCACACAAAATATTTTTTAAAATTAGCCAAAAACCTTATTCACCTCTCCCCCCCCGAAGGTTTTTCAAATTTATTTGATCTTATTCACTATGATGTATGTGGCCCATATAAACAAAACTCCACGTGTGGTTCTTCATATTTTCTCACTTTAGTTGATTATTGTTCTCGTGCTACTTGGATTTACTTGATAAAAGTAGTGTATGCACATATTTTGAATATTTTTTTCTCTTGTTAAAACACTATTCCTTAAAACTATAAAAACAATTCGTACAGATAATAGCATCAAGTTTCTACTTAAAACTTTTTTTCCTATCAAAAGGCATTATTCACCAAACAACAGTTGTCTATACATCTCAACAAAACGGGAGGGTTGAACGCAAACATAGACACATTTTGAATGTACCACGTGCCTTAAGTCTTCAGGCCTCTTTACCTTCACATTTTTGGGGGGGGGGAGGGAGGGGGGGGGGAGGGAGTGTACCAAAACTGTTGTATATCTTATCAATAGAACTCCCTCATCAATCCTTAATGGGAAAACCCAATAGAAATTCTCTTTTCTCAACCTTAAAATAATTCTCACTTACGGATGTTTGGATGTCTATGATTTGCTCTTGCTCGCACGATCGATAAATTCCAACCTCGTATTGGGCGTTGTGTTTTTATGGGATATCCAACTGGGAAAAAATGGTAGAGATTATATGATCTAGATACATAAAAAACTTTTGTCTCTAGAGATCTGCATTTTTTTTAGACCTATTTTCCCTTTTCTACTAATCCCC
This sequence comes from Catharanthus roseus, assembly GCA_028651295.1. Classification (NCBI taxonomy): domain Eukaryota; kingdom Viridiplantae; phylum Streptophyta; class Magnoliopsida; order Gentianales; family Apocynaceae; genus Catharanthus; species Catharanthus roseus. The sequence continues at coordinate 6,359,930 of JAPQWS010000104.1, read as the reverse complement.
CTCATGCACCGGCTTCTTCCCCATCTATTTCTACTTCTCCTAACCACCAAGATATTTCTATGCCTTGTCCTCAATTTGATTTATTTTCTTTATGGGCCCACACCAGCCGCCCAACTAAACTTTCCCCATATTCCCTCTGCATCACCTAGACAGCCTCTCTCCGCGATGGGCCTCCAACACCTACGCTCCATTTTCAGCCCATTCCCCTTATTTGGCTGAGACTTCTCTTCACGGGCCAACACATGCTCCAGACCCTACGACTGATTATGGGCCTTTCTCCACTGCTTCAGCCCTACTAGCTGCTCTACTCCTCTCCCTTCTTCTAGTCCAACCCACTCTTTTGATTTGGGCTTCTCCACCCCTTCCCCAATTCCAGCCCCTCTTTCGGCTTCTCTTCCTTCTGATCAAGTTGCTCACACTTCCACTATTTTACCACCTACCAACCTTCGCCGTAGTGAACGTATTCGTTTCCCTTCCACCAAGCTTCGTAATTATGAATGTAATGTAGTGCAAAAGTCTCTTCCCCCGACTGTCTTCTCCAGCTCTCCAACGTCTTTTGGTAAAAGTTCTTATCCTATTTCACATTTTATTTCAGTTGAAAATTTTTCTTCATGCTATAAGGATTTTGATCGAGATTTTTATGACTAAGTTTTAAACCCAATACTTGCAAGTGCACAAGATCATTGTAATATGGAAGTATCAGGGTATCGAACCACAGAGAAATGCTTAACTACTAAAATTACTATCTTCCTAAGGAATCAAAGTTTATTATCTAAAAATTATTCCTAGCTTAATTAAAACTAATAAATAAAGTAACTAAATTAAGATAACATGATCTTAACCAAAGAAATGATTTAGAACCTTGAATTCACTACTAACCTATATAACAATGATTTATTTTTATTTAGGAGAAAAGATTAGACATTTATGTGGTGTTCTAGGCTACAAGTTTCGATTTACTAAAGAAATATATTATATTTAAATGCATGACATAATCCATCTAACCATTAGCATGACCTATTCAATTTATGACATAAATCATCTAAAATTAGCATAGACTATTCAATTTTAAAACCCACAATATACTTGCAAAAATCACATCTCTCATACTCAAGACTACAAGAATTAAGCATGGATAAAAATATCAACTAACCCAAATAATTATTCTACAAGAACTATCACAAAAAATTAATTGCATCAAACCAATAAACATCTCAAAATATGCAATCACATAAATAATATAATAAATCTCCAAAAATAAAATAAACTAAAATTACATAGCTAGAGTTTCATCAAAATTCTAAAAAGAAAATTAGTTCATGGTTGAAGAGAAAGAAGGAACCAATTTGTAGATCATGGCTTTTTTCTTCCAAATAATTTTTCATTGTTGCTCCTTAGATTTGCTGCTTCAAATTGTGGCCCTCTTGCGGCTGCTTTTCTTTTTATCTCGTTGCAGCTTGGGCAGCTGCGTCTCCCCCCGCAGCTCTCCTCTTTTTTTTTTTTTTTTTTTTATCTTTCCCCCCACACATGGACCCTACATTGTCCACAATGTGATAAAAGATTGACAGGAGTAGAGAAGACACAAAGAAAAGAACACAACCTGGAAGAAAATGTAATATTAGTACATGTTCAAAAGAGTAGTAGACCATCTCTTTAGCCTCCATTATAATGATATGTTGTCTGATTACCCTACAAAACAAACACTTGTATTTTTTTACCAATCAAGTGAGATAAAAATAAATTAAAAAAACGGTGAAGACAACTAAGAGAACAAAAAAAAATTTGTTCTTTTTTCTTCAAGAATAATAAAATAAATAAATAAATAACAATACTAACAAATTTTCAAGACAATGGTAAAAGCAATTAATTTAACCTTTCCCAGCAACGGCGCCAAAAATTTGATCGAAATTTTTATAACTAAGTTTTAAACCCAATACTTGCCATTGCACAAGATCAATGTAATATGGAAGTATCAGGTTATCGAACCACAAAGAAAAGCTTACCTACCAAAATTACTATCTTCCTAAGTTAATTTTATAAAAAGAATCAAAGTTTATTATCTAAAAATTATTCCTAAATTAATTAAAACTAATAAATAAAATAACTAAATTAAGATAACATGAGCTTAACCAAAGAAATGATTTAGAACCTTGAATCCACCACTAACCTATATAACAATGATTTATTTTTATTTAGGAGAAAAGATTAGACCATTATGTGGTGATCTAGGCTACAAACTTCGATTCACTAAAGAAATATATTGTTCTTAAATGCATAACATAATCCATCTAACCATTAGCATAACCTATTCAATTTTATGACATAAATCATCGAAAATTAGCATGGATTATTCAATTCTAAAACCCATAATATACTTGTAAAAATCACATATCTCTCATACTCAAGACTACAAGAATTAAGCATTGATAAAAATATCAATTAACCCAAATAATTATTCTACAAGAACAATAAAAATGAATTAATTGCATCAAACAAACAAACATCCTAAAATATGCAATCACATAAATAATATAATAAATCTCCAAAAATAAAATAAACCAAAATTACATAGCTAGAGTTTCATCAAGATTTTAAAAAGAAAATTAGTTCATGGTTAAAGAGAAAGAAGGAACCAATTTGTAAATCATGGCTTTTTCTTCTAAATAATTTTTCGTTGTTGCTCAATAGATTTGCTGCTTCAAATTGTGACCCTCTTGCGACTGCTTTTTTTTTCCTCTCGTTGCAGCTTGGGCAGCTGCGCTATTGTCTTCCCCGCAGCTTTCCTCTTTTTTTAATCTTCCCCCACCCTTCTTGTGTGGCTCTTGTATATATAGACAAAAGAGAAGCAAAATCCTAATCCTTAAAGGATTCAACTAAAATCATAATCCTTCAAAGATTCTACTAAAGTTCTAATCATAGTCCTTAAAGGATTCAAATACTATAGCAGGTAATATGCTTTATTGTTATTATTATTTTTTATCTTTTCTTCCTCAATGACCATGTGCACTCTTTCTTCCCTTTACCAAATTTAATATGGAATCTTTAGTTTCCATTCCTTTTTTAGAAATCCACAAAGTCAATTATTTTCCATTTTTTTAGAGATCTGCACAAAAATAAATACAATAAATTAAATATAATAATTATGACTAGTAATAAATAAAATATTTTCAAAGGCAAATAATTAAAACTTAAGGTGTTTATTTGTAATAAAAATCGACTCTATCAGATTTTCTTGCAGCAATTTCTACCGACATTGAACCCTCTCAGTTTTCTGAGGCTTTTCCTATTCCGCATCGGCGAGATGCAACGCGAAGTGAGATTGATGCTCTTGAATGAAACCGCACTTGTCATATTACCACTCTTCCTTGAGGAAAAAAGGCATTAGGTTGTAAATGGGTCTACAAAATCAAACAAAAGTCAGATGATAGCATTGAGCGAGATAAAGCTCGATTGGTCATTTTAGGAAATACAAAGGTGGAAGGCTTGGACTACCATGAGATGTTTGCGCCTTTTTTGCCAAGATGGTAGCTATTCGGACTTTACTGTTTGTTGCTGCTGCATACGAATGGGTCGTTCATCAGATGGATGTTCACACAACGCGTTTCTTCACGGTGATTTGATAGAAGAAGTATACAGGAAGTTTCTCCCTGGATTCATTAACTGGACAGCTGGGAAGGCCTACAAACTCCAAAAACCCTTGTACTGATTAAAATAATCCCCTCAGTATTAGTTTGCAGAGCCGATTGGAGTACTTAAGTAGTGTGCTTAAGTAGTGTGGTTTTCACCAATCTTACTCCGACCATTCTCTATTCAACTATTCTTCAAGTACTATCTTTCTCTGTGTCCTAGCCTATGTTGATGACCTCATTATTATCGAAAATGACCTTCTTGCCCTTCAGAAGTTCAAAGCCCATCTCAGTCACATGAAGGATTTGGGTTCTCTAAAATATTTCTTTGGTCTCGAAGTTGCCATAAATAATCATGGAATTTCCTTATGTCAATGAAAGTATGCGTTGGATATTCTATATGATTTTGGTTTTCTGGGCTTTAAACCCCTTGGTTTTCCCATGGAATAGAACCATCAACTTGGCAAAGCCAAAGGGCCTCTACTGCCCCAACCCGATTCGTATAGACGACTTGTGGGCTGTCTCATTTATTTGGACAGGTAATATCACATTTTATGCATCAACCTCGACAAGCTCATTGGGATACTGCTCTCTGAGTCCTCCGTTACCTTAAAAGCACCCCGGGCCAAGGGCTTCTTCTCTGGGCCGACGCTGATTTACAACTCCACGCATATTGCGACTCCGATTGGACCGGCTGTCTGATCACATGCCATTCTCTGACCGATTTTTTTGTTTCTCTTGGGCACTCTCCTATCCCCTGGAATCCAAGAAACAACATATCATCTCCTGATCTTCTGCTGAGGCCGAATATCGATATATGGCTGTTACATATTGTGAATTAAAATGGTTACGTTATCTCCTTGGTAATCTTTGTGTTCCTCAGTCCACACCCACTCTGTTATTTTGTGATAATCAAGCTGCTCTTCATATCCTCCAATCCAGTATTTCATGAAAGGACCAAGCACATAGAGATCGATTTTCACTCTTTTTCATGATGAAATTCAAGCGTAATGCATTACTCCTGCTTATATTCCCACTTCCTCTCAGCCTGTTGATATCTTTACAAAGGCTTTGGCACAGTTTCATTCTCTTTTGAGCAAATTGCGCATTTGCAATATGTACACTCCAACTTGAGAAATGTATTGAAATAAGGAAATAATATATTCTCGTTGATATCTTGTAATAATATTATTGTTGTTACATAGTATAGTTATTCTATTATAGATTCTTAGGATATTAATTATATAGTAATTATTGCAAAATCCTTTAAATTAGGACATGTCCTAAATTAATTTAGTTTAGGAAACTTCTTATTTCATGTAATGATATATATATATATATATATATATATCCATTTTACGGCTAATGAAAACTTTTGAGTATTCCAACTTAATTGAATACTATAATCTTTGACGGAAAATCATTTTATTTCCGCTACCAAACGTAGCGTAAGCCCCACCCTCTATTGGTAAGATTGGATGCTTTGACAAAGAAGTGCAAGTGTCATCCATCGTTAATAAAGCTCAATAGCATATAATATCCACTGTATAATAAATATGAAAAGAGGATCTATCTAATACAGTATTAGTATTATAATGCAAAGGGAAAGTGGAATCCTTCATTAAACTTATCTCCTCTTCTTTCTTTTTCAACATAGAGATAGCCAAAAAGCTCCCTTAGGTCGACCCCCAAACTGCCAAATTGCGGCATTCAAATGGATTATATAACCGTCTCTATGCCACTACTTCTCTTTCCCTGTGGACTACCATGATCACAAAAGGATTCTCCTTTTTTGATTTTATCTTATATATAGATATAGATACATATAGTTTTCAAAAGAAAAAAAATAAAGATATATATTGTAATGTGGGATCTGGCATTTCTACACTACAAACTAAAACTATGAGAAAAGGAGATCTAATTACGGTTGTAGTGTGGGATCTGGCATTTCTACTTTCCACATTGAAAATGATTATTAACCATTTGCATACTTAACTTTATCGCTAGTTTTAGTATTAAGTTGACTCAACCAATGATTAATGATAAAGATCTTTAATAAAAAAGTCAAAGAAATCTAAGCATCACTGTAATGTATAGCCTCCATCTCCACTATTGTCCCACGTGTAAAAGAAATTGTCCAAATATTTGTTAAGTAAGGATTTGGATAATCTTTGTTGGAGAAATCACATCAGTATGTGATTTTTTAAAATTATCTTGGATTTCAGAGTTAAGTTCAAGGAAAAAAAATTTTGCTAAAAAAAATTAATAATTTTGAAAGTATGGCCTTCACCGCTGCTTACCGCCATTCATCGCCGGGTTCATTGTCTTCAACTTGGTGTGGCATAATTTGCAGGTTCAGTCGCAGTAGCCGAGAAACGCAAACTGCAGAAGGAGTTCGCAGCAGTCGAGCTCATTCCTATTCTGCCGGATTTCCGTCAAATGATGGCCCAAGATTGCTGCAACAGTCGTTGGTGGCCGTGGAACACCACCAGGCAGCAGCAGAGGTGGATGGCGTGGCAGATCTCGCTCATCTTCTGATCGCAGTACAACAAGACAACAACAGCAGCTTATACAGGGAGGACGATCGGTTGATGCGTGGGCCGATACCGCAGCGACCGACCAACGCGAAGGAACGATGATCGTCGCCGGCGTAGAAACCTTCAACGGAGTAGGAAGCTTCAGCAACAGCAACAGCCTTCCAAATGTAGAAACCCCTTGCAGCTGAGCAGAAAGTTCCAGCAACAATATTCCCAATTTATCAAGTGAAAAAAAGTCAAAATTATTGACCATTATAAATAACACAGATGTCACCCAATTCGATAAATTATCTGGTATGAAAAATTTATGAATTTTGGATTCAGGATGTTCTCATTACATGATTGGTAGGAAAGATTTTTTGAGCAATTTAAATAATGCCTACCCGTATACCATTGGTCTACCTAATGGTACTAAGACAATTGCTTTGCAAGAATGAATGATCTCCTTAACTTCCAGACTCAAACTCCTAAATGTGCTTTTAATTCCCGAATTTAAATGCAACCTAATTTTCTTATCTCAATTGGCCTGAGATTCTCGGTGTTTTATCATCCTTTCTGATAATTTTTGTGTTATACATAACCGTATCTCGATGAGGCCGATTGGAGTGGGTAAGCAAAGGAATGAGAATTTCTTCTACAAGCCGTTGCAATTATTAGCTTTATATGCTTTTTCTAGTGATGTTCTTGATTCTAGCACATTATGGCATATCCGATTGGGTCACCCTTCGGATTTTGTGGTAAATAATTTCTTGAGACTTTCTAAAGACTCTAAAGCCAAATCTGTACATTGCAATACTTGTCTGTGTGCTAAACAGACTCGTGACTGTTTTCCTTTGAGTATAAATAAGGTATCTCAGACTTTTGATTTAATTCATTGTGATTTATGAGGACCATACAAAACTGTGTCTACTATCAAGACCTCTTATTTCCTTACTATAGTAGATGATTATTCTAGGGCAGTGTGGATATATTTGATCTCAGAGAAAAGCAAAGTTGCATCCGTTTTAAAAGATTATTTTCCCATGGTGAGAACCCAATTTGGCAAAACCGTAAAGACAGTACGGAGTGATAATGGTATAGAATTTATTTATCTAAAGTCATATTTTTCCGCCCATAGCATGATACATCATACCACCATCGCTGGGACCCACAACAAAACGGTAGTGTCGAACGGAAGTATCGGCATATTCTGAATGTCGCTCGTACTTTGCAGTTTTAAGCTAACTTACCCATAAAATTTTAGGAAAAATGTATTTTGACAGCCAGATATATATTAAATCGTACAATCTCTAATATTTATAATATTCTTAATTTGATATATTTAATTATTAAAATTTATTAAATAAAAATAAATTTTTAAAAAATAAATTTTAAATAAAATATATATTATAAAATAAAATATTATGTAACATGTCGATGAATTCTTGAAATATTCTTGAGAAGGTGATTAAGTTGAGTATAGGAATAAGGAAAGGGCACCATCTTTTTCCCAAAGAACTTTTATAGTCAAAATAGGGGTGACCCCTTATCTTTCTGTGGCGATTCGAATGCAAAACGGGATAAATTTATTATTAATTGTAAATGAGGACAATGTACGCTTTGAATCTCTACGCATGCTTTTTGTTTTATATTTTAAACCCCATATCTTTTGGCAGAAAATCATTTTGGCTTATAAATAATGTCCAATTAATGTTTTTTGTTGTATTAGTAATACTGTGGTTTTATTGCAGAAATGTCCATGTTAGACACTTAGTAAAGGGTTCTTGATGACAAGGTTTGGCAACTCGGATTCTTAATTTAATCTTTCAAGAATAAGGGCAGACATTTGCAAGTGGTTTTGTGGTGACTAAAGACAAATGAAACTATATTTCTCGGTCGGAAAAGAAAAAAAAATGTGGAGAATTTCACGTCAAATGATAATAGTTAATAATAATAGTCAGTAAAAAAATAAATTTTTTATAAGTTCGAATAATTTTTTATTTTTATGTTATTTTAAATTTAAAAATTCTTTTTTTAATGTCTTTTGAAGGTCATTAGAGTTAGATTGTCAATGTTAGACCATCCAATCTTTTCGAACTTTACACACCACCTTAATGGGTTTAAACCCATAATGTTAAAAAAATGAAACGAATAATAAGATTTAGATTATTAACATTAGACCACCTACAAATGCCTAGTAAATTCAGGTATTTCATTTAAGAAAAAAATAAATAATTAGATAACGAAACCTCCCCTCCCTTGATATATTAAAAATAACAATTAGATAATGGAATCTCCAAGTGAAATCTTGATTTTTTTCTGCGAGCAAACGCCAACAACTACGTGTATGGGATGGGAATCTACTTAATTATGTTTCTAATGATATCTTTTCTCATTTTTTTGGGGCTAAATTAATGATATCTTTTTTTTTTTGATTAATCCAACTTATGTCCTTTTCAAATATTGGTATAAATTGGGGCCGGGCTGATGTTAATTGATGTACTGCATTCGTACATAACTCTTCTCTAAGCACAACTTGTGCATAATATTGCCTTTGACAGAAAATGGCCTCATCAACCTCCTCCTCCTCCTCCTATACACGAATAATTACTTCATTGTTGATTGCGCTGTTAATTTTCTTGGCGGCAGATTTTAAGAATAATATTATTGCAGAGGCAAATAGTTATAGGGGTGTGGAGAATCTGAAGAGATCATCAAGAATAGATAGCAAGAAACTTCTAAGTGATTTGGGGTACGATTTGGAGAAGATGGCAAAAAATTACAGAAGGTTTATGGCTGATACTGACAGATTAGTCCCTGAAGGACCTGATCCTCACCATCACTAGCTACCCTAATTACCCACCAATCAGTTCGGCCCCATGCAATTTCCACAAATCTCTCTCGTAGATTAATTTCCAGATGCCATGCATGCGCACAACCCCTCAACTACTGTTCATGATCAAGATTGTGACGAAGCTGTGCTGCTGAATTGGTACTCTCGTAGAAATAGTGGTTTTTGTGGATAGATTTGTTATCTAATCGGATACTTTCAACTTTTGATCAGCGAGAAAATATTGCTAAATTTTGTACTCCCTCCGGGGAGGGGTGTGAATTTAAATCACATTTCCTTCCTGGTCATTAGACCAATTTAACTTCCTTTGCTGAAATTTTGCCATTTTTACAAAAATTAATTACCATGAAATCAAATCATCCACTTTCATGAGTAGGTGTGAGCTATTATTTTTGTCCATATGGCGTAGCTCAATTGGTTTTAGAGCTGCATAATTAGTACCAATAATCAAATCAAATCCTGACAGTGGCAGTGTAGGAATTTCAACCTCTTTAATGTAGGGATGGTTTCATTGTGCGCACCCAGTGCTGGACCTCCAGTTTGCAAGGCTACTGAGTCACAATAATTTACATCTTTCATTTGAGCGTCGGATAGTCTAGTAAAAATTTTATAAGTGAGGAATTTCGCCTTTTAGTACCAAAGTGTGAGCTACTTTTTCTTGAAAGCTTGCCAATAGCTAGTGCAATCAACTTGTAGCATAGGGAAGGTCTTTTTGTCTCTTTTTTAATCCTTCACTTATATATAAAGTTTCCAGCCCAAAGAAAAGACAAAAAGGAAACCATAGTCGGATAAATAAATGTGGAGCCAATTAATTTGGATGAAAAAAATTATGTGTAAGATTATATAACTTGTGATACTTTCAACTCTTTCGTTGACTAACTATGAATGATTAAAGTACTAATGTGCCTTTCGACACAAAGAAGTACATATGACCTTGTAGGATTCTGAACACATGTGAAGAATAAGGAACTTGTATGTATAAGTAGATCTATCGCTTAGGTTACGAAAACCCTAAAAATAGAACAACCTAAGAGATCATACAACTCAAAGTACTTTTGGAATATACTATGTGAACTTATAAAAGCTTGCTCGTATAGTAAACTTTACATATAGTGTAGAAGACCCATAAATTCCACAAAACAGGCTTACAAAGCCCGTTGTCCCTCCTAGTTCAGATAATTTTGAGAAAACTTGACAATACAAAAAGAATGAACTTGAAAGTTCAAGGAGTTCACGTGGATGTGTTCTAGTGTGTATTTTTCAAAATAGATGATGTTGTAGGAAATACTGAACTTCATGAAAATATCCATGCAAAGTATGAAAATTATTTTCCTATTAAATTTGACAGAATAAATATACAAATACAAATGAAGGGTTAGGGCGCAATTGAGAAGTTTGAACAAACCAAGATACATTAGTGTAACCTTTAAATTCGAGTTTCAAATCATGTTTGGATTAGCGGACATATAACCGAAACCCCAACGAGGTCATCAGAACCAAGTTACGGCATCCTCTAGTAAATACCAACCTAAACACCACGTGTACGAAGGTTCAATTTCAAAAATACCTCTCTCTCCAAATAGAACCAGGCTACGCAAAAATTGGAGCACCTCCCAATCTATACTTGGTGACCGCCCTAGTTTTCAGCCCCTTCTAACTCACCACACTTTTAGGTGTCAAACAAACGCAGGTTGAAGCCTCAACGATGCTATGTCCCTTATGTAGTGGATCCACATCAAGAGTAAGAGAACATCCACGCCTTTGGAAGAAGCTCTAGCATAGGGAACCAGCCACATACAGTGCATACTTCCGGATGCTTCCAAACATAGAGTGAGATACATAAGTATCTCATATCAAATCTGGTCGGAACAGGATTTTCATGCATATTTCCAAATCCAAAAGGCCCTTAACTGGCCATCCGAATAAGTTCAAAACATATCTATATTTCAGAATCAAAAGACCACTTAAATGGTCATTCCGACATATTTCTAATTCATAACCAATTTAGAATAACCCGTCCGCCAGTCCAAATCATGTTTATGCAGGTTTCACAAATATGCCATATATATGTACATGTATCCTAAATCTTATAATTTTCATATAACAAATTACTTTCAATATATATAAATTTTCAAGGAACCTTTGAGAGATAGTAAATCTTTTTTAACACAAAACACCTATTCGGAATGCCACTTCTATGTACTTCTAATGCATAAATAGAAAATATTATGGAGAATTTCTCCAACTTAAAAGATACGAAATAAAACATTAATACATCTCCAAAAATAGTAAGGTTAAGTATTTAAAGATTTATATCAGGTATAGTTATTTAAGAGAATATTGTTAACGCTCCTAAAATAATAGGTTGAGTTGGTAGACTCACCTGTAAAACGAATTATTCACTCACAAATTATGAGTTTGTACTAATAAAGTAATAAAAGAAATACTTAATAAATAATTAAATCTACAACATTTTCAATTCCTAAAATAAGAATATAACTATTCCATAAAAGATAAGATAGATCGATTCCTTAATTTTATCTTCTAATCCTAATCCAGAAATCCGCAAATTAAATTTATTAAATCAATATCCTGCCCGCATGAATCAAAACTTATCAAAGATCTAAATTTGAGTAATATACAAATATAAAAAAAAAAAAATCATAAGAGATGATCGAAATTTCATAAACTCTAAGGATCTCTTATTTGAGTACCTATCCAAAATATGTAAAACCTCCGTACAAATTAGAGATAATCTGGAGAATAAACTATACTTAGATAGTTAACAACCTTATATTCATCTCGAGTCGCAAGAAAATTGGACTGGAATTCTCAACTGTGTAGCCTGCTTCAAGAAGACAGATGAAAGAAGAAAATCGCCGAGAGGGAGAGAGTAAAAAGAGAGAGGGTGGGTCGGCAAGGAAGGAAAAGAAAGCAAATAAAGATAAACGTAAAATTCAAATGCGGTGGAAATAGAGGAAGAATAACAAAATGAAGGAAGAATAAGAATCTATCCAATGATCTTGTCATGCTCATTTGCATGTATGGAAACAAATGAAAAGAAGAAATCCGGTAAAGAAGTAAGTAATTAAACATGCAAAGCAGGCGGTGGCATATATCAATAGGGATAGAAGAAAGTCTCATACCTATCTATCCTAACGGTGTCGTGCAAACAAAAGTCAAATATCCTTTTCTTCATCAAAATCATGCAAAACCTATTATTATTAGTTTCATTTATATATTAGGTTGAAGAAAATGACTTGTAATAATATATTTTTCTTTAAATATTAAATTTATAAATGTCAAAGTATATTAAGTGACTATGTAGCTAAGTGTATACACCTAATATAAAAGATATTCTAAACCCCTATCAATATTCTTTTTTTACTAAATTCATCATTAAATATCTCCACTTCATTAAATTAAATCTCAAACAAGTTTAATACTATGTTTGTAACCTTATATTGTTAGACCACACTTAGAATACTTACGGGGAAAGATGTTACATAACTATTCTTCTACCAATTTTCATTCATTAAATTTGAAAATTTTGAAATCAAAATATATTTTAATAGATATAATCATTTTGTCTCACATTTTTCCAACTTCAATAGTCAAAGGTAGCTATATTATTTCAAAATCACTTTTCTATCGAATAAAACCCTTTTCTTTTTATAACTATGATTCTTTTTACTAACTAATATAATGACTTGTAGGCTTTTAGGCATATTTTCTTCCCAATATTTTCCTCATTTTTTCAGCTCATATTTTTTTTTTTCTCAATGATGACCCATGGGCCTCAACAGAAGAATAGGTGATATGTTTTAACTAGGTCAGAGATGCCAGGCCGAACTGTCAGTTGTGACTTAACCTATTTAACTACTCCCTCTCCTTGGTAATTGTGCAGTCGTCTCTCTCTGTTATTATTTTCTTCTCTTCTTTTTTGCCTTGGCTGTTGGTATCCGTCTTGGTCTCTTCTTCTTCCCTTTTCTTCATCGCGGCTTGTCGCGTCCATTGCTCTCCTCCGATTGCCGGTCTTCTGTGATGACGTCATTGTTACCGTCAGCTTCTGGTGATCTCATTCTTGTTGTCCGATCATCTTTTTGGTAAGTTTTGAGAGAGAGCCGAAAGGGATAGAGAGGGCAGTGGCACCGGTGATTCTTTCACTATTGAGGCTCGGATCTGAGGGACTCCGGTTGTACCATTTTCTGCCAACGACTCGACGCGGTCCGCAAATGGTAGCCATTGCTTGGCGTGGTCTCGGCAAACTTTCAGTGCATACATTCTCCTGCAGCCGGAACCTTCCCGCGACGGTGGTAAGTTGTCTGTCTCTCTTTTCTGTTCATTTCCTTTATTTTTCTGACAGTTTATTGTGTTTTTCGGTCTTGCCGTTCAGCTTGAACCAACGGCTTAGGAGGAAGACAAGAGGAAGCCTTTGTAATAGTTAGGGCTATTTTATTATTTTTGTTTATTCTGATAATTTGTAAGAGTAAATAGAAATTGTAATAGTAATTAGATCCAACAAGTGGTATCAGAGTCTGGTTATCTCGTCGGCGCCGGCATCCTTGGAAAATTCAGATCTGAGGGAACTGTTGAGTTCCTCAGAACTGGTCAGTGAAGTATTGCTAAACTTCTTCTGTTTTTCCTTTTGCTTTCCGACTATTATCTTTCGATTTTTTTCTGTTTTGGTTGCTTCGCTTACTGCCGGTTTTTTCCTTTTGGGTTAATTGCTATTTCTGCTTCTGAATCGCGTTATGATTCGGTGTTCTTTTTACTGGTTTTTTTTTTTTTTTTTTTTCAGTTTGTGTTATACCTGCTTCTGTTGTTCTTCTGATTTTCCGGCAATATTTTGTCATATTTGTTGTTATTGTTTTTCTGGTGGTATATATATATATATATATATTTATCTACTGCAATTGTTGATTCTTCTGGATTTCATTCTAGTGAATTTTTTTTAAACAAAAATATAAAATCCACGTCTGGCATGAATCCGTGAGATTTCAAGTAGTTGTGCTTTGGTGCGTTTTTCTGATTTCATATATATTTTTTATTTTTATTCTGTTTTGCAACATTCTCTGTGTTTGTCTTTTTCTGTATTGTGGGTTGACTGTTTCTACTTTTATTTCTCGTTTCGGTTATATATTGTTGTTGTGTTTGTGTTTTGGAATTTGTGCCCCACACCTATTTGCGCCGTTTTTCTTTAAAAAAAACAAAAATCCGGGTATTTTATTATTAAAATCAAACTTTTTCAAATCTTTCATTTTTCTAGCCATTAAATTACTCATATTTGCTATTAAAACATGTCAGTTCTAAAAATTGAAACCAACAAGTTTGATTGAAAATCTGACTTTGTAATGTGGCGGAGGAAAATGGAAGCATTTTTATTACAAAATATAATTACATCCGCTATTTGTAGCCCCGAAAAGTATCTAGAATCTTGGAGGGACGAAATTCTTACTGAAAAACTTGGTGATACGTACAGTTGCCTCACCTCGCATTTAACCGATAATGTTTTACGAGAAATCGACGAAAAAGACAATGTTTTTGAAATCTGGACTAAACTAGAAAAATTGTATTTGGGAAAATCTCTTTCAAATAAATTTTTTTAAATGAACAACTGTTTGGTTTTAAAATGAGCGGATCAAAACACTTTCCGAAAATATGGATGATTTAAACAAAATTGTTTTGGAACTTCAAAACATTGGAGAGAAAATCTCTGATTAAAATATTGTTGTATTTTATTGAATGCCTTACCCGATTCTTCCAATGATGTAAAATCTGCCATTAAATATGTTAGAGATGATTGATCTCTTTCCGATGTTAAAAATGCTTTAAAGTTAAAATATTTGGATTTACAAAAAAAATAAATCAAAAGGAGAAAACCTTTACGTGCGAGGGAGAGTTGACTGGAGGGAACCTCTTAGTCACAAGTCTAAAAGTAAAAGGAAGTCCAAATCCCGAGAAAAGAACAAAGTGAAATGTTTTTGTTGTGGCAAGGATGTGTTGGATCCGTAGGCAAAAACAAAATAAAATAAAACTACGGAAATCCACAAACAGGATCTGCACATACTAGAAAAACCGATTGGATAGAAATTACCTCAATGTTTTGATTGTTCGGTGTGGAGGCGCTGCTTTTTATGATTCGCCCTCTATTAGTATCCACGCGACGAACTCCTCTGCAAGCGATCGGGATGCTAGCCCTTTCTGTGTTCTGAAAACTGTTCAGAACTGATCCTGACTATCTGGTAATCGGTCGTATTTCGAAGAGAGGAGGCTAGATACTATATCGCCGCTCTAGGGTTTAGGGTTTTGTTTTTCTTTAATCAGATAAAGGACGGCTGCCAAGAAAATGCTAACATAACCTTTTTATAGCTATCAAGATCAAAACCCTAACTGTCATCTATTGACAGTTTAATCTCGTCCGTCTATTCCTATAATCATCCAACGGTTGGATGAGTAATATTAAGTAATTAATTTCATTTATTCGATTAAATAAAATTAATTACTTATTAACTTACCATAAAATACAATATGAAATCTGATTCCCCTTTTGTATACGTTCAACGAATCTAGACACAATCTAGATCCATTGAACGTGGATATTATGCTCACAAGATTATCTATGCGTGTGACCCTGTAGGTTCACTTAACGTTGGCAGTGAATGAAAAATGTCCTAGACATTTATTCACAAAACATAAGCGGCCTCTAGCAAGACATTATGCTTACCCAAGTTAAGTAAATGCAATAATAACCTAGCATCAGATTTAATATTTAGTCCTTTTGTCACACGATGTCCTAATTAAGTATAAGGCATGGACTAAGTCATCCTTATAAAACTTAATTAACCATTTACTTGATCACCAGGCAGACTGTTCCAACAAATAATATTAATAACACCTTATTAATACTTATTTGAGCATGGCCATGCATATTTTCTAGTCTTCCTTATCAAGGGGCCCATGGATATCTCTCTCTAAAAGGAGAGGGACAAATCCCTTTCACTATCTCCAATATTCAAGTCATGACAAGAAAATAAGCCAACCAATAGTTATAATAATCACCTAATTAAAAGTGATGTTTCACTATGTCAAAACATATTTTCTCCCCATGCAAGAAACATTAGAAACATTAGGTCAAAGGACACCAAATATAAAACTGAGAAGAAATACTTATAACTTAAACTCATGCAATATTTCTTCTTCACTTTGGGTCATGTCCAATACAATATTCTCAAAATGTATTTATGAATTGATTTTATATCTCATATTCATGATCAGTAAAACTTGACTATCAATCAACTTCACACTAGTTTACAAGATGTAATAAACTATGGACAAATAAGAATAGTATTTTATTAGCTATAAGGGTTTTACTATCAAGTCACATACTTGATGACCAAGAGCATAAAATACAATTCAAAAATACATGCTTCATAAATCATAAATGTGAGTTAATTGGTCTTAGGGCATATACTAACAGGATGGTCATATGAAAAACAAGTGTTTTAAAAGGATTAAAGATGAAAAACAACGTAAACATGGTAAAGGGAGTAATAAAAGTGACAAAACTCATGATTTTGATTCAGATGGTAATTCTATATTCTCAGAGGTTTTGTGTGTTTTCCTTTCCCCATCTTGTTCTAAAGTTGTTGATCATTGAGTCCTTGATTTTAGTTGTACATTTCACATGACACCCAACAAACACTGGTTTTCATATTTTAAACCCTTAAATCAAGGAAAGGTTTATACGGGAAACAATCAAGTTTGTGTAGTTAAATTTATTGGAAATATTTTCATCAAAATGCATGACGGTGTGACTAGGAAACTCACTAGGTGAGATACGTATCCGACCTTCGTCAAAGGTTTATATGGGAAACAATCAAGTTTGTGATGTTAAAGGTATTGGAAATATTTTCATCAAAATGCATGACGGTGTGACTAGGAAACTCACTAGGTGAGATACGTATCCGACCTTCGTCAGAATCTTATATTTCTTGGTTATTTGGATTCACTTGATTTTTCTTTCAAATCTAAAAATAGTATTTACGAATTTGCAAAGGAAACCTAATCATGCTAAAAGGTTTTAAAAGATAAAGTTTATACACTCTTATTGGAAAAACAGTTTGTAATTCAACTGCTTTGATTTCAAAAACTGTTCCCAAGAAAACTATGTTATGGCATCTGCGGATTAACCACATTAGTGAAAAGGGACTGTATTACTTGCAAAAACAAATTTTTTATGTGGTAACAAAATTGATTTTTTGGATTTTTGTGACCACTGTGTTTTGGAAAAACAATACAAAATCAGTTTTTCAACTAGCACATACAAGTCTTCTGCTATATTTGATTATGTGCATTGTGATCTATAGGGACCTGAAAAGGTTCCAACTTATGGTGATAATGTTTATTTCTTGTCTATAGTTGATGATTTTTCAAGGCATGTTTGGGTTTTTCATTTAAAAACAAAAGATCAAACTTTTAAAAATTTTTGTGAGTGGAAACGTCTTGCCGAGAATCAATCTAGAAATAAACTAAAAACAATCAGGACTATAACAGTCTTGAGTTTTGTAACCGGAAGTTTTCTAATTTGTGTGTATCACATGGCATCTTACATTATAGGACAGTTAGGTATAACCCCCAGCAAAACAGAGTAGCTGAGAGGATGAACTATACCATAATAGATAAGGTTAGATATCTTATGGTATCTTCTGGTGTCCCAAAACCTTTTTGGGTGAAGTTGTAAGTACAGCTGTCTACCTCATTATAGATCCCCCTCTACAGCCATAAACTTTAGGACTCCTATAGAACTTTGGTGTGGTAAACCTCCTAACCTTTCCAACCTAAGAGTTTTTGGGTGTGGGGGCTTTGCACGTCAGAAGGAGGGTAAGCTAGATCCTAGATCTAGAAAGGAAGTATTCATAGGATATCCTAGTGGGGTGAAGGGTTATAGAGTGTGATTAAAGGCTGAACCGGGAGTGAGGATAGTTATCAGTAGGGATGTCATCTTTAACGAGTTAGATATACCTATCTTAAGGATAAACCTATCTTCGATAGTCAACCTAGTGCTCCCACATCTGGTAGTATTCCTGTGGAGGTGGAGGTCACCTCTGAACCTTCTCTAGAGCCTTCTCAGGAGCCTGAAACCAATGAGGAGTTAGTTACACCATCCAGTAGTATATCTTATCCTTGTAGTGTTCCTGAAACTCTTGAACCTGTGTTCGAAAGTTCTGATGAGGAGGTAGATCATCCTGAGGCTCAAGCTCAAGCCCTTAGAGATTATCAGCTTGCGACAGATAGGGTTAGAAGAGTGTCTAAGAAACACTCTAAATATGGTTATTCTTACATAGTTTCATATGCATTTGATGTTGCATCTTATGTGGAAGAAAGGGAACCATTGTATTTTTCTGATGTTTTAAAAAGCCCTAATCGCTCTTTATGGTTATGTGCTATGGATGAAGAAATGTCTTCTTTAAATAAAAATAAAACCTAGATTCTTGTTCCAAAACCCTCAAAACAAAAATTAGTTGATTGCAAATGGATTTTTAATATTAAAGAGCCCGAGTCTGTTAATGAACCTCCAAGGTTCAAGGCTAGGCTGGTTGCAAAAGGTTTTTCACAAGTTGAGGGCATTGACTTTAATGAAATTTTTTCTCCCATTGTTAAATACAAAACGATTAGGATTATTCTTGCTCTTGTTGCCTTTTATGATCTCAATCTTGAACAACTTGATGTTAAAATCGCTTTCTTGCATGGTGATCTCGATGAGACTATATATATATATATATGTGTGTGTCAACCACCAGGTTTTGAGGTTAAAAGTAAAGAACACATGGCATGTCTTTTGAAAAAGTCCTTATACGGACTTAAACAATCATCCAGGCAATGGTATAAGAAGTTTGGTTCTTTATGTTAAAAGTTGGTTTCTCTAAAAGCAGCTATGATAGTTGTCTTTACTTCTTTGGTAATAATGTTGATAACATTATTTATGTATTGCTTTATGTAGATGATATGTTAATTGGGTGCAAACATAAAGGTAAGATTGATTAGCTGAAATCCTTGCTAAAATCCGAATTCGACATGAAGGATTTAGGGGTTTCATCCAAGATTCTTGGGATAAGTATCATTAGAGATAGGTCTGATCGTTCACTTTTCCTATCTCAGAAGCCTTTTCTTCAGAAAATTGTCTCTAAATTTTCTATGCATCTGTGTAAGCCTGTTATAACCCCACTTGCGAGGCATTTCAAATTTTCAAACAAAACTTGTCCTAAAACTGAGAGTGAGAAAAGAGATATGGCAAATATTCCCTACATGATAGCTATAGGCTCAGTTATGTACTCGATAATATCCACCCGACCAGACATTACTTTTTCTATAAGCCTTCTCAGCAGATTCATATCTAACTCGAGGAGGGATCACTGGGCTGCTCTCAAGTGGTTGATGTGTTACCTTAACGGAACTTTAGATAGGGGTTTACACTATCATAATTGGTCTGATGTCTTTAAAATAATTGGTTATGGTGATTCCGAAGTTGTAGGTGATAAGGATGGTAGAAAATCTACCACATCTTATTTCTTTACCCTAGCGAGTAATTGCGTCTCATAGAAATCTCAACTACAGCCATTAGTTGTCTTATCAACTACCGAGGGTGAGTACATCGCAGGTACGGAAGCTATCAAAGAAGCTATTTGGCTTCAAGGGTTATTGAATGAATTACACGTTTTACATTCAAAAGCTATTATTTATACTGACAACCAGAGTTGTTTACATTTATGTAAAAATCTGGTCTATCACGAATGGACAAAGCATATAGATATCAAATACCATTTTATTCGGGAAAAAGTCTCTAGTGGTGTAGTTGACATAGATAAAATTAGTACTAATAATAATCTTGCAGATTTTGGTACTAAAATTGTGAGCTCTGACAAATTTATGTTTTGCAGGGATTTCCTTCACTTGGACGCAGTCTGACTCAAAAAGTCGTTTGACGGTTGGAAAAATATTGTTCGAGGTAGAGATTGTAGACTTTTGGGCCTATTTTTTTTTCCCAATATTTTCCTCATTTTTCCAGCCCATATTCTTTTTCGCCTCAACAAAAGAATAGGTGATATGTTTTGACTGGGTCAGAGATGCCGGGCCGGGCCAATCCCGGGCTGCCCGTTGTGACTTGACATGTTTAACTACTCCCTTTCCTAGGTAATTGTGCAGTCGTCTCTCTCTGTTATTATTTTTTTCTCTTCTCTTTTGCCTTGGCTGTTGGTATCCGTCTTGGTCTCTTCTTCTTCCCTTTTCTTCATCGCGGCTTGCTACGTCCATTGCTCTCCTCCGACCGCCGGTCTTCTGTGATGACGTCACTATTACCGTCGGCTTCTGGTAATCTCATTCTTGTTGTCCGATCATCTTTCTGGTAAGTTTTGAGAGAGAGCCGAAAGGGATAGGAGGGAAGTGGCACCTGTAATTCTTTCATTGTTGAGGCTCGGATTTGAGGACTCCGATTGTACCATTTTTCACCGACACCTCGACACGGTTGCAAACGATAGCCACTACTCGACATCATCTCGGCGACTTTCAGTGCGTACATTCTCCCGTCGCTGGAACCTTCCCGCGGCGGTGTTAAGTTGTCTGTCTCTCTTTTCTGTTCATTTCTTTTATTTTTCTGACGGTTTATTGCGTTTTTCGATCTTGCCGTTCGGCTTGAACCGACGGCTTAGGAGGAAGACAAGAGGAAGCCTTTGTACTAGTTATTTTTGTTTATTCTAATAATTTGTAATAGTAAATAGAAATTGTAATAGTAATTAGATCCAACATGACTTAAATATAATATTTTTACAGAAGAATGCAATAATTTCGACATACTTAATCAAATTTAAAAAAGACTAAACTAAATTAGTCACTAACTTTAACTTTAATCATGTTGAGATGATTATGAATGACACTGAATTAACGTAAAAGTACTCCATAATAAATAAACTATCTAATCTACATACATAATATATTATATTGTATATAATAAAATATACCAAAATCAATCTATAGTATATAGAATTAATTAATACACTTAACTATATCGGGTTATGGAATACTTTTATGTTAATTAATCATAGTAAACGAAGTACACAGTCGATATATTTAAATTAATAGTATATTATATTTATATATAATAAAATATACCAAAATCAATCTATAATATATAGAATTAATTAATACACTTAATTATATATATGGAATCTTTATGATGGAGTTATGAAATACTTTTATGTTAATTAAGTGGTAAATAAAAGCCATTTTTCCATCAAACTTAACCCCCCCACCTCTTCTTTCTTATAACTAATATAATTAATTAATAGAATATTTTATGGCAGAATGCAAGAATATATTTAATCGGACTTCAAAACACTAAACTTAATTAGTCACTAATACTAACTTTAATGATGGTCACGGTTGATACTTAATTAATTTTAAATAATTTCATAATTCTATAATAAATGAACTACACAATCTATACATTTAAATTAATAATATAC
This sequence comes from Catharanthus roseus, assembly GCA_028651295.1. Taxonomy (NCBI): domain Eukaryota; kingdom Viridiplantae; phylum Streptophyta; class Magnoliopsida; order Gentianales; family Apocynaceae; genus Catharanthus; species Catharanthus roseus. The sequence goes on along the minus strand of JAPQWS010000104.1, from coordinate 6,338,416 downwards.
TATAGCATATATGATAAAATATACCAAAACAATCTATAGTATATCGAGTTAACTACACACTTAATTATAAAATATCTTTATTATAGAGATACGAAATACTTTTATGTTAATTAAGTGTTAAATGAAGCCATTTCAAGCAAACTGAATTAAATTTTACGCTCTTAAATTTTTGCTAGTGTTTAAACCTGAGCAGAATAGAATTCATGTGAAAGGAGAATTCCTAGAGATATGGAGTGAATTTAGGTGTATTCCCAGTAAAAATAGTCGGGAGCATAATAAAATCTATTAATTAATCCTACATCTACAAAAAAAAAAAATTAATTATATATACTTGAAAGTTTTCAGTAGGGAAAACAATCTTATGTTTTCTGTTCCATTAATATGAGAATAGTGTACAATTTATAGATTGTCCAAGTGACAAATCCTAAGCAGATTATAAGTAGAAGTCCTAACTAAATACAACTAGGAAACATAATTATACACAGTTTAGGATTAATAGTAATCCTATTTTAATTATATGTCTAACACTCCCCCTCAAGTTGGAGTATGAAGGTCAGAAATGCCCAACTTGGAAGCTAATCGATGAAAATGTGTCGGATGAAGAGCTTTAGTGAGAATATCTGCGAGTCGGAATATGCTTAATTCGAGTGCTTCGTCTGGGTGCATTAGTTGGCTGATTATCTTGCGTCAATCTGGCAGGAATATCTTCCTGAAGTGGGCTATAATTTGGCTCAATGTTTGTTTTGTCACAAGGAGGCTGATGTGGATTGCTACTTGGGCTAGTGTGGAGTGGGGCTGCGGGAGAGGTTGGTGGTGGGCTTCGCTGAACTGGGTTGCGGGAAGGGGTTGGTGGATCTGGGTTTGCAGGTGGGCTGTGGGTAGGATTTATGTGCTAAACTCCCCTTATCTTGCATACTATGTTGCTTGGAGCCTAAAACTTGTTCTCCAAAATTGTAAAATTGTGTGAAGTCTGTAGAAATTGAAGTATCTGATTTTTTGTGGAATGGAAATCTTGTTTCATCAAAAATCACATCTCGGGACACAAGGAATTTTTCTGTTTGCAAGTCATAAAATCTCCATCCTTTCTTATGAAGAGGGTAGCCAAGGAAAACACACGGTCTGCTGCGGGCGCGAAATTTATCTTTTGGGGTATCGTGGTTATGAACATAAGCTAAGCACCCAAAACTCTTAATGTGAGAATATGATGGTTTCTTTTCATATAGCAACTCATAAGGAGTCTTACCTTGTAACAATTTTGAGGGAGTTCAATTAATGAGATACCTGGCCGTCAAAATGCATTCTCCCCAAAACTTTATAGGTAAATTTGCTTGAAATCGTAATGCCCGAGCTACATTTAAAATATGTCTATGCTTGCGTTCAACCCTTCCATTTTGTTGTGGTGTGCCAGCAATAGTAGTTTGGTGGATTATGCCATGGTTAGCAAGATACGACTTTAGGGGTGCAAATTCTGTCCCAATATCGCTACGGATTGTCTTGACAGTTTTGTGAAATTGGGTTTTGATCATGGTAAGGTAATCTTGAAGAATAGATGCAACTTCACTTTTCTCCCGACGATAGATATATCCAAATAGCCCTAGAATAATCATCTAAGATGGTAAGAAAATATGACGCACCTATGGTGGATTTGGATTTATATGGGCCCCATAGATCACAATGAATTAGGTCAAAAATTGTAGATGCTTTATTGATGCTAAGAGGAAAACAATCACGAGTTTGTTTGGCACGTAGACAAATATTACAAGGAGATCTTCCAGTTGTAGAGTCTTTAGAATTACCCAAAAAATTAGTGACGACATAATCTGAAGGATGTCCCAACCGTATATGCCATAATGTGCTTGAGTCAAGGACCGTGTTAGAAAAGGCGTATAATTCCTTTAATTCCATAGGTTTGTAGAAGAAAATCCCATTCCTCTGCTCACCCACTCCAATCGGCCTCATCGAGATACGGTCCTGTATAAAACAAAATTTGTCAGAGAGAGTGATAAAACATTGTAAGTCTTGTGCCAATTGAGACAAAGAAATTAAATTGCATGTGAGTTCAGGAATTAGCAACACTTGGTGGAGTTTTAATGTAGGACTCAAAGAGACCATTCCTTCTTGCACAGCAAAAGTTTTGGCACCGTTAGGTAATCCAATAATATGCGGACAGATAGGATGTATATTGTGTAAAAAAAATTTCCTACCAGTCATATGGTTAGAACATCCCGAATCTAAAATCCATAAATTTTCCATACCAGATAACTTGTCAGGTTGCGTATTATTTGAATTTTTGAGTGCAGTCAACAGTGTTGACCACTGGTCAACTGTCAAAGCTGGGAAGGGGCCCGGCTCGGTACTGCTCGGCCCGCTGCCTGGCCCGTTACTGTAGATCGGCCCGCCCGGCCCGCGTCCGTCGTCTTCTCCAGCGCATTCTCTACTGAAAATCTCCGCCACCGACCTTGCTTGCCGGATTGAGCCAGAATTCGCCCACGCCTCCGACGATCGTCCTCCATCTGTTGCGCAAGGTCTTGGCGTCTGCGGGTGCTGTCTGCCGCCTCGCTCAGATCTGCCGTCGCGCCAGGTTTTGGTGTTGTTTGCAGGTGAGAAGCCGCAGCCGGCGACGAGCTGGATGACTTCCGAGGCCACCAATCCGGATAACCCACAAGCTGGAAGCATCCGGTGACGTCGTGGTCTGCTCGTTTGCAGTAGGTGCAGTAAATTTGTGAGAAAAATTTCTGCGATTTTTTTCAGAGGCGGCGGCGAAGGCGGCAGTTTGCGGCGACGGCGGCTTCGGTGGCGGTGAAGGCGGCGCTGTCTCCAGAATAGTCTTCTTTTCGTGTCGAATTTTTATGCTGTTCTTCTTTGCAAATTTGAGCAAGAACTGTACGTAACTTGGGTATAGGTTCTTGTTGGATCATATGGGAACGAACAGTGCCATAAATTGCACTATTTAATCCCATTAAAAATTGGAAAACCTTCTCGTTTTCTCTTTCTTTTATGATAAAGGTCAACAGTTCTGTGTCTGTGCTGGACGGAAGTTGAGTATAATTTTCTAGTTCGTCCCATAACTTTTTCAGACGTGAAAAATACACGTGTAGTGAATCACCGCCTTGTTTACAATTTGCCAATGCTGCTTTTAATTCATATATTCGCGGGCCGGTGCCAACTAGAAATCGTTCCATATATTCTGTGAGCATGGCTTTCTTCCACCATGTCATTGGCTCTGATACCATGTTAGAATTTTTGGGCTTGGGCCTAACTCACCCCAAAAGGTACCTCAAGAGGGGAGGACTGCCCAAGTTTTTATAAGAAGTAATTATTTTCTTTAATTAGCCGATGCGGGATTCTCAACACACCCGCTCACGCCCAGGAATGAACATCTGGTGCGTGAAATTTTGTAGGATTGGACATCTGCGCGGGTGGCCCAACTCGGGCAGTTCAACAACTGGCTCTGATACCATAAAAGTTTTCAGTGGGGAAAACAATCTTATGTTTTCTGTTCCATTAATGTGAGAATAGTGTACAATTTATAGATTGTCCAAGTGACAAATCCTAAGCAGATTATAAGTAGAAGTCCTAACTAAATACAACTAGGAAACATAATTATACACAGTTTAGGATTAATAGTAATACTATTTTAATTATATGTCTAACAATACTCTATATATATATATATATATATTTTAAGGATCTATATATTGTATATTGATTATGGTATATTATATTATAATTACCTAAAGAAAAAGTTGTTATGGTTTCAATTTTCTTTACATTCATTAGAATGTGGCAGTCATTTGCTTCAATTTTCTATATATGTATTTCATTTGTTGGTGAGTTTCTGGGTTTTGGCTCTTCTTATTCAACCAGTTGTTGAGGAATTTGCATTTTGTCTGTCAGTTTGATGAAGGAAATTACTGATTTTTAATGAGTTGATCAGGTAAAACAGTTTCCTATTTTACCTTCCCTTCAGTGCTGTCTGGAAAACAGCTTATTACTTAATCAACATTGTTTATTTATTTATTTTTTCCTAAGTAGTTAGAAAATGTTTATTTCAAATGGAACTAAAGTGTTAAATTATTTATAGATTTTTTTTTAAAGTTTATTAAGGTTTTTTTTCCTGGAAGTTATTATTGATTACAGTAGCAAATTTTTATACACAATTATAATCTTTTTTTTATCATTTTTGTTCATTTATTTATGATTTATAAGAAAATTAATATCCAATCAATGCGGGTGGAGAGAGAGAGAGAGAGAGAGAGAGAGAGAAGAAAGTGGAGGGAAATTTCCATCCATTCAGCTGAGGGCATTATGGTCTTTCCGCCTTATTCAAATTTGTTGAGCTCCAAGTAATTGGATCAAGATTGATCTATTTATCATCATTAAAAAAATTCTCATATTTGAAGTTTTTATGTTTCTCTCTTTTTCTTCTAAATAATTTGCTATTCTTAAGCTACATTTTATGTAGTTTGAATTCTCTATATCACTCCTTAGGATTAAGTCCATATAGGTATTATAAAGTGTTATATTAGCGATAATTTTAAAAAAGTAATTATTATTAATTTATTGAATAATTATGTAGACCTCTCTCTCTCTCTCTCTCTCTCTCTCTCTCTCTCTCTCTCTCTCTCTCTCTCTCTCTCTCTCTCTCTCTCTCTCTCTCTCTCTTCATAAAAGGAAAAACAAAATAAGGAAGAAAGAGAGTAGATTTAAATAAAATAAAAAAAAGATAGTAGGGTTAAGTAGAAAAAACAAAAAGTAGAAGGAAAAAATATATTAAAAATTAAAAAATAAATGATAGAAATTTGTCTATAATATTTAATAATTAACTTGAACACATTTTTAAAAATTTATTTACAAAGTCACTCAATAGGATAATTTTTCCACTCAATAGGATAATTTTGAAAATTTATTTATAAAGATACCCAATAAATTGACAACTAAAACTTTTTAAAAATTAATAAGTGGTTCTTGTATTTTTTTTTCCACCCAAATTAAGTACTTAATTGTTATGGCACTAAGTTTGAATACTCAATTGTCAATGATCAAACACTTTAAGACATGAATTTAACTTTAAAAAAATATTAGAAAAGGAGATATTTATGGATAATGCAACTAACAATATTAATGTTTAACTTGGAGTTCCACGTCATGTTGGATTGTGAACTTCTCCGAAATCGGTTTATAGATTTTTTCGTCTGAGAAAGGGAAACTTTGATTACTAAACAAACGGATACAAATTACAAAAAGGGTTTACAGATGATGATGATGATAGAGAAGAAATAAAAAAAGACATTGTTGTAGGTTTTTTGGTCATGGAGGGTCTAAGTATGCTATTGAATAATTACAATGACTAATATTATAATTCGTTTTCTTGGTCGTATAATTCACTTACTTAGTAGAATCTTTGATTGATATATGTTGCCCTCCACTACTACTACTTGTTACTTTTGCAAAATTTTTGTTTTACTCTTTGTATCTAAACCTGCTTCAATTTAGACCATCATATAATTACATTTTAGTACCCCCATAAATTCAGATTTGTGTAAGAACCCAAAATTTGAAGTTTTTTTTTTTTTTTTTTTTGTCTAACTAAAAATGAAGGATTTTGAATGAATTCATACTTACACAAAAAAGACTTTTTAAATTATATCACGTTCAAGATAATCTTCATACGAATCAGCTAAAGTTACAAGGATATCAAAACTTCCCCATCAAACATAATTCCATTCATCCAAACAAATAACAAATATAAAATCATATACTATGCATAGACTTTCCATCAAAAAGAATATATACTATGCATAGACATTTGGTTTGGTAACAATAGGAATAGGGGTTCCATTTCATGTACCACTTTGTGCACTATTCTTTATATCACTTTCTAATTTGGTATATTTTATTAATAAAACTTAATGAATAAAAGATAAATCTTAAAAAGAAATATATTATAAAAGAGAAGTTGTAGAGTGGTCTACAAAGTAGTTCAGGGAATCTGAACCCATCAGAAGTGGATGGTTATTTGCCCAACAACGAAAGAATTAACACAGATGACAGCCAATAAGCTCAAAGTAAAGAAACAGAGTTTCTTCGTCCACTTAAACATACAGTTCACAACCATGAATCCGGCAGTTTAAAGTACAATTAGCTGATGCATAGAATTAATCCTCTAGTAGTGAAATACCATCAACTGTCTAAGCAAGTCACTATATGTCAATAATATATATCCCATTCCAAACCAGCCAACATATCATGATTTTGGCTGCTCAAAACATTAGGGAATCAGAACACCAAAAGAGTTTGTTCTCTTCAGGCCTTAAAAGGGGTTCTCTCAGTTTTCAAAAGCTTTAAGGGGGTCATTTGGATCAATTTCAGCTAGGAGTGGGAGATCAGATGGCAAATTTTCAGAACTCAAGCCTTTTTCTTTCAGCTTCTCGAGCACTTCTTCGAAAACAATCTTGTTGCCGTCGGGAGTTGGGTGCAAACCGTCTCTGCCGTTATAAGAGGAAGATCACCACAACGCTTTTAACTCATTAGTCTACCATCTACTCTTTTACATATGTAGGAAATTGTTAATCATATTTATTAACTTAACCCAACAAACTGTAGAACTGGTATTTTGAATCTAGACAATGTATAATTCTTCTAGAAGGGATTTTAAGATCCAAGGAAATCCATAAGAAAAGTCAAACCAATAGTTAAGAGGAATTTTAGAACTGATCGAAATGGGGAGTCAACCAGATAAATACATTTTCAGAATGGTCTGTATCACGGGGAGAAAGGAATGAATGCCAGAAAAGGTTTTCATGCGGGAGTAGCATTCTTCTGCAGCTAGCTGTGCTCATTATGTGGACAAATGATAGCTAAGAATATACATCTTGGAAGATGATTTTTAAGTTTTCTTTCAATGAATAGTGAAGCATTGGAGAAAGCCTAATTTGTAATGAACATTGAATGATATGCAGGGAATACCTTAAACAAGCCTTGTGCCAGCCAGGAAACTGCTGCATCTTGGTCCAAATATCCACTGCAAACACTTGAGAGTCTGATGCAACAGCAAGACAAGCTTTAGCATAAGAACCGGCAGATTCGTTGGTTCTCTCAGGGAGGCCTGAGTTGTCCTCTACAAATGGACATCTGAGATGAGAATTCAAAGTCAACATGAACTTTTTAAAGGAAATAAACCTGTATATACAGATAAATCAAATGGGAGAACAAGAAAGAGGTTTACAAGATGCGCCCATCCTCATCAATAGGTGGAGGTGTGATAAGCACAATAAGAGTTGTTGGCCATCGTCTCTAAAACAAATAATATAGATGATTAACAAAGAGTATGGAATTTCCCTCAAAACAAAAGAAACCGAGAGTATGAGAGGGGTGCAAATGCAGATGATCAAAGTCCCTTCAGCATGGGGATCTAAAAAGTAGTATACAAAAGCAAGTAAACAGCCAGATTCAATTAAGCATAGTGAGAATTTAACAAGAGCTGCAGAGCGATGACATTGTAATTATAGGGTCTCCCCATCCCTACACACTCAAATTAGGTTTTCAGCCTTCTCAATGTAGGAGAGGTGACCTGGAAAGTGATCTATTTCTTTCGTTACCCTTAAAACTCAACTAAAACCCCAGAAGTCTTTCTATCTGCATTATTCAATTAGTTTTCTTTCCTTGCCTGAATACATGTTCTTTCCTCTGCTTTTGCCAACTGTGAAAGTATGTATATTAACTAACTAATTATTCGCCATAGTCCTCATAAACAACAGGATTGCTTGACAAATTTTTCTCATTCTTGGTCAGTAAATAACTAGATATCTGAAACAATAACATGATAATGGAACAAGCATAAAGTAGTTCGAGATGTTTGACACAAGAATTATGCTAGATAGTTTAAGAAACAGGAGATTCTTGTGGCACTAAGATTGCAGAGGACTGTGCTAAACAAACTTCAATAGTTGGCTTTTCGTCTTACTTCATTTGGAGATAAATGCAGTACATAATAAGCTAAAAGAGAGAGTTTATCAGCAAGCTCTGAGTCGAGGATTAAAGAACCCAGAGTTTGGTAATGCTGGAAAAGGAATTCTTTTGCACACTCAAACGCAACCTTTAAAACGACTCTCTACAAGTTACTTGCTTTCGAGTACACCATGCTACCTGAAGCTCATCCAGTGTAGAATCTTTACATTTCTGGTGGTATTTTGAATTTTAATAAAGCATAAACTTCCAAATTGAAACACAAGTTTTATTAAAATGGAAAGACCGAGGGAAAAAAAGAAAAAAACGAAAGCTAGGGTCCATTTGTAACCTTACGGGCACAAGATGATTCTCTTAGATTCAAGTTTAAAGTGTCCCCAAAACAATTGTCAGTAAAGAGAAGAGAATTTTCAAAGAGCTAGACTTTTCTATGGATGGCCCAAGAGGGCCGTTTGTATTAGCTGTCTCATTCAGTCCAGGCATGATTCTAGAGACTTCTCCTGAATGTCAAGGCCAAAAAGGAGCACCTAAAGGCAGCCATACTTTTCTGCGCACAATGTCCCTTAATAAACATCACCAGAGTATCCCATCCTGAGATATTTTTGCATTTGCCAATAGACAAGAGATGAAGAAGCAAGAGAACATCTAACTTCTCTAAGGTGGTATCATATCATTCCTCATAATATTCAAGTATCTCTGTCTTTTTTGCTAAAGGACAACATATATGTGAGTATCTATTTCAAGCAAGGCGGTCCATCTTGCGCACGAGGAACCAATACAGTTAGCCAAATATAAGTAGGATGACCAAAAGAAAAAGGTCATCTTAATTTTGCATAAACTATGTGTATTATTGTCCTCGCAGTGCATTCTAATACCATGTGAAATCTTGCTATCTTAGGACACTAATTAATACAAGGACCATAATCATAGAGTAATGGTCCACAATTGCAAAAAATCTAACCATAAAACATAAATTATTAGTGAAATCAACAACTACAATTATGTTTTAGCAAGAGAAAGGTTGTGAGGGGATGCAACTAGGGCTAGGCCTCATAACTTGCAAGTAAAGAAGGCTAATGAAAATGACAGGGCACTCCATGCACTGCATTATTTAGCAGGTCAATAGTTGTACAATTAGGCCAGTGGCAAGCAACAATAGCGACAACTGGGCCTCATTCATTCACACCTTTTAAGCACCACCCTTCGTCTACCGTTGCAGGATCCACCTCCCATTTTTACTTTTTTTTTCCCTTTTGTGTGTGTGCCGGGGGGGTGGGGGGGGGGTGGGGGGTGGTTCTTCTTCAATAAGAGTTCAACATAAATTAAAAGATAAATCTCCATCTACCAAGGAATGTACTAATTTATTATAATTTGAGCTTAGCTTGATAGGTAAAACCAAGAAATCATTATAGAGCTTGCATGCTTACCAAGACAACTTTAATAACCTCCCTAAAAGGTTTGGCATTCTTAGGTCCCTCTGTTTTAATATCATGTGGAAACTGGATCAAGATTTCTTCCTAAGGTCAGGAATAACCACGGGATAACCTTCACTTTTGAAGTATCTTACAGCAAACTCAGAGCAAAGATGAATTGAATCTAGAATAATTTAGGGTACCAATTATTCTAAAGATCACCCTTCTGACAGACATTAAAAGTACTTCCGTATTTTATTTGGCCAGAATGGTATTGGTAACTTATAGTGAGAGACCCAAACTCTTCCATCTTCTTCTTCAACCATTTAACGCCATACTGAAGACCAGTCAACTTTATTCTGTCATGCCCTTTTAATAAATTGATATAGCTTACACATAGTCTTAAACAACTAAGAAAACAACCTACCAATACCATGAGCTTCTTCTCCATTTGTTTCTTAAATAACTAAGAAAACATTTGTCATCATTCCCAACTAAAACTTCCCCAAACCACCTAACATAACCCCACCAGATTAATTCATACACAAAATAGACTTGTTAACAACTATATGTACCAAAACTAGGACCAATATGGATTAGTCTTACAATGTTCTAAATAAGGCCTATATATATGGTCCACTATATTACGAGGGTCTACAATTTTATCATTTATTGTATCATTTTTTTTTATAATACTTTCTAGTATAGTATTAATTTTCTTTATAATTATTTTTTTTATAAAATTTTTTTATACATAAAAGACTCAGTATAGAATGTGTATTAAATTCATAACTCATCATCTAATAAAGCTACCACCTTGAACGACTGAGCTACTTGATATAATTATACAAATATGGTTGCTAACTTGCTATCTGTACATTACACGCGTGTGAAGGAAGGAGTATTGAATGGGCTGGGAGAGGTGCACGTGCAGTGGAAGGAAGGACCAGAAGAAAGTCGCGTACCTTGAGAAAGGAAACAATGGAGTTGAGATTTTTTTTGTACTCATCAAGAGGGACGTGTTGAAAGGCAGCGGATCGATCGGGTAGGCACGCATCGTTAGCACCAAAGAAAACTGTGACTGCCAGTGGAGCATCACCGCCGCTCTCCTCTGCTGGAAAAACCTTGTCGATCACCTTCAAAGCCCACCTCGTGTTATACCCACTATATCCCCTAAGCACCACATCGGCCTAATTTATACGTCCATGCACAAATCAAAACCCCTGAATTCTGGATTAAATTATAAAAAAATAGTGAGTCCGGTGATGAGATTTTACCGTGCGAGCAAAATGATTGGCAAGAGAAGCACCCCATCCGCCATCACCGAAGGACTCTTCAGTAATGGAGTCACCGAATAGATAAATCTTCGGTCTCATATCTTATTGACGAAAATCCTGTAGAATAGACCAGCCGAGTTTCTCTTTTCCGCTCCAAAGTATTGAAAAATCTGGCCTGAGCTCGGATTCCAAAACTGAAAAACTAGCCTGAGTTTGCAATTTTAATAGCTGTCAAAGAGTGCAATACGGACTAAGAATGACCGACGAAAGCTCGGAATTAATATTGAAACAGGACAGAGGGGAGTATCATCAATTCTGCAGAAAAAGTGCGTCACTAAACGAAGTTAATTGCTCGCTCAATATTCAGAAAGCTGCACTGGCAGGGAAGAGAGAGAGTGAGGGAGTTGGTGGTCGTATTACTTACTATAATGGCATGGTTTGGGGGCGAGGCTGGTGCGAGAGTGCTACGTTGGGTTTGTTTTGTATGGGAAATGACCAATTATACGCCTCGCTTCTGCCTTCCCTCCATATGCGCTTTTCTTTTTTTTTTTTTATTATTATTAGCTCAACTTAATTTCTCTAACACATCCTGATACACTCTTTAATATATTTTTATTAATAATTTTAAAATTATTATAAAATGCGTATACTAAAAAGTCTAATAGAGAATATACTAAACAATTCAAATCGGCTCAACTTGGATTGATTTTTACATTTTGGGAAGGTAAGTATTTTTAACGTGGAGTTGGTGGGGAAAAAATTATTTGTAAGATGAAACTTGCATACCAAAGTAAAAATTAAGAAATAGAAGATTTTTCATTTTAAAAAGATATCCAAGTTAAACCTAGACGTTTAGAATACCGAAATTATATGTAATTGAATTTTTTACTAATAATCATTTTTTCATTCATAATAGAATGGAATTCTCTTTCTATTTCGGTGTTTGGAAGGAAAATGTATAATAAAACAATAATTTTTTTCTTTGTTTAAAAAAATTATTATTTTATGTTATAATTGAATGAAATTATATATAATATAATCTAAATGCCTTTTTAACATAAAAATTCATACCCCATCACACTTTAAGCTCTAACAAACATTAAATATTTTATTGCAGTATAAATAGTCATAAATAAGATTGAAAATATTTATAAAAATACTCATTTTAAATATCAAAATAAAAGAAAGTATATGTAATATATGTATAAAAATTAAGAAAGTATATGCAATATAATAAATATTATATTAAGGTTGTAATAGTCCACTATTTTTTAAAATAATTCCAACTTCTCCTAGAAATATTTCCATAGTTTTTAGTGTAGAAAGACCTTTCTAATTTCTTCCTGGAATGATTATTCTCGTGAAAAGCCTATTTCTACTTCTAATTAAAAAGGAAAGAGAAGTTGTAAAAGGTATTTCATTTCACCTCATTTTTGCATACTAAACATAACATATGAGATTAAGGGTCAGCTTTTCTCATAAAATATAGGATAAAAAGCACCCATCATTGAACTTTTATAGATTTTAGTTTTTGCGCTCAAACTTTCAGATATTAGTTTTTTGTCCTGCAACTACAATAATATACATCTTCCATTTTTTTGGAGGGTCAATAAAGATAACTCGAAAATAATTCATTTTAAACATAAAATTTTCTCTCTCTACTTACATTCTCTCTAACCTCTCTCTAAAAAAAAAATCAAACTTTGAACATTAAACCTAAATTAGTCTAACGTATAGAGTCCCCTGAAGAATTATTGCAAGAATTTTGAGGTAAGAAAATTGATTGAATTTTTTTTTAAAATTTATGGTACACTTTCGCCCACATGGGCGAAAATTCTGGGTCACTTTCTCCCAGATAGGCAAAAATTACTGTGTATTTTCGTCCCCCATAGGCGAAAGTGCTCCTGGAATTTTTTTTTTTTTTTTTGATGAATTTAGTTTTAATTTTTTTTTAATGCTAATATTTTCATTTTACATTAACAGGTGATGAATATCCAAATACGTTTGAAGTACTTTTAGAACCGGAAGAATATGTTGACCTTGGACATTTATTCACAACAGACTGAATTTTTAGTTCAAAAGATGAGTTGGTCTACTGGGCAAAACAAACTGCAATGAAAGCCAAGACATATTTAATCATAAATTGGTATAAGAGATCAAGAACAGCTGACCGTCGACCGTATGTCACATTGGCTTGCGAGCGCGGGAGGGCAGTTAAAAAATATATGAAACCAATAGTTGACGATGGGGAAGAAGAAATTCCAATAAAAATGCGGGAACCTTATGGGACCAAAAAATATGGCTGCCCATTTAAACTAAAGGGAGAGCAAATGGCAACAAGCGAAAATTGACAATTGTTCAAGCACAACGGGAGGCACAACCATAAAATAGCTGTTTACCATCACGGTCATGCTCAGGCTGCAAGACTTACAAATGAGCAGTTACAACAGACTGAGCAGTTCAGGAAGAGTCATGTGCCGTCTCGTAATATCTTACAATTTTCCCAAGAACAAGACGTTGGTTGTGCAGTTAGGTAAGTTATAAGGGAATTATTTTTAATACTTTATTGAAATATTTTATATTTATTTTTTCTTCCATTAATAAGAAGAAATTTTTTATGTATGTAATGCTCAGAAAATTTACAATATTGTTGCGAAGATTTAGAAGAACCAAATGCAGGGAAGAAACACGGTAGAGGAAGTTCTCTGCCTAAGTATGCAAAAGAGTTACATAGTCTTCTATAGAAACCGTGAGAAGAGCAACGAACTTAATGATATTGTCCTTGCACATCTGACATCGATTGCAATGATTAGAACGTGGCCATATGTACTGATAATGGATACCATGTATAAAACGAACAAGTAAGTGCTCTAGTGGATCATTATATTATTAAATCTATTTATTAATTTATTCGCATAAACATTTAAATTCATTAAGTACACTAGTGAATCATTGCTTTTTTATCATTTTTTTAATAAATAATTAAAAATATTTTGAAGTTCGTTTAAAACAGTTGCCATGTTAATCATTAATTTTTCCCTTTATTTTTTAATTAAGGTACAATATACCACTATTGGAAGCTGTATGCATGACTCCGACCGGAAAGAACTTTACAGTGGCAACAGCTTTTATGTGCAATGAATAGGCTACGGCATACAGATGAGTTCTGCAACAAATAAAGCACTTATATGTTACATTTGCTATGTCAACTGGGCACGGTTCAATTCTTAATGACGGTGAGCCAATCGTGATCCTTACTGATAGGGAAAGCAGACTTATGCCAATGATTGATGATGTGTTCAGAGATTCATATCATATGTTATGTAGAAGACACATCGATTAAAATATGTTGGCAAAGTTGACAAAGATGGTTAAAGACGAAGAGGTGGCACAACGGTTCGTGAATGGCTCGTGGAACAAATTAATAAATGAAATTAACGAGGAGGAATATCAGAGAAAGTTGGAAGTGTTGAAGAGTAAGTGGCAAAGTAGGCCGGACTTTCTATGTTACCTGTTTAGTACATGGTTGAATCCATTTATGCATAAATTTTTGCAGGGTTTGGACATCTCAAGTGTTGCATTTGGGGGTTGCGACAACGAACCGTGCTAAGAGTGAACATTTGGTGTTGAAACTATGGCTATCAAGTGTCATGGTGATTGGATACCGTGTTTCTTAATATCGATTCTCTCATCGAAGATCAGATTGCCGAAATAAAGTCCTCATTGGAAATTTCTAAACTTAAAGAGAAAATCCGGAAAATAAGTACTTGCATTATTTAAGGAAGTCGCATGGTCTACCATGTGCATATGAGCTGGTTGGTAGGTGCCAATATTTACTTCCGCTCCAATTGGAAGATGTTTATATTTTTTGGAGAAAACTTGAAATTGGTGCTAATATCCCAGATGTACACGAGAGAGACATGGATTCTGAGATGCGTGATCTCACCTCAATGCTAGAGGAAATTAGTACGGTTCCAATTTCTAAGGTCCGAGAAGTGCGTTGCCTCATCAAAGGTGTTATATCTCCTATGTTGCCTGAGGATCCTTGTCCTCCGTTGACAAACCCACCAGAAACTGCAGTTACAAAGGGACGACGGAAGACGAATTCCACCAAAAGGGATAAGTCTCATTGGGAATACGTGTCCATCGCACATAGGAAGATAGGAAAGTCAAGCGGTTTAGGGTCTGCGTCAGGAAGCTATTCAGGCTCAGGCTCTGGTCTGAGTCCACATGGAACAGGTAGGCTGCCCCATAGCGTTAGGGGTAGACTTTATACAAAACTGGAAGAATGTGGTTGGTGATGGTAATTGTGGATTTGGGATTGTATCCAATATTTTTTGTTCGGGGATGAAAATCATTCGGCTGAAATTCGTAGAAGAATGTCTTATGATTTGCACCACCATATGAACGTGTATATGCAATTGTTCAGATCATTAGAACGTGTCACTGAGCTGATAAGGAAGACGAATTGGGCTGAGAGTTCGGTGCCCGTTGTATTGGATGGATACTCCTGATCATCTTTATGTCATTGCCAACTCGTTCAATTTATGCGTTGTTTAATTGCACAGTTTGGGTCGACCACCGTCCTTCCTCTTTATTCTAATAGGATTGTACTGCTGGCATGCTATTCATCGAATTCATTGTGGAACAAGAGCATTTCATACAAGTATTTATTATTGTTATTTATTACTGATAAATTTTAATTATTATTGCTATTTATTACATTATTGAAAGCCGGAGCTTTTTATTTACTGTTTATTTTTTTCTTCCGCAGCTACAATTACGAGATGGATGCCCTTTGCCTCCAATACAGGTACAATGACAATATCATCGAGATGTACAAGTTAGTAGATGGGCAGACCTTTATCATAAATCGGATTGCAAATTGGATTATGAGATACCGTGAAATGTGTCCGCCTCAGAGTCATTCGCATGTTGTTATTAACTGGTCACTTTAGAATTTTCCTATATAATTTATAGCATGATTTTTCATGTTATTAATATATTAATTTTTTTGCATTTTATTTTATTTTTTTAATTTAAATTCTTCGCATTATGTAATTAATATGAATTAATAAACTAGTACGTGAAAAATTAAAATAATGAACAACAGAATATTCGAAAATAAAAAAAAAGAATGTAACAAAATATATAACAAAGTATCCAAATATATAACATCATACTAAGGAGCTCGATAATGCTTCCTTAGTAAATCAACACCCGTATGAAGTCTCTCTCTCTCTCTCTCTCTCTCTCTCTCTCTCTCTCTCTCTCTCTCTCTCTTTCTCTCTCTTTCTCTCTCATTGACATCCTCTCAGGTAGCCTCACATGCAATCAAATGCAATAGAGCTTGGGGTGGCATTGTCAAAGCTACTGGTACGTGAAATCCACGGGGAATATTCGAGGGATTTTGTATTCTCGGGTGACTGCGGGGGAGGAACCAGTCCATGTAATCATCTGTACAGAAACTCGGTGGAATAGCCGGAACACTAGTCCAGGACTCTGTTAGTAAATGCGAAGGTGCCTCGAGCCACAGTGCCTCCACAAAAGTATTCCTCACCACGTACATACTGTTGTTTGGCGGCATGCGTGCCTCATGAGGTTGGATAGGATGGGCGGGAATACACTGCCTAAACTCGAACTACCTCAACACCCTGTCAGGCATGTACGGCTCGACACAGTCAAAGTACGCAGTGAACCCGTGCCACATGGAAACCCAACAAGCCCGAATCTCCTGAGTCCTGTACGGTGTCCATAACACCTCGCCAGTTGTCATCAAATCCAGTCTCAGTCGAATGTCCAGCAATTTATTTTCATTCTTATAACCCAATATGGGATATTGATGGATATATGGCTTGCAAGCTTCAGTATCCGGTCTGACCGGGGGTGTAAACATGGGAAAGTACAGATATATCCATGCCTAAAATATAAAATATAAATGTAAAATATAAATATAAAACCCTAAATATAAATATAAAAACTAATTACATAAAATATAACATAATATTAAAAAAATAAATATAAATAATATAAAAATGAAAAATATAAACATAACATAAAACAAGTTATATTTAAAACACATACCTCCAGTAGTGACCAGCAGCCACCAAGCTCCTTTGCATCAACACGTGATGCCTGCCCCAGATTCCTGTACAGATATGCAAGCGTGGCAGCACCCCATGCGAACTTGGCAATAGAACTCACATCCTTCAGCAATGGCTAAAGTCTGGCAGGAATTATGTTGCCACTCTTATCACTGAGTAGTGAGCTACCAAGGATGTACTGTATGTAGCAGGTAGCTCTGACACTAGATGAGAGTGAAGACCGGGAGCTAGTGGCAACATCGTGAAGAGCCGCTGCATTAAACCCTAAACCACCAATGAAAGTCAAACCCAGATCACCCTGGACGATCCGTACCAACTGATCCCATGATAACCTCGAATCCAACACCTAACCATATGCAGATACTCTGAGAATCAGCTCCACATCATGTAATGTCACAGTCATCTCACCCCCATGGCATGTGGAAGGTGTTCGTGTTGGGCTGCCATCTCTCAACAAATGCCGAAATCAATGCAGAATTGGGGTGCTGGAACATGCACGATCGCAGGTGTGTAAGACCTGTCCCGTAAGCTAACCAATGAACCTGTGCATCTAAGGTCTCACTTTGTGAGTGCTATGTAACGCGATCGATACGTCAATGAACCACAATCCTGAAGATAAATCAAATAAATTTAGCAAATCTATTACCGTTACATAATAAATCCTAAACTATTTATATAAATATAAATATTTAACAAATTAAAGAATAATAATAGTAATAATAACATGTAACTTTAAGATAAAGATATGCACATGTTCACGCCATATCAGAACCATGACATGTCTACTGTATGATGGGATGAGCTACAAGTCAACAGAACCTCCATCTGCTGGGCCAGTCTACTCCCAGTCTGAAGACTTCACTTTCTTTCTCCTCTGAATTGGAGCCGAAACTTCACGAGCCATATCGGGTCTTTTATTACGAGACCTTGAAATCTTACTCATCATCGATATAAATAAATCTCCCGATCAACCCTTTCCCTTTCCCATGACGAGGATGTTCGTTTGATCTACTAGCATGTGCCACAGGTGCCACAGGCATGGGTTGCTCCTCATCTCCAGCATCCTCGCACTCATCCTGATCATTATCACCACCATCACCACCATCATCACCTCCTCATCCGCCTCTCCCTCAATATGTAGGGATCGGACCCTGTTATGCTCCTCGCCAAGCCCCCTATCACCCTCACAAACCCTATCTGCAGGCCTCCCTATGTTAAGCTCAGAGGATGAAACACCAAAATCAGCATGAGAATACCCATGTATGCTGTATGAAGAATCATGAGGGGCGGTCTGCCTCGGCTGACCACTAAACTCCAGTATAGGTTCCTGGGCTGCAGATCTATATGGTATGCACGGTCGTATAGTGAGAGCGTGTAAGTGGGATCATATACTGTGTCTGGGGGGTGTGAAGGTCCGGGATGTGCAGATTCATATGCCTCATATGGCACAGGGGTGTTAGACAAATGTGGTTGGAGGGGAGGTCGAGATCTAAAAGGTACGGCCGGTGGCTGGGTAGAAGACCCGGGTGCACCTGTTCTATGATGGAAACCAGGTGCGAGAGGGGTAGGAGTAGCGGGGAGGTCGGAGGTACTATGTCGCCCCCTAGTACCTCTAGATGAAGCTGTAACAGTGCGACTATAAACTCTACCGGTCCTGTCAGACAGGACCAAGATCATCATCGCCTCTACGTCCGCTTGGTCAAACCATCTATTATATATTTAAACTCATTAATAGTTGTTCATCATATATTTCAATATTTACTTTAATATATATTATTATTTTATTATTTATTATTATTGGGATTTGTTATTTCATTTCTACTATTTCTTTCATACTATTATTATCCATCACTAATATTCTTTAGTAATACTTATTAATTTATATATCATTCGATCTTATCTCCTAAACCCTAAACCTAATGCCAATAATAATGATGAATTCAATTAAAATTCAAATAGTTTAGCAATTACATAGCACATTTTTTTTATTAAACACATAATTATAAGCAAACAATTTTAAACTACTTACATTTACTCTACATAGATAAAAATTAAATAACATTTGAAATAACATTTATTATTACTTTCTTATTGATCTTACAAGGATTTATTATTTCATTTCCGTTATTTTATTTCTTCTCACTAACAATAATTCATTTCATATTGTTCACAAAAATATAATTCATTATCATATTAATAATAAAAATTATCACATAAAATATTTTAAACAATTAGTCACACCTATTCTATATATACAAAATTAATTAACAATTCAAATAATCATTTATGAGCAAAAAAATAAATTTATAATTTTTGCACTTTTGCCAGGGCTGGACGAAAGTGCAGGTGACCTTTCTTTCGAGGCTGCAAAAGGATTGGTCACCTTTCGTTAGGCCCGGCGAAAGTTACCGAGTACTTTTGTTGGCCCAAGCGAAAGTGTCCGATTTTGGCAGCAAAAAAATGAAATTTAAAAGTGCGATTTTTTCAAATTATAGGCATATTTCTATGATCTAAACCGATAAATTTGTAAATAAATGAGAATATATTGAACAACTAATTTTTTTTTTTTAATTTTGACAGTCGGATCTTCCTAAATTTGAGATTGAAATGAAAAGTCTAGAGAGTGTTTAGGGAATTTTTTTTAGAGAGAGGAAGTTTTTAGGTGAAAATGAAAATTTTGAATTTTTTCGAGTTATCTTTATAGAAATCCGAGTTGCCTTTATCGACCTCCTTTTTCTTTTACTTGTCACATTTTTTACATTACACTATTTGAGAAAATACAGAATTTTAGATCCTTTTTTTTATAGACTATAATACTCTTGACAAGAGGTGTGGTCCAATGGCTTGACCTCTCACTTAGGATCCTCTATATGGCATGTCAAGTGAGATGTCTCTTGCCAAGGGCACAAGAGATACTCCACCGTTGATGAAGAAAATGATGGAGTTAAGGGACTTGATGATTAAGACTACGGGCACTTCTGAGGATGCAGTGAAGGCTTTAGAATCTTGGAGTCCTCAGGGCAGGTTCCTGACTAGAGTCGTGTATGATTTCTTTCTACCTCAGGACAGAGTATTCTCATGGCACAAAATAATATGGAACAAGGTGGTGCCACCAAAGTTCTCTATTATTTGCTGGATGGTGATGCTAGAACGGCTGCCCACTAAAGACAGATTGGGATTCCTTGGTGTAGAGACGGAATGTACACTTTGCGGACAACAGCAGGAAAGCTTGAGCCACTTATTTTTCTCTTGCAGGTTTACGAAAGAGGTATGGGATCAGATCAAGGCATGGGCAGGTCTAAAGAGAAGAATGTCTACTATCCACAGTACCATCAAATGGCTACGGAAGGAGAACGGGGGCACATCCTGGAAAAGCAACTGGAGGCAGCTTTGTTTTGTAGCCACGGTTTATTACTTATGGAAGTGTAGAAACCAGGTGATTTTTGAAGTGTTCACCCCCGACAGCCAACATTTAGTTAGGAAAATCAAAATACAGGTGTATAAGATTGTCTTTTCTCTGTACCCCCATATTTTGAATTCCTAATTGCTTTGTTTTGGTTGATGGTCTAGAAGCCGTAGGTACTTGGTCCTTGGTTTGTAAAGCCGTGGGTATGCCCCCGAGTAATTTGTACATTCATTCTTTTGATCTATACATATTTACATTTAGATCCAAAAAAAAAAAAAAGTGAGATGTCTTGAGTTCGAGTCACCTAGGGAACAGTTTAGTGTCGCATGCCAATCTAGTCCCGCTATTTGGGGGGCCTTGTACCCTCCGATCCCTCCCAATTAATCGATAACTCTCGGATACCGATTAAAGAAAAAGACTATAATATACTTCACAATTTTCTCTCTCTTTATTATTATTTTCACTAGTGTCTATATTAGAATTTGTTATTAATGGGAGGACATAATAGAAAAAATTATTAAATATTATCTTCGAACCATAATATGAAAAGTAAAATAAAAATACAGAAATTAGTAAGATATGACAGAAAAAAACAGAAAAAAGTATTAATATTAGCTCTTTCAGTTTTTTCCCGTTAAACATTAGTAGTCAACATGCATTTAGACATTGGTAACCCTTCAATTTTATGAAATTTTAGTATTTGCCACCGAAATTTAAATGTTAGTTTCTTATTCCTAAACTAAAATAACACATAAATATTTTTTATTTATTTATTTTTAGATTTTCACATCAAACTTTAAAAGTCAATAGTTAACATTATTTAACCATCACGTGGCCAACTCTAAAGTTAGGATATCATAAGAGGAATCAGCCACACGATAAGCTGATCTTTTTTAGAAAACAACATATAATATATGAGTATCTTTTTCTTGTAATACTCTAAAATATAATTAGATTTAATTAAGTCCATATATATATATATATATATAAATAAAGACATTTTATACAGATAAATTATGATTTAAATAATATTTGAGAAACTAATTTCGCCATCTTGATTGATTGAAGCAGCTAAGAATCGTCATATTCTTGCTCTTCTTTTCTTGTTTCTCTTGTCATTTTTCTTATTTTCTTCTCTTTTTTTACACTACATCGTTGTAATTAAAATTAATTAAAACAAATATCATATATATATATATATATAGAGAGAGAGATAGACATTGGGTTGTAATCGATAACTAATTAATTGACGATTTGGATATTAATAAATAACAATTAATCATCAATGATCATTTCAAAATCTATTAAAAAAAATATTATAATCGATAGTGATTTGGTATCAATTAAAAGATCGAGTACCCTTACCGCTACTAAATAAATTACTCTTGTTATCCTTTATAGAGATGCTCTTTTTTATTAAACTCATTACTCAGAAAAATTCGATTCGAATCTATTAGCCCTAAAGGCATTATTACTTATTATTTTGATTATGATTAATATATGTTTGTGTGAGTATTTTGCTAACCTTTCGTAGAACAAAAGGAGTACTTTTGAAGTCTCAAGTCTACATTCTCTAAAAGCAAAAGATCTTGGTGATGAAGGCAAAATGAAGCAGAAAATTCCAAGATCAAGTCATTGAAGACATTGAAGACCTTCTCTAAGTTAGGGTATGATAAGGTATTTCTTTATAAAACTCTCTAATCTTACTCTTTGGTCATTGATCATATATGAAGCTCCATTTATGATTTTCTCAATATAAACATTTCTTAAAATTTAAGTATTATTGATTGAGGTTTTGATGCTTTTGAAAGGTCCTTCTTATCTCTAAAATGAGTATCAAGAATACATGTATTTGAAATAAAAAGGAAAGCTTTTGCCTTAAAAAAAACTGGCTGTAAAATCTCAAAAAAATCGGCCGTCCGATTTCTTGCAAGACAAGTCCGAATCTTTCTGTTTAAGAACGGTCGTCCGATTTTCCTGTTTACTGTAAAAAATTATTACCGTTACACAGAGTGCAACGATCACTTTTTTAAAAAAAATATATAGACTTTTTTATCAGCCAAAAAGCAAGATGTTTTGTGAAATATTTATTGAGATCATTTAAAACTTTTAAAGAGCTTCAAAGCATATTTATTTCAAACACTTTCAATCCCAAACAAACATTTTCTTGAGCTTCATTATTGATCATCATCAATGAAGAAGAAATGAGGAGCTTGTAGAAACATTCCATTGAGTTGTACCTTTTATTTCTCAAGCTCAAATTTGTAACATTGTTCTTAAACTTATCTCTTTCTCTTATTGGTATCAAAGGTTTGTGTTGAAAAACCCCTTGGGTAATCCTTTGATGTACATTGTGTTGTGATTTGAGGTTGTGTGCAAAACCCTTGTAGGGTGATCCTCAAATTTGTATTTGGTGTATATTGTGTTTATAGTGGATTTGGAAAATCCTTGAGTGTTTGACTCAACGTAGTGGATGTAACTCTTTGAGCGAGTGAACCACTATAAATCTTTGTACCTTTCTTTCTAAACTTCTTATGGTTTGGAATTTTATTAAAAAGATTTTTAGAATTCTCTTACAAACAAAATTGGAGGTTTATCCTTTAATTAACAAAAGTTTTTCAAAAATTAGCCAAAACCCCCTCTAAGATTTTTCAGAATCATTTATAACATTTTCTATAATACTTTATGTAACCTTCATAATTCGTACTTTATTAATGAAAATTATTAAATAAAAATAAATTTTAAAGAAAAAAATATATTGTAAAGAAAAATATTACACATTATTTTGGATGAAATCAAGGTAGTTTTTGGGCTAGAAATCAAGGCAGTAAACAGGTACATAATAGTATTATAGCACTGCCTCAATCCCACCAACGCCCCGTTCCCCTAGATAGTTAATAACGTGCGTTACAGATAACGGAATGGCCGTCGAGAGTTCCAGTCTGAACTGAACATGCGAAGTCTTGTTTGATCCAAACATCCGGTTAATAGTTGCGGGAACTTGAAATGTGAAGTAGCCAAACAATGTCAAGACGCCTTAAATTCATACCCGAGAAATTCCCGCCAACAGAAAATTTATACTATTCATGCGAGCCGTTAACGTCCACTTCTCTATCCTCCACTCTTCAACATTATATCAATTCGGATTACCCTTTCCATGGACAAAAGATTCATTCCCAGATTATCAAAACTGGGTTTAAGCCCAATCTCAACATCTCCATCAAACTCATAATTCTTAACATGAAATCTTCGTGTTTGTCATATGCGCGCCACTTATTCGATGAATTGCCGCAACCAACTCTGTCTGCCTATAATTATATGATAGCGGGGTATATGAGACATGGGTTCCCTGAGAAATCCTTTGATTTGTTTCGAAGGTTGACCTTTTCGGATCAAAAGCCTGATGGGTATACACTTTCGATGATTTTAAAGGGTTCTAGTTGCCAGAGTTTAGCATCAGGTTCCCCATCTACAGGAAAGCAGGTTCATGCTCAGATACTGAAATCCGGAATTGAGGGCGATGATGTCTTGTACACAGCATTGGTTGACTCGTACGTGAAAAATGGGAGGGTGGACTGTGCGAGGAAAGTGTTTGATTTGATGTTGGAAAAAAATGTTGTTTGTTCCACATCGATGATCACAGGCTACATGAACCAAGGTTGCATTGAAGACGCTGAGGATGTCTTCAGAAAAACAAAGGAAAAAGATGTGGTAGTTCTCAATGCAATGATTGAGGGTTATAGTAAATCAGTTGAAACTGCCAAGAAGGCGATACAGGTTTTCATTGATATGCAGAGGTTGGATTTCAGGCCCACAATATCAACCTTTGCTAGCATTATTGGGGCTTGTTCTGTAACATCAGCTTTTGAAATTGGTCAGCAAGTACAAGGAAAACTTATGAAGACTGAGTTCTTCACTGATATTAAAATGGGAAGTGCACTTTTAGATATGTACTCAAAATGTGGGAGAACTGAAGATGCAAGAAAAATTTTTGACCATATGCCTGAAAAGAATGTATTTTCATGGACTTCCATGATTGATGGATATGGAAAGAATGGTTACCCATATGAAGCACTTGAGCTCTTTAACAGAATGGAGTTAGATCGTTCTGTGAAGCCCAACTATGTTACAATTCTCAGTGCTCTCTCTGCTTGTGCACATGCAGGGCTGGTTACGGAAGGATGGGAAATATTTGATAGGATGGAAAGAGACTACTTTGTGAAACCAAGGATGGAGCATTATGCTTGCATGGTAGATCTCTTAGGCCGTGCAGGTGATCTCAACCAGGCACTGAAGTTTGTGATGGAAATGCCTGAAAAGCCTAATTCTGATATTTGGGCAGCTTTGCTTAGTTCTTCAAGATTGCATGGTGATGTGGAGATGGCAGATCTTGCTGCCAAAGAACTTTTCAAGTTGAGTACTGATAGTCGTCCAGGGGCATATGTTGCACTTTGTAACACATTGGCGGAGGCGGGAAGGTGGGTCCATGTAAGTGAACTTAGGGAGGTGATGAAGACGAGAGGGATTTCGAAGGGCACTGGTTTCAGCTGGGTTGGGAATGATGGTGGTTTAGAAGCTTTCCACGCTGGACAACAGATCTAGATGGTTGCACATTCGTGGTTTGAAGGGAGAAACAGAGAGGGTTTGATGAAGATTCATGGTTTTGATGGGTTTTTACAAATAGAGCCTACTTCGAGATTATGAGGAGCTTATTCCCAAAAGCATGCTAATGATTCTCCTTATTTCTTACTGTAATTTGGCATATGTGCGGCCTAAAATTTGTTCAGGGAATATGTAAGCCTCCTAAGGAAGTAGCAGCTTCTAGAGATCGGGATGGCTTAACAAGAATAACTTAGTAGATGAGACTGGACTGAATCATCACAAGCTTGCAGAAATCTTTGGGGAATTCCAGTAAAGGGCTGGTACACTTCTCTTTTACATTCTGGGATCAGCTGAAATGGAATTACTTCTTTCATTGAAGGTTTGACTGAGGTTGAAATCGAACTAGCATAAACAAAGAAATTGACTGATTGATGAAATCATATATCTAGATGAGGAAGAAGCTTGCTAAATTACTTGAGTACTTTGTTGGATTGCATCTTGACGCTGATGACTAATTTAAAGTATTTATTAGGGTGAAAGAGTTGATGCGATGAATGGCGATGCACAAGTAAGTAAAACATTGTAGATCTCCCTTTAACCAATTCTATTTGGAATTTAATATTGTACAAGGTAGTTTTAGTGCAATTGCCAATACCTTCTCATCCTGCATACAAGCTATATACATGATGCTGAATTTCTACACTTATATGGTATGCAAATCTTATCCCTATTGCTTCTTGAATTGATTTGATCTGAAGTTTTGAGCTGCAATAATTTAATCTAACGTTGAAGGGCATCTATAATGATAGTTTATCTTATGTACCTCACTAGTCATGAGTCTTTCTTGTTAGGTTTTAGTGACTGAAATTTTGGGAGTCTCTCATAGCTTCAAAGCAGGAAAACATATAGTCTTGATCACATGCATTCAAGTGTTTGTAGAAATCTTTTCCATGAAGTCTTCTGCTTCTATCTTTTATATGGTTGTGACAACAGTTAGAATCAAAACTCTTCAAGTGATCTTCTAACTTCTAAGGACAGAATAAGTTTCAGAAGATGCTTCTGAAATGCATTGGAGCATAATGAGTAAATCAAGTGAATTCTTTACCAGAAAGTAGTTGTATCAACTGAATCAACTAAAGTTTATGAAAAAAAGTTAAATTATGATGAAACCTAGAGCAGATAACTACAACTGCCTCATTTATCTCTTGGTCCATTGGCAATGGTAATAACTGAATAGAAATGGGTTTAAAGAGCGAGAACTGCCTTCACTCTTTAAGGGACTCTTGGCCTTGAGGACTTTGGTGTATCCCTGCTATTTGTTTGTTTTTCTTTCTTACTTTAGAAATCAAATTTAACATGTTATTTGCAATGGCATTTTTCTATTGAGAGGAAGCAAGTGAAGAACAGGACTGAATTTCATGCTTTGCATTTTCAAAGGGGCCAATGTTAGCAATGATGTGGCCTTTCGTTGTTAATGCTAGAGGTCTAAGCATCCAGATTGCACCACAAGAATTTTCCAGTTGAGAATTCAAGTGTTAAACATTGCAACTTATATGTATCTGGATAAGTTACATGAGTCTTAAAAAGAAAGGTAGGAGAAGAGTTTTCTCAGCTACCTTCTCTTCTGGAAATAGATGGCACAAACCAATTCTCTCCTTTCAGATGGAAAAAGCTCCAGAAGTAAAGGATGGTGCTGAAATGAAACAGCAACTTTGACACTGAGCTGCTGAAGGACTCAGCTTGGAGGTCAGGTTGGTGTTCTTGCATTGAGATTGTACGTGTTTGAAGGTCCTCTATGCTTTGTCCATTAAAAAAAATTATTGAAATATCTGTTGTTAACTTGTGGTACAAAGAAAATGCCTCTGCATTCAAAACTTGATACTGGTTACCTAGTCAAAGCTTTAAAAAGAAATATGAAATAATGATTGTGGTGTCGAGAGTCCCACATGAATAGTTTGAGAGTAAGAATTAGGTCCTTAGTCCTAATACTTCTTAGTCCTTATAAGTTTTGAGCAGAGGTACCTTTTGGGTGAAGTTAGGTCCTAATACATTTTTAACATGCTGCAAGACTTTTTCTTTCTTTGATCAAACCAGTGCAACTCTTGGAATTCACTGTTAGAACAAAGCTTTGTCCTCCTGGCTTAAGTTTGAGGTTTTTCAAGTCATCTTTAAGAGCTTGGAGGCTTGAAAATTCTCAAGTAAATAGAATCCCCGCCAATTATATTCCCATCCACATGGATTTGCAGGTTGGTGTTGGATGCAAATTGATCACTAGATGAGATTGAAAAATGATGAAGTGTGTTGGAAGAAGTTGATTTGGCTAGGGCTAAAATTCATTGACCTTTCTACAGATGGACTTGGACAGATCACCTTATTCTCATTGGGACAACTGATTAATCATTGAAAAACAAGAATTGCAGGCTAAAAATGTGGAAGTTTCCGAATAATTTTGGTCAAACCAAATACTTTCTGTAGTATTATTTATCCTTTGTCACTTTCTATGAGTATGAACCTTGAACATCACCGTCCGTCACCCGTAGCGTGGCGTGTAGCCTCCGCTAAATGAGAACAACTCTGATATCCGGAGAAACCGATTTGGTTGGTCAACAGTTTGATTGTCCTAATTTTTTTTTTTTTTTACAAAAAGAAAAAGTTAATTACATTTTTCCTGAAAGTTTGTTCAAATTACAGTTTCATCTTTTTATTTTATTTAAATTATAAATATATCTCTTATCTTAGCATCGTTTACATATTTCTAACTTATTAATTCCTACAATTATAGCTAATTTCAATAAAAAGATTTTTATCATAAAACAATGATTTTATAATAAAAAAGTTTGAAATCTTTTTAAAATATTATTTTGCGGTAAAATTCTTGTTTAATATTATATGTTAAGATAAAAAATATCATTTATTACAAAATTAGTCTCACAAAAAAATATTTTAGGAAAGGTATTATAGTTTTAATATATAGTAATGATAAGAAATAGACAAACAAAATGATATTTTAGAAAGATTTTAAATTTTTTGCCATAAATTCATTATTTTTGGGTAATCTTTATATTGAAATAATAGTAGGAATTAGTTATGAATATATAAACAATAACAATGTATTTGTAATTTATATAAAGTAAAAGAATGAAATTGTAATTTGAAATAATTTTATAGAAAAAATGTAATTAATGAAAAAAAAAAGAAAAAGAAATACACATTAGGTGCGATCTTATAAATGACAACTTTTGATTTTTTTTTAAGAAAGTTAAGTTTTTATAGAAATAATTTTATTAAATTATTCTAAATTATTTGGAGCCAAAACAATTAAAAAAAAAGTTTTGCAGGTTTGTGTTATTGTTAAATCAAAATTTTCGGGATCAAATAAGTCATTTATTTATTTATTTATACATAATACTACTTTCTTCATAGTGTAATATTAAGTTACTTTTTTCATATAAAATGAAAGTATTTTTTATAGCAAACTATCTATAATATTCTTTTATTAATTTTGTAAACTTCTTATTTTAACGTTGTTTTATCGTTTCTCTTTATCGATACTTTAAGACTTTTTTAAATATGAATGATTTAAATTTTAAAAATTATTAGAAATAAATGGGGGTACTCTTAAAGAAAAATTATAAAAAAAAATCACTTTATCATGTGAATTTTAAAATATAATAAATTATGAGAGAAAGGTAGTATTTATTACGATAGCGTACGCGGCAGTGTAATTTGGGTGTTTGTTCGGAATTGTACATCTGAGGAAGCTTCAAAGCTTTTCGTGAAATTAATTGCGATACTAATCAGACAGAGACATTCAACGCCTTCCTCTCTCCAGAAAACTCCAAAGAAGAAAACTGAGACAGAATGTGTTGCGGTGAGGATTGCGAATGCCACCCTCTGGGGTTTCTATTAGGCCTCCCCTTCGCTTTAATCTCGCTCCTCCTCTCCCTCGTCGGCGTCATCATCTGGATTGTCGGGTTAGTAATTAATTCACATCTTTGATCTTCTCCATATATAAACTTAAAATCTCCACTGCAATTCCTATTCTTCCCCATAATTGAAGCTAATTAAGATGAGTTTTTAAAATTTTCTTTTCCAATTTTGGGGCAAATTAAAATTTGTGTTAAATTAATTGCTGCAGAATAACTCTGAGCTGTATATGTCCGTGCTGCTTATGTGTGACGGTAATAGTAGAGATGGCACTTGCTTTGATCAAAGCTCCGTTTTCGGTGATGAAGTGGTTTACTGAGCAGATACCTTGTTAATTAGGTTAGAATTAGATGCTTTTTTGTTTGGACGGTGGCGATTGATTCTTCTGGTACTTGTTGTAATCTTTTCCCCAGTTTCTTCTCTGCACTTTCATACGGGATTGATGATTGTATTCTTTTGAACTGTTTTCTGTTGTACACTTCTTTTTATTTATTATTCTTTTTTTAGTTATTATTATTCGTTGCGTATAATAATAATAATAATAGTATTACTGCTTATATTTCTGAGAAAAAAAATGAATAAGTTTCTAATTTTGCGTCGAATTTGTTTGGTGTGAGGCTTGTTATGGTCTGACAATTTTAATGTCGATCACATGGTACGCCATAACAGACATGTCTATCCCCCTAATTTGGGGTCCCAATAATGACAATATAATTTGATGGGGACAACCATTGAATCACTTATTCGCGTTTTATTTATTGGGGTTTAAAATAAATAAAAATTTATTAGAATAATTATTTGAGTTTAATGGATGGTGTTTAGTGGATATTGTTAACAAAATGTTTATCATGACTCATATCTTTATAAAAAGTTCTAATTTTTTCTTAATTAAATTATCAACTTAAAATAATTTTTATGATAAGGATTATATAGTAATATCATACAATATTTTTCTTTGAGAATAAGATAATCCTCCTATAAATAGAGGTACTATTTTCAATTACAATAATTTCTATTCTTTATTTACTATTATTCGGTTTGAACTTGAGATTGACTTAAGCATCGGACATGAAACGGAAGATTAGCCCTGCTTCGATGATTTATTCGCTGTTTGCAGGTCATACTAGGAGGATCGGAAATACAACAGTCATTATTTGGCGCCAACGTAGAGGACATTTCTCTCAATCCTCGTTCGTCTTTGTCAGCAATCGTAACTACTCTCCCTATACCCCTATTTGCTCAACAAATGAGAGGTGGGCACTCCTCTCACTTATGGCGAATGTACCTATGCTTATGCAATTGCAACAAGATGAAATCACGCAGATGCAAGCCTTTTTAACATCCTTGCAGAGGGTATTAGCTTTCCAAGCTTCTACACAAGCTTCTGTACCTTATGTTTCTATCACTACCACAACTCCTCCATTTACTGCATCTCAGTTTCCCTTACCATCTTTTCCTTCTTCCTTTACTTTTGGTGATGGCACTTCTCACAGACTAGCATCCCCTATTCCCCCAACACAAACGATAAACGATCTAGTAAACCAGACTTTGGCCGAAATAACACCTTCACCAGCTCTTGTGTCATTTACTTGGGATTTCTTACAACATAACTCGTTATGTAATCTTATGCTTACGTAAAAGTGCCTAATGAATTTTCTCATTTGAAGCTTACAACCTACGATGGTTCTAGTGACCTGAAAGAACATATTATGCGCTTCGTTTACCAGATGTGCGTTTATAACGCTTCTGATAGCACCTGCTGTCATTTGTTTCCTAGTTCTTTGATGGGAAATGTTGTACAGTGGTATGCTCATCTACCACCTAGGAGCATTTACAGTTTTCGAGATCTGAGTGAAGAGTTAATTCAAAACTTTCTTCCACAATCCATTTTTTGCCCCACCTCTGATTTTCTACTCAGTGTTTGTCAATATCCCAATGAGACTGTTTGTGATTTCACGGTCATTTTAAGTAGGCTACACAGGAAATCAGTAATTTATCTAAAAGGGAGTATATTCAAGGATATCATCACGGTTTAACCAATTAGGTTTTTTCCAGAAAGCAGGCTAAAATTCTAATCTTTTAGGAAGCATTCAAAGTTTTATCCATGTTGATGATTATGTTCGTCGCAAATGGGACTTAGAAAATGAAGTTAATGAGTTAAATGGTCCCAAAAAATCCAAACCATTGGATACCAAGCAACGACCTCCCATTCATGTCCGTTGTGTCTGCAAAATCAAATAATTCTCAATATAATTATACCCATTTAAAGGTTCCTCGATCGGATGTCCTTCATAAGGTTGAGTCTCTGGGCATTCTGGAAAAAACCTGTCAAAATGTTATCTCCTCCTGAGAAGCGAAATAAAGCTAAATTTTGTCAATTCTATAAAGGCCATGATCATGATATAGAACAATGCAATGAGTTGAAAAAGGCCATTGAACAAGCTATACGGAATGGGAAATTAAAGGAGTTTATTGATGATGCTTCAATGAAATGGTCATTTCATCGTTACCCTATACTACCAAGCGGCCTTGGCATGATGACAAAAAAGGCCATAAGCCCGATTCTTCGTCCAAGTTAAAGGTAATCAATAAGATACAAGATGTTGGCCTTCCCGTTAAAGCGACATTGGGAAAATCATGGTGATGGCCCTTTAGTTGCGACGATGACTATTGATCAATGTGTTATCAAACACATTCTGGCCGATACTGGTAGTTCCGTTAATGTTCTTTTTATGAACACTTTTACTCAGATGGGGATTTCGTGCAATTGTGTACTTCCCTATGCAGTACCCTTGTTTAGATTTTCTGGTCAGACTACAAAATCTAAAGGAAAAATCACTCTCCCAGTTTCTGTCAATGACACAGCTCATATGGTGGAATTTTTTATTGTGGCCGTTTCTTCTCCATATAATTGCATCATGGGTTGTTCAGCTTTAGACCAATTTCATGCTCGTATTTCTATTGCTGATTTGTTTATGGAATTTCCCTTGGGAAAAGAAGTTTATGTTATCTATGGAGATCAAAAAGCAACTCAAGAGTACTATTTTGCTACCGTGAAGGAAGTAGAGAAAGCTGAGGATTTTGCCGAACATGACTCAATCTTGAAGCTTGAAACTGATGGAGAATACGAGTTATTTGTATTAGATAACCTTCAACTTGACCGCATTGTGCATATTGGACGAAATCTCCCGATTGATTTGAGGATGAGATTGTCTGAACTTTTAGTTGAATTCAAAGATATTTTTGCATGGTCTTCTTTTGATTTGGGGATAATTCCTCGATACATTGTAGAACATTAGCTAGGAATTCCTAAAAGGACAGAAGTTGAGGTTTCAAAGAAGCATGTATTTGTCAAACAAAGGCAAGAAATTATTCAGAATGAGGTGCAAGAACTTTTGAAGGTTGGAATAATTAAACCCATTGATTTTCCTGAATGTTATCCAATCCTGTGGTCGTTCCTAAAACCAGGAAGCACATAGCGTGTTTGCATTGATTTTATGGATTTGAACAAATCTATCCCAAAGAAACCATACCCTCTTCATCGTATTGATCAGCTTGTTGATTCTGTGGCAGGACATGAATTTCTTTCATTTCTTGATGCCTACAAGAGATATCTCAAATCTCGATGGCTGAAGAAGATATGGCAAAAACCGTTTTTGTTACCTATGACTGTATTTATTGTTATACAAGGATGCCATTTGGTTTGAAAAATGTTGGCGTGGACTTTCAAGAAGGCATGAACAAAGCCTTTGAAGGCCTCATCGGGGTGATTGTGGAAATTACGTTGAAGATATCATTGTCATATCAAAACCAGGGATACAACAACAGCAAACTTGAGGCAAGTGTTCGAATGTATTTGCAAAATTGGAATGAAACTGAATCCCAAGAAAAGCACCTTCGGTGTTTCATCTGGCAAATGTTTGGGTTACATGGTTTCTCAGCGGGGCATTGAGGTGAAGCCCTTAAAAATCAAAGCCATTCGATATGTCTGAGCAAAAAATTGTTAAAGAGGTTTAGTGCCTAGCAGGACGCATGGCTTCTCTGGGTCGATTTTTGGCTCATGCAGGAGAGAGAGAACTCCCCTTTTAACATATTTTGAAAAACCCTTCCAAATTTGAATGGACTCCGATTGCCTCCACAGCTTTTCAAAAGTTAAAAACATATTTATCTTCTCTTCCCCTCCTTGTTACTCTGGTAACAGGGAATAATTTTACCTTCACCTAGCTATCACTCCCAAAGTGATCAGCTCTGTTTTATGTGCTTTGCGTGATAATAATATGAAACCCGTTTACCATGTGAGTCATGTTCTACATGGACCATACGAACGTTATAGTTCTCTAGAAAACTATATATTTTACCTCATTATCATACAAGAAAACCGAAACCATATTTTCAAGCACATACTATTATCGTTCTCACTAATGTTCTGCTAAGACACATTTTACACAAACCTGACATATTGGGTAGGACTTTTAAATGGGCGTTAGAGTCAAGTGAATACCAAATTGACTCAGGGTAGGCTTTAGCATATTTTTTGTGGAATGTTCTTTTCCTTATAAGACCAGTAATTGTCAACCTGAAAAGTAACCTCAATCTCCAGAATCTTGGATACTTAATGTAGATGGTTCCACCAGGGAACAAACCAAAGGAGCATATTCATTTTAGAAGACCCCGAAGGGCACCAATATACGTATGTCATTAAGTTTCTGTTTCTCATTAGCAATAACGAAGCAAAATATGAAGCCTTATTGGCTTGATTGAGGATGGCCAAAACTTTTAAGCTCACTCATATTTTAGTCCGGAGTGATTCACAAGTCGTTATCGGGGACGTGACTTTCATTTTTTATGCAAAAGAAAATAACATGCAGAAATATTTACTTTGTGTACAACAAATACTACCTGACTTCTCTAACGTGCAATTCAAAAAGGTTCCCATAGAACGAAACACAAGAGCAGATATGCTATCTAAACTCAATGCGGGTGAACACATCGATGGAGCATGGCTGGAATCCTATCCAATAAGAGTATCGATCTAGATGTTTGTATGATTGAAGAAGCCGACGATTGGACAACTCCATCTGGGAATTCATTTTACATGAAAAACTTTCGATGACCACATATATGCAAGGAAAATACGTACCACTTCTGCTCGATATGTTTTGGTAGATAATTATACAAAAGTATGGGAAATTGGCGCCTCCTTAAATCTGTTAATGCGGAAGATGGTCGTTATGTACTTAGAGAAATTTATGAAGGGATTTGTGGATCTCATATCGGTGCCAAAGTTTTAGTCAGAAAAGCCATGCGTTATGGATACTATTAGCCTTCTATTGAAGGAAGATTCCATTAATTTAGTCTGGGCATGCACCAAGTGCCAAATACATGCTAATGAACATCATCTTCTCATGACCGAATACCACATTTTCAGTACCCCAATTCCTTTTGCACAATGGGATATAGATTTGTTGGGTCCATTTCTTAAAACTGCTGTCGGGAAAAATCATTTAGTCGTGGCTATAGATCATTTCACTCGATGGATTAAAGTTAAGCCCTTGGCAACTATCACTGCACGAAAGGTCCGAGAATATTTTTATGAAGATATTATTTTGTCGATTTGGTATTCCCAAAATCTTGATATTTGATAATGGCAAACAATTCGATTCTAAGGAATTTAAGGACTTTTGTGAAGAACTTGGCATTGAGCAACGTTTCACTTCTCTCGGGTTATCCACAAACAAATGGAGCCACTGAAGTTACCAATCGTACAATTTTACAAGGTTTGAGAAAATGTTTGGATGAAATGAAAAGTCGATGGTTGGAGGAGTTACCTAATTTTTTAGGTCTTATAGGTGATAAAGGTGAATGGTAATAGGAGTTATAATTTACAAGATTCTGATGGAAAAATCCTAGCCAAAACCTGGAATGATCTTGTAAGCTCTAAGGGCATATTTGTTTAACGTGTTTTGATTATGATTAACTTGTGCTTTGTGATAATAGAAGTAGTTTTTAAGAAGCACAAAAGATGCACAAAAGGAGTCTCAAGGATGATGTACAAAGAAGCAAAAGATCATTCAAGATTCAAGACTTATTAAAGATAAGTGATCAAGTAAAAGATCTTGAAGACTAGAAGAATGGTAAGGGATAGCTTTATAAGGTATTTATGTAAAACTCCCTAACTTGTTTATTTGATTTTTGATCATTTATATTAGCTCCTTGGAAGAAATATTTTTTGAGAAATTATTCTTGATAAAGCTTTGAGGATTTAAAGTTGTTACATATTTTATAAGCTCTTGCATCAAGAACCGTGTTTTGAAATTGAAAGAAAATCTGTGTTTTACAAATATTTCACAAAGTTTGGAAAACAGAAAAATAGGTCATCCAATTCTTAAAAATGATCGTCCAAATTGTTTTTGAAGACTCATAAATTCAGTCATCCGATTTGAAAAATCGGACGCCCGAATTTCTTAAATCTTTTAAAGAAATTGTTCATCCTATTTTTGTCCTTTACAAAAATCGGTCATCCTATTTTTTTTTCCCAAAAATCGGACGACCTATTTTAAAAATCGGACGTCTGAATTTCTTAAACCTTTTAAAGAAATTAGTCATCCTATTTTTTTCATCTATAAAAATGGGTCATCCAATTTTTTATTCCCAAAAAAATCGGACGGCCTATTTTAGAAACTGGTCGTCCGTTTATGTTGTTACTATAAAAAAATGACCGTTGCTGCTGAAAGTAACGACTAGTTTTTACCTTTACATATAAAAGGGCTATTGATCAGCCATAAACGGAGAGTTGTTGAAGAAGTTTTATTGAACACATTTAAGAGCATTAAAGAGTACATTTTCTTTTTTCTATAAAATTCAAAAGAAAAACTTCTTGGAGCTAAATTGTTTGATCATTCTTCAAAGAGGAAGAAAGGAAGCTTGTAGAATCAGTTCACGGAGTTGTATTCTATTCATTTCAAGTTTCTTTGGTAATATTATTCCATCTCTACTCTCTCATCTTATATTGTGATTAAAGGTTTTATGAAAACCCTTTGGGCTATCCTTTGATATTTTGTTATCATGTATTATTTTGTGATCTTTGAGGTTTATCTGCAAAACACTTGAAGGGTGATCCTCATTGTGGTGTTTTGTAAAGACTTGTTACTAGTGGAATTTGTGAAATCCTTAAGTTAAGTCTCAAGGTAGTGGATGTAGCTCTATTTAGAGAGTGAACCACCATAAATTCTTTGTCTCTCTTTTTGTGATTTGCTTGTTATCTCTATGTTTATTGTTTGATCATTCTTTATAAATGAGATTTTATTTTTTAGGAATTTTATTTAAAAAAGTTACTAGATTCTTCTTCAAACAAAATCGGAGGTTCTCTATTTTAATTGTGCATAAGTTTTTTATTTAGCCGAAAAACCTTATTCATCCCTCCCCCTGCCCCCTAAGGTTTTTCAGATCTTAACTTGCAAAAGTTTTTTCCTTAAGTTTCTCTTTGTGTATTTTCATGTATTTTGATATATTCAAATATCAAATACATCTTTAATATACAACCTTTATTCTTCACATATGATATTTTGTTTTTCTCCTTACCAATTCTGGGTCTCAACATTATTTATGCCTTTCTCAATCAGGCAAATCATATTAATTACTTTTCAAAAGTAATATATGCCTGTTATTTAGCTTTCACGCGACCAATGAAGAAACAACAAAACAGAGTAGAAAATGAGTTTACATATGCAAATTGCTACACCATAGTATGTCCAAAGATTTTCTTTTCATATATACATATATATATATTTATGTATATTGACCTAATGGTCATATTCCTATCAATTACAAAAAAAAAAAAAGATATAAAAATATAAGCTTTGTTATTTTTTCTACCTATCAGGCGACCAACCCTAATAAGCCTAAATCCCGCAGATCAGGGATTGTAAACACTTCAAATTACCCCCACTTATCAGGGAGTCCACTTTTCCTTCATCTTTTAAATGAAAACATTCTTTATTACAGATGAGCCATAGCCCGTTTTCTTTATGGCTTCTGTCTTCCTTTTCAATGAGTTCATCCAACCTAAGGAAACACTCAAAATTTGGAGAGCATTAGCAAACTGTTTCCAGATGTCCTTCAAATGACCTATCAAATAGGTCAATGGCCTCCTGTGGTGCAACCACGTCCTTAACCGTCTCTTTGAGATCTCCATCCTTAATGCGTAGCTTGTACGACAAATCATGGACATCTAGCTCTATTTGCACCCCTGTCCTGCACAAACCTAGATAGACTTTGACCATTGACAGGAAATATTCAAAGAAAATTCTCGGTGGCATCTTAAAATTTGCAGCAATGGCACATTCAAATATTCCTGCTTGCCATGAAAGTGTGTTCGGCATAATTTCAATGCTGGATTCATAATTCTGAAGTATATTGCGATGGGGTATTGTGGGAAATTTCCTACCCTTCTATCGCTGCGAAATGGTGACTCATTTTTTTAGAAGAATATTAGAACCGTTGAACAGAATAATGACACTTCAGAATTATGGTCTTTGGATAATGGAATTTTCACCTTTTATAGGGGCAGAAAAAGTTAATGGGTATATATGAACGGACTCGTCCATATACCTCATTTCCTGCCCCAAGTTTTCTATTAATACTTTTGTGCAACTCAAATGGCGGTTAATCCTATTATGCCACGTGTACAAAAGGTCATTTAAAACATAGTGATCACTATACGTTAGCATTTGTCATTTTTTTTATCACTAATATTGTTTTACCATAATGGTCCTACAATTTACCATAATACACATTCAAGTACTTAGATTCCAGAAATCTATTCTATTTTCATAAATTTATAAACTTTTGGTATTACCAAAATACATAGGCCTATCAACTTACTAAAAAAATTCAAAACATCAGGGTGGTTGAGGCTTCACCCTCTACTCGTTAAAACAAAACCACCCGGAAGAACACCTTTCACTAATTTTTCTTTTTTCCATTCGACGATCCATCTTGTTTTTTGCAAGGAGATGTTACTTCTTCTAACCCCCCAAATGTTGATGCCACTTGTCTTGTAGGCATTACTACTTCTACGATACTAGCAGGCTCTATTATAGATCGCTCTTCGGACATATCATGATCGGGAACTTGATCACTTCCTGATAGCTCCACAATTAATCTGCCAACATAGTCCGACGATTCGTGGACATTCATAGAGGGCGTGTCCGGAACTTTCCATATTACTATCTTCCTGGACTTTGTCCACATCATTGACAGGTCTTTCAAGGGAAGTCCTCTTGGATATCTGTTACTGACTTGTCTACTTCAGATACACCTCCTTTATTAGTCTCTGTTGTCACTGGATTCTTGGTATCCTGATTTCGATCTTCTCAACCATCCTCGGTGGGTTCCTCTAGGCTTCCTTCTTCTTCCCTTGACGGTGTCTCTTCGTCATCACCAATCTCATTTTCTTCTCTTGAGTTCTGCTCAGAATCCCAAGGAAATACTGGGTATTCGGTATCTTTCTTATAATATGCCTCAACAATAGACGTAAGACTTATATCAGGATACTCTTGTCGGATTCATCGACCAGCCCATCAATGAGAAGTTCATAACCGGCATATATAAATTCAAGAACCATTCCTTTCCTTCTTCAGACTTACAAAAATTTTCAATTATTCCCACTTTAACCCTTGTTAACAACTTCCCCTCTTCATCAACCCATTTGGACAGGTCCACTGAGAAGAAATCATTTTCTTGTTTCCTTTGCTCCAACTCCTCTTTATACTTCGTAGTTTCGTGTGGGGCCTGCGCTAATGATTCATTCAAACTTTCTAACTTTCAATCTTTCACAATGCACTCATTTGTTAATCGCTCATTAATCTCTTATAAGATGGTGTTTGCTTTTTATAACTGCGTACTTGCTACTTCCATAGCAGATATTTTATTTTCCAATTTTGCCCCTAGATCAAGTACAACCCCTTGTTCTGGACACATTTTCTCCAATTCCTTTTTATACTTATCAGCCAACATTTTTTGAGCTATGTCATTGATAGCTATTTGATGGGCAGCTTCATGCATTATATTCATATTATGCACTCATAGACATTCTTATGAAACACTTAAATAAGAAAAATAATAAATAATAAATAATAAACTAATACACACCAAAAACATTATCATCAGATATCGTATACACTTACCTACATACTATTTGCGAAAAATATATCTATTATTTCTTCAGGATTCTTATTTGGAGCTACCCCCATACTAAATGGAGCTAGCTGTGATTTAGTCGTGACCTTTTCCTTTCCCCGATCGGATTTTCTTCTTTTCACTGAAATAGACCAATTTGGAAAATCTATGGTACATCTTTCCACAGGTTCTTCTCATTCTAGGTGTCCCGGTACATTGTGTCTCTTTTTAGAGATTTCTTGTGCTGGACTTTCCAGAAACAATCCATCTCTTAACATTCGGGACAATCGAAATTTCTTTTTGCTTGTTTTTGTTCTCTTTCTCT
This sequence comes from Catharanthus roseus, assembly GCA_028651295.1. Taxonomy (NCBI): domain Eukaryota; kingdom Viridiplantae; phylum Streptophyta; class Magnoliopsida; order Gentianales; family Apocynaceae; genus Catharanthus; species Catharanthus roseus. The sequence goes on along the minus strand of JAPQWS010000104.1, from coordinate 6,299,216 downwards.
TGCCGATAACATGTATGTCCACTACTTTCCTTGTCATAGGCTTTGTTATCTGGATCTGTATTTTGTAGTACTTGTTTTCTTTTCTTTTCCTTTTGATCTTTCTTCTTGCCTTTTTTCCCACAATTCTACTGATGGTCGTTCCCCTGATACAATACAAAAATTATACAATATGATATACTTTTATACCATTTATATACATATACATCAGTGCTACTTACCTTCTTCCCTAGTCTCTACTATAGGGGTGGCATTTCTATTTTTGTTCTTGAATCTAGCATGCTTTGCAACATCAGTGTTCCTGTCATTTCACAAATTATGTCAGATACCCCTTACATATTCCACAAATATTACATAATCAGAAATCAGCTCCTAATACTAACTTAATTCATATAAGTTGCAATCTGCTCGGGAGTCAAACTCGGCAACTTTCATCATGTCCTCATCCCACTTTGCTTCTATTAGTACCATTCCAAAAGCATACCCTTTCATCACGTTTATGTACTCCTTTATAAACGGTTGTTCTGTTTCAATCTCGACATTCGACAATGTTTTATTCTATTCCACAGCTTATCTGTTCCCACCCTTTCCACGAAAAACCAATGTCTTTTCCACCAATGGATTGATTGAGGCATCTTGATTATCAGATTTCTAGCTTCATTCGTCTTTTGAAAGGTACGCCAAAACCAGGGCCATCCTTAACGGGTTTATGTGAAAAAATTTTGTAAATAATTCTAAACTCGTGGGCACACCAAAACATTTGCACAATAATATAAACGCTACCACTATCCGAATCCCGTTTGATGCTATTTGTCCTATCTCTATTCCACAATAATTCATTAGATCCTGAAATAACCCATTTATTGGTAACCACAATTCTACTTTTAATTGCTCGTGATACACTGCCATCTATCCTTTCGGGGGTATGTGCCCACGGTTATCAGCGGAAGCAGCTAGTATACCTAATCACATGGGTATGTGGAATTCTTTCTTTATACCTGCAAGTTGATTATAATGGATAGTATAAGGATACATAGCAGCTCTCGATTCACACAATTCTGTGTCATCACCAGGATCATATGATACAGACACATCCGAGGCTCGAAGATATTTCTTCATAATATTAACCGATTCAAAGGATTCAACATTTGGGAATAGAATGGAACCATTTCCCTCGGAATATTCCAGCCCCCAAGACCCAGATTATCTTTAGGATGAATAATCTTAATATTTAGAAGAAGAAGATCTAACTTGTGATTAGGTATATTTAGAACCTTTTTTCGGCAAGGGTTTCAGATTCTTCGAAGGTGTGGCCTTAGAAGAAGACATTCTGATAAAAAAGATTTGAATGGATGAAGAAAAACAGGTAAGATTTGAAAACAATTCAAAGTTATAAGGAGAAAAATCACCAGATGAAAAGCTTATATACTTGAGCAACGCTTACTTGAATCGACGTTAATGAAGGGTTTTCTCCTTGCGATGCACAATTTAAATTTCACCCAAATAAAGAAAATCTTTGGACAAAAGGACCACAAATCCATTTATGGCTCTTTGTGGAGGGTATATGATAGGGACAACTTATTGGATCACTTATTTATGTTCTACTTATTGAGCTTGAAATGAATAAAAAGCCCAGCAGAATAATTATTTGAGTCCAACCCATTGTGTTTAGTGGACATTGTTAACAAAATGTCTACTATAGCCCATATTTTTATAAGAAGCTCTAATTCTTCCTTAATTAAATTATTAACTTAAAATAACTTTATGATAAGTGTTATATAGTAATGTCATACAATATTTCTCTTGGATAACAAGATAATCTTTCTATAAATGGAGGTACTATTCCTAATTACAATAATTTATATTCTTCACTTACTGTTACTTTGTTAAACTTGAAACTGACTTAAGCATTAGAAGTGAAAAAAAAGATCAACCCCGCTTCAGGGGTTTCTTGTATATTTGCAAATCATACTAGGAGAACAAAAATACTAAGAGCCATTATAATTGTAATGGACATTACATCTCAACATTGAATACTTTTTTACTCGTTTTAACATTAATCTCTTATGATATGTTGGATTGAAATAAAATATTTTTATTTGGCAAAAAGAAAAGAAAAGAGATTGAAATAAAATAGGACAAGACTAATAAAACCCTCTCTTTTGCACAAATATCTTTGTTACCCTCTAACACTACCAGATTGGAGAACTCGATTGAAGGCTGATTCATGGCAAGCATGGCATGTTGAAGTATGGCTAGAAAAAAAACAGGGGTTTTGCTCCTTTCACGGAATCAAATGCGACAATCAACTTTATTTATGTCTTTTTCAGATTGCTTGATGATGCAATTAAAATGAATATCAAGGCCTTTTTTCTTAATTCTGGAAGGAGGTTAATAAAGGCAACTTGGGAATCTATAAGGATAATTCGAAAAAATTCAAAAAATTTCATTTTCACCTGAAAATTTTCTGTCTCTAAAAAAAATTCTCTAAACTCTCTAGGACTCTTCACTTCAATCTCAGATTTTGGAAGATCCGACCTTCAAAATAAAATAAAAAAAGGTTAATTCTTCAATCTATTCTCATTTATTTACAAATTTATCGGTTTAGATCTTGAAAACTGTTCCTTTAATTTGAAAAAAATTGCAATTTTAGAAAGCCTTTTTATCTGTCGAAAGACTGCGCCTTTGCCTATTTTGGGGGGTGATTTTCTCCAGGCTAGGCGAAAATCACCTTTGAATTTCTACAGCCTGGGCGAAAATGACTGAATTAAAATTTTTTAAAAATTTTTTATTATATATTTCATTTTTTTTATTCACAAATGTTTATCTGAATTGTATTTAATTTTGTATAAGTACAATGAGTGTAACTAGTTGTTTAAAATAGTTTATGTTATAATTTTTATTATTAATATGATTATGAATTATATTTTTGGGAACAATATGAAATGAATTATTATTAATGAGAAGAAATAAAATAACAGAAATGAAATAATAAATCTCGTTAAGGTCAACAATAAAGTAATAATAAATGTTATTTCAAATGTTATTTAATTTTGTTTATGTAGAGTAAATGTAACCAGTTTAAAATTGTTTGCTTATAATTACGTATTTAATAAGAAAAGGTGTTATGTAATTGCTCAACTATTTGAATTTTAATTTGAATTCATCGTTATTCTTGGCCTTAGGTATAGGGTTTAGGAGACAAGATCAAATAATATATAAATTAATAACTATTACTACTAAGTAATATTAGTGATGAATAATAAAAGTATGAAAGAAATAATAGAGATGAAATAACAGATCTCGATAATAATAAATAATAAAATAATAGTAGATGTTAAAGTAAATGTTCAAATATATGATAAATAATTTTTAATGAGTTTGAATAAATAATAGATGGTTCGACCTAGCAGCCATAGAGGAGATGATGATCTTGGTCCTGTCACGGACAAGGCATGTCGAGTTGAGGGGCGCACTATCACAACTTCGTCTAGAGGTTTGAGGGGGCGACATAGTACATCCGACCTTCCGTCTACCCCTAACCCCCTTCATGCTGGTTTTCATTATGATACAGGTGTACCTGGGTCTTCTATCCAACCACCCCCTATACCTTTTAGATCTCGGCCTCACCTTCTATCACATCCATCTTACACTCCTGTACCATATGAGCCATATAGATCTGCACATCTACCTTCACACCCTCCAGACACAGTGTACGATCCCTACCTATATGCTCCCACTGTACGACCTCACATACCATATAGATCTACAGCCCAAGAGCCTCTACAGGAGTTTAGTGGTCTGCCGAGGCAGATAGAGGTAGAGTTTTTTTATCAGATAGTGGCCGCCGCCTCTCAGGATTCTTCATACAGCATATATGGCCATACTGCTACAGCTTATGGTGTTTCATCTTCTGAGCTTTACCTAGGGAGGCATTCAACAGATAGGGGCTTTGAGGGTGATAGGGGTTTGGGCGAGGAGCATGACAGGGTCCGATCCCTGAGGGTGAGACAGATGAGAGAGTTGATGATGATGGTGATGGTAATGATGATGATCAGAATGATGGTGAGGATGCTGGAGATTAGGAGCAGCCCGTGCTTGTGGCACCTGCTAGCTGATCCGACGGGTGGTCTCGTCACAGGAAAGGGAAAGGGTTGACCGGCAATTTTATGTCGGTCATGAGTAAGATTTCAAGGTCTTGTAACAAAAGACCCGGCGCGGCTCGTGAAGTTCTGGCTCCAACTCAAAGGAGGAAGAAAGTGAAGGCTTTAGATTGAGAGTAGACAGGCCCAGCAGAGAGAGGTCATGTTGACCCAGAGCTCATACCATCATACGGTGGTCATATTTCAGGTCCGATATGGCGTGGACAGGTACATAACTTTATCCTAAAGTTATATGGTATTATTTTTAATTTATTTTTATGTAATTACCAAAATATTTATATTTTTATAAATAGTTTATTTGATTTATCTCAAATGCATAATTTATTTATTTTATTCTACAGGATCGTGGTTTATTGAAGTGCTGATCGCGCTACATGGCACTCACCGGGTAGGACCTTACCAATGCACAAGTTCGTTCCTTGGCTTCCGGGACGGGTCTTATGGATTTGAGATCGTGCATGTTTCAGCACCTTAATGCTGCATTGTTATCGGCCTTTGTTGAGAGGTGGCAGCCGGACACGAACAGCTTCCACATGCCATGGGTGTGAAATAGCCGTTACATTACACGACATGGATCTGATACTCGGGGTTCCTACATATGGTCAGGCCGTGGACTTGAGTTTATCACGAGATCAGTTGGTTCGAATCGCCCAGGGTGATCAGGGTTTGGCCTTCACTACTGGAGGGATAAATACATCAGAGCTTCACAGTGTAGCCATTAGCTCCCAGAGTATACTGTCATCCATTGACAGAGCTGCCTGCTACATTCAGTATTTGCTGGGTTGCTCACTGTTTAGTGATAAGAGTGGCAACATAGTTCCATTTAGACTTTGGCCACTGGTGAAGGATGTGAGGTCTGCTGGGAAGTAAACGGGTCCAGACCCTCAGCGTACCCTTAGACCCAGACCCATACCCTTATAATGAAACTTGGACCCAGACTCGGATCATACCCTCCAGGTATAAAATTTTTGGGCCCAAACCCGACCCTCCAGGGTTTAGGGTAGGGTCTGGGTATACCCGTACCCGTATGATATTTTTTTATTTTTTTCTCAGTTAAACAAAAATGTATAATCCTAAAATAAAAATTTTAACATGATTAACATAATCTCCTCAATATTTCTTTCAACAAATACAATCATTTAACATATACATAAATGAATAGGGATATAGACCCCTTTAACTATATTAAATTAGTCTGTAATCCAAATTCCTGGACAACCTCTGAGCAAAGAGTATATGTAATAATACAATGTTGGCTAATGGATAAGTCAAATAGTAGCATATAAGATAAAGAATGACAAAGAAAAAACAAAGAAAAATATTGTCCTTTTTGTCATGATTCATATTTTCTGCAGTTCTATTAAAATAAAAAATAAGACAAAAATATTGCTGTCATAAATTATTTTTACACGGGATGAAAGAATATATTTTTATATTTAGTAAAAATAAATTATTTGTGAAATGACATTTGAAATAAAGTTAAAAATAAATAAATAAAAAATTTGAAAGAGGTTAGTTGGGCCAAGTCCATCAACTAAAGAGGCTCTATTTAAGACTGAAAAGGAGAAAAAAAAAGAGAAAATGACTGAAAAGGAGAAAAAAAAAAGAGAAAAGGATTGAAAATGAGAAAAACAACATAGAAAAGGACTGAAAAAGAGAAAAAAAAAAGAGAAAATGAGGAAAAAAGAGAAAATATTGACAGCAAGATTTGAACTTGCAATGCATATAAGACCAAATTTCAAATTGTCTCCTTAACCACTAGGACAAACCTCCTTAAGCACATTCGCTTCCCTCCATCTAATATAATATATATAAATATATTATTATTTTATTAATACGGGTCCACGAGTATATGGGTCTGGATATTATCATACCCTTCCCAGACTCATATAACAGAATAAATACGGGCACGGGTACGGGTACGCGTCCGTGGGTATAAAATTTAAACCTTACCTGCTAAAAACGGGTATAGACCCGCGCGAGTATGGGTACGACCCGCCCTATTTACAGGCCTAACTGCCACGCTTGCGTATTTGTATAGGAACCTGGGCCAGGCATCACGTGTTGATGCAAAGGAGCTCGCTGGGTGCTGGTCACTACTGGAGGTATATGTTTTAAATATGTTATATTTATATTTTTCATATTTATTGCATTAGGGTTTATATAAAATATATTTATATTTTATATAATAATGTGTTTATTTTATGTAAATATTTTTCATATTTATGTTTTAGAGTTTTATATTTATATTTATATTCTTTAATATTTATATTTTAGGGTTATTTTATATTTTAGACCGTGTAATGTTTTTTATTTTGTTTTCATATTTTTTATATTTATGTTTTAGGCATGGATATACATGTACTTTCCCATGTTTGCACTTATGGTTAGACTGGGAACTCAAGCCTGTAAGCCCTACATTCAGCAGTATCCCATGTTGGGTTATAAGAATGAACATAAACTGCTAGACATTCGTCTGCGGCTGGATATGATGACAACTGATGAGGTTAGATGGACAACATACAGGATGCAGGAGATTCGGGACTGCTGGGTATCCACATGGCATAGATTTATTGCATACTTTGATTGCGTCGAGCCGTACATGCCTGACAGGGTTGTGAGACAGTTCAAGTTTAGGCAGTGTATCCCGGCACACCCTATCCGATCTTAGGAGGCACGCAGGCCAGTAAACAATAGGATGTACGTGGTAAGGAACTTAATTGTAGAGGCACCTTCGCATTTATTGACAGAGTCATGACTAGTGTTCAGGCCATACCACCTAGTTCCTGTACAGATGATTACATGGACTGGTTCCTACCCCGTAGTCACCCGAAGATACAGAATCCCTCGAATATTCCCCGTGGATTTCACGTACCGATAGATCCCTCGATGCCAGCCGAAGCTCTTTTAGATCTGGTTGCAAGTGAGGCTTCTCTAGAGGACATCGGGAAGGAAGAGAGACTTGATAGGGTTTTGGATTTACTAAGGAGGCATCGCTAAGCTCCTTAGTTTGATGTTATGTATTTTCATACTTTGTTTTATATTTTATGCGTTCCCTTTTTGTATTTTTAACTTTTTCCCATGTTTATTATTTTAATTTTTTCATTGGGTTAAATAATGCATACTAATATAACAATGTAATAAATTTACATTAAAAAAATAATTTAAAATGACAAACAGTTAATATATTAATAATAGCAAGCATCACATTAAAAAAATAAGTCGATAAATGTACAATTTATAATTGACTAGTTAATAGCAACATGAGCATGACTCTGAGCTAGATACATTTTACGATATCTCGTACCCAATCTATAATACGATTATTATAAAGTTCTGCCCAGCTACTGACTTGTACATCTCGATGATATTGCCATTGGACCTGCATTGGAGGCAAAAGGCATCCATCTCGCAACTGTAACTACAGAACATAAAAGAAAAAGTAAATAAGAAGCTCTGTAAATCAATAAAAACTTAAATAATATCGCGCTAAAAAATAAGTCGATAAATACCTGTATGAAATGATCTTGTTCCAATATGAATCCGATGAATAGCGTTCCAACAGTATAATCCATGTTAGAATAAAGAGGAAGGACGATGGTCGACCCTAATCATGCAATTAAAACAACACAGAAATTGAATGTGTTGGTAGTGACATAAAGATGATCAGGAGTATCTATCCAATGCTCATAAGGCGCCGAACACTCTTCCCAATTCGTCTTCTTTATCAGCTCGTAAACACGTTCTAATGATTCGAACAATTGCACATACACATTCATATGATGGAGCAAATCATAAGACATTCTTCTACGAATTTCAGGCCACTAGTTTTCATCCCCTAACAGAAAATTGGCTACAACCTTAAATCCACAATTACCATCATATACCACATTCTTCCAATTTTGGATGAATTCATACTGAAACCGGGAAATGCATTGTTGAACAGGAATGGCATTGATGGGGAATCCGGATTTACAATAGAAGATAAACTAGACCTCCCACTGTTACGTCCTTTATCTCTACCCCTTCCAGAACGGGCCGGCCTACCTCTTCCACGTAGACTAGGACCAAACTTAAAGCCTGAACCGATTGACTTTCCTAGCTTCCTATGTGCGATTGACATATGTTCCCAATAAGACTTATCCCTTTTGGTTGAATTGGTCTTCCGTTGTCCCTTCATGACTGCGGTTTCGGGTGGGGGGGAGGGATTGTCAACGGAAGGCAAGGATCTTCAGGCAAAATAGGACATATAACACCTTTGATGAGACGATGCACTTTCCGAACCTTCGAAATTGCACCCGTACTAATTTCCTCTAACATTAAGGTGAGATCACGCATCTCAGAATATATGTCTCTCTCATGTACATTTGAGATATCAACACTAATTTCTAGTTTTCTCCAAAAAATATAAACATCTTCCAGTTGGAGCGGAAGTAAATATTGGCACCTACCAACCAGCTCACATGCACATGGTAGGCCGTGCGACTTCCTTAAATAATGCAAGTACTTATTTTTCGAATTTTTAACAATCTTGCGTGCTTTCTTTATCTCCAGTCATATCTTTATCACAGCTAAATGATTGATTTTATTACTTATATTCGTCAATATGGCATTACTTTTTGCGACATATTTCTCTTTAAGTTTAGAAATTTCTAATGAGGATTTTATTTCGGCAATCTGATCTTTGATGAGAGAATTGATATTAAGAAACACGGTGTCCAAATCACCATGACACGTTGAGAGCCATAGCTTCAACATCGAATGTTCACTCTCAACACGGTTCGTTGTCTCAACCCCAAAATGCAGCACTTGAGATGTCCAAACCCTGCAAATTTTATACGCAAATGGATTCAACTATGTACTAAACAGGTAATGTAGAAAGTCCGGCCTACTTTGCCACCTAGTCTTCAACACTTCCAACTTTCTCCGGTATTCTACTTCATCAATTTCATTTATTAATTTGTGCCATGAGCCATTCACGAACCGTTGTGCCACCTCTTCGTCTTTAACCATCTCTTTCAACTTTGCCAACACATTCTGATCGATGTGTCTTCTACATAACATATGATATGAATTTCTGAACACATTTTTAATCACCGACATAAGTCTGCTTTCCCTATCAGTAAGAATCACAATTGCCTCATCGTCATTAAGAATTGAACCGTGCCCAGTTGACATAACAGATGTAACAGATAAGTGCTTTATTTGTTGTAGAACTTATCTGTATGTTGTCGCATATTCACTGCACATAAAAGATGTTGCCACTGTGAAGTTCTTTCCGGTCGGAGTCATCATGCCTACAGCTTCCAATAGTGGCATATTGTACCTTAATTAAAAAATGAAGGGAAAAATTAATAATTAACATGGAAACTGTTTTAAACGAACTTCAAAATATTTTTAACTATTTATTTAAAAAAATGATAAAAAAGAAATATGCATTTAAATTAATAAAGAGATTTAATAATACAATGATCCACTAGAGTACTTACTTGTTCGTTTTATACGTGGTATCTATTATCAGTACATATGAACACGTTCTAATATTGCAATTGATGTTGTGTGTGCAACGACAATATCACTAAGTATGTTGCTCTCCTCACGGTTTCTATAGAAGACCGTGTAACCCCGTTATACACTTAGGCAAAGAACTTCCTCTACTGCATTTCTTCCCTGCATCCAGTTCTTCTCAATCTTCAATAATATTGTAAATATTTTGTACACTACATATATCATAAAATTATTGTTATTAACGGAAGAAAAACAAATCTAAAATACTTTAATAAAGTGTTAAAAATAATTCCCTTATAACATTCCTAACTACACAACCAACGTCTTGTTCTCGAAAAAATCGTAAGATATTACGAGGCGACACATGACTCTTCCTGAACTGCTCAGTCTATTGCAACTGCTCCTCTGTAAGTCTTGCAGCCTGAGCATGACCGTGATTATAAACAGCTATTTTATGGTTGTGCCTCTCGTTGTGTACGAACAATTGCCAATTTTCACTTGTTGCCATTTGCTCTTCCTTTAGTTTAAATGGGCACCCACATTTTTTCGTCTCATAAGGTCCCCACCTTTTTATTGGAATTTCTTCTTCCTCATCGTCAACTATTTTCAACAATACTACCTCCAAGCTCGCAAGCCAATGTGACATACGGTCGACGGTCAGCTGTTCTTGATCTCTGATACCGATTGATGATTAAATATGTCTTGGCTTTCATCGCAGTTTGTTTTGCCCAATCGATTAGCTCATCTTTCGAACTAAAAATTCTGTCTGTTGTGAATAAATGTCCAAAATCAATATATTCTTCCAGTTCTAGAAACTCTTCAAACATATTTGGATCTTCATCACCTTGGTAATGTAAAATAAAAATATTAGCAATACAAAAAAAATAAAAAAGAAATTCATAAACAAAAAAAAAAATTCGAAACACTTTCGTCCAGGGGAGTGAAAAGGCACAAGAAATTTCGCCTGTCTAGGAGAAAATCTCGTTTAGGTTTCGCCCAGATAGGCGTAAGTTTCCTTTTTATTTCGCCCATCTGGGCGAAAGTGACCCAGAAACTTTAAAAAAAAAAAAAATTCAATTGATTTTCTTACCTCACAACCAACATTTTCTTGCAAAAATTCTTCAACATAATCCATATTTCCTTCTAATTTCGTTTTAGTGTTCAAAGTTGGAGTTTTTTTTTAGAGAGAGGATAGAGAGAAAGTTTGTAGAGAGAGAAATGTTTATGTTTAAAATAAATTATTTTTGAGTTATCCTTATAGATTTCCAAGTTATCTTTATTGACCCCCATTCTGGAAAAGTTTTTTAAGACCTAAAAGAAACTTCTTCCTTTAGGGGCTTTCCGATTCAAGAATTTTGGTGTGAAAACGAAAAAACTTTACTTTAGAAAAGGTTTTCTTCTGTTTAGAAATAAGAGAAAACAGTAAGGAAAACTAAATAAAAAAAAGTTACTTATTAAATGTGAAAAATCTTTTTCTTCACAAAAGTGTAAGAAAAAGGAAAATGTAAATATTGTTTTGATATTTTTAAATTTCATTATTTAAAATTCACGTTCACTTCCTCTCTAAAATTCATGTTCACTTTCTCTTTTTCAAAATTTACGACACTTTCTCTTTCTAAAATTTACGATAATTTCTTTCTCTAAAATTCATAAAACTTTCTCTCTCTAAGATTACCGCTCACTTTCTCTCTCTAAAATCTACACTCACTTTCTCTCTTTAGAATTCACGACACTTTCTTTCTCTAGAATTCATGATACTTTCTCTCTCTAAAATTCATGACACTTTCTTTCTCTAGAAGTCACGACACTTTCTCTAAAATTCACAACACTTTCTCTCTTTAAAACATACGACATTTTTTCTCTCTAAAATTCACAACACTTTCTCTCTCTAAAATTCACGACACCCGCTCTCTAAAATTCACGACAATTACTCTCTCTAAAATTAATATCCTAAAATGCTAATAATGCTTTGTTAAGGGTAGAAATAATTTTAAATTATATATCTTTTGTAGTGTTATCTTTTTAATTTTTCTCTTTTCATTCCCAACTTAAAATTTACAAACCAAACAAGAGAAATTCTGTTTCCTTAATATTTTCCTTATCTAACCAAATAACATATGAATTTTAGTTTTCTAAAAATTTTATTTACCTTTTCCACGCCAAAATTCTTGAACCGAACAAGGTCTTAGCGAATTTGAAATTGATAGCACTATTATTAGTTTTTTTCTGGGTTGGGCCTAGTTAAAATTATTGGGCACTAAAGTGACCCAAATTTTTTTTATCCGACTCTGGCCATAACGCACAATGGTTGTGCATTATCTGTAATGATAACGCACAACCATTGTGCGTTATCAGTTAATCACGATTTCAATCTTATGTGGTTGATAACGTACAATGGGTGTGCGTTATGATTAGGGAATAACGCATACTCGTTGCGCGTTATCAGCTACGTAATTATTTTTTTAATTTTTTTTAAAAATATTTTTTTAATATTTTAAAATTTATTTTATTTTTTTAATGAACATTTTTTTTAACCAAAATTTCTTTTGGGAAAACTTATAATTTTATAAATTTTTTTTAGTATTTTATTTAATGAATTGTTTTTTTTTTAATGAAAATTTGTTTTGGAAAAAATTATAATTGTATAATTTTTTTAAAAAGACTGTATTTATTATATTTAACTTATTTTGTAACATTTATATCATTTTTCTTGGAAAATATATTTACATTTTAACCATTTTATTGCAACTTATTTGAAGAAGTAATACTAAAGAAACTGTAAAAATTTAGAGCAATGATGTAGTAATTAGAAGAAATTGAAAGAAAAATTTCATTAATATAAACATGTTTTATTACAACTATTTCAAGAAAATGTCAAACTTATACGTTGCTCGGTCTGGGTTATTACAATTTTTCCTATTATGTCCCGGCATGCGACATCTACCACATCTTGGGGGAGAATCCGGATTTCTATAATTTTCCCCCTGAAATCACTTGCTCTATTTCCTACCCCGTTCCTTTTTCATGTTTGGAGGATAGAATGTCAAATTAAAAGGAACATCTCTCCAAAAGTTCTCACTCAAGTCCGGATGAAAATTCGCTTGGTAAGTTCTTTTGTACGTTTGTCGCGAATATATCTCCAGCACATAAGTATCTGTCTTGACCCATTTTCTCTACACACTGCAAGAACATGAGAACAAGGCAATGTATATGTTTGCCATTTTCTGCAACTACAAAATTTATTATTTAGCCGTAATGTATAGACGTTGTTGCCCGTACTAGAAACCCGGATTGGAGATCTAATCATGTATATTCCCTCTCGCAGATTGTAAGTTGTAACTTTGTGTTCTCTTGATTTCAGTTCAATCCGCAAGAACTTGTCAAAAATTCGAGTTGGATATGGATGCACACAATTTTCAGGCTCTTCATGGTGTTGGTGAAAGTACTTAACTAGTTTGTTGAATATTAGTTCAACCAAGGCTTTTAAAGGTAGAACCCTAGCTTTCTTCAACACACTGTTAAGTGCTTCGAAAATGTTGGTTGTCATGATACCGTGTCTGTGACCACCATCATGCAACAATGTCCATTTCTCTGCGTCCAACTTCATCAAGTAAATGTAAGCATCAACATTTCTTTCTTGAATCTCTTTCATTACACGGTCAAATTTCCATTGTTTTGTTTCTGTTCCGGCCTGCCACATCAAGTTTTTTAGGTTTGTATTTTTAAAAGTCTTGTTGAAATTTACTCGAATGTGGCGTAAGCAAAACTGGCGAACTGCAAATGGTGGTTGCCACAAAGGTTGACTTTGAATAGCAGAGAAAATACCTTTGTGGCGATCAGAAATGAGGCATACGTGGCGATCTTTGACTACGTATTCTAGCAAGTTTTTAAGGAACCAATTCCAACTCTCGGAGGATTCCTTATCAACAATTGCGAATGCAAGTCGGAACAAGTGATTATTTGCATCCCACGTACTTGCAATTAACAGCACGCCCTTGTATGGTCCTCTTAAGTGTGTTCCATCCACAGAAATCACCGGCTGGCAATATGGAAATCCGTCTATACATGGCAAGAAGTACCAGAAAACAAATTTGAAAACATAATTAGGGGGACTGCTTGCTCTGTGATGCAAAAATTCGTATACAGTCCCCGGGTTTATATCCTGTACAGCTTGTAAGTATTTAGGTAAAATACTGAAGGTTGTATCCCAGCTACCAAAAACCCTCTCGATGGCCAATTTTCGAGCATACCATACCTGCTTGTAAGTACAGCTTGTTTGAAACATTACCTGCACTTCTTGAATGATGTTCGAAACAGGTATCTCAGGATCGTTGGCAACTAGGTGTGATATACACATTGATATAAATTTGAAGACAAGTTTCTGTGTTTGTTTTGTTCAATCTGTACAAGGCATGTGTGTTCCTTGACGAATCTGGTTATTTCCCACCGATTGTGCGTGGCTTTCTTTTTATTCGGATGTACCATGAACAGTAATTATCGTCACTGTGATGGTAACATCTTGCGGTCCATGTATCAATCTTACTTTTAAAAACTCGGTACTCACGTCCCACACTGACAGAGTACTTACGAACCGCACTTACTGCCTGCACTTTGTCAATGAATCTCATGCCTAATTGTATGTCAGTCATGGAGTTGTTCCAATCGATAAATCGAACGGTACTAGATTCTATAATGTTATCTATAAGAGAAGGAATGCTCCAGAATGTGTGTAGTCATACCTAGCGTTGCTGAACTATTGGCTGCTCTCCCATTGTTGCACTATGTTTTTAGTAATCGGGTTGACAGGATTTTCAGGATTCAGGGTAGGATGAAACTCTCCTTCTTCCGGGTCATTGTCACGTGTGACCCGTCAACCTCATCGTCATCATTGTTTACGGTACTGTACAACATAGACAGTTTAGATAAAACCATATGTGTTATGGCTGTAATATGTTCGGGCAAAGTTATTGTGTTCCTGTCATGTGTACTTGAAATATTTTGTTGTTTGATAGGCTCGAATTCAACAAGAATATGAATTCTTTTCTTCGATAGGTCGGTCGGAATAGTCCATAAATACCGCATTTCTTCGTCATTGTTCATGCTATATAAATTAAAGTAAAACATACGATGCACCTCGTAGTACAAAGGCACCCTCATCGTCATTCGCACATTCCAGAGATCGGGATCCATATCTTGGTATTTCAATATTTTTTTTACTAGTTTCGCATGTGAAATAATTCGGTTGGTTGGCAATATCCAACTTTTTCGAATTGTTCCAGTAAAATAGGGACCATATACATCACTTGCAATTTCAGAATCCCAAAATAGCTGTACTCTAACAGGGTTAATTGCTTCTATTTCAAAATGATTCAACTGTAAGTGTTTAGGCCGGATGAAAATGAAGATGCTAGGAACTTCGGGAATTGAAAAAAGAATGAGTGGTTTGCTAAGGCTGTTTTGAAGATGTAAAAAATAAAGAATAAATCTATGTGTTTATAGACTCTCAAGATCACTGCATTTTAGGGGAGTAAGTTGTAATGGAATGAGGGAAAAATAATTGGTGGGATGAATTATTGTTCTTCCATTAGCAGGGTTCACGGGAAGCAAGAAATTGTTGTCCTTTGAGTTGCTGTTGAATATGAAATCATTGTCTTTGGAAGCTATTTTGGATGAAACTATTGTCCTTGGAAGAGCTGGTTGTGAGTGAATTATTGAACGGGTGGTGGTAGATTATTGAAGATAACGCACAATGGTAGTGCATTATCCAGGAGATAATAGATTTGGATTTTGATAATAGATTTTTACGTTTTCTTGTATTTAAAGTTTAGAATTTTTAAGTCTTTTAAGGTTACTTATAGTATATTTTCTACTGTTTAAAAAATAAAAATTAAAAATACCGAATTACAGATTTCCATATTTTTTAACATGCAAATTAATTATCACATAATTAAAAAAAATTTTCTAATAATCATAAAGTAAGAAATTAAACCTAATTATCCAAATAAATTCATGAAAAAAATTTATTACCCTAATATCACTTTTTAAATGGAAAAAAAATTATATGCATAACATTATCAAATTCGTACACATTTATTAATAAGTACAATTTTAAACATAAATCCAAACCCCACTTTCACCCAAAAAAAAAAAAATTAATGTAAAATTTTGGATTTTAATAATAGATTTTTAAGTTTTGTGTTATTTAAATTTTACAATTTTTAAGTTACAACAAAAATTTTTCATATTTTCTACTGTTTACAAAAAAAAAAAAAAAAGGTTAAAAAGTATCGAATTACAGGTTCTCATATTTTCTACGCAATAATTTATACGAAATATGCAAAATAATTATCCAAATAATTTCTAATAATCATAAAGTAAGGTAATAAATGAAACATAATTATCCAAATAAATTCATAAAAATAATACATTACCCTAATATCACTTTTTAAATTCAAAAACAATTATATACATAAAATTATCGCATTTGTACAAATTCATTAATAACAAATATTTTAAACATAAATCCAAAACCCAATTCCACAAAAAATAAATTAATTCGAGTTAATAAATAAAATTCATAAAAAACATTAACAAACAACAAATAATGAAATAATTACACTTAATAAATAATACATAAAAAAAATTTTAAATAACTAAAAACTTACCGAAAATTTAAAATGCAGCTTTAGTATATCGTTTTCCACTCCAAATCTTTAATAGCCTTTGTACTCCAAAGAAAGTCTCCAAGATTAACTAATTTTTAACTGTAAATTTCAAAATAAAATACACATTTATTAGAAGAAGAGAAGTCAAAGCATAATAATAAGAAGTAAAAAAAAATAAAAGTAGAGTAAAATAATTTACCTAGCAGTAGGCGGAGGTGGTAGCAAAAAAATTTTTGAAGGAGAAAGATGAAAAAAGGAAGAAGAATAAGATGGGAAGGTTGAAAAAATGAAGAAATAATGAAGGAGGAAAGAGAGAGAGAGAGAGAGAGAGAGAGAGAGAGAGAGAGGTTGCTGGAAAAAAATAGAAAGAAGAAATAAGGGGGAAGAATAAATAAGCTGGAAAAAATAAAAGGGGAGGAAAGGGGCGGCGGCTCCAGGTAGGGTTTTTTTATAATATGATAACGCATAGTCACTATGCGTTATCAGCTTACTAACGCACAGTCATTGTGCGTTATCTACATGTCAGCGCCAGATGGGATCCACTCAGATTTTCACGCACAACGATTGTGCATTATCATCTAGGATAACGCACAATCGCTGTGCGTTATGGCCAGACTCGGAGGAAAAAAAATTGGGCCACTTCAATACCCAATTATTTAAACTGGGCCCAACCCAGAAAAAAACCCACTATTATTCTACTACAATGCATTAGCCAGGATAGAAGATTTCAAAAGGTACCCAAAATAAGAATTTCTAACTCCACCCAAAGTCCAAAACGGGCTATAAGAAACTTTATGGGCTTCAAGGATTATAGAGTGCAATCCAACCCACTTTGAAGCAAAGCAGTATTGGAACTTGGGTTTGTGACAAATATCTAGATTAACGAAACAGATTATGAATTTCTTCAAATATCTGTACCATCTGTTCTGTCGAAACCCATTTCAGATACTACAAGTATTCCAATTGTTTCTTGTACTTGTTTGGCTCGTAGAGGGCATGAATAGTCGTCCAAAGAAAGTAGCAAGGGCTGGTCTCGATTCCTTAATCTTGAAGAGTACAAACACAATATAGCTTTGAGAAGGGGCTTTAGATAGTTTATTTTATCAAATAGGGTTTTGTTCCCGAATTTATGTAACAAGTGGTTACCATGTAATGTAAATAGCCCATAATTAGATCCGTGGACGTCTGGCATTTACTTTCATCTTTTGATATGTATTTTCCAGCCATCTTTATTGATTAGATTATCGAGTTGTGTTAAGAAATTTAGGACCAAAGAAAATAAGCTGCCTGTAATGCTTACTTCTTGTGTCTTTTATACTATTATTATGTTCTCCTTGGTGGTGGAGAAAGGATCAGGTGGTGCGGAGAGAAGGTGATAAAAAAATTTTAGTTTCTCTCATTTTAACTTTCTAATAATTTATTTATGTGTTTGAGTTCTTACATCTGAGTCAACAGTTAGTCTTTACTGAGTCAATAAGTGAGGGATTAACTTGTGACCCAAATGCATTTTTATGAAGGATTCTTTAGAAATATTTTAAAGTCTAAGGACTAAATTGAGACAAAAGCCATTTTTCAAGGATGAAATTGAAATTAACCCTAAAATTTGTTTGAAAACTTTTGTGTCGTCATATACTCACGGGGAATTCCTTGCACAAAATTCACCAAAGAGGCGAAAATAAGTAAAGTACCCAAAGGCACTTGTTTGATTAATAAGGATTTTGCACTTGCAAAGTAATCTTATCCCATTTTATTAAATAAAATTCCTTTGTTTGGGGAATCACTTTTCGGAAAGGAATGAGATTCCTTAAATTAAGGAATGTATTGTACTGTAAAAAATAATACTTGAAAAAAAGTGGTATTCTCATTACTTTACTCAAAGTTTTAAAACTAAAATATGTTTAAAATTATTAAAATCTAATTAAACCTTTCTTATTCTCTTCATTCATTATATCTCTCGATCTCTTATATCTTTTCTGGTCAAGGTTAAATTCTCAATGAACTTCCATAGTTAATGTCTCCACTCCATCCTTTTACCAATATACTCCCTCCATTCCAAAATAAATATCTTTTTAGAAATTTTAGTTTATTTTTTAATAGATGTATTTTTATAATTTTTAAGGAGTATTTATTATACTTTTTTTAATTTTATTCTCATCTCTTTTCTTATTTATTTCTCTATTTTATTATTCTTTATATTTCTCTCTCTATATTTATGAAGGGTATATAAATAAAATATTTTTTAATTTTAAAAATTTTAATAATTATGCCAAATACTTAAAAGGGTATTTATTTTAAAACAGATGGAGTACTACTTTTTCAACGAGACAAGAGTTGGCCTTGTCCAAATCTCTCCTCCTTTCACAGAGATTGTAAATCAATTGTGCTTCATGGAAACAAAGTTCTCGGTGGCACGTGGAATTTTGGAGCCAAATTTTAGTT
Source organism: Catharanthus roseus (assembly GCA_028651295.1). NCBI lineage: Eukaryota > Viridiplantae > Streptophyta > Magnoliopsida > Gentianales > Apocynaceae > Catharanthus > Catharanthus roseus. The sequence goes on along the minus strand of JAPQWS010000104.1, from coordinate 6,280,444 downwards.
AATTTGAAAAATTTTGATTGGAACATCTTAAAATCCTCGAAAACCTTGCTGAATTTCAAACATTGGACTTTTATTTAGACAATTAATTCATAATAGTTGTATCTATATTAGGAGAATTTATTGGAGAGTAAAGTTGTTTGGAAAAAAGTATGAAGAGTATTGTCTATTTATATACTAAATTATATAATATTTTTATTTTTATATATTTTTTATTTTTTATGTTCCTAAATAATTTTTGTGTATATAAAATTATCCTAGCATCACATTTTGCGACGGATTCTGGCCAAAATCACGTGAACCATGTTAGGATTTTGACCGAATTTTGCTCAAAATATGATATTGGAGTAATTTTAGATGTATGAAAATAATTTCATAAAAGAAGTGAAAAATAAAAAATATATAGAAATAAAAAGTATTGTATAGTTTAAGTTTATAAACGGACAATTTTCCAAGTTGTTAATATGACCCTGCTATTTTCTTTTAGTATAGTAAAAAAACCTGTTACTGAATTGCAATGCTTCTAATCCTTTTATATACTTTGAATTGCCAATGGATTTTATCTTTTTATCTTGCCTTCTTCATTTTTCTCCAAACTATATTTATATATATATATATATATATATAGTGTCCTCGATCCTGCCATAGAGATCATGTCAAGTACTCAATTCTGCACCCAAACTTTGTTGTCCAATTAGCCAATGCAGATTTGTTGAATTATATGTTCATGATAATAAATAGGCTTAAAATGATTTATTTAATTAATTAATACATGTTTTAAGTTTCTATGGTATGAAGTAGAACATAGTTAATCAAGGTTTCAATTCATTTTATAAAAAAGATAATGCAAAATTTATTAGTTTAATAACTCTTGATTAAGATAAATATATTAAAAGGACATTTTAGACAATCTGATATAAATATAAATTACTATCTTATTATATTTTTAAACCAAACAATAAAATACAATTCTTTTCATTTTTCTACTTAACATTTTTGTACAAATCAAACAAGATATAGGGATTTAGATAGATTCACATTCTATGAATTTAAATATCAAGAAGTCACTTTCAGAGATTTCTCATTTTGGATTCATATGACAGTTTTTTATAATTTAAAATATATTTTTGTAGGATTTGTTTCTAATTAAGAGATTTCATTCTATAGTGTTATGGATTTGATGATAGCGACATGATGAATTGCTCAGAATAATAATATAATATAAAGAGAAAAATCAGAGATAAAGAAAAGTACAAGATAGAAAAAGTATAACTAAAAAACAAAGACCGATTCTTCTCGTTAATAATTTCTCATATGACCTATTTATAGACTAAAGATACAAGAGACTACAGAACTTTAAAAGAATCTAACAAAATCAATAGGGATATCATAGATACTAGGATTAGTAATTGGGAGTTTAGTCCTCTTAAAGGAACGTATTTGGACATTATTATAGATTTATTAGTTTCATAACACCCCACCCTTGGATGTCCATAACATAAAGAATATGACTCGTTAAAACCTTACTAGAGAAAAAAAAAAAATACCCAGTGGGAGAAGAACGTCTAGTGAAAAAAAAGAATATACTATTCATTTATGTTTTATATACTTTCCCTGTTTAAAACATCATTAAACTAATACATTGGTATGTCTTAATGAATAAATTTTCAAGATTATCTATCATATTTGATCGAAATTATTACACATCAGTTTCACATTTCTTATAAATAACTTTTGGTGAAATTTATTTTGTCATATTTCTCTAAATATGCACTCAAATTTCACAATCCAATAATATTATTGTAATTTCATTCTTAAAGGATACCATATAAATATCTCGAAATTAACGATCAATAATGATCACAAACAGTTTCAGCAATCCACATAACAATTCAGAACTTCAACATAGGTGAATGTGTGATTGCTATGATAATATCATATCACATATGCATAATATGTTTGTTTGAAAATGAATCTTTTGTGGATTATATAAGCAAACAACTTGTTGCTTTATCGAGATTAATTATATTGAAAAATATTGTAGGGTAATAATAATATTTTTCGAAAAGTCATATAAAGAAGAATATGCACAAATTGTGCAAAGTTATGGTACTGCAAGACTAATAAATATCCATTACCCTCTTATATTTAAATATGTGTTATTTACCAATATTTTATAATTGAATGACAATTAGACGATAACGTGCAATATCATATGTCCATATAAAACTTTTATGAATAGATCAAGAATTTCTATCTTTGGGATATTCGATTTATAAATCAAGACAAAAACTTGAATTACTTACAATAGTTGCTTGCCAATTATAAGCTCTTCAGAGGAATACTTCAAATATTTAATTATTTCTTTCAAGAACCTTTATAAATAAAGGGTCGATACGCTTCAAGCATGATTTAACATAGCTACTTATAAGACTTATATCCTATTGGAACATCTATAGAAGCATCCACAAATTCAATTTTGTAACTCTTTTAGAGTTAACATAAATATCAAGTAAATTTACAATTCATTTGCAAATGATTAATTTGAAGAACTAATTCATAAAAACTTGTATATATATCAAATGCTTGAATAATGAATTTGAAATTTTATGATTCTAATTTTCTCCCCCTAATGTGGAGAATATTAAAAATAAATAAAGAATCTTAATAGGCAAGTATAACAAATTTTAAGAAAACTTTCATGGATATATATATATATATAAATATATATATTCGGTCTTAATTTCATATACTTTTTAAATAAAAAATCACTAACACAATGATATTATGTTCTTCAGAAACAATTCACATACATACTTCAGGCATGCTTATAGAATCCTTCAGGGACTTAAAAATAAATTCTTAGAGTTTAGTGCGGTATTATCTAAACTCAATCCCCACAATAAATTTTATTTCTTCGTATCAATCTTGCAAGGATTTTACGAAGAATCTTATGCCATAACTTATACAATTTCAAACTTTATTTATTAATTTTTATCCTTCTGGGATTATATTATAGGCATATAATTCCTTCATGGAATACATGTATACTTCAAGTGTACTTAATAATTATCAGAACCTTTTATAATTTTTATGCGAACTTTTATATTATATTTTGACAAAATATCTCTAATATATTAGAATTTCTTATTGCAGAAATTAATTCAATGTCCTCATTCTATTAAATAATATGTACATAAATATCGTCGACGTTTTGTGTTATTTTATGATTCCATCTATGACATGATGTAATGAGATTTCACAACTTTTAGGTACATGCATTTCTTCTAGAAATAATAATAATAATAATAATAATAATAATAATAATAATAATAATAATAATAATAATAAGAATAAGAATAATAAAGTCATGTCATGGAAAATTCTGCTAGAATTTTCGTCTCCTCGACTTATGACCATCTTAATTCATTGCTCATTTTTCTTATGTGAGGACTTCTGTTGGAATCAATTTATCTACTACATGTTGCATGTATCTCAAAATTATAAGTAGTGGTAGATTGTCCTTTTGGGACATTAAATAATAGGAACCTTCTTTCGTCAGATTTTTCCTTTATCAATAAACATGCCTGACTATTCATTTTTTGAACTTCCAGTTCAAATTATCTTTATATGAGGATCAAAATGAGACACGTAATTTTTTTCTTTATCTGACTATACAATTTCTCCTCTTTTCAATTATCCATCTTAAATACATTGTGGTGGAGTAATATATTTGTATAGCGCATATATAAATACTAAATGAAAAAATATTTGGCCATTACCACTGAACCAATTATAATGAAAAGAACTTAATTAAAATACTTGTTGGCAAAATACTAATAAGTATTACAAAATATACGTCAATTAACTCAAGACATTATGGTTGTATAAAACCATTTACTAGGTCATGTTCTACAGGAACGTTCAATTATACGAATATTGTAATATAATCAATATTATTATGACAAATTATGTTAATGGGAGAATCTATTAGCTTATTATCTTGCAAAGTTCAACTTATAAGCCAACAATAATATATGTTACTATAGGTCGATGCATCGACTATATATATTTAACCCAAAATACATTAAACCCTAAATATTGATGATACTCATAAAATTGTTTTGCCTTGAGAAAAAGTAGTACAAATAAAATTTGTGTGAACAGAAACTTCTGGTTCCATAAAAATATTGTCACAAATTCTCTATGACAATTTGTATTTTAATAATTCGGGACTGTCCAACTGGTCATGCCAACCTTTAACATTTTGAATAAACAAACTTCATGTTTACTTAATAATGTATTATAATTGCATCAATTTTAGCAAATTAAAAAATTATATTGGGAGAAAATAGTGTTTATTCTATGGGTCTGATAACAATGCTTAGACTCTAAAAAATTTTATCCATCCATCGTCTCAATATATGAAAAAATTTTTAATGATAAAACAATTTTATGAGGCTTAGAGGAAAATAATGCATTAGATAATTATCATGTGACCTTCTAGGTTAATTTACTCTTCAGGAGTCTTTAAATAATTAGTTCTTCTAAAATTTCATATTAACTAACTCTTTTGTAATCTTTAATTAATGAGCTCTTCTAGAGCTTTTAGTTAGTTGTCTCTTTTAGAGACTTCAATCAATTGGCTTTTCTGAAGTTTTCTATGGATTAGCTCTTGTGAAGCTTTAATTTTAATTTATTGGCTCTTCTATAGCATTGATATACCATTCATACTCTCAACACATGTTCTCTTTGCCACTTGAATACAACCGATATATAATATGCAAACATCATATTTAATTACAAAGAAATATTAATCCTTTCTTCTAATTATTTTAAGCAATTGGATACATTCACAAGTCTATATAAATATACACATGATTAAAATTAATAGCAATTATCAATACTGTAATATCAGGAGTAAACAAACTCCAACCTTTTTATCTTTCTTTTATAATCAATGCATCATAGAAATTTAGAATTTTGTTTGATGTACTGCAGGTGTACTACAAACTCACTTTTATATTGCATCGATAATATTTCTTTTTCCTTTCTCATTATTAGTTCATCACTTTTGGTGACAATCTAAATGTTAGAATCTAAATGTTAGGTTCAATGATTCATGATAAAAATTAGTGACTATAAGAAATTATAATCACGGCTATAACCTATTTTTCAAATAAAATTTCTATTTGCATTTGCTTCAGAGAATGACATAGAATTAATATGAATATTACAATATTTCATCCACAATGACCCATTTTTTTTATTTAATCTCAAAATACAATCAATAATTTGAGATCTTTTCTTTTATCTTTTCCCAAAATATTGCTATTGAAGGAGCATAATTGAGTTATGAGAAAAGGGGGATATCTTCTCTATATTATCTCAATTGAGAAAGATATTAGATTCTACAAAATCTTGCATACTGATATATTCAAACTATTGTAGCCATAAATATGCCCAGTCATAATGGATATAGGCATAATAACCATCTTCTCATAGTTGTGCCCCTCTCAAAGATTTTCTCAAAATATTTCTTAATAAATTATTCAACCTTCAAGGGTTTTATGAATCTAAAGAGGAAAGAAAACTTTTAGGTGATCTCTTTTAATTGTATCTTCATAACTCATCATATAAAGATAGATTTCTACAATAATCCATAATAAATATTTGATATTTCCATGATATCAAGTCATATATTAAAAATAAATATAAAACAGAGAAAATATGCAATTTTTCTTACTTCAAGAAGATTCAATAATCTTTTTACCTTTAGGGACTTTTGAAAAATCACCTTCAAAGTCTTGTTCTTCAAACAATCGTGTCGTCCATGCAATCATACTAATAACGTGTTATGAATTTGATAACCACAACATGACGAATTGCTTGGAATAATAAGATAGTATAAAGAGGAAGAATATAGAGAAAGAAAAGTACAAGAGAAAAAACGTATAACTCAGAAATAAAGATTGATTCTTCTCATTAATGATTTCTATATGACCTATCTATAGGCTCAAGATACAAGAGATTACATAACCCTAAAAAGCTCTAACAAAATCAATGGGGATATCATGAATACTAGGAGTGGACATCCACCTTGTATTCATTAGTTTCATAACATATAGTTTTCTTTTAGAAAAAGAAATTATTCCTTATAAAAGAAACTATCCTGTTTAAAATTTAATTTGAGAAAGACCAAAAATGCCCATCACTGATTTATCCTTCACTAGAAGTGGATATTATTTATTTTTTTGGCCACTTCTGCCCATTATATTTTTACGTGAGCCAAAAATGCGCATACATGGCGGCAGATGATGTTTTGCAGCAAGTTTATATCATGTGACCCTCGCATGTTAAAATTAATAAGGCTAAAATTGTCCAACTACTTATTTTAACTCTCAGCTTTTAACTATCCTAATTCACTATTTCCTAAATTTCCTTCTTGAACTCAATGGCTTTCAACTCTAAAAAACACTCTCTAAGCAACTGCTTCTTCAATTCAGAAGCTACGAGCCTTCTTCTTTCTCTCTTATCTCTTGGCTTCTTCTCTCCCTCCTAACTCACATGGGGAGGATTTTGCACAAAAAGATGCGGTCAAGTAGTTCCTTGATTTCAAGCCAAAGTCAGAAAAACTTCGTTAAATTTTGATTTTTTGCCAATCAAATATTCTAATTTCTCATGTGAATCTATGTTCTATTTTTTTGGTCAAATTTGAATCATTAAAGTGAGGATTTTTTTTAAAGTCAGGTGGATGTAGGTTTTTTTTAGGGAAAAGGACATTGAGTTGAAGAAGATGAAGTTAATGTGAAAAATTGCTATTGGTTGCTGCTTTGTTTTGATTGTTATTATGGTGGTGTTGATGAATCAATGTCCTGTAGGGGATTTTTGTTGTAACTAAATTTTTGTTTATGCTTGAACTGGTATTCCATGTTGTTTATGGGTTATAGGTATTGTTTTAGGAGTTGTAATTGAATTGAACTTGTTGAATTGGTTTGACTTGTTGGAAGCGACTTAACCGAAGCAAATTCATCACTAGAAGTCACATAGAAGTGAGAAAATAGTGGGCAAGAAATAGAAAAATATAGTATTATTATTATTATTATTATTATTATTATTATTATTATTATTATTATTATTATTATTATTATTATTATTATTATTATTATTATGTATTTTAAAGATTTTGATCACAGCAAATTGTAAAACAAAGCTGGGTTTTTGGTTACTTTAAAACCACTGGATTTTTTTGCTTTTGTTCTTTGGTTTAGCAAATTCAAAAGTACTTCCACCTTCAATTTTTTTTTTTTTTTTTGGTTTCTTTCTATACCATCAATTAATTTTGACAAAAGTTCCTGATGGTATCATGTCATCTTGAATATAGTGATAAATATCAGTTGTTGCCTATGTAAATAATAACTCAAAATGGTTACTATCTGCAATTTAAACTTCCATCTCATACCTTACTTCCTACCCGAAAAGGTAAGGGGTTTGAATTCCAATTCCCTCTTCGATTTTGATGCAGCCGGGCCCTTGCACGTGAACTCCTTCTTGACAGGGAGTGTGGGGGAAATCCCTCACCAGACTAGATGGAGAAGATGCATTGGTTAACGGAGTGGATTGGGTGATGGTGGTGATTTGACCAGAGGGGTTGGGAAACGAAGACAGATCACATAGTTTTGTATTTGGGGTCAGGAGCTATCCAATTTGAGTACCTCTACAGGATAGACCTCAAGGTTGAAATCCTTCGAAGAGAGACCGGTTAACCACTCCTGTCATGCTGCCCTTCATCTCGGATATATGGAACCTCTCAACAGCTCCCGTTCTTTTATGGGTCCTATCTGGATAGGTAGGCCCAAGCCTTTCTCCTCCCCCATAATACCCCTTTCAAAACTAGTTTGGGGCACTGAACACGAGTGTCTGCCCCAATCTCTGATCACTCAAAGAAGGAAATTAAAGAATAAAGCATACATCACCATAAGCCAAGAACCATTTTCAAACAAAAGCATAGTAGCTTCATCTACTTCTATTAGTAATTTCATATTCAAGAATTCATATTCAATAAAGCATACATCACCGTAAACCAAGAACCATGTTCAAACAAAAGCATAGTTCTATTAGTACTGTAATTTCATATTCAAGAAATTCCATAGGCAAAAGACTTTTTTGACAAGAGTGTTAGGCTTTCACTTCTTGGCCATAAGTTTTGGCCACTAATTGGATTCACAATTGGCTCATAAATTTTTTGAAAGTGGAGATGTGATAGCACTCATACACATATCTTTCACATTCTTCTCCTTGACAGGCAACAACACTAATGGCATGCATTATGGAAGTCCACATAGTTGCAATTTTCTACATGCCTAAACCTTACTAAAAAAAGCTATAGGAGCCTTTTGACCTCCTGAAAGAACATTGTCTATTGCCAATATCAACTACAAATTTGGCCCCATATATATGTTTCACTTCATATTTTTTATTAGCAGACCCCCAGGTATGAAGACTTTGGACATTGATAAGTCTAATTTTACCCTCTTAAGCATTATCGTTTTTATCAATTTTTACGTTTAAATATTTACAAAATAGAGTTATTTGATCTCGTTTCTTTCTTATTGTTATAGGTACCTTCATAATGAAGATTTTTTGAAAAAGAGAAAAAACGAAGGCATTTTGAGTTGAAAACGAAGAAAATATAGAAGAACGGACAAAATCGGAATTGTTGGAACATAAGCACTATCCGGATCAGGATAGTAACTATCCTAGTCTGGGTAGTGAGTCGTCATTTGAAGAAAAGTTTCCAGAGACTATCCTTCTCCATATAGGCTCACTATCTTGGTCCAGATAGTCACGCAAAGGGGTTGATTAGCAACTTTTGTGACTTTTCCTTTTGTACTTAAATTTTATTTCCCTTTGTAATTGGATTCAAAAAACTTTTAGAAAGGAATTAGAGTAATTCTAGAATAGGATTTAGAGAATTTTCTCCTATGTAAATCCTATTAAACACATTTATTCATGAGATTAGGTCTTAGTTTCAATTCTATATTCTTGTAAGAAGAACCAATTGAGGAGATTATTCATGTAAATCAGAAGACAAGCTTGAGCAATTGCAAAGATCGTGAATCTTCAATATTTTCTCTGAAGCTCCCTAAACTTATTCTTTTATATGAATTTACGTTTTAGAATAATGTTTAGCGATTAATTCGTTTTGTGTTTAAATGGGGATGAATTATAGAATTCTCGATTGATGTTTTATATGAATTTTCTTGTTTTAATTATCTAATTCTTGTTTGGTTATTCAATTGTTGTGTTTGTTTATCGATTTTCTAGATATTGGTAATTTCGCAAGGTTAATTGGACTATGACCAAGGAAGATTAATCTAGGGCATTAATTGAATAACAGGAATTGGTAATCGAGTAGGAACATTTGTTACGGTTTCTAGATCACTAAAATCACTATAATCTATATTCGTTCATAATTTGGTTAGGGTGAGAAGTAATTCTTCTCTAAATGGTTAGTTGAATAGGAGGTATTTGCCTAGGAATAAGGATTATCTAATTGTTGAATGAGATTCAACCAACGAGTTTTAAAAATTAATTACAACAATTTTCTAAATAAAATTAACTTACGGTTCTAGGGGAATTCTACTATTTAAACATTCCTTTCCAAATTGGTTTTCAGAATTTTCTTAATTATTTTCTTAATTAGTTTAATTAACTTTTATTTATTTCTTATTTTAAAAAAACCCTTTTCCAAAGTTTTATTTAATTGAGAAAAGAGATAGCACTTTCTTGGCCCTACTTTCCTTTTGCCATCCGGTAACCTTCCGGAGCCAAGCCTTCTAAAGGAAAGCTCTAGGTGCAGAAGCCCTTGCCGCTTTTCCTGAGACTGGTGCCTATTCCTATGAGAAGGAGGACACACAGGAAAATCGAAAATTTCATATATAATGGCTCGCCGACAATGCACACGTGCCTATAGCATGCAGCTGAAATGGTCAGGTACGCATATGTGATCTGATAGATTTTTTTTTAATAGCAATCACTAGATCAATCTCACTTGAATTACAGGGACCTACACATATTTGTACATTATACCAGGGCCTTCACATTCTGTTAATACCCCCTTTCTCTCGGTAAACGATTAACAGTAGAGACGTAAAGTACTAGTGCTTGGCCGTCCCGAGAGTTCGATAATCCGGAGATTTTCTTTACCTAATTACACCGATAGGTACACTTGCCTAAAAAGAAAATTTTATTAGGATAGAAACCACACATACCAGACATATTTTTTAGTTTCTTAATGTACTTCTGTACCTTAGGACAAATCATACCATTTTGCTTGTTTATTCACTCTCTTTTTACTTGGTTTCTAGTCATGAGATATGTCCTAATGCCCTCAATAAGTGAAATGATTGGCATTGATCTAGCATGGAGGATAATGTTATTGAAGCTTTCACAAATATTATTCAAGATAATGTCACATTTAGTGCTAGTCCTAAAGTATACCCTAGACCATGAAGATGGGTCAGTGTTTATAACTAACCAATTATGAGCTTTCTCATCTAATGCCTTTAAAGCAACCATGTTATCAGACTAATTTCTAGGATAAGATGACCTAGCAGAAGCCCAAAGTCTATCTTTCAATGCAGTACCAGGGAATAACTTTCTAAAGTTTGAGTGTAAGTGTCTTACATAAAAACTATGCTCAACCCATGGCAGCATTTCTGAAACAGCTTGTATCAAACCTTGCAAAATAGAAAGAAAACAGATAATAAATATAATATCAACAAGAAACCAAAAAGAGTAAGTTTGGGGTTGATACCTTTTGCCTATTTGCCATTAAAGTCAGATTTTCTTCATCCCATAACATCAAATAATCATCCAAAAATTCAATGAACCATCTCTCCAAGATTCTCCATTCTCTATTTCTACAATAGCAAATGCAATTGGAAAGATGCTATTGTTTGGATCTATCCCCATGGCAGCAAGCAAAATTCCAGCATGTGAACCTCTTAGATGACAAACATCAAGTCTATTTACCTTTTTACAACTTTTAAAGCCCTCTTTCAATGCCCCTAAAGATATGTAGAACATGTGAAAAGCTTCATTGCCTTTGCCATCTCTAAGAATATATAGTGCCTTTGCCTTTGCCTCAATTCTTCCACATAACCCTATACGTGAGCATATTGTTCCATGTAATCCCCTTCATCAATGTCTTTGCTTTCCTCTTTGTCTTATAAACCATATTGATGGTAATATTCAAAGCAACATATGTGTACACTTTTTTCATGAACTCACAACCAACTATGCGTTTGATGCTTTTAAATTCCCCAATGTACCTCTTAGAAAGATACTTAGTGATATGATACCGTGGAGCCATAAAAGAATACAAAGTAAGGATGATTCATATTCAAGTGCAAGTTATAGAGGCTATGAAGATTTTGAATATTCGGAGTTTGAAGACATTCCAAGAATGAAGAATCGAAGGTATATAAACAACTTTTCAAGACCGATTTCACTACCTTATAGATATGATTCAGGATCTCAAAGATGGTAAAAACATGCCAAAACAAATATTAGGAAAGGATGTCTTAAGTATTGGAGTAGTAGATACCAAACACCCAGTATCCAAAGAACCCCGATGCCTGATATATACTAGAATTCAAAACAGAGACTTCTGGGCACCCAACATACAAGGAAACTGGGCGGCCAACAAATGTCCTCTTTTGTATTTCTCTTGGGTTTCTTCGTTTTAGCATGTGTCTAGTTGATATTTTGACCCTCAAATGATGTAATTAAGTAGTTTTAAGCCAAATTTGACTTGTTATTAGTTGGGCTAGGTATTGGCTTGTATTTATACCCCATTATGGGGCTAAACTTCTTAGTTTATGTGTTAGAAAATTTTGCGGCCTTGAGAGTTTTCTCTCTTCTTGAAGAACCCTTGGGGTTTTCTTCCTTTTCATAAGAGATGATGATTTTCCTTTCATGTGAGAACAAGGTCTGATCTTCCTTGTGTCTTTAATTCAATTCTTGGATTCTTGAATGTTTAACTTCTTGAGTTCTTGAAGGATCCCTCAAACCTCAATAGAAGTCTCCATAGAAGTGGCTTGGAATCCCTAGTTAATCCAAGGTTACTTTGTTGAGTTTGTTGCTTGTTTTCCATCTAACAAAGTTTGGGTCCTATTATCTCCAAGTCTTAGGGTTCAATTTGTATTTAGAAAGTTATTTGGAATGAGTCTCTAGTTACGGCTTCTTGAAAACTAAGCTTGGAGATCAAATCTCTAGCAAATTTGAAGGCCTCTTGGAGTTCTGATCTTGGAATCCATCACTTGGGGCCCACAATCTTTGGGTCATATGACCTACTACACTCATGCACATCATCAAGTGTTTTCACCTGCCAAGTAGTGGTCCCCTCCACTTTCGCAGCATGCAACCTTCATTTGCAACCCATTTCCAGTATATACAACTGTCAACCTTGTTGGATCACTCTTTGCAACCTTTAATTTTCTACCCCTTTTGAGCCCATGCTGCTTCACAGCATCACTAAGCACATCTTTACTTTCAAATATCAAACCAGATTCAAATTTAGGGTCTTCCCATGTTAATTGAAGACCTGAATCTTTCATGCTTTTTCTTAATTCTTCCTCCATCATCATTACTTCTTGAATCACTCCCACTAAGTAATTCATCATAATTATATTCAGTCGAATCCTCATGGCTTAATCAATTTGTATTCCTCCACTACTAGTTCCAATACCATTATGTTTTGTTCTCCTATTAACACTTCTCCAAATTAGACCCTCTTCCACATCTTGTTTAAACTCAGACTCCACAAATTCCTTTTTAACATAATCCTCATCTTCAAAATCATCTTTTGTATCATCATTATGCTACTGAACCTTCCTTCTGTTGTAATGTGTTTCAGGCTGTTGAAACTCAATTCAGCCTCTCATTCAAGCTTCTGAAACTCAACATCAACACTTTCCCCAACCTTTCATTTTCCCTTTGCAGTATATTGTTTTTTGCTAGGTGTTCTCTTTTTTATAACAGTAGAATTAGACTTTTCCTCTAATTTTTTTCCTTTACCATAAACGTTAGCTTTTGCCTTGGCTATCACTTTTGCTTTTGGAAAGGTTCTTACACTTGAATGTTGGATCGCATACACATCTGCCAACCCAGTTGATGCCCCAATCTCAGATAATAGAGATACATAAGTTTCTGATAAAATTAGAGTTAAGAATTTCTCCCCAACATGCCCCACTAGGTAATAAAAGCATACAGTTATCCTGCCAAATCATATGAGTCTAAAACAAAGCATCAAATCATCTAGGACAAATTTCTCAAGCAAACAATAGTCAAATAAATCATATGTCCCGCCTTCATATGATCTATTTGTTCAACTTGATATGACGATCCTACCACCATGATGTTCTTTAAGTGTAAAGTATCCTAACCCCTTAGCTGGAACTAAAAAATAAAAAAAAATAAAAAAAAGAAAAGGAAGATTCCCTTTTAAAGCAGAGACGAAACGAAGATGAAAGAGAGATATAGACTTTAACTCACACAACAAAACAAAATTTAAAGAATCCAAAACTACAGTAAAAAATTCAAGATCAATCGAAATAATCCAAAACTACACTAAAAAACCCAAGACTAGTCAAATAGACAAAATTGCGATCACTGCATTGGAAGAAACAACCAGCATATTTTTAATTATTCAGCACATGCATGTCTTCAAAATCTACAAATTTTTGTTTCCTCGGTCCAATACATAACAAAGCATAGTCTTTTTTTTCTAAACACAAAGCACAAAGAGTAGAAATAGACTTCAAACACTATTCCAAATACAAATCACACACAAATGAACCACGTCAATTTTGCACAATTCCAAAACTTCACTAAAAAATTCAAGACTAGTCAAATGGAAAAAATTGGGACCACCGCATTGGAAGAAATCGCCAGCGTGCACAAATAATTTTCAATTATTAAGCACATGCATGTATTCAAAAAGCTAAAAATTGTTCTTTCCAAACATAACAAAGAATCTTTTTAAAAAAAAAAAAAAAATCCAAACACGAAGCACAAAGAGTACAAACAGCTTTCATGGTATGGAGGCAAAGAATATGTAAAACAAAAAGCACACTAGTCCAAACACAAAGCACATCCAAACGACCACATTAGCTTAAAAAATTGAAGGAAAAAACTCACGATATACCGGATTCTCTTGATTAGGGCTTGAATCTTGGCTTCAATGCAACCATTATGCTTCTGCCTTCATTTTTTAGTGTAATGGTGGTTCGATTTTACACTGATTTAGCTCAATTTCGCTTTCAAGATTTTATTAGCTTATACAGTAAGTTCTTGATCAAGGGAAAAACACTTAAACTTGTAGTAGCTTATTGGATTTATAATTGGAAAGGATTCAATTAGTGGAAGAATAGCAAAGAAAATTTGAAAGACTTGAGGATATTGAAGATGGCAAGTTCAGTAGGACTCCTAAAGATATAATCGAATGGGAGTTGAAAGATAAATTGGGTTTCTTTGTTAATGCTGGGTTGGTTTATGGGTGGCTAATTTTTACCTAATACAGTTCGAGTTCCCAATAAAATGAATAGGTGTCCTTATTAATTTTGATATGTGAGGGTCACATAATATAAATTTGCTAAAAAATACAACGTACTGCTTTGTATAAATATTTTTAGCCCGCAAAAAAAGATAATGGGAAAAAATAACTTAAAAAATAAATAATATCCTCTTTTAACAAAAACATAAATTAGTGATGAACATTTTTTACCAAATCCTCATTTAATTTTTTGGAACTTTCGTGTCGTCTTGCGTTCGCGCGGAATTCCTTGCGCAAAATTCACCAAAGAGGCGAAAATAAGCAAAATACCCAGAGAGCCACAAGATACCGTATGGTTCGCCATGCCCCATTTTAACGCCGACACGAGATGCCCAAAATTCCCTCGCCGCGTTCTATATAAGCCCCTGCCTCTTAAACTTATCAACCGACTACCGCGCAATCCCTCTCTCGCTCCTGATTTCAAACTCTCTGTCGCAACCTCTTAAGCACACGAAGGTACTCGCGTTGGAGCCACTGTAAATGTATTTTGAAGTGTTTTTCATGTGTATAGCTGTTGATATTTGCTGAATTGCGATCATATAAGTTGGTGAAATTCTTTATAGATTCCTTTTTAAGATTATCATTGAACTGCAATTGGAATGACCTCTTTTCTTTTGTCTTCTGTCTTGGATGAACGAAGAGGAAATCTGATGTAACTTATCCATCAAATTCATCTAACTTTTGCTTTCCATATGTTGACACAAGAAGATTGCGGTATCTCATTTTGTGTATGTTCCAGCAGAATGTAAGAATTATGATAGGTCATGGTATTAAATAATTCTCTCTATCACATTCAGGTTATTCATTTAATAAGCTTTTAGGAAATAAAAAATGCGCAACAGGAATTAGTTGTTAAGAGTATCTAAAATCAAATAGCCAACCTAATGCTTGCAGAACTGATGGAAAAGATCAATTCATCTGCAGATATGGCGGAATCACAGAAGGGAACAACTTCATCAGTCAATTCGAAAGGCAAAGATTCTTTGCTAGGTACTATAGTATTACCTCTTTGTGCAATTTCAGATGAGTTTTGCGTTTAAATATTTATAGTTCCTGCCACTGCAAAGTTAATTTTAGTTGAAAGATTGGTCTACCTTTCTGTGTTGCTACTACATTGTGAGACTTTAGTTAGTTAACAGTCTTACGTTCAAATAATTTCTTGCCATTCTTTTCAAAGTTTAATTTCAGGATAATGTAAACACCCTATACTAGATGTTATTTCCTAAAAGTAGAATTACTAATGAGTTGCCTTTTAATATAAGATGATAGATCTCTGCAGCATGGGAGCTTCCTAATGCTATCTAATGATCTTAGCTTTTCTTCCAGAAGATAACATTATATTAAACTGATGCAGATTTGGACTTTGGGAAGGACTTCCTTACCTCTTGGAAATCTATGTCTATGACAGAGGACCCAATGGATTTGGACTTTGAGTCGGAGTCCAAGGGCAAGAAGAAAGCATTTAACTTTGATAAAGTGTACGCTCTACAAAAATCCTTCTGGTTCTAGTTCTAGAATGTTGATTAGAAGGTTTTTGATGATTCATGGTTACTGTGGTTGGATTCTGAGATTCATTTCCAATTGATGATACTCATCTTAACTCACTGGTTATGCACATGGAAGTTTTATATACTTCTGCTTACATATTTGCAAATGTTTGATTGCATTTTTGAAAAATCATTTTCACAAGGCCATATGATTTCGTCTTAGACAGAAATAAGTTGCAACCTACAAGTATGTTGTTAACAGAACCGTGACAACTTCAGGAATATGGATTTCAACATTGATGATGATTTCGGAAAGATACCATCTTTTAACATTGACATGCCAGATTTAGATATCTCTTCTCCACTGAAAAAAGATGCTAAAACCAAGGATAAATCCAATAAAGAGCTGGCCGCTGGAAATAGAAAAGGAAAAGCAGATCACTTTGCCTTTTCGTTTGATTTTGATGAGTAAGTATACACTATTTCTGGCTCCTCTAGCTAGAGGTTTTATAGCTAACTCTGGTTTGCATACTAAGTTTCCATTATTCCAAGAGTACCTGCTATGACCCTCCTCTTGGTTTCAGGTTAGATGGTTTTGACTTTAAATCAAGCCCTAGGAAAGAAGATATAAAATCCAAAAAGGATGAAGAAAAGGAAAATTCCTCCAATAGAATTGGGAGTCACTCTGGGGACCATCCAGCTAAAGAAAGTGACGGAAATGGTCCACATGAAGATGCCATATCCAGAATGCCAACACCAGAGGCATTGATCATTGAAACTCTTCATACTCAAGTTGATGCTGGTGCCAGTCCTGCAATTGAGAATCTCCCTTCAGAGTCCATACCAGATGAGAACATTCTTCCAAATTCCAAGGAAGCCAGTCATGTCGAATCCCATGAAGCAGTGACGTTGATTGAGAAGACAATAACCACTAAGGAGAAACTATCAGACTGCCTATTAGACAAGTCAAATTTTCTCACACCAGTTTCTGAGGAAGCCTCTATTGCTATTGAAACCATACAGGATGCCTCAGTTCATACCACATCCGGGGAAAAGTCAACTCTAGATACTTCCTCAGAGTTACAGGAGGAAATTAGTTCTGCTGCTACAAGAGTGAGTATTTAGTGGAGAAGGAAGTGATAATAAGAAAATGCTAGCAACTTCATATTTTAAGTATGGAAGTCCTGAGTGTGATGTTTAACCTTTCCAGCATACTGCAAGCTCAGAGAAGGACAATGGACGGAGCCAAGTTTTGGATGGAGAGGGAACTGAATCAGCTTTAGGGGAATCACTTCCCAAGAAAAAGGGCAATTTAATGAACCAGAATCCGTTGGAGGTTTCTACCAATCCATTAAGCAGGTTTGAAATCTTAGAACCTTTTTCATTTCAGTTAATCACTTACAAGTGAAACTTTGAGTGAAAATACGAAATTGATACAAAAGGAACTAGATGCATTGTTATCAGTGACCAATTTCTGCATCTTGGACTAATAGCCGAATATCAGGATTTTCTTGAGCACGTAGTGAATTGAATTCTTCTCTCTCTCTCTCTCTCTCTCTCTCTCTCTCTCTCTCTCTCTCTCTCTCTCTCTCTCTCTCTCTTTTTTTAATATATAAATTTTGGATGGCGTGTCTTAGCAGCATGGGACAAACAATGCCATCCCCAAAAGGAGGGTAAGTGCACCTTGAACATCACCATATTGAAAACCACTTCGAAAGTAAATTATATAGCTCTATGGAATCTCTGGGATTGGCGCTACAGAAATATGGCTAATCGTTTGATGCTGGAGAAAGAAAGGGAAGCTTTTGTTACACGGTCGAAATATTTTAAGCAGCCAGACAGAAGTGAGGATCTTTCACAGAATGCGCCAAATCAGATAAATTTTTCCTCATTAAGTGAGAAAGTAATTGGTGGGAGACACCCATGTGTAACAGATGAAAGGTCAGTTATGTTTGTTTCCGAATGACACTATGAAGTCTAGACTCTAAACTGTCTATCTAAACTTTGCAGTAAAACTGTCAATGTGACAGAAACTCAAAGTGATGGAAAGTTAACTGATATTTCCCATTCAAATCCTGGAGCAGTTGTTAGTAAGGAACATCTTAAGATAGGAACCCAGGAGCACTCTGAAGACCTTACATTGAATAGGTGAGCTTTTCTACTGACTTGGATCTACCTTGAGGTTTAATTCCTTTCACCATAAGTGTGTTGCTTTTGTATGGAATTCAAGACTACTGGATAAAGACGTATCCAAAAGAAAACCTGCTTCTGGAGGAAGTTTCAAGAATGTGAAAAGTCTAGATTCACTCAGGTGATATGCATTTGACTCTGGGTTTTACATT
Source organism: Catharanthus roseus (assembly GCA_028651295.1). Taxonomy (NCBI): domain Eukaryota; kingdom Viridiplantae; phylum Streptophyta; class Magnoliopsida; order Gentianales; family Apocynaceae; genus Catharanthus; species Catharanthus roseus. The sequence continues at coordinate 6,261,998 of JAPQWS010000104.1, read as the reverse complement.
TTCGTTGGATCGCCTGTCTCGTGAATGTAATATTTAATCAAATCTGAATTCTTCTCCTGTGCACCAGGCTTTGAATATAGTAAGTTCTTAGGATTATATTTGATTTCTTTTTTATATGGCTGGCGAAACCTTTAACAGTTAGGATACCTACACTGTGTAAGTTTCTTAAATATGTCCATGGAACATGCCGATTTTGTGTAGTGTTTTTTTCTCGGCAATCCATGTATATTCTACCAGAAGGTTGACAAACACATGGGATAAACCATGGGGGAGTATTTATTTTCTAAAGCCAGTGGGTTATTCCTTCCAGATTGACCAGGCAGGTAGATAAATCAACATTACAGAACTCTGCAATTTCAGGAAATCTGGTCCCAAATATGTCAACACTGCAAACCAAAAGTAATAGTACTCCTGAAGGAGATAAATCCTGTTCTTCTAAAACTACTAGGAAGATGCCTGCTCTTTCTAGCCTGAAAATTTTGAGGTAATATTTTGAACTTTTGCATTCTATTGAAATCTTCTTCACGAGATCTATTTAACTAACATATTGTCTGTGTAGAACTTCTGGAGAAAATCTTGATTCATCAAAGTTAATACCTCAGAAAGAGAAGACTTCAAAAGATTTGGATGAAAATAAATCCTGTTCTTCTAAAACTATTAGGCAGATGCCTGCTCTTTCTAGCCTGGAAATTTTACAGTAACATTTAGAACTTTTGCATTCTATTGCAATCTTCTTCATGAGATCCATTTAACTAATGTATGGTCTTTGTGTAGAACTTCTGGAGCAAATCTTTATTCATCAAAGTTAATACCTCAGGAAGAGAAAAGTTCAAAAGATTCTAATAAAAACAGGATTTTAGTTGGTAGCAGACATTCTGAAACTGCCCAATTTGTTGAGAGAAAGAAGCAGACACCATTGATCTCCTCTCTTAAACGCAAAATGATCGAGGTTTGTTTCTATGCTTATCTTCTATTTACACAGGATATTTTTTCTCACTAGTCTAACTACTAGTTCCTTGATGAAATTGAATTTGCAAAAAGTTATACCAGTAATCAATTCATTTTGGTGATAATCTTTTACGCAGACTCCTAAGGCAGATGCAGTGTTAAAGCCATCGAAACGTCTCACAGAATCTCTTAGTAATAGGTTCGTTTGCTATACAGTAGTGTTCTCTGGACCTCCTGGACTATCCTTGTTCTCGGGCATGATTATTTCATCAAATGTTGCAGAAATTCAGCTCAAATTTCAATCAAGATTGTTGATAAAGAGGTACTATACTAAAAAAGCTCAGTTGTTAACGGACTTGAGAAGCTTCACATGTATATGTTTCACGCGGACTTCGTGAAACTTAAGCTAGAAGGGTACTTGTTTCTTTCTACAGACGTACAACAACGAGAATCTTGTAGATGGTAACAGTGCAAGTGCTCTGGAAAATAGTCAAAACTCTAACCTTGATATTCCTGGGGAGCTGAGCATGAAGGAACTAGAAGTCCCATTTGTGTTTGAAAATGACAGCAATGTTGAAAAGGCTGAAGCTTATACCAAGGAGCTTGATGATGTTAGTATATTCTACTTATTTTCCGGTGCTTTCAGAAGAAGAGAAACCTCATTCTTGATATTCCTTTTCTGCTTGGTCCAATTTGAATGGCTAATTATATTTTTCCTGTATTTTTAGTTACTACTATTTGAACTCCCTTTAAGACAAATGATAAAGAACCCATAAGTTCAACTAAAATCTGGTTTGACCTGCCCTTTTGAGATAAGATTCTGAATTTTTTGGGGGTTGGGGTGCAAGTTAATCTGCTTCATTAAGAAGGTTGTCTTTACACAACTGAGAATTCTAGATATGAGGTTTTGGCCTTAGATTTTCTGATTTGGAGGAAAATCTCCAGTTTATTTTGTCTTGTTTCTGGTACATCGAAACATTCTTCCAGTTGCAATGAGAGCTCTATGCTTATTCTACACCAGGATCCTCACAAGACTTAAAAATGGACGTAAAATTGTAATCTTTTTTTTGTTTCTACAGATCTGCAATATGCTGAGAAAGAAACATGATGAGGCAAAAGAAATATTGGTTCGAGCAACAGTAAACAACAACAAGCTTCTTATGCTCAACCATCCCCTCTACGAGGAGAAGATATCCTTTAAACCTGTTGTTGATTTTCTCTCTTTTTGTAGACACTTGTAATTGAACCGTTTGGTTGTTATATAACCTTATCTTTTAAATACATTCGCATGGTTCAGAAATTTGCATTGCAGCTTACTTTGAGGGAGGTGGACTTGCGGACATGATAGGCTGGAAGAATATATTGCAATAGACAGGTAAGTCCCCTTCTTCTGCTATCTATCTCATGAAAATACCCAAGAAAAAAAAAGGAAAGAGAAAGACATTTGTTTGCTGAGTGCTATGCTGCCACCAGCTGATAAAAATGCATCACATATGGTATACCTCACGTTATTTGTCTTGCGAATTTCTGATTTTGCAGTGTTGGAATTTCCGAAGTTATACTCTCTGATTTTAAGAAAGCTGTTTCTTCAATGTGTGTATAATCTTCTGAATATTATCTGCCATTGACTTTATTATTCACCGATGATGACTTTCTAAACATTGTAAATCCCCCAGAGCTAAAGGTTTTGCTACTCTTTCATCCTCGTGCGGACCAACTTGTGGATTCTTCTTTCTCTATCTTTTCCTGTTTGCAGTCTTTCCAGATGCTTACTAATGCATGAACTTCATAACTTGAATACCTGAAATGGATTGCTTAGTTGCTAAACTGAAGCGGGATAGGCTTTATCTTCTCTATTTAGCCGAGATAACTTGCAGATGCTATTATGGTATACAACACTTTTGTGCCTCTTATTTGCCATTGCTAGTCTCTACACTTTTGCTTTCAGTACAGCTTGGAATGGGAGCTTAGTTTGATGAAGTCTTTCCTAAGGCTTCGTATGTTGAATCTTTCTAATGTTCCTGGTTTGGTTGGTTATCTTAGTACACTTTGCAGTTAATCAAGTTTTCTGATTGTTTTTCTTTGAGAGTCTTTATTTGCATAGCGTTGATGGTGTAATGCATTAATCATTATAATCCTCCGAAGCCAAAAAGAAAACAATGAGCCAAAAGAAAAAGGTTTTCAGGCTTGCAAGGGTGAGACAAGCCTCGTCGTCGAATTTTACTGGTCTAAATGTGTTGCGTCTTTTGAATCTGTGGGAGCCCTTCTTGAACTTTGAGAAATCCCGAAGTTCCTCCTCCCTCATGAATTTAAACAAATTCTCCAACTAAGAGAAATGGTTGAAATTTCAGAATTCGAAATCTCCCACCAGAACAAACCCATCTTCATATCACCACCTCCATTACAAATACCACTTTCTATACTGTAGTCTTCACTGCGTCAATGGCTATCCTCTCTCTTTCCGATTCAGATATCAAAGTGTGTATTCCATCCTTTTCAGAATCTTTACCCAGAAGACCCTGCAATTTCTGCTGCAAAGGAAGGTTGTTCGAGGATGCCGCTTGAGGATATCACCATTCTCTTTTATTCAATATCTGTACCATTTGTGCTGTCGAAACCCATTTCACATACTACAAGTATTCCTATTGTTTCGTGCACTTGTTTGGCTCGTAGAGGCATATGCATGAATAATCCAAGGCAAGTAGCAAGAACTAGTCCCGATTCCATAATTTTGGGAAGTACAAACACAGTAGCTTTGAGTCCAAGCTTTAGATAGTTTATTCTATCAAATGCCTCTTTATAATTTTTATTTCCAAATTTATGTAACTAGTTACCATGGTGAAATATGGTTAGAAAAACCAAAGGGGTTTTGCTCCTTTCACCAAATCAAATGCCACAGTCGACTTTAGTTATTGAGGGTCAATAAATACAATTTGGGAATTTATATGAGCAACGCGAAAAAATTCAAAAACTTTTATTTTTATATTGAAATTTTCTCTCTAAAGAAAATCCTCTCAACTCTCTTTAGGACTTTTCATTTCAATTTCAAATATTGAAATATCAAACCATTACAATTAAAAAAAAAAAGGTTAGTATTCATTCATGTACAATTTTATCGGTTTAAATCATAAAAATATACATTGTACAAAAAAAAAAAAAAAAGGCAAATTCAATTCGTTATTTTTTTTGCCGAAAATCATGATTTTGGCCCAGACGAGCAAAAATCTGGGTCAAGCGAAAATGCATGAAAGGTTTCGCAGCTTGCAGTGGTCATGAACGGTTAGTTTCGCCAGCCTAGGCGAAACTAAATTGTTTTTTTCGCCCGTCTGGGCGAAAATGTCATCAGACCAATTTTTTTTAAAATGTTTGTTTATATGTTTTATTTTTTTGTTCATAAATATTTATGGAGTGTTTCTTGAATTTAATTTCATGTTTATTTGAGTTGTCATTTAATTTTGTATATGTAGAATGAATATAACTAGTTGTTTAAAGTATTAGACGTTATAATTTTTATTTGAGTTGCCATTTAATTTTGTATATATAGAATGAATTTAACTAGTTGTTTAAAGTATTTGACGTTATAATTTTTATTATTAATATGATTATAAATTTTATGTTTTTTTGAACAATTTGATCCTTAATGTTCATGCATCGTTTTGATATGGTTTAGGGTTTTAATAAGATGAAATACTATATAAATTGGTAACTATTACTAAGTAATATTACTGATGAATAATAATAGTAGAAAAGAAAGAGCAGATCTCGATAAGAATAAATAATTAAATAGTAAATGTTCAAATATATAATAAACAGCGATTAATGTGTTTGAATAAATAACAGATGGTTCGGCCAAGCAGCCATAGAGGAGATGATGATCTTGGACCTGTCACGGACAAGACAGGTCGGGTTCAGGGTCGCACTGTTACAGCTTCGTCTAGAGGTTTGAGGGGGCGATATAGTACCTCCTACCTTTTTTGCTGCTGGTTTTCATTATGATACGGGTACACCCGGGTTCTTCTACCCAACCACACCTGTAGCGATTAGATCTCGACCTCCTCACTTATCACACCTGCCTCACATTCCGGTACCATATGATGTATATGGATCTTCACATCTACCATCACACTCCCCACCTGTAGTGTATTATCTATACTTACGTGCTCTTACTGTTCGTCCTCATATACCATATAGATCTTCAATTCAGGAACCTTTAAATGAGTTTAGTGGTCCAGCGAGAAAGTTAGGAGCAGATTTTTTCGACCAGATTATGGTAGAGACCCTCCCGATTCTTCATACAGCACACATGGTTATACAGTCATTGATTATAGTGTTTCATCTTCTAAGCCTTTTGTAGGAAGAGATTCTGGAGATATGGGGTTGGAGGGTGATAAGGGTTTAGGCGAGGAGCCTGACAGGGTTTGATCTCTCCATATTGGGGGGGGGGACGGCGATGAGAGAGTTCATGATGACGGTGATGACGTTGGAGAGGAGGAGCAACCTGTGCCGTTGGCACTTGAGGCACCCGTGTCTTCATTTGGTGGCAAGCCTCGTCACGAAAAAGGCAAAGGGTTGACCAGCAGTTTCACGTCAGTCATGAGTAAAATTTCAGGGTCTCGCAACAAAAGACCCGACAAGGCGCGTGACACTTCGGCGCCTACACAAAGAAAGAAAGTAAAGAGTTAATATTGGGAGCAGACAGGACCAAAAGAGGGAGGTCCTGTTGACCCGGAGCTCATCCTATCGTACGGTGGTCATGTGGCAAGTCTGATTTGACGTGGACAGGTACATATTTTATTTAGTAACATGTAATTTCTCAACTTTGGCTATATTTATATTTTTTTATGGTTTACTATGTAATGATAATAATTATGGTATTTGTTTCATGTACAGGACCGTGATTTATTGAAGTCCCGATCGCGGTACATGGCACATATAGGGTGGACATTTACTGATGCAAAGTTTGTATCCTTGGCGACTAGGACAGGACTTATGCATTTGCATTCATGTATGTTCCAGCACCCCAATGCTGCGTTATTATCAGCATTTGTTGAAAGGTGGCAGCTTGACACCAACAGCTTCAACATGCCATGGGGTGCGATGATGGTGATATTACATGATGTGGAGCTGATATTGTGGATTCCTGCATATGGTAGGGCAGTGGACATTCATTATTCACGAGATCAGCTAATTGTTGTTGTCCAGAGTGACCTGGGTTTAGCGTTCACTAGTGGAGATATAAATGGGCAGAGCTGTTTGATGTTGCCACTGATTCTCGGAGCAGACTATCCTCGAGTGACAAGGCTGCATGTCACATTTGTTGGGTAGTTTATTGTTCACAGATAAAAAGTGGCAACATAGTCCTGTCGAAACATTAGCCACTAGTGAAGGATGTTCGATCTTCTGAGGCGTTTGCTTGGGGTGCTGAAACGCATGTGTATCTGAGAAGTTGGTTGGATGTTGGTCACTACTTGAGGTATTATTTATATTAATATTTGTATTTATATGTTATATTTATATATTTTTTTTTATATGTTATATTTATTTCTTCTATTTATTTGTTATAATTATATTGTATATGTTATATTTATACTTTTTTAGGCATAAATATATATGTACTTTCCCATGTTTGCACCGGTGGTTAGATCGAGCACTCTGTCTTGCAAGCCTTACATCCAACAGTTTCCCATTTTGGGTCATAAAACTGAGCATAAATTGCTGGACATTCGACTTCGATTGGATATGATGTCAACTGATGAGGTTAGGTGGACGCCTTACAGGCTTCAGGAGATTCGAGATGTTTAGGTTTGCACATGGCACGGCTTCATTGCATATTTCAACTGTGTTGAGGCGTACATGCCTGAAAGAGTTGTGAGACAGTTCGGGTTTAGGTAATGCATTCCGACACATCCAATTCATCATATGGAGGCTCACCGGCCCGCAAACAACAGAATATACGTTGTGGGAAACTTATTTGTTGAGGCACTGTGGTTTGAGGCCCCATCACATTTATTGACTGAGGCTTGGACCAGCGTTCTAGCTATATCGCCCAGTGCATGGATAGACGATTACATGGACTGGTTTCTCCCTCGCACTCACCTCAGGATGCAGAATCCCGTTAACGTTCTCGGTAGATTTTATATACCAGTTGATCTCCCCATGCCAGCATCAACTCTCATTGACATGATTGCACGTGAGGTGCACCGAGATGATACAGGGAAGGAAGAGAAATATGATAGGATTGCCGACTTGGTAAAGCGGCATTACCGTTCAGGACCGTAGTAGTATTTTCTTAAGGGTTGCACTTTAGATTTTTTTTTTCCATGCTGTGTTTATATACTTGCTTTCTTTTTATTTCTTCATGATCCCTATATTTATTACACTCTGTTTTCGGCTTTTTTATATTTTCAGCGAGATTATTTTAGATATAACAAAAATAAGGACCCTAATAATATATTAAAAAAATACTTTATTAAAAAATAAATTATATATGCAACGGTTATGACTAAGAAATATATATATGAATAGGATCTTGTGGTGGATATTCTGTACGTGTTCTCCTAACCCACTCTGCAGTTCATTCATAATAAGGTTCTGCCCACCCATTGACTCATATATCTTGATGATATTGCCATTGGACCTACAATGGAGGCATCGGGCGTCCATCTCGCATCTATAGCTGAAGAACATAAAAGAAAAAGTTAGGCATTAAAAAAATTAAAAAAAAAAAAAAAAAAAAAAAAAAAAAGAAAACTCACAATTTAACAAATAACAAGTGGTAACCCTAAAAAAAGTAATAATACATTATCAACGGACATCAAATAACCTGTATGAATTGTTGTTGTTCCGAAATGAATTCGATGCATAGCGTTCCAGCAGTGTAATCCAAATTCGAATAAAGAGGTAGGACGGTGGTCGATCCTAAACGTGCGATTAATACCAAGCAAAAATTGAATGTGTTGGCAATGACATAAAGGTGATCAGGAGTATCCATTCAATCCTTCTAAGGTGCAGGACCGTCTTCCCAGTAGGTCTTCTTTATCAGCTCATACAGACGTTCCACTGATCCAAACAATGACACATACATGTTCATATGATACTACAAATCATAAGACATTCTTCTACGAACTGCAGGCCACTGGTTTTCATCCTCGAACAGAAAGTTTGCTATTACTCTGAATCCATAATTACCATCACCTATCACATTCTTCCAGTTTTAAATGAACTCATACACAAAACCGGGGAATGCATCGATGTACGGGAAAGGAGTTGAAAGGGTGTTTGGGCTTACAACAAAAGACAAACAGCTTCGTCCACTGCTACGTCCTCTTTCCCTACCCCTACTCGAACGTGTCGGTCTACCTCTTCCTGGTGCACTAGAACCAAACCTAGTACTGGACCTGCTTCCCGATCCGGACCCTGAACCACTTAACTTTCCTATCTTCCTATGTGCAATGGACACGTGTTTCCAGTAAGACTTATCCCTTTTGGTTAAATTCGTCTTCCGTCATCCCTTCGTGATTACAGTTTTGAGGGGGGCAGGGAGGGGAGATTGTCAATGGAGCACAAGGATCATCAAACAACACCGGACTTATAACACCTTTGATAAGACAACGCACTTTCCTGACTTTTGATATTGGACCCATACTTATTTCCTCTAACATGGTGGTGAGATCACGCATCTTGGAATCCATATCTCTCTCATGCACAGTCGGGATGTCAACACTAATTTCTAGTTTTCTCCAAAAGATATAAATATCTTCTGCCTGGAGCGGAAGTGTATGTACGTACCTACTAACCAACTCACATGCACAGGGTAGACCGTGCGACTTCCTTTTCGCACTTATTTTGCGGATCGTCAACTATCTCGCGTGCTCTCTTTATCTCAAGTCATATCTTCTTCAAAGCCAAATGAATGATGTTATTACTTATATTCTTCAATATGAGATTACTCTTCGCGCCATACTTTCCTTTAAGTTTAGAAATCTCCAATGAGCTTTTTATCTCAGTAATTTGACCTTCGATAAGAGAGTCAATATTAAGAAATACGGTGTCCAAATCACCATGACACATTGAGAGCCCTAGCTTCAATACCAAATGTTTGCTTTCAACACGGTTTGTTGTCTCAACCTCAAAATGCAGCACTTCAAATGTCCAAACCCTGCAAAATTTATGCGCTGGTGGATTCAACCATGTGTTAAACAAGTAATGTATAAAGGCAGGCCTGCGTTGCCACTTCGTCTTCAACCCATCCAATTTTCTACGGTATTCTGCCTCATCAATTTCGTTTATTAATTTGTGTCAGGTGCTATTGACGAATCGAGTTGCGACCTCTTCGTCCTTAACCATTTCTGTTAATTTTGCCAACATATTTTGATTGATGCTCCGTCTACATAACATATAATATGATTTACTAAATACACTTTCAATCACAGGCATCAATAATAATCACAATTGGCTCACTATCATTAAGAATTGATTCGCAGCCAATTGACATAGCCGATGAAACATATAAGTGCTTGATTTGTTCAAGTACCCATCTGTATATCGTAGCATGTTCATTGCACATGAAAGCAGTTGCCACGGTGAAGTTTTTACCGGTCGAAGTCATCCCTACAGCTTCCAATAGTGGTATATTATACCTTAATTTTAAAATAAAGATGAAACGATATGATTAAACCAGATATATAATTTATAAACCCAAAACCCCATAAACTATTTTAAAACATAACTTAACAAGCAATATACATTTAAATTGATACGAATAATTAATAATACAATGCTCTGATAGAGAACTTACTTGTTCGTTTTATACGTAGTATCCATTATCAGTACATATGGCCACGTTCTGATCATTGTAATTGATGTTGATTGTGTAACAATAATATCACTAAGTACGTTGTTGTCCTCAGTGTTTCTATAGAAGACTGTATAACCCCATTGTGCACTTAAACAAAGAACTTCCTCCATCGTGTTTCACTCATACATCTTGTTCTTCTTAATCTTGGCAACAACATTATATATTTTCTGTGCACTACATACATCATAAAATTCATTTTATTACCAGAGGAAAAACAAAATTAAAATATTTTAATAAACTATTAAAAATAATTTTAATATACCTTACTGCACAACCAACATTTTGTTCTCAGAAAAATCTTAGGATATTACGTGGTGGCACATGACTTCCAAGCTGCTCAGTCTGTTTCAACTGCTCCTCTGTAAGTCTTGCAGCCTGATCGTAATTGTAAACAGCTATTTTATGGTTGTGCCTTCCGTCGTGTACGAACAATTGCCAATTTTCACTTGTTGCCATTTGCTCGCCTTTTAATTTAAATAGACACCCACATTTTTTTGTCCCATAAGGCCTCCACTTTTTGATTGGAACTTCTTCTTCTTCATCGTCAACTCTTGGTTTCGTGTTTTTTCTAAGTGCACCACCACACTCGCAAGCCAATGTAACATATGGTCGACGATCAGATGTTCTTGATTTTAGAACCGATTGATGATCAAATATGTGTTGGCTTTCACCGTTGTTTCTTTCGCCCAGTCGACCTACTCCACTTTCGAATTGAAATTTTGGTTTGTTGTAAATAATCGTCCATGATCAATATATTCTTCCAGTTGTAAAAATTTTTGAAACGTCTTTGGATTTTCATCACTTTGTTCATATAAAACAAAAATATTAGCATTTAAAAAAAAAACTAAAACCCTAACCCCATTTAAAAAATAAAAAAAAATTAAAAAAAAAAACTAAACTCTAAGCCATAAAACCCTAATAAACCCTAAAAACCAAAAAAAAAAAAAAATTGAAAAAAGTGCTTCAGAAACTGAAAAAAAAATTGATCGATTTTCTTACCTCAAAGACATCATTTTCTTTAAATAATCCTCAAAATGATCTATATGCTCTTCCAAATTATGTTAAATGTTAAAAGTTGGTATGTTTTTTTAGAGAGAGGTTAAAGAGAAAGTTGTAAAAAGAGAGACTAAACCCGTTACTCGTATAGATTCTCGAGTTACATTTATTGACTCCCGTGTTATTTATGTCTTTTTGAGCTTGCCTGATGATGCAATCAAAATGAATTTTGAGGCCCCTCTTTTCTGAAAATTTTTTTCAAGACTTGAAAAAGAGTTTTTTTCTTGCTGAGTTTGAACAGAAAGCTCATTTGAAAAATTGAGAGTACTATCATTCTACTCCAATGCGTTAGTCGGGGATGGAAGGTTTCAAAAGGTACATAGTATAAGAATTTACAGCTCCACCCTAATCCAAAACGGACTGCAAGAAACTTTATGGGCTTTAAGAATTATAGATAGGGTTGTAAATGGGTTTTAACGGGTATGATATTGTCTGTATTGGACTCAAATCCTTTTAATAAAATAAGTACTTAGGTCCAGATTCATATCCTGTGAATATATAATTTATGGATCTAGACTCTAACGTAGAGGATCTTGGGTTAGGTTTGGGTATACCTATTTAAAATAGTAATTTTTCTTTTTTTTTCATTTTAAATAAAAAATATAACATCATTTCATTTCAAATTAAGGGTGGCAAATGGGTGAGTTGGGTGGGTATTGGCGGGTATTAGATGGGCACATGATTAATGAGTAGATTGTCTACTCATATCCAAAATAGTAATGTATTTAAATAGGTGGACTTAATTGGATAATGGGTTTAAGTGGGCACTTATAGACACCCTCCATACAAATTTTATAGGGTATTCACCAGGTATCCAAGATGGACGCGTAATGGGCACTCATTTAACCATAATAGTTTATTACCAATTTCATTAATTATTTTGTAATTTATTTAATTATTAAATGGTCTTGTATAAATTCATTAACCATTTGTTTTTATTTTTTTATATTTTTCTTTAGTTATTACTTTATTTTAAGTTGTTAATTGTATTGTAAATATTATTTCATTCTCTTAATTTATTTTTAAATTTATATTTCAATTTTTTATTTTCTTAAAAAATTTAGAAATTTTTTTTTAAAATTGTTTTTTTCTCTAACTTTATTATTGTAATACATATTAATTTTTTATTTAATTCAC